>CP106734.1:194922437-197322437 GCA_025506655.1 Gossypium rotundifolium | reverse complement strand
TTGCGCGCCGGACGCCACCACCCCGCGACGTGCGCTTCTCCACCACGCTACTTCAGAGATGTAGTCGCCCACGTCTCCGCGTTGTGCCTACAAAAAAAAGAAATACAACAACAGTAACGGGATATTTGGGATTTGATTTTTGGGGGGATTTCTTAGGCTATAAAAGCCAAATATTTCAATGTAAAAGGGGGGATTATTTTTTTGTACAGGGAATATACATTTTTTTATAGCAGAGAATCAAAGAGAACAAAACAAAGGTCTTTTATTCTTTTTTTCCCTCAAATCTGTTTTTTTTTTTTGTTTATTTTTTCCTTTGTTTATAAAAATACAAAATCTTAAACATATAAAAGTTTTTGAAACTAAAGAAGAGAGATCGGAAGGGCTTACCGTTGTTCCTCCTGGCCGTTGATGGTGAGCATGGGGACTTGCGGTGAAGGAGAAACTCAAGCCCTAATGGGCAAAACGAAAGGAAATTTTGGGGGAGGGACTCCTGGTTTTGATTTTTGAAACAGAAGGCTAAAGGTAAAAATGAAAGGTTTTTTTTAGCCTTTAAAACAGGGGGCCCCGCGCATTTACTGGCTTCTAAAGGTGGATATGCACAATTTCACCCTAAATGGGTAAATTACGTAATTAGCCCTCCTTATTGTGCCGTTGTTTCAATTACATCCTCCTTGATTTTTCTATTTTTTTAAATTTGCCCTCAAGTTTGTGCGCCACTTGATTTGGTCCGCATTCAGCACAGTGTTTAGGGCTTGGAATAATTGCGTTTTCAGTCCATATTAGTGGCACGCATTGCAAATTCATCCTTTTTACCCTTCATTAATTTTAATATTATTATTGTGACTATTATTCTGTTTTTTAACTTTGTTATTACTTGTATATTTTACTTTTATTATTATTTTATATTTTATTATTACGATTACCACTATTACTATTGTCTTATTTGCTATGTTATCATGACCATTTTATTATTATTCCTATTATTTTATTACTATCACTATTTTACTATATGTATTATTATTTTAATATTATTTGTTATTATTTTCTATTACCTCTATGTTATATATATTATTATCACTATGTTTAATATTTTATTATTACTATTAATATTATTAGTATCATTATTTTTATCCTCTTTAATTTTTATATACATTAATATTATACTGTATTTATTATTATGTTATTATTGTCTTTGTTTTATTATTTTTAATATTATTACATTATCTTATTGTCAACACTATTTTTTATTTTGTTTCTAGTAGTATTATTATTATTATTACTTTTTAGTAATGTTTTTATTATTATTTCTTTTCTATTTATTATTATCACTGTTTTTGTTACTCCTATATTTTTCCCTTCACCATTATTATTTATTCATTGATGTTTTATTACTATTACTATTGTTTTTTATTTCATTAGCTTCGAAATTATCATATAGTATTTATTCGCATGGATTCACCATTAGCCTCCTCATTATTATGTTCTGTCATCTTTTTATTCTTGTTCTTGTTATTTTATGTAAATTAGTGATTTTGGAACGTATTTTTATTTTTGCTTTTATTTTTTTTGCCAAATTCATAAAGATTTTTTTTATAAAGGTAATATTTAGTGTTTGAAAGTTCGAGAGATTCGGGCCCAATCGGGCTGGGCTTCGATTTTTTTTGTTCATCTGGATTACCAAATGTCCTTTAATGTTTTTTTGAAAATAAGGCAATGTTTGGTGTTTGGAGGTCCGAGAAATTCGTGCCCAATCGTGCTGGGTTTCGATTTTCTGTTCGTCCAAACAACTAAATATCCTTCAAGGATTTTTTTTTTATTTGGAAGTCCGAAAAATCGTGCTCAATCGTGCTGGGCTTCAATTTTTCGTTCATCTGGATTACTAAATGTCCTTTAATGTTTTTGAAAATAAAGGTAATATTTCATGATTGGAAATTCAGGGAATCGTGCCCAATCGTGCTGGGTTTCGATTTCTGGTTTGGCCAAATAGTGAAATATCCTTTTAAAAATTGCAAGACAAGAATGTTGGAAATCATGAAATGATCTTAGTATCAATAGTTTGAAATATCGTGTCCTGTCGTGCTGGATGTGGTATTTCAACTTTTCGAAATAAGAGAGTTTCGATATCCAATCGAGTCATTCAAACAACTTTTTTGAAAGATTTATATTCTAAAATATTTTCTAATTTTCGATATTAAGGACATTAATCAATCAATACGGTACCAATTTTGGGCGTCGCGAGGGTGCTAATCCTTCCTCGTGCGTAACCGATTCCCGAGCCCGTTTTCTTAAAATTTGTGGACCAAAACGTTTTCTAAAGTGGCCCAATCACACTTCAAAAAAAGATTGGTGGCGATTCCGTTTTCCTTTTTAAAGTCGGCCTGTTTTCCAAACAAAAAAATGGTTCCGACAATTCTATTAGCTAATCTATTTAAAAAATACAAATATTAAAAAGTAAATAACTACACTAAAAATACTAAATCGCAACACTCTCTCACTTACCCAAAATGAATCATATTTTATATAACCATACGCTCTTTATACTAGTCATCAAAATTTTAGTAATCGAATCCGCAAAATGATACTGAGGACTTTGACTACATCGAATATTCTTTATTTATATTTTAAAATTTCATATAATGAAATACATGAAACTGTAACATATTTCGAGATGTTGGATGATTGGGATTGGGCTAAAAGAACGAAACAAACCCAAGCCTAGCAGAACCTAATCAAGCCTTCAGCCTTTGGTGTCTACTAGTCCTTCCCTTTTTGCTATCAAGACCTATTCATTTGTCAACACCGAAACTCCATGGGCGAAACAGACTTTTCGCTTTTAAATCTCACAAACACTCAAGTCTGATCTCTCAAACTGAAACCTGCGCTTTCTTCGTGGGCTCAATTCAGATTTTCCGGGAAAAAGAGATGGACGGGAACCTAGAAATCTCCTTGGATAAGCTTCCAGTTAAACGCCTCGACGCCATCGAGGAAAACGGCTTCGAGCGATTCCCTCCGTAAGCGTCTCTTTCCGATCAAGCTCCGTTATATCCTAACTGATTACATTTGCTAATTTTGACTCTCTTTTTTTTTTTTTTAAATTATTGTATTACATAGCGAGTCTAGCTACGACGAGAAGCGAGTGTCGCTTATACGGCGAATAGACTTCGCGTGGGCGGTGGAGGAAGACGAAGAAAAGGAGAGAAAGAAGAAGCAAAAGAAGAATAGTTCTAAAGATGCCTCCGCCACGCGGCAGTGGCAGAGCATGGTGGAGAATCTCCAATTGGCTCATCAGGAGCTTTCCGTCATCATCGACCTTATCAACACTGTGAGTTCCCTAGCTTTTTGATGCTTTACTTAGGTATCGTTTTTGTGCTGTTGCGTATTTATATTTGATTAAAAATTAATAAATGTTTTATTCAACACAAAAGTAAAACTAAAACCAATTATATTATGTATGAATACTTGAATTTTTGTTGATTGAATTTAATGCCATATTTGTATCAATATTGAATTGTTCTGTTTCTTTCCCCTTTAAGTAAAAAACTTGGTTTCCTGTACATCATTGTCTTTATCTTGGAATGAATGAGTGCTGAATGTAACAGAGTCTTAATAAACATTACCTTTTGGTTAGGTGAGTTCAAAAGCTATATCTGAAGTTTCCATTAGCTTCTTTGTCTGGTTGCATTTCCATTTTCCTTGACATAGTAAGTTCAAAATGTGGAGAGTTCTGCTTTTTTTAATGGTAAATGGGAAGTCATTTAAATATGATTTTTATTTTGTGGAAAGGTGGAAGCTAATGATGCTGTAACGGTGGCTGGCATGACCAGGCCTAAGCCATTACCTAATGAGCTTATGTCTGATCTTGCTGTATCTGCTGCAACCAAGCTACAATGTTACCGGGTATTCTTCTTTTTTTTTCTGGGGAATTAAAGTGATGCTCTCAACTCCTCTTGAGCTTAAGTTTGAGTTGTGTAATATGTGTAACTACCACTCTCATTGAAAACATGCCTATTTGTCTTGGTATCAGAGAAATTTTACGAACTTCCTATTGAGGTTTATTTCTATTGCAGCATCTGGGAAAATACTTCAAACAGTCTGCCAATGCTTTGGAACAGCAGATTGCTAGGGAAGCAAGATTTTATGGTGCTCTAATCAGGTATCCCTCTGCATTGGTTTAAAAGAATCTGAAATTTTGTTGCTACCATGTTTCATATTCTTTACTTATTATTCTATAAGCTTATTATGCGATTTGTTTTGTGGAGGCCTTGTTCTTTTACCTGCTCCATTTCTCTTATTTCCTAACAAGCGTATAGATTGCAGCAAAATTGGAAAGTTAAACGACAGCGAGTGGCCGGTCCAGGCCCAGGTTCTAGCAATGAAGGCTTCACTATTGATCTTTTTGATAATTCATTATATAGTTCAACACCAATCTCTCGCCCGTCTTCTTTATCTTCTATACGTGTTGAACATGATTCAGCTGGAATGTTGTCTATCAACTTACCTCCAAATTCATGCCACTCTCTTCATTTTGGTTTTCTTGGTGTGCATTCTGCTGATATCCCAAAAGAATTTAATAAGATCAGGACCCATGGCTCGGTTGGGCAGCACACAAGAAACACTGAGAAAGAATCAATGAGCGATGATGAGTATGTCAAAGAAACACATTTGCTCCTTCGCGATGTTCATCAATCAATCTTCAATGATCAGGTAGACTTTGCTTTCTTTAAGCTATTTTGTGACTCTAATATGCTTTCTTACTAGTATTATGTTGCTTTGATTCAGGTATTTGATATGTTGAATTGCGAAGCATTCAACCAATCTGTTGGAGTCAATGTAACTGGAATGCGAGAAAATTATCTACAATTGAGCATAGGTCAAGGAACCTCTCTATTCATATCACTTGTGCCATCTAGTGAGGGTGACAATCAGGCTGGTGACACTGCCAATACGCAGAATGTAGATTCTGCAATTGTACCTTTGGACTCGTTTGATGAGGTGAAATTCGGAGAAAGAAAACATAATACTCCTACAATGAAAAAGAAATGGGGTTTCCCTCATCGTATCAGTTGTGAAATTTATCTGCAGCAAATTGTTCATGAACATGCATTTCTAAAAGCAAAGGATAAACCAAATTTATCTGGTACTCCAGTATCTGGCCAATCAGGAAAGGATGGACCTGGTCTTCTGGGTCATTTCTGTCTGTCTCTGGCTCATAGAATCTTTTCGAGCAGAGTTCTTATAGAGCTGGAAAATGTGGTATTTCCTCATTAACCATTTGACTGGCATTACTACAAGTTTCCTTTAGATTTTATTTTTCCTACTTCATAAAATATTTTTTCATGATATCCGTAGGTATGCAGGGTTCCATATCTCCATTTAATGACCCACCCAACTTGGCATTCACGGACATCATCTTGGACAATCTTTATGAAAGTTCCTCAGTCCATTCTTCATGCAGAGTCCCAATCCCCAAGATCAGACTTCCAGAACATTAAGGATGTTATAAAATCACAATTTCATACCAAGGTGGTGCTGAGTGATGACCGTATAAATGTTGAAGGCGAAGGTGCTCCTAATGTTGTTGGCCTGTTCAAAAGAAGCTCTGAGGACATATGTTCTGTAAACAAATATGACTGCGACTTGGCTGATCTTCCTGTTATATTACTTCAGCAGGTAGGTTGCTTGTGTAAACTTCATGGGATTACGTCACTGAGTATTATTTGGATCTGTCCAATGGCCATGGACAAGTCTAGTATTGTTCTGTGACCACTGTTTTTAAGGTTTAAATTGACTGTTAATGCTGACATGATCTGCATGTCATTCGGTATCTGCATACAATTAATATAATGAGGCTGACCAACAACCTAACATTGGCATGAGAAGATTAAATTGTTTGTTACTTAGTTATTGGAAGTAGATTAGAGTACTATCATTTAGCAGATGTCTGAATGTAATCTATTTGCTTTCCTGAAGCATAAATCTTTATCCCTCCCTATGCTGAGAGGCTGACACTAATTATTAGTAATACTTAGTTGGCTGAATTACTTGCTAGACAGTATCTATTGCAACTTTAACAGATTTAGAATACGGTATGGAAGCTATACCTTGATGGAAACAACAGTCTACTAACTTTTGGTGGTTTAGATACTTTAACTTATTGTTTGTGCAAAACTAATGATTTCATATTATCATAATCAAAATGAGGATAGCATAATTTATCCTAGAAAGTTAATTAGGGTAGTGCGAATTCCTTGCTGTGCTTGGTTGTGTGGGCACAAATCATGTGATTAGTGATTACCCCGTGAGTGTTAACATAGATGAGGTGATTAGACAATAATGTGGAGGAGGAGGTTCCTTTGGTTAAAGGGGAAGAGTGGGCTGATATAGAAGCATGAGGAGAAAGTGATGTGTAAAAGTAAAAGAATGGTTAATTTTTTTCTTAGTGTGAGAAAGATGGCCCTATTTTTCATTTTTGCTATTTTCTGGCGTGATCTATTTGTTGTAATGAAATAGGTTTTTCTTGTATAATCACGAATCAACTGTGAGTTTGATTATTTTAACTTTTGTTATTTGTTTGGTTTAATGTATACTGCATGCTGTTTGTTTTCTTTACTTGCATTTGTCTGGAAGTGTGATTAGAACATGCATGCTTGATGCATGTTCATGACTAAATATTTTGCTGATATGGCATTGACTCTGGCTACAGGTTGCAAGCCAAGTTATTCGTTGGCTTCATGAGGAAGCTCTTATGGTGGGAATAAAAACAAACCGAGATTTTCTGAGCTTGACTTTTGATCTAGAACAGGGGGAGAGTGTTAGCCTGGTGGCCCATGTGGACCCAGAAGACGTACAAGGCGGCATCTCTTGGTGGTTAGTAATGGAATATGGGTTTGCAGAGGATTGGAAACTTCAAATTGAAATGTATGATGGTACACCTGAGTATAGAAAATTTTTGGGTCATTTAAATTTGGATGTATTATACTCAACAATGATGGACTTGGTTACCTTGTGCAATGGAGGTAGAAACCACTGATTCTGTTGAAGTTTCATCAACATTTCTTCACATTCAAGCTCCGTTTCTATACTCGAATCAGCAATACATTTAAATTAGTTGCTGTATTATCGTGCAAGTAATTTCGGTCATTAGTTCTCTACTCTATGCTCCACATTTTCTCGCCAGCTTACTGGAATAGAGTATTAGTTTTATTGACTTGTTACAGGTTACAGCAGCTTAGAGTTGATTTTAAGTTTGCAGGTCCCTCAAGGGAAGCCCCAACCAGGACTGACAGACATCAAAATTTCCAGGTTAGGGTCACTTTCATTTCCTTATTTCACCAAAAATAAATAAATGCAGGGCTTATAGACAAGAATTGGAGGATAAATAAATCAGCCAATCATGTTTTCGACTAATTAATAAAAATGCCTATCCAATTCTCTTCCATTCCAGGCTTCCATCACAGTTCGAAAAATCAACATTCCCTTTAATAGGCATATGGTATGGAATGAAATGGAAAGATGATCATATCATTTTTTGTGATAGTATCATGATAGGTGTTTAAGTTTTTAGTTAATACCTATCTCGGGTTTGATTTCTAGATAATATTTATT
This sequence comes from Gossypium rotundifolium, assembly GCA_025506655.1. NCBI lineage: Eukaryota > Viridiplantae > Streptophyta > Magnoliopsida > Malvales > Malvaceae > Gossypium > Gossypium rotundifolium. The sequence goes on along the minus strand of CP106734.1, from coordinate 197,314,832 downwards.
CCCTACTTCTTGGTGGCCGACTAAAAGATGAAAACACCGTCTTGCCTTCTCTTTTCTCTTCCCTTTATGCAAAGTCAAAGCTATAGAAACAAAACCTTTGACGTTCAACATCTTCACCAATCAATAGTCAAATATCATGTCATTGAGCCTTGATGCATCCTTGATGTATTGTTATTGCATCTTACGATTTGGAGTATTATTATTCATCTGATGAAAACCATGTCTATGTTTATGGCGTTCCCTTGTTCTGCAGTGTGGAACGGAGAAGATGTAATGAAAAGTGTTGTTTTCATATTACGATCAGAAAATTTTAGTTTTTCTTGTTATTATATTGTTAAAATCACCATCTCTACCTTCACTCTGTTGTTTAGCCACAACTTGCCCATGATTTTATTATAGAATAAAGGGCAGAGTCCATGAAGGAGGCTCCTGCACGAAAGAATCAATAAGCTTTAATCAATGGTTGACTCTCATATTTCTGGATTGCATAGTGTTTTAACATAATAAAAAATTGGACAGTGAAGTTGCGTCATTACTAATCAATCATCAGTAAAGTGGAACACACTCATTAATGGCTAGCTTTTTCTGGGGAAAATGGGAATTCACTGTTAATAACCGTGATAAACAATGTTTCCTTCGAAAATATTCATTACGAGTAAGAGCCGTGATAAACAAAATGCAATTGAAAATACATCCACAACTTAATTTTAATCTTGATTTCAAGTTTTGAAAATGGAAAGTCACTGGTAGAGGAAGATGATGATGACTGAATTCCAGAAAATAAAATACCATAAATGGCAGGATTTTATCTTGTGGAACACAACCTTTCATCTTCAGAGGCAAAACTCTGCTGCATGGAAGATATATATATTTTTTGGCTGTAGATACTTCACTTTCTTTGATGAGATGGCTTACAATGATTAATTAGAAGCTTGTGCGGATTTTATGTCGCGTGTCAATTGCAGATTTGATATTACCTGCCGCATAAGTATATACGATATTCAGCAGAGGGATTATGGGACATAAGACTCTAATGTTAGAGGGCAAACCAAAATGAAAATACAATGATTAATTAGCCATCATTTTTCTGTAAGAAAATTACTATATCAATTAGAAGCACTTAAGAGAACCAAACCGCATATTAACACTGGAAATGATTACAAACAATCTGAGCTCCAATGATTTTTCAATAACATTTTTATTCTATGGGATATACATACACTCTTACTTAATACAAATAAAAATATCATAATCAAATTAGACCCAGTGTCCAATAGCTGTAAGCCTAGAATCCTTCATATTCATGAAGTAGTGGAGATTGTTTTTAGGCTGCAACTTTGTGTCTGCCTGACATGATTCTATTGGATCAGCAATCATGTCTCTCACCCTGCTTGTCCAAGTAAGACAAAAAGCTCTTTGACATGCGCCATTTCTTGATTGTTCATCCATCAATTAACCAAATTGTCTTTGTCAATTCTGTTCCTTAAAGAAATTAATATCCACATCATTATCTTGCAGCAAAACCCATCACCTATTCAAAAGGGTTTAAAAAAACGTAAACTAGTTGGTGAAGGGGTTTTTTTTTGTCAATTAAAATTAAATTATTATAAATTGGTCATTCAATTTTTAGAGCGTTTTTATTTTAGTCACTCAAGCGTTAAATATTTGAAGGCGGTTAATTTTATATGCAACATCATGTTTACACTTTTATTTTAGTCATCTAACTTTTAAATTGCTTTCATTTTGGTTACCCAAAAATAATTTTTTAAATATTGATTGGGGTAAAAAAGTAAATCAATGGTTAAAGTGAAAAGTGATAAAACTAATATAATAGAATTTTTTTTATCAATTTGTACTTGTTTATCCTATTGTCTCAAATTCTAAATTAGAGTTTTGAAATATAAAATTTTAAATATTAAGATTCAATGTTATAGTAGCAAATAGATTCACATTATCAATGGATAAAAACATTTCAACAATTTATTTAATTTATTTTGATGTTTTGAAATTATTTTCAAAAACTATTAATGAAAATTATCTTTATTAGTTGTCTCTGAAACCCAAATTTCTTTTAATTATGTGATCTTAAATCTTACATGCTAAGTTGAAAGCAAAGAAAATCCTTATAATTAATTTAATTAATTAATTTTATCTTCTATTCCAAGCAAAACTCTTAATTTTTCTTCACTTCTTTACCCAAACGAAGAATAAACAATTAATTTAGAGTTTTGGCAATAGAATAAACAAGTATAATTTAACAATGTTTGTGAATTATTTTAAATTTTTCCACTTTTCACTTTAATCCTTGATTTTTTACCCCAATTAATACTTAAAAGAATATTTTTTAGGAGACTAAAATGAAAATGATCTAAAAGTTAGATGACAAAATGAAAGTGTAAACATGATGCGGTGTGTATAATTAACTGCTGTTAGAAATATAACACTTGGATTTCTAAAATGAAGGTGTCCTAAAAGTTAGATGATTAAATTGCAAATATTTTATTTTAGGTAATCACAATGAAATAGTCTTAAAAGTTGGGTGACCAACTTGAGAGTTTACCCTAAAATAGATTACGTCCATGGGAGTTGTTGCTTCACAAGCAGACGATTACAGCAGTAATTTTGCTGAGCACCCCATAGCTAAGGACCTCCCTTCTGACAGCTGAGCGTGACAATTTGCTGTAAACAATGTCACATTTTCAGTTTTCAGGAAAAGAGTAAAAAATAATTTAGGCCAAAGGTGATGTCTGTCTGTCTTTATTTGGAATTTGTTAAATAATTCCTTGAATTATTAATTTATCATATATGCTTTCAACGGTGGGAAATTGATGCAATGGCAGAAGCTAAGACGGTGACAAGTATGGAGATTCCTTTCCCTATTTATATGACTGTTCATTCATTGTCATAGATGCAGATATAAATATACCCTTTGCAGAGTTAAGTATCATCGTCTCCATGTGCCTCTTCTTTGCCTTTTTACCTTTTCTGAACCTGCAAATTAGTGTCACCCCCCGGAAGATACTTTTATCAGTGAACTCTGAAAAGTGAGAGGCATGAACATAACCTACACATTTCATTGGTGAACTGTTTCATCTGTTAGGGATGTTTGATGGAGGGTTGACTATGTCTTTCCATAAAGTAAACTGTCCACCAGTTGTAGGTAATCTAAGTAAAATCAGAAGCCAGTGTAGAACAAGACCAAACCCATGTTTTGCAGTACAAATGTCTTCAACTCTGGTACAAACAGATGAAAATGGAGATTTTTATGAATCCAAAAAGATATCAGGTTCAAGTTCAACCGGACTAAAAAGTCAGCCCCAGAATTCCCTGCTTAGCCAAGCCAATACAGTAGGTATAATTGGAGGGGTTTCTGTTTTGTCCACTCTTATATTCCTTGAGAAACTTGTGTGGTGGAGCTCTAGGAATGGGGAGGAATGTGTTCCTTTCGTTGTCTGCAGTGAACCGGCCCTAGACGGCGGCCGCCGTCCGGTTCATTCATCGGAAGTGAATGGTGAACATATTATTATCCAGAATCTGAGGCAGAAAAGAATATTTCTCGAGAAATCTGGAGCTCGTTGCATTGTGATGCCATGCCATATCTCAAATGCATGGCATGATGAGATATCTGAGAGCTGCTCACTGCCCTTTTTTCACATCGGTGACTGTGTTGCCAGGGAGCTCAAGGAAGCGAAATTGAAGCCACTGTATGCTGGGAGCAGTGTTCGAATTGGGGTACTTTCCACCTATGAAACCATAGCTGTTGCTCCATATCAACAAAAATTACAGAATCAGGTATCTCAATGGTCTATTGATTCTGGATTTGATTTTTTTTCTGGTATCATCAAGTTTATATACATTGTACGATAATAGAAAGCTAAATTTGTGTCCTAAAAACTTTGGGTCATAAAATCAACAATCAAATTGTTAGACCAAGCGCTTAGTCATGTTATCAGAGGAAACAGGGGAACTCTTCAAATTCAAGTTTATTAAGATTTTATTCACCATTGTTTGCAAAATCTGTTCCTTTATTTGGTTTGGTTGGAAAACATCAAATGAAACACCTAATTTAAGACAAAAGATGCCACTAGGAAGAATCTTCACTATGTTCATCCAAAAGTACACATTTTTTGCAGAGTTTTGAGGTGGTTTTGCCAGACAAGGAAACGATGGAACATATTCTAATGCCAGCAGTTGAATCATGGAACCAAAGGGACATAGAAGGGGCTCGAAACTTGCTGAGAATTGCAATCCAGGTTCTGTTAATTAGAGCTGTGAATGTTGTCATCCTTGCTTCGGATGAACTGCAGAACATTTTACCTCGAGAGGATCCTCTTCTTAAAAAATGTATGGATCCCATGGATGCTTTAGCCAGAACAACTATAAAATGGGCTAAATCTGCAAAGAAGGTACATAGGAAAACTTGAACTATACAAGCATGGAAACTCTTGCTGTCTTGTAACTTGTAAGGGTATATTTGCCTATCGAAACTGCACAACATCTTGTTCATACTATGGTGTCAATAAAAAAAAAAAAAAGAACAAGGCTTACACAGCAACAACAACAGTACCAAATAAGATAAGGCTGAACCGATAATGTTAGAAACCAATTAAATGATCACTATATGAATGTATACAAAGAGATAGCTGCCTACAAATAAGGAGAGACAAGGGACAGAGGCTTAATTTGCATTTGATGATATGAAATTTTTGTAAAGTAGATGTTGTTCATATTCAAACAATTCGTGTTGAAATATGTTTAAAAGATGCCATCTCAAGTCGCCATGTCGTTTTGTATTATTTCATTATTAAGAGAGTAATATATTATTTTAAGATTGTGAGATTATGATTTTAATATTGTATAGCAGGGTTTCATCATTTCAGCATTAAAACAACAGTCGGGCAGCTAAGAAGATTGAGGACAACAGCATCCATTCACTTTGATGCACGTTTTGAAAAAAATAGATTTTTTTATCTTATCTGAATACAAAACATAGGAATTTATTATTAATAAATTTTTATATTTACTCAATCATAAAAGATTTCCATTGATATCACGTCATTGGGTTAGTAACAAAACTTGTGTTTCTAATTAATTGGCATGAAGTCTGAGATTTAATCCCATGTTTGTAAATTCTTTCTCCTGTCCCCTTGTAATATAATTGCTTGCTTGTAAAAAAAATAATTCAGAATCTGAACAACCAGTAAAAAGAATATTATAAATGTAATCCTATAACCCATCAAAAATCCTAAAGTGCCACTCAAGTGTTCCAATAATTTCTGAAAGGTCATTTGAAAGAATTAATTAAGAAACAAAAGAAAATGCATTGATTTGGTTTTGGGTGCTTATCATAATCATTTTTGCATGTTTGTTTGAATATTCTGTTTGGTTTTAGACTTTTAGAAAGTTATATTTGTCGATGCCTTCATTGTAATGAAACAGAGTAACAAGAATCTTGATTTAGCACCATAGTTTTGCATGGCTAGGTTCCAAAGTCCAAATTAATTAATTTATTAAGCATCATTATTGAAATTATTTTAGTGTAAAGTGAAAAAAATGAGCAGCATATAGCATTGTACCCTCTTACCTCTGTCTAGACTCTGGACCCCCCATGGATGTGCCGTTGCAGAACTGGTTCACTTGAAATTGGGGCACTTAAACATCTTAAAGAATAATATGAGCAACATAAAAGCAGCACTGCCCAATCCCAATTAGAATCTTGTGAAACAAAAGCTACATTACTGGGAAGTAGGAGGGAGACAACAAAGTATGTGTGTATATATATATGTGTAAAAGAAAATTACTTAAAGAAAAGGTTATGCAGACAAATACTTGCCAATAATAATGTGTGGGATTTGACTTTGCTTTGAACTTGGCAATGGGCATTGGCATCTATGCTTCTAAAGAAGGGAGCATCTGGTTCTTATCTTCATTATTATAATATATATGTAGTTCCATAAAGGTTTTATGCTTAAAAGAATCATAAATTATTGCACTGAGACAAAACCCTGCCTTTTGATCCCTTGAATCTTTATTTCTAAATTTCAGCAATCTTAATTTTGAATTTAATTTTATTGCATTTGTTGAATGTTGAGACTGGCGGTCCTCTAATTAGTATTAGCCCAAAAATGTAGTAGTATTCAATTATGGGTTTCCCCACATTCATACATACACCCACAGGCTGAAACAAAGATATTATTTTCCACTAGAAAAATTAATCTCAAAGCTTCATGTTCATAAAGCCTGAAACCTCTTCTGCTGATCAGGTGCAGTTTACATATGAGCTATTCGTGGTAAAAAGGCCTTCACCTTTGGTTAATCTATCTATCTCTCTATCTATATGTTATTTGATTCCAAAACAGAAACTGATGATGGAAAATTTGCGACATTGCATACCATGTTCTTCTTGAATTTCCTAAGCACCACCTGAAAATAGAAGGAAAAAAAATGTCATTTTTCTATGCTATGACTATGATAAGATCAATGGTGCAATGGCTATACCAAAATTTTTCTTACCAAAATCCCTTGGTGTCTTGCATTTGAAGCATTCAAGCCTGCTAGCGTAATTGTGAACTCCACACCCATATCTGTCAATACAAAATTGCAGTCACATTCACTTGATAAATCAGGCATATCATCATCATCATCATTCAAATGAACACTGTGATCTGTGATGGGAATTTACTATCTGCTGAAACTTCCTATTATCATTGCTTGGAAAATGGAAAAGAATGCAGTATCAAGAATGTCACAAATAGAGACAATGCAGCTTATTTTTGGAATTTTATAACAAGGCAAACTCACTTCGTGCACATCCAGTCACCAGTTTTCCACCCAGGTGGGGCACTGCTTTCGGACCCCATCACAGTGTAACCACCATAGTCGGTTTTCATGGTACCACATCGGTAGCAGTTTGGTCGGCTAGCGTAGTTGTGAGCTCCACAGTTCATGGCAACGCAATACCAGTCACCGGCCAAAGCTTCGGTCCTGTTGAACAAGTAAGTCGATACATCAGGGCCACCATACTTAGGATACCCGCAACGTTGGCACGCTTCTCTCTTTCTGAAATTCTGGTGTTGGCATGCTGCACACATCCAATCTCCTCCTGTCCAGCTCATTTTTTTATCCCTGATAAGCCATTTTACAAACCACAAAATAAGAAAAAAAAAATCAAACCCCAGTTTTTTTTTTCTGGTTTTCATAAGAAAATGAAAGCAAGCTTAGATTGAAGAAGCTTACCTCCTTAGAAAATAAAGGGCTTTGAGTGAAAGAAAAATAGTAGCTAAATCAATAAGTTTGTTAGTGCAATTGGTGATTTAGGTGTTTGGGATGGTAGGGGCTATATATACTTGTTAAAGGGCTAGGTTTTTTTTTTTTTTTTTGGGGGGGGTTCTTCATGGGATTCTTAAAGCTGACATTTTTTTTTTTCTTGGGTGTTCAGATAAAACCTAGCTGAGCTGGTCATAGTTCTGATACTTTACAGTATTCTTGGGTAGATAGGTTTAGCAGTACACGGCGTGTCATATGATTGCATGTATTCATGCACGCATACTTTTTCAAAATTAAAATTCCATAACATGCAAGCATGCCTCTTTCTTTATGTGATTCCCTAATCCCTATCGTTATTGCTGGAAAACAATGTAAAAATATTATATTCTCTTTTCATCCATATTACTCACTAGCTATAGGTGTTATGAGGGGAAGCTCTTATTTGGATATGGAGCCTACTATTTTCATAAATAGATAAACCATTAACTCTCTTTTCTTTCAAGTCTTGTAGATCTTTTTTCTTAATAAGGGAAAATGGGGTTTAGGATTGTCTATAGACTTGAACTCATGACTAGTTTCAATGGAAAATTTAGTCGACTTTAAGTATTGTAAATTTTGATACTGCAATCCATCTTTAACTCAATAATTTTAAAACTTCAGTTTCGTATATATACATCATTGGTCTAATTGATATTATTACTCAACCAAACTTCAACTCATTTAGGTAATAATTAACATACTATTGCCTTATAAAATAAATTATATTGTTTTTATTGTTTTTATCTTTTATGTAAAGTATAAAAATTATGAGTCCAAAACACTGTAATTTTTACCCTATCAACTTTACTATTTCAGTCAAACTGCCTTTGAATTTTATATTATTTTTTATCATATATATATATATATATATATACTTCTTAAACTAGAGGATACCTGTTAATAGTTTAAGCATACATACATACAAACACATATATATAAATGTACGTGGTTACAAGATTACTCTATTATTAAATGAATCTATTTAATCTTTGATTCTTTTAATAGTACATGCACTAAATAGATCTATTTAATAATAAAAAGATTAATTTAATTCAATTCCTATAATAGAGAAGCATGCCAAGTATATCAAGTACATTCACTCATATATATATATATGCATACTATTATTTAAACACTTTAATGAGTTAGAATCACCCTTAACGGATCACTAATTTATAAATGACATAAATATCTCTTCTAATTTTAAATTATAATTAATATTATTATGACTACACTTTTATTTTTTTCGTACTTTTATATTATTTCAAATAAAACAATTAAAATTACAAATTCAATCGTCAAACACTTGTCCAATAATATTAAATTACGAATTTATTACTATTCCACCTGACTAAGCTTTAAAAAAAAAATTCACATAAAATTTAATATATATTAAGTTTTTGAATAAGTTATAGTTATGATAGAATATATATTGGTCGGGGCATGTGAATCAAAATGATTGCCGAGGTGGGGTGTCCACTTGTGCAGCTCCTCCCATAAAGCTGACGTGGATGAGCACGTCAAGTGCCAACTGAAGCTCATCCAACTAGAGTCAGATATGTAGCTTCCATGAGTAGGCTTATGCAGTGCCGGTTGCAGTTGGAAGAGTCATATAAAAAGGTTAAGAAAACATTTGAGGAAATATATATACACACATATAAGCATATTGCATTTGGAATTTATTCCTTATAATGCACATGCATTGCAAAATTCCTTTTCTTTTAAATTTTTTTTTTTAAATGTTTCGGTTCCGCTTTCGTGCAATAATTCAAAAGCTATTTGAAGATTCATATCAATTGGAGCTTCTGCACATACACAAAAATATCCCATGAATGATACACAATATTTTATTTATTATTCATAATGAAGTGACAGCAGATTTAAATATTAATTATTCAATCCTAATATTTAGATACATTGTCTTCTTCTTTTTTTACTTAATTATATAGTTTTATATATTTTTGGATGATTTATAGGTTATATTTTAACGAAATATTTAATGGATCCAATATTAGTGAAATATTGTTATCTGATTAAATTAAATATGAATTCATATATATTAATTAACCCCAATTGTGTGCACTTAGAAATAGAGTTGAGTTAACAGAATCATTAAATCCCACCTATTTTAAAATTGAAGTTGATGCCACCACTCTTATTTATCTTATGCTTAATAATAACTCATCTAATTTAATTCTCTCTCTTTTAGTTCATGAGTGCAAATGCTGTGGTAATATTTCACTACTACATCTTTGTAATATTTCCTTCGAGAAGAGAATAAATGTAGCGATGCACATGCACTTGCCCAATTAGGGAGTAACTTTCAATCTACCTCTTCTCTGGATGGTGCTTTAATTTGTTTCTACTTTTCTTAATGCTTGTAATAATCTTCTTGTTTGAAACATTTATTATTAGTTGATAAACAATGTTGTATTATGTATATCGAGTTTGACTTTGTTTATATTTTTATGAATCTAGTTCCATTTTTTAACAATAAAAGAATTAATAAATTTTAAAAATAATTTATAAATATTACAATGTTTTAGGTTTATCATATGTATGTATTTTTTTAAATTTATATAAAAGTATTTTTAAAATAATATATTTTTAATAATTAAACTCGGTTTATAAAAAACATAAATTAAGCTAAACACTAGACTTATGTCTGTAGTTTCCCTCTAATTAATCACGCAAAAGTGAACCTTAAAAAAGAAAAAGGGAATGTTATGGATGAATATGGTTCGCGGCGGACCGACGCTGGTGGGCTATAAGTAATTATCGGATAAAATTTTTAAAAGTAAGGTTTGCACACTGGAGTTGGGCTCCATTGCACCTGAAAAATTCCATCCTTATATTTTATTTTTAACATATGATGTGATGAGCTGCATTTGACCTTTCATAATGAAGGCATTGCCAAGATTCTTAGAACGTTCACGAAAATCGTGTCTAAAGTGGAGAGCTAACAAACCCACACCAAATATTAAAAACAATCAATAATATAAAAGCTCTGTAAGAACCAAAAAAAAAAAATTGTGTTTGCAACGAAAATTGCAATTTAGAAGGCCACTAAGAGAATATACTTGTTGATATAAAAATCGGTGTAAAATTAGAGGCCATTTTATCATTAAAAGCGAAAATGCATCAGTTATAAGTAGCAGATTGAGAGGGAGAATAACATAGAGATGTAAGGAAGAGGAGAATTGAGGGAGAGAATGAAGAAAGTCGTGTTGGTTCTATTCTTTTTTTAAAGATGAAAGAGGAGAATTGAGGGAGAGAATGAAGAAAATCGTGTTGGTTCTGTTCCTTTTTTAAAGATGAAACTTTTGACAGGTTGATTAGTCCTTTCAAAAATATTAACTAAGTTGATAATGAAAACTTTGTTCCGAAACTAATGTATGTAGGTGATAAATAATAACCGTACGTCTTCTCAATTTAATTAATCTATTAAAAATAACAGCTCGATAATGTGTAATTTGACAGAAATATTATATGTAAATATTAGTAGGTGATGACTATGATATATGGGCGTCGGTCTCTATTGCTTACATGGCAAACATGTTGAACTCCAAATAGTCAAATAATCATAAACGGTTGCTTGTTTGGCAATTACAAGTTTGATAAGGGAGAATCCTAATCACCATAATTTTAGACACGATGAGTATTCCCTCAAAGGGAAAATACCTTAGAACAACAGCCATGGAGTCCAGCTTTATTCTCTACATGTCACTGTTTTAATTTTTGGGAAAAGAAGAGAAGAAAAGGGTCCATTTCCCTTCAATAATACTAGAGAGAATCCACCTTCATTAATAGCAGTTGGTTTTCAAATTTGTATATTCTGTTCCCCACCCTTTTGCTTCACCACATGACTTAAAAATATTTTCAATCCTCAAGTATACGCGTCGCGGTGGACATTTCACATTCCATAAAAAAATGAAATATTTTTCACCCTATTTTCATAATAATCACACCAATTTAAAAAAAGTGAGAAAATGACTAGTAATCTCAGCATCTATCTATCTATCTCCTGATTTTGGCGCCAATTATTGTACGAGATTAACTAGTGACTGTCAATCCATGTGCTGTTAAAAGATCTGAAATAAAGTTGGAATTTCTTAAGAGATTGGATTTGGATGGTTAAATCCTACTGCTCCATCAAATTATCTTCCATTAACCTCGTCACCATTCTTTTAAGCTGATTAGAATATCAATTACCACACCAAATGTGGCTTATAAGATCCATGGATTTTAGCTCTCCGATGGAAGTCTTTTGGGGATTTCAATGTCTTCCCAGTCATTGATTAATAATAACTATACATTTTATTGTTATACATTTAATAAGTTGCATAATTTGTGAATCAAGTTTTTCTAATATTTTATTTTAACTTTTAATGAAATATGTGAAAAACTTAGAATGAATAAGCCTAAAATTATTTTGTCAAGTTTTGTTAATACTTCAATGTTTTGATTATATCTTAAACTCATACTATTCCATTGAAAAGAAAATTAAAAGAGATTTTGAAGTTTTAATTTTTAAATTTGTGAGATTTGATTTATTTTTATTCTTTACTTTTCTTTTTTCTTTTTATATTTAAGTATGTTCTGTTTTAATACAAATATTTAGGCTTGTTGAATATAAATTGTATATTTCTTAGCTTAAAATATTTACCTTGTTGATTAGAATATTTAAATATATAATTATTTAATTATTCTAATATTGTGACAAATAGTAAGATTAAGTCTATCTATGTATGCAATTCATGTTATGTATATATATAATCTAAACTAATAAACCCTCCTTGTGCATGTTTTGTTGACTAGAATTGAGTATCTTTAATTTTTAATGCTATTAATATATTAAATCCTAAATGTTTAATCTTAAATGTTATTAAGTCGAGCCATCAAGAATCTACTTGAATTTCTTTGGATGGTTAAGATTGAACATATCTTCAGAGAGGGTAATAAGGTTGCTGATGGTTTGACTTTAATGGTGTTCTCAAGACCGTTGGATAGATATATTTTCACGCAATCACCGGATGAAGTGCTCAAATTATTGCACGATAACTATTTTGGAACGACTTGACCTTAGTTAGTGTAATTATGGTTTATTCCTTTCTCTTGTAAAATATATATATATTAGGAGCAAAAGCAATGTGCTGTAACTAAAATTAATTTATTAAAAAATATTATATTTATCTTTATATTCATGATTAAACCCATGAATTAGAAACTAATAAAATATTGATTTCTTTAACATTTCTTATGATAGTTTAAATTTAAACTTTAAAAGTCTTACAATTTTTAGTTATTTTTACTATTGAAATAAAAGACTAATTTACCATTAAATGTCAAAAAATATTTATGGGATTAGGCCAATTAAATGAAAATTGATGGAATGGGCCAATTTTTAAAAACACTTCCAGTTGAAAGTTTTTCAGGTGATCGTGAAAAGTGCTTTAGTTGAAAGCTCTTTTGCCTTTTTCAACAAAAGCATTTCCGTGAAGCTCTTTTATCCTAATTTTTAGTATTATTTTTTAAGGGTTAGAGTTTTGTTTATTTAAAGTAGGCTTTATGGGACTTTTTATATTTTTAATTAATTATTTTGTAATAATTTTTGAGATATTAAATAATAATTTAATTCAAAATTAAAACATCATATTTTTACACCAATCGTATATTTGAATCCCGAAAAATTGGGTTGGATTCATAATCGAAACTCCATCTACTTTGCAGGGATGAAATATTTGTTATTAATTTTTCGCCTTCTTAATATTAGAGTGGTGGCCAATTTTTCAAAAAATTATTTATTGACAGAAATGTGGTTTTTATCACGACGAATTACAGAATTTGCAATTGATAATTTCGAAAAAATATTTTATGAAAATTTTAAGATAATTTAAACAAATAAAATAAAGAGAGTAAAAAATTAGAGAATTTAATTGGGTTCTGAGAGCGGATTGATAATATGGGAGAGAGTTGAGATTGAATTGGAAAAAATAAAATAAAATGGGGAGTTTTGTAGGATAAATTTTTTTTACCGTGAGTGGGGAGGCAACAATTAATTAAGTTGGGGGTTGAGGGGAGAGGGCAATGGCTAATTAAATAGCGGTTGAAAGTAGGTGATCATATGGAAAAAAGAACTTGCTGCTGGAAGCCCATTTGTTGATTTGGCATAAAAAATTTGTTGTTAGAAGCACTTTTGTTGAAAAATGATGGAAAGAGCTTCCAGTCAAAAGTACTTTTCTACAAATCACCTGAAAAACTTCTGGCTAGAAGCATTTTTCAAAAATTAGTTCCGTAAATATTTAATTTTTGGCATTTATGGGTAAATTAGTCGAAATAAAATTATCAATACCATCTCTATATATAAAATAAAATTTAAATTTTATTGATCTGAATGCTTATCAAATTTAAGTCTCCAACCTCCATAATCTGTGAGATTAGTGAAAGCTACTCTATCAGCAAGATATTGCCTAGCATCCATGGCAGTCAAACAAACATTCGTTGAGCGTTGAGGTTCCATCACTTTCATGGTTGAGAAAAGGATTCGCATATTGGAAGTCCTAAATCAAATCTTGTAAGTGTCCAAAAAACAACAATACCATATTGGGCTTTCGAACCCAAATCACAAACCAGACATGTTGCTAACCATAAATAATATAACAGAATAACCCTGAAACATCACTCGTTTTGTTTTATGTTATTTTAGAAAAATCCAAGGTGGACTTGGAATCTGAATATAAACTAGAAAGCCATTAAAACCTCGTGCTAGCTATGTAAGCTAATACCCAAAGCCCCTGCAAACCAAACCACTACATGAGTTACCAGACACAGAAACCGATCCAAATGCAAAGGGTATAAAGCTTCTTGTAATAAAAAACCATCTTTATTTATATATACAAATACAACTCTCCCCCCCCCCTTTTTTTAGCCAACTGAATGGTAATATAATTATGGCTTACATGTTGAGTTTAAATTAAAACCAGCTCAAATTCATGCTTCCATGTTAGAAGCATGCTTGAAGGAGTTCTTCCGTGCCATAGCCAAAACAGTCTTGTCTGCAACTATAAAATATGCAGCTCCTGCCGCTGTGGAGATGATGAGAGCTTGTGCGGTATGATTAAGATTGGCTTTTGCCCAAGGCAGCATCCTTACACTAGCTAGCTGCATATGCATGGCAAGGGATTGAAGTACTGTTACCATTTAATCATCAATCACTAAGAAAAAAAAAGGATCTAATGTGGGATATTGTCCATCGAATACTTACAGTCGGAATTGCAGTGGCAATGGTAGCAACAATGGCGGCGTTAGCTCCAGCAACCACGCCCTCTGATGGTGCCAAAGAAGAAACAGATCTTCATTTAAGTTACCTTTTCGTTATTAAATAAGTAAACCAGTAGAGTAAAATAGTGTGTATACTTACCATGAGAGCAGCGCTTTGCCAAGGCCAGCTTTTGGTCAAGGGAAGCCAAGGTAGCAGATTGAGCCACATTTTTAGCCATTATGAATTAAATATGATGATAATCAAATGAAACAAGTTGAAGAGGAAATTAAGAAAGTGTTAAGTATGATTGTGAATGTTTTGACGAAGAGATTGTAATTAGTGAACGGGTATTTATAAGGGGAAAATGTGGATAAAATGTGTTATGGAGTGGGTGAGATACAAAAGGGACTGTGCCTCGGGTGTTGAGGGGAGTGTTTGATGGTTTCCTCCAATTCCAGCGTCAGAGAAGCTTGTTTTTTCACTTGGATTTCTGATATTGTCGGTTCGGCCCCTTGCTCATGCACTATTCCCTAAAATATGTTAAAGGAATTAAAATAGTACAAATCTTTTAAATTTTATTAATGCTGAAAAGAAATATTATTTTAATTCTTATATATATATATATATATATATATATATATATATATATATTATTACGTGATTAAATGAAAATTTATTACGTAAAATTTTGGTTTGAAAGGTTAAATTCAATAAATTTAAAATTATGATATTTTAAGTTCAAATTTTAAATATATATAAGTACTTAATTCAGCTTACATAAATGACAGAATATATTTAAAATAATATAATTTACTTTATAAAAAATATAAAATGGGTTTGATTTTCATCTATTAATTTTGTCTATTTTATCTAATAAAATATCTAATAAAACTTTAATTATTATTGAAAATATAATTTTTTGTTGTTGTACCTTTTAAAAATGTCATTACGTCTTATTTCTATACTTTTAAGTTTTAACAATTTATAAATAAATTCTACGCAATTAAATGTGATGAGTAATATAGTGAAAAGCATTAGATTAAAATTTTTGGATAAAGATCCCAACAAAAAAAGCATGGACGGTGGAGTAGATAGAGATCACGTGGAGCGGACAGCTTGTAATGAGATGAAACTTGTTATTGGCAAATTCCAAGAAGATAGCCCAGCAAGGAAGATGTTACTTTCTGTGTACAAGAATCCAAAGCTGGAATTAGAAGTGTCATGGATGGGTTTGGTGGGTTCTAAATAATTTTTTAAGTGTATATTTATCTTCAAAAAGGTTTGTTTTTTATTATTATTAAAATTGTAATAAAAATATTTATTTATATTTCATGTATTTTTATTATTTAAATTGAATTTAGGTTAAATTAAGATAAATTAAAGTGTGAAAGTACGTGTTTCAATTCAACCCAAGTAGGAACAGGTTTAGGGTTTTAATTAAATATGATTTTAAAGTGGAGTTAAAAGAAGGTAATATATTCTGAATTAATGTTTAAAAATTCAAATTAATTGTTAAACTCACTTGTAAAACAATAATATCAAATAATAGTAAAGAGAAGAGGGTATTATCAAATAATAGCCTTGCCGTAGCTCTACCTAAAACCGGTATTGACAAGATTTGTGATATTTTACTACATACAACTTGATTACGCTTTATCTGGTACTGTTTGGGTGGTTTCATTATCTGATGTGAATTATTGATTAATTGTTACTTTTATTTTGGGTTCTTTATTTAATATTTTGCTCTAGTTTTTAATATAGAAAACAGAATAACCTGAAACATGACTCGTTTTGTTTTTATGCTATTTTAAAGCATCAGATGGATAAAATGGCGTGATATTTTAATGATCCGAAATCCAAGATGAAATTGGGGAGCATATATGATTTGGAGAAAGCAATTAAAGTTCTTTAGGCCAGTATAAGCTTAAAACCTTGTGCTATTTAAGCAAACCAGCCAACTTTTATTAAATGTGTTGCCGGACACCGAAACCGCTTCCACCATTTCAAGGATGGTATGCCTCCATGCAAAGGACTATTGGTGAAAACTGGATGGATGGAAGTGAATTTTCTTAGTGCGTACTTGTAAATAAAAACCATCTTTTATTTATATATACACAGATAGGATGGATAGATTACATAGCAGCTGAAGCTAATAGCTTCTACGGATACAAATACAACTCTCCCCACCCAGTCTTTTATAGCCAACTGAATGGTAATAATCATGGCGTACATGCCGAGTTTAAATCCGAGCCAACTCAAATTCGTGCTTCCTTGTTAGGAGCCTGCTTGAAGGAGTTCTTCCGTGCCGTAGCCAAAACGGTCTTGTCTGCAACTATAAAATAAGCAGCTCCGGCCGCTGCATTGGAATAGAAACTTCATTAACAAAAGGATTTTATTATTACTAAAAAACAAGATCTCGAGATGATGGTAAAAGGATGATTGATGAAAACCTGTGGAGATGATGAGAGCTTGTGCAGTGTGATTAAGATTGGCTCTTGCCCAAGGCAACATCCTTACACTAGCTAGCTGCATATTCATGTCAAGGCAAGGGATGGAAATGTTACCAATTAATCATCACTAAGAAAAGAAAAAATTGATCTAATATGGGATATTGTCGTTTGCATACTTACAGTTGGAATTGCGGTGGCAATGGTAGCAACAACGGCGGCCTTAGCTCCAGCAACCACACCCTCTGATGATGCAAAAGAAGAAACCGTGTTTATACTTTAGCATTAATATATTTCATTTAAATCAAATTAAACCTAAAGCTATTATTATCACTAACCCTTTAAAAAATTTGAAGCAAGCTGAAAGGAAAAGAGAAACTTACCATGAGAACAGCGTTTAGCCATGGCCAGCTTTTGGTCAAGGGAAGCCAAGGTAGCAGATTGAGCAACATTTTTAGCCATTATGAATTAAATATGATGATAATCAGAGGAAACAAAATGGAAATGATAATGAAACTAGTTTAAGAGGAAATTAAGGAAGTGTATATATGTGATTGTGAAGGGTTTGATGAAGAGAACGTGAGAAGTGGATGGGCATTTATAAGGGGGAAACAGTGGATAAAATGGGGTATGGGAGTGGCTTAGATACAAAAGGGACTGTGCCTCGGGTGTTGGGAGTGGCTTAGATACAAAAGGGACTGTGCCTCAGGTGTTGGGGGTGGAGAGTTTGATGGTTTCGCTTCAATTCCAGGGGTCAGAGACGCTTGTTTTCACTTGGTTTACAGATATTGTCAGTTCGGTCCTGTTTATTCTTGTACTGTTCCCTATATTATGTAAGAAGGAATTTAAATAATAATAAAACTAAATCTTGTGGGGAAAATATACCACGTTACAAAATATAATTGGAAGGTGGTTTTCCAGTTTTTTTAATACATACCCTAAATTACTTGTCGTCTATCAACCTCCAATTATTCGCGTAATCCCACTCATGTTTATATTTTTCAAGTTACGGATGATAGCTAAATTAAAATTAAGTCGACTCATTATTTTAAATTTAAATATAATTATAAATGAATTTAATAAGAGTTAGGCGTTTAATAGAAATCTACCACTTCATTTTTTTCAACCATCATTAAATCAATTTTGTTTAATAATAGCATAAACTTAATTAGTATTGATTAATTGAGTAAATTTAACATCAACAAATAATAATAGCAATTTTTTGTTCAACTAAATCTAAGATTTATGGTTAGGTGATTTAGAATTTAGAATTTTATGGTTTATGATTTTAAGAAAAGGGTTTGATTGAGATTTATGATCTAAAGAGATACAAGATTTTATTAAAAATAGATTAACTTTAGAGTTAAAATAGTAATAGAAGTTAATTAATTTAATGTTTATTAATGTATTATATTTGATACACTATCAGTGCATAAGTCCTATGCACCATCAATAACTTATAATGCATCACAAGAATAAAAAAAATTGAAGGACTTATTCATAAATACTCAAAATGTTCTACCGTAGATATAATCCCTTATATTATTTATACACTCTAAAATATATACTATTAGATGATCATAATTTAAATTAAATTCATTTAACAAATTTATTATAATAATTGACTGAGTTTTAGCTCAATTAATTGTTAATAGTGCAAGGAAATGTAGATTTAAAGATTGAATTGGGTTGAGATGAAATAATAAAAGAATTATATTATAATAACTTTTTAAAGATATTAATATTGTTTAAAAACTTACTTCATACAAAATCTCTCCCAAACCTGACGGATTTAAATGGAAATATATAAATAACCCACGTGGCAGACTTTGAACATATTCAGATTTTCTTAAAGAACATTTAGTTGGTTTTACTTTGCAATTGCATAATAAAGGATTAGAAGGAAGATAGGTTGATATGAAATTATTATAAAACAGTGGGCATTGAAAATTGGTGACCTGCTGTGATTTCACTTATAATGCGCAGAAACCCATACAACTTTTTTCCTTTTGACTCATAATGTTTGATTGCAGTAGCCACTGGTTTCCTTATCTAAAGCCAATGCTTTCCACAATACCATGGGTACCCCACCTAAGCTTAGAGCAAAGGTGCATCTTAGATTATCTATAGTTTTTTAGATTTGTTTTCTCATTCCTCTTTAAAATTTGTAATTATTTATTCCTTTTAAAGATTTATATTTTATATATCTTCATATCTTGAGTTGGGCTGGAGTGCCCATGAAATCGGACCACGTGTCCTGGAAAACACATGGGATTGGGATTGCTGCTCACTCTTTGCCTATGAGACCGACAGACATCAACCCCCAATACACAGAGGTAAATGGTAAGACAAAGAAGTAACATGCAAAACGTTGGACCGGGGGTGTTGTAGTTCATAGTTTTAGGGTTGAGTGGGGTTTTCATTCACCACATGCATTGAATTCATTATAATTTCACAATCATAATTGCTTTTCTTTTTAATTACTCATCAATTTTATGATTTGAGTATTAAAATAGAACTTTCATAAAGGGTTAGAATGCTGGTATATTTGGCTGAAAAGGAAGAAAATAACATTTGTTATATATATAATTTTTATTATGGTTTATCAAATCTTTTCAAATAATAAAATTACTAAAAAAATTAAATTTCAATATTAATTTAATTTTCATTAAATATCATTTTAAAGAGTCCCCTTGAAAGCCAAGAGTGCTCCCTAGAAGAATCCTAGAGAATGCAGTAACTATTGCGGTTTGGGATGGAAGAGAGTGGTGGTGCGAAGAGGGAGACCAGTGAGGAAGTCTCGATATTAGTGGAAGAGCTTATTCAACTGTCAATTGAGAGATCTTTGGTGGTGCCTAATGTTAAGCCAACCTTGATTTGTTCTGTTTGGACGAGGAAATCTTTTAATCCAGATAGTTTTAGGGCTCAGTTACGAAGCATATGGAAGACAAAAAAAAAGTTTGAAATTCAAGTGGCTGGGTAGAATCTATTTTCCATTGTGTTTGATTCAGAAGACGATCTGGAATTTATCATGGAGGGGCGTTCTTGGCTTTTTCGAAAATTTCTCATTATATTCGATATACTCAGAAGTCCGACGGCAAGGGATCAGATTCAATTAATTTCATCGCCATACTAGTTAAAGATTGGGCCATGTGCACCAGAATATGATAAGAAGGATCTGATGCATGCTATTAGAAGTACATTTGGAGGTGTTCTTAGATCGAAAATTAAAGATGATTTTTGTAGAGTTCGGGTTAATTTGGATGTGCAGAAACCCTTACGAAGAGGTATTTTCGTTTTTAGTGAAGACAGCGTCAAGTCCTGGATTCCTTTTAAATATGAAAAATTGCCAATTTTTTGTTTTGGGTGTAGGCGTATGGACTATGGCCTCAATGATTGCTGGGCAATTAATCCTGCAGAAAAAAATAAAATTAGAGAGGATCCTCCATACTCTATAGCATTAAAAGCAGAATCAAATATGGTGGGTACAGTTTTCGGCCTTCACTAAAAAATTAAGATCCCAATGTAGTTACACAGGAAAATCCAAAGAGCAAAACGAAAGGGACGAGGCTGTTGTTTCGGATGGCAAGGGCGTTTCGTTAATAGGGGTGACAGTGTTAGACAGTTGGAAAGATGGATTAAAGGATCGGGAGGAAAGCGATAGTGGGGAGTATTGTGAACAGTTGGTAGAGACTAATACCAACAAATCAGATAGATCATTGTAAACATGCAAATATGTGGTCTAAGAGGAAATTCCCCAATAAGGAGAAGGGAGATAATATGGAAGAAGCCAATGATGTCAAGAAAACATTGAAATATACTGATTCAACTGGAAATGCAGCAGATTAGATTGAGATCATGTGTGTGGATGGGGAGCTTAGTACTGTCTCGAATAATCTACGATCGACGGCTGGCGATGAGCCAGTTGATCGGGCACAATGAAACTCATTAGTTGGAATGTTCGTGGGTTGGGGAGCCCACGGGCAATACGGAGGCTGCGGCATCTAATTAAGCAGCATAATCCCCATGTGGTCTTCTTAATGGAGATGAAATTGGATAAAAAACGTATGGAAAAGGTGAGGAGGAGTTGTGGTTTCACAAATGGTATTGATGTAGGAGCAGAAGGATCTTGAGGGGGTCTCTCTTTAGCTTGGAAAGCTGGTGTTGTGATTTCTTTGAGGAGTTTTTCTAAATGGCATATAGATGTGTTAATGAAGGAGGATGGTAGTCAGGATAAATGGAGGTTTACGGGCTGTTACGATTCGCCATATTTGAGAGATCAGAATCATGTTTGGAATCTACTAAAGAGATTAAGCCAAGATGGGGATCACCCATGGCTCGTTGCAGGTGAATTTAATGAGATCATGTATTCTTTTAAGAAAAAAAGGGGTTTGTCAAGGGATTAAAGACGAATGGAGATTTTTAGAGATACTCTAGAATAGTGTGAATTAATGGATATTGGGTACTCGGGAGCTTGGTTTACATGGGAAATGGAAATCTTCCAGAGACGAATATAAGAGAAAGACTAGATAGGAAGGTTGCAAATGATAAATGGGTTTCTTTATTCTCGATGGGTCGCATTTAGCATCTTCCTTTCACAACATCAGATCATTGCCCTTTACTCATTAATACAGATAGTGTTTGGCTCTCCACAAGAAATAGGAGATTCTACTTTGAAGCTTGGTGGACCATGGAAGAGTCATTTGAGAGCGTGCTTAAGGAAATTTAGGAGTCATCGTCGGAACAATTAATGGAGAAATTAAAGACCTTGCAACTAGGGTTGGAACAGTGGGCAAATGCACTTAAAAGAAAGAAAGGGGATCTCAAAAGGAAACTTACAAGAGAGCTTGAGGCATTGCTGATGAATGATAGAGATGATGAAACATTGGCAAAGATCATCGATACAAAAATTCACTTGAACATGGAGATCGAAAAAGAGGAGGTGTACTGGGAACAAAGAGCTCGAGTGAATTGGCTGCAGTCTGGAGACAAGAATACTGCTTATTTTCACAAAAGCGCAACAATTCGAAAAAAGGCAAATACCATTTCTAAGTTGGCTTTGGACGATGGTACAGAAGTTACTGATGATACAGGCTTACAGGAGGCTGCAAAAAATTACTTTGCTTATTTATTCTCATCAGAGGGTGTGGCTGATCCGAAAAAGGTATTGAAAGGGATTGAAGGTTGTGTTTCCCAAGAGATAAATAAATCTCTTCAATCATCATTTAAGGAGGATGAAGTATATGCAGCATTGAAGGGGATGAGGTCAATGAAGGCACCAGGATCAGATTGATTTCCAGCATTATTCTTTCAAAAATATTGGCATATAGTAGGAAAAGAGGTGTTGGGATTTTGTTTAGGTGTGTTGAACGAGGGGAACGAGATTGGTTCAGCTAATACAACTGACATTATGCTGATTTCAAAGGTCTCCCAACCAACCACCCTTGTCAATTTCAGGCCAATAAGTTTATGCACTGTCATTTACAAATTAGTGACAAAAACAATTACAAATAGATTGCAATATGTCATAGGCCATTGCATTGATAAAGCTCAGAGTGCTTTTATACCAGGACGTTTGATTTCAGACAATGTTCTTTTAGCATACGAAATGTTCCATACGTTTCGCCAAAAGCGAACAGGAAAAAAAGGTATATGGTAGTAAAATTAGATATGAGCAAGGCATATGACAATGTGGAATGGGATTTTGTTAAGCAAGTGATGGGAAAGATGGGTTTTGTAGTAAACTGGATTGATTTGATTATGAAGTGTATCACTACAGCTTCATATACAGTCATTATCCATGGAAGTAGGGGAATTTCTTTTCAACCGTCTAGGGGACTAAGACAGGGGGATCCATTAAGTCCATTTTTATTTCTCATTTGTAGTAAAGGTTTGTCAACATTGATGAGGTCAGCAAAAAAGAGTGGTTTAGTCAAAGGGGCAAAGGCTAGCAGGAAAGGGCCAGAGATTTCACACCTTTTATTTGCAAATGATTGCATATTGTTTGGTGAAGCAACTGAAAGGGGGGCCAAAATTCTGAAAGAAATACTGAAGGAATATGCGAAATGCTCAGGTCAATCGTTAACTTTAACAAATCTATAATTTTGTATAGTACAAATATGAATGAGGAATTGAAAGCAGTGGTTTCGTCATTGCTAGGTGTTAGGAGTTTGTCTAATCTTGAAAAATATTTGGGTCTCCCTAACATGGTAGGTGAAGGAAAAAATA
This sequence comes from Gossypium rotundifolium, assembly GCA_025506655.1. Taxonomy (NCBI): domain Eukaryota; kingdom Viridiplantae; phylum Streptophyta; class Magnoliopsida; order Malvales; family Malvaceae; genus Gossypium; species Gossypium rotundifolium. Next base: position 197,291,591 of record CP106734.1, on the reverse strand, counting down.
GGCTTTTCAAAATTTGATGGATAGAATTGCAGCACGAATTGAGGCTTGGAGCTCAAGGTTATTATCGCAAGGAGGTAAAGAGATTTTCATTAAGTCTGTTTTGCAAGCAATACCTACATATGCTATGTCATTTTTTTTGTTTCCTAAAGTTCTGTGTGAGAAGATCGAAAGCAGATTAGCCAATTTCTGGTGGGGGAAGGGAGCGGTTAAACGAGGTATCTATTGGTGTCAGTGGAAGTTTTTGTGCAGATCTAAAGAAGAAGAAGGTTTGGGCTTTAGAAATATGGCTCAATTTAATGTTTCTCTTTTAGCAAAACAAGGATGGAGGTTATTGAATTATCCAGACACATTAGTGGCGCAAGTTTTTAAATAGAAGTATTTTCCAGAGAGTAATTTTGTTGACGCTCGACTTGGGAATTCTTGTTCCTATGTGTGGAGAAGTATTTGGGCTACTAGGGACGCTTTGAAAGAAATGCTTCTTTGGAGAGTGGGTACGGGTCAAAATATTTCGATTAGTGAAGACGCATGGATTCCCAATTACGTTAATGTTCGATTAATGTCCAGATTTGATAATTTGCAAAGTGATAAAGTTGCAGAATTAATCAACAGTAACAACAAAAAATAGAATAGAGAGTTGATTCAGAATACCTTCCCAGAAGCAGTAGCAGATCTGATTCTTCGCATTTCTTTGGCGTCAGAGCCACATGAAGATCTTATGGCTTGGAGTGGGGAACCGTCAGGAGAGTTCTCGGTAAGAAGCTCCTACAAACTATTACAAAAGTTGGACCCTACAGCTTATGCTTTACAAACTATCTATAGAGATTTTTACAAGAAACTATGGCGGATAGATCTACCATCTAAAATAAAAATCTTTATATGGAGAACTACGTGGAACTACTTGGCAAAAAAATTTAATATGTTTCTGCGCAGATTAACAACCAGTAGTTTATATCCTTGTTGTAGAAATAGGGAGGAAACAATGAACCACCTCTTTAGAGAATGTCCTGTTTCAAAAGAGATTTGGAGAGCCTTATCAGATCTTGATTTGACAGTGTTCACAAATGAAGAGTTTAGTAACTGGCTTACCCTAGTTTTGATCTCCCTCGCGCCAGAACAGTGTCGCATCTTTTGCACTGCACTTTGGGCCATTTGGGGTGAACAAAATACTCGCATACATGAGAAAAAAAGCAGAACAGGTCAAGAAACAGCAAGATTTGTTCTCAGTTATCTTAATGAGTTGGACGGAGTTAAAAAAGTTTTCTCAAAATACCTCAAATACGGATGTCAAATGGAGACCTCCATCTGGTCAGGGGATAAAAATTAATTTTGATGCGGCTTATAATGTGAGAAACAGATGCTCTGCGTCCGGAGTTGTAGTAAGGGATAGATCTGGTCAAGTTATCATCTCTGTAACAGAAGTACATAGAGGGGTTGAGTCCTCCATCACCGCTGAAGCCCTAGCCTGTCGACGAGCAACCCAAGTCGCACTCGAAATGAAAAAGGAAAACATTATTATTGAAGGTGATTCACTGACTACCATTAAGAAATGTAAAAAGAAAGGCCTTGACAAATCACAGATCGGGCCTTTGATTCACGATATTCAAAGAATGAAACATAGATGCAGCAAGTTACAGTTTGAATATATTCCAAGATCAGCGAACCAACTCGCCCACATATTGGCAACGGAATCATTAAGAAGAAGATCAGAGATTTACAGTGGCGGCGTTCAAGGTATGCGAGAGACCAGTTGAAAGCGAAAGTATTAGGGAGCTGATTGAGGAAAGAAATGGAGGAGGAACGAGGGTTTTCAAATGACAAAGCAATGGCTTCAAAGTAGCAGACTTATCCCCTCGATTTTGCAAGTTCACCTTCAATCTTTGAAATGATGACCAACCGCTTGTTGGTCAAAGTGAAAAGATAGCTCATTAGGCGATTAAAAATGAGACTTTACTTTTCAGAATAGGCATGCTAGTTTTCTTTCTTTTGGTTACTTATTTCCGGTTTAGACGTTCTAGATTTTTCTTTCTTTCTTTGTTTTCGGCCTTAATGGTATGGGCCTGAACTATTTTGGTTATTTGTTTTTTCACCTTTAAAATAATAAAGCCCAATGTGATTTATTGTCAAAAAAAAAAAATTCATTAAATAAGGCCTAATGTATCGAACCCATGATTAAGATATATAAATTTATTAACCGATATTTTACTTAATAAATTTTTTCATAAAAAAATATATGCACATGTACTTATAAATTTCCTAGATTTTTAGCTTCAAATAAAAAGAGTAGAAAAGGCCCAATCTAAAGCCCAACCGTCGAAGCCTAATACATATGTTTAAGCCCAGACCCATATTTTGTTTGGGCTTTTGGAGTATCATGAATTTGTAAGTTTAACAGTGTGTCAAAAAAAAGAAAATGAAGTTGGCATGATTTAAGGCCTAGACAAAAAGAAAAAGATAAAGATTATAGCTTTATGAAGTTGAGGTTTTCCTTTTAACTAGTCCAAAGAAAAAACAAAATTTCTTGACTTGTCGATGAAAAAGAGCTTGGTTTTACTATTCTTAACAAAGAAGATTATTCAAACTTTTTTGGCCTTTTGCATATTAGCACGAGGAAAAAGGGGCAATTAAGCAAACAATTCTTATTTTTTTAAAAGCATTTGTACAGCAATGTTTAGTCATAAATTAAGGAAAGCAAACAAAAAGGACAACTCTGTTTATTGGAATATTGTCTCTCTCTCTCTTTTTTTCATGTTTATTTTATTGTTTATATTTAGAATTGTGTATCACGATTTGAAACATTAACTCAACAAATTACATGATCTTAAACAGATTTTTTACTTCAAATAAAAATTTCACCAAGACATCAATGCCTTCACAAGGCAAGCAAGCACAACAAGCTGCCAAAGAAAAAGAGAAACGCACAAGGGTATGTGCAACAAGTATTCCAGTAAATACTTTCGATTAACAATAAGATCGAATGATTGCAACTCTGAGTACAATTCATGGTGATTATAAATGAGAGAAAATTCTTTATTTATAGTTCGATTTAATTTCTATATAATTTTATTCTTAGGTAACTCTAAATTATTTGAATGTTTCATTGGACCATTAGATTTGAGAGTCCTAAAAATTTAAACTCTATAAAATCTTAATCTATTGACCTCTTTGGTGATTTTGTGCGCTTTGATTACAGGATTTGATGTGCAACTTGTTTAAGCCTACGATATCTCCTTAAAAACACAATATATCTTACTATTACACTAACGTTTATTGGTTAGAAAATTTTTTTTTATTAATTGATTATCTACTTATCTGTATCAATTCAGTTTAATTTCCAGTTTTGTTAAAGGTGAGCATGAATATATGATAAAATTGGAATACCAGATTAGAGATAATGATGTCACTTTCGCCATGCAACAAACACACAGAAAGCATCAAGTGGGGGTTGAAGTTGAAGTTGAAAGAAGAAAGCTCACTCGCGTGCTTCTGCAAGCTGACGCCTCTCCGGTCCCCCTCAACCCCAGTCCCAATTCCATATCAAATGGGTCTCACCCATTTGGCTTTGCCTGTCTGTATCTATTCAATGTTGAAACCAAAGTCCTACCTTATTTATTAACCTGTTGACTCACACACACACACACATATTCCTCTACAAAGTTCTGACCCATTTCATTAAAATTTGACTTACCCTTAATGAACCCACGAATTGTATAAAAATATACTGAAAAACAGTGAACAACTTGAATCCATCCTTCTAGTAGTACTCTAGGCAGGATTGAAGTATCATAAATTCTTATTACTTCATCTTCTATTCTACCTCGAAATTTACAAATAGGGTTTAAAATGAAAAAAACTAACATGAATTGCATCTAAATTTTATTATATATAAAAAAGGGAGTCAAATTATCACGCTTCTCGATGTGGTTAAAGTTTGATTAGTATATAAATGAGTTAAATTAAAATACATTAATTTATTTACTTTTATATTTCTTGATTATGATGTTATTATCCAACCACATTCTAATAATCATGAAAGTGGTCCACACATGATATTTAATCTATTTCTTTCTTTTTCATTTGTTCTCAATCTCTGTTTCTCACCAATATTTTCGACTTTGCAAACTTCCTCTCCCTCCCATTTCTTATTAAATCATCGTTGTATCAATGGATTAACTAATATTATATTATTTAATATGTTAAAAAGTAAATGTTAATAATTTTATTTTTATTAAAAGGATAAATTACACTGATAGTTACTTAATTATTAGTAATTTTTTAGTCACTTGAGTATGAAAAATTATAAAATGATCATTTCGACATTTAATTTTATCTTTTTGATCATCAACTTATTAACATAAAATGAAAACATCCAAAAGTCTAATATAATTGAGTGGCAAAGAAAATTATTAATAATTGAGTAATTTTTTAATAATTTTTATAATTAAGTGGAAAAAATATTAATAATTATCAGTGTAATTTTAACCATATTAAAATAACATAATTTAACTTTGAATGGATAAATGATGGAAGAGGAGATTCATTGCTCCAATGAATTTATTTAAAGAATTCACCGTTATTCATGATTGATAATTTGTCCTTTTTATTATAGTTTTCTTACCTTTGATCCGTGAAAGGACATGTGAATGCGTGACTATGAAAGTGCTCATTTTATGTAAAAAAAAAAAAAAAAAAAAAAAAGAAAAGTGGTGGAATTGATAGAGAAAAAAAGTTGCAAAGGAAAGCCTCAGTTTTTAAAATTCTTCATTTAAAAATATTATTTTTACCATCATTGACAAGTAGTCATCATAATTGTCACCACATGAAGTTCATAGATTTCTCATGGAATCACATTGGGACAATTATGGGATCCCTCCCTTTTACACGTAAGCTCTAGATATATTAATGAAAAAAATACATAAAAATAAATTAAATGTTAAAATTAATTCAAAGCATAGAAACAATTAGAAGCTTACAATATCTTAAAACTCTCTCATTAGCAAGTAAAACAGCTCTTTGTTTTGGTCTAATACATGATTTTAATTTACATTTTTAGAGTTAGAAATAGTCAAAATGACGAGGGATTTGATATGGGGCATCTCTTTCTTGTTTGCTTAGCTTCGGAATATGAGCTCTGCTACTCTTAACCTTGTAAAGATCACTGGGGACTTCAGGTGGCCGTACTGATCTAATGAGAGCCCAATTCACCCCTTTGAAGAATTCATGCCTTTTGATTTCAACAGATCCTTTCATGCTTCCAATTCTCTTCTTTGGATTCTTCACTAGAAGCTTGCTGATGAGATCTTGAACTTTGACCATATCTTCAAACTCTTTGCCGCTTTTAACACTGATTCTCGGGAAGGTTAATGGCTGTTTAAGGATGTTAATCAGTGTTTTCTCATTGTTTTCGCCTTTGAAAGGCGTCCTCCCGTACAGCATTTCATACAAAAACACCCCAAGTGTCCACCAATCTACAGCGCTGCCATGGCCTTGCCCTGATATCACTTCTGGGGCTAAGTATTCGTGGGTACCAACGAAGGACTTGGACTTAGCATTGAGTGGTTCAGCCACCAATTCAGGACCAACTTCTTGGGCGGAGGCGCTATTATCAGCTTGTTCTGTAATTGTTGTGACCCTACAACCTTTCTTTTTCCTGTTGGAAGATGAGAAACAAGACAGCACTGGTTGCATGGGGGAAGCACATGAAGGTGTCAAGCAAAAGTTATCGTCATCTTCATTGTTTTCCAAGTTGGGCTTACTACGCCTTAACAGCTTGGGAACGACATCACATTTGAAGGAAAGATCGAAATCCGAAAGCATAATATGCCCATCTTCTCTAACCAAAACATTCTCTGGTTTCAAGTCCCTGTAAACAATGCCCATCATGTGCAGATACTCTAGTGCTAAAAGTATCTCAGCAGCGTAAAACCTGCATTGTGTTACAATAGATTATATAATTAATTATATACCTTAAGTCGGTGAACCATTACTTGAATAAATAAATAAATAAACATAACATGGAATTAATGATCATTAAATTAATAATAAGATCATAAGCTTACTTAGCAGATGAAATATTGAAACGCTTTCCGGGTTGGCGTTGCCTGGCAACATACAGGTCTCCACCAGGGCAATACTCCATGACCAAGCAAGAGTAATGAGAAGCCTCGAACTCAGCATACAAAGTGGGTACAAATGGATGATCAAGCATACCCAGGATCTCTTTCTCCATGTCAGCTCTCTGCAACTTCTTCCTTATAGTCAGCGCTTCTCTATCCACCACTTTCATGGCGTAAAAACACTGGGGCAAACCAACCACGGGGTTCCTTATCTGGCAAAGGTAAACATTCCCTATGTCACCGCTTCCCAGCCTACGCAAAAGCCGAAAATGGTCGAGCCCGACTTTGCCTTTGGCTCTCTTGAGTCGCTTCATGGCTTCCCAAGCTGCCTGGTTCGCCTTGTGGGGCTTATGAGAGGTGTAGAGAGAAGTTTCGACGGAACAAAGAGAAACCGAGCTCCGGCGACTACCGAAGCTAAGATTGCTCATCCAGCTACGGCTGGAGTCAGGTACGGTGATGGATGAGGAGCTGCTGTCGTAGTCGGATTCATCTCTGGTTATTATGGCCGCTGCCATTGTTGTTGTTGTAGCATGTAACAGTGATGATAGTAATGATATATATATATAATATATGAGAAGCTTATTAAGTTTTTTTGTAAGGGTTTTCTCTTTTGCTGCTTTCTCAGGCTTTTTATATACAAAAACACTGAGCCGTGAAATTTGTAATGCCTTGATCGAAGAAAGTTACAAAGCCTTGCTTTTTCCTCTAATTGAGGCTTGTAAGATTAATAACTATTATTTAAAGTAAGTATAATTTTGATGTGGTCGACTAAACGACACTACTTTTACCATTTATTACAACAGTGCCATTGTCCCTTTGTTAGATTAAAATGGAAAAAGAAAAAGGGAAGTATAATTTATAAGCCTAAGAGTATATATCCAAAATTAAGCTTAGGTCTCGACAGTGGAGCGACAGTGCTGGATCAAGTCCCATTCATGTTTACACAAGTACTTAAAAGTAAACTAATATAATTTACCTAATTTAGGACTTAAAATGAAACAAGGTAAATAAAAGGAGCTTTTTAATTTTAGTTTGATGAGCATGCTTACTCCGCTGACACAACCACTACTCTTTGTTTTCATCTAAAGTTCATCAACAAATTAATATTTTTTCTAGAATTATATATTACCAAAAACAAGTGCTGTACCTCAAAACTTTTGTATCCAATGAAAATTTCTCATATATTACAATCAAATATGGGGTTTCAATTAATATTTGAATCATTTATGAATATTATTATTTATTGGGTAACTGGTTTTTCAATAAATTATTAAATATTTTGTTTGCTTCCCCTTCGGACCTTTCCTAGTAATATGTTTAAAGGTAACGTATCTTTTCTTTGTCATACAACAAAAAATAAGGAATTTCTGCGTCATGTATGATTACCATTATAAAAAATCATTAATTTAAGCCATCAGAATTCGTGAGAGTCGGTCAAAAGCGTTGCTTCTTTTTCTGCTATAAAGCTTATATATGCACCGATTTTTAAGCTACTTTTCCCAGCAACCAAACTCCTTAATACCCAATTAATCTAAATGAAATTTTAATTATGACTAATTAATATTGCTTTTTGTTAATTTACTAAATTATTACTGAGTTTATATTTTGATTATTTAACTTTGAAATTTTATAAAATAGTCCATAATTATTCAAAAGTTTTCATTCAAGTCACTAGGCTATTAAAATTGTTATTGTATGACTCTTTTTTCACACTGTCTACCCAATCAAAAGCTCTCATTCTCCTTCTCTTCTACAATTCTTTTTTTTTTTACTATAAAACAACTATGTTGTGAATTTGTGAACATTAAATCCAAACAACTTTTTCTTTGATTTTTGACACTAACCGTCAGATTAACTTGGATCTAAAGTATATTTTTCTACTCATCGATAGGTATTAATCCACAGTAAGAATCGTCGAATAGCCACCTAAAACTCACTGATCGAAATTTAAAAAATAACTTAAATAACCTAGTGACTTAAATAAAAACTATCAAATGAATCAGTGATTTTAATGAAAATTTTCGAATAGTTCAATAATTATTTTATTACATTTTAAAGTTAAATGATCAAACCGTAAAATTATTAATAGTTTAATGATCTTGGATGTAATTTACCCTAAATATTATTAACATGTATTTATTTATAAGCACCCCAGCCTTCATACTATTATCGACAGAAATATTCCACCGAAACGACAGGTTTACCGTAGGAAAAAAGTATCGTTTTGAAGGGTCAAACATGAAATTTGCCTCTTCCCTCCCTTTGAATGGTAGTTAACCTCTTAACCATGAAAAGTTCAACGAAAAAAGAAAAAAAGAAAACGTAAATAATAAAGTAACGGAGCTTTTGGTAATTTAAAGATGTTTGGTGAAAACCGTGGAAAGAGGATGGTAAGGTGCACGAAGAACCCGTGCCCCAAATTCATTTTCGCCTTTAAAAAAAAAAAAAATCTTATCTTGTCTTTTACTAATTATTTTAAAAAAAGGTTATTTTTTGTGTGATATTTGCGATAAGAAGAAAATTTGAAAATAAGTAATAGCTAATAATAATGAGTTAGTTGAAAATTAATTATTTTTATTTTTAAACTATGCTATGAAAAATAGTTTTTAAAAAATATTTACATCGTATTAACGTTTAAAAGAACCAATTTATTGATGTTGAATTTTGTTATTGTTTTTCTCTTTTAGGACATCCTTGAATTTTGTTATTACTACCAAGAAGTGAATTTATATCTTTTATGATATTCTTGTTATGCATGTGATGGCGATCATATAAGAGGAACCTGTATATTAGGGTCCATGCCTATCACTTTACACGTGTCGATCTATTGGTTTTGAAAATAATAGTTATATTAAAAATGAGATAAATCTCAATTTTATACATAAATTATAGTTTAATTATTTTAACGTGTAATTGTATGCATAAATTTTGATTTTGTGTAATTTTACACATAAAGTTTTGATTTGATCAAATCCTTATAAATTATTAACACAATTATTAATATTATATCATTTTATGTTTATATTTGCATACATAAATAATTATATTCATCTAATATAAAAATAAATTGATGTATTTATTTATTTATTTAAATATGCACGAGTTAAATCAAAATTAAAGTTTCAAGTATACATTTGAACCAAAATTAGAGTTTAACATGTATAATTGCACTAAATTAAAGTTCATGTATACAATTTCACATTAAATTAAAGTTCATATATATTTTTATATTTATCCCATTAAAATAGAACTGAAAAATCAATATAAATTGGTATAAGTTTTTTTTAATTACCGTTATATTAGCAACTTATTTCAAAATGAAGGCAAATTATTTGATACATTATTAGTAAAGTTTTTAGACTCTATAAATAATATTAGGGGTTGACAAGTATCTTACTAGGATATAGCAAAATATTTTTAAATAAAAACACTTGTCAAATTTTAAAATTGACTGTGGAATAAAAAAATATTACCAGTGTAGCAAATATTCACCCTATTATAAATACTTAGATATTTTTGATAAATTATTTCTGTCAAAAAAGAAGAAGAAGATATTTTGATAAATCATTAAAACATTATTTCATTGAAAATGAATATTTTCATTTTAATGTTTTAATGTGTTTGATAATCATTTTAAATTTTTCTTAATCATTATTCCATTGATGTTGGCTCCACCCTCCCGCCTCACTTTAATTTAATATTTACTACTTATGTTTAATTTTTAATTTTTTTTAAGTTAAGTAAATATTTAAAATAATTCTTCAAAAAATATATTTGAACATAAAATATATGGTTTTGTTTTTATTATGTTATTAAATTTTACCCTTTTAATAATTTACATATACAAAAATAAAATGATAATTTTATATAGTGAAGCGGATCGGGGTGGGGCAAGCAATTATCATAACCGCTCCATACCTACTATCTAAAAAAAAATCCATCTTGTCCAACATGCATCCACTTTTCAAACAAAAAAAATCCACTCCAAATCTAAATCCATTGAGAGGTTTGACATCCCTAATTAATATAGAAAATATCGAGCTAATCTTACTTTATTAAAAAATTGAAACAAATTATCATAAAAAAGAAATATTCAAATTGTTATATTTATCTTTTACTAAAAGTATCCAACACAATACAAAATATTATATTAATAAGATTAAAAGTAAGAAATAAATATTTCTTTAAAATCAGTTTTACTTTTAACAAAAAAAATCATTTTATTTAGTACTTATATTTTAGGGATAATATAAATTTTGCCTTTAAATTTAGATTTTAATCAAATAATATTCTTGGAACAATGTTAAATTAATTAGTCGGTGATTAGACCTAGAATGATGAGTATAACAATTCAAACAAAAGTTGAAGCGATTTAATTAAAAGCTGCATAAAATTTGTAAAATCCAAAATTAGGATAAAAATTTACAGGTGAACAAATTGAATCGATTTAATAAATTTTGTTTTATTATTTATAGATTTTTTAATTATTGTTAATTTAGTAGTGAATCCATGAAAATAAGAATTAGTAGTTTGGTCAACTACGCTATTAATCTGATTATTTGAATATAAGATGTGACAAAAGAAAAAAAAATTAAAGAATGAGAAGTTTGGAAGATTTCATTTTTAATATAAATTGACCAAATATTATATTTGGGACATGGTTTGTATTCAAGGTATGATAATAATAAGAACAAACATGAACATCGGATAATATATCGAGGGCATTGACTTTCGGTTCACACAACTTTGACTTGAATTTTAATAATTCTAATTTAAACATTAATTGAAGAGCTATGTAGAATTTGAAGGCAAATATTATTGGTCTTGTTTTTTTCTTTAAAGATTTTATTTTAATAAAATTAACATTCTTAACAAAAGGTAGACGAACATAATAATGTTGATAAATTGAATAACAATAATAATTTTATATTAATTAGAAAATATACAGAAAGAAAAAAAAAAAAAGGTGGGGGAATAGAAAAATGTCAGCAGATCTGGATTCATGAAATGAAAATTAGAAAAAGTAAATGTATTTCTGATGTTCCCCACTTTCAAAGCTTTAATCAGACACTGTAAACTCACCCAATCACTTCTGGTTTGGGACTTGTTGTCACATCCCCATTCCCATTATCATCAATCTTTGTGGCTTCTAAATTGCCATATTCCTTTATCCGCATTCAAAATGGTTGGAATTATTGCTACTTTAGTTCAACAGGACCGGTTCATCGAGATATGGTGTTGAAGATAGGTATTAAAGAAGTTGATTTAGGAATTGGTATATATTGATTAAATTAAGTTAAAAAATTGGTTGATTTAGACTGAATTTTTTTAATATTTTATTTTTAAATTTTATAATTTTTATTAATTTATTTAATTTAATCGAACAAATCGATTAAACCGACGAGCTGATGACTTAACCAATTTAAGCATCAATCTAAACATTTTGATTGGAATTTAAAAATCTGTAAAAAAAATATTTTTAGTTTTTAATTTTCAATCAAATTTGTATAATAAAATTAAAGAAATAAAATAAATGAAGCAGTTTTCTTAAGTAGGTATTATTGGGATAAAAGTAAAAGTATTATGAAGGCTGTTGTACTAAGTATTAGATTACACTTTGTTCCATCTACATAAAAAATGAGTAAATTAGTCTTATACATTAGAGTAAAGAGTAAATCAGTCATTATGTTATAATTTTCATCAATTTTTACTGTTAAAAGCTGGTCTTTGTGTATAATAATAAAGCACACATGACATGCCACGTGTAATTATCTGATTATTTCGTCAGCCACGCCAATTTTTAACAATAGTAATAGATGAAAATTTTAATAAAAATAATCAATTTACTCTTTAATCAAATGTATAGAGATTAATTTGTCTATTTTTAAGTAAAGGGATAAAATATAATCTAATTTCTACTATATAAACTTTCATGGTACCGAGAATATCATAACCAAATCTTAATCCCATTTAGAAAAAATTTCTTGGATTTTTCATTATAATTAGGGAACACAAACTTTGTAATACTATATATATTTTGGGTTAATATAACTTTTAGTTCTTAAGCTTGATATTTGTAATATAACAACTTAAATTTGTATCACATTGTCATCTAAATATATATATTTAAAAATTTTAGGTGATGAGATAACACAAACTTAAAGTGCCAAAATATTAAATTTTAATGGAATTCAAGTCCAAAAATTAAAATGGACTTAATAGTCAAGCATGTCAAATTCAAGTACCAAAATGAATTTGATTGCCAAGTGAAGGACTAAAAGTTATATTAACCCTTTTCTTTCATCTGCTTCCTTTGGGAGCTTCACTTTTATCTGAAAAATCTTATCATTTAAACTTTTGGTTGCAATTTCAGGCAGCAGACCCAGCAAAACTTGCAGCATTGCAGAGTGACAAATGTATAGGATGATTCAAAGCTCCATAACTTGCCCCATACGTTCTTCTCCCCCAACCATCCTTTTTCTATTTAGATTTTTTCTTTACCTACAAACAATAAAAATCACTTTAAAAACAATGTCAAATTTCTAATAACATTTTATATAATATATGTTTCCTTTACTGTTTTTTCTAATGTCATGATGAGTTCAGCTTATTTAGTTATTACTGTGGATTAATTTTACCAGTAATTAACTCTGTTAGTAAATGACAGTTAAACAAAATGAAGTAATCATTTGGTAAATCTTTGAGGTCTCTCTTTTTTCTTTTCTTTTTTTTTACTTTCGATGGCTCTTTTTGTCATGATGGATTTCCTTTCATTTTTCTTTGTCTTCTTTTTTGTTTTTGTCAATAACAATAATTTTTTGTTTTTCGTTTTTGTAAGATTGTCAATGATAATAATTAGCTAAAAGAAATTGGTCCTCCTTCAATTATTTTCCTCCAACCCCAATGATGAATGATTTAAATCTTAAAATGATATGTAAACATGATGACCATGTTCCACCCAGCTCTGTAAATCGTAAAAGACTAATAATAGTTTCTTTAAAAAAAAAAAAACACTATAATCCTGTTCTACTCCTACCCCAGCTTGGACGTGTAGCAGCGCCAGAAATAACTCAACGAGCACCAATGGATAACCCTCAGCCTCATACCTTCAGAGGATCTAGTTAATCATTTGTCACCAGCATACTTCACACCACTCGCTATAAGGTACTTGTTGCGGATTGTCCATGAGAACCATTAAGATATAACAACATCATACTACTTCAATAAAGTAAATGTCTATATTATACTACTCTTGATTACTCTTGATATATAAGAGACTTGTCACTTGACTGACCACATGAGTAATTCACTGTTCGTATATCAGTAACATGACGCTACCAGACAAGAAAATCTCTTTAATATATACCCCAACAACGGTAGGAAGATCACTTTTCACATTTTTTTTTCTTTCCATTTTTTTCTTTATCTCTTTCTGATTGATTCCCAGCATTAACAAGTTTCAAATTGATTTTTATAAATTCTGATCTTTAATATCTATGCAGAATTACTTTATCACACCAATTATGTCAAATTTATCTTAAAAGATGCAACTCCATGTAAAATATATTTAAAAATTAAAAAAATTTGGAGTAACATGGGGCGTATTAATGATCATAAATACATTCTTTTCTACATGAGAATTTCCTGGTAACTATATTTATTAACATTGCTTGTCTACCGCCAGATTCACCAAAAATAGAGCTTAGGATCCTACTGCAAGTACCAAGAAACTGGTGATTGATTTAATTGCAACAAAATATTGCAGGCAAGTGGTAGAATTGGTAACAACCAAAACTGAAATTTTTTACTGAAAAAGACAAGAACAGATAAACATTAAGACTGCAAACTTTCTACTACCCTAACTTTAATAATGTGTAAAATAAACTGAGCAAAAGATGGCCTGCCTGACAACTCCACAACACAATGTTTTGTCAATGCAATGGGTGATTTAACAAACAATCACAGCATCAATTTCAGTGGAAAAGAAAAAAAATATCAGACCAAATTCAAAACAGATATGGATGCATACACTGAGGCAATATTGTTTTTGATCTTTTATATATTCTTATTAAAATGGAGATTTTGTTGAGACATATATCATGGGCAGCTCCAACCCTTGGGGTTCCAAACAAGACATTTGTTTTGTTTTTTTATGATATGTTGGTTTGAATTTGCACACATATCATATTTTAATTGGTCCCACATTCAAAGATTATGAAAAAGATGGTATATTTAATTTTTATGAAAAAAATTAAATAGGGTATACAGGATCACAGAAGTCAAACACTGAAACAGTATTAAATAACAGTTGTGTTTTTAATAAATGAAGAGAAATATTATGATATACATTGTAATGATGAAATGCCTTGACGCAGGTTATTCATTTAACTTGGTCAAGGTATGTAATATATATTTAATTTGTTTTCTCCTTCAACTAAACTTCATCGGCCAACACAGATTGTCTAGTTGTTTGGAGACATTGAGAAAATGATAGAGAAATCAAGATTATTCGTCAAGTCACCATGAAAGAACAGTAACAAAGCAAAGGTTTTAAATTGAAGAAGGAAAATCTAAGTGTTCATATAATGTTATTTTATAAAGCTAACCATGCATGCAAGTCTCTTTAAAAAGAGTACTATAAAGCTTGATCACGGTTTAACCATATTTTTTCTCCCTCAAAATAGCAAGTTTCAAAGATTAAATGCATCTGTGAAAACAAAACAAACTTGCAATTTGAAAGAAACTTTAATTCCAAATGGACTGCTTTTCAGTTTATGATACCCAATAAATCTTTAGGGCCATTACTTGTAATGTTAAAAAGGAAAAGGAAAAATGGCCCAGAAATGGACTGGGTCTGGGCTTTGACAGTTTCAATCAACTGTTTGTTATTTTGGTTTTGAATAGAATGGAAAAAAGTAAAAATCAATCTACTCATATGATTTGTTTTTCTGCATAAAGGGTGAAAGCGAAGAACTAATTTTCAACATCACTAGGTCTATCTTCAAAAAGACCCTCAATCTCTTCAAGGGTTTTACCTTTTGTTTCAGGCAATAAAAAGTAGAAGAAAATGGTGGCCATTGTCATAATCCCTGCTAGTATAAAAAAACTCTAGCAAATGTAATCTTGTTTGCAATGGTTAAGAAACTCATTGCAACACCACCACTCACCAGCCTGTTTACTGATATCGCAACGCTGGTGCCTTGTGCTCGATATTTCATCGGGAAAATTTCAGATGAATACACCCATGTGATAGGGCCAATCCCTATGGAAAAGAATGAAAGGAAAGCACAAACTGCGATTATACTTAATACAACAGCCCATGTAGGTTTACTGTTATTTTCTGCTAGAAATTTGGACCCCAAGCCTAACCCCACCAATGAAAAAACCATCCCTAGTGTGCCTAATAAAAGAAGAGGTCGCCTACCGAACCGATCCAAGAAAAGAGCAGAAACCAGAACAAAGAATGTCTTGCTGAGCCCCATGATTACTGTAATGCCGAAAAGATGTCGTTTGTTGTGGATTCCAGCAGCTTTGAACACTTGGGGACTGTAATAAACAACAGCATCATTGCCTGAAGCTTGCATGAAGAAATTTATCCCAACAGCTGCTATAAGAATCCTACGAAGTGAAGGAGATGGGGTTAATAATAACTCTTTCCAAACACCTTTACCACTGAATTGGCTCCAGTTTTCACTATCCAATCTCGAAGCAGCCATTTTTATTTCTTGAAACCTTGACTCAGCTTCTTCCATGGTGTGTGATATTTTTTGAATGATCTTTTTAGCTTCACCGTACCGGCCTTTCATCACGAGCCACCTAGGAGACTCAGGCATTGCTAAAACACCTAAACCAATAGCCGCGGCTGGTGGTCCTGCTATCCCCACCATTATTCTCCAATTTATACGATTGGGGAGACCAGCTAAAAAGTAGTTGGATAGGTAACCGAATAGTATACCCAAAGTAATGAAAAGTTCAGGTAATGATGTGAGAAACCCTCGGCTTGTTGCTGGTGAAAGCTCGGTGGTGTAAACTGGGGCGATCATAAGGGAGTAACCGACGCCGACACCGGCAATCACTCTGCCAGCCATTAAGAAAGGATAAGATGGTGCAAATCCCATTAGAACTGCACCAACGAGAAACGTTGATGCTGCTAATGCTATAGTCAAACGTCGACCGATCAAATCAGATGTTTTCCCAGCTAGGAGTGAACCAAATAATGAACACACATTCAAAGAACCAACCAATATCTCTACTTCAATTGTTGAAATGTGAATGTTTTCTTTGATGAAAATGATCGCACCACTCATCACACCAATATCTAAAAACAAAATATTACCATTCATATCAGATAAAGATGACAATATATATATATATATATATAATTAAAGAAACACTCACCATAGCCGAGTAGAATTGAAGTTGCAGAAGCCAGTAGAGCAGCCGCAAAGGCATATTTGTTAAGAACGGGTTTTCTATGATCAGGGACATCGTGGGACGAACTGTTTTCCAAAGAATCCATATCCGAAAACCCAATGACTGGTTTCTTTCAAATGTTCTTTTAAAAAATTGGCGATGATCAATAATAATATTAGGCATGACTCTGCAAATGAAAAGTGTTCTTGGACTAATTAATGTATAAGGCGATATTATGATGGTGTCACCACTGTTTATCGATATGTGGGATTGATGTTAATGCTATCCAAACTACTTAACAAAATCCTTCTGCATCTCCTACTTTTACTCCTCTTCTTTTGCTTCACGGAGAATCTCTTTTATATATTATCTCTCCTTCTATATTAATGTTGTTGCAGTTCAACTCTAGGAAAATTATATGATGGGATTTGTCAGTGTAATTTTAAATTTTAACCAACAAATTTAATAGAGTAACACTTGTTTATACATAACATATTATAAATTAAAATAATGAAAATAAAGAGAAATGATGGCAATGGTTATAGTAGGAATTTAAAAAAAATCATAATTCACTCTTGATTTAAATTTTAAAATATAAGGATAAATATAATTTAATATCTTCGAATAGTTAAAACTCAATCAATTATAAATTTAATAAATTATTATTATAATTTTTAATATATTAAATAATTGAAATGAGATAAAAAGATGTTAAAATTTGAACCCTAACAATGTAACAAAGAAATTATTACCATGATTTTAATTATTTTTTGCCAAATCACCATTGTTTTATTTTATTTATATAAAGTAT
This sequence comes from Gossypium rotundifolium, assembly GCA_025506655.1. Taxonomy (NCBI): domain Eukaryota; kingdom Viridiplantae; phylum Streptophyta; class Magnoliopsida; order Malvales; family Malvaceae; genus Gossypium; species Gossypium rotundifolium. Next base: position 197,274,254 of record CP106734.1, on the reverse strand, counting down.
TTTAAATAATAGAAAATATAATCAAATATTTCAGATAGTAAAAGACTTTTGGGCCAGCAACTGGTGTTGGGCTGTTACTAGGATTTGACAAGTATTTATCTATTAAAATATATAGTTAAAGAATTAAATGGTGAAAATAAATATATTAAAACTCAATTTCAGATCTCTTAAAAAAAATTGGTTTCTATAATTTGCTAAAAATATTAATTAATCTAAAGCTAATAAATGATGCGGAGTTGTGCATACAAGTCCATTTTTAAAGAATGAAAGCAAGATAATGTTTGCATAATTATAAAAAAATCCGTTGCCTGAAGCATGGTCTTGGTAAGAATCTCTCTGTCTCTCTCGCTACGTTATTCACTTTTCTGGCTCTTCAAAATTTCTTTGCTTCCATTGAAGAAGCCACAAGGGTTCCAGATTTCTCCCTATTTACTTCTTTTGCCACTCTGCTCTGCTCTTCTTTACTCTTTAGAGTTTTTCCTTATGTCTGATATTTTGGAGAAAACCTCAATTTACTAGTTTATTTTAATATAGTGATGACACGCCACCGTTTTTTTTTTCTTTTCTTTGAAAAAAACTCGACTCCTTGCAGATTCTGTTGCAGATTATGGACATCTAAAACTCCGTTTTATAGCGCAAAAGTCAAGGTATATTATGCACCGAGTGTGTTCGAAGAAATTCCTCTAAGAAATTAAATTACTAGAAAGGTTTGAAAATGATCCCAAAGCAATTTCGTATATTGGGAAAAGGCGCTGCGATAGTTTTTGGAGGATTTATGACTCTCAATCTTGCAGCTACCGTTGCCATTGGTGCATTTCGCTCTGTAGCCGAAAGGAATCGGGTAAAAGTCAATTTGCCAACATCTTCTCTTTTTCTTGTTTTCTTAATTTCAATCTTACTCTCTGGGTTTTGTAGAGAAAATTTGCCTTGCCTTGTGGGGTTTGTAAAGGGAAAGGATTTTACTTATGCAAGCTGTGCAACGGAAATGCTACAATAAAGTGGTCACCTTTGTATGATCCTATTCATATTAACCCTTGTGTTTGCCCTACTTGTGATGGTAACAGGTTAGCCTTCTTTCTTTTTATCCATTCAATACTGTGTTTTCTTCTCAGAGAGGATTTTCTATTGCTTTCTGATGGTTTCTCTCTCTCTCATGGGATTATTACAGGGTGCAGCGCTGCTTAAACTGTCTTGGCAAAGGTTATAGTTGACTACTACTTAACTTGTAAGAGTTTCGATTGTCATTGCTTTATAATTCTGAATTCCATTTTGTAAGTGAATAATTTTCTGCTATGTATTAGAGCCTTATTCTTGCTGCTTTATAATCTATGTCACACTGTCTTCATGGCAATCAGAAAATCAAGAAGCCATCTCGCAATGTAACGAGGTACTTCAAATCTCTATAGAAATCCAGTCTCCTTTATGTTGGCCATCATGAAACTTGTTTACTGAAACTAGATGAATGTTATCTTTCCAAGGTCTTGTTATTTCATTTCCATCGTCGACTGACATTCAAAATTTTGATGAAATGCTTGCTTTCTGCGATTGTCTCCGACAAGATCAATGTAATGAACTATTGCTACCTGATTTTGTTCTTTGCTAATAACTAGAAAACTACAATAGGATTGCATGTTCTACGAGCTGCTGTAGGTCATGACCCCAGTTTGCAAGATGGTTGCCAAGTTAATGTGATTTACAGTACAATTGAATTCGCAAATACTATTAAAGTGAGTTGGTGCTGGGAAATCTAATTTTTTTTTTCCTTTGAACTCTTTTAGATCACTTTCTTAATCACATGAATTATAATTAGATCAATAGCTCCTTCAAATGGAGTATGTTCCTTGGATTGGGAAGAAACTATATATATATATATATATATATGTGTTTTTCATTTCCGTTTTACAGTCTTCGCGGTTCATGATTACCTTTCCTTACAATGTCGGCTCCATCTCTCCTTGGAATGCAATGTCTTACTATTGCACTCAACACTTGTTAGTCTATAATTATAAATTTAACTCTTAACATTACTCATTTTGTCATTATGATTCTAATTGATTTTCTTTTCTTGACAAAAAGTTAATTGAATTGTTGAAACTTTACCAATACTAAAGTGGTAACCTACATGACATTTTACATGTATTTGAATTTATTTTAAAAATTTTAGGTTAAAATTTTAATAATTCAATTAATTTTCAAATTAATTTTTGAAGATTAAGGGTTAAAGTAATAAAAAATAAAATCAACATAAAAGATATAATCAATAAAACGTTAAATTTATCGTTATCTGAAAACTATAAGAAACTAGCTCAATGTAGTTCATTTCAATTTTATTTTCTTTTAATCTTTGAGTGTGATCATTGTTAATAAAATGTATATATGTCATCCATTAACAAACCTTTGACCTCTAAACTATAACTTAATTTAGATTTTTATTGAGATTGAAATTTTAAAAGATGTATAATAAACAAAATTCGGGGTTTTGCTGAGATAAAGATAATAGTTAATGAGAAATTCATTTCTTTTACTTTCTTTAATTTTTATATAATTTTTTATTGAATTCTTTTAAAAATGCATTGATTTGGAAGAAGCCTTTTAAACAATTTTGGTTATAGTTCAAAGATCAAAATTAAAGTATCACGTTATTATTTCGTTAATAAAATAACAAAAGTTAATAAATGAATTACTAAAATATAATAATTTGATAACATTAGTAATTATTATGTAAGTTTTAAAAGTTAAGTAATTGAAACATTATTTTAAATAGATTTTAATGATGATCGTGTAATTTACCCTCTATATTTTTATATTTGAATCCAATAAAATGATTAAAAATATTTTTAATAATAAAATGATTAAAAAAGGAAATTATGAATCTAAATAGCTTGAGTCAAAGGGTAATTTACCAGAGAATACTCATTTTTTTTCAAAATTTACGAAAAAGGACCTATTCATTAATTATTTATCAAAAAGGGTCATTTCTCTCGAAAACGCGTTCACGTCAGTGTTTTCAGGGGATGCAGCAGTAAAATGCGTCCACGAGGGAGCGTTTTCTGCCACATCAGTAAAAAATGCTTTCTTGAGGGCATGCTTTGATAATGTGGCAAAAACGCTCCCCAAAGATGTGTTTTAGTCCGTGTTTTTTTCTAAAAAAAAATTTGAATTAAATTTTTAAAAAAAGGTCATTTTTATATTATAAAAATAGACCATTTTTTAAAAATTACGAGAATAAACTTTTATAAAGGCTCAAAGTGACAATACCATTTTTTTTAAGGTGTCATCAATTAATATGGAAATATAACTTATAAAGAAAATATTTATATAGACTTTAAGTCTCATTTACCTTATTTTCTTGAGCAACTTGCGATATGAGATATGTGTATATATAGACTCCTAAATAGTTTTGCAGTTTGTTCCTAAATAATGTGAAATTCCTATCTCTTTTAACTAACAAGATGAGATTAAAGGCTACACTATATATGGTTTTTTTTTTAAAAACAATTTTTTATATTTTATTAAGATTTTCTTATATTATAAAATTATCTTTTGATATCTTTATTTTGTTGCATTTTAAAATTGTTAACATATACAAAAGAATTATTAAAAAAGAGAACAAATTGCACATATGAAAATTGTACATGCAATAATCTTCTATTCAAATTTAAATGTTTGAAGTTAATATCAATGCAATTCTAATTTTTAAAATAATTTTTCATTATTTAAATTTAGAAGTTATATTTTAATTTTTATTATTTATTTTATATTATATAATGAATGTTTGATTAATAAATAAATGGTGAGTATTTGGTACTCAAATAGTATTTTTTTGTAATTTTAAAAATTGATATATCTTTTAAAATATTTATTTATTTTAATATTTTACTATACTAATTAATTTTTAATTCTAATTTAATTTAATTTTCATCACCTAATGAATACCGATAAATTTATTTAAGATATATTTTGATTAGATGGATAATCTATTTAAACATAATATATAATTATGTTAAATAAGTTTTTTATAGAAATATATAATATACATAAAATATAATAATTATTTTTCATATTTTGTATCTAGATTAAATTACATTAGTAGTCACTTAACTATATTTTTAGCTATCAAATTATAAAAATTACAAAATAATCACTCAACTATTAGTAATTTTTAAATATTTATTTTTAATATTTTACCATACTCATTTTATATTTTATATTTTTTTACTTATAGAGTTTAAAAGTTTTATTTATAATGTAACAAATGTTAACTTTTGTAAAAAATTTAAACTCTAAGTAAAAAAATCAAATATAGTGTAGCATTTTATCTCATGTTGTTAGTTAAAAGGAACAAGCTACAAAACTGTTCATGAGTCTATATATACACATATCTCATATCCCACATTGCTCAAGAAAACAAAAGAAATGAGACTTTATGTCTATATAAAAATTTTTTGTAAGTTATATTTCCATATTAATTGATGACACCTTAAAAAAAAAATAGGATTGTCACTTTGAGCTTTTAAAAAAGTTTATTCTTGTAAATTTTAAAAAATTTGGTCTATTTTTATAATATCTAAAAAATAATTTTTAAAAATTTAATTCGAGAATAGTTTTTTCTTTTTAGAAAAAAACATGGGCTAAAACGCGTCCTAGAAAGCGTTTTTACCACATCAGTAAAGTGCGCTTTCAAGGAAGCTTTTTTTGCTGATGTGGCAGAAAACGCTCCCTCGTGGATGCATTTTTTGCTGATGTAGCACAAAGCACTCCCTCGCGGACGCGCTTTCCTGATTCATCCCTAAAAACGCGCTGAAATGAATACGTTTTCAAAGAAAATATCTATTTCGATAAATAATTATTTTTAAACTATTTTTCATAAATTTTATTTAAAATTGATATTTTCTTATAAATTCGCCTGAGTCAAATGTATAATAATTTATTTAAATTATTACTTGCAGAAAAACAATAGTATTTTTGTGCACGATATTAATCGTAAGCGCAGCCGCCAGCGAGTGAACAGCTGTATTCACAAAACCTCCGCTAAGGAAGTTTAAAAATATAAAAAGAAAAGCGCGCGCGTGGTAATTAGTTCTCCGTCCTCGTCGAATCCCGAAACGGCGTCGATTTTAAAAATAATAATTCAAATTTGGGAAGAACAAAAATTTATTGAACCGAACTTATCCACGTCAGCTTCCACCATATATATATAAGATGTCCCCTATTTTTTCTCTAACACTAAATTTTTTTCTAATCTTATTTGTTTGGATTTTGGAGCTCAAACAAAAAAGGAAGCTCAAAAGAGCCCTAAGTAAGAAAAAAAGCTGCCTCTCCCTCTCTTCCTTTAGTTTTCTTTTTCTTTCTGCTTCTCTCACTATTCAAATCCCTAATCACCAAATTTAAATTCTGTTAGTATTTAAAAGAGAGAAGAAAAAAAATTGAATCCAGTTTAAAGGATCTTAGCCTCCAAATCAAATCGGGAGTTGGTTCGTATTTTTTTTTTCTATTGATGCCTCGAAGTTGAAGTTGCTGGTAATTATCAAATTCCAAAAAACCTCTTGTTTTTCATTTCTATTTTGGTTTCGAAGGGCTCGAGTTTACCCTGATCTGATCGATTCCAGTAATTTTCTTCGAGTTATTAGAAGTTCCCGATTCGATTTCTTTTTTCTTTTTCACGTATTTATTTCATTGCGAAAGACTTTTTTGTCGAGGGTTTTGAACTTAATGTTTTTGTTTTATTCGAAATCGATTTAATTTGTTTAATTTTGGAGCTCAAGGAAATTTTACTCCTGAGATTATTATCGCTTCGGATATTGTGTCCTTTTTTTTGGTATTTCGATATCACTCTTCGCTTTAATTTAACATTTTTTTTATTGCGCATGAAATTAAATTTGATGCTATGTAAAGTGCTAGTTTTGTTTGGGATACTTGCCGCAGTTTCTTATAGTTGAGTTTCAGTCTTGATAATTGATAAGGTTACATGTCTGTTTAATCTCTTTTGGATGAAAATAAATAAATAAAGATTTGTGAGAAGATTACTGATGGATAGTTTCGCCGTTTTCGGTTCATGTTGGCACTAGCTTTGCTTTAGGATTTTTTATCTTGTTCTAGTTGGTTGTAAGAAGTAAGCTTTTGTGCAAAAAGAAGTAATTGTTTATGATAGTGCCTGAGACAATTGTAGGACCCTAATGAAGCAAACAGATGGAAAACAGCATCAAATTTTCGAAGGAGTTACAATTGCACAAGAGTACTATTTGCTGGATTTGATAAGGCCTGGTGATTATGGAATAAGATGTTGCAATTGATGGGTGGTTTGTCTTCTTTTGAATTCAAGTGATTTAGATTTTAGATTTTGACTTTTTGAGTTGTTTAACTTTAAAGCATGAGGAAAATTTTTTGAAACCAACTGAACTAAGGTAGTGTCCGTTTGGATTTTGGGAATTTGCCCTTGGTTAGGGAGTTATTGAATTATATTTAAGATTAACTTCGGTTCTGACTTATTATTACTATGATGCAGTTCTAGAATCATCTCTGCTACAATCATAACTAGCAGCATCATTTCTCCTTATATAGTTGTTGAATGCCAACTAATTGGCCGACAGATTTATTTACTTATTTTTGTGACATCTATAGCTATTTCTAGCGCTTATCTGATATTGTGAAATTTCATTTTTACATATACAATATCTTCTCTTTTTTATTTTTTCCCGTGAAATCTATGATATGTTTGTGAAGCTTTGGCTTTCCATTTTCATACATTGTATCTGTACTTGGGATTTTCTTTATTTATTTTTACTTGTTAGCCTTGTCTCAGTTCTTTTTTCTTCTGAATCTTATACTCTTTAATGCATTAACTAGTGATGGTGTTATGTTTTGTATTTTAATCAGTCAGTTTCTGCCTTCTCAAAGGTCCAGTAACTTAGCATTAGTTTTGGCACGTTAGAGAGTTCAACATGCCGAAGGTGAGAAGAGATCGTTCCCTATCTTCTGATAGGTGTAGGAGATCTCCCTTTTCGTGCCACCAATCTTCGCCAAAATTCCCTTCTGAAACTGAGGAAAATCTAAAGGAATGGGAAGATGCCAGGTGCCCTGTCTGCATGGAGCATCCTCACAATGCAATTCTGCTTGTATGTTCTTCCCATGAGAAGGGTTGCCATCCATACATGTGTGATACAAGTTATCGCCACTCTAACTGTTTTGATCAGTTTCGCAAGTCATTTACAGATACCTCCGCGACAACACCACAAGATCCTCAACAAGGAGCTCAACTTGTAACCACAAACCTATCACCAGTTCTGAATGCAACTTCAGAATCAACTGTCTCCGAGTTGCGGGAAGAAAGGACTGAGGAAGGTCCGTCCAACCCATCTATTGTTTCATGTGAAAACCAGGTGCTCCCAAAACTAGTATGCCCTCTATGTCGTGGTGAGGTAAAAGATTGGGTTGTTGTAGAGCCTGCTCGTCATTTCATGAATGCCAAATCTAGAAGCTGTTCCTCTGAAACATGTAATTTTACTGGTTCCTATAAAGACCTAAGGAAACATGCTAGACTAGAGCACCCTTCTGCCCGCCCATCTGAGGCTGATCCTGAGCGACAACGAAACTGGAGGAGGTTGGAGCGTCAAAGAGACCTTGGAGACTTGCTCAGCACGCTTCAATCTTCATTTGGGGAGGAGAGGGCTGATGACAGCATTTTGCCAATTGATGATGGAAGTTGGCTCACCGTCTTTTTCCTTATTCGAGTGTTTCAACCGGGGTCTAGTCCTAGGAGCAGCAGTTGGTCTGGCACCTCAAGAGCGAGAGCTCAACTGAGTATTAGGAGGAGATCCACAAGACTCTGGGGAGAAAGCTATGATGGGGAACCCGGATCTACCAGAGATGAGGACAATGAGTCTTCAGATAGTGGATCATTTCCTTGGAGGCGCCGTGTAAGGCGACGGACATCTCCCGATAATCAACCATGACTGTCATTGTATCTTTAATGTGCTCTGTTTCTTGTTTGCATGTGAAAGTTTCAATTGTAAGTGTCATGCAAATTCGTATGCATCTTTTAATTGTTTGCTTTAGTTCCTTCTTGGCATAGCTATAATAGATTATAATATAGTAACCGAACTGATTCCAATTTTTGGTGTTATAGGTTGGACAACAAGAGGAATATATAGTCCATTGCTCGAGCGTCTCTTGTGTCTGTTGCGCACAGCGTGGAACAAAGTTGGGGTCCCCAGTTGTTGGGTGTTTTTATCAAATGAGTGAACAAATTTTAAGGTATCTGGGAACTTGGAATCATGCAGTATACCTTTTTCTGATTGGCAGTAATTTTGTATTCTGTCTTTATGGCTGCAATAATTTGAAGGCTTACTTTTTATGAGGGACATTTGTTTCTGGGTTCGTTGAACAACTGTTATGATGTTCTATTCCTGCCAGGTCTGCCATTTGTTTAAAGATACTATGTTCTAATTAAAATGAATTCAACGGAGTCAGCTCAGTTAAAAGAAAACCCAAATTCAAGCCCTATGTGGTGGTTCTTAGAGAGGTTTAGAGGGTGCAATTCTAACCAAGGATAAGATGCCAACTCATCGAGATGTATTTCTTAATAATGAATTTTTCAAGGGAATATTTATTAATAATTATATAATAAATAAACATGTTATTTCAAAACATAATTAATATAAGATATTGTATTTATGTTTGACTGAGGGAAAAAATTATACAAAATGCGATTATTTTTTAAAATCCCCATTTTGGGATTATTTTCATTATCTTTCATCGTACTTTTAAATTCCATGACATTGATTGGAGTTCCATTTCGCAGTCATTAGTTCACGAATAGTTTTTTTTTTTTTTTCAGCAACGAATATAAATTGTTATTGGACCATAATAATTTTGTAATACATCTAAAATATTTGATTTATCATTTAATATATATAAGCTGAAGGGTAAGTTAGACCAAAAAAAAAATCAATTAAGTTCTTTTAATAAAAATGCATTGAATTAAGTCCTTGAATTTTTAAATCGTATTAGTTAAGTTTTTTCATCAACGTTTTCCATTTTTAACCATTATTTCACTGGCATAGCCATTAACGGAGTTAATGTAGTAGTCTTATGTCAGCAAAAATAAAGATTTAAAAGTTGCATGAGTTATTTGGTCGAAGTTTATAAACTAAAACGCTTATATAAAAGTATAGAAATCAAAATTCTCACTGATTCCAAATAAAAGTATGTGATCGCTTATCTCGAGCACTCCATTTAAGTTGGTATTGGAAATGTGTTTGTCATCCGAACTAATAAGCGATATTGTCATTATAAAAACAAATGAAAATAAAAGATATTACGAAATATTAAATTAAAACAACAAGAAATTCAGAGAAATTGAATAAAAATTTGAGAATTAAATAGTTGAGAGAATTGAGAGAATAGGATTTGAATGCAAAAGTAAGAAAATGAGTTAGGTTTATATAGTAAATAAATTAGCTGTTATGGAAAAAAATTATTTAAAAAAAAACATTGGAAATTAGTTGTTGGGCTTTTTGACCATTTGACAAAAACACGTCCAGCAGGATGCGTTTTCAGTCGAGATTGCAATAGGGATGCTGAAAACACGTCCTATATATAATAACTTCGATTTTTCAATGATTTCGAAAACAGTGGTTTGAGATCACCAAATTCGGCAAGTAAGTTTGTAAATATTATTATTTAATATTTACAAGTCAAATATGGTTTTAAAAAGGTTTCTGAATTAGTAATTTGTATTTTATAATGATTTATTAGGTCAAGTAGTTTTAGAAAGTGAGGTATCAAAACTTCGTTTTTATAAACTTTAAACCTTAAATCCTAAGCCCTAAATTCTAAAATCTAAAACTCTAAATATTTACGGAGCATCATTAAGATGGTATTAAAGTTTCGTTGAAAAATTTTAATGTTTCGATAGCCAATTAATGAAAAAGGACTAAATAGAAAAGGTGTAAAACTTGTTAAATATAATAATTAGGTGACTAAATGGCTTAATTAATAAATAAAGAAGGACCTTAGTAACAATTGTACCTAAATTTAATGGAAGAGGCGGCATAAGAGAAAATAATAATAAAATAAAGCCATTCAATGGCAAAATTGTAAATTTGGTGAAATTATAATAAAACAAATTAGATTTGGATAGTTTTTAGACATTTCTTCTTCAATTTTCGGTTCAAAGGAGCTTAAGTTGGTTTTTCAATTTTTACTTAATTTGAGTTCAATTCTTACCCGTTTCTTGTATTTTTTTTATATTTTGAGATTGTTACAATTAGGTCCAACTAAATCTTATCTTAGTTTTTGATTTTATTAAAAATTTGGAACTTGCATTTGATAAATATTAGATTTTTTGATGAATAACATGGATTTAGAGCTTTGATTATGTTGTATAATGATTTTATAAAGTGATTTTTTAAATATTGATTTTAGGATTAAATTGTGAAAAGGTTAAAAATACAAGGGTTTGTTGTAAAATTATTACATAAATGAGATTTTTGAATATCATGAACATTCGGTTAGCTTGGGTTTGTATTAAAAATGATTAATTTGCATGTTTTAGTCTCGGGGACTAAATTGAACAAAAGTACAACTAGGGCAATTTTGTAAAAATATAAAAATGACCAAATTGCATGAAATGAATTATTTTATTATCTAAATTAATATATGGAATGAAATTGTTAATTTAGATCAAGGTCAAGTGGAAATTGAGGAAAATAGAAAAATATCAAAATGCCCCTGAATCTTGGTATTTCTGCAATTTAACCAGGTAAGTTCGTATCAACTGTATTCTGTATAATTTTGATTAAAGTGAATGTTAATTGGGGATTGGTATATATATATGTTCTATTGTTGGAAATGAATTATTGTTGGAAATATATTAACGAATTTTTTAATACTCAGTTTGGATTGAACGCGGGATTTGAGTACATTCGTAAATTGGTGTATGGTGGTATTGGAGGGAGATATCGACATATTACCCAAGTAAACTGGGGTTCAGCATTTGTTACGAAATCTCGTGTTTTACTTTCTGTTTGGAGTGATTTGGGTGGATAAGCTTTTACGAGCTTCTGTTTAGCTCTCATGAGCTTTTGTTCAACTCTCACGAGCTTCTGTTTAGCTATTACGAGCATTTATTCAGGTCTTATGAGCTTCTTTTAACGATGTACTCTTATCCGTAAGTCGTTCTTCGATTTGGGAAAGTCTTGGTAAAGTGATTTATTTAATGTCTTTGAAAGTTATCCAACGATATTCTAAATGGTTCAACAGGCAATGTTCTGTTACGAGACAATATGAGTTTGATACAAACTAAAATAGGTATATACACGGAATACATGGAAATGATGGTACATGATATAGTGATATATAATGATATATTGAAATGGATGATATATGTATATGAAGAAATAGTAAGAGAATGATATGTATCATGACATGAACATATATAAATCTTTGATATGTTGATACATGAAAATTATGTAAGTTGAGACGAGTAATAAACTCAAGTGTGATATGTTGAGATAATAAGGTTATCGATGTTGAATTTATATGAAATATGTTCAAGTATGCTAACAAGTGTTGTTGTTTGATGCTTAGGCAAATGCCAAGTTGTTGGTTGAATGGTAATATGGTTAATTATAAGTTGTATAGAAATGGTAAGTGTTCAAATGAAAATATGCTTGAGCTCGTGAACGAGTGGTAAGATTTAAAATTATTTAAAATCCTACTATGCTAGGGATGATCTATATAAGTGATGTTGTGGATTTATTCACCTTGTGAGTTCTTGAATATAGCTTCATGAATCTTGCGGTATCGATATTGGATTGTTTTTTATATGTATAAATTTCATATTTGAAATGAATTATTATGATTAAAGTTTATACGAGCTTACTAAGCATTCATTGCTTACGTAGTTGTTTTCCTTTACTTTTAGATTATCGGAAGCTCAATCGGGTTGGAAGCTTGTCGGAGTTATATCACACTATTCATCGGTTCTATCGATACTTTCGGATGTTTTAATTTGATTATAATGGCATGTATAAGTATACTGGTTAATGTTGGCCTATATGTATTTTGTTGAGATTAGCCACTTATTTGGCTTATGTTTTGGCACATTTTGGGTTGTTCATATTTGCCTTATATGGTTGATGCGTGGTTTGTTTTATGGTTGTATGGTGAAAGGTAAAATGTTAGCTAAATGTGTACTCTATACATGTGTTTTGGGATGTGATGAATTGATCAAGAATCGGTATCTTGATATGTAAGGTATATATATCTAAATATGTTAGTATTTGAAATACATTTTGGCACCAAATGGTATGTTTTGGTAGGTAAGTGACTTGGTTTGAAATAATGCAAATTAGCTTGGTAAACTTTGGGTACAAATATGCATATAAGTTAATTATACATATGAATATATCGAATACATGCTGTCATCTGAGGTGTCTAAAGGCATATCAGCTTTTGACATGAATGCTATGTGATATGAAATGTTTTGTAGGTTTTTTGAAATATGCTTTTGATTTTAAACTACGATAATGCTTCGTGAGAATCCTATGTCCGATGGCCTAAGAATTCAAGTTAGGGGTGTTACATTTTATCAAAAAAGAGCGATTTAGTCTCGACGTTTTAATGCGTAATTTGGGCCTTTTTTGCCACCTTATGATTTTGAAAACACGTCTTGGTGGATGTGTTTTTTATTTTTCTCTCCAAAATCAATTAATTTTCCTAATTATTTTTAAAAACGACATTTTTCGCTAATTTTTCCGCCTAAAAAGTACTAGTAAAATTTAAAAATTGATACATATCTCATATTTTTAAAGAAAAATAATTTTTTAATTTTAATTTGCTGATTTGGGAATAACACAACAGCGGCATAATAGTCAAGAATTAAAAAAATGTTGATGGAGTTTGAAGAATTAATATATATATATATATATATATATAAAAAAGGATGGTAGTTATATGTTATAACATAAAGTCCCATTTTATTGGAGTTTGGAAAAAGAAAAATCCTTTTGTAAATCCAAACAACTTTGAAAACATGAACTCAAGTCATAATAAAAAGGTTGTAACTTAGTTTTTGTTGGCATAGAAAAACAAACTTACTACTATTTATTAAGAATCGATTAGTAATAGTTTAGGAAACATTTGACTATAGACAATCATAGCCAACTTGTGTTTGCCATATTTGCCCACTATTATCATTTTCCCTTCCTTTTCTCTGTCTATTTCCTCCAGAAAAGGAAAAAAAAAAAAAAACCATTTTAGCTTTGGATCTTTGGGAAGGGTTCTCTAACATACTGAAACAAAAAGAAAAGATTTCTGGGATTTTTGGTAAATCTTCTTTGGCAAACATTTGTTTTTCTTTTGTGTGTGTGTGTGTTAATAAGAATATAAAAAAGAAAAAGAATGGGGGCAGGGGAAGAAGTCTCAAGTTCTAGCTCTGGGAATCAAAATGGGAGCCATAGCGACATAACCAATGTGATTTTGAATGTTTATGATCTAACTCCTATCAATAATTACTCTTATTGGGTTGGTTTTGGGATTTTCCACTCCGGTATTGAAGGTTTGTTGTCGTGTCTTGATTTGTTTTTTCTGCTATGGATTTTATTTTATTTTTGGGTATGTTTTAAGATGTGGGTATCGATATTTTAGCTTATTATTGCTCCAAAATGGTGAATTTGGATTCTCCTGATAGAAAAATGGATATGGGTGTCCTTTTTAAATAACTTTTTTCACTTTATTATCTCTAATATGTAGCTGAAGATTGATATTTTAGAACTATAGTAATGGTATTCATTTATGGAGAAAATGAGATCTTTTGATGTTTGCTTAGATCTTTCTATTGACTAATGAAATTTATCATCCAGTTCTTTCCTTTTCTGACTGTATGATGTTAAATATTCGTTATGCATGAACCAATGTATGTATATTTTAGAAAGATAATGTTAAGATTAGATAAACATAAATTGTGGTAAGGGACTCAAAGTTCCATAAGTAGGAATTAATATTAGGCATTGAAATGCATCGATTCTTAAAGAAAATTGTAGCATGTTTGTGTTGTTGAGGGCTTTAGGCTAAAGCAATTTCGCAACTTAACATGACTTATAGTTCTTGTGTTGATGATCCTTTTTTTTTTTTTAAATTTCGGAAACTGAACTATTTATCTCAATGTTTACGAACAGTTCACGGTAAAGAGTATGGGTTTGGTGCTCATGATTTTCCAATTAGTGGAGTTTTCGAAGTGGAACCAAAGAGCTGCCCGGGTTTTATCTATCGATGTTCCATCTTGTTGGGGTGCATAAACATGCCTTTCTCTGAATTCAGAGCATTGATCGAGAGTGTAGCTTCTGAGTATCATGGAGATACCTATCACCTCATCTCCAAGAACTGTAATCACTTTACAGAAGACATGGTGCATAGGTTGACAGGCAAACACATCCCTGGATGGGTTAACCGGTTGGCTCGTATAGGTTTGTTGTTCCTTTCAATTGTTCATCAAATTCTGTATATGCATGTATACATATGTTCATATGTGTGTGTGTGTGTGTGTGTGTGTGTGTGTGTGTGTGTGCTCGCATTGGATGATATCAATGATTTGTCAAAATTGTAGGTTCTTTATGCAGCTGTTTGCTACCTGAAAGCCTTCAAGTAACTACAGTGAAGCAGTTGCCTGAATACCACGAAATGGGTATGCTTCTTATCTTTTCTGCAGATTTCAAATACTTGGACCTTCCATTTACTCTATACAATTTACTCGTTCTAATCAATTTTTGGGACTTTGCTTCTGCCTCTTTTGGTTGGTTTGTTTCCAGAAGATGGAACCGAAACTCTCTCAACTGCCAGCCCAGGCGGCTCAACAGAAATTGACGATACAGATCCGGAGAAGCAGTTGCTGTCACCAAAAGATGGGAATTCGGATATATCTTTTATTAAAGAAGCCAAAATGTGTGAATGCAAGGTACCATAAAAAGGGAGCTTTCCATTGAATGTCTTTCATAGTTTCATCTGAATGTTGTAATTAGATTTCTAGTATTCTCTCCAATCTTTTTTTTTTTTTTGGTTTTTCATTTATTATTTATTTTTTCTCCTTTTCATTGTTTAAGCAGAAGAAAATGGCATTGGTAGTGTAGTTTGTTGTTGCTGCCTTGTAAGAGTGGATGCCAATTGGCATTGCAAATAATTATATTGTGAGGTTTTATGACAGGAAGTAAAAACATTTCAAAGCCATGCAAAATCTGGTTTTTGTATCAGTTGAATAACATTTGTCAATAGATGAAAGAATTAGAGGCTCTTTTACTTTTTTATCTGGAAATTTTAAGTGCTCAAATTTAAAACAACAGACCAATTAACGGGTCAAGTGTTAAGAAACAGATTTCAAATGAAAAAAACTCGAATCATACTCGAAAAGGAAGTAAACGGCTCGGTTTCTGCATACCGATTAAAATAGCATTTGGGAAAACATAAAATTTACCATCCACATTGCATTCCAAAATAACAAGAATCCAAACTGCCAAGTTAATGATCTCATGTTTTATCACACGGTTCCAGCAAGGTCCAGTCAAAAGAGAACAAACAAAAGGCCTGCATCTTATCACTATACCATGTATGAAACCCAAAACCAGAATACTTTTGCCATTTTCGTTACTTGCAACTTGTAAATAGTTTCTCCTCTCCGTTTCACTTGCTCCAAATGATAAACACTTTCACGTTGCAACTTTATGCGGACCGACCCTCAAGCCCAAGTTTTGAAGTTAACCAAGCACAGACCTCGTCCATCTCCTCAGGAATGGTAAAGTGACCAAGCCTATATTGTTCAATAAAGTATCCAGTTTCAAGTCATATTGTCTAAGAAATACGCAAGTTCTTTCAGACACTTAAGTTCCATACCCGCTGTAGGATTTGAAAGTAGTGTCCTGAAATCCATTTGAACTCAATGCTCGAGAGGATTTCTCACCAAATTTATGTGGAACCACATCATCACCTGCAACCAGCCATTTAAATTATAATATACTTGCTCGACAACTTCCAACAAGCATAATAAATCCATAAGCATATACCATCAAATGCACACAAATATAGCTAACATTAATTATGTAAAATCAAATACATTGCTACGATCACAGCTCATTACCATTTCATTGATCCATGGAAAAAGAAGAAATTTTAGATGTAATGCAATTACTTTTATTCCCCTTGAATATTACTCTAATGAAGCAAAACAGGGATTTGCTTTTTCTAGTTAAGATCTAAACTCATATTGACACTAAATATTTGGCTGGTCAAACTCCTGAACTAGTAATGTCAATTTATTTTGGACACCATCTTGTCATATCTTGATGCTACTTGCTTATCAAGACAAATGTGCTATTGCTAGTGGTCATAGCACCACTTCTCCACCAAAGAAGTACATAAAGCAACAACCAGAAACACCTCCTCCGGCAAAATGAGCATGCATAAACCCACGATAATTTGCATAATGAAGGTTACTAAATAAATACCTTTTCCATGGCATAGCAAAATGGGTAAGGATGCAGCACGTCTAGCAGCCTCGTCCTGTCCTATTTTGTTTTTCAAAGTCCTGAAAAAGAATAGATGTTATAACAATAAACCAGAGAAAAGGGGGGGCGACAGCAAAAACATCAAGCTCGCATGAGGAGTCAATGTAGGAAACCAACTTTGAACATGGAAGCCATCCGCTAAGTCCTACAACTGCACTCAATTTGGCAGGATATGGATTGCCATTTTCATATTTTCCATGAGTAAAACAAGTTGCAGAGTATAAGGAGGTAGCTGCACCCATGCTGAAGCCTCCAACACCAAGTTTAACTGTAATTGGAAAAGGCTACTATTAGAATGATGTCATAAACAATGACCATGACAAGACTGCTGAGCCAGTTATCTTTAGTGTGCATGTACAACCTGAGAAATCAGCCACAAGATACACACAAAGACATTTTTGTCCAGCTAACTCATTTACAAGAACCAGAATGAAACTAAAAGGCATGCTAAATCTAACGACTTCCAGAACCAGCACTGTATGTTCTCATGTTCTTGCTTTATGGCCTAAAAAAAGCATAAAAATATTGTTCCCATTTGATAGCAAAAGACCATAGAAAATAAAGGCGGTGCTATGTAAACTTTCCTAAATATATAGCATCAACCTCCCCCCCCCCCCCCAAAATATATATATAGATAGTGGCAAGCAAAAACATACTGTCAGCAGGCTCTGTTGACAATAAATTTGCAACATGTGCTGCAGCAGCATCCAAACCCTCAATATCATCAGCAGCATCTTCTGAAATGTCTCCCACATCAAACCCTGACGTATGATGTCACATTAGAATTCAACAATTTGATTAGCATTCAAAGCACTCTCAGAAAAGATAAAGGTTGAAGAAGAAGAAGAAGAAGAAGAAGAAACTAAATGTATTTTGTTTCTTTCATTCGAGATTGCATGTCATTACAGATTTAGAAAATACTTACAAGCAGTTGACGGGAATCCACCAAAAATAGTTATAGGCTGAGTAGGGGCAGTTGGGCATATCCATTTAATCTGTGCGCCACAGGATACAAGCATGGAAAATTATGAAATTATGAAGAAAAGAAAATTCATTGGTTAATAATTAAAAGTTAGAATATATTCTCCTAAAGATTTCCAGATAAAACAATCATCCTTACATTTGGAAGAGGGAGAGTCTCCAGGAGCTGGGACCAGCTGGCAAAAGATGAACGAAAAATGAGGACAAGTAGATATTTCAAAAAAGATATTAAAGATTTAAACAATAAGATTTGCTAAAACATATACTAATATCGGAAGATATGAAAATAATTTGCAATTGAAGATTAAACTCCTTGAAAAGTAAACCGGATTTATCTTTATTATCAACTTAATTTGTAGTTTAGTGCAAACCTTATCAGCAAAGTAGTAGCAATTCAAGACTACATCGTAAAATATATGTACACAAAAAAAGTTCTTTTGCATGCAAATATGAATTTCTTACTACTTAAGCATCAATAGCAATAGTGCTATACTACAGGAACAAAAATTGCATGGATAAAGAGAGGCTTCTAATTAATTCAAGCAACCAAATGTTTTCTTGAATCACCCAAAACACAAGGAAATAACAAGACAGCATCTCAAACTCTTGGGACTATAGTTAACCTATGCAATCACTCAAAGAAGGGAAATGACCTAAAAAGAAAATATAAAAACAGTAAAAAAAACTGCCGTTAACAAAACCGTTAAAAAACAAAGACAAGCTACGATCATTTGATATATGCTCAATTGCAGGACATCGTTCTTGGATTCCACATAGGAAAGTATGGGATTTCCTTGTGGGGTTATATGGACCTAGGTTTTGGGGTGCGGTTCTCCAAAGGTCCACATTGCTATTGTCCTTGAAAGATCTGTTGAGTTACTGACGCAAGGAAGAACTAGAAATGATAACTCAACACTCGTAGACTCTGCTATACATTATATTTTTCCTTTAAAAGATGGCATTTAAAGAGATATGAAGTCACCAAATTTTAAATCATTTTATTTTCCTTAAAAGAAAATAAGTTAAATGACAGATATTATTGAGAAATAATCTAATATATAATCACCAGGGGGAAAAGCCACAAATAAGAAGCTTAAAAAGCTAATATAAAGTTTATAATACCTCGAACCATTATCACCAAGGCCATGTAGCCAAACTATTGTCGCCTGATGCCTCCCTTTGGGCCTGACCACATAGGTTCTTCCAAATTCAAGTGCTCTTCTAACGGTTCCACCACCTGAAATTTGTCACATTAGTAAAACTAAATACAATGAGCAAAAAACAAGCTCGTGAATTTATATTAAAGAAAAAAAAATGTCTACTTCAACCAATACAAGCAATCTAACAAGGAAGAACCAATTGATTCAATTTCCATAAGAACAAACAAAAACATTTATGCAAGCTTGCTAGTGACATCTCATTATAAAGATATGGAGCAAATCAAATAAACTAACCAGGACCAACAGAAGAACCTGTGAAGCTCATGGTCGCCCACCCAAAAGGAGCACTGACTAACCCGGCTATTGCAGTAGCACAAGGCTGAACTGATCCTGCGATTAAGAAAGACCCAGATTTACATTAAACATTCAACAATGCAATTAGTTTTCACTATATTGATACATAATACTTATGACTAAGCAACTTGGCACCTGCCCAGAGGCCTTGTTAGCTGCATTTTAACTAAACTCCACATCGAAACCAGCCAAAAAGACAGACACATTACAACAAAATCATGAAAATATTAGATTTTTATCCAATCTAAATTAGATATATTTCAAAACCCTTAACTAAAAAAAGGGGATTTTAAGCAAAAAAAAACTTGGATGAAAATTTTAAAAGTCGATTGTTTTATAGGATTAACGGATTGCAAAGACCTACAAACTGAAACTTCAAGGAATTCCAGAGAAAAAAAAAGCAGAAACCTGGAAAAAGAAGAGATCAAAAAAGGAAATGGGGTTTTAGGCATTTTACCTTTTCAAGTGATACGTCGACAAGATGTGAAGAGTGAAGACTCCGAAAGCTTTAGATAAACAAATATTTATTTAAAAAATTCTCCTGTTTTTCGTTCCAATTTCCAGAAGGCCAAACTTTTTGGGTTTTTTTTTTCTCTTTCTTTCATTGATAAATCCTCTTGTTTTACTTGTGTGTTGTTTATTTTCTTTCTTTGGGATAGAGTTTTATGATTTTTTCCTTTTGGATAAACAACCTAATTAGTCACTAAACTTTTACTATATTTTTATTTTGATCATCTAACTTAAAATTTTCAATTTAGTCTGTAAACTATGAATTCATTTTTAATCACTCCGAAGTTATGGGGAAAACAGCTAGATAACGTGGTCATATATTTTGGATAAATTACATTAATAGTCACTCGATTATGAGAGTTTTTGTTTTGGCCGTCTAATTATAAAATCTTTTTGATTTAATCATTATTTTTTTTAAATTAGGTTTTTTAGTTACCATGACGATGTTGGGGGTCAGTTATGTTAGAGACATTATACCGAGAGATGTGTTGGGTGATGAAATTACATAAAATTAAAATTGGTGGTTATATGCTACAATTACAATCATGGGCGTGGTAACAACTATCATTTTTACGTCCTCGAGAGAACTACTCTCATACATTCTCTCTCGTAACAAGGTAAAATTCATTAGATAATATATATATGATAATAAAATTATTTAAATTTTAAATTATTGTGCTAACAAATTATTTCAATATGTAGAAACATGGGTCGAGTTACGCGGGATTATCAGATGAGCTTCGAGATATACAATTTCTATTAGACCAACGATCAAAAGCAGAGTTATGTATTTTTTAAATTTGAATTATATAATATTAACGTAGTTGATTTGAAAATTAGTAGTATATATATAACTAAAATTTTTATTATTTTAATATAGTTTTAATGGACGCCATACTCCGTGTAACACCCCCTACCGTATTCGTTGTTAGAATAAAGTACAAGGCATTATCGGAGTTTACAATTTTTTTTTAAAACCAAGACCATTCCAATTCAACATATTTTCAAAATAAAATTCATGCATATTTATAAGATAACTTCAACAAATAAGTCATATCAATAGCTGACCTTATATTCATTTCATATTAACATTTATTTTATTAGCTTATACATGCCATTCACTTTCAAAATAAAGTTTCTTTAAATACCGAAGTCTTGGGGTTGATAGTGTGATATGTCTCCGACTGAATCCGATCTCCGAGCTCTTAACACACAAAACAGGGAAAAAGAAAATAGGGTAAACACTTTGTGCTTAGTAAACCCATGTAACAAGAATTATACTTACCTAATATTTTTCAATTCAATATAATAAACATTCATATATCCATTCAATGCATTATTACCCTAACATACACAAGCTCAACATTCAAGTTAGTTCAATAATTTCCATGTATCAATAATATATATACTATGATTGATGAGCTCATCAATACCATGATTTCCGTTTCTTTGTTATATTTCCATATTTATCCGGTTGAATTACTCAGAATTTCGATGGATTTTCAGATGTACACTTTAGTGTACAAATCCGAGTCCGTCAATTTATATTCATGTACGCACATTTTCATTTCAGAGAGCACACTCCCGCGAACCTCATCCTTACAGCGAGATTACCAGTCCAAGCTAAATCCCCTGTAATATAAACTCATAGAGTATTGTCGGGATTACCGGTCCGAGCTAAATCTCACAACGACAATTACTCTAATGAGCTTGGATCTGAATTACCAATCCAGGCTAAATTCAGACTCTAATTCGGATTACCCGTCCGGGCTAAATTCATTTTCCACATATTCTTCGGGAGGGCTATATTCGGATAGGATCACCCGTCCATGCTAGATCCTTTTTACCGTCAATTCCTTTTCAGAGATCTATCGAATTTTCCTTTCATTCAACCGGGATTTTTTCCCCTTTTTATCAAATATATCAATGTTTTATCAATCTTCATACAATGAACATTCAAATTATATTCACATCAATAACATACATTTCAAGCATTTAAGAAGATAATTCAAGTTACATGAACTTACCTCGATACTAGTTCGTATACAAAATCTACTAATCCGGGACTTTTTCCTTTCCTCGATCTAGCTTCGGTATTTGAGTTTTCGGATCTAAATAAATAAATTCAATCATCAATTCAATACCTTTCATGTTCACATGTAGCATTTTCTATAATTCTATTATTATTTTTAGTTCATTCAAAACTGTCTACTTGAGTCATAGTCACTAAATTATTTTTATCTTGAGCTACAGAATTTCAAATTTAGATCCGTTAATTTTCCCTGAAACTAGGCTCAAATATCTTCTTCCCATAAAATTTTTAGAATTTTTCGTTTAGCCAATAAGTACAGTTTATTCTTTAAAGTCACCCCTGTTCTGCTGTTTGACAGTTCTGACCCTTCTTCACTAAAAATTAATTATCTCTTCATAAAGGATTCGGATGATGTTCCTGTTTATTTCTATTGAAAACAAACTCATTAATAATTCTAAACATATAAATTTAAGCCCCTAATTATTTTTATCTGATTTTTGATGATTTTCTAAAGTTAAAATAGGGGAACCCAAATTCATTCTGAACTTGTCTCACAAAATTTATTATATCTCATGATTTACATATCTATTGCTTACACCGTTTCTTCTATGAGAAATTAGACTTAATAGGCTTTAATTTCATATTTTTTTCATCTTCTAATTCGATTTCTACAATTTATGGTGATTTTTCAAAGTTAGTCTACTGCTGCTGTCCAAAACTGTTTTAGTGCAAACTGTTTATTACCATTTTTCCCCTAAGCTTTCAATAAATGGTAATTTCATCCCTGCTCAATTAACTTCTCAATTGAATTGATTTCTGTCAATTAAAACTTTATTCTATCACTTTAAACTACTTTATAACCTTTGAAAATCAGAATTTCAGTAATAGACTTTAATTCCAAACATTTTCACAATTTAGATCCTAAAAATCAATTTCTATTGGAATTACCTAATAAAATCATCTCATAAACAAATCAAAGCTTCAATTTCATGCTATCTCATCATAAACTTACAGCACATATTCATAGAAACTTACAACCTCCTTCATAAAATCTAAAACTAATGAATTTAATAGTAGGACCTAGTTGTAAAAGTCACAAAAGCATAAAATTACAAGAAATAGGCAAGGATTAACTTACTTGGTGCAAAATTATGAAATACCAGCTTAGAAAACCCTCCTATGGCGTTTTTAGCTGATGAGAATGAAGAAAATGAAGAGATATCTAGATAATTCCACTTTAGTCCTAGCTTTATTAAGTAAGTTTTGCAATATTTCAATTTTGCCCTTAATTCTCCTT
Organism: Gossypium rotundifolium; assembly: GCA_025506655.1. Classification (NCBI taxonomy): domain Eukaryota; kingdom Viridiplantae; phylum Streptophyta; class Magnoliopsida; order Malvales; family Malvaceae; genus Gossypium; species Gossypium rotundifolium. The sequence continues at coordinate 197,251,364 of CP106734.1, read as the reverse complement.
ATTTTCTTGCTGATTTCATGCCCTTGCCGTCCAGCCCAAATAGACCTTGGGTCTATTTTCCTTTTAAGCCCTCTTTCCTTTATCATTTAAACTATTTAATCATTTCCCATAATTTTGCATTTGTTACAATTTTCTTTTCATTTACTTACCTACCCAAACGTTAAAATTTTCTAACGAAATTTTAATACTACATTACTAACATTTTATAAATATTTATAAAAATATTTCCCACTCAATTTTATGAGATCAAGGTCTCGATACCTTGTTTTTACCCAATCCTTCAATAATTCATTTTTCTAACTAGCCACTAGATCGGTAAAATTTTTCTATCAATATTTTAATACGATTTTCCTATCATATAAATATGCATGCAAAAATATTAAAATAAATTTCTCTTTAAATCGGATTTATGGTTGCGAAACCATTGTTCCGAAAACCTTGAATCTAGGCCATTACACTCTGATTTGGCAATTCAAGAATGCATCCTATCTGAATTCTTGGTAAATCCCAACATATGGCAAGTGAATATGCCATTGGTAATGTACGCTACAGTGGAGATGCACGAGTCGGACTGAGTATTGCGATAATTCAGGTTTAGGCAATCGATTCCACTGACACCCTAAGAAATCGAATACCTAAATCATATTGACTTGCAAGGGAAATTGATGAGCATTGGCCTACATTCCACGTTCAATTTATCAATATTTGGAACAATAGGTATGAGTTCTTACCTATTCGCGAGACCATTGTCGCTCTAGAGTTAGACTACGATCCGGAATACATGCCATGGTTTAAGGTCCATGGCAAGCCATACTTGCTAGCAGAAGAAGCGAGGGGTCGACAACTGCATACGAGGAGGCCACAACGGATGCCTAGACATCCAAGGTCTGACGAGGTGGGTCTATCTTCAGTACCTACGCAAGAACCGACATTGATGGCTGCACCACCCCTTGGTCAGTATGACTCGACTTATTCTGGTGTGTATACTAACCCTATCATTTTCACACAAGCACCACATATTCCACCACATTTTTCTGCTTCTACTTGATGCCAGGTTTTGTTTTTGGACCTCCATCCTGGCATATTATACACTGATGCCATTAATATTTCAAACGACAACGATGACGTATAGACCATCTATATTTGGGGCACCGATCAGGAGTCCGAATCATTATGTCTTTGGTGTATGAGACATAATATAGTTATACCCCTATGTCGATGATGTCACAAACACCTCCAGGATCATTGTTCTACCAAGGTGGATCATCTTGGCAACCACCTATTCCTTCGAACCATCTATTCTTAGATCGGAGAACGCATGATGGCAACTGAGGAGCAACCAATCACAACCAACTACGGGTGAAGGCGAAGAAGATGAGAGGCTGAGACCACAACCTATGCCGGAGGTTGAACCAAGAAGGAATCCAACTCGCTTCCAGTAGGATGCTTTTTCGTTATTTCGGCCTAATCCGCAATTTTTTGTAAAACAACCTAATTTGGTAAAAAAAAATTTATTTTGGGTAATTTTAGGTAATTTAGTCATTTTTTTGCTGTATTGAAATTGGTGAGTTATTAATTATAATACTAAAAAAACCTTTAAACATGGTGAAAATTAAATCAAATCTGAATCCCTTTCAAAATATGGATTATATACTTACCAAAACTTAAGTTGCAAAATCTAAAAACTTTGTTAGCATTTTAATTAAATCAACAGATTTTTCTATATATTTACTTTCTTTCATTTTCTCCAACATGTTTATTAGTTTTCAAGCAATTTCCGGAACCACTTATAAAGTAATCAGTAGGGTTTATCATAGTTTTCTTATAGCACAACTTGTTTGATTTTTAGAGACAACCAACTCTTAGTTAACAAGGTACCAAGTTTCTTTTTTTTTTTTTTTTACTTTTATTTGCTTTCTTGCATACTAGTTTAAGTTACAAGTACAAAATCATAAAAATTTCTGCTGTGATTGTTTCTGATTTTATTTGATTGGTATACCAAATAAGTTTGAGATTTGAATCTATTTGAACTGAGTATCCGTTAAATTGAATATTTAGGAGCAATTCAGATTTAGATGTATAATTGAACTCGAAGCTTAATTTAATTGGTTCATATAATCATTTTTAACAGATGATATATAATAAGTTAGAAGTTCAAATAATCCTATAAAACTATTATTATTTTTTTTTTGGATTACTTTGCTAGAGATTATGGAAGAAGAGATACTAAGTGTGATTTCAAGTGGTGGAGGAAATACAAATTCAGATGTTTCAAATTCAATTAGCACCACTCACCAAGCAAACAAACGTCAAAGGTGCGGCGATAAAGGCAATTCGTCGCAATTCAAAGGCGTAATGCGACAGAAAAACGGAAAATGGGGCGCTCAATTATACTCTAATCATACCAGAATTTGGCTTGGGACTTTCAAAACCGAAATAGATGCGGCCGTGGCCTACGATAGCGCAACGATCAAGTTCCGCCCCGGAGACACCTATCGAAACTTTCCATGGAACGAAATCACGATTGAGGAGCCCAAGTTTCTGAGCCATTACAGTGCAGAAGCTGTCCTTAGCATGATAAGAGACGGTTCCTACCGATACAAGTTCATGGATTTTATTAAGGCTTGCTCTAGAAGTACAAAACCAAACACTGCTATCAACTCAGTGGGGACTTATAGCAATGAAAGGCTAATTTGCAAACAATTGTTCCAAAAGAAGCTAACACCAAGTGATGTTGGTAAGTTGAATAGGCTTGTCATCCCCAAAAAATATGCTGTCAAGTATTTTCCATCGATTTTCTGGACCGAAAAGGAGAATGCCGATGTTACCGATAGCAAAACGAACGATGTTGAGTTGGTTTTCTACGACAAGTTTATGAGGATATGGAAGTTTCGTTATTGCTATAGGAATAGCAGCCAAAGCTTTGTTTTCACCAGGGGCTGGAATCGGTTTCTGAAGGAAAAAAAGTTGAAGGCCAACGATGTAGTTTCGTTCTTCATATGCGAAAGCCGGAAGGAGAACGAAGTCCAAAGGTTCCGCATGATCGATGCCAACAAATCCGGTAACGGTGGCACGTTCGTGGCAGTAAACAATATTCATGTTGGAATAGAAGTTGATTTGCAGCTTCGGTTGGGACATTATTACCCCATTGGTGATGAAAAACATGTCCAAGAAGAGCAAGGATCAATGGCGGCAGCGAAGCCAAAACAAGACGACAAGACTGAGGGTTTCAAACTCTTCGGTATGCAAATTAACTGAAGCTGAAATCCATGCTCTTTTTAACTATCAGGATTGTTAACTGAAATCAACGTTGCAGTAATGTTGACTTTTGACCTTTTTCCAGATTATTAGCAGTTTTTTTTTTTTTAATTATGGATATTTTGTTTTCTAGGATGAATTTTTGTCATTCGTAAGAATGATATCAATATTTGAATTGATGAAAGTATCTTAATAAGCAAATCTACTTGTTTTCCTTTGGACGTTATTTTTTTTATCACAACCTCTGCAACAATTGTAGGACTCTTAAATAGTGTTGTAAAATTGGATAAACCAAATACAACCATACATGTGACAATTTTTTTACCAAGTTTTAACTTTAATTATTATGTTATAAAATGTTACATTAAGAACTTAATTTGTAATAAGATTTTCATATGCAACAGTAGATATTATATTAACAAACTAAAATTATTTGTTTGTTAAAAGAATACTTATAATATTAATATTATATATAAATATCTAAATTAAATATTTTCATAATCAATGGCTTTTTTATAGTTGGGTTGAACTAATTCTTTTTATGTATTTAGGTCATTGTCAGTGAACATGCTACTCATGAATATTAAGTAGGCCTTTTTTAGTGTAGTAAAAGTCTCTAGGTTGGGCAAAGCTACTATGAGTGTAGACGGCGGTCATCAAAAGCCCAGTGTGGTCCATCGGGTGTAACTTCGAGAAGAAGGGATCCAAGGTTTCCGAATATGTCGAATGGTTATAGAACAAATAAGAAGGTCCTAAAAGAATCCAAAAGTCCAAGAAAATGACTGAAACCAGACCCATGTAAAATTGTTCTACAAGCTCTAAAAGACTCTAGGCCTGTTGAGAGTTGTATAGAATTATATAAATTGTTCTATTTACGTGATCTTGACTGTATGTTGTAATCAATCTGAACTGTAGGATCTAACGGGTTTGGCCTGAAAGGGAAGACCCTCACTCATTTGCACAAACTCTAACTTAAGATTGACCTCCTTTGTATAGACTCTAACTTAAAGGTAATAACACTTTTTAGTATTTTCTAGCTCTATTTTGTGTTTAATAAGATCGAAGATTAACTTAGATGTATGTTAGTGTAAAGCTTAAGCCTAACGCAACATGTTTGTGGAACTTAAGTCTCAATTCGTAATAATTATTTTTTGTTAGTCAAACATGTTTAAAGGATTAAAGTTTTTTTTTTAATTATAAGAGGATTAATAATTACATTTATCCAATTATACTAAAGTCTACAAATGCACCTAATATAAACTCTCTTTTTTTTTTTGTGTGAAGAAAACCCATAAAAGTTTAATTTACATTTACAATATCAAAAGCACCACTAGCCTTATTTAAACGCCTAGGGACATGTCTTACCACCCAAAAATCTTTATTTTGTAACAGTTGTTGAACTCGAGCTTTCTAGATTTCTCCTTGAATTACTTGGATTGCCTCAAAGCTATACTTGGACTGCCTCAGAGCTATCAGTTTGAATCAAAATCTTGTACACACTTTACTTTTGTAAAAGAGTTAACCCATCCAAAATATCCCATAAATCAGCATTAAAGACAAAACATTCCCCTAAATAGTGATTGAAGCCCATAACCTAATCACCTGTATGATTCTGCACCACTCCCCCTATAGATGCTAAACTTGTTGTCAAATTAACAGCACCATTTGTATGTAGGTGAATCCAATTATTTGATAAAGGTTCTCTGAATGGAGGTTCGTATTTGAGTCAAAAACTCCTTATGTATGGACCAAAATTGTCTCGCCCATGTAATAGAAACTTTAACAATCTCAACGATATTCCACGTAATTCCTTGAAAGACAAATAAATTATTTTTCTTGCAAATGCGCCAAATAAACTAGCCCAACTAACTCCCACAAAGTCCAAACTCGCATAAGATTGTAAGTTATATATACGATAACCCAGAAGATTGGAATTAAAGAAACTGCTACTTTGACTCAAAGGTACCACCTATCACCAAACCTCTTTTGTTGCATAGCAATCTCTAAGCACATGAAGAATATCATATGTGTTATGTCTACAAATCAGACATAAAGCTTCTTGTCCAATGCCTCTTCTTGCTCATTCCGCATTAGTAAGGAGGCGTTGTTTGAAAATGAGTCATAGGAAAAACCAGACTCTATGGTGTCCCTTAAACTTCCAATAAGTATCCCAAATTGGTTCTTTAGCATTTCAATGATTCTCCCTAATCGAACGATAGACACTCTTAACCTAAAAGGTTCCTGTTGAGTTCGATAGCCAAGAAATCCTATCTGGTCTGGCTTCAGGATGCGAAAGGGGTATACTCACAATATGCGTGATTATATTTTTTGATACCCACAATCGAAAGAGATCTAGATTCCAATTTCCTTCCGAAGTGACCAGTAGACAATCTGCTTCCATACTCCAATGCGCATAAATCTGCTTTATTAAAAGACCAATCTATACTAACCAAAGATATTGCCAGCATCGAATTGACTTTCCATCCCCCACCGACCACACTAGATTGTCCCTGAACAATGGTCATATCTTAGACAGACCTCTCTAAAGAAAAAAGCTATTACTTCTCTGAATGCTTTCTGACAGATTATACTTCATACCATTCTTCGCCCAAACAATCCTCACCCAAAGAACATTGACGTTAGTAACCAAATTGAAACCCAATTTCATAAAAAAGAGGCATTCTGATCCTCCAACATCCGCAAGCCAAAACCCCTACAAGAGCGCGGTTGACAGTTTGAGTCTTAATTGACTAGAGCCATCTTCTTTTTCCCATTCAAGGACCCCCAATAAATTTCCTAGCCAAACATTCAATCTCCTCGCAAATTCCTTTCGGTATCATCATTGACGGGATGAAATAGTTAGGAATTGATAGAAGCAGAGATTGTGCTAGAGTAACTCTTCCAACAAGAGATAATTGTCTAGCATCCCAACTAAAAAGCTTGTTACGTACCTTATCCACCACCAACTAAAAAGCATCCTAACAGGCTTAAACTTTCACGTTGGGACCCCATTCTACAATAATTGCATAGTAAAATTTGAAATTGCGGACATAATGACCTTCTTCAAACAATCTGAAATGCCAGTAGCCCTAACTGAAACAGCAATGAACTCCCATCTCAACCTATCATAAACTTTCTCAAGATCTATTTTGATCCTCATCCAAGCCTTTTTGTTCTTCTTACCTTTCATTGAATGAACAACCTCCTGAGCTAAAATAATATTATCAGTGATATTTCAACAAGCAATGAAGCCTATTTGTTCCTTCGCTATTATTTTAAGGGAAACAAACCTGAATCAATTTGCAATAACTTTCATCACCAAATTATACAACACAAAATACAAACCGGTAGACATAAAATGTTGAAAGCAACATATTTTGGAATAAGGGTGATAAGAGTATGATTTAGTGCAGGATCAATGAGACCACCATCAAACACTCTTTTCACCCACGCACAAACAACACCTCCGTCCACATCCCATTGACTTTGAAAAAAGAGAGCATGGTAACCATTACTACTTGGGGCCTTTAAGAGAGCCCTATCAAAAAGGGTTTTCTTGATCTCATCATCAGAAACCATCCTTCCCAAAAAATTAAAATCTATCAAATCCAAACAAGGAAAAGGATTAAGTGGTAAACCAATCAAAGGGGTCGATTCTTCACCGTATAGATTTTGAAAGAAAGTAAGTGTTTCATTCTGTAGGATATACAGATCATAGCACCACTCACCATTATGAACTCGCAAGGCAGAGATGTGATTCAACTTTCTTTTCCTAAGTGTGTGACTATGAAAAAATTTTGTATTTTGATCACCGAGGTTGAGCCAATCACATCTGAATTTTTGCTTTTTAAAAGTCCTTCGTGGTACAAAACAGATTCCAATTCTTTCCTAACCGGCATCTCAATAAGTGCCAATAAGATAGCTCATTCTATTGCTCGAGCGATTTTATTATATGAAAATCATATGGAATTGGATTCTTTTCCCTTTATTTCTCCTAAAAAATTATAAATAATGTTCAAGTAGCTCATGCGAATTAGGATCTTGGACAGTAAAACTGGATCTATAGGGTGAGTCTAATGGCTTAAGCTTAGCGGTCCCTTTTTTTGTTGCTCTAATTTATTTTTAGTTCTCTTGTTGATGGATTTTTCCTCTAAAAAATTTAAAATGGACTCTAAAATTAAAGTATTTGTCATATATTAAAACATATTTTTAATGGTTTAATAATTTAATAGTTTAAATTTCAAAATAATATAATATTTTATAACATAAAATATATATTAAAATATGTTCATAAATCTATTTAACAAATAACAATTTTAAAATTATCTTTAAAAATTTGTTAGTTAAACTATCTTTATAAATATCGTATCGATGGATGTGTCGTTTTTCTCTGGTATTGATTTATATCCGTAGTTGTTTGTTTCGATATATCATTTTAGATTTATCATTATTTTGAAAAACATTTAATATGTTATATAAAAATATTTATAAATATCAAATAATGAGATTAAATAAAACACAAATATAAAATACTCATAAAAATAATGTTTCAGTTGAAGTAGTAAAGAAAATATTTTAAAAATATTAGTGGCATTTATTCAAATCTCACCATATGTAATTTTGCCACACCAAAAAAAACCCTCATTAATTATATAGAATGTTATTTAATAAGTTTCATAAATATAATCCATTATTATACAAACTCAACATAAAGAAGCAAAAAATTATTCTATAAATTAAACAATAATGTCATCCCATACTATGCATATAATTGCTCATACTTCAACAAATGCAAATTTTTTTTTAAAATTTTAATTTTAATTTTTAGTGCACATAAATAATAAAAATTTAAAATATATTTTAAAATTATTTTTTGGTATCGGTTGGTAACCCATATTTTGACTGTTACGAACAAAATCAACGGATATGCATTGATACGACCAATACCAACTACAATTTGCACAAAAACAAAAACTTAAAAGTTTATTATTCTGAACAGGTTAACGATCTGTTCTAAAACAAAATTGACTACCTTTTATCAAAACTAGTATATAATAGGGAGTAATATTGGACAACTATTTTTTCATTAATTTCTTTATTATATTCTAAATAACCATTCAGGAGACAATTATCAATAAAATATTATTTTGCAATGGATATTAACAAAGACAAATACAAACACTGTAAAAATATTTTAAATAATTTATAATGATGTTTGTATATTTTTAATATATATATTTCCTTTAGGAAATCGTATATATAAATAATTTTATATATTATCATTATTTAATTACAAAACCTATTAGAAATTAGGAAATATTTAATTTTATTTATAACATTAATACTATAAATTAATTTATGATATTTTAAATAATAAACACAAATACACTTGTGAATCCCCAACTAATCTAATATTACAGAATGATTGTTACAATTTAACATATATTTTGATTTTTTTGGTGAATTACAAGAGGAGGGTAAAGCCTTAATAGTAACGCGACTAATGCAACTCGAACTCAGACCGCACTTAAGACAGTGAACACCCTAATCATCAAGCCAACACGGAATTTACATATATTTTGATTTTAAGATGGATGTGGGACGGGATTAACTAATTTATTGTTGGTTAAAATGGTATTGCTTCAGCAGTAAATCAGTTGCGCTATATAGAATTTAATGAAATGAATTTTCCCCCTGATTTTCGGTTATTGTTCTTTCTTCAATTTTCACCTCGACCATCTTTTTGGATTTGAAGGTATGTCTAAAAAATAAAAAGATTTAGATAAAAATATAAGTTAAAGAAATGGACTTAGACAAAATATAAGGCCCATTTTCTAAATGAGACGTGCCTTAGGTAAAATTTTTTGACCCAAGTTTGGCCCGGCTTGAATAAGCTATTTTATTATTGTTGTTTTGCTATCGTTTCATTATTATATTGCTACTATATTGTTGTATTACTTGAATATAACTCTTATTTTATTGTTAATTTTATTATTATTGTAGAGACATTTGTTTGTTAAGTTGTAATATGTTTGTAACATCCTAGATTAGGGGTTATGCGTTTGTGCATAATTCATGAGTAGTAGGTTTTAGCGGTGTTTGGAAGTGAATTAATTTTTATAAATCCTAGGATTACAGAAAGCTTTGGACAATTATTGGTTTTAAGTTAAAAATCTAAAAGAATTTAATAAGGGCAAAGGAATTAAACTTAAATTTAGCATATTTAATATAAATCAAATGTAGACAGAATTTTAAATTCAATTTTCGTACAAATCAAATCCACATATCTAAAAAACCAACTTAAAATTTTGCATCCCGGTCATAATCATGTCTACTATAGGCATTTACTTACTACGATTCATGTCCATTGGTTTGGCATTTCTTTCTTGAATTAAATAAAGATTCGTTATTCAAAAGTGAAAAGAAAAATTATAAAAAAATAACGATTCATTTTGTGTTTTATATGGAAGTTAATACTATATCCATGATCCGAACTTATTTTGTAAAATTAATCACAAATGTTTCTCTTGAATTTTCTGTGTTGTGAAACACTGTAATCCATGGAATCCATCATTAAATAACCCTTCAAAAGTTAAATGTTGGAGAAAATCTAATCCTTCCTAAGAATTCCTAAGTATGTGCAATATTATTTCATGCACCCAGGCCCAAAAACTGTAAATAATCCTTATTCACCATGGCGCACATGAGATCTAAGGGCTTATATCGCTGGGAACATGATTTCTCAATCTTTTGTCTAAAAATATGGATTATATTGTTGCCAAAAATAAAGTTAGAAAAGCTAAAAGGTTTAGAATTTTAATTAAAAGAGCAGATTTTTCTCATATACATATTTTCTTGCCTTATGTGGAATTTCTTTCTTAAATTCCAAGCGGTTTGCCGAAACTAAATATAAAGTAACTTATAGGTTTGATTTTGAGAGACAGACACAACATCTTGTTTGATTTTGAGGGTCAGTCCATTTGCTTTGTTTTCAGTTTATTTTGTTAGAGGTTACGGAAGAAGAGATAACAAGTGTGATTTTAAGTGGTGAAGCGAATACACATTCGGATGTTTCAGATTCTACTAGCACCACTCATCAAGCAAACAAACGCCAAAGGTGTGGAGGTAAAGGTTATTCGTCGCAATACAAAGGCGTAATGCGACAGAAAAATGGACAATGGGGTGCTCAATTATACGCTAATCATACCCGAATTTGGCTAGGGACTTTCAAATCCGAAATAGATGCGGCCATGGCCAACGATAGTGCAGCGATCAAGTTTCGTACCGGAGACACTCATCGGACTTTCCATGGAACGAAATCACGATTGAGGAACCCAAGTTTCTGAGCCATTACAGCGTAGAAACTGTGCTTAGCATGATAAGAGACGGTTCTTACCAATACAAGTTCATGGATTTTATTAAGGCTCACTCTAGAAATACGAAACTCAACTTAGTGGGGACTTATAGCAATGAAGGGCTAATTTGCAAACAGTTGTTCCAGAAGGAGCTAACAACAAGTGATGTTGGTAAGCTGAATAGGCTTGTCATCCCTAAAAAATATGCTGTCAAATATTTTTCGCCGGTTTTCGGGACCGAAAATGAGAATGCCGATGTTGGTGATCGCAAAACGAACGATGTCGAGTTGGTTTTCTACGACAAGTTTATGAGAATATGGAAGTTTCGTTATTGCTATTGGAATAGCAGCCAAAGCTTTGTTTTCACAAGGGGGTTGGAACCGGTTTCTGAAGGAAAAAGAGTTGAAAGCCAACAATGTGGTTTCGTTCTTCGTATGCGAATGCCGGAAGGAGAATGACTTGCAAAGGTTCTGCATGATCGATGCCAACAAATCCGGGAACGGTGGCACGTTCGTGGCGGCAAACAACGTTCATGTTGGAATAGAAGTTGATTTGCAACTAAGGTTGGGACATTGTTACCTTGTCCAAGAAGAGCAAAGATCAATGGCGGCAGCGAAGCCGAAACAAGATGACAAGACTGAGGGTTTCAAACTCTTTGGTTTGCAAATTACTTGAAGCTGAAAACAATGCTTCTCTTTTAACTGTCAGGATTGTTAGCTGAAATTAATATTGCAGCAATGGTGACTTTAACTTCTAACTTTCTCTTTAGATTATTAGATTTTTTAATTATGGATATTTTGGATTTTAGGAGGTTATTACAACCTCTGTCAATATTTTGGACAGAGTTATAAAATGGACAATAATCTCTTTAAAATTGACTAAATAGGTGGATAAATGAAGAATTATTCTTTAATTAGGAGAATGAGGGAAGAGTGATGGCCAAGTAGTAGTAATTGAGCTAACACTTAATCAACACATTAATTAATATTTTATATTTTAAATTCTATGTTTATTTAAATTATTTTGATTGCATTAAAACAAATTTACATTAAGAGTATTAAAATTTTGCATATGCAACAGTAATTATAAAAGTAAAAATTAAAAAATTTTGTTGTATAATATTATTCCATTAGAAGAACAAAAGCAATCACCAATAAATCTCGGATGCCCAGTATCTGGGAGTCCATCAATGGCAGCAACTAGCCGTTTAGCACTGCTGTATATTGCTTCATTCTACTTCTTCTGTGCCCATGTTAAATGCGTATTGAGTTCAAATACTAAAAGAGAGAGCTGTTTCTGGTATCTGTTGAGTTTAAAATGTTGGACTGCTCTGGATTTTGTCCTGTTTTAGATTGGCTGAAAGAAGGCCATCTTGGTCATTCATGACTATACCTATTATCCCAAAAAGCTTATGTAAGACTTCACATTATATTTACAAATTGCAGAAAGTAGATCCAAGAATGGGATTATATTTTCTCTTATCCAGATGATGAGCTAGGAATGTTGTGCATGTGATATTGAAGCAAATCTTCTTCATTTTATTTAATTAAAAGAGTAGGATATAATCCTTCCCTTGGAAGTTAGACCTTCATTCCTCAAAATACATTAAAGAAACAACAGAGGAATGATGTAAACTAAGGCTTCCTTTGGTTCATCGTTTAGCATCGATGAAGTGCGGTTAGGGTATCAAATTCCTTTGGTTTTTTGTTTGGTTCAAGATTTCAAGGCAGTTGAAAATCGGTTTCAATCTCTCACTCTTGTGTTGAAACGGATCGGAGATTAGAGCAATTGGGGAAGAGGTATTATTTTGATGGACAAAAATACCCATTTTCTCGCAATTACCGTTCTTCATCTTTTATTTTTGCCAAGCCAAAATACCTTGTGTTCTTCCGAATCCTCCATCTTTATTCTTCCTTCTCTTTTCTTTTTCATCTTTAGAGTCGATAGCGGAAAGTTGTGAGAGCATCATTTAGCCAACGATTTTGTACCCTCTTGATCTTGATACCGCAAAACCAAGTATCAAGCGAGGTTCAAGCCCATGGTCAATGAAAATACAGTTACCCATTTCTTATTATTCTTTTCTTGTTTGTTTTTACATGTTTTGTAATTCGGTTTTTTTTTTCCTTTGTTGTGATCATCGATCATGATCTAGGAAATTGTAAATTTGGCTTCTTTGTTTGTCTGGTGTGAATTCATCGCTTAATTTCTTTGTTAATATTTCAGTATGTTGATTGATAGGTGAGGTTTCAAAGGATCAAAGTTGTCTCTTCTCTTTATAATTTATAATGTCTATTTGATTTGATTTTCTTATTAATTAAGATAGAATATAACAATCCTAGCATAATGAGGTATATATGTTAATTGAATTGGATCGATAACCTTAATTTCATTTTCACCTTCTTGCTTGTCGTGTCATATACTTGTCTTTGCATTTTGTAGTTATTGGTGTGGAAAATTGGCTCAGTGGGTTTCAGATGATGACCGACTAATGGAGTAAGGAGAGTTCAGACTGACTCTGCCTAACTCTTTGGAGCTAGTCAATCATTGAGAAAGGAAATGGTAAAGTAGTGGAATAAGTTCAACGTCGTAGTAGACATCTAATGGAATTATCATCATTCATTAGTATAATTTTCAGTATTAAGTCATCTAAGATCTTTCGAGAAGAGTTGAAATTGAAACTATTTATTCCATTTTATTGTTAAGTGTAAGATATCAATGAATGGTCTCCATTCTTTTATTTAGACTTATCAAAATTTTGGACTAATTTCCTATTATTAATCTCGATGTATTATGGGGCGAAGTTCTTTCCATACCAGGGCACAAAAAGGCAGTCATTCATTGCACAAGTTTATGGATATAGCTACTTCAAAAGGTACACCATAGTGGTTCCAAGTCTATTGGAACTAAAGCAAACTTGATTCTTGTCATGGAGTAGTTATTGTCACTCGTGGGACATCACTTGGCAAGTTTCTTATGTTTCTATTTTGAATATATAAATGCTTCCAAGTTTCATCCATCAAAGCAAAAGTTGTACCCGTTTATTGCATAGTACATTGAGATTGAATTTTATGATGTAAAATGTGGAATCCTCTCCTACAATGTGCAATTGTGAGACTACCTAGTACCATCTAAGGTGAAACTTTTTAGGCCATTGTGTGTTGGGTTTTGATAGTTTTAGCTTGGAAGTTCATAGATTTTAATGTGTCTCCTTGTAGTTATTGAGTTGAACCCTCATTTATGTAGTAGATCTATTATTATGTGTTTTAAGCTAAAACTAACGATTCAAGGGATCTAGTGATTAGCCGATTTCAATTTTGGAGAAGAATATAAGTTTCCAGGATTTGATTTTTAATTCAATCGGCAACAAGGTAAGTTTTAGTGCACAAATCCTACTAGGATTTGGATTTATGGTCAAATGGCTCTTTACTAAGTATTAAGTGATTGAATAAATGTAGAGATCTAAGATCTAAGGCATTAGATCAAGCTTTTTGAAATCAAAATCATTTCACTAAAGCATAAAAGTTCAATATGATTTGAGACCTAAGTGGTGATATCTTTGGTGAAATATTTCAAATAATATCTAAGTTTTAATATGTTCATGGCTATGTTTTAAATTAAATGTGTTATTAAGAATGTGAAAAGCATGGCTAATTATGCGAAATGGAACCACTAATCTTAATAGATTTATGGCTTAAACTTGATATATGTGTTAATATGAAAGTGTAAGAATGTGGCTAAAGTACTGTGTTATGGTACAAAGTACTTAGGTACGTTTTCCTACTCCTCGCTAGGATTACTGAAATATGTTATACTTAACATGTGAAAAGTGACATGAATGTGAAATTAAGTATGATATGCATGATATGAATAATATGGGGCATTGGGTTATTTGAGAAAGGGAAGTGAATGTGATGACTTGGTCTCACTAAGTGAATGTGATGACTTCGGTCTCACTAAGTGAATGTGGTGACTTGGTCACATTATCCGAATGTGGTAACCCGGTTACATTATTCGAATGTGGTGTCTCATGACACAATTATCCAGTGGCTATGCCACGAATTTTATATGGGCGATGAGCACGTCGATTGCAATGACGCCTTCGATGGTGTGTAGCGGATGGAGGGTTGACTTAGTAGTCCCCACGTTGTGCAGGATGGTACGGGTGGAGTGTAGCGGATGGCTAACTAGGTTTGGGTTTGGGTTGCATCATATTGTTTAAATGTTATATGAACATGTATGTGATATGATAATGCATGCCTGAAATGTTAATTCTTAGTGTTGGTTATACATTGAGTCTATTTGACTCACCCCGCTGTGGGATTATTTTCAAGTGACGATCAGTGATGGACCGGGTTCGGCTGAAGCTTAGGGATGGCCATGCAACAAGAAATTCTGACTTGGACTTTTATTTTATTTTAAGTATTTTAAAGTTTATTTTGGTTTTAATTTTGGAAAATTATTTGATGTAATAAGGTAGTAGTAGCATTACATTACATTACTTTTATTTATTGAGCCTACAATCTTTATATTTATTAAAAGATTAAGTAGAATTATTTTAATACAAAGCCCAAACGTTTTGTCACCTAAATCAAAAGGATTTTTAACGAAATAAACTTGTTTTCAACTCAAGCCCAACCCAAAGCAATAATTTTTCTTAAAATCACACAAGTTTTCTCTAAGTTACAAAAGAACTTGAAACCAGTTTACTTGAGGAACATACCAAATCTGATCAAAGCTCGTGGGCCGGGTTTGGGTGTTTCAATGTTAGTGTTATTTAATTTAAGTATAAAGATTTTTTTAATATATTTTTAATTTGTTGAAAATATTTATTTTAATATTTTTAGTATATTTAATTTACAATAATTTTAAATTTATTTCTATATAAAAATCTAAAAGAATTTAATAAGGGCAAATCGAATTAGACTTAAATTTAGCATATTTAATATAAATCAAATGTAGACAGAATTTTAAATTCAATTTTCGTACAAATCAAATCCACATATCTAAAAAACCAACTTAAAATTTTGCATCCCGGTCGTAATCATGTCTACTATAGGCATTTACTTACTACGATTCATGTCCATTGGTTTCGCATTTCTTTCTTGAATTAAATAAAGATTCGTTATTCAAAAGTGAAAAAAAATTATATAAAAAATAACGATTCATTTTTGTGTTTTATATGGAAGTTAATACTATATCCATGATCCGAACTTATTTTGAAAAATTAATCACAAATTCTTCTTTCTCTCTCGTTTCTCTTGAATTTTCTGTGTTGTGAAACACTCGTTAATCCATGGAATCCATCATTAAATAACCCTTCAATCTTCCCGACGTTAAATGTTGGAGAAAATTTCTCTAATCCTTCCTAAGAATTCCTAAGTATGTGCAATATTATTTCATGCACCCAGGCCCAAAAACTGTAAATAATCCTTATGCACCATGGCGCACATGAGATCTAAGGGCTTATATCGCTGGGAACATGATTTCTCAATCTTTTGTCTAAACTTCTAACTTTCTCTTTAGATTATTAGATTTTTTAATTATGGATATTTTGGATTTTAGGATGAAGTTATTACAACCTCTGTCAATAATTTGGACAGTTAAATAAGGTATATAAAATGGACAATAATACCTAATTGAGCTAACACTTAATCAACACATTAATTAATATTTTATATTTTAAATTCTATGTTTATTTAAATTATTTTGATTGCATTAAAACAAATTTACATTAAGAGTATTAAAATTTTGCATATGCAACAGTAATTATAAAAGTAAAAAAGTAAAAAAATTTTGTTGTATAATATTATTCCATTAGAAGAACAAAAGCAATCACCAATAAATCTCGGATGCCCAGTATCTGGGAGTCCATCAATGGCAGCAACTAGCCGTTTAGCACTGATGTATATTGCTTCATTCTACTTCTCTTCTGTGCCCATGTTAAATGCGTATTGAGTTCAAATACTAAAAGAGAGAGAGCTGTTTCTGGTATCTGTTGAGTTTAAAATGTTGGACTGCTCTCGATTTTGTCCTGTTTTAGATTGGCTGATCATGTTGTTTTTCCTGGAGGATAATGTCTCTCAGCCATGGAAGATAGAAGGGTATCTTGGTCTATTCATGACTATACCTATTATCCCAAAAAGCTTACGTAAGACTTCACATTATATTTACAAATTGCAGAAAGTAGATCCAAGAATGGGATTATAATTTCTCTTATCCAGATGATGAGCTAGGAATGTTGTGATCAACATGTGATGGTATTGAAGCAAATCTTGACCCTTCATTTTTATTTAATTAAAAAGAGTAGGATATAATCCTTCCCCTTGGAAGTTAGACCTTCATCACCGTCTTCGAGTAATTTCTCAAAATACATTAAAGAAACAACAGAGGAATGATGTAAACTAAAAATAGCGGGGGACCCAAAAGTTATGAACTCAAAATCATCGACCTGAAAAGCACAACTAACAAAAATTATTTACATGATTAAATGCGATGAAAGAAAGCTGAGACCCAATTGCATCAAAACATATCAATCTAACGGTCATTAATCATTATAAGGCTAGAGCTAGAGAAGGTAATCTAAGTGGGTCCCCCGTTTTGCCACCTCCAAAGCTGATGACATGGCAATCCTATTCGCATTATTAATGAATTTATATATTATTTTTGCGACAAACAAAGGCCAAAGCCAAACCAGAAACCTCACCGCCTTTGCCCTAAATAGGAAAACAACTCTCATTCTCTCCCGCCGTGTTAAAAAACCTTGAGCTGTGACAGAGAGGGAGAATGGCGAGCCGTACAAATGGCGGTAGCAGCAATGGACCGGTGGATAAAGGAGCTGATTTTGCCAATTACTTCTGCACTTACGCTTTCCTTTACCACCAGAAAGAGATGCTTAGTGATCGAGTCCGTATGGACGCTTATTACAATGCTGTTTTTCAGAACAAGCATCATTTCCAAGGAAAGGTAACTCCTTTTTTTATTTTTTCTTTTTGTGTTAGGGTATTGAACTTGAATCCTAATATGTAGAAAGATATACCCTTTATGTTTGGGTATTAGCTTAGTGACTTGGTACAACTTATACAAGAACGAGATGCAATTGGGGGTTATTGTTTTTTGTGTGGGATGCCTAAATTTCACTCTGTTTTTCCTTTCAAGTTTCGTTACTTGTTTGTAGAGATAAGACTTGAGAAAGCTGTGAAAATTGAATATTTTGAAGCAGATGCTTCTTATATTGTCATTTTTGTCGCAGCACGTGTAGACATGAGATAACCTGCAAGTATTAGACTAGGAAAGTAATGTAAATGAAGGATTTTAAGCAAGGGTGCTTAGTTTACTTATTGGTTATATTATTAATAATTTTTTTGGCTGGGTTGTTTTTGTTACTATGTAAAATTCTGACAGAAAACTGATTTGGTGAATCCTGGTGAAGGCTGTGTTGGATGTAGGAACAGGAAGTGGCATTCTTGCAATCTGGTCTGCCCAGGCTGGTGCAAGGAAGGTCTATGCCGTTGAAGCAACTAAGATGTCGGAGCATGCCCGGACTCTTGTTCAGGCAAACAATCTTCAAGACATTGTAGAAGTAATTGAGGGCTCTATAGAGGAAGTTGCCTTACCAGAGAAAGGTTGGTATTATTAGATTTACTTGTTAGTTACTTCCAGTTTGTTTTAAATCACTATTTCAGGTTCCTCTGATCTTAGATTTTGGTTAATGGGCAGTTGATGTGATTATCTCCGAGTGGATGGGTTATTTTCTCCTGCGAGAGTCTATGTTTGACTCAGTTATATGTGCTCGAGATCGTTGGCTGAAACCATCTGGGGTCATGTAAGTAATGAACTGGGGTCATTTTTAGTTTTTTTTTTTTTGGCTATTCCATGTTTTACTGGTCAGTCAATTTTGTTTATTTATGAGCTTTATATGTGACTTGGGCTCTTTTTCATTTTAATTTCTAGAAGGGTGGTATTGACTATTTAGATAAATTTAAGACTTTGAGTCTGAGGTTCTTGGATTGGAAAGAAAATTGAAAGATTGATGACTTGGTCTTACTTGAGGCGTGTTTTAACTGCAAGAAGGTGGCTAACGGCTCAGTGGTTTGGGTGTTTGATGAACCTAGACCTTATGCTTGAACTGGCTGAAAATGTTGAACATAGGTCTTAGCTAAATACTAATGTAGGCTGTGAGTGGTTATCTTGCCTATTAAACATTCTAAAGGATGATTCAATAACAAGTAGATGCGACATAGCTTAATTTGACTCTAATAGGACCTTTTGCAGATCTGTGGTGTTACTGTACTTTTTTCTGTTATATTATCAGTATTTTGCTTGTGCAGCTGCTTGTAATATTTATTAATCTCTTGACCATTCTTTACCAATGTTGCAAGCTCGATATCTGACAGATAAATTTCCATTTCTAGGTATCCTAGCCATGCACGCATGTGGGTTGGACCTATCCGATCTGGATTGGTGGATCAAAAGAAAAATGATTATGAAGCTGCAATGGATGATTGGTATGGGTTTTTGGAAGATACGAAGGATTACTATGGTGTTGATATGAGTGTTTTGACAAGGCCTTTCTCAAATGAGCAGGAGAAATATTATCTGCAAGTGAGTTCTAAAATTCTCTGATGCCTTGGTGCGATTTATAATTGTTGTTTTCAGTTTATTGCCTTTCATTCTGCTGCTTAAATATTGATGTTTGTCGATAAAGGAAAGACTCTTCCACTCTTTAGGTACTGAATCACTGTTTTTATGTCTTTAGGTGAGAGATAGTGAGACAGATCCTTATATTAAATGTTTTATGTACTTGGTTCCTTTTATCAACTACTCGAGGCGATTACTGGTGCTAATATCTTTTAAGAACTGAGAAGGTTGTTTATTTGTTTGGTTCTTTTTCATATTCATTCATTTGTCTAGACATCATTATGGAACAACCTCCACCCAAATCAAGTTATTGGGACAGCAGCTGTTGTAAAGGAGATTGATTGTTTAACTGCTTCAGTAAATGACATCCTTGAAGTCAAATCAAGTTTTTCATCAGCTATCAGTATGGCGCCCACTCGCCTCTGTGGATTTGCAGGATGGTTTGATGTCCATTTCCGAGTAAGTTGAGCCTCAGCTTTCCTTATTACTCTGTTCTGATTGGATGAAGAGGCTTTACGTGTGCTATATATAACCCTTGTTCTTATCTTGTGCAACAGGGAAGAGGGGAGGATCCTGCTCAAAAAGAGATTGAGTTAACAACTGCTCCTAGTTCAAATAATGGCACTCATTGGGGACAACAGGTCTGAATGGCTTTTGTTTGGTGCATCATGTTTTGGAGTTCTAGTTTGTTGCATAAATCGAGTTCATTTGTGTTTGCTTCTACATTTTCCTGATGATTTATTTTTATCACTTTTTATTATTGGACAGATTTTTATGTTGCATCCTCCCGTTCATGTTGATGAAGAGATCAGTCTCGATGTTTCTTTCTCAATGAACCGTTCTAAGGAAAACCATAGATTAATGGAGGTTGAGTTTGATGTTAAGATAAGCAAACCTTCCGGCAAAATACTTCCACCCATTAATAAGAAGTTCTACATAGAGTGAGGCCAGCAATTACTTCCTGGTTCTTTTTTTTTAATGCTTTCGACACCTAGGTATATCTCACTACTTGATGGTTCTATAATTAAAAACTTGGCTTTTTACCCTAATCAGGGTAACATCACAATCCTTTCACTTTTCCGATGTCGGCTTTTGCACTTTCTAGTTATTTATTCCTGTTTAATGAAGCAGTTCCACGACTAACCATTATTTATTTTGTTTGCCTAATATTTTTCAGTGTCTGCATGCAAGGGGTTGATTTTGGTTCTAAGAATTCCTATCTATAATATAAATATGACATGGCAATTTGGTTTATCTTTTTGTGGCTCGAGTAAACCCCATGTTTTAGAGAGATTGTAAGTCACCTTTGCTTAAATTTTCTTCTTTCAGGGTTGCATCTTAAAACTTGCATTGTATGACAGCTGAAATTCCTTTTTAACTAAAATTTTCATATAGGTTATGGGAACCATTGTTTCTGCATCATTTGTTTTATCTTTTAAGTTGGTGAATCTTTTTAACATGCACGTATGTTAACAATGAGATTACCAAGCAAATCCTGGAAAGGAGTTGTGCCAAAACAAAAAAATAATAATAATAATAAATAAACACTATTATGGACTTCATTAAAATTGATTGGATAATGATATTTTATAATTGTGGATGGATGGGCTAAGAGTAGATTGCCTAAGTTTGGCTGAGCCTAGGCTTTTTTTATTTGAAATAAAGAGGCTGCTAAATGGCTAGAATGTTGCTATTTTTATTTGAATATAATTATAAAAATGATATTATTTAAACAAAATTGAACTGCCAAAATAGTTAACCACCGAAAGGCAATGATCATCTATTGGTAAGCTAATAATGAAGTTTGAAGTCCTTTCTACATATATTATGGACTACCCAACACGTTATAAAGCATCTCATTTCTCTTACAATTAATATATTCTAAACAATAAAAGAAATATAATTAGTATAACATATGTATTTGGTTGAAACAATCTACGACAAGTCTGCAAAAGAAGTGGATATCTGGGTATCATTACAGCATTCTTGTTTGTTCTTGCTTTTAGATTTTGACATTTTTCCTTACGGACATATCTTTAACAAATAGGCATATAGGGTTTAGCTAGAGACAAATGCAATTATTCAACATTGGTAAATATTATTAACAGGTATTGGTAAATAAAAAGTAGATCCCATGTTTGGACAGGATTGTATGTGGGACTGTACTTGGAAAAATAAATTTCCAAGTACTTTTGATGTTTTTTACGGCTTTTCTGATGTTTTTGCAGGAAATATATATCAGATGGCCTGCATAGTACAGTGATGCTAAAATCCACATAGAAACTGTGGATAGTTTTGTCCCCAACCAATTTTATCATTTTGTCAGAACCCTTTTCTTTTGGGATTGGAAGGGCAAGGAACAAGAGACCCCCTTGGCCGATTGCTTCCCCTACTTGATTTATGTGCTCGATCTTGTTCTTGTAAGAACAATTGTTGGGTCCCATAACTGGTTTCTTTATATATATTACTTCCAAAACACTATAAAAGTTAGTTCAGCCGTCAATCATGTTTTTGTCCAATGATATATACAAACATATATGAATCTTTCTCCTAATCTATGCCCAGTTTTCAGATTCGATATTGCTCCTTGTTTCTGGTGCCTCCCTGTGAATTCATTCACTGAGTAGGTCGAATTTTTTTCATTTTTTGTTTAGTATTGGTGGCCAACACATATATAAACGACGCCCCCACATGGCAGTGGCACAGCACAAGCAGTAAACAATCTAAAAACGTACGTTGGATGTAACTGTATAATTTTGGAGTCAAAAAAGATCAGCTGGGGGACCGAGTGGTTAATTTTATCAACACCCAAGTGACAAAACAATCTACTCATTGGCCTCTCATTCACCCCCTAACCCGTAATCCCTACCCAACAAACAGAAACCTCTGTACCATTGACTCCCCTTCTTACCTATACCTAGGCTTATCTGTCTCCGTTCGATTTCTTTTTTAAAATTTATATGAAGGTGTAGTGTTTTTTGTTTTTTTTGTTTTTTAAAGTGGAACAGTGTATTAAAGGGCTCCACCAAATCGTCTACCCTTGTCTCATTTGCAAAGTCTTAAGCATTGATGCTCCCATGTGACAATGTCTCACTTCTTTCCCTTTCCCAAAAGGGAGACATCAAACTCTCTAACTTTTTTCACTTGGCCCCCCACTTTGTTTTCTTTTTCTCTTTTTCTTCGAACTTCAATGGTATGTAAGAATATGCATTTTCGTCCATGTTTTCACCCTAATTTACTACTACATTTATTGGTGATTAAGGTAATTATGTGTATACATACATCTTTGGGAAACATGTTAGCATTGACGATGAATGATGCAAACATTTATAAAATTTTAACATATGTTTGTGTTAGGTGGCGTGAGGTTTTTTTTTTTTTTTGATTTAAGTGAGATCAAAAAAATCATTTATCAAACACGTAACTTAACTCAAAAAGTTCATGCAGTCTTCGTATAATTTTTCCTATTCTTAAAATTCATAGACGTACAATAAAAAGAAAAAAGAAAAAAGAAAGAGTATCAAAATTATACAAATGGAGAGATATGCAAAATATTAAATATGGTTTTCAAATTAATATAAATAATGACACATATATTCCTTCCATCTGAAAACCTGAATGCATGTATACTTTCAATGAAACAATAATAACGTACGTACGTACGTGGCACATTAATATACACAAAAATAAACAATAAAAAAAATGAAAACTGAAAATATGTATGATAGAATGTGGCATGGTGATTGGAGGAAGGGGAAAAATATAATTTGGCCAATCATTCCCAGAGGGGATGAAGGACTAGAAGTCTTGGCATTGCCCATTTTGTCTTATAAAATGGAAGCCTACACAAAGTTGCATTAATCAATGGCAGACATAAGGCAGCTCCATTAATTAAAAAGCAACAAATTAATTGCAGACATTTGGGATTAAAATAAGGCAGGTTTTCGTCATGTACATAATAATTCTTTTTCCCACTAACCTTTTGAATTAGTATTAGCTTGTTGCTACTACCTCCCTTTGATTATTTGTTAATTAGGGTTGTAGCCAATCTAGCTTACATATAAATTGTTTAAATTCCCGAAACATGCATGCAAAATTTTTAAATATATGGAGACAAATGAATCTGATCCACTACAATGTTGGTTTTGTGGTATAGAATTAATTAGGTGGGGGAGACATTTACCTAGATCGTAATGTTGTGGGGCATGCTTAAGACAAAACACAAAATAACAACAGAAGCTAACTCTTGTTAAAATAGTTAAGCCTGCCTAGGATTAACTGCTAATCACGGGAAATAGAATAATTTCATTTAATTAAATCATAGGGAAATGAGAAAGTAAAATATTAGTATGTGTTTAATCATCAACTCAGCCTGAAACACACTTTATCAAAGAGGGTATATCCAAATAATAAGAATCTCGATAATCAAGTCACTAGCTAAATAAATAATAACAATTGAAGGAAGTAAGAGACATGGAAGTGATTAAAGAAATGAAAATTAGGGTTAGCATGTAATCATAGAAGGGATCACATGCTTTGTTAGCATGCTTTGATTCCTTTTAACAAAAGCTTTAAAAAAGGGTGAAAACAAAACACCCCAAATTAGATTAGAAGGCCAAAAAAAAAAAATGTACTTGAAACCACATGCTTCTTGGGAACCAGCAAATCCTTAAATAAAGCTCCTTTTTTTTTTCTTTTACTTTTGTCTTTTCTCTTTGTATGTTTTTATTTATAAATGATAAATATTCTTAATCAATTCTGAGCTTAGAGGATGAGGAGATCCCAAAAAGTAACGCACATATTAAATAATACTTCATTTAGCCCAAAGCCCTAAACCCCATAAAGTAAAAGAAACCAATTATTAATATTTTTTTAAGAAAAAAAGGTGCATTTGCCTGCTGGGTTAAAGCAATCTTTGCTTAAAAGAACATTTCTTGTCTTTGGGGTACTGTAAATTCTTTGTTTCCTTTTTAATCTTTGTAGTAACACAAAGATCACCGATTTGGGTGCTCCCCTTTGTCTTCTAGGTCTTGGAAAATGACGAGGAAA
The DNA here is from genome assembly GCA_025506655.1 of Gossypium rotundifolium. NCBI lineage: Eukaryota > Viridiplantae > Streptophyta > Magnoliopsida > Malvales > Malvaceae > Gossypium > Gossypium rotundifolium. The sequence continues at coordinate 197,227,065 of CP106734.1, read as the reverse complement.
CTTCGTCTTTGATCTTTGCACCATATTTTGGGGAAAAAGCCTAAATCTCACCATTTCCCATGTAATATCTCTCTTAAAAAGAATGTTTGGGTTACAATATATATATATATATATTTATCTATCTTTTCCACCATTCTCTTCTTGAAATTATTTGTCAGTGCTCAAATTAATTATGTGATATAATATGTATAATCTATATGTAAGTAAATGATTTATTTTCAGTAGGAAGAGACAGGCTGCAACTTGGGATTAAATTTTACAAGATTGCCTGATAAGGGGTCCTTTGAAAATTGAATATTTTCATTGTAGGAAGTTTCATCAAAGAGGTTTGCCTCCTCTGTTTTGAACTGTCTTCAAGTTAAGCTATACTGATATTTGGAATTGAATTTTCAACTTTTAATAAAATATTTGTGTTTGCAACATTAGTTACTTGTTTTCGTTGGTTGAGTTTTGAAAGTTGGCAGGTCATGACAGCAACTAATTTTCTATATACAACCATAGATTTTAATCATAAAAAAAAGAACAATTTCATGAATTGCATAACATTACAAAACTGTGTTGCAAATATATATTACATACATACGTATTGGGAAGACCAAGGGATATGAAGAAAAACTATCTACTTTGTTAGCCTTTTTCCCAAAATCCTAAAGGAACTGATATAGAGCATCCAAAACCATAACCATGGGATTTGAGGGGAGGAGAGGGTCAATAGTAGCAAATGCCAAAAGGATTGGACAAGACTTTTAGTGGCACTTTTTCTTTTTTTGTTGCAAAATATCTCTAATTTTTCCATGCTTTAAAGGCAACAACGGAGATGGGTATTTTTCTTTCTTTTTTTTTTGGGGGGCACTCAAGTTACTAGCATACGCGCAGGCATACACAAGAGATAAGCACATATACGACATAGGATTAACTCATGACCCTTGATCTCTTGGAACAGTGGGTTCTGGCAGAGGTTGAAAGATGATTGGTGCTCCATATTGTGGGTAAAGTAGCATCAGAACCGTCGGTGCATGTTGATAAGTTGGGGCCAACCTAAAGGAGAAGCGTTGAAGTATGATAGAAAGTGTTAACTTGGCTTGTAAAATGGCTAGGTTTTGCCCGATACACGTGCGGACACCAAGCCCAAACGGGATGAACCCCACGGGATGTTTTGCTGCACGTGCCACACCTTCGGAGAACCGAGCCGGGTTGAACTCATTAGCATCGTTGCCCCATATGGCTTGATCATGATGAACAGCTAAAATCGGTATCAGAAGTTCAGTATCACGAGGAATCATATAACCCCCAAGCTCTGCATCAATTTTGGCTCGTCTAATTGTTGCTATTGTTGGTGGATATAATCGTAAAGATTCATTTAATATCATAGTGAGCTGCACACACAACATGTGATTTCAAAATTAGAATGTTTTCTCAACTACATTTACTGATTCACACTAGTGAAATTGTGAGATTTACTGATTTATACCCAAAAAGACACAAAACATATGAGTTTTGTCCTTAATGCAGAAGGAAAGGGTGTTAGGGATATTTTACCGTCTTAAGCTTTACAACATCATCTTTGGAAGGTATGCCACATGATCCACACACCTTAAGCACCTCCTCACGTGCGAGCACCTGCCAGTGTGGGTGCATTGCTAGAAGAACAGTCGTCCACGTCAACAAATTGGATGTGGTCTGTTTGCCGGCAAAGAAAAAGCTCTTACACTCTTCAATTATGTCATGGACTGTGACGTTTGGACTGGAATTTGAGGCCTGCATCATTAATCCCAGCAAATCCTTAGGTCCTTTCTCTTGCACTGTGTTCCCCAACTTGTTTTTCCGTCCATCGATTAACTTCATCAACGACTTTTTGACATCCCTATCCAATTTCCAAAACCTTATGTTCCTCTTGGTCGGCAAAAACCTGAAAATCCAAATATATATCCCAAATTTAGACATTTCGTATAGTATTACGACAAGGAACTGAAACCTTCGATACGTGAAAATCTAGGACCAAGGATGACGGTTGTAATGATTGATGATATACAGGAATTTTAAATAATTTTTACCTATAACCAGGGATGAAAACCTTTTGAAATGCCTCGGCTGCAAGCACCATTTGTTGGGCTTGTAGTCGGAAAATGGCTTTTCCATCTTCATAACTGGTCCCAAACGCCGTACGAGTAATGACATCTTCGGTAAGGGTCTGAAACCATTCGCAGACTTCGATTTCAATCTCGCCGGTGTTGGTCGACATTGCCAACCATTTGTCGAGCATATGGGTTACTCTTTGTGCAACCAATGGCACTAGCAACTTCAAATAAAAAAAGAGAATGGAGTATTAATAAACTTGATTGGTGGGGTTAATCATTAATATGAGATATGAGTGAAGTAATAAATGAGGGATAAATTACTTTGAGATTCTCCATATGGAAAGTGGGGGTTATGATTTTTCTATGATGAGCCCATTTTTCGCCTTTGAGACTAAGGAGACCATCACCTTCGAGCTGTTTAATAAGAGGGTGAGCTTCATTCTTTTCATAGAATTCGGATTTGGAAGTGAAGATTTCCCTTATCAGATCAGGGTCGGCCACCGTGAGCCGAACCGTCGGTCCAAACCAAACCAGAAATGTTGCACCTGCACATATTAAACAATATTTATTGTTATAAATGAAAAAATGAAAAAAAAAAAAGGATTTACACCAAGGAGGGAGTGGCAGGGAACCTCAAGTGGTAAGTATCAAGTTTGCAAAAGAGGAAAAGGAGCAGGAAAAGAAATGACAAGCCATTAAATTAAAATTCAAAACGAAATGATGATGGATATGTATATATAGAGAGTACTGTAGCAAAACATACATATTTATAAAAAGAAAACGAGGGAGCGCAGAGAAAATTAAATTAAAAGCCGAAAGAAAGTAGGGAAGAAGACAACTCAAAGCAACAGTGGTACTAGCAAACATAACATAACTTCATTATCAGAAACTCAAACCTCCTATAAAAACAAAAGCAAGATGACACATATAAAAAAACAGAGAAAAGATAGTAAAGTATGTTGAAAAGGATAGAAATATATACACACACATATGTGTATATATATAGTGTGTGTGTGAGAGAGAGAAATGGGATCATGGAAATCAAGGTTTATTTTTGTTCATTAAGAAGAGAGTGCAAGAAAAGAAGGGAAAAAATAAAAAAGAAAGAGAAGAAAACAGAAGTGGAACCGTCCAAAAATTCCTGAACTTCAACATCAAGCATCAAAGCACTGAAAAGGCTGTAAAGTTAACCCGAACTCAAATAACCAAAAACAAAAGCTTTTTTTTTTACAAGACATAAAAGTTTCATTGATCAGAAATAATTTTTTTTTTTTTACAAAAATGAAGAACAAGAAGATCCATTCCTTCCACTCTTTTCTTTGCTTTAACAATGAACTGAAAAGAACCCACATTAACACATTTTTAGACACACGCCCACAAAAGATTAATGAAAACATACCATAGATTTTCTTCCAATGATGGTAGAAAGAAAGGACTCTAGGGAGGATATTGTGGGAAAAAGGCATAGGTTGAGAAGAAGCCTTTAACATCATCCCAACAAGCTCCTTAACATTTCCAATGAAGAAATGGTAAGGAGGTCCTCTAATCCCTTGTCGTGAGAAATGATCTTCAATCCTTTTTGGTCTCCACCAAAGCAACACTATCACTTTTAACACCAAAACTAACACCATGAATGATATAGCAACCAGCTTCAACCACTGTAAAACACCCTCCATTTTGAAGAAGAAGAAGAAGAAAGAAAGAAAGAAAGAAAAGACAAATAGCTTCGGTTTCTCTCTTTTCGCACAGTTTTCCTCCTTAGTGTGGAGCAGCCTTTTTTTTGTGTGTGTGTGTGTTTTTGCTTCTTATCTTCTTTAGCTTATGTTGGTTTACTTGCTACCCTTTGTTGGCCTTTTATTACTATTACGAAAAAGAGAGAGAAAATATTTAAAAATGAAACAAAAAGAGAGAGAGATTAGAAACAATCCCAGGCCAAAGCCGTAGGGGCCGCCACTGGAATAAGGGTCAACGTGAAGAGTTATTCTTAATTCTATACATATTAATCAAACTTTTCAGACAATTTTTCCCTTGATTTTTATTTCATCAGAAGGATTAATCGGTCCATCTCTCAATAAATACATTAGTATTTTAAGAAAAATAGCAATGGATATGGGAAGTTCATTCTTTTATAAGAATGTCCTCTTATTATTTTTTACTACTAAGTATGTGAAAAAAAGCATTAAAATCGAGGAAAACACACCTAACTAAAATTTCAATTTAAGGTACATACTTCTTTCTTTTTTCCTCTTGGAGACCATACAAAGTTTAGGTTGGATTTAAAATTATATTTTAATTAATTTTTATCACTAGCTCTTAGCTAGCTTGAGGGATTTTTCCAATATTAAGCCATGATTGATGGGAAACAAATATAATGTGCTCTAATTGCATTCTTTTTTATTTTTAAGTTAATGCTTATAGGTGTCTATTCTAGAGTTTTGATCTTTTAGATAATCGCAAAACTTTTAACATTTTGGTTTTGGTTTTGTTTTTTTGTGTACAATTTGCTCAAAACAATTCTTCTCTTATCACAATTTTATTAATTTATTTCGTTATATAATTTGAAAAAAAAATATTCGTAATAGACGGTGAAATATAAATTCTATCAACATAGCAAACATTTCAATTTCAACATCAATTTATTATTATGGCACGTTCATAATTGGCTCCATTACAACTCAAACTCTTAATACGATAAGGAAATAAACTTGAATGGTCCAAAGCGGTAGATAAAAATCTAAAAAAAATCAAGTATTCACCAAACTAGAGAGGACGTCAACAAAATCATCCCTAAAATCACTTGTAAAAGCAAGTTGCATGTATAAGCAATATTTAAAAAGTGTTAGAAGAACAAACAAAAACATATGAAAATGAATATTTGTCAAACAACGGAAAACAAAAAAATATATAAAAAAAAGTGTTAGAAAAACAAACAAAAACTTATAAAAAAGAATGAATATTTGTTAAACAACGGAAAACAAACAAAAAAATATAAAATTTAAGATAATATGAACTTTAAATCAACCCGTGAAATCATTTATTATTTTGGAATACGTTCAAAATAGAAACAAATTAAAAAGTTGACGAAGAGACGCCACTTTCCAATAGATTATTGGTGGCCGGTGGAGTTTCAACGACAATAAACATCATCATCATCTATCACAATATTGTGAAACTAACAAATATACTCACAATATAAATCTACAAACTGAAAAGATAGAAAACACATAAAATAAACAAAAAAAAAAAAAAGAAAAATGGAGAATAAAAAAAAAAAAAACCAAAAACCAACTTAAAATTAACAACACCGTTAAACAAAACAAAAGAGAATAAAGAAACAGCTTATATTTTTATTTGCTAACTTAATCATTTAAATGTGTCCAAAACCCTTGAATGATTATACTGCCACTTAATTTACGAATTGTTGTTACTAATTATATTTACAGCAATTATTTGTAAAGGAATCCATTTTTATCACGATTAAATTAAATTTGAAGAAATCCAAGCAAACCTTGGAATTTTGACAATAAAAACTCATGTGTCATGTTAGCCAAGTTCACACATTATAGTCAAATTTTCAAAATGGGTTGACTTTATTAAACCTAACTCTGTATTTGGAATTGAACATCGTTTTTTCTTTCCTTTTCAAATTTGAATATTTTTACTTTTCCGAAACGTTTTAACTAAATATACTATTTATCATGAAAAACGTTTCTGTTTCTTAATCCAAAAAAATCCATTAGGTGATCCGTCATAAAATTTGTTTTTCTTTTCTTTTCTTTTTTCGATGTTTTCTTTAAATATATATTGAAAAGTTAAAGATATTCTTCTTTAATCCAATAAAAGCATTAAAAATAAGAAAAAATGCAACTGTAAATTTGGAAAAGAATTGTCGTTTTGAATTATTTATTAATACAATATTTAAAATAAATAGTATAAATACACGAAAACTGCGCTGCTATGTGGGTCACTACTACAACATCAATAAAAAGATAATATTTTAGTTAACATTTTATTAAAAAACTAATTTACCCTTTTAAAAAAGTTAATGGTCAAATTTAACTAAGAAAAGGATAACGACCAAATAGACAAAATATGTAAATATTGAGTGCACTTTATATTTTTTGCATTGAGTTATTTAATTATCATTTTTCAAGGAATTAGACTATGACTAAAAACGACAATAGACGTAACTATATAAAAAAAATATATATGAGAATTTGATATATTGGTATTGTATTTTTATCTTATAAACAGTATTAAAAATTGTCATGTGTTATTTTAATATTTTACTATATTCTTACAGCACTTGTCAACCTTTGATCCTATTTATGGAATATAATAATCCCATCGAGAGTGTACTAAATATTTTCCAAAATAAAAGAAACAACAACGTTTCACTTAGTTTAGTTCATGTGCACTTCTATTGATATGGTAATAAAAGTAGGAAAAATTATTTTTAAAAAATTTAAATAGTTGTTGATTTCAAAAACTAAAATGAAAAACAAATATAAAGAAAATGTGTTAAAAGATATTTAATAAAAAAATGTCTAAAGTTTTATGTTAGAATATAATATTTACATAATTTATTTTCATTAATATTAAAATTAATTATTTTCCAACTAAATTTGTGTTTTATTAATTCATAATATCAAGTTAACAAAATTTTAATAAATATATTACATCTTAATCTAATGTAGTCCCATTCTCATACACTGGACCATTATATTGTTTATTTTTCTATTTGTAAATTAGTGTTTGTCCAATAAACATATATGGATATTCAAATAAATTAAATTTTCTCGATATATATTTACACATGAACATTAATTGTTGTTATTCAACATTGAGAAAAGGAAAGAAGAAAAAAAAAAAAAGGAGAGCAGGTACTAAACATATATAAGAGTAAATCATAACGTACAAGCAAGACCAAAGTTTTAAAACGATCACATGCCATTGGGAGTCAAGAACTTCAACTTGGTGCTGGATTTTATTTTTTATTTTTTTAGTTATAGGGCATTGTCATGATGATGGGTTTTCGAAAGTTGGTTTGAAATGTCAAATAAAACAAATTTAATGATAAATAAATCAAATAAAGTAATGATTTTGGAGGTATTAAGATTGAATGCAGAGATAAAATATGTGTTTAAGTCTTTGTATTTTTATGAATTTAATCAAAATTCAGATCTGTTAAAATTGTTAAATTTGTCGATGTGACATTATGAAAAAATACTTATTTGATAATCATGTAATTAAAAATATCGTTATAATTTACCTGAATTTAATAAAAATAATATTAACTGTTGGACTTGAATTTTGAAATCTAAAAGTTTGAGGGTTAAATTCTTAAAATAGAATTATAAAGACTAAATTTTAAATTTATAAAAATACAAGGACATATAACATTATTTAACCAATACACACATCAAACAAGCAATGCGTTAAAAGCAGGGACGAAGTACAACAGCAACAACAACGATATCTTCCTGTCTCTGAACGCCAATGCTTTAAATTTTCTGCTTTATTTGTTAGGAAAATAATAATAAATAAAAGGCTATTTGCGTTCTTAGTTTACAAAATTATATTTGAAAATTGACCAGAATTTACGTTGACATTTCACTATAAAGATTGGGATAATTCTAAAAGTACATACTAATGTTATAGACATTTGTTTTGGTACGTACCAAAGGGTAACAACATTCCTATAGTGTCTCATTCTTAGACCGTATTCTGGGAGGAAAATTTAAAATGATAGCCATGATTCTTCGGTACACTATGCTCATATACAAAGTTTACAGGGACGAAATCAAAAAAATATTTTTAACGGAGCATAAATGAATTATATATAAAATTTTAGAGGGTTAAAGTATAAATTTATATAATATATGATTTTAAAAAATTAAAAAGACTACAAGATAATTTTACCTTTTTTAGGGAGCCAAAGCCATCGCATGCCGCCCCTCTCTAGAGCACAAGTGCTTTCTCCCCTCTTGTATCTTGACAAACAATACAATTACACTCAAGTGATCGGTAAAGTAACACCCTTTTTGTCAAAATATATAGCTTTCATGTTGTATAACTTTTCTCCTATTTTTTACTTTATAGTAATTTCTCTTATTTCCACTACCCAGTATTTATCGCACATTCATCATCACTTCCATCATAATTTTGTTGTGCCTAATAACCATTTATTACTTCAATTACAACCACCTATCATCGATCTGTTTTGATCTTTTTTTCTATAGTTTTACTATGAGACTACGTTTTAATAGATTATAATTTCTCTTCTTTAACAAAGAGAATTCTCTAAAAATATACCATGTGAAAATTTTAATTTAATGTAATTATTAGAATTAAATAAAAGTCAATCTTTGATTTTGATTTTGCGGTATACACACCATTTTCATGTTGATTTTAAAATTTAAGTTGGTAAATGAATATTTTATTAAATAATATGCACATATATCCCATATTAAAAGATTTGACTTAACTCCACACACATTCACGTTGTTTGAAATTTATTCCTATTATACATGTGTTTAACATTTCAAAAAAAAAATGCTTTCGTTTGAATTTAGTTGAGTTCAAGGAAGCTTGTTTGCCTCAAACTCAATAAGTAATATTCAAAGTCGATTTTGAAATCAGAATTTTCAATGTTAATTAAGATCTAAAAAAATTAAGTTAAATAAGAAATGCTCAAACTCGACTCATTCAAGTTGACATTACTTTGACAATTATTGAACTGAATTTAGAAATTTTCATGAAATTGCTACATTAATATATACAAGAAATCAAAGAAACTTGTAAAATAGTTAGAATTAGTTCCTATAAAGGATTAATAAAGTCAAGCACTATAGAATAATAAAAGTTTTGTGGTAAAAGTATCATGAAAGCCCTTATATCTCTACTCAAAAAATGGACAAATTAGTCATTGCATATTAGCTAAAAAAGCAAGCTAGTTGTTCTTATAAAAATTCCATCCATTTTAACTATTAAAATCTAGTCTTTGTATGTCTAACTCTCTGGTTATTTTGTTTACTACACTAGTTTTTAATAGTTAAAATGAATGGAATTTTTATCAAAAAGAACTAATTTGCTCTTTAGTCTATCGTATGAGAATTAATTTATTATTTTTTAGTAAATGAGATAAAATACAATCTAATTCTTAATATAGAGACCTCCATAATACTTTTATCAGGTTTTGTATGCAAAAAGGGAAGGCTAAATTGAAAAAAGGGGGGAATTAGGGAATAAGAGATCACATAACAAATGCCAAATCCTAGTTCCCAAAAAGATAGAGAATTGAGGCACAAAGGGGGTTGTTATTTTGGAATGTATCTCTTAAATTGGTGCACATGAAAACAAAGGCTTGTCTATTTCTAGGGTACCCTCCCAACTTTGGTTTGTGGTCAGGTGGGGATATTTATGTTCTTCTTCACTCAACATTTGGGGTACCCACTCAAGCCCTCCGCTAATCCACACCTAATACTCCCACAACATGTTGGGGCCATATGCCCCCCCTTCCCATAAAATTTAAACATAATTCAATCCTTACACTGTTTATTTATTTTTCTGACAATAGGGGTGTCTTGACTTGAAAATACAATGAACCCCAAAATGTTTTTTTTTTTTTAATTTTCATTTTTATTATTAGATTAGACACAAACTAACCTCTCAAACCTTTTTAATTTTTTTTTCCTTTTATTTATCCAATGAGTTTACAAGATTTGGGGTGATCCATGCAGTAGAGGTGATGTTTTGTATACATCAAGTCCTTTATTTTCGTTAGAAACAGTTGGTAAAGACATATCCTATTGTCTAAAAAAGTGCACGGATTGGATGGGACAGTCATGAAGTTGAAAACTCAAAAATAATAATACAAAATATTCATTGCACTTAAAATAGAAAATATCCTGAAACTTCACATCTCAATTTGCTTAATTAATTGAAAATTATAGCTCTCTAGCATCACAAAACGTAATTTAAATTTATTTTCTAATTCTGATTTTTCTTTAAACATATTGTATATATGAAATTGAATAGTTTGTAAAGAGATTTTATTTGAGCCATTAAGAAAGTATTTTTGCTTTAAAAAGGGAAATTTTAGATTGTATTTTTCGTGTATTTCATAGAATTTAACTTTTTTTTTTTTATTTAAGTCTAATTATTAACCGCATATAAAATTTGTTGATGTTACATTAAAAAAAAACATATTTTAACCTATATATAATAACTTGTGTACGTATATCAAGGACACTAATGGACAAAGTTGCTAGAATATATATGCAATGGGTAACAAGTGAATGGAGTTTACGAAAATGACCCATATTGTAATTCAAAAAAAGAAAAGAAAAAAGAAACCTGCACCTTTGCTCTCCTTTTATTTTTCTTTAAAATTTGCCTCCTTTAAAGATCTGAGTGGTGCAAAATAAAGCTGCCAAGTTGTTGCATTTAGTAACCAAAAATAATAAGAAATAAAAGATAGTTGCAACTAAAAAGAAATTGCAGAGGAATACATGAAAATTACTTTTAATTAAATCAAGCCCTGGTACTGAATGTAGTTATGAAAATCATGCACTGACATGAAGTTTGGAATGATTAGACACAGTTTGTGGAAGCAAATAATTGAAGGCCAATCATAATTTTGGACTCATATGACAAGAAAAATATATATTTGTCAATAATTGGAATTGATTCATCATTGCTTTTTTTAATTTACCTCATCTTTGTGGAAAATATATAATATTCATTATTTATAATTATTAATACAAGTGATAATTTAGACTCACAGATAGAAAGAATTTGGAATTACTGTAAAAAACAAGATTTAGTGAAGTGTTAATTAAAAAGAGGGAAATAAGGGATTTGCACATATGATTTGGTAGCAAATCCCTCTCCAACTACCATATCAAATCTTCTCAATATCATTAACCCTAATCTTTTAAACCCATCCCCACCCCACTCTTTAAAAACAACAATAAAATGAAAAAAAAGGGTCTTTTTCTTTATTGCTATCTTAGGAGTATGGCCATATGTGATTCCATTTATGGCATAATGTGTGTCCAAAAATATTAATAATATGTAAACCTTTGACCTTGAATATCATAATGAAAGTCTTGAAGAATCCATAGCTACTCAATGGCAAATCCAATGTGAAAGGGAAATTGGGTCTAAGTTTTCATTAACATAATAGCTTTTTTAATTATATATTAATTATCAAGGGTTGAAAATGGGTATAATTAGATGGTCAAGCAATGATATCAATAAAATCATCTATTGACTACAACAACTCATTTTGCATGCTTCACCGCATGCTAACTATGTAGCCAATATAATATAAGTTTCAACTTTGTGATAAGCATCTATCTTAGCTTTTCTCTTATAATGCCTCCTTATTGGTCTAAAATCTTTAATTATAATATATATTAATTAAGTTAAATTTTAGAATTTAATCTTTATACTCTTTTTTTTTTCAAGTTTTTAATTTGTTAACATTTGTTATAAATTTATTGACGTGACATTTTGAAATAAAATAAAACTTACTTTGTAGTAATGTAACTAAAGAAAAGACCTTTATATTGAATTTGAATTTAATAAAATAATTTTAACGAGTTAATAGTTAAATTTGAATTTTGAAATCTAAAAAGCAAAAAAAGGCTAAATTCTTGAAAATAAAAATATAATGATTAAATTTTGAATTTGTGAAGAATATAGGGACTTGTGGCATATTTTAACCTATATATTAAAATTTTGAAAAAAATTTTAAACTCAAGTAAAAATAATCCATCTATTTGAATTGGTTTAATACATGGTTTGGCACTTGAGTTTGATAGTTATTTTCTAACATGGTATCTATGTTATTTTTATTCAATTTGGTATTTATATTTAACAAAAGTTATACATTTTGATGCTCAATTGTTAACTTTTTAGTGTTTAATTAGAGTTTTGGGTTGATTTGATGAAGGTTAACTATTAATATTTTTAAGTTCAAAATTTCATGATTTTGTTAATAGAATAAATTTATTATTAATCGTGAATTTGTTTAATTTGTTAAATATAGCATGATGCTTGATTTTTCTCGAATTTTAGGATTAATTTAATGAAGATTAATTGTTGATGTTATTTATTAAGTATGAATTTTATCATTTCAATCTTAAAAACCAACATTATTACATTCAAATATCAAAACATATAATTTTTTTTTGTCAAATACAAAATATCACATTGAACAAAAAAAACAATAATACATATATATATATATATATATCAAATATGGATATTTGTATTTGATATGTATTGTGTAAGGTAATATTCTCAAATAAAGTGAGGGCATAATTTATTAATTTTATACTTTTACCCTTTCGCTGTTTAATGAAGGGTAAAGTTGGAATTTGATTATTCTATTTATATAATATAAAATTATTTTTCGATAATAAATAAAAGTATTTCCATCTAATTTAAGAATAATTTTATTTAGAGTGAAATAATATTCAGATAAATCCTGAATCAAACTATTGATAAACAACAAATATATATAAAATATAACCTAAAATAATGATAAAATAAACATATTAAAAAAAAAAGGAGAAGTATAAGAGTTTTCGTCCACGCAATCAACGGTGTGATGGGTCGTTGGCTGCTCTGTACTGTCATTTTAGTTTTCCTTTTTAAATACTCAAGCTTTTTCGTTTTACGTATAAAAAAATATTATATAAAAATCAAAAGATCTGCCACGTTTCTACTAATCATTAAACTGTATCCCCATTTAGTCCTCGTATAAGAACCCGCTATTGAGAAAAAAAAGGTTTGTTGATAAAAGTTTTAATTAAATAAAAGAGACTCAAATTGAAAAATTTGACTAAAGAAAACACTTTTTAGTGTTTGATACAACTGAAAATAAAATTATTTTTATGAATTGAAATATAAAAATATATTTATATATTTTCACCCCAACAATAATTTTATATTCATAGAGTAAGTTGATATATCAGTGGTGCAATTGTTTTAGATAAGATTGTAAATATGAAAAATCAAATTCCATCAAATCTTTAGTTTTCATGAAAAGTTAAAATTATGTACAATTTTAACCGGTGTTGGTGATGTGTCAAATCTTGTCCAATTTTGGCAAAACTAAACCATGTTGAGTTCTTACACTTGCCTTCAAAGGAAGAAGCAAAGAAAGAAAGAATTACTATAAGCAGTTTGTAACATCACAAAATAATTAATTATCTCAAACCGTAAAAATATTATGGCGGTTTTGTATTAGAAATTATATTGTATTTTATTTTTACTTAAAAAATTAAAAAATTAATTATTTTACAATAGATTAAAGATTAAATTGATTCATTTTATTAAAAATTTCACTCACTTCTACTTATATCATGGAGGTCACGTGCTAATATATAAGGATTGATTTTTATTAGTAAAATTAAATTTTTCAATAGAATATTTAATGTATAAAAATTAATTTATCTATTTCTTAATTAAAAAATGTAATAAAAGAACCTCTGGTTTTGAAAGTAGTGAGTTACTTGAATTAAACCCTAATCCTTTGAACACTTAAAATTAATAATTTCATACATAGTCTTCCAAAAGAGGTAAAAAAGAGAGAAGGATAATGATGACAGAGTCATGCCTTATGATTAATTTATTTTGAGGCCTAATAGGATTGATTGAGGCACAAAGCTGACAAATAGCCACAAAAATACAGAGAAGAGGAAATCACAATAATCTATAAATAAATAATAGTTTTTATAAAATAAATAATTTTTTTAGAAAAAAGGAAAAAGTAAGTGAAGTTTTATTTGGGACTACAAAGATAACAACCTCTGGCAGTGACACAAGAAAGAATCCACAGACCAAATCCGTACTTTTGGTTTTCAGCCCTCGTGAATCGAGGGCCACTGTTTTCACTTTTTCAGTTAATAAATATATAATCCTTCTTTTTGCTTTAAAAATAATATATATTATATTATTTTTAACGTTTTAATATATTAAATACAATAGTTTTTATTTATATATTAAATCAATATATCAGAGTATATGGTAAAAATATTATAGTATTTTATCTTTTCTAAAATTTCATCAATTTTGATATTAAAAATTAATTATTGTATATCAACATAAAATCTAAGTGGCACGTCGTATATAACTATCTAGTCATTCAATCATCACGTTAATTTTTACAATACAAATGAATAAATATTTTAACAAAAACGATCAATTTACTATTTACTCTAATATATAAAGATTAATTTATCTATTTTTAAAATAATTAAAAGGAATAAAATATAATCTAACCTATAATATAAAGACTTCCTTAATAATTTTACCTAGAATATATAAATAATCTTAAATATTAAAAAAAGAAAGGGAAGGAGTGAGAAAAAAACACAAAGTAAAACATTTCATGCCATGTGTTTTGTCCCTTTAAAACCAGCCTTGTCTACTTATGTCTCTCTCCAACGGCCATGTTTTTGTCTGCTTGTATTTTTTCATAAAAGGAGTCTCTTTCCCTTCAATCCTTGTTCAAACAAACACGCATCATTTCTTTCCTTTTTATTTCCACTTATAATTACTTTCTTGTGTTTAATCAAAATCAGTAATTCAATGCTACTGTAATTTCGTGGTCTCTTCCTCTGTACCTCTTTGGGACATAAAGTTTGTATCTCTCCTCGCAACTTTAGAAGAATAACATTTGGTTTCTTCTATCCATCCCCGCCAGAATTCGGGTATAGGATCAATTTGATCTGTTACACCATTCCCGTGTAATGACTAGATGTGTAGGTTCTATATGCATGAACGCGAGTATCATTTTTCTTTTCTCGAGAATGATCTCTTGTATCACTGGGTTGACATTACCCGTCATCTGTCAAGGTCGTATCACCGATGAAATGTATTGTCCTTTTGTTCAACCAATAAAAGGTCCAAAGAGATAATCATCTTTCTCCAATATTTCCAAACCTTGAAATGAGTGAGTTCTAAACAACAATTCCTGCTTCATGTCCTTGTATTATTTAGAAACTTCCAGTAATATGCAAAACTCTTTTATGAAAGTATTATTAGTCCACTAATCATTATTTCAATGCAAAATGCTTGAAAAGATTGTAACAATGGACAAAAGGAAATTGATTGGGAGCATAGCTCAAACAAACAAATTAATCAAAGCTAGCAAATGCAATTAAGAAGGAAATTTATCTGTTTTTTTTAAAAGGAATAAAATAATCACAAGTAACAAAAATGGGTAAAATGGAAACTAAGTGCCTGGGATCTTGAGCTTCTCTGTTCCAACTTCTTGAGGACCATTTTGAGCTTAATACGTGTTTAGGGATCTAGAGTACTTTGTCGATGCCCCAAGACGTAATGATACTTCTCGATGTAGCAAGACTCATCGATGCCCTACTTTCAAAATTTTGAGTTGCCTTCTTGGGTTTTCAATCAAATACCCTTTGGTCTCAAAGCGCCTTTTGGGTTTTCGCCTTGGCCCTCCTTTTTTCTTTTTCTTTTTCTTTTTCTTGTTTTTTTTGTTTTTGTGTTTTTTTGGAAAACTTTTTATTGAATCTGACCACCGGATTGGGTAGTCCTTGTCATCCATCTTGGTTAACACGCATTTTCCCTAGAATGTGCCTTCTTTGGTGTATAAGGCATTTACCTTTCTTTGGAACTCTTTTTAAGAAGTCTCTCTTAATGCTAGCTGAAATTCTCTTGGCGAACCTTTTGTCAGATCTATTTTTAAACATTTGACCTCTGAATACTTTCAATCAAGCTTACGGAGGCATTCTCGCTTACCTAATTCAATCCAAGTTTGGGAAAAGGATCTTATCTCCCAACACTTGTTTCCCTTTCATAAATCAATGGGAAAGATGCCTGCAGCGTCCTGCCCCACGTCAAAGAACCAAAAGGTAAATGGCAACTTCTATACCAACCTTTACAAGTTTGACCATTTTTCAAAAAAATATTGAATGGTTTTTTTTTGGGAAACTTTGTAATTTTGGCATATGAAGCGATCTTCATCCTCTCAGGTGAGGTAACCAACAACCATGAATATGAATCGTGTTGGCTTGAGGAGAGCGGCTTGTTAACATCCAATGCAATTTCCTTCCTTGGTGAACCAATAGCCCAAGCCTCTTGATTAGCTAAGTTGCACAACATGGGTTTTTAAACCCAACCTTAAAAGATACCCATGTTTTAATAGTTTGGCATGCCTCGATATGATCGTATGAAAACATCTCAATTCACGAAAATAGCTCAAATGCCTTGCCTTATTCCTACGGGAGCCACGCCCATCTTCATTTCCTTCATTAGTTCATAACGTCACGACACTTCAAGGTAGGATCTACCATTGGGAAGTAAGTCGCAATCTTTGTCATCTTCAAAGCCCTTAGATCCTCTAGATATATATCTCACTAAAAGTGAGTCAAGAATGTGCCGTCATGTTATTGATATCCGGGGCCCATTGTGGAGAAAATCCAAAGAATAAATGATCCTAAGGATGATTATTCTTTGATATGGTCATGAGTGAAAAATATTCAGATATGAAATGTAAAGAATGAAAATATTTACTTGGAAAGATGCATTTTATTGAAATAAAATTCGGACACAAGTCTACTTCTCAAAGAAATCTTATTGCTTCTGTGCTTGAAGCAAAGTGTGTTTACACATTACTCTAGATTAGCTTTTAAAATACATGTTTCTTCCATATCCCATTGTTCAAAAACACCTTCAAGTACATAAAGGCAGATGTTGAAAACTTTTATTCCTGGTCTTCTGTGTATACCGCTTTCTCCATCATCGAACTTTACAATGCCCATGTTGATGAGATTTTCCACCAATTTCTTGAAAGTAAGGCAATTTCTATGATATTCACCCTAATACCACAATCAAATCAACATTCATCGTCAACATCCAGTTTAATTGCAGCCAACTATTTTGATGATCATTACATGACATGAATAAATATAGCGTGTGAAAAACTATTTTTTGTTTGGAAAAGCAATTAAAACTTTAAAAGAAATGGAATGGAATCATGGCGTCTTTTTTGAATGGTGATTGGGTCACTTTAGAAAACATTTTGGTCTATGGATTTTAAGAAAAGCGGGCTCATGAATTGATTCACATACGAGAAAGGATTAGCACCTCATGAACGCCCAAAATTGGTACCAAGTATTGATTGATTCTTGTCTTAATATCGAAAATTAGAAAATATTTTAAAAATACAATCAAAATCTTTCACGGATATTTAGTGATTTAGAGACGAACGAAAAATCGAAACCAAAGACGATTGGGCACGATTTCTCGAACTCCCAAATCTGAAACATTACCTTTGTGAAAACCTTTCTTTTGTATTTTTCAAAATCTGAGTCTTGAACTTTGGAGGAAATCGAGGTGCAGGACTAGGCTCAAGTCTTTAGCGTCTACCCGTGGCGATGGTCGTGATTTCTATTTCCTTAAAACGGGAAAAATGTTTGGATGACTCGTATTGGATATCGAAACTCTCTTATTTGAAAAGTCGAAATACCACATCCAAAGACGATAAGACACGATATTTCAAACTATTGATACTAAGATCATTTCATGATTTTCAACATTCTTGTCTTGCAATTTTTAAAAGGATATTTCACTATTTGGCCAAACCAAAAACCGAAACCCAGCACGATTGGGCACGATTCCCTGAATTTCCAATCATGAAATATTGCCTTCATTTCAGAAAAACCGATCAAAACCTTTGAAGGATATTTGGTTATTTGGACGAATAGAAAATCGAGACCCAGCACGATTGGGCACGAATCTCTCAAACTCCCAAATACGAAACATTGCATTATTTTAAAAAAACAATCAAAATCTTTCACGGATATTTAGTGATTTAGACGAACGAAAAATCGAAACCCAGCACGATTGGGCACGATTTCTCGAACTCCCAAATACGAAACATTACCTTTGTGAAACCCCTTTCTTTTATGAATTTTAATAAAGTAAAAATAAAAACATTGAAATGTAAACACGATAATAATAAGAAATGAATAATAAACATACTACTAATAATAGTAAGAATAAGAATAATATATGTACATAGTAATAATAAAAAAATGACATTACGTATAAATAGTACTAAAAATTATAGTTAAAAAAACTATTAATAATAAACATATAGTGATAGTAATAATAAATAGTGATAATAGTAATAAATGGTGATAATAATAAATGGAAGAGGAATAAAAATATATTACTAAAAGGTAAATATAATAATAATACTACTAAAAACAAAATAAAAAAAAGTAACGACAATATGATAATAGTAATAATATTAAAACTAATAATAAAACAAAGATAATAATAAATATGATAATAAATATAATAATAATAATGTATATAAAGGGTAAACATAACAATTATAGTAATAGTGACAAAGAGGATAAAAAGAATGATACTAATAATATTAATAGTAATAATAAAAATATTAAATATAATAATATATATATATATATATATAAATAACATAGTAGTAATAATAAAAATAATAACACTAAAAATGATAACCATAATAAAAAAATGACAATAATAAAATAATAAATAAAAGAAAATAAGAAAAAGGGACTAAATTAAGCTAAAAATGAAAACTCGGGGCGAATTTTAAAGAAAATGGAAGAATTAGGGGCCGAATTGCAACACGAGAAACACGGGGGCGAAGCGACAATAAACCCTCCCTCTTGAAGCAGGCGTTTAAAGAGGACTCAAATTGAAACTGGAAAAATTATTGGGCCACAATCAGGAATAAAAAAAAAACCGATTGTATAGTCATGAAAAGGCGGAGGGGCTAAACGCGCAATTAGCCACTCCTAGCAAAACTCGCGGATCTTATCCTGTGCGGGTTTGGTCATGAGGTCAAGCTCAAAGCAGCTTTTTTTGGCGTGCAGGCAAAGCAGCGCCGTTTAAGTAGGGCCTATTTAAGTAAAAAGTTCACAAAAATTCATTTCAATCCTATATGTTTTTTTAAAAAAGAAGAAAGCCCAAAAACAGATTAGGAAGAAGGAAAAAATAAAAAAAAAAAAAAGAAAAAGGAAAAAATTGAACCTTTGCTCTTTTGAATTTAGATATTTCTCTCAGTTCTTTTTTGTTGCAAATATATGCTTTTTCTTTTCCTCTCCCAAAAAAAACCTCTAATTACTTTGTTTTGCTTGACTTTTATAATAAATATAGCAGATAAATGAATAGGGGCGTCGGCTAAAATTTGGGCATTCAGAATTGTGAGAAATTTCGATATTGCGAAAACAGTTCCAAGTTTGTCTTTGTTTAACTATCAACTGATGTTTTTGCATTATGTCTTTTCCTAAGAAAAAAAAATATATATCAATTGCACAAACTTATTTGTTTAGTAGCACCTCAAATCTTGTATTCCTTTTTATACATAAAAAATAAAAGAGGACTGGATTTTTCCTTAAATTTAAACTCTTTTGTCACAAAATTAGTAGTTTTGTTTACGCAAATCTTATGTTTTTTACTGGTTCTATGCTTTATAAAAATTTCAATGGATAAATGACACTATAAATCAATAAAATTTTGTTGCTAAATATTACTGTTCTTTTGTTAGGAATGTTTTTATACTTTTGCCATTATGGGATCAGATTTTTTTGTTTTTTATTTGGTTCATTGGGCTGCAACAAGCTAGCATGTTAATAGAGTGTCAATTCCTTGGAATGACAGCCTATTCAATAGATTCTTCAATACTATTTACATTTGAATATATTTTTAAAAGATACTGCATGGTATTGATAGTATATATAAGACTATTGACACTCTCATCAAAATCTGAGAAAAAAGAAGCAAGCAATAAATTCAGGGTTTTGGGGGAAGGGTTATTTTTCTCTTAAAAGGTAATATAGCCTTCAAAATAAAACAAAGCAATACGGGGAATAGAAAAGGACAGTTGCTTCCTAATCCTATCCTTCCCCAATGTATTGATGTCTCTGAGTCTCCCCTCCCCATTTATGTTTAAGCAACATAGTCCCATTGCTCTTGCACAACATGTCGTGTCCTGTTCCAAAATTTACATCAATTCTTTAAGTTTTATTTTCCTTTTTTTCTTTTTTTTATTTGTCCTTCTTTCATCATTTCACTCTTTACCCTACCTTCATCACCTCCTTTATACATTCATGTTTCCCCATGTATGTCAATTTGTATTCCGTTCAAGATGATGCGTCACAATCTGTAATAAGTGCTATTCCCCCTTCTCCTTGACAATATTACTTCATGAATTTTAACGATACATTCAAAAATTTACTTTTGAAAATAACTTTTGTTTTTTTTCCTGGGTGTAATTGGAATCAGTGAAATGCATGTGCGTAGATGTTTGTTTATGGTTATGAACTAACAACCCTAAAATTGATAACATGGCTGCATACATGGCATAGACAAGGCATAATCTGTTCTATGTCTAGTCTATTTCTGGGTATCATGCAAAATCTATTTCATATGCTCATGTTACTTTGAATCTGGTATACAAGTTGACAGGAAAAAAAAGAAATTTAACGGGGGATAAAAATAGATATATTTACTGCATTGCCATGTAAATTTTGTTAAATGATTAGAGTTAGTTGCCTGGGGTTTCAAAAAAAAAGTTTTTAAAGTGTGGTTTATCGAGTAATTGATCAAACTTCCAACAATGTTTGGAGATTTTATCTCCCGTCTCTATCAAGAGTCTTAAAAGTTCATTGAAAGAGAACGTCTTGAGGCATCAAGCTGTACGGGGCACATAGCCACCAACTATGGGGACAAGAGCATCTTCGCTCATGGCGGGGTCTGAACCCTCGACTCATATATAGCATTAGGGAGCGAGTAGGGTACCACTTGATCTAGCTCAAATATATGGCTTATATCCCTTAAATTAGTAGTTTGAATCTCCCACATGCAAGTATTTTACATAATTAATGCTATGCACTATTCTAACATTTATCTCGTAAGCCTCGTAGGTCATATTTCCATTGACATCTCCATTGACTAAAGCATTTTTTTTTTGTGAACCTTTCAAGGCTCTCGACAGAAGCAAAAGACAAAACCCTGACATGGAGACAATACCAACCATTATTGGAGGTTTGATCAATTGTCTAGTTGACGAATACTTCGAAAACTTCTTCCAAATGAATTGTCCACTCCACACCAAATCTGATCTAATGACGTGGAACTAGAAATTATACCTCAAAAGTAACACAATACTTATTCATAATTAATACAGAAGATAAATGGGCGCAAATAATTCATAAACGAGCAAATATCGAATTATGATATGAAATATCAACTTTTAGGGGTTTCCTCCATTTGGTTACCCATCAGCTGCTCTGACAAAGAAGAATCAACAATTTTTAAGCATGAAATTGAGTAATCAATAGCTTAAATTAATTTAATTAATTAGAAGAGACAGAAGCAAAATACGAATAGACACGAAAGAGAGAAAAAAAAAAACGGTGAGGAGTTATGATAAAAGAAAAGGAAAGAATAGCCAATTCACCAAAAAGAAAGAAAGACAGCAGTGTAATGGCAAAGAGAGCCCATTTTCATTGTTTATCAGAATAATAGCAATGGAAGATGACTTATGAAAAGATATGAAGAAAGCAGCCAGGGCCTAGCTAGCATTTCACTCGGCAAAAACCGTGGCCCGAGCTCGAAAACCTGGCCACCCATAGACAGTAATGAGCCCCTGAAAATCAGGACAGTGTCGTTTTTGAGCCCACCCCACCTTGTGTAAACATGCTGGCAATGGTTAAGACCAGCTTTCATTTGCCCCACGTCTTGGTTGGAATGATGTGGACTGCCTGGTGGGCATAAATACTGCTTGTACATTACACTGCGACGACATTTTAACCCTATTGGCTGTGCTCTCAACCGACACCGATGGGGACATCTCCATTATCACTTTGGGGACTAACTACCAAGTAGTCTTTTATTTTTATTTCATTTTTCTGAAACCAAGGGAATATAACCAGAGGGCTCCTGTTTTGCAACATGTATGAGAATGAGATATGATTTTAAGTAAAAACATTTATTTAAGTTCAGGCTGTATTACTTGAAATTCTGCTATGGTTTTTGCTTTGATATAAACCAGAAAAAGAGTGTCAGCCTTTGATTGATACACAAAAACATGAAAAAAACTTCACTGCAAAGACAAATTCAGAGATACTATGATTTCACTGCAAAGTAGTAAACGTTTTCTATGATTTAATCATTTATGGCATATGGTGACATTGCGAGTCCAATAGTTGGAACTCAGCCCGATTAGACCAGCGCAAGCCACCCCACTTTGCAGGAACTCATTAAGACCATTCTGGACATTCAACACCGTAATTTCTGAACCATTTTAACATTAAGTGGGGAATGGGAATATGGGATGGTTAATGGCTTGGATACAAGCTCAGGGAATCAGTGATGACAGCCGACACTAACAAAAGATGAACCAAAAAGAAGACCTTTTAAAAATGGCGGTTCGTTTGAAAAACCGATTTTCCCTCCTCACCTTCAATTTGGATAACATTATCATTACACAATGATGTTATATTTTTAAACTTTTTCCTTGAAATTGAAAAAGACTGCTCTGAAAATAGAAATTAATACTGACTAAAATCGGTTTAGGTAAACTTTTGTACTAATTTAGTGTATTAGATTGAGTTTTTTTTTTAAAAATATTATTGGGATAAAAAAAAAACCCAAGTTTGGTGAGCATTTTAATGAAATTTTTTCAACAATGTGCGAAAACTGTGGAGCTCTCGGGTCTGTCGGATTTAAATTCTCATGAAACATCTTACAAAAACAGTTGTCTTTGTCCTTTTTAGCTAATTCAGTTGAAAAGATGCGTTTTATAACGGCGGGAACAAATATGATTTTAAGGTCCCACCTAAGGTTAAAATACATGGTATACGATGAAACCATTCAGTGAGGCAACAATGGCCGGTGTTGCCCTGATTTGTTCATGTAAACCTTATATAAATGATAGGATCAGCAATTGTCCATGGACATGATGAACACATAAGGATTTGTTTACCTAAAACAAATATATATCATGTCAAAACTATGAAATGTATATAAGGTATGGAATATTTGCTACAATAATATAACTGTGGTTGATTTAGTTATTAGACAAACATCAAGAAAGATACTGTGTGTAAAAATAACTGCACAGATAATTTATGGATCCCCTTCAACGCTGGTTTGCTTCATTTTCCATAGGCGATGAGGTAAAGATCTAAATTGAGTGATTTTGGTGACAAACGACGGAGCAGTCCACATATTTTGTATTTTACGAAACCTGAATTATTCGAAATAATCAAATACCTCTCATGGCTTTTAACCCTTCATCCATCATTACAATAGCTTCATCATTTTCAAGCGTTCTTCATGTTCTGGATCAAGTTTAGGTGGTGTATAAGAGCCATGAAGGTCCTCTACTATGTACTCCTGCAAAAGACCAATGTGAGATTTACTCAACAATGAGTAATAATAGGAATCAAGAAACAATTACAAGGGTATTCTCTCCATCTTTACCTTAGTAAGTTCCCTCTTTGTAAGAATGTGGTAGTGTTTCTGCCAGATTCGCTGAATTGCCATTGTGGCAGCAAGCAAACCATAAGCTATCCCCAGAATGACAAAGATTACAACAAAAACCACGAGCAGTGCAAAGCAAGCTTCCATGGAAGCAGGAAAACAATCTAAGACACCCCAACCATAACAGCAATTCTGGCATCCAGCCATCCGTGCATCATTGCTATTGAAGGAGGTGCAATGTACTATGAGTCCAAAAAAATCCAAGCAAGACAAAGAAGGCCAGCACACCTATAAAGCAAAGAGTTTATCACGTTACTGCGGTTGAAATTAGCATAAGCTGCTAAAATTAGTCATTCAGCGCTATAAAAGAACAAAGGAACATTTGATGAGGTTCATGCAGAAAATCAGGGAAAGCTTACCAATGCAATAATAAAATGGTATAGGATGTTTCGATAGCATGCGATCCCAACCATCACTGAATGAATTTCGAAAAGCACCATCTTTGTCCATAACATATGCAAAGCCTCCTATTGCTGCAATTACCTGAAGAATAGATACTTGTTATAAGATAATCATCTCAAAGCAAATGAGGCAGTGATCTCAATCAGACATGTTCAAGTTTTCAATCTTCTGACTCCTCAATAACTAATACAAAGGGTAGGATAAAATTAGTTTTTTGACCTCTTTCTCCCTTCCATGCCATGCCTTGATTTTGACTTTGTTTTTTCCATCAATAGGAAGGCAAAACAATGAAACTTGAGGGGTTAAGGTATTTTTGAAATAACCTATTGAGGATTGACAACATGCTGGCAGCAAAAAGTCCGAAATGCAATCACTGCACTACTTTTAACCAATATGGAACATCAAACAAAACATAAAAAATAGAACCCAAAATCAAATTAGAGATAGCGCTTTGTAATCTACAAAAAGAGTAAAAAGATGGAGGGCCTTCTGCAAGTAGTCACTAGTCACTACCTTAACCCAACAATTAATCAACATATACACAGAATTTTTAAAAAAATCAATGAATGTGAAGAAGAGGAGTAGTAAATTAACAGGTATGCAATAACCATCTAAGCCTGTTCAATGTAGGGAAGAAGACTTAGAAGACTTACAGTTTGTACTGCCAAGAACACAAGAAAGACATCTCTTGCCACGAAAATTCTGAATTTTAATTTACGCCAAGAGTTGTCCTCGAATAATTCAACTCGAAGGTGAAACCGAGCCTTGCAAGTTGTACAATGAGAGAAGGAAAATCCTTCCTATCAAAGAATTAGATCAATCACAAGGTATTAACACACAAATTTCACAAAGAAACTAGCAGCCTTCCCATGCTGTTGCAGAAACAAGATTAATTTACCTTTACCGATCGCCAATTATCAAGGCAAGCACGATGAACGAACTGCTGAGTGCCTTTGCACATGCATGGAGATATCAGTTCATCGTCTATGAGAACGAAACAACCATTAGCACAAGGTTCAGATGCGGATAACAATTATATAAGTACAACAGGGAATATGAGTCGAAAAATATCAATGTTGGTACGGGTTTCCCTATCCTGAATACAATATAAAACAACTTTATGATAATGTTCACAAACTTAAGCTGAAACACGAAAAATCGACAATTAACATTTTAAGAAACAAAATCAAATGAGAGGAGAAAAATTACCTTCTTCGCCATCGCACTCGAGGCAAATACGACAACAAGGAGCAGAAACATTCTCAATATCGTCATTCCTAATCTCAGTCGAACTGACCGGCGACGACGAATCGACCGGGTTTTCTAAAAGAGGATCAGAGTCAGTAAGGTTTCTTTCATCTGCTGATTCTAGTTGCAATTCCCCCGTCATTGATCGGAATAAATAAAATCACAGCAAAATTTCAATAACCAAACTTTAAAAACAACAAAGCGATGATAAAATTCTGAAGCTTTAATCCCGAAAACAAACAAAGAGAGTGAAAGGAATAAAGGATTCGAGTCTTTGAGTCAACAAAAAGTAGAGAATTTTCCGACTGAAAATTGGGCTAAAACGTAATTAAATTAGGCGTTATTTCATAGAGTCAAATTAGGTTAGATTGATAAATTATTATATTTTAGGGTAATTTCACTAATTTATTGCCATGTTTATATTTTAATCACTGAATGTCAAAAACTTAAAAAATTGTTATTCAACTATTTTAGAGTTTTCTAATTGAACTTTTTATTTAAGTGATTAAACTCTTTAAGTTTTTGATTTTTTTTAAGTCCATTTTTTTAAGAGAATTTAAAGCGACAATTTAATGATTGATACGGATGATCGGTACACAGATGATCGGTACCCATTAATGAATAGAATAACTTACCTTCAATTCAAATCAATATGACAGTTAATATTGGAGATCGAAGAAAAAGATTGTTTAGAATTTAATTTACACGTTCGTAACGTTCAAAATTGTTTTATAAAAAACGAATTATAGAATAAGCAAAATAAAAGCTTTCAATTGGTGTAGGTATGCAAGTGGAGAAAACTATAAAAAAGCAATTTTAATAGTTCAATAAGTTAAATGAAAATATTTGAATAGCTCAGTAGTTATTTTATAATTTTTAAAGTTAAATGACTAAAACTTAAATTTAAGGGTAAATTATCAAAATAGTCATTTTATTTTTCTTAAGTTACATTTTGGTCACTTATATTTGAAATGTTACGTTTTAGTCACTTACAATACCGTTTTGTTACATTTTGATCACTAAGTCATTAATTGTCGTTAACAGTGTAACGGTAAGCTGACATATCAAATCATTATTTCAAACGAAAATTTTAAGTTAAATTATATTATTAGTCCCTATATTTTTTTTGTTTTGAGAAATTTTTTTCTTTTATACTCTTTCAACTTTCTTTTCTTTTATTATTATTTTTCATTCTCTTCTCATTCTCCCTCTGTTTTTCCTCCATTTTCATTTTTTTATCTTAGTTTTCCATGTTTTCTATTTCTTTTAACATAACTTTTTTATGTTTCTGAAACAATAAAAGGGAAATCAAACCAAAATAAAATTTGTCTCGCACATTCTCACCCTACAGTTACAAACCCTTATCATCCACTACCGCTTTGATGGACCAATTCGGATCTCTCAATGATCTAGTATACAAGCTCGCCCCACTCGAAGACCTCGCTAGCTATGACTTATGGCAATCCACTCTCAACAAAGCTTCCTGAGCCTATTCCTGAAACCTCCTAATCAACTCCCATGACCACCTTATCTACCTTCCCTACAACATTTTCGTCCTCTTAAAACTATGTTGTTTCATAGATTCTTCAAACAAGCTCAACACTCTCAACAACTAAAACAACCACCATACAAAACTTACCCTTAATTTTATCTAACCCAATTTGGTTTCATGCTCTCTTTCTCTCTTTGGTTCATCCATGCTTGGCTTCCAATTAAGCTTGCTTGAAAATATCCAAGAATGTTTAGATCAATTTTATAGTTTGTTTAATTTTATTCGTCAAAAAATAAAATAAAAGAAAATGAATAATTTACACGATTGTGTCAAAATTTGGAGAAGGAAAACAATTTGTTTTGAATATAAAAAAAAATCAATTTTATGTTTAGAGTTTATTAAGGATATGATTTTTTTTTTTTGTTCCATTCTCTCTTTCTCTCTTTAGTTCATCCATGCTTGGCTTCCAATCAAGCTTGCTTAAAATATTCAAGAAGGTTTAGATCAATTTTATTGTTTGTTTAATTTTATTCATCAAAAATAAAATAAAAGGAAATGAATAATTTACACAATTACGTCAAAATTTGGAAAAGGAAAACAATTTGTTTTGAATATTAAAAAATCAATTTATGTTTAGAGTTGATTAATGATATGATTTTTTTATATTGATTAGTTACATCTAGTTTTAGTTTCAAAATTAGGTTATATTTAAATCGAGATATAATTAAGAATGATTGATGTTTGGTTTTGAATGAAATTTAATTTAGGAATCATGTGAAAGAAACAACGACTTGATTTATTTAGTGAGCAAAGATTATACATTTGTAGTGAAGAATATGAGAAGAAAAAAAAATAAAGGCGAAAAATAAGAGAATGAAAATAAAGAAATAAAATAAAAGTACAAGGACTAGTTGTAGAATTTGACCTAAAATTTTAGTTTGATATGATGAAATAAGGGGTCATGTTAGATTGTCGTTACACCATTAATAGCAGTTAACAACTCGTGATCAAAATGTAACGAAACGATAACATAAGTGATTAAAATGCACCATGAGACAAATAAAATTAATTATTTTAATAGTTTACCTTAAATTTAATAATAGTTTAGTGAATTTATGGTGTATTTTATTACTTACAACTTTCAAGGACAAAAAATATATATAATATTTTAAAAAAATTCCTGGATCATTGTTTGAACAATTTCGGCCCACCCTTAAAACTGGTTTTCGGCCCATATTTCTATTATCAGCAGAGCAACTATGGATATGAAAAAAAAAATGTTAGGTAAGAAGAAAACAATTGAAAGGATTTTAAGGAAAATCAAATTAATGTTTAAATTATAAAATAAATATTTTAATTTTAAAGAAATAATCATTCTTGAAGACTAAAGAATTTCAGAGCAAGAGAACAATATAAAATTACAAAATTTTTGAGTAAGAGGACACTTCCACAAACAATAAAGTCAAACATTCTAAATACTAAAAGCCTAAGAAATTGGAAAATTTAAAGTTTTATTTATTTAACTTAGAAATCAAACTGAGGTATTTATTCAACAACTATTCTTTGACGGAGATGATGATTTTTTTTTAACATTAATTTCATTATAAGTTTTTATTATATTTATTCTTTTTGATACAATACTTAAAATAATCTACAATCTCTTCTGACCCTTAAATAAGTGGATAATGCGCTTTAATACATTCGAATCTATGTCTTTCTACACTGATAATAATGTCGATGTCGTGAACATTGAAAAAATTTATGGTTAATTTTTTTTTAAAAATATAAGAATAATGAAAAACAGTTAATAAAAGAATAGAAAATAATCAATTCAAAAAGTAAGAGACTAAATTTGAAGAAATAAAAGTAAAAGGACTGAATCTGCACACATCAATAAGCACAGGGACTACCTTTAAAACTTATAAAAACGAAAACTTTTCAAAATTCAAAAGAGAAAATTACTGCGAAGTGCGAGAATGGTCCCTATTTAAAATTGATGTCTCCTTTAAATACGATTTGACGTCGTTTAACTTTATTTAAAGTCGTCGGGTTGGGTTTTCGAAAGGCCCATGTCCTCTCAGCCTTCATCTTTCTACGCTTTTCACAATTGACGGGATATTTTTGTATGTTCAGATCTGAACTGTTTCATACCAACTATAATTTTTAAATTAAAAAAATTGGGTTAAAATGAATATTATTATTTACAATTTTTATTTTGGCTCACAGATATACAGTAAATAGTAGCAGTTGGTATTACAACTGTCATGCATTTGTAAAATGGAATTTGGGAGACTACCAATTGGAAATTTCAAATTAAAGAAGCTAAATTGCAATTTGTCGTGTTTCCAATTATTTGTTTAATTTCTAAAATCAAATCTCAATTACAGACGGTGGAAATGATTTCTATAATTGATAAACGCTTTAATGTTATGTTTTTAAAAATAATAATAGTAACGGTAAATTCACATAATTTTATTACACAATTTATATTATTTTTACAATTTTTTATTATATATGTGATTATTTATGCCGGGTCTCAAAGTTTCATCATTCGTGGTTGTCATGGATGGATTTTAGTTCATTTAGTTTAATTTGTCAGCTTTAATTTAGATTATACTAATTTTTATTCTGATTGTAGTATAATAATTTTATTTTACCTTGTGATTATTTCTACTATACTCTGATTAATGTACTATATCTATAGCGCTTGAACATTGAGATACAAAGAAATATTAATCAATCAAATTAAAAATGAAAAGAATAAAAATAAACCCATGTCATTCATTAAATATTTAAACCCTTCTAAGGTTAAACCGTGTCTGTAATGTTAATTGCTGTTTTTAAGGAGAAAATGCATGCATTAATCTTTTAATTTGAAGTGATGTCAATCCAGTGGGACAAACGGGTCCAATTTGTATACTTTTGCTCTATCGATGCATGCATGAAATCCTCTACTTTAATTACTGTTACTGTGGAAAACATGTTTTAAATGAACCAGTTTTCGCTTTAGATGATAAAGACAAATCAAAACTCGTTTATTATGATTACAAATTGCATACAAACAGAATCGACGTAGCAAATTGACTAGAAATCAAATGGCGCATAGTTTCATTAATTAATAATTACCACCGAAATGATAACCAAAAAAATATTCCTTGTTCCGTGACAATTAATATTTTATAAATAATTTTATATTAAAAGACTTTTTATTAAAAATAAATAAATTACTAGTATAGATTAAATTCATTCTGAAATAATTAAATAATAACACATGCTACATCTATTTTAAGTTGACATATAAATACACTAATTTTTTATAATAGGAATTTTTAACAAAATAGGTAGATTAATTTATCTATTCTTTTTAAGTACAAATGCTCCCGTGTTACTTTTACCATATAGGTTTCTTCTTCCTTTAGCTACCTTGAGTATGCAGGGCGCCATGTACGAGACTTAGACCCTGCAAATGAAGAAGCAAAAGAGCTTAGAACTTGGAAATATGGGGAAAACGGGTAAATATCATATCAAGGAGATGATGGAATTACTGTTGAAATTCTATGTTGATGGAATCAACAGCTATATTAGTAATCCCACCAAAAGCTGTCTCGGATAAGACGATGGTGGTTGATTGAGTCGAAGGAGGAGACTGTGCAGTGGGAGCATAATCAACAATCTTGACTTGGATCGTCTGGTCCTCAACACAAGTCCCAGGCTGCGAAGCACTGATGCATCGTACCAGGTATTGCCTGCCGCACGATGCTCCATTGTCCCATATCCCATCTCCAGCTGCTGCGAACAAATTGCTCGATGGGAACTGGGTTTGATCGTCACCATAACACGCCGTCGCTGCACATATAGCAGTCTAGTTATTACTTTTCAGAGCTTAAATTATATGCTGCTCTTGTGGAAAAGATCAAGTATACTTACGTAAATATGGTGGGCTGTACTGGGCAGCAGTGCCAACATCGGCATAAGAGAAATAGACAACCTGGGAAAGAATGAGGAGATATGAAACAAGTTGAAAAACTGGCCATTGCTGGGTCTGCATCTTTGTAAACTAAAGATGGATATGAAAGGAAAAAAAAGAAAAGAGGATAAGTTCTTTCCAGCCGTTGGCGACAATGAAGCCTAAAAATCGTATTTCGTATAATATAATATTTTCCCCTTTAAAGTCAACTTCGTAAATATGAGTATTTGGATTAATTCAAACTCGGGGTTGGAATCTAAATTGGCACCAAATTTAATTTTTTTAATTAAGTCCTCAAGGTTCTATTGACCTAATTATCAGCTTAACATTATATACTAGCTCAAATTTGATGATGAATCAAATATTAAATTCATTAGTATATATTGTATGCACAAATTGAATATGACATGTTAAAAATAATAATCTTCAATTTAAATGATATTTTAAATGTACTCCAAGTCATATTTAAATTAAAATTTACAGTCCAAACTAAAATCTAGAATAAGAGAATTTAATCGGAAATTTAAATCATAATTTTGGGACATTATGGAATTAACCTTGAGTTTTGTAAGGGAAAGGTTTGCTGGAATTTGACTCTAAAAAATATTATATGAGAAAGAGACTGCCGAGCTACCGTTTGAGAGGCTTATAGATGGGCTTGAATTGTCAGACCCAAGTAAATTTATCGAATTTTTTAGTAATCTAACTCTATAAGTTTAAAAAATTATAAAAATAACTCAACTTCAAGATTAATTATGAGAATGACCTTATTTCTACAGTAGAGTTGGATGCTATTATTTTTCTAAGTGACATCACCCTAAAATCCCCAAAAAAACAATTTTTTGCAAAATGTTAGGGACCTAATTATCTTTTTTTAGATTAGTTGGAAAAAAAGTGCACATGAGAGTATCATGACACTAATTGAACTTTTAATCTATTTGCATATTAAGTGTATACCCATTTAAAATTAAATTTAAATAGCCTTTAAAAGATATAATAATAACAAAAATAAAACCTACTCATTTTTTTAAAACAATAAACTTAAACAATTATATAAAATACTTACTTAAATAACCCAAATATATCCCTCAAAAACTTCCTTAAGTTTATCTAAATTTAAACATTTTCAATTCATTCCTAGCATATTTGAAATAAACTTGAGGAAAATTTTAATTAATTTAAATAAGAATTTTATATTTTTAAGTTTATTGTTTTAAAAAATAAAAAATAAAAAAATTTATTTTTATTATTCTTATATCTTTTAAGAGTTATTTAAATTTAATTTTAAAAAAGATAAACCTAACATACAAATAAATCAAAAGTTTAATTAGTGCAACGATACTTTCTTTTTTTTTCAACCAATCTATTTCATTAGATTCCTAAATATTTTACCCTTACATGTTTCAATTTAGTGTGGCCAATTTGTTAAATAACACCAAAAATTTATTTTGTCTCTTGGACTTTCGGGGTGGTGCTGCCTGAAAAAATGATAGCACACTGTAAAAATCAAATATTCTCATAATAGTCATTTTTTATAATTTTTTAAATTTAAAGGTCAGATTCCTAAAAAGAAAACCAACTTATCACGCGGAAGATTATTTTGCTTTATAACATGAAAATGAAGTAAAACGATTTTGATAGGCCTAAAATTAATACCGGAAAAGACAAAATTGATCGTAAAGGGTAAGGATTTGGGTGGTTTGTTAGTTTACCTAATGACAAAGAAAGCCAAGTGTGGAAGAGTCGTATGTATTTAAATATTATATTTATTATCCACCAACCTCATAACTAATAGTTTCGACTTTTCAATCACAGCAATAAATGCGGTTGCCTTGAGTTGAGAAGAAAATAGTTCTAGAGGGTGGGTTTTGACCATTGACCCATTTATTGTCACCTGTCCATAAAGTAACTATTTCAGGAGCAGTTTTAGTTTTGCCAATGACACACTCATGAATTCAAAACTTAGCAAATATGATTTCATAAAATGTCCTCTTACCTTGTCTAGAAAAGTAGACGTGTGTAGTACTAGCCAGGCAAATAATATAATATTCTATACATTGTTCATATATTAAATCGGGTTTCCATGTTTGAATTTACCCCAAAACCGCGAAAGCACAATAAATAATAAAACATAATCACTTCCATAGCTTCCGTAAGGACATGTTTTTCTCGCTCTCCTTCTTCATTACTTTCGCCACCGCCATCTCGAAATCTTCTTGTGTTACGTGGACTCTCCTTTCCCTCAAAGCAAACATTCCTGATTCTGTGCACACTGCCTGCAAAAAAACGGAATAGAGTTTTTCACAAATTAGCACAAACACAAACCGGTTAAGAATCAAAAGCCTATGGCCTTAAATCTGATTATCCAACTTATGTACTAATAAAATCCTCAAATAAATCCTCTCTCTATGCGGTTTGGGAGTTGGGGTAAGGGAAGGAGATAGAAAACTAGAAGAAAAGATGCTATTCACAGAATGCCAACCATATTCTGAATGGAAGCAAGATGTCTGCATATCTAGAAGCACATCTTATTATCTGAAAACATACCTTAAGCTCTGCACCAGAAGCACCGTTCATCTTCTCAGCAATCTTCTTTAGATCAATTCCTCTCATCAAATTCATTCTTCTAGAATGTATTTTTAAGATGTCGAAACGAGACTGCATATAATTGAACAGACAATATAAGTACCTAAAGAGACATAAGATGCATTCCAGAAATAAGAGATATTCTGGTACACGTGTAGGAGCAAACACTGCTACTATGGGACTGCTCTATTCACTGCATATTTTTCATAATACACAGAACGGGTTGAGAAGAAAAAAGTCCAGGGCAAAAGAACCAGAACAAGTACGTTACTGAAAAAATTTGGCTATCTAATGTGGTTCAAAATGACAAGTTTCTATTGTGTAGTGGTAGCGCATTAAAGCAGCAATAGCACGTGAAAGATAATTGTCACTTGGACTGTAAAGTGAGTGACACGGGTAAACTTCCAACACAGATATGCTCAATTTTTCAAAACTTTTCCATATATTTGGAGGGTTGCAGCTCCTTATTGATGTTGGATATGTATCAACTTCATTACTCAAACTAGGGTGCAAGTGACAGTTGCATGTATGCATCCAGCAAAGGTATGTTGAATTATTTTCAAAAGTTATGTATTTGGAGGATCAAACTACCCATATCCATATATGAGTCAAATACAAGAGCTTCAAGAACAATGTAAGAGTTGAAGCAACACAGAATCAAAGATTCACCAAATTCTACTGTGCAAATTATTGTTTCTCCCAAGTGAGCAACACTGCACAGTAAGTTTAATGGGACATGATTCTTATTTATTCTGAGGCTGCCACATAGTCACCGGAACAGAATACTGAGAACCCTACCAGTCAATCATGCATAATAAAGATTATGAATTCGAAAAAGTGCAATACTTTAAGTTCAAACAAAATCCTTTCATGCCTTTTTTCTTTAAACATTCTATAAGAACAAAGTGGGAATCAGCGTGTGGCATTATATTAACCCTAACACGAATAAGATAGACAACAGTACTAAAATACTTGAAGGAACATAACAATGATGACATTAAATGGCAAGTACCTCCTCATTAGGATTTGGAAATTCAATCTTCCTGTCAATTCGTCCTGGTCTAAGAAGAGCTTGATCCAAGATATCGATCCGATTGGTGGCCATCAGAACCTATGATTCAATGCACAAAAGCAGGTAAGGAAACAATAAAATAAATTATGCAGACTATAAGGTGGTCTTGCTATTTCATTGAATGCTTATTTCTGTCAAGTAATTAATACCTTGATCTTGTTAGATGCTTCAAATCCATCAAGCTGGTTGAGAAGCTCCAACATTGTTCTCTGCACCTCACTGTCGCCATTGCCACTTCCAGATTCCATTCGAGCGGACCCAATGCTGTCTATCTCATCCATAAATATGATCGATGGAGCGTGCTCCCTGGAGAAGGGAGGAGAAAAACAGAGGAGGGAACTACTTTAAGTGCAAAAATAATACAAAACAAAGGTACAACAGTGTGACAGATAATCAGACAGAAGCGCTTTACTTTGTGGTCCAGATAACAAGTTACTAAGACATTTAGGGAAAAAAAAGGTTCCTTTTCTTCAAACTCAAAATTAAAAGGATTTAAAATCAAAATTTATATATCACAGATATTTAAAAAGAGTTTTACTTAGCTAGTATATAATATGTTTTGCCTGGATAACAAGCAAGGAAGAAGAGCAACCTGGCCATAACGAAAAGTTCTCTAACCATTCGAGAGCCCTCTCCAATGTATTTCTGAACTAACTCAGAACCGGAAACCCTGATAAAAGTACAATCAGTATGATGGGCCACAGCTCTAGCCAATAGAGTTTTTCCTGTACCCGGTGGTCCATACAACAGGACGCCCTATAATTTATGACAGGGCAAGTGTTAGTCTTACAATGCAATGATATGAGAAACAAATTGAGAAAATGCTATAACTTGGAAGTACGCTAGTACCTTTGGCTGAGCTATTCCAAGACTTTCAAACAATTCAGGGTGTTTAATTGGAAGTTCTATAACCTGCAAATTTTACACCATCCACATTGCAGGTGTAAAAAATTGAACCAATTCGGTTACAATGGAGAACCATAAGAGATAAAGTAAAACAAAGAAAGCAGTAAGGCAAATATGATCCAAATAAGGAAGTGAGAGAGAAACCTCTTTTATCTCTTTAATTTGTTGGTCAAGACCACCAATCATGTCATACGTAGAATCTGGTACTTTTTCAACTTTCATAAGATTAACCAAGGGATCTACTTTGCTCGGTAAGATCAGATGGAGAACATAGCTGTCATTGCGAAGAGCAACTCTAGTGGATGGTGTGATTTTTGTGATATCAATATTCTTATCAATATCGACAACATATTTTCCTTCTGGATGAACCTATACAAGAAATTACAAAAGAGTAAAGAGTAAGAATGAAACATGAAATCCAGAAAAGACATGGATTACAGAATAAGAAAATGATTACAGTTTTAAAATCTTATGCTGAAACCAAGTTCTTAGTCTGCAAGAATATGTAATTCCCATTTTAATGACAAAGGGAGAGCTTGGAAGGATCACATACCTTGACTAAGACCTTGTTTTTACCCATAACTTTCACAACCTCGCCAACATAGGATCCAGGTTCCTGAAGCAGCTGCAGTTCCTCTCTAAGCATTCTCACTGACCGATATGCAAATATAGTAAGTAATTATGCAAGTAATAGACTAAAAGAATGCACCAGAATAAAGAAAACGTTCTCTTGAAAAAGCATCTCTTCCCCTGATCAAGAAAAAAAAAATCTTGTTCCCTAACCATAAACAGAAGGCCCCTAACCGTATTGTCAGATGTACCAGACTATCAAATTAAAAATGCAATGATGTCCAAATAGGCCCATTCCCCTTCCAATCAGAACAATTCTAAACAGGTAAACAACAAGCAAATGGGCAATAAGAATATAAGGTTACTACACAGCTTCAGTAATCAACTATATGAGCATTCCATTTTAAACCCCACACAGTTTCCATCCATACAGAAAAAAATGGCCTTCCTAAGCTCAGCCAATAATTTGCATAATTATCCATTATCTTCCAGTTAAGATCTCTCCAGATGGAGTTGAATTAGAATACATAAGGTTCCCAATTATCCCCATTGCAGCAACTAAATTATTATCAACCTAGCACAAAGTCATATAGCCCAGCAAGATCAATATAATCCTTTTGTTGCACTGCTTTTTTTTTTTTTTTTTTATCAACAAATAGAATCCAATTCTCAATGTAACCTGCAGATGCGTTCACCGCCTTAACCTCTAGAAATTAGTAAACAATAATCTTCTTCTTACCAACCCTTATTCAAATATCACTATTTTCTCACAGATCAAAATAACAAGGTAACGACTTCTCCTAAAAATAAACCAAAACCCTAATCCCAAATTAGCAATCGAAATCAACCCATAATTAAATAATATGACAATAAATAGAGGTAGACGAAATAGATAATGGTTAGAGAACCTCGGGAATTGAGCTCGTTGCGTTGGGCTTCAAGACGGTTGAGATTGTGGGTTTTTTGGCGGAGGTTGAGCTGAAGCTCGTGGATGTGTTGGATATAGTATTGCCGGAGCCCTTCCCCTTGCTTGGCGCCGCTCTTGGCGGTGCATATCTCTTCCGCCGATGCCGCTTGCTTCCTCTCGATATCCACCGTCGCCATTGAGTATTGATGCTTCTTGGTTATTTCTTTTGTACTGTTCTACAACTCCCGGGGATTTTGAAGAAAGGGGTCGCGGAATTCCGAATAAAAACAAATTCAATTTTGGGTTTATAAAGACGAAGTCTCTCTGAGTGTTCGCGGAATTCATGGGCTTTGTGGCGGGGATGATAAATGAGCTGGGCCTATTTTTATTATATGTTTTCGTTATCATTAGAAAACATTATCTTCTTATCTATATTTTTTCACACTTGTGCCAATTCTATCGTTGAACAAAAAAGTTGCGCCAATTTATAATTAGATGATGTATTTTCTGGGATTGGGCTAGAAAATTTAACAAATCTTATTGGGCTAAGCTCTATCTCCCTTCAAACTCACTTTAAAGTGAACAAAACGTGAAGTCAAGCGAGCCTTTGTGTATAAATAGAGAAGAATAGCAGGTTTTTCTTTGCGCCTAGCCCCCACCCCAAACTTTGTTTTTCATTGCTCTGTGCCTGACTTTAGATTTCTATAAACACAACAGAATTTTCTTATTTATTTTTCCTTTAAGTTTTTCGCATAATCAAGTCATCATCTTGCTCAGAGCTCAGGGTTAGGAGGTGTGGACTAACGCGATCAAATCCCCCAATCCCACTAATTTTAACGTCTTTCCCACCTATATTAAACTACCGCCATTTCCATCTTTTTCACTACTGATCTCCTTTTCTTTCTGTATATTCTGAATCAGTATAGTACCCAAGAAACAAAATAAGTTCAAGTTTTTTTTAAATCTTTGGGTTTGTGTAGATTTGTTAGAGATTTAAGGAAATTTTTTCGTTCTTCTTATTTGTATTTTGATTTGTGAGTAAAGAAAAGAAAATGGATAAGAAAAAGATTGCTGTCCCACTTGTATGCCATGGCCATTCACGTCCCGTTGTGGATCTCTTTTACAGTCCCGTTACCCCAGATGGTTTTTTCCTCATCAGTGCCAGCAAAGGTAATTGCTATCTTTTTACTGTGTACATGGACATGGGGTTTTCATACTAGTAATCGATTATCTTAATTTGTTTTTTTAATCTATTTGATTGATAAATATTTCTTTTTAATGTAAATGGTGGGCAATAATTGTTGATCTTGTGCTTAAAAAAATGGGGTTTTAATTGTCTGGTTTAGATTCCAGTCCTATGCTGAGGAATGGTGAAACTGGAGATTGGATAGGAACCTTTGAAGGACACAAAGGTGCAGTTTGGAGTGTTTGCTTGGATACAAATGCCTTACGAGCTGCTTCCGCTTCTGCTGACTTTTCTGCGTATGTTATTTGATATTAATTACAATATGTTGTTATAATTTGAAAGTTATTTAATTATTTTTATCAGTCAGATTCTTAGCTATATATGCAGATTATGCCTTTAATACCAATGTCTTGGAACACTGCAAGAGGTTTGCCTAAAATTCTTTATATATTTTAACACTAACAATTGAGAGACTTTAGGTCGATGTAGCGTGCCCTATATGTTTTACTTGTGTTCTTTGGTCTGCTCTGTACATATTTTCCATTCCCTGTAGCTTTGTTGGTTCTCTAATAAAACATATTGTTGCTCCAAATAGACAATAATCTTGGTGAAAGGTTGCTATGCGCTATATAGCTGCTCATGCTTCAACTCTCTGCTGATACTTTGTATGGAGTTATTTATCGATAAAAGGTTGACATATCTTGTGAAATGTCATTATATGCAGGAAAGTGTGGGATGCACTAACAGGTGATGTCTTGCACTCATTTGAACACAAGCATATAGTTCGAGCTTGTGCTTTTTCAGAGGTAAAGCTGGTGCTTTCTATCATTTTAAGCTTGGTTGTTAAACAGCTTTCTAGGTTGCTTTGGCTCTCATTATTAACATGCGAAAAGTAATTTCAATTTCTTCCAGCAAACCCTATTAATTCTTGTGAATAGCAAAGTCTGTTTCTAAACAGAAGCTATCTTTGCAACAATTTAGTAAGTTAGGTGGCTTCTCTCTATCTTTATTTTCATTGGTTGCCTTGAGAAAGAAACTTTTACCATG
Organism: Gossypium rotundifolium; assembly: GCA_025506655.1. Lineage (NCBI taxonomy): Eukaryota > Viridiplantae > Streptophyta > Magnoliopsida > Malvales > Malvaceae > Gossypium > Gossypium rotundifolium. Next base: position 197,188,019 of record CP106734.1, on the reverse strand, counting down.
TTTCACTTTTGATGGCCTGGTCAACTTGTAATAGATGGTTTCACATTTATCATAGTATTTTTTTTTCTTTTGCTTTTTTTAGTAAGAAATTTATTACAAGATGTTGACTACCACATTAGATTTTTGTATTAGGTCTTTAACTTTCTGCCCAGCACTAAGGAAGCAATCTCTACCTTCTCTGCTGTTACAGATATAGGCAGGCAGAAATTCTTTCTGCTGATAAAGCCATAAGGGTTGATAGTTGGTATCGCCATCTTGGCATGGAAAACCATAAGTACAGAAATTCTGAATTGACACGTGCAGTTTTGTCCGAATATGAAGTCATAGTCATGGTGGAACTTGGGATTATTGCAAAGTTAGTTAGTGCAATATTGTTAAATTAACAAATGCATTTATTGATAGGTAAACGAACTTGGTAATAAAAGTTTTCCACCCTTGTGTGTGGAAATTAGATCACATAGGGCCATTGAGGTCTCTCCAAATATGGCAGTTCAATCATGGTTTTCGGGTGATCATCCCATACCAAACGCCACCATGTGGAACTGTTGGCCATTTTGTACCGTGTATTTAATTATGGCCAAGTACACCTAGTTGTTAGTGCGTCTATTTTACGTTATGTTTCTTACTTCTAGATTTCATTAAAGATTTTCTAATATGGTAGCAGGATACACACCTTCTATTGACTGGGGGAGTAGAGAAAGTCCTCCGTATTTATGACTTGAATCGCCCAGATGCACCTCCAAGAGAAGTGGACAAATCTCCCGGTTCTGTCAGAACTGTTACATGGATGCATAGTGATCAGACAATATTAAGTTCTTGCACTGATATGGGAGGTGTCAGGTATTCATTTCCCTCCGTGTTTGGAGGTTCTTTAATGTAATTTTATGGTTTGTTGTTCATAAGTGCAAGCGTTTTGTTTGCATTTTTATTGTCTACTATTGATTCATACCATGTCTGTGGATGGCTGTTATCTTGTTGTAGAAATTGTAAATTATCACCCCCTCGGTGGGGTACTGTGACACTTAATTTGGAGGTTTTGAGATCTAAATCAACTGATGCATGAATATCAGTGAGGCAAGGGTTTTAAGTTTTCTAGTGCTTACCTTCTTGTTGTTATGATAGCTTTATACTTAGTTTAAAGATTTTTGTTAAATTGTGTGGCTTTTACTGCTATTAATAAAATCTAGTCTGATGCTTGTCTTGGGTTTTTTGTGGCATCTCTCTCTCTCCCTCCCTCCCTCCCTCCTGTTACTGATTTTCTTTTGACTGTACAGATTATGGGATGTAAGGAGTGGTAAAATAGTTCAAACACTAGAGACCAAGTCATCTGTGACCAGTGCGGAAGTGAGTCAAGATGGTCGATATATCACAACTGCAGATGGATCTACTGTTAAGTTCTGGGATGCCAACCAGTAAGTTCTGATTTTCAAGTCAGATTGGTCTATTTTGTGCTAGAATGTCTTGATTACTAATTACAGTAATCTATGCGGTATGCATTTACTCAGCTATGGGTTGGTAAAGAGCTACAACATGCCATGCACAGTTGAATCAGCTTCATTGGAACCGAAGTATGGAAATAAATTTGTTGCCGGAGGCGAGGATATGTGGGTTCGTGTTTTTGATTTCCACACTGGAGATGAGATAGGTATGTTCTCAGACATAAGTTGGACCGTGCTTTATGATTTAGTGTGCGGCATGTAATGACTGACTGACATCTGGTGTGCAGCATGTAACAAGGGTCACCATGGTCCTGTGCATTGCGTGCGGTTCTCACCTGGAGGAGAATCATATGCCTCGGGTTCTGAGGATGGAACGATTAGAATTTGGCTGACAGGCCCTTTGACTCATGATGGCAGCGAACCATTTGCAGCAAATGGGTCGGTTGGAAAGGTGAAGGTAACTGCAGAAGACGTTTCACGCAAGATCGAGGGCTTCCAGATTGCAGAAGAGGGCAAGACCAAAGAGAAAGAAACAGGAAAGGAGTAACAATGGTGATGATTTATAGCTTTGTCTTCACGGTCAATGCTTATTACCGCATTTATCCAAGATCTTCAAGACAACTTTTTTTTTAAGCAGAGATAGTAGACCGAACTGTATTTTGTATAATTTCTAGTCATCTTGCTTTTAGCATACGTAGACTAAGTCCAATGGTTTTATAATAGATTTAATAAATGGCATCTATAATTTTATGTTGCACTCCCTGCACTCTCCATTCTTGTCAATTTATCATATTGGTTTAGAAAGATATTCTAGAGCAGATTCATGGTAAATGTACCATGAAGGTCTCTATAGTAGAAATTAGATTTTATTTTATTTCTTTTATTAAAAATGACAAATTAATTTTTATATATTAGATTAAAGAATAAATTTGGTGTTTTTTAAATTTCATCTATTTGTATTATTAAAAGTTGATGTGGTTGATGGAATAATTAGATAATAACACATGATGTGTCCTATGTACTTTTGTTAATGTACAAAAAAAAAATTTAGTAGTAAAATGGATGAATTTTTAAGGGAAGGGTTGGTTTGTTTTTAATTTAATATACTCAAATTAATTTATTTATTTTTTGAGTAAGAGGAAGTAAAATGCATATATTGTTACTTAAAAGCAAAGTCAAAATAGTAGAAAAATGATATGGATAGATCAAAGATACGGAAATGAAAATCTCATTAATCAAACAAGGTTTGCTTTCCACTGTTTCGCCCACGAAGAAATATTCTTAATATTATCGTTAGGTTTGTTTATACTTTTGTCGGGAGAAGATGTCTGGGCTCCAGGCAGATCTTTTTTGTTATGGCCATTTCGTTGCCTTAACCCGATAAGTGTTGTTGGAGTTCGCTTGAAATGCAAGCAAGGATCTTATGGTGATGACGAAGTTGATGCCCATAGTAAGGGAACAGTAGCTGGTGTTATTTGCTATCCGTGGTTCATTTCAACAGATAAAAACGATTTTATGAGACCAGAAGCACAAGTCTACAATGCCATACATAAATTAGGTAAAACTTGTATCCCAGTTTAAAATGATGAAGATCTTGGTTGGCCTTTTTACTAAAGTAACCCAAAAAAATTAATTAATTGTCAAAATAACCCACCTTTTAATTAAATATCAAAATGACCTAAAAGCTACAGTAGAATTTAGGTGGAGCCAAATTAAATGGCTCCACCAAGTTGCCACGCCAGCATAGGGATTAAAAATAATTTTTGGTGGAGCCATTTTGAATGGCTCCACTGTATAAAATCAAGGAAATCTTGTAAAATCTAAAAATTAGGGCTTTTAAAATAATTTTCAATTTTGGTGGAGCCATTTGAAATGGCGCCACCACCCTAACAACTTTTTTTTTTAATTTTGTCTTTTTTTTACTTTTCATATATTTAAAAGTAAAGGCCTAAAAAGTAATTTTCCTTTTTGGTGGTGCCATTTGAAATGGCGCCACCACCTCCTCAAATTTTTTTACTTTTATATTAATTTCTTATTTTATTTTATTTATTTATTTTATATTATTAATTTTAAAATATTTGTAATGTGTATTTAAATGTTTTATACTATATTTGTAAAATTTTAAATAGCATTTTAAATAAATTTTAACTTTAGATATATTTTAGTAATTATTTTAAATATTATATTTTTTACTTTTTCAAGTTTTGAAAAGTTTAGGGACTTAAAAGCAATATTTCCTTTTAAAAAATATAATATTTAAAATTAATTTTAAGTCCCCAAACTTTTCAAAAACTTGAAAAAGTAAAAAATATAATATTTAAAATAATTACTAAAATATATCTAAAGTTAAAAATTTATTTAAAATGCTAAATTTTTAAAATATAGTATAAAACATTTTAAATACACATTACAAATATTTTAAAATTAATAATATAAAATAACTAGATAAAATAAAATAATAAAATAATAAAATAATAAAATGTAAAAAAAAAAAAGAAAAAGGAGTCAGTAGGTGGCGCCATTGCAAATGGCACCACCAAAAAGGAAATATTGCTTTAAGTCCTCCAAACTTTTCAAAACTTGAAAAAGTAAAAAATATAATATTTAAAATAATTACTAAAATATATCTAAAGTTAAAAATTTATTTAAAATGCTATTTAAAATTTTTACAAATATAGTATAAAATATTTTAAATACACATTACAAATATTTTAAAATTAATAATATAAAATAAATAAATAAAATAAAATAAGAAATTAATATAAAAGTAAAAAAAATTTGAGGAGGTGGTGGCTTATTTCAAATGGCACCACCAAAAAGGAAAATTACTTTTTAGCGCTTTACTTTTTAAATATATGAAAAAGTAAAAAAAATTAAAAAAAAGTTGTTAGGTGGTGGCGCCATTTCAATGGCTCCACCAAAAATTGAAAATTATTTTAAAAGCCCCAATTTTTAGATTTTACAAGAGATTTCAGATTTGATCACAATGAGCTATTCAAAATGGCTCCACCAAAAATTATTTTTAATCCCCTATGCTGACGTAGCAACTTGGTGAGCCATTTAATTTGGCTCCACCTAAATTTATCTGTAGCTTTTAGGTCATTTTGTATTTAATTAAAAGGTGGGTTATTTTGACAATTAATTAATTTTTTTGGTTACTTTAGTAAAAAGGCCAAAACCCAAGCATCTCATGAAATAATCTCAGTAAAAAAGAATGTTCTAATGTTTTCTCATAACACCCTCGAATCAATGCTTTCCACAAATTGTTACAACAATAATAATCCCACTCAAAGCTAATCCCATTTAAATAACTTAAAAAACTAGATTATCTAAATGCAAAGGTTTCCTGCACCCAATGCTGAAACCACCACCCAATTCTGTCATTTAGATTGTGGAGACCCTTGGAACATCAACTGGGAAATTATGGATCTCATCCATCCATGGGTTTTTCTCCTTTGCTGGATTTATCGTCCTCAAAGCTTTCCAAACTGCACTGTTACACTTGAATCCTGAACCAAATGCTATTTGCCATGTTCTGTCACCCCTTCTAATTCTACCCTTAGCTTCAGAGTAAGCTAATTCATACCAAAGAGAACTGCTTGAGGTGTTCCCGAACCGGTATAGAGTCATTCTTGATGGTTCCATGTGCCATTCTGACAGCTGCAAATTCTTCTCTAGTTCATCCAAAACGGCTCTTCCTCCGGCATGAATGCAGAAATGCTCAAAAGCTAGCTTGAAATCCGGAATGTACGGTTTGACCTTCATTTTGAAAAGCTTCTTACCAACCAATGTAGCAAAGAAAAGAAGCTGCTCAGACATTGGAAGAACAAGAGGCCCCAAAGTGGTAATGTTGGTCTTTAAGGCATCACCAGCAACTGCCATGAGATCCTTCGACAATGTAACACCAATCTTCCCTATGGAGTCTTCTTCCTGTGTAACACAGGAAAAGCATTTATCATCTGAACCCTTGTGAGTGCGAACAGTGTGAACCAATTGATATTTGGATCTTCTTTTGTCGGACAATTTGTTAGAGAGCAGTATTGCAGCCCCTCCCATCCTGAATAAGCAGTTTGATACAAGTTTCGAACGATCATTTCCGAAGTACCAGTTCAGGGTAATGTTCTCCATGCTGATAACCAATGCATAGGAGTTTGGATGGACTTGAAGAAGATGTTTCGCAAGATCTATCGAGATCAAACCTGCACTACAACCCATTCCTCCCAAATTGTAGCTTTGAATATTACCTCGAAGCTTATAATGGTTGATAACCATGGCAGACAACGATGGTGTTGGATTAAACAAGCTGCAGTTCACAATCAAAATTCCAATGTCTTTGGGTTTTACTGAGGTCTTAGCCAAAAGCTCATCGATAGCACCAAACATAACAGCCTCCGCTTCTTTTCTTGCTTCATGCATTGACGGGTTAGGGGGAATATTGAGGACTGCCTCCGGAAGATATGTTGAATCCCCAAGCCCAGACCTTTCAAGGATCCTACGCTGGAACTGAAGGTTCTCCTCTGTGAATGTACCAGTCAATTGTGACTGATCTACGAACATCCTTTTCGTGCATTTCCGAGATTCCTCCGGCTTGTAGCAAGCAAAGTTGACAAGATAAACAGGGCGAGGGCGGGTTAGAAAGTAGAGGGTTGACAAGAAAACAAGAAGGGCCGAGCAGATTATGACAGAAATGAGGTTGTATTGAAGATGCTCCCAAAGATCAAAAAGATCCTTAACAGAAAAGGTCGAGAGCTGTGCGGTGATGACAACTAAAAGAGGGGTAAGGAAGAGGTACATTCCATGGGTGATTAAGTAATGGTATCCAAGCTTCACATACTTTAGCTTAACTGATTTCTTAAAATCAGGTAAGTTCCTTGATGATGATGGCATCAAAGGTTGGTCTGGTTTTGAGTCAGCCATATTTTTCTTTTTCCTGTAAAAGATTGAAATCAATGTATTAAATCAAGTGCAACAAAGGAATCAGAATAACAGAATTTAAAACCAACAAGAAGCAAAGCTAGTAAACGAAAAATAAGGTAAAAAAAGTAGGCTTTCAAAGGTGAAGTTTATCCCTTTCAAGAGATGAACTTTATGGCTAGACTAAAAAGGCTAAATCCTAAATTCAGAATGATAAAAACACACATCTTTTTTCATAAAGATGTTTTTACATCAAAATCTAACTGAGATTTTGCAAACCTAGATCAGAATTTCAAATCATAATATTTTTACATAGTGTGTGAGAACACTCTGGGGGAAACATTTAAAAAAAAAAAAACCCAGATCAGCATTTGCATAAAAAAACACAACTTTTTTCAATAATTCAGATCAATCGGCTAAAGAAAAGAACACACAAAGAGAGCCCAGCTCACAATTCATAAGCAACTAGTAAATGAAATTAATCAAAAAATTCCAGATTCAAATAAAAAAGAAAAATCACCTAGATCTCCCAAACCCGCCGAAAGGCTAGTTAAATCTATTCAAGAACGGCCACGGATACAAAGAAAAAAAAGACTACAAAGTCCTTCAGAAAGAGAAAAAATATGAAGATTAAATATATAAAAGCACGGGTAAATAATCTAAAATATATAAATTTAGAAAAAATGAAGAACAGCCTTTGCTAAAAGGAAAAAAAAAAAGGGAAGGTAGCAAGAAATGGGAAAATGGTGGTGAAGAAAGCCAAACAAATAAAAGAGTGGCGCAACGAACGCGTTTTCTTGAAGAGGCAGCGCCGTCTGGAATCTCAACTCGGGTATCACGGTCCAAAAACGCTGTCGTTTAGAACATCAGGCGGCTAGTTTCAGACGTTTCCAGTCAGCTCTTTTCAGATTTTTGGAATATTTTAATTTTCAACATTGAGTGGTCCATAAATGGAATAAAAGAACAAAATTGAATTCAAATTTATTTACTTTTCTTTGATAATAATCATCATTATTGAATTCAAATTTATTTACTTTTCTTTGATAATAATCATCATTACGTAACAGGTGCAAATATTCTAGAAAATTTTACGTTTTTGAAATTTAGAACTTCAGAAAACAAACGTTTGGATTGTGGTACCATTAATTAAAAATTATTTAATTATTAATTTTTTTCTTTTTATGAATTCTTTTTACAAATATGGATTCATAATATATGGTAACGACAAAGCAAAACCATTGTATGGGAGCACTTGCCTTAAGTTTTATGGTCACATGGTTACCAACTGGAAACTCACATGGAATTCTTCTAGAAACATAGCTGTAATATTCTCTAGGGTCCATATGCCAAGTTGTCGTAGACATGAATTGATAACATGATTTAGCTAATTAATGCAAACATCAAGGCAATATTCTTAACACATGCAACAATAGCTCAATGACAGCAGATATACAATCTCAGACTTTCATTCTTGTAACATAAAGCAAAACCTATGCTGTCGGGGAATTTGTAAGATCGGGTTCGATCTTACCGTCTGCCTGTATGTATTTTTTGAGAATGCTAAGGTTTTACAATTTTGCATTTTTGGATAGTTTAATTTGCTACATACCCATGACCTTTGTCAAGATCAAAATGATTACATTGCAAGTTTCAGGTACAGCCTATGCCGGTTCTTTAATTACCACTTCCACGTCTGACAGATCGGCAGCGAGTATTGTTACTAATCCAAAGAGAACTCTTCAAGCCAAATCAGCACTTCATTTCTCTTCAATGCAATCGCCGATAGAACAATGTGGAGGATGAATCAGTAAGATGAGCATAACATGTAATAGATGGTAACATCAACATTGCTATCCCAACATGTCAGCAGGCAAAGAAAACTAGCTATTATCTAGGTGCTATCACAAAGCTAGCCCCAGAATCAATTAAAGAACCATCAAATTGCATTAAAGATGCAAATTACAAAGTACGCATAGCTTACTTCTTGTTCAAGAAGGGAAAATTTATGGCTAAATCGAGCAGCTATATATGTGGAAAAAAGAACGGTTACTATGATCAATGGTTAGGTGCTGCAACAGAACTATGAGAAGTGGATTGCACAATCTGCTGAAGTAGAATCCCTTTAGCATGCTAAGAACGAACTAAAACTTGCAACAAATGACTTGAGAAACAAAATTGTAAAGGAAAGTTAAAATCATACCATTGTAAAGCTCCATGTTCGTCCCGGATCATTGTAACGGGCAAGCATACAACCCATCCTTGGTTTAAGACCATCTTTCATAAGATTAGAGCGCAATGCTTTCTCTTTCTCACGAACAACATCCTCTGTTGGTTTTCCACTGAACTTCAATGCTGCAGCAACCCCTCCTTCCACTTTTCTCAACTTAACTGCTTCTTGACTAGGATCTGGCAGGCTATTGACACACCAATACATTGATTAGTTGCTTAAGCATAGCATGAAAGTACTCAAAAGGTTATCAGTCGTTATCCGGTTCAGAAATACGAAACCATCTCCAAATATTTAGGACCCCTACTAAACTGATAACACTAACCTGCTTATATCTTTCTCAGATGGAAGAACAATTTGGATGGATACATCGGATAGTTCGGGATCAAGTGCTTGGGTAAACACAGGAGTAGTCATTGGTATCTTCTCTGTTGTTGAATTCTTACCAAATATATACCTAGGGAACAAGAAAATATTAGAATTGAAACCAAAATAATGAATTCGATTTTCCACACGAGTCGAATACACTTACCCAGCAACAGCATTAAAGCCATTTGATCCTGATAGCTTCTCTCCAATTGTTTCTACCACTATGAATGGTTCATATTTCCTTACCTGCATACACCTAATGTCACTCACTATGAATACTATATCACAGATGGAAAATTTTCCTAAGGATCCTATAATATAACCTCATAATTTGCAGTCCTCTTTAGTATCTGATATCTGGGTGTCTCCAAGTCAGGAGTCTTATAAACCCTCAACTGCAAAATAAAATAACATTGTACAACATATAAGATAGGGAAGAACCACAAACTTATGACCATAAAAATGCCATTTTGGCTGAATTAAAGAGCCATACCTGCCTAAATACATCCCATAAACCTTCTAGTGAAAAATACTCATTGTTCTCTATAGAATCCCAAAAGTCCTACAATAAATTACATATAGCAAATTTCACAAGGACTATAAATGAAGAATTGTTTATGGAGAAATTAAAAAGCTCACCACATGGCTACAAAACTTTCCATTGTTTGGGTTAATTCCCATGACAGAAGTTCCAGTAAAGACCAGCTCAGGCTTCCATGGCAAGGGCATGAACTTCATCACCATAGTCCACCTTGTTGTTATCTCATAAGGTCCTGTCTATACCAACTCAACCAGTCAAATAAGCAGATACCTAATAAACAATTTAAAATTTAAAAAAAAAAAAAAAAGGGGGTTATAATGAATCGAACCTGCTTGACCCAATGCAATTGAAACAGGGGCCTAAAGAGGACTTTCAACAAAGAAATGTTAAACAAATAACCACTAATTGTATCATGCTTTGTTATAGGGTCCCTAAACTTGACTTGTTCGTCATATGCCGTCCTATCAATCCCTTGATCATCAAACAGATGGGGAAGATCATCATACAAGAAAGTTGCTAACCCATCAACATCAACAGTTGGTTTTGACGGGCTGCTTTGCTCCACTAAGCTTAACTTACGTGCCCACTTGAACTTTTGGTTCTTCGGACTTGGTTCTTTTCTTGTCTTAAATGTTATAGTAAGAGGCGAACTAGAAGAGAGTACGGTGGTGGTAACACGTCGGAAACTGCCGCAAACAGGAGGGGTTTGCCGGAGAATTTGAGTTGTAAGGTGAGTGGTAGCCATTAATTTCGAATTTTTTTGAGTTCCCGCAAGTTCAATAAGCGGGAGTTGCTGCTTTAGTTTACGTGGAGTAGTGTTGTGGCGTGGTTCCTTCGGTTTGAAGCCGAGGTGAACCGGTTAACGTGAGCCACAGAAAAATGATTGGCTGCCGTTGGTTCAGGGTAATAAATGCAAAGATGGGCTGGCAATGGTTCGAAATGCAAACCTGAGCTCGACCCAAAAACTTATCGGACATACATTTTATCAAAATTTGGAGCTGATAGCTTGCAAAAATTGGAACATGGCTCATGGATGTGTTTAAGCTGAGCCCAAATTTTGATAGACGATATTTATCCATCTATGCCATATATGATGGGATTGATTGGGTTGGTGTTGTTAATGGCTTAATGCATACTTCGAACCAATAAGACTTTGGTGCTGGATCTAGGTTGTGGAGAAGTGGGGCCTGCAAAAAGATAAAGAAAGTTAGCTGTGGTGCGTTAAGGTGGATATTTTGATTGCTATCCGATGCTTAAGTTACGACATGATTTAAGAATTAAGTGAAGGAGAAAAGTTGAAAATGAATCATAGCTAGCTCCAAACCAGATGTTAGAAGAAAATGAGCTTCACTTTTTCACGTCCTGCGAAATCATCCATCTAATTTTTTTTTTTTTTCAGATTGTAGTGTGTAGCCCACCAACCTGCCCCAGAGATGACTTTACTAAACATCAAAAGCCATTGATGATATGCAGAGGAGAATCTGCTGACTTGTCAGCTTAGATGGCTGGACCGCGTACCGCCACCTATGCTCGGCACTTGGTCTTGCACAAGGCAGCACAGCCTTTGGTCTTTATTCCACACTCTTCGCGTGGCAGCCTTGTGGCCGAAAGAGGCTAATCACCACCACTACCAATTTGTTACATAATTGTTTTCAGTTGCTTTATAAGTGTATCGTAATCTAGATCTATATAATGTGATTGATTCAATATCAATTCAATCAAAAAATTATTAAAAAATATTTTAAAAAATATTAAATATTAATAAAATGGTGTTTTTTACTAATTTTATATAAAGTATTTAAATAAAATAACCAAAAACTAAATGTCTATTGAACTCAGGATTAATAAGAGTTTAATTATAAATATTTTATTATTCGATTGTTAAATAAATTTATAAATATAAATTTCATGTTACGTAAAGATGATAAAAGCATTTAAAAAAATACATATTATTATTCTTTTGTATATTCTACCTGAATTTTCAAAATACTTTCTAGTACAAGAGTTTTAAAAAGTATATAAATTCTTTAAATAAAAGGCTAATATAAATATCACAAGATAATTAAGCAGATTTTTGAGGCAAGAGATTTGCCAAGATTTTATAAACAAGGACATTGAGATTTCGAAATAAAATATTTTAAGAATCATCTGAAATAAATTTCGAATTAAAAATCGTTTCAGGGAATTCGGTAAGAAAAAAGACAAGACAGAGAATCAACCATTTTGTAACATTTATTTATAACAAACATATCCTTCATATCAATGTAAAAGATTTATTTATTTTGGCTTTGAAACGAAGCTAGCTAGGATTTGACGCGACATTTTATGACACAGGCTTCACATGCTCCAAATTTCTTATGCCACGAATCACCTCGTGTTCCTCTCTATATAAACCTCTGCCTCTCTCCCACCAATTTCAACCAAAAGTCTCCACTGGTCGTTCAAAGTCAAAGTAAAAAACAAAACCTCCTTTCTCATATATCTCGGGATATCATCATCATGAGTAGCTCAAAGTCATGTGTCATCATGCATGATACTGCTGATGTTAATATTAAAAGGTTTCAGAGCAGCCCAAATTTGAGCATCATCATGTATGTTGATGGTGTACTTGTTTCAAACTCAAACTTACCGGGTAAACATGACGGCAGCTACAGCCGAGCTCCACCTGCACTTGAAGATGGTGATGGGGACGATGACGACAACGATGGTGATTATGATTATGCTCCAGCAGCTTAATTTTAAGAGATTATAACAACATCTTGTCAAAACCCTAGCTATAGTTTTACAATGCTCTTAAACCCTAGTTAGTATGCTGCATACTCATTACTCGATGTTATCGTTAATCAATAAGTTGGTTTTCCTTTGTTATTTTATTGTTAAGTAATCAAAAGATTGACCTTTGTTGTTTTATATAATAGATTCAAATGATTAGGAGATGTCACATAAATTAATTAACCCAACATGCTATCATATATAAATATATATATAATCAAATACTTGATGAATAGATCCATGCACCAACATAGCTTATGTGATGCTAATCGTTTAATTAATTATTAGTTGATATTAATAATTAATCGATATCATGATGGATTTTTTTTTTTGGGAATTGTATATGATGGCTCAAAGTCCATGCATTTGTACGTGCATGCTTGTGAAATGTTGTATGATACGTACTTTGTACAACACATGAACCAATATCCAATTTTTAGCCTATTTTTTCATTAGTTAATTCTCTACTAACCTATATAATTAGCATCAAATACTAATAATTATAATATTAATAAGTAAATATGCGAGATGTACATTTAAAAAAACTCAATTTATTATTTAAAAATAAAAATTAGTGTAAAAGAAGTAAGGCCACATGATGATAATTAATTTATGAGAAATGATTATATGAAATAGAGATATTATCCCTTTCCAATAGTTTTATGCCACATCGGTATTCTTATCCTGAATTTCAGGATTTTAATTTGGATTTAATTTTTTCAGGATGAAAATACTGAAATTCAGGATGAAAATGCTGATGTGGCATAAACCTATTGAAAAAGGGATACAAATGATGTGGTGTCATTGTTTCATACAATCATTTCCTTTATTTATAATTCATATTCAATCCAATCTAGGTTCGATTTTGAATAATATTATTTTATAAATTTAGTGTTAAGATAAAATATTGTTTAATTTTAAATTTCATATATGATATGTTTTAATGCAATATCAAACTTATTCATGATCAACACAAACATGTTTGATAAGATTTAAAAATAAAACTAGATTAAGCTTAATCTATAAACACTTATATACACACACTTTTACTATTTTCATTCTTTACCAAATGTATTACTCTTATTATAGCATGACTATTTTGATTTATGTTATTAAAATATATTATTTTTATTACTTGTTTGAAGAATAAATATTTTTCTAAAAGTTAATTATATACGTATACATATTATCAAAGTTTTTTTTTAACATAATAGGTGTGAGATAATCTAATATGTGAAAAAAAATCGAGTCTCAACTCAATTGTGAAAATATAAAAAATACACCATACATATATCATACATATTAATAACGAGAATCATAAGATTTGAACTAACATCAATTTTATAAATTTTATATTTTTACCCACATTGGAGGTAAAACTAAGTTGTAAAATCTAGCTTCTTTTTTTTTTTTGCTAAGATGACTTAATTTTTTTATTCTATGTATTCGTTTCATGGTACATGTTTAGGGTTTGTGATTATCTATTTCAATAGGGCAAATCCAGAAAATTTTAGGGTCAAAATTGAATTATAAATTTTGAGAGATCAAAATATAATTTTATCATGTATTAATTTATTATTTTATTATTTGCTACAGGGTCATAATAATTTTTTTTCATTTTTTGGAGGGTTAAAGTGCAATTTAACTATATACTACTTTATAATTTAAACATTTCTTAAGAAGCATGCATAGCAATTTTTTTCATTTTAAAAGGGTCAAGTCCCTACCTACACTCTTTAAAATTACCCCTATCTCTTAACAATGCCACATCCAAAGTTTAAACTTATATCTCCTTTTAGGAGTACAGTGTACCTTATCATCGCAACCAATAATTATTAGTGCTAAAATAGCTTAATTAATCAATGAATAAAGGAGAATATCATTTAGGAAAGCTAATTGACGGAATATAATCTTAAGCTTAATTAAGGCAAGTATATATACATACGCAGACAAGTTGACGCAAGGCACAACGATATTTTTCAACTTAATTTTAAGTTAACATAGTTTAGGTCGAGTCAAGTGTGAATTTATAATTGTTTAATCTTTTAACATAGTTTCAACAACAGGCACTACTAGGCAATTGACTATTGAATAATCTATCTTCAAATTAATAATTATGAATTTTGATGGCCAAAAAGAAATAATTATGAATTCCATTCCACCTTTTAGAATCACTTTAAATTAAATTAACACCAATTAATATAAAATAAGAAAAACAAGAACACTAATAATAAGTAATAAGACAACAACATGAAGAGGTTTTTTAATCATTGAACTTAAGATATGGTAAGGATTTAATACCAAACAAGTGTGTTTATATCCATCAATATTCCCCTAATTAATCAGAGAAACTATATTTAATTAAAATTGAAACTTGAATTCTAATATTTGTAATTTTTCTCTGGATACATTAGTTTGCCGTTCATCTGAAAATGTTGAGCAAAATGTGATTATGTTGCCATGATGATGCCACAACTATTTGGCCATAGCTAGCTCCCAACCACATGTTAAAAGATAATGAGCTTCACTTTTTCATATCCTGCGAAAGCAGCAAAATGATTTAATTTCATTTTTTTTTTTTCAGATTGTGGTGTGTAGCCCACCACCCTGCCCTGGAAATGACTTTACTAAACATCAAAAGCCATTGATGATATGCAGAGGAGAATCTGCTGACTTGTCAGCTTAGATGGCTGGACCGCGTACCGCCACCTATGCTCGGCACTTGGTCTAGCACAAGGCAGCACAGCCTTTGGTATTTATTCCACACTCATCGCGTGGTAGCCTTGTGGCAGAAACAGGCTATTCACCACCACTACGAACACCACCATCTATATAAGCACTTACGGATGGCTCTCAAATCCAAAACAAGTTACAGATTGAATTTGAGCATAATTCAACCCCAAACACAAGCCACCATTAGACCCATTTTCAAAAGCCAGTTCCTCCTTTGTTACAGAAGTAGAACGAAAATGTCGCCTTTATCCAAGGTTGTTGCTTCATGGTGCAAGAAGCATGCAGATGGAGATGATGATGACAATGATTTTGACTATGCTCCCGCAGCATGCATGGAAGGCAATGGCGACGATGATGATGGAGACTATGACGTTGCTCCAGCAGCTTCTCTCGAGGGCGATGATGACGACGATGGTAGCTATGATTATGCTCCAGCTGCATGATTGGAGTGAGGTTTATGAGTGCCCCTAACCGTGGGGTTTCTAACCCAAAACTTTTTGCAATTCTATTATGGAGTGAGGTTTATGAGTGCCGCCCCCCCCCCCCCGGTGCGGCTTTAAAGCACCTTGTAATTGTGGGTTTATAAGGATTATTTTAATTAAATGATATTCAAGGAAAACATGGGATCGTATTCTATGTCAGCTATCGTTATTATTTTAGCAATCTGTGACAAACGTTAATATCATATTCGTTTAATGATGATGATGTATAGATGGTCATCATCACTATATTATTAACTACTCAACTAGAGCTTTGTTCTAGTTGTCGTGGAAGCAATTAAATAATTTATTGCAGTTTTGTACTTAAGCATAATCCATTGTTTTAAAAGAATGTTTTCTTATCTGTTGGTGTTATATGGTAAATATCAGTCAAACAAGTCAATGTAGAGCTAATTAATCACTGGTTTGATGGGGACCTAAGAGGTCAGATTCTAAACTTGAAAAAAAAAATCTAATAACTGATATTGTTGCTTTTTTATTTTTTTAAACTACTTGTGTTTAAGGCATATCTAAATATAAGTAAGACTGTAAGATAAGATATAAATAAAGCTGGTTGTTTTCATGTTCCAATCAAAAGAAGATGCTGACACCATGGAAGGGCATTATGAAAAATTCCCAAGGTAGGTTAATAAAATCTTGCGGGCCGATTAGGCGGGCAGCGGGGGATGGTTAAAGTGTTTTATTTTGGCACGATTGCTGGTTCGCGGATAAGGAGTTGAAGTTGCTTTTCTCGAGGCTTTATGGAATAGCCTCGTTGAAATGGGTTACTGTGGCAGATGTGTATGGGAACCAATTAATACTGTACTAAGATTGATTGGAAGAAGGTTGGTAAAAGTATCACATAAACTTTTGTATTAAAAATTAAATTGTATTTTTTATTATAAAATTGTCAAATCAATTTTAAGAGGAAATTGTTCTTTTGTTAAAAATTCTATTAATTTGTAATGTTAAATAATGATATGTTATTGTGTTTATATAAAAATTTCATCAATTTCACTATTTGTTAAAATTTTTTCCATTTATTTCGTTAAAATTTTCATCCATCCATTCTATTTGAATTAGTCCTTCCAAGTCAACATGAGGTACACATGATGTGTCACATATCATTGTTTAGTTGTTGCATCAGCCACGTCCACATTTAACAGTAAAAGTTCATGAAATTTTTAATAAAAAAGAATAATTTGCTATTTTATCTAATATATAGGGACTAATTTATCAATTTTTTAGTAGAGAAATCAAAATGTAATACGATTTCCTAGAATAGGGGCTTCCATGGTATTTTTAGCAAGTAAGAATTTTATAAAGGAGTTGTGCAGATCATGTACTAATCGTATTATCTGGATTAGAGATACGGCTGGGAATTTCTCAGTTAAGAGGCTAACTTTGCTCATGGCAGAGGAGATTGAACAACATTGTGATTTGGGATTTGGAAAATTGTGGATTTTATTGATACCGTCGAAGGTGAAGGCTTTATAGTTGCTTGTCATTCAGAGAATCCCTACGAAATATTTTCTTACGAAGGGAGGGATTAAGCTGAGTTTGAATAAGCTTTAATGCTGTCGGTGTAATAAGTTCGAAGAGACTGGCCCTGTCTCTAACACGGTATGTGATCATGTATATGAATCCTAGTCATATACCATATCAGTTTCTTCAAATAAATGTTAGCTGAAAGGAAAAATATAGCCGCTAGGAAAGGCCAGCAATTGTTTAGCAGATCCATGAATATTACTAAACTCATGCCTTTGTCTGAACTTCAGGTGATAATCTCAACTTCTAAAATCAGATACTAAAATGATACATGAAATGATTCTATGGGATAAAACTACAAAAATATTATATGATTTTTCATGCATATAAAATATTTTACGATTTTTTTATAAATAAAACCATTCAAAAATCATAAAAATCAACTCAAATAAATTTTCGACTTAAAGATGGTTCCATCAATGTCACTAAGAATAAATACCCACAAATACCTTTCACTAGAAAACCGAAAATGACAACAACAGGAGGAGAAAAAGACCAGACAGAGAATATCAGTCATTTTGTTACATTTATTCATTACATATCCTTCAATATTAATGTAAAAGTATTGATTTTTTTTTTTTTTTTTTTTTTGGCTTTGCAACGAAGCCAGCTAAGATTTGACGCGGTTTTTTATGTCACAAGCATCACACGCTCCAAATTTCCTATGCCACGAATCGCCTCGTGTTCCTCTCTATATAAACCCTCTGCCTATCTCCCCACGAGTTTCAACCCAAAAGTCTCCCACTGGTGGTTCAAAGTCAAAAGTCAAAACCCAAAAGCTCCTTTCTCACATATCTTGGGATATCATCATCATGAGTAGCTCAAAGTCATGTGTCATCATGCATGATGCTGCTGCTGATAATATTAAAAGGTTTCAAAGCAGCTCAAACATGAACATCATCATGTACGTTGAGGGTGTACATGTTATTTCAAACTCAAATTTATCGGCTAAACATGATTATGCTCCGGCGCCAGCTTAATTTTAAGGGGTTATAGTAACATTATCAAACCCTGGTTATAGTTTTTGCAATTCTCTAAAACCCTAGTTAGTATGTTGTACTGTATGTTTTTAGGTTTTTCTTTTTGGAGTTAATATGCATGCATGCATGATGTAATCTTATGATAATAGAAAGCAATATATATTGTCGTTAATCTATAAATTGGTTTTCTTTATTTATGTTGTATGAGAAATTTTAGAACAGTCGTGCGGGAATTTTGAATAAATAAATTATTTTATTATTAAGTAATCAAAAGATTGAACTTTTTTTTTATATAGAGTCAAATGATTAAGAGATGTCACATAAATTAATTAACCCAACATGCTAGCAAATAAATATATATATATATATATAATCAAAAACCTGATGATTGACTCCACCAACACAGCTTATGCGATGCTAATCATTTAATTAATTATTAGTTATTAATAATGAATAGATATCATGATGGATTATAATTTTTTGGAGTTGTATATGATGACTCAAAGTCCATTCATTTCTACGTGCAATATGCTTGTGAAATGTTGTATGATATGTACTTTGTACAACTCATGAACCGATATGGCAATATATATCCAATTTTTGCTTATTTTTCATTAATTAATTTCCTACTAACCTATAAATTAGGAGCAAATACTAATAATTATGATGTTAATAAGTATATACGTGAAATATAAATTTAAAAGAAAAGCGATTTTTATTATTTTTAAATAAGAATAAAAATCAGTGTAGGAGAAATGAGGCTACAGGATGATAATTAATTTAGTCTTAAGATAAAATATTATTTGTTTAATAAAAAATTGTATTTACTTTTATTTTTAAAATATCATATATTTTAATGCAATATCAAGCTTATTCATGATAAACACAAACATTTGATAAGATTTAATTATATATGCTTTTCCCTTTTATCTTTAATAAAATGTATTACTATTATAATAACATGACTGTTTTTTATGTTCTTGGTGTGATTTTTTACTCGCAATTTTAGAATAATTGAAATTCAAAAGCTTTTTCCGTCCCTATAAATATAAAAAAATCAATGGAAAAAGGTTAAAAGATGATATTATTGGGTGGAATATCAAGTATCAAACATAAAGAGTAAAAACAGGGAAATATCAAATAGAAAGGTATTTTTTTATGTAAAATAGAAAAATAATTATGTGAAACAAAATGTTAATCTTTTTAATATCAAGAGTTAAGTGATACATATTTAATCATATATATATATATATATTTTAAAATTCACCCCATAATGAGTGTGAGTTGTAATATAATCTAATTTATGGAAAAATGTAAATTATTTTTGAAGTACATTATTATTTTTTGTTAACAAAAGAAAATTAGATAAAATAAAATGAAATTGTTGTTATATATTAACTATTAACGGTTTATTTTCTCAAAACTTTAAAGAAGAAAAATTATCTTGTAAAAATCTTGCTTAATGAATCCTTGCCCTATTGGTTATGGCCGTTTATGTTATAATCTATGTCGTGGGTTTAAATTGTTATTTGCGGGGTAATGATTTGTTCTTAATAAAGGCGTGTGAGTTGTAAAAATAAAATATAACTTAATTAACTTTTTCTTTGGGTTAAGGTGGCTTAATCTTTCATTAATGGAGAATATATTTTTGTAATACCCCTATACCTGATTCAATCATGCAGACCCGATATAAGACTATTACATTTGGTGCCAAAACAGTGATGGCTAAATACTGTTTAATTAAAACATTTGTATATAATATTTGAACTTACCAATCATTTTTGCTAACATATTTATTGTTTATTAATTCATTCCATATATATGTGAAAATACTTCAAGTATCTAAAATAGATAGAATTTCAAGAGTCTACATTTTAGTCCCTATCACATGGGAACACCTTTGAATGTATGTACATGCCATTTTAATACAAAATATAATACCTACTTTTGAAATTGTGAGGATGTGATGAGGTAAGAGATCTTCTAGTTGGACTCTATCTCTTCTAGTTTAATTGTACCTACGCGTTAAAATAACGCGTTAAGCGGTGAAGGCGTAGTAAGCACTACAAGAATAATTAAATAAGTAATCATAACTGAATATTTTAAACTCAATCAATTATTGCATATCTACTCACATATAAGTCTCTTCAACTATGCATTGCTTTAAATAAATTTAACTTATCTTTTGTAAGGTATTAAACTTACCTTAACACACCAGTGATTCACTTTTGTTCTCATTTCACATTCTTAGCCTAAAGTAGACTTTATAGAACACACCGGATATACGGAACAAATACAGAGGTGCATTATAATGCACAAGTGAACAGAGAGCACCAATGTGCTAGTAATCAGAGAGCACTGACGTGCTAATAATCAAAGAGCACCAACGTGCTAATAATCAGAGAGCATCAACGCTAATAATCGAGAGCGCTAAAGTTCCTTAATGGCATGCCACTAATATCTCAAGAGTTCTAAATTTCGCTCTACTTGGGCATTAAAGTTGAATCTCATATATTTAAATAATTCAAATAAATATTTCAAAAAGATAAATAACAATAATTTAAAATTCTTGTAGTACTTACAACAAATAGGTTGAAATGATATATGTTATTCTTCCTTCACTCCTTAACCTTCTCTTTTCCTTTTCCTTCAATTTGATCATTTCCTTTCTTTTCTTTTCTTCAATTTCATATAAACATATAACATTTATAATTTAAAATAATCAAATAAACTTTCTGTACTATTTAATAAAGCAAACATGTATAATATAATAAATTCATCATTTCTTACTTTTGCTCACATTTCAATTTAATCTTTTACTCATAAATTTATTCAAAGCTGTCCTTTTGTGTCATAGTCACTAAATTATTTGTTTCCAGAGCTCCAGAACTTCAAATGAAGAACCATTAATTTTTCCTTAAACTAGACTCACATATATTCATACCACAAAATTTCCAGAATTTTTGGCTTAGCCAATTAGTACAGTTTATTCATTAAAGTCACCCCTGTTCTGCTGTCTGGCAGTTCTGACCCTTCTTCACTAAAAATTAATTATCTCTTCATATAGGATTCCGATGATGTTCTCGTTTATTTCTATTGAAAATAGACTCATTTATGATTCTAAACATATAAACTTAAGCCCCTAATTATTTTTATCCAATTTTTTATGATTTTTCAAAGTCAGAACAGGGGAACCCGAATTCATTCTGACCTTGTCTCACAAAATTAATTATATCTCATGATTTACAGATCTATTGCTTACAACGTTTCTTCTATGAGAAACTAGACTCAATAAGCTTTAATTTCATATCTCACTCAGCTTCTAATTCCACTTCTACAAATTTTAGTGATTTTTCAAAGTTACTCTATTGCTGCTGTCCCAAAACTGCTTTAGTGCAAACGGTTTATTACCATTTTTCTCCTAAGCTTTTAATAAATGATAATTTCGTCCCTGCTCAATTAACTTCTCAATTGAGCTGATTTTTTCTCAATTAACATTTTATTCTATCACTTTAAACTCCTGTATAACCTTTAGGAATCAGAATTTCAGTAATAGTCTTTAATTCTAAATATTTTCACAATTTAGTTCCTAAAATCAATTTCTAATTAGATATTCCATCAATTAAACCTCTAATTCATCAATTTAATCCACATAACTCATGTTCAAAAGTCTAAGAATTTCCAAAATTTCAACTTAATTCAACAAAGCTTTGTTCTAAAACTTATAAAGCATCAAAATTAAAAGAGAAGGACTAAATTAACTTACCAAATTAAACTTCAAGCTTTAAACTTTAAATTTTTCCCTTTTTTTTTCTTTCCTTTTTTCGTCCCCTGCTTCTTCTCTGTTTGGTCTTTACTCTGTTTCTTTTCTGTTCTTCTTTCTTTTACTTTCTCTTTATAATATATATAATAACAATATAATATAATATATTAAAATATCTTTATTATATAATAATATAATAATATATATTAAACATAAAAATCTCAGATTTTCTTTACAATAAACCGCCTCAACTATACAAAATGGCTTAATTGCCATTTTGATCTTTTATAATTTCTTTTAATCTATAATTAAACTTTTACACCTATTTCAATTTAATAATTTTTCCCAAATACTTCTAATTAAGTCAAATTCACCTAAATAAAACCCAATTAGACATTAACTAGCTTCGTAAATATTTTTAATAAATATTTACGTTTGATTTATAAAAACGGAGACCGAAAATATATTTTTCGGTTACTCGACTATCGGGTCACTACAATTTTAATATTTGCTATTTTTGATACAATGCTTAGTACTACTTATAGCTCTTCCTCAACCTTTAAATAGGAGGATGATGCGTTTTAACGTATTCGAACCCACGACCTCTTGCACTGGTAATAATATCGATGTTAATTGAGTTAAGTCTCAATCAATTCTCTTAAGAAAGTTTTATATTTAGTAAAAAATTAAAATGATGATCAAATACATTTAATACATAATGATGATTAATGGGCAGTGTTGTCAATACAGGAAGACGTGATTTCGAGTGCGCGCATTATACTCCTATTTATGAATTGAAAAGAAGATATTGATAATTTTAGACATTACATAAAAAATAAAACATATATAATCAAAACCTATAATGAAATTGTTCAAAAAATATTAAATATTAAACCTAATTTTATTTTTAATAAAATAACTTATCAAACACACAATTTTAATTAAACTTGTGGGCTTAAATTTTGTAGCATTTTGATTGTCTTATATAAAAGAATTCCAACAAGTAGCACTTTAATGTTGTAGATTTAATCCTTCAATTTAATGTAGTTGATTATTTAGTTGGAAAATTATCCCTTAATGGAATTTTTAAAATTCAAGACTGAGTTAAGATTGTGTTCTATAAGATATAGAAAAAAATGAAAAGAATTATATATAAATAAATTCAACACTTGTCACAATTTTAACTATGACTGACTCAAGTCTAAAAACTCAACAAGTCGTATATCAAATAATTATTCTTAGTTTAATGTTGTAGATTTAATTCAAGAACTATATGGTCAAACTCAACTTAAATATTAATTAGCATGAGAAAATCTTCGATTATTTTTATTTTTATATTTTATAATTGAAAATAATGAATTGATTTAATTTATTATTTTTTTACCAAGTCCTACCATTATCAAATTAAAAACTAATTACAAAAATACAAGAAAAGAAGAGAAAAACGCGTGGCTGAAGGGGGCACAAATGGGGACATTGGGGAGGGGGCAGAAGATTTACGTTCGAGCAAAATGTGATTATGTTGCCATGATGATGCCACAACTATTTGGCCATAGCTAGCTCCAAACCACATGTTAGAAGCTAATTAGCTTCACTTTTTCATATCCTGCGAAAGCAGCAATATGATTTAAATTTTTTTTTTTTTAGATTCTAATGTGTAGTCCACCACCCTGCCCCAAAGTTGACTTTACAAACATCAAAGGCCATTAATGATATTCAGAGGAGAATCTGCTAATTTGTCACCTTAGGAGGCTGGACCGCGCACCGCCACCTATGCTCGGCACTTGGGATAGCACAAGGCAGCACTACTTTTCGTCTTTATTCCACACTCTTCGCGTGGTAGCCTTGTGGCAGAAAGAAGCTGTTCACCACCTCTACCAACACCACCATCTATATAAGCACTAATGGCATCCTTTCAAACCCAACTCAAGTTTCAGATTGAATTTTAGTATAATTCAACCACAAACACAAGCCACCATTAGACCAGTTTTTAAACCACAGTTCCTCCTTTGTTACAGTACAGAAGTAGAAGGAAAATGTCAGCTTTATCCAAGGTTGTTGCTTCATGGTGCAAGAAGCATGTAGATGGAGACGATGATGACAATGATTTTGACTATGCTCCCGCAGCAAGCATGTAGAAGGACGACGGCATAACATTACTAAACAAACAACAGGGTTATTTATCTTCAACTACATGTTAGCAGAAAAAGATACCTGCTAGGAAAGGCCATAATTGTTTAGGAGATCCATGAATATCAGCAATTCAATGAATATATGCCATGAACTATTATGAAATTAGGAAAAGAAAATTCTTAACAAAAATCTGATTTCAATGTAGGTTCCCCTGTTAATAAACAACAGTTTACAGATTTCAGTCAAAAACTCAACATACTAGGGGATGGAACATGCTGGACAACCCAGTTTTCCATTTTTCTCCATCTAATATAAACTAAATGAGAGGGAGAAATTGACAACTTCAAATTAAGAATACGGACACGATGTTATTGTCTCTACAGAGTGGAATCATTTGCTTCAAATTTTACCAGCCGTTGAGCCATTCGTACTCCCATCTCAACATTCCCATTTGTCCTGCAAGCACTAAGCAAGGAACCATGAAGGGGCACAATGGTTTAATTATCTATGCTTTGGCAAATCTTGTGCTTTTGTATATTCTGAGTGGATACATTAATTTGACATTCATCTGAAAACGTTGAGAAAAATAGGCCACCACTGTTTGACTTTAGCTAGTTCCAAATCACATTTTAGAAGATAATAAGCCTCACTTTTCATATCCTGCGAAATCTGCCATATGATTTTTTCGGTTTGTATTGTCACTGTCTAGGCCACCACCATGTCCTAAAGGATCTTACACTTGGCCCTACGCATACACCCAAAGATGACATTACTAAACATCAAAGGCCATTTATACGATGCAGAGGACAATTTGCTGAGTTGCCACATACTCATTAGTTAAATTAATATGTTAGAACATTTAGCTGGGAAGTCTCATTATTGTTGTCTTGATGGTTACTCAGGGTTTTTCCAAATTCTAGTGGCACCGGAGGATCAAGAGAAGACGACGTTTACGTGTCCATTTGGTACGTTCGCTTACAGACGAATGTCGTTCGGACTTTGCAACGCACCAACCACGTTTCAAAAGTGCATGGTAAGTATATTTTTCGACTATATCGAGAAAATAATTGAGGTGTTTATGGACGAATTTACTGTGTATGGTGAGTCTTTTGAGGTATGTTTATCAAATCTTGCAAAAATCTTGGAAAGATGCTTAGAATTTAATCTCATCATAAATTATGAGAAATGCCATTTTATGGTAGATAAAGGATTAGTTCTAGGTCATATCATTTCTGCTGAGGGAATTTCTATCGATAAAGCAAAATCGATATCATTAACTCACTACCGTACCTCACAACTGTGAGGGAGATTCGTTCTTTCCTTAGTCATGTAGGTTTCTACAGGAGATTCATTAAAGACTTTTCAAAAATTGCACAAGCACTTTGCAATCTCCTACAGAAGGACAAGGAGTTCGAGTTTGACCAATCATGTAGAAATGCGTTTGACACGCTCAAACATAAGCTCGTTTTGGCACCTATCGTTCAACCACCAAATTGGAATTATCCTTTCGAGATAATATGCAACGCAAGTGACCATAGCGTAGGAGCAATCCTTGGGCAAAGAATCGAGAAAGAACCACACGTCATCTCCTATGCGCCTAAGACTTTGGATGCTGCCCAAAGCAATTACTCGACTACTGAAAAAGAGTTTCTAGCTATAGTTTTTGCTTTGGAAAAATTTCATTCATACTTATTAGGGACTAAGATTGTCGTTTTCTCTGATCATGCAGCTCTTAAATACATGATTAGGAAAAAGGAAGCAAAACCAAGGCTTATAAGGTGGAATATTACTTTTGCAGGAGTTCGATCTCAAAATAAAGGATAAAAAAGGACGTGAAAATTTGGTAGTTGACAATCTAAGCCGAATACCTCCATCGAAAGATGTCACACCACTTAAAGATGATTTTCCAGACGAAAGTCTGCTTGCTACTCAGACGGTTTTTCCTTCGTACGCAGATATTCTGAATTACCTTGCCACAGGTATAGTCTCTTCTAACTTATCAAGTTTTGAAAAAGATAAGATTAAACGCGAATCGCGATACTACATTTGGGACGACCCCTACCTTTGGAAATACTGTTCCGATCAGGTAATTTGACGATGCGTTGCAGAAACTAAGTTAAAATCAATTCTATCTTTTTTTTCATTCTTATGCATGTGGTGCGCACTTTGGCCCTAAACGAACTACACATAAAGTGCTTGAATGTGGACTCTATTGGCTACATATTTTTCAAGATGCGTATTTGTTCTGTAAAACATGCGAAAAGTGCCAAAAGGTAGAAACTTGAGCCAAAAAAATGAAATGCCTCTAACCCCTGTACATGTTTGTGAAATATTTGATATATGGGGCATAGATTTTATTGGACCTTTTGTCTCGTCATATGGTAACATCTATATTCTACTTGTAGTTGACTAAGTGTCGAAGTAGGTGGAAGCAAAAGCCACTCGTCATGTTGATGCAAAAACAGTAGTTGATTTTCTAAAGAGTTATTTTTTTTCCAGGTTTGGCACACCGCGAACATTGATCAGCGATCGTGGAACGCATTTTTGTAATAAGGTAATCGACACACTTTTGAAAAAATACGGGGTAGTGCAACGAGTCGTTACGGCTTATCACCCTCAATCAAACGGTCAAGCAGAAGTGTCGAATCGAGAAATCAAGTTGATTTTGGAGAAAACCGTCAAGCCGAGTAAAAAAGATTGGAGTTTGCAACTAAACGATGCACTGTGGGCGTATCGTACGGCTTATAAAGGACCAATAGGTATGTATCCTTATCAACTGATCTTCGGTAAACCATGTCATCTGCCTGTTGAACTAGAACATAAAGCGTTTTGGGTGGTCAAGCAATGCAACATGGAGTTGGAAGCTGCAGGTAAGCATCGCAGGTTGCATATTCAAGAACTTGAGGCGTATGAGAGTGCCCAAATTTATAAGGATAAGGTCAAAGCATATCAAGACCAAAAGATAACCCGTAAACAACTTATGGTAGGACAAAAAATATTACTTTATGACCCTACATTAAGAAATTTTGCAGGTAAATTTCGAACTAAGTGGTTAGGGCCTTTCGTTGTTACTCACGTATTTTCATATGGTATAGTCGAGGTTAAAAGCGAAGAATCGGGAAAAAATTTAAGGTCAACGGACAGCGATAAAGCCTTTCTACGAGAATTTTCAAGTCCATGTGGTTGAGGAGTTAATCCTCAAAGAGCCGGATAAATAAATTCCTAGGTCGTCGAGCTAACGACGTTAAACAAAAGCACTTTTTGGGAGGCAACCCAAATTTATTTTCATTTATTTAATTTTGAGTTCTAGTAAAATTTAGGATGTAAATAAATATTTTTTTAAATTCAATTAATTTGATGTTTTTAGGAACGTAATGGAGGTTATGATTTTATTTTCTGAAAGTCGGATAATGGTGGTGGCGTGGGCACGACGTGTTAATTGGTGATAATTATTTACCCACAAATAAAAAATACCCAATATTCCTAACCTTCGTAAAACCCCAAATCCAATACCACCACCAACCCATTTAACCTACCCCAAAACCAATACCTACCGAACCATCCTACCCAAAAAAACAAATTACCCACAAACAAATCGAATACCCAAATTGGCCCTAAGAAAAAAAAAAGGAAGGAGTTGGGCCGAACGACCTACCAACCCCAAAAAAGAAAAGGAAATTCAAACACCCAAATCCTTAAAATTTCTCAAACCCTTTTTCTCTCCATCTTTCCCATCTGTTTTAAAACAAAAAAAAAAAAACACTTTAACCCAACACAAAGCCACGCCACCACCGTCGTCAAGCGTCACTACCACTATTGCTATTCGTCATCTTCGTCGGACACGCGAGTCACCATTGTATCGCCGTCACCGAACGCCACTTCCCCGAAGCACCATCATCTTCTCTTCCTCTAATCGCCGACCGACACTTCGACCACCACACATCGACTTTCTTCACCCACCCTATTGACCTATCGGAACCCTTATCCTCACCCGTGTGCCACCGCTCTTCCATTCCCCATCTCTTTCATTTCTTCTTTTTCTCTATCACCAAACACCCAAACTACCCTCCCACCACCTTAACCGACACCAAAATTGAAACCTCCACCGTCACCCTTCAAAAGTGGCCCAAACCTTACTATTGCCGCCATCGCCGCCATCGCCACCATCGTCTACTACTGCCTCGTTATCGTAGCAAACAGAATCGACTATTCGTTGTGCCTACACAGAAACTATGGTTTGAACTCGAAACCAAACGACCGATAATATTTCGGCTTCACTCAACCAAAGTCGACATCTATTTTTAGTGCCTCCAATCGTCGATATAGCCGACGATGACTCCAAGCCTTCTTCATCTTCTCCAAACTGAATGACCGCCCCAACAAGAAATCATTGCTAACGAAGTCTGACTCCGGTCGAAATAGTTATCCTCAAAAGGTCGATTTCTAACCCTCAGCCTGATTTACCTTTACTTACGTATTATGCAGGTTGCTCGGAAGAAGTCGGGACTTCTAACGGCAATGTCGAAAGGCCCTCAAATGGGAACGAGCGTATCTCTCAACGCCAAACACAATTGTCTACCACTCGAGCTCGTCGATGATCGACTCACGAGTCAACAACATCCCCGAACAGCAGTACTGAAGCTGTTGGAAATTCAAGTCCACCCGACTTGCCTAACGAATATGTTCGACCATCACGAGACGGTCAACGCAATAGACGAGATCGTAAACACTATTCCTACCGAAGGTCGATTACGAGGATTTCTGGACTTTTTGATCTCAGAGTATCGAGCAAGATATGACAACATCCGACAACGTCTGCTCCCGGTCTGTAAGCAAATCAATCTCTGTAACACCGTTAACCCTTGTCCGTCGCCGGATTGGGTAGCAAGGCATTACCGAACAAAACACAAGTAGCCATAAACAATTACTGCTCACATAGTCATATCTGAAAGCAGTTTAAAACAACCCAAATATGCTTAGATAACAACATACAAAAATTTAATCCCTTTTATGATATTCACAAATAACTCATCAATATAATTAACAATGAACAATGTCCACTTGATATCTTAAAATCACATTAGCGAATATACACATCTCAAAGAAAGTATGTCTCAATTTATTAATAAGAACATAACCAAATCGCAAATTTCATTATAAAACTATCTTCTCAATTCGCTTTTCATTTGATCACTTCACGGTAAATCCTCCTCAATCTTTAAACCAAACACATTCGAATATGGTACTAACCATTTCCCAACTTCAACCTTTCGGTCAATTCATATGAATATCTATCACACACGTGATATACAATAAGATATATTTTTGAAACAAGCTAAATACATGATCCTATGCGACATATATAACATAAATCAACCATGCACCATATTATTAATGAAACATAGCAATCATATACTACATATAATTAAGTTATAATCAAATCGATATAACCAAACACATTAAACACTCAATCACGAACTCATAATGCCAAGCCTAATTCTAATGATCCAAGTAAAGCCATTTTTGCATGGCTAATATATACAAGGACAAATTCATAGCTCGAAACTTAGTCTAGCCTATACATGCCTTTAATTTAAAATCTAAAATCAAAAATACCAAAATAGGTTGATAGTGTAGATGACTTTGTTGGCGATCCCCGAGCTCTTAGCTTGATCAAAATCTATAAAATGAACAATGAATACACACGAGTAAGCTAATTTAGCTTAGTAAGTCTTAAGCAATCATAATATACCAATTAGATACTCAAGCATTTTAAAACAATTAAGTAATAACATTGAATTTAAAACAGCTTAACTCGAAAGTCCTTCAAAACCGAATGCTTTTACCTCACTTAACATAACACTTATCATTCCCATAACATTAGCATACAAATTACCATTTCAAGATCAAATTCAAAATATAACACCTCCTTTCTTTATAATATATTCATAATACACATATATGAAACTCACTAAGTTCACATAAATATTCGAATAAGTAAAGGGCCGTGTACATCCGATTTACCTCTTTAATTATAAACACATGTTCATTTAAGCTCTCATGTATCCAAGCATCTAATATCAATAGTTCAAAGCTTAGTACTTAAATGATCTACTAATGTTGAATGCTAATGCTCATTCAACAACCATCATCACTATTTCACCTTTAAACTTCAATTTATAATCTCATCATATAGATCACATATAGATTAAATACTTTTTCCAATTACTCATATTTTCGATACACATAATTCAATAGGATCACATATATATATATACAATAAGTATATACTTTGCACTTAATAATTTCACATAAAAGGAAATATATTCACACACACACACACACACACATATATATATATATCCATTTGACATTTCATACATTCGTATACATGGCATCAAAGTAATCCCAATATGTCACGTAAACATAAGCATAAGACTGAATATACAGGATCAATTAGTATCATTCATATCAATATATTTATACGGATACCTTTAACCACTTTATGCTTTCAAATAACCAATTTCCTCATGGCATAGCTTATACACAATTTGCATCTACCAATTGTACATCACATTTCCTTCACAAATTTGTTTACTTATTATCATCGCATATATATATATATATATATATATATAATACATGAATATGAATAGCACATACCTTGTAGCCAAATTAACAAACTCATTTTCAAATGCTTAGGCTCACTTGATTTATTTCATGACTTTACTAGTACATAATCTAAACTTGGAATTTCAACTCACCAGTATAAAAAATGCTAGGCATTTGCCCGAATCTCACATACTAGCACTAGACTTGCTAGACTCAAAGTCTGGAGTTCGAACACCGGCATTTAGCCTGCTAGGCAATAAGCCCGATATTGTAACATCCTCAAAGTGGGCCTACTCATTTATATGATAGTCTAATATGATAAGTTGGGATTGTAAAGGTTGGGCTGACTTTTTGATTAAATATATGGATTAGAGTTTAAATTAAGTGATATTTTGGGCTTTTAAAAAAAATTGGGTTAGGTGGCTAATAAATGGTGTTAGCTTATAATTTAAGAAGATGGTTAATTAAGTGACAAGCTGGGCTTGTGGCTCAAAGAATTAAAGTGCATTAAGTGGGCATAAGGTGGCGCCATAAAGGGGGAGGAATTTGGGCCCTTGTGTGGCCGTTTGGGCCCTAAAAGATGGGTCAAATTCGGCACTTAAATGGAAGGGGGTGGACGAAAATTAGGCTACCTTTTAGAAGTTATTTCTTTTATTTTAACTATTAAAAAGCTGATAATTAATAAGGAGAAGTTGGATTTAAGGTGGGCTCTCTTAAAGGTAAGATAAGGATTGAGTTATCAGATGAGATGAAGGCTATCAGGAGAGGGGAGAGTTGGCCAAAATTCTAACTCTGTGTGTGTGGGTATGCCGAAATTTCTCTATAAATAGGGAGTAGTATTCTTCAATTTTGGTATTCTGAAACCCTATTCTTCTCTCATTCTCTGCCAAAATTTCCAAGCCTTCTCTACAGTTTCTCTTTTTCTTTTTCTAAAAGCCGAATTCCTTTGTTCATTCTCTCATCTCCCATAGCTGAATCTACAAGTGAGATCTCTATTTTCCCGAAGGTGCACCATAAGCCACATACTCCTTAGTAATTTGGTAAGTTTCAGGATTTTATTCTATGCGATTTTACTCTTTCTTTTCATTCAAATCTAACCCGAAACACTTATTTAAGGCCTGTCGATTTTCCCTCTCTGCTTTTAGTAGCCGAATCTATCTCATTAAAAGTCTCCTGTGCCGATTTGGTGGAAAAGCCAAAGGTAGGAAGGTGATGTTTTCTTAGGGATTTTCGGGATTCGACAAATAAGGCTCTACGTTAGGGATAATAGATTTTCGTGGTATCGTGTGTAATACCTCCCACCATCTAGATCTGCCTAATATTGTATGTTCATGTGTTTTATATGTTTTGATAAATGCCAAAATCTCAGTTTATTGATGCAACCCCAAGGAAGGTAAAAGCGGATCCCCAGGTTAGTAAATAATTTGTTTAAATGTTATAAGTAAAATGCTTGTATGTGATTGCATGGGTTGGGTTGATGAAAGGAGGAAGTTATACATTATATGTGTAGCGGCTAATGCCGTGAATCGTTATCTGAGCCGACCATTAAATGCTATACGAGCTTGGCCATTATATGTTATAAGGGCTTGGCCATCATATGTGGATGAGCAAAGATGATCGTCATCATGGTGTGTAAATGTGTGGGTCGATTGTAGAAATCCTCAATGGTGTGAACGATTGGTACGGGGTGTGTAGCGGATGGAAACCTAGGCAAACAGGTTGGGCCTTGCATATTAATTGCTATTAATTTTATTATGATTATTACTTTGTTTATTTTGTTTAATGGGCTTAAGGCCCAAACTCTAGTGGTGCATGAGGGTTGCACACTAAGTCTCGCGACTTACCCTTTAATTAACATTTCAGGTGATACCTAGTGATTCTGGACCGAGTGGAGAGGAACGCAAGGTGGCCATACTGAAGAATATGTAGATTTGGCAAAAGAGACTCAAGTTTTATTTTATCTTTTAATTAACGGACTTGAATCTCGTTGTAATAAGACCATGGGCTATTATGTTTTATTATGGGCTTCTATTACTTTAAGTCGTTTAAGTTTTTATTTTAATTAAAAATGCATGTATTTAAGTTTGAATTTTTACTCTACTTAAGCATATTCTATATAAAACATATTTGGGCTTTTCGAAAATACGACATGTTTCGATAGAATTTTTCTTGGTGACATACCAGATCCGGTTGTAGTGTATATTGGGTTTGGGGTGTTACAGATATATTTCACAAGACGAGGCATGCTAAGCATTAAGCCCAATAAAGATCATCGAAGACGAGGCCCTGCTAGGCATTAAGCCGAAATAAATCACAAGGCTCGCTAGGCATTAAGCCCTATAAAGACACAAGGCACGCTAGGCATTAAGCCCTATAAAGATCACCAAAGACGAGGCACGCTAGGCATTAAGCCTATAAAGATAGGCATTAAGCCGATAAAGATCACCAAGACGAGGCACGCTAGGCATTAAGCCCGATAAAGTCACCGGTACGAGGCCTGCTAGGCATTAAGCCTAAAATTTCAACATTTTCAACATTCCAACACAATTTACTTAGTGCTAAGATCACAACCATCTCGTATACAACATATTACTTTCACATATTAAACCAAACTTGCTCATTCACATCACATTTAACAAAAATAAATTCAATACAATATTATACCCCATATTCGGCCAACACATATTTTAGTACTTTAAATTTCCAAATATTTTCATATACTGTACTCATAATTAATTCTTTGGCATACATTTTCTTAATAACTTACCTCGACTGTCGACGGACCGCGTAGACCGGCTTTTCGATAACCTTCGTCTTTCCCCGATCAAAATCCGTTTTTCTTTGTTCTTGATCTAACACATTAAAATTCAGCTCATTCAAGTACATTTCATTTCATTTAGTCCCTAAACACATAAATGGGAAAATTACCATTTTGCCCCTAGGGTTTCACATTTTTTTTTACAATTTAGTCCTATTTGCACAAAACATAAAATACACAAAATTTCACTACAACACTTTAGGGCCGAATGTTCACAAGGACCATATAAATCCATTTCTTTCATTTATTTTTCATTTTATTCCCCTCAAAATTTCATTTTTGCAATTTAGCCCAAAATACTCAAATTCACTAAAATTTCTAATACAAAACATACTAATCTTTAACATAGCTTTAATTTAAAATCATCAAACATCAAAAACCTCATGAACACATCAATGGTCGAATGTCATATACACACTAATCTCAAAAATTTTAGCATGGGTCAGATAGTATACGAAGCAACGATCACAAAAACGTAAAAATTATCAAAAACCGACTAAAAATACATACCCGATTTAGCTTGAATGTATGACCGAATGCTCAAAGCCTTTAAACCCTTATTTCTTAGTTCACATACGGAAATGAAGAAGAAAGAACAAATGTGATGGCTTTTAATTTCATATTATTAAACATATAATAATATTTTTTTTATGTTTTACCATTTTAACCTTTAATAAATAATAAAAACAACATATAAATTAAGGTCAATCTTGTCATATGCCACCCGCTAACTTAAAAATGGGCTAATTTCCCTTTTAATGCCCCATATTAAAAAGCCATCATCATTTTAGCACTTTACACTATAGTATGCAACTTTTACACTTTACGCGATTTAGTCCTTTTTGTTAAATCGAACACCCAAACGATTAAATTTTTCTGCGAAACTTTCACACACATTAATTCACATATAATAAACACAAAATATAATATTTAAAAATTTCTCAGACTTGGATTTGTGGTCCCAAAACCACCGTTCCGACTAGGGTCAAATTCGGTCTGTTACAAATCTCTCTACTCTTGATATGTTGAATATTCGCGATGCTGTGATTGGCTATTTTGATGCTATTGGTTGGAATTCATTTGCTACTATTTCCTATAATTCATATTATGAATTGATTTATAAATTCTACACTACATTTAGCTTCAATATTAATGCATTACGCACTGTTGAAACACAAAGAATTATATGTTTTCGTTTGCTTGGTAAAGACTTTCGGATGTCCATTTCTAAATTTAACATTTCCATGGGTTTCGTCGACCCTAACAATATTCAATTCGATTCCTATCATACTACTCTATTAGATATACCAAGTAACTTTGATGCTCAAGATGCTTATTGTGTTTTAGCTCATTCTAATCAGCTTTATAATCTAAGGACCACAAAAGACTTATTGGTACGTGAACCTGCTTTAAGATATATTCATCGATTTTTAGCCTTTAGTTTTTCAGGTAGAAATGATTCGTCATTTGTTCTAAATAAAACTGAACTATTCTTTTTGTGGTGTATGCATTTTGGTTTTAAAGTTAATTTAGGATATTGGTTTGTACGAAATTTTCATGCTGTTTTGCATTGTAATCGTCCACTAGTACTTGGGTCATATATTACGAATTTAGCCTCTCGACTTTTTCCCTCTGAAATTGATTTCTCGTCCTTAACATGTGCATATAGTATGGACAGCTTAGATAAATATTGTTTGGATTATATGGGATTGCTTGTCGGTACCCCTACTTCGTGTTATTTTGTTCCTCCAGGTACACGGACTACTCGCGAAAATATGGTTTTTCGCCAACGCCCACACATCAATACTAGAGAGCAAGAGGAACAACCTCTATCTGTGGAGGCACATTTAAGCCGGATTGAAGCTCGACTTAGAACAATAGAAAATCAAGTCTCCACAATCTTTGACATCTTACAAAGTCATTACCCTCAACACCGACAAAATCATTAAAAAACACCTGAAAAGTATTCTGAACTTTTCTTTTTACCTGTTATTTGAGCTGTTGTTTTTTATCTCATATGACACATGCTTGAGGACAAGCAAAGTTTAAGTGGGGGGTTGAAATTGATGATGAATATGCATGATTTTTGCCACATGTCTTTCTTTTGCATGTGTTCAATCTTATGCTAGAATTATTCAATAGTTTATTCCGACATTGAGCCTCTAATCTCATTACTTATTCAATTTGGGCGACTCTAAATTGCAGTAAAGAGTGGTAGTAAGGTCGAGTCCACAAGGATTGGATATTGTAAAAAACTTCTGTGTTCACTTATGAACAGAATATTCGTCACGTAAGCGTCGTGTCAAGAGTCGTGCCCACGACTCCAAACGTACCTGCAACAAAAAAAAAACAATTAAATCAGAGGAGATTGAGAATGTTTAAGAAAGTAAATAATCTAATCAACTTAAATAAACGATTGACTACTATTGAAAATAAATGTAAACTGGAAATAAATTCAGACTTGTGTAAACAGATAAAAAAGCTTTAGCCTTAGACTCGGTAAATTTTGTATCAAGAATTGATCCTTGAGAATTAATCTTCTCCTCCAAATAATAAGTTGGTTATAGCAGTTAAGAACATCCTAATCACCAATTCTTCCTCTAGTAGCTGGTTCCGGCACGACCTGCAAACCAACCCTTACCGATTATCTAACCGAGATACACGTGTTCCCGATTCAAGATTCTGGCAGCCTTGCGCTCTGAAGAACCCAACTCAAATCAATAGCCTCAACCGCGTGGGTCGTTTAAACCCAATCATTTCTTCCTTGATTTATTCTCAGAAATTGAATTCAGTACGGCCTACTCGAATCTCCAACTGTCAGCAAACAAGACTCCAACCCAACGTGCACTTTGACTTGAAATCGAATTTAACTTTAAGGGATGATTGGTCTATCCCGATACTTAGGAAAAAAATGAATACCGATTGGAATGATTTTTAGCACAAATTCGTATCTCACGATTCCCAACCGGAAAGCACACCGGCCTAAAGCTAAGATGAAATTTAGTGAAGTATGAAATTATTCATGCTTTGTATGTTTTGAAAGGTAGGTTGATGATAATGGAAGAAATTGGGGAATGAAAAGACTTGAAAGGCAATTAGCCCAATTTATATTAGCAAGCAAAATGCCAATGAAAATAGCAGTAGCTCACGTCAATTCCAAAGAAAAAGAAAGAACAATTCTATTCCAAATTGAACTAGGAAAGTAGAATTCATTGATGCCTTTCCAAAGGACATTAAGGCCCTATTTATATACATAGAGTTTGCTATTTTTGGCCTTAACTAATTTAACTTTAAATCAAAAATAAAATAAAATAAATAAAAATAAAATAAGATTTTTTTCCCTATTTTTGGCTTTTACAAAGTCAAAAATTATGATGAGTCATTAACTTTTCTCCATATTTTTTATTCGGCCTCATTTTTATTGATTGTGTTTTAATTTGGTCCTTTTCTACTCGTTTTTGTCTCTTAACGTCCCAATTGCATCCTTGACAAGATTAAAACATAAAAGTACTAATTTAGCAGGGATCAATTCAGAAATAAATCGAATTAAACACAAAATAACATGGAAATTAATATGTTACCACTGGACCACGTAGCGCCAGTTGAGCTCAGCATTTGGCCTTGCACAAGGTAGCACGACCTTTGGTCTTTAGTCCACACTCTTCGCGTGCTAGCCTTGAGGCATAGAGAGGTTATCCACCATCTTTACCAAGACCACCATCTATATGAGCACTTCTAGAATCCTTTCAAACCAAATACAAGTTACGGATTGAATAATTCAACCCCAAACACAAGCAACCATCAAACCAGCTGACCTTAGAAATAAACCAAAGTTCCATTTTTAAACCCCCTACTCTCCCCATTCCTACTTCGTAACGGAAGCAGTACAAAGAAAATGTCACCATTTTCCAAGGTTGTTGCTTCATCGTGCAAGAAGCATGTAGATGGAGATTATGATGATAATGATGGATTTGACTATGCTCCTATAGCATGCATGGAAGGAAATGGTGATGATTGTGAAAAATATAAAGTCGGTAATGACAAATATATCGCAAAGAAAAGAGAAATAAAAAAAGAACACACAGATTTTTGTGGAAACCCTTTTGGAAAAAAAACCACGAGCAGGGGAGAAGAAAATTCACTATGTCGAATTTGAATAATTACAAGTGGAATAGACTATATCTATTTATAGGCTTGTAAAAACATATTCTAATAGGAGTGTAGTAAGATTGAAATGCCATATTCTAATCAATATCAAATAGATAGAGTTTAATAAGGTTTAAAAAAATCTTATTCTAAAATAAGATAAAAAAGTGTAGTTCTATAAGGATTTTTCTTTTCTTTTATTTTACTACTGTATTTTATTTTAATAAGGATTCGGGTCACTTAATTCTAACAATGATGATGATGACGACGACTATGACTATGCCCCTGCAGCTACTCTCGATGGTGATGATGATGATGACAGCTATGATTATGCTCCTGCTATATGAGTAGATAAATAGTTAGTACTTAAGGTATTTACTCTTAACAGCATCAAACCTTAATGACGGGGTTTCTAACCCAAAACATTTTGCAGTTCTATTATGGAGTAATGTAACACCCCCTACCCGTATTCGTTGTCAGAATAGGGTACAAGACATTACCAGAGTTTACGATTTTTTTTTTTATATAGCCCCATTATAAATATCAAACCTTCCCTGCAAATTTTAAACCGAGACCAATCCACATCAACCAATCCAATTCAACATATTTTCAAAATAGATTCATGCATGTTTATAAGATAACATCAACACATACCAAGCCAATGTTTGCTAGCCATACCAATGGCTGACCTTACATTTATTTTATATTAACATTACTTTATTAGCTTATACATGCCATTGATTTCCAAAATAAAGTTTCTTTATATACCGAAATCTTGAGGCTGATAGTGTGATGTATCTCCTACCGAATCCGACCTCCGAGCTCTTAACACTACAAAACAGGGAAAAGGAAACAGGGTAAGCACTTTGTGCTTAGTAAATCCATGTAACAAGAATTATACTTACCTAACATTTTCAATACAATGCAATAAACATTCATATATCCATTCAATGCATTATCACCCTAACATACACAAGCTCAACATTCAAGTTAGTTCAATAATTTCCATGTATCAATAATATATACCATGATTGATGAGCTCATCAATACCATGATTTCGCTTTGTTATATTTCCATATTTATCCCGTTGAATTACTCGAAATTTCGATGGATTTTCAGAAGCACACTTTTAGTGTACAATCCAGGTCCGTCAATTCATGTTCATGTGCGCACATTTTCATTTCAGAGAGCACACTCCCGCGAACCTCATCTTTACAAATGGATTACGGTCGAGCTAAATCCTCATAATATAAACTCATAGAGTATTGTCGGGATTACCCGTCCAGGCTAAATCCCCTGCAACGACAATTACTCTAATGCTTGGATCTGAATTACCAATCCAGGCTAAATTTAGACCCTAATTCGGATTACCCGTCAGGCTAAATCCATTTTCCACATATTCTTGGAGGGCTATATCAAGATAGGATCACCCGTCCGGCTATATCCTTTTACCGTCAATTCCTTTTCGAGATCCACGAATTTTCCTTTCATTCAACCGGATTTCTTCCCTTTTATCAAATATATCAATGTTTCATCAATCTTCATACAATGAACATTCAAATTATATTCACATCATAACATACATTTCAAGCATTTAAGAAGATAATTCAAGTTACATGAACTTACCTCGATACTAGTTCGTATATAAAATCTACTAATCCGGGACTTTTTCCTTTCCTCGATCTAGCGTCGTATTTGAGTTTTCCGGATCTAAATGAATAAATTCAATCATCAATTCAATACATTTCATGTTGACATGTACCATTTTCTATAATTCTATTATTATTTTTAGTTCATTCAAAACTGTCTACTTGAGTCATAGTCACTAATTTATTTTTATCTTGAGCTACAGAACTTAAAATTTAGATCCGTTAATTTTCCCTAAAACTAGACTCACATATATTCTTCCCATAAAATTTTCAGAATTTTTGGTTTATCCAATAAGTACAATTTATTCTTTAAAGTCACCCTTGTTCTGCTGTTTGACAGTTCTGACCCTTCTTCACTAAAATTAATTATCTCTTCATACAGGATTCAGATGATGTTCTAGTCTATTTATATTAAAATAGACTCATTCATGATTCTAAAATGTAAATTTAAGCCCATAATTATTTTTATTAAATTTTTATTATTTTATAAAGTAAAAACAGGGAAACCCGAATTCATCCTGACCTTGTCTCACAAAATTTATTATATCTCATGATTTACATATCTATTGCTTACATAGTTTCTTCTATGAGAAACTAGACTCAATAAGCTTTAATTTCATATTTTTTTCATCTTCTAATTCGATTTCTGAAATTTATGGTGATTTTTCAAAGTTAGTCTACTGCTGCTGTCCAAAACTGTTTTAGTGCAAACTGTTTATTACCATTTTTCCCCTAAGCTTTCAATAAATGATAATTTCGTCCCTGCTCAATTAACTTCTCAATTGAGCTGATTTATCTCAATTAAAACTTTATTCTATCACTTTAAACTACTTTATAACGTTTTGGAATCATAATTTAAGTAATAGACTTTAATTCCAAATATTTTCACAATTAGGTTCTAAAATCAATTTCTATTGAAATTACCTAATAAAATCATCTCATAAACAAATTAAAGCTTCAATTTCATGCTATTTCATCATAAACTTACATCACTCAGCCATGGTAACTTTCAATTTCATCCATGAGATAAAAAAAACTAATGAATTTAGTAATAGGACCTAGTTGTAAAAGTCTTAAACACACAAAAATTACAAGAAATAGGCAAGTATTAACTTACTTGGTGCAAAAATTATGATATACCAGCTTAGAAAACCCTCCTATGGCGTTTTTGGATGATGAGAGTAAAGAAAAATGAAGATATTTCTAGATATCTCAAATTAGTCCTAGTTTTATTTAATAAATTTTGTTATTTTCCCATTTTACACTTCTTTCAGTAATTCTCCTGATTTTTTCTCAGCTTATGCCGTCAAAAATATCTCCTTTGGGCTTATTTTCTCTTTAGATCCCTTTTCATTTGACAATTGAGCTATTTAATCCTTAATAACTTTTACACCTTTTTCAATTTAGTCCTTTTCATTTAATTACCTACCCAAGCGTTAAAATTTTCTAACGAAATTTAATACCACATTACTAACATTTTATAAATATTCATAAAATATTTTCTACTCAATTTTATGAGATCAAGGTCTCGATACCTTGTTTTTACCCAATTCCTTCAATAATTCCTTTTTCTAACTAACCACTAAATCGGTAAAATTTTCTATCGATATTTTAATACGATTTTCCTATCATATAAATATTCATGCAAAAATATTAAAATAAATTTCTCTTTAAATCGGATTTATGGTTACTGAAACCATTGTTCGATAACCTTAATTTAGGCCATTACAATTCTCCCCTTTTAGGGATTTTCGTCCTCGAAAATCTTACCATAAAGAGGTTTGGATATTGTTTCCTCATTGCCTCCTCCGGTTCCCATGTCGCTTCCTCAATCCGTGCTTTTGCCACAATACTTTCACTAAATTTATTTTTTATTTCTAAGCTCCTTTGTTTCCCATGCTAATATCTTGTTGGTTCTTCTTTGTAAGTCATATCCTATTGAATCTCCACTTAGTTGGAGAAATAACATGTGAAGGATCTGACCGATATCGTCGTAGCATAGAGACATGAAAAACATTATGAATTCTATCGAGTTCCACCTGTAACGCTAATCGATAGCGGCAGGTCCAATTCTTTCTATAATTTCATATGGTAGATAAATCTTGGACTCAATTTACCCTTTCGATAGAATCGGAGAACTTTCTTCCAAGGAGACACTTTCAAGAATACCTTGTCACCGACCGAAATTCAATATCTTTTCGTTTAAGATCGGCATATGACTTTTGGCGATCGAGGCCGCTTTCAAGCTATTAGAATCACTTTTACTTTTCTTCATTTCCGAATCAAATCAACCCCATGTATCTTCTTTTCATCGAGCTCATTCCAACATAACGTGTTCTACATTTTCTACCATACAAAGCTTCATACAGAGCCATTGTAATCTTGATGATAAGCTGTTATTGTAAGCAAATTCAATCAAAGGTAGAAATCTCTCCCAATTACCTTCAAACTCTAGTATACAACATCAGACATATCTTCCAATACTTGAATTACACGCTCAGATTGGCCATCTGTCTGAGGATGAAATGCAGTGCTGAAATACAACTGAGTACCCAAAGCTTCTTGCAATTTGTCCCAGAAATGATACGTAAATCGGGGATCTCTATCTGATATAATGGAGACAGGCACTCCATGTAGCCTGGCAATCTCAAATATGTATGGTTCAGCCAGTTTATCTAAAGAATAATCCATACGTACCGGAATAAAGTGTGCTGACTTTGTCAATCGGTCAACAATCACCCAAATAGCATCTTTTTTCCTCGGAGACAACGGTAACCCCGATACAAAATCCATAGTGATTCTTTCCCATTTCCATTCTGGTATAGTAATTGGCTAAAGTAACCCCGAAGGTACCTGATGTTCAGCTTTAACTTGCTGACATATTAAACATTTTGATACAAACTCAGAAATATCATGTTTCATACCTGGCCACCAGTACATCTTCTTGAAATCATTATACATTTTATTACTTCCGGATGTACGGACATAATACCACCGTGAGCCTCATGTAAAATCTTCGTATGAGCTCGAATTCTTGGTACACATACCCTATCTCCGAATAATAAACAACCATCAACCCTAACTTGAAATCCGAATCGATGCACGACTCACATTGTGCCCGTTTAACTGTAACTTCTCATCATTTTTACGAGCTTCACATATTTGGCTGTAGAAATGTTGGTTTAGCTCTCAATTCAGCTATGATTGAACCATCATCAACCAAAGACAATTGAGCATTCATAGATCGCAAAGCAAATAGAGATTTTCGACTCAAAGCATCGACCACAATATTAGCCTTACCGGATGGTAATCAATAATCAAATCATAGTCCTTTATTAATTCAAGCCACCTGCGCTGTCTCAAATTCAAATCTTTCTGTGTCATCAAATATTTCAAGCTTTTATGATCAGTATAAATATGACATTCCGCCATATCTTTAGCGCAAATACAATAGCAGCTAATTCATGATTATGTACCGGGTAATTTCTTTCATGTGGTTTAAGTTGTCTTGAAGCATATGCTATTACTTTACCTTCTTGCATCAAGACACAACCTAAACCATTTAATGAGGCATCACTGTAAATAACAAATTCCTTACCCGATTCAGGCTGCACTAATACTGGTGCTTTCGTTAATAGATCTTTCAATCGGTTGAAACTCTGCTGACATTCATCAGTCCACTCGAACTTTACATCTTTCTGCAATAATCGAGTCATCGGAGAAGCTATCATAGAAAATCCCTGTACAAATCTTTGGTAATAACCAGTTAAACCCAAGAAACTTCTAACTTCAGATACATTCTTCGGTGGACTCTAATTGACAATAATGAGATTTTACTTAGATCTATCCTAATGCCTTCAATGGATACAATATGTCCAAAAACCCACTTCAAGCCAAAATTCACATTTCTTGAATTTAGCATATAAGCGCTTCTCTTGCAAAATTTGCAACACAATTCTCAAATGTTACGCATGTTCTTCTTCATCTCAAGAATAGACCAAAATATCATCAATGAAAACTACCACGAACTTGTCTAAATATGGTGCGAATATCCGATTCATCAAATCCATAAATCTGCAGTACATTAGTCATTAAATGGCATAACCGAAACTCATAATGCCCGTACACGGTTCGAAAGTCGTCTTTGGCACATCGACTCCTTTACCCAGAATCGATAGTAGCTCGATGGAGATCAATCTTTGAAAATATAGTAGCACCTTTTAGTTGATCAAATAAATCATCAATCCGGCAACGGGTACTTATTCTTTATAGTTACTTTATTAAGTTGCCGACAATCAATACACAATCTCAAAGACCCGTCTTTCTTTTTCACAAACAGAACCGGAGCACCCCAAGGTGAATGACTCGGTCGGACAAAACCTTTATCAACAAGTTCTTGCAACTGTGTCTTTAATTCCTTTAATTCTGTAGGAGCCATCCGGTACGGTGCTATAGAAATCGGAGTAGTTTCCGGAATCAAATCTATAGAGAATTCCACTTCCCTTTCTGGTGGCAACCCTGGTAATTCCTCTCGAAACACATCAGAAAATTCGCATACCACTGGCACTGCCTGTATCTTTGACTCACATACCTTGGTGTCGAGTACATAAGCAAGAAAAGTATCATACCCCTTTTTAACATACCTCGGCAAGTAATAATCGAAATCACATCGATAATCCTCTCATCGATCAGATTTAACTTGAGTAATTCGCCATTCGACACTTCAACACAATATATTTACATTTTGAGTTTACTCTGCATCATCTTTGAGTTAACCAATCCATGCCCAATATCACATCAAACTCATCAAATGGCGGTAACATCAAATCACCAGAAACAATAACCTCTTACCATCGGTGGACAATTTTACAAATTTTATCCACCAAAATAGATTGGCCAAAGGGTTCGAGACTTTAACCACAAATTCATGAGGTTCAACAGATAAATCTTTAACGCATGCAAGCTTTACACATATATATGAATGCGTAGAACCGGATCAATTAATGCAGAATATTAGTATCAAGTAAAGAAAATGTACCAATAATAACATCGAGTCTTTGAGGCATCTTCTCCGAACGAATGACATATGTCCTAGGAGGCGCCGTATCTCAAGCACCTTGCGGTATCTTTTGTAGCTCTCGGCTACCATCGACATTACCGGAAGGTCGAGATGGTCTACCCTCAAAGATGGATTACTCGGCCGATACTGTTCACTTTTTTTTTCACCCCTTTCGGACAATCTCGAGGAAATGGTCAAAAGAACCACATCGGTAACAAGCCCCGCTCTTAAATCGACATTCACCAAAATGAGCTTTATTACAATATTGGCATCTCGGTTTAGGGGTACCAACACTGCCAACACTGGTCACTGATGGAGTGGAAGGTCTTGGATTATTGCGTTGAGAACCTCGCTCTCTGTTCGAATACCC
The DNA here is from genome assembly GCA_025506655.1 of Gossypium rotundifolium. NCBI lineage: Eukaryota > Viridiplantae > Streptophyta > Magnoliopsida > Malvales > Malvaceae > Gossypium > Gossypium rotundifolium. The sequence goes on along the minus strand of CP106734.1, from coordinate 197,143,467 downwards.
AGTGGTTGAGGTAGAACGATCCTGGTACTTCTTCAATTTCTTTGGAGCAGAAAATTGGGATTTTCCCATTGGTCTTTTACTAAAAATTCGAGCTTCCCTCTCAGCCTGTTTCTTTTCTTTGCTCAATTCTTCTGCTTTATAAGCTCACTCTGCCAATGTAGAAAACTCTCGAATTTCAAGCATTCTGATAAGTAGCTTAATTTCTTCATTTAACCCTTCTTCGAATCGTTTGCACATTTCAGCTTCCGACTGTACCCATTCTCGAGCATATTTACTCAACCGAATAAATTTTCTTTCATACTCAGATACTGATCTATTGCCCTATTTCAGCTCAAGAAATTCTTTTCTTTTCTGATCAAGGAATCTCTGACTGATATATTTCTTTTTGAACTCGGTCTGGAAGAATTCCCATGTAATTTGTTCTTTCGGAACAACTGAAGCTTTAGTATTCCACCAATGATAAGCTGTGTCTTTTAGTAGTGAGACGACACATTTTAAACATTCTTCTGGTGTGCAAGATAATTCTTCCAAAACCGAATAGTATTCTCTAACCAAAATTCAGCCCGTTCGGGATCATCATCAACTGCTGCTCGAAATTCTTCGGCCCCATATTTTTGAATTTTATCAACTAGAGCTTTCCCTTTTCTGATAGATTCAGTACTTGTACCCTGTGGAATCTCGGGAACCGGTGGAGGAACAAGAGGGGGAGTTTGAGTTTGCTGCACTGTAGGGTTAGTTCTTATGTACTGAGTAAACCATTCATTCATCATTTGAAAGAAAGCTATTTTTGTCTCCTCCCCTTGACCCTCTGTACCGGGCCTTCTACTACTAGTTTCTTCTCTTTGTACTGAAGCCGGAGCATGACTCCCAGCTTCTTCAGATTGAGCTCGGCCAGATGACATTACTATAAGGAAAACACAATTTAAATGGTCAGGAGATATCACACTATCAAAAATAATTTAAATGGCATGTATAGCTAATCCGTATTCGCTATGTCGGTCCTAGAACCTGTTAAACCGTAGCTCTGATACCAACAAATGTAACACCCCCTACCCGTATTCGTTGTCAGAATAGGGTACAAGGCATTACCAGAGTTTACGATTTTTTTTATATAGCCCCATTATAAATATCTAACCTTCCCTGTAAATTTTAAACCGAGACCAATCCACATCAACCAATCCAATTCAACATATTTTCAAAATAAATTCATGCATATTTAAAAGATAACATCAACACATACCAAGCCACTGTTTGCTAGCCATACCAATGGCTGACCTTACATTTATTTTATATTAACATTACTTTATTAGCTTATACATGCCATTGATTTCCAAAATAAAGTTTCTTTATATACCGAAATCTTGAGGCTGATAGTGTGATGTATCTCCTACCGAATCCGACCTCCGAGCTCTTAACACTACAAAGCAGGGAAAAGAAAGCAGGTAAGCACTTTGTGCTTAGTAAATCCATGTAACAAGAATTATACTTACCTAACATTTTCAATACAATGCAATAAACATTCATATATCCATTCAATGCATTATTACCCTAACATACACAAGCTCAACATTCAAGTTAGTTCAATAATTTTCATGTATCAATAATATATACCATGATTGATGAGCTCATCAATACCATGATTTCGCTTTCTTTGTTATATTTCCATATTTATCCTGTTGAATTACTCGAAATTTCGATGGATTTTCGAAGTACACTTTTAGTGTACAATCCAGTCCGTCAATTCATGTTCATGTGCGCACATTTTCATTTCGAGAGCACACTCCCTGAACCTCATCTTTACAATGGATTACCGGTCGAGCTAAATTTCATAATATAAACTCATAGAGTATTGTCGGGATTACGGTCCGGGCTAATCCTCCAGCGATAATTACTCTAATGAGCTTGATCCAATTACAGTCCAAGCTAAATTTAGACCCTAATTCGGATTACCGTCAGGGCTAAATCCATTTTCCACATATTCTTCGGGAGGCTATATCAAGATAGGATCACCCGTCCGGCTAGATCCTTTTACCGTCAATTCCTTTTCGAGATCCATCGAATTTTCCTTTCATTTAACCGGATTTCTTCCCTTTTATCAAATATATCAATGTTTCATCAATCTTCATACAATGAACATTCAAATTATATTCACATCAATAACATACATTTCAAGCATTTAAGAAGATAATTCAAGTTACATGAACTTACCTCGATACTAGTTCGTATATAAAATCTACTAATCCGGGACTTTTTCCTTTCCTCGATCTAGCTTCGTATTTGAGTTTTTCGGATCTAAATGAATAAATTCAATCATTAATTCAATACATTTCATGTTCACATGTACCATTTTCTATAATTCTATTATTATTTTTAGTTCATTCAAAACTGTCTACTTGAGTCATAGTCACTAAATTATTTTTATCTTGAGCTACAGAACTTAAAATTTAGATCTGTTAATTTTCCATAAAACTAGACTCACATATATTCTTCCCATAAAATTTTCAGAATTTTTGGTTTAGCCAATAAGTACATTTTATTTTTAAAATCACCCCTGGTCTGTTGTTTGACAGTTCTAACCCTTCTTCACTAAAAATTAATTATCTCTTCATACAGGATTCAATGATGTTCTAGTCTATTTCTATTAAAAATAGCCTCATTCATGATTCTAAACATGTAAATTTAAGCCCCTAATTATTTTTATTCAATTTTGTATGATTTTCTAAAGTAAAAACAGGGGAACCCGAATTCATCCTGACCTTGTCTCACAAAATTCATTATATCTCATGATTTACATACCTATTGATTACATCATTTCTTCTATGAGAAACTAGACTCAATAAGCTTTAATTTCATATTTTGTTCATCTTCTAATTCGATTTCTTCAATTTATGGTGATTTTTCAAAGTTAGACTACTGCTGCTGTCCAAAACTGTTTTAGTGCAAACTATTTATTACCATTTTCCCCCTAAGCTTTCAATAAATGATAATTTCGTCCCTGCTCAATTAACTTCTCAATTGAGCTGATTTATCTCAATTAAAACTTTATTCTATCACTTTAAACTACTTTATAACCTTTGAGAATCATAATTTAAGTAATAGACTTTAATTCCAAACATTTTCACAATTAGGTTCTAAAAATCAATTTCTATTGAAATTACCTAATAAAATCATCTCATAAACAAATTAAAGCTTAAATTTCATGCTATTTCATCATAAAATTACAGCACTCAGTCATGGTAACTTTCAATTTCATCCATGAGATAAAAAAACTAATGAATTTAGTAATAGGGCCTAGTTGTAAAAGTCTTAAAAACACAAAAATTACAAGAAATAGGCAAGTATTAACTTACTTGGTGCAAAAATTATGATAAACCAGCTTATAAAACCCTCCTATGGCGTTTTTGGATAATGAGAGTAAAGAAAAATGAAGATATTTCTAGATATCTCAAATTAGTCCTAATTTTATTTAATAAATTTTGTTATTTTTCCATTTTACCCTTCTTTCAGTAATTCTCCTGATTTTTTCTCAGCTTATGCCACCAAAAATATCTCCTTTGAGCTTATTTGCTCTTTAGATCCCTTTTCATTTGACAATTGAACTATTTAATCCTTAATAACTTTTACACCTTTTTAATTTAGTCCTTTTCATTTAATTACCTACCCAAACGTTAAAATTTTCTAACGAAATTTTAATACCACATTACTAACATTTTATAAATATTTATAAAAATATTTTCTACTCAATTTTATGAGATCAAGGTCTCGATACCTTGTTTTACCCAATTCCTTCAATAATTCCTTTTTCTAACTAACCACTAAATCGGTAAAATTTTCTATCGATATTTTAATATGGTTTTCCTATCATATAAATATTCATGCAAAAATATTAAAATAAATTTCTCTTTAAATCGGATTTATGGTTACGAAACCATTGTTCCGATAACCTTGAATTTAGGCCATTACAAGTAAGGTCTATGAGTGGACCCCCATGTACTGATTTAAAGCTCCTTATGATTGTGACATTTAAGGAAAACATGGGATGTATTTTATGTCAACTATCGTTATTATTTTAGCAATCAGTGACAAATGTTAATCTCATGCATTTTATATGTTTACTGATAATGATAGATGGTCACCTTCCCTACATCATCAACTACTCAACTAGAGCTTTGTTGAGGTTGCAGTGGAAGAAATTAGATAATATTATCGAAGTTTTGTAATTAAGCATAATTCAATTTTTTAAAAGAATGTTTTCTTATTTGTTGGTGTTATGGTAATATCAGTCTAGCAAGTCAATGTAGAGCTAATTAATTACTGGTTTTATGGGGCCCAAAAGGTACAATTCAACTTTCATTTTTTCAAAGTAATCGTGTCCAACACATATCCAAATATGAGCACAAGGATTAAAAAAAAATTGAACATATGCATGTCAGACAGAGGAGACTGATCATGTGTCAGAGTCTTAAAAATTTATATAATGAATGATCTAGCCTAAAAACTAACTGTGACAACGACTTGAGGCAAGCGCACCTATCGAATAGTAGTATAGTTTAGTGGCAAGACCGGATTGTCGAACCCAAAGAAACCAAAAGTACTAATACTAACTTTCTTTTTATTATCTAGCTTAAGAATTAAGGGAATTGTTATCTAATATAAAATTAACTAACTACTAAGCTAAAGATGTTAAAACAAAAAGAATGAATTGGGGAAATACTTGTGGGAAAAACCAATTGATTGAGACAATACCCGAGGAAGAATCCACCTAGACTTCATTTGTTATTTAACTCTGAACCAGACGATTTATTCACTTGACTTGATCCGTAGGATTCCCTAATTTATATTAATACCTCTCTCGAGGCTTTTAACGTCTAATCCTAGGTTGATTAATTGAAATTTCTTTCTAATTAAAACCCCTAGAATTGCATTAACTCGATCTATGAACTCCCATATTAGGTTTGACTCTAATCCGGAAGATTTTCGTCATCCTATCTCTAGGGTTGCGATCAACTCCACTTACCTATGCTAGATCTACTCTTAAACAAGGTCTATTCCTCCTCTGCCTAAGAGCATAAATGCTTAAATCAATATTCTGAAATATCAAAACAATAATTAAGAACATATAGTTAAGAACAAATCAAGTATTTATCGTAAAGCTCAGAAAACAATAACAAGATCCGTCTTAAGTTTCATCCTCCTTAGGTATTTGAGGAGTTTAGTTCATAATTATAAAAGAATACATTTCAAAAGAAAATATAAAATAAAATATAAAGAAAATCCTAAAACCCTCTAAAGGAATTGAAGGAGAGATCCTCAGTCTTGAGTATGATTCCGACTTTTTGAGATGAATCAACTAACTTTCTTCGAGTGAATCCCACAATTCGGCCCCTTTGGCTTGGCTCTTTGGTCTAGTTGAACGCCCCCCTGAAGGCTGGTCTCTAGGGTGTTTATATAGGCTTTTGGATTGGCTTTCTTTGCCTCTAAGTACCCTATTCCGAATAGAATTCAAACAGGTCATGTTAGGGACACGCTCATGGCACACGCCCATCTAAGTCGAGGCCAGGCCGTGTTCGGGTCTGTTAATGGGGCACGGCCGCGTGGTATTGAGCCCAAGCCGTGCCGATTTCGTAATTCGGCTCATTTACTCCATTTTTGGCCCGTTTCTTGTTCTTTTCATCCTCCGATGCTCTCCTGAGTATAAAACATGAAAACAAAGGATTATGAGCACCTATTTCCATAATTAAAGGGAAAAATCATCCAAAAGTATGTTAAATGTGGGATTAAAATATGAGTATGTTATGGTTTATCAGAGACTCACACCCAAGTCTGAATAAATTCGGTTGCAATGGTATAATAAACCCAACGAGCAGGCACCTCAAATGGAGATTAAAAATTTGACTTTACCAGGCAGGCCCTGTCTCTTAACACGTTATGTGCAAACTCAATCCTAGAAGACCATGTAGGCAAAAGTTGAACTACGTAGATGAATCCTTGTGCCATATAGCATTATCAGTTTCTTCGTAATTAATTTAAAGGACTACGGCATAATCTTACTAAACAGATCACAACTGGAATATGTAACTTCAAATACAAGTTAGCAGAAAAGAGAGAGATACCTGCTAGGAAAGGCCGGCAATTGCTTAGGAGATCCATGAATATTAGCAATTCAATGCAGACAAGTAAATAACAATGAAAAAGAAATCCACAACCAAACATCAATATATGGCATGAACTCCTAAGAAATTAGCCAAAGAAAAATCTTAACAAAAATCTGGTTTCAATATAGATTTCCCTGTTAATAAACAATAGTTCACAGATTTCAGTCAAAACTCATATTCCTATGAACATGATGCTATTGTCTGCACTGAGTTGACAATTGTAAACTCATGCCTTTGTGTAATATTCAGATGATGATTTTAACATCTAAATCTGATACTAAATTTTAACAAGATACATGAAATGATTCTGTTGGATCAAACCTAATGGAGATGTTGAATGACGCGTGTTCCACCACAGACTTGGAGCAAATTTAAGCCTGCCTGTTAAAAACTGTTATGAAAACCTGCTTGAACAAGAAACCCAACCAGTAGTCCAATTGCCTCTTCTTGAAAATTTTGATTCCCCAACTTGGATTTTTTTTTAATAGACTGCTTTATGATTGAGTTATTGCACCATTGACTTTAATTGAGCTACAGCCAGGCACCTTTTTGACTCCAAGATCTTTCATCTTTTCTCTAACCTTTTTTACATCTTCCCATCTATCAGCAGATGCATAGATATTGGACAGAAGTGTATGAACACTTGAATCACTTGATTGAATTTCTACTAGCCGTTGAGCCATTCGTTCTCCCATCTCAACATTGCTATAGGTCCTGCAAGCACTAAGCAATGAACCATAAAGGGGCACAATGGTTTCATTATCTTTGCCTGGTATATCATCTATCAACTTCTCTACTTCAACTAACAGTCCAGCTCGACAAAGTAGGTCAATCAAACACGCATAGTGTTCCAACTTTGGCTCCATATGATACACTTTTGATATGGAATCAAAAACCTTACGACCTTCTTCAACCAATCCTCCATGACTACAGGCACTTAAAACACCTATAAAGGTGATATCATCAGGTTTTTCACGGGTTTGTTCCATTTCCGAGAATAACTCAAGTGCCTTGCTTGTTTCCCCGTTAACTGCCATCCCGCATATAATTGAAGTCCAAGAGGCAGTATCCCTTTTTCTCAACCCATAGAATATCTCCAGAGCTTTCTCAATGCAGCCACACTTTGCATACATTTCGATAAGAGCTGTACCAACAACAGTGTCTAGAATAATTTTATTTTCATTAAGGTAACCATGAATCCATTTCCCTTGCTCAAGAGCTCCCAACTTAGCACAACCTGTTAGGAGAGAAACCAAAACAAACTTATCTGGTTTAACCCTTTGGACCTGCATTTTTTGAAACAGTTCCACTGCCTCATCAAAACAGTTGAATTGCACATAACCATTAATCATGGCTGTCCAAAGAACTACATCCCTAACTGGACTTCTCTCAAATAACCGTCTAGCTTCAGCCAGCTGACCAACATTTACATAGCCAGAAACCATACTAGTCCAACAATTAACATTTTTACTCGGCATGTCATCAAAAAGTTTTCTGGCAATATCTAGACAACCACACTTGCAATACATGTCTAACAAAGCATTCCCCATTATAGTAGTCAATTCAAGTTCCTCCCTTGCATAATGGTCAATTTCCTTTCCAAGATCCAATCTTCCCAATGCCGTGCAAGCCGAAAGAGTACTAACAATTGTAGTCTCATTAGGCTTAACCAGACCCTCTTTTCTCATCTGCCCAAAAAGATTCACAGCATCTTCAAACTTCCCACACTTAACCAACCCAGAAATCAACACATTCCAGGCAACAACATCTCTTTGAGGCATTTCATCAAACAACTTCTTCGAACACTGAATCCGACCCACTTGAACATACATATCCATGAGTGAATTAACGACATAAGCATCAAATTCAAGCCCAGATTTTGCTACTAACCCATGAATCTTTTGACCTTCAAAAACACCTCCCAAGCTTCCAATTGCCTTAAAAACAAAAGGATAGGTAAAATTATCGGGCCACAATCCTTGCTCTCTAAGCTTCCCAAAGACCAAGATTGCATTTTCATGACTACCCTTTTTCACAAACGTCTTGATCATCACATTGTAAATAAACAAAGATGGGCATTGAACGAGATTGAAGATCTTTTCAGCGTACCGAAAGTTTCCAAGAGTTGGGTCTGTACAAAAAGCTATGAGCTTGTTGAGAGTGTGGCTGTCTTGGTGCAGACCAAGTAGAAAGGTTTGGGCTTGGATTTGCTTAAGGTGGTTCATGGATTTGCAGCTTTTGAGAAGAGAGATGCATGATTGCTTGGTTAATGGAGAGTTAAACGAGAAAAGGCGTGGCTTTGATAAAATGTAATGGCGGGAAATGAAGTGAAATAACCGAAGCTGACTTTGAAGGAGCATCAGACTAGAGAGCTCAAGGATTTTATTATGTAACCGTTTATGAACTTGACTTGGGCTCTTAAAAAGGGAAATTTTTTACGCCCACCTCAATATATAATTTGTTTTTGATGCTGAAAAAGATTAAAACTTTTCTTTGGAATTTGCTTGAAGTTTGAATTTTCAAAATCCTTTGAAATTTGCCAAATATACCAAAATTTTGTATTTAGTCTTTCAAAGTTTTATATAATATGAATTAATATATTAATATTTTCAATAGTGAATATACTTTACAGATCTTTCTATTATAAGAATTTGATTAAATTAATCATTTTATTATTAAATGGATCATGTTAGTTTTTTATTATTAAAAAATCAAATAATACTACATTGGAATAAGAGTTAATATTGAGGGCTTAAAAAATATGATTTATTGTTTAACATAGTTAATATATTTAAAATTTTTATGGTTCAATAAATAATTTTTTAATTTAAAATTCAACTACAATTAAAGATATTTTTCATATAATAAATGTTAACTTTATTACAATCTAGATTTATTTAAATTTTATTAACAGTATAAAAACTAATTTAATTCAATCCTTTAATATAGCACTATATGATAAGGAATTATGCACAGTCTAATTATTTTAGTTTTCTAATTAAAATGCGAGAGAAACTCAAAGGCTTCTCGAAAAGCTCTAGTGTGAGCCATTTTAATTCCTATTAAGTAGGCTCCACACTGCAAGCCCATAAAAGGCAATCAGTAATGGGCTTTGAAATTACAAGTAAAAAGGAAAAGGACAGTGCTTTAAATTATTGAATTACTTTTGACCCACTGTCCCCGTACAATATTTAATTCAATTTCTTTTGGCAGTAAATTCGGGCAAATATCTAAAATATACCAAAAAAATTAAAAAATTATGGAAATGGGCCAGTTTGTAGAAAATTTAAGGGAAAGGGCCATTTCCCCAAGCAGCGTCCCACGTCGGTAGCGTTTTGAAGCCGACAAAATGGCGCTTCAGAGAGGCGTTTTGTCCACCTCAAAGAAAAAGCGTCCACATAGCGCGCTTTCTTGAGTGGACAAAATGCCTCCCGGCGCTTTTGGTCGATTTCAAAAACGCTACCGACGTGGACGCGCGTTTTGCCCTATTCTCCTATGAAATTTTTTTGAAGTTTTGGCCCAATAGTCTCGGCAAAATAATTTTGAGGAGACGTCGAACAAACAAAACGCTTCCGGCAGGTGTCTTTGTCAAGATGCGTATTAAAAAGTGCTCCCACGTGGACACGCTTTTGCTCTGAGAGTCTCTAGTAAAATAATTTTGAGGAGACGTTCAACAAACAAAGGCCAAAAACGCTTCAAATAGGTGCACTGTCAAGATATGCGATGAAAAGCGCTCCACGTGGGCCGCTTTTGCTCTGAGAGTCTCCGCAAAATTAGGCTATAAATTAGTCAAATTTCATTCTCGGGTTGCATAAGGAAATTGAGGCAAAAGAAAAAAAAATTGAAAATGAGTAAACATATTAATCTTTGTTATTTACTACGACGGTGAAGTTCGTGACATCGAAAATGGCTTTATTTTCTTATCGAGAACACAGTATAAGAATTGAGTTTTAATCGGAACATCAATTTGGTAGAACTTGCAAAAGAATTAGGCTTAAAATATTGAACAACGCCAATGAAAGTTCAGTGTATTAAGTATAAATTTTGCACCTCGATTGATCCGGTGAGATATGAGTCGTTCGACATCAAAGGTGCTCGGGGCTTTGAGGCAATGGTGGAGACTCATCTTGCCGTGGATCACCCTATATCGAGGTATATGTAGAATTTTCATCTCCAAGTGATCTTTCGCAACCTCGACATCTATCGCCATTCGAGGGAATACATGACCCCAACCCGACACTGTAAGTGGGAGGCAAAACACGAAGTGCCCGTGTGCGATCGTAGTATGGAAAACATAACCCCGCACGACACTCGGTTGGTGGATGGGACATGCATATCCGCTATTCGACGTTCGATGATAGAAATACGTATTGGGGACGTTGTCAACTTCTAGTGGTTGGCAATCCACATACGATTGGAATCTTTACGAAAGATGTTTAAGGAGGGATGATGTACTCCGACGACATCCATCATTTGTTGCGAGGGCCCTCATTTTTAACGAATTAACGAAATTAACCGAAATTAACTGCTTTAACTGCTTTTAACTGCTTTTAACCAATTAATCGAATTAACCGATTTAACCGATTTAACTGCTTTAACCGTTTTAACCGAATATAATTTGTTTAAAACATTACATAAATCTTTAAATTAATGCATAATTGAAATGTAAGTATTTAATATTGTTCATTTGTATCTATTTCTTCTCTCCAAAAATCTCCATTTGCATTAAACCTACAAAAAGAAAAAACAAGTGCAAAAGTTTAGCATATAATAGAAATATACGCATTTAAAAAATCAAATAATATAAACAAACGAATAGATTATAAGTTAATAAGAATAAGATAGTAAGTATACCTTCAACTCACGAAAGCTCATGAATTAAGGGTAGGCTCGATGCATTCAAGAAAAATCTAAACATTGAATCCATTAAATAAGTAGGAGTGATATGGCAAAATAATTTAAAACTATTAAAATAAGACAATAAATATACCATTTTCAATCTTGTCAAGCTCTTGGATTTGTTCTTCAATCTTTTGATGTCTTCTTGTGATGATGATTTTGAATCCAATCTTGAGTACACAAGGAGCTTGTACAATTTTAGGAGTTAAAGAACTCCTATATTGATCAAGGACACGTCCCCAGTGCTAAATGCAGCATCTGCAACCAGTAGAAATCGGTATAGCTAACACATCTCGGCCATTTTTGAAAGAGTGGGAAATCTAGAGTGCATTCACTTTCCACCACAATAAAATATCAAAATCTTCAACAAATTCCTCATTAGCCTCACTAGATATTTATCCAACTCGGATGTTTTATCCTCACCACAAATTTCCAACTCACGCTTTTTATACAAAGCTTGCATTCGCCTTTTCATTTTTGTTGTGGTTCACCAAGAGAAGCATGTGTTGGCACACTCGATTGGCTACAAGTACTATGAAGTGGAGTCTTATACTCATCAAACATTTCATACAAAGATTCCTTCAATTTTGCATCATTTCACAAGCTTTTTCGAACTAGACATTTACTAAGTGCAAATTCAAGATACTTTAGTTTTTGTCTAGGATCTAAAACACAAGCAACAAATATAAGCATATTCATCTTATCAATATCACCCCAATACTTATCATACTTCTCTTTCATCTTGATGGCTATAACATTGAAATCAACATTACTATTTAACTGAGCATCCCGTAAAGAATATCAATTTGTAAAGCTCATCAAAAAATTATTGGACGTGACATATGAAGTGCCAGATATACATAAAGTGACTTCATAAAAATGTTTTAAGAAATCCTCAAGTTTCTAACATTATCCCAATCATCCACACTAGGCCAACCATCACCCTTTCAAGTTCAAACTAAAATTTGTATCTTGCTCCTCAAATCTCTCAAAAGCTCTCTCAAAATTCGAAAGCGTTATCTAACATTAAGTAGGTTGAGTTCCACCTAGTACAAACATCAAGACACAACATCTTCTTGCACTCTATCTTTTCCACCACAACACACTCCTTAAACTTTTGTAATCTAGATGGAGATTGTCTCACATATCTAATGACCCCCTAACACGTCCAATGATTTATTCATTTCCTTTAAGCCTTCAACAACAATCAAATTCACAATGTGTGCCATGCATCTCATATGAAGATATTTGCCATTTTGAACTAAACCCCTCGAGGTTAAATTTCTTTCTCAAATAACCAATAGCAACATCATTTGAACTTGCATTATCAACAAAGAATAAAGAAACAACTTATCAATCCCCAATTCAACAAGCATTTCTCAATCACCATCCCAATGGACTCACCCTTATGACTAGAAATTGGACAAAAGTTTAAAATCTTTTATTCAATTTCCAATCATTATCAATAAAGTGAGCAAGTGATACAGATAATTAACTCTTTGCAAAGAAGTCCATGTATCGGTAGTTAATCAAACTTTAGAGCAAGAACTTCTCAAAAGTTGTTTTATCTTGGCCCTTTCATCTAAATACAATTGATAAACATCCTAGTCATAGTAGTTCGTGAAGGAATATGAAACCTAGGACATGCCATAAACATAAATTTCTTAAAACCTTCACTTTCAACAAACTTGAAAGGTAATTCATCAATCACTATCATTTGTGCTAATCCTTTCCTACATGCTTCTTGATCAAATCTCCAAGTTGAAAGATTCCCTTCCCCCCCTTCAACTCCCTTTCTAGGTAAAACTAGTTGTCCTTGACTATTTTCAACAACATTACTAGGATTTTTCTTACATGAACCAATGTGATATTTTAATGACCCCGTACCATTTTTTTTCATATCACAACAAAATTCCTTTTGACAATAATTACATTTAGCTTTACTTGCACCCTCACTATTAATAATTTTAGTGAAGTGAGACCAAACTTCTGACCTTGGAAGAGTGGCTTTTCTTTTCCCGGTAATCCCCTTTGCTTGGCTTGAAGCTCCAACTCCCGAATTTTCAGAATCTATCGAAGTAGGAGGTGTAACACTAGCCTCAATAGATGTTGGTTCAGTTGACATTCTGTAAGAAAAACATATATAATAAATTAAAATACATTTATGATATTAAACATATTTTGATGTTGAGTTTTAGAAAAAACATAGTTTAGATATTTAACAAAGGTAACATCCATTGCAAAACGCAATTTAAACTTTGACTATCCTATTTAAAGTAGTAATTTATGATATTAAACATATCCGTACCCGTTAAAATTACATTGTATTTAAACTTTGACTATCCTACTTAAAATTACATAGTTTAGATATTTAACAAAGGTAACATCCATTACAAAACGCAATTTAAACTTTGACTATCCTATTTAAAGTAGTAATTTATGATATTAATGAAGATTCGAAAGGAATCAGAAGATGTTTTCTTTGAAAACTAGGGAAATTAGGAAGGATGTTGTTTTATTATTCAGAGTTTTGAATATTCAAATTGCAAAAATTAAACTTATCATCTTTGTTGAAATAAGAACAAATAAAAATCAAAATTGTGGGCTTTGGGAGGTAAGACAAAATAAAATCCAAGGGTGGGACCGGATCTTAAATTAGGCCTACATCATTAACTTAATGATATTTTTCAAAAATTAAACTCAAATTATAAATTAATTTACAATAACTCAAATTAAGGTTTAAGGTTTAGTCTTGATACATTTTGGTGAACCTTAGAAAAACACGGGAGGTTCAGAATTACAAGGATTCTCCTTCTTACTTGCTTCCATTGGTCATGGAACCGATTAGGAATCGTTCTTCCTAAAAGTGTCTGTTCTAAATGTTGCGATGGTGACCTACTTGATAAAATAATGACCTAGGTGTTTGCATAAACCACTACAGTGCATCCGATCAGTAGATTTAGGAGTATAGAGAAGAAGTGTCTTCAGAGTTTCTTACTCGAACCCAAAGACTGTGTCTTCACCATTTGATCAAATGCAAAAATTAACAGTAGTCTTGAACGGACTTGAACTGCCATACACTCCAAACTGGGGCTAGGAGGTAGAAAATCAAACATATATGGATTAGAGGATTAATTAAGGGCAAGAGGTACACACGCATGAATCGTAGATTTCTTGTGATATTCGGAAATACCTAAATCCAAATTCTGATGGATTTGACAATGTAGCCAAGATGGCCCATGGGCACACAGAGAGTACGCGATGGCCGCCGCATCACCCATTCTTGGATGAAAGGGCGACCTCGCTTTCGCTGTTGCGCCGCTTCTTCTGCGACAAAGATACGACTTGACCATCGGATCCTAAACCATGGCATGTACTCTTTCCTGACGTCTTAACTCGAATCGCACTATCGTTCCGATCAGTATATAGTCATATTGTTTCCCATCCTCGATATGTTCACCAAAATCTTGGCCAATTAGCGAAATGGTCGTGCATTAAGTCCACTTTGTGCTCATCATCGAGATCCTCCGTGTACGGAATCGTTGTTCGAAATCCAAATTACCGAGAACCCGACTATCGTGCATCTCCACGTGCGTGGTGATCAATGGGACCTTTACATTCCAACCTTGGATTTTGAGGAACCTCAAGGATTCGTCCGCAATTCGGATCGTGAAGCGGTCCATTGAAACTTTAAAGTAGTAATTTATGATATTAATGAAGATTCAGAAGGAATCTGGAAGATGTTTTCTTTGAAAACTAGGGAAATTAGGAAGGATGTTGTTTTATTATTCAGAGTTTTTGAATATTCGAATTGCAAAAATTAAACTTATCATCTTTGTTGAAATAAGAACAAATAAAAATCAAAATTGTGGGCTTTGGGAGGTAAGACAAAATAAAATCCAAGGCCGGACCTGGATCTTAAATTAGGCCTACATCATTAACTTAATGATATTTTTCTTTTATTTCTGTGTGATCCCCAATTCGAGAAACAATAACCTAAATCCAAAATCTCCTAATTTGAATATTTGACAAATTCCAAAGCAAAAAAGAGAAATGAATGGAGCAACACGAAGAGCAAGAGCACGAAGTGTAGGGGAGATCCCAGACGAGGAAGGAGAAATGGACGACATCGACATTTCTGGTGCTGCTGAGGATTATGAAGGCAATGACCAAGAACTTCTGAACTTGAACACGATCCCGATTCCAATTCCAAGGTCTCCCTCTTTCTTTTCCTTTACTTTTCCTTAACTTTACCTTAGCTTTTCGCTAATTCAAATCAACCTCTTCTTTTTTTTTTCCCTTATAATTCTTGTAATATTATAAAAAAAATCTAAACTTCAATCTAAGACCATAAAAAATGGTCCCTGCATTCTGTTTTCCTTTACCTATTTTGTATAATTTATCTCCATCGTTATTTCAATTTAATTAATTTTGTTGTATCTCTCTCACCTGTACAAAACTAGTGTTTCTTGGAAGCTGCTACCGGCTTTGTCTTCCAAAGTAACAATCTAATTCATTTTAGGACTTGGAAGATATGAAAAGAGACTTAAGGAGATCGATGAAGAAGCCGGGCTTTACGTGAAATGCAAAGCCAAAGTCGAGAAGGAGATGAGTACTGCCCAAGGTTTTCTCTCTCTTTTTAACTCTTTTTTTGGGGTATTTGATCCGAGTTTTTAGGTATATTTTGAACAATTTCGGATTCATTTCGTCTTAAATTGAGAAAGAAAATATCTTCATTAATTTTGAAACAATCAAAGACAATATCAATGAAACTGTTAGTAACAATAATTTATTATACCCAATCTATCCATGAAACTTTGTAATTTTTTTCCAAAACTTATTATATTCAAAAATAAATTAAAAAAAAAAGTAACAAAGCAGATTTCTAAGTGAGTAATTATTTCTTAAAATAATATCTATTTGTTCTTCAAACTCCAAGTTTCTCAGCCTAGAACCCATTTTTGTAAAACGAATGTCTTTGTCGGTGTATTTTCTTCACCGAACAAAAATAGAAGTTTTAAAACAAAAGTTGCGATGGTGAAAGTACCTCAATGACTGGTGGTAGACACTGCTTGCGTTTGACGGAAGGTGGTCGGCCTCGGGTGGTGAACTGGTATGGTGATTGAGAAATTAGGATTTGAAGTTAAGGAAGGAGAAGATATCGATAATCGTGTTTCGTGCAGGTAATGCATTTAGCCTTTTTGGGGTAATTTTATTTTTTGTTTTAGTATTACTTTGAGTTGGGTTTAATTTTTATTATTGGGTTTGGGTTGTATTGGGTTTGGGTTGGTGAATAGAGAATAGTGGGCTTATTATTTATAGGCTATTTATATATTATAAATTTATTTATTATTTTTTCTTGCTAATCAAAAAATTGATTAATCAATTGCATTTGAACCGAATTAACTGTTAACCAAAATTAACAAAATAATTAACCAATTTCGATCAAAAAAATTTGGTTAACGATCGATTAACCGAATTTGATCCGTTAATCAATTTTTTCGGTTTTACCCAATTTTGCACACCCCTAGTTATGGAGGGTCAGACGATGAATCCGATGTGGATCCACCTCGGAGCGAGGCCTAACGGTGCGAAGTTTGATTATTTTCTAACCGAGCCCGCTCTAATTGTACTCAAGACGTTGAGGCGGTTCGACGAATAAGAAGAAGATCCACTATTCAGTATGCATTTGTCTCCAAATTTCACATGCATAATGTCGATCTATCTCAAGATGATGCATTGAGTTTCTGAACTACCACACCGGACGCGTGGATCAGATAGATTCTTCGTTGGATTCGGACCAATTAGAAGTTGGTAACCGTTTTCCAACAAGAATACTTTTCTTGTTGCATTAAAACAAGACAAAGATTAAGAACGGGTTAACTACAATGTGGTTAAATCCAAGCTCGATAAGTTTGAGGCGAAGTGTGCAAAGGCAAGATGGCACATGTTCATGGAAAATCATGGCGTCGTTGAGGAAAAATGACGGGGTTGTGGGAGATAAAAATTACAAAGGTCGACATACATGTCTTGCCGACACAAGACCACTATGTGTTCATGATTTGAATAAATGAATAATATGTAATGTTGCATTATTTAACGATTTTACCGATGTGTAACACAAGATCATCCGAAGATGGATTCGTACATGTTGGTCGACCTAATAATCCCGACGGTGAAGGCCGATCCTAAGACTACGGTCTCGACCTTAATTGGCGCGATTCGTAGCTAATTGGGGTACACGCCTTCACTGAAAGGCTTGATAGCCAAGCGCAGGCGTTAGAAAAGTTACGGTGGGTGGGACACTTCATATAATGAAGTGTGGCGATGGTGTCAGTCTTGGAGAGATATGTCCAGCAAAGACGACAGACCTTAAAACGAGCGAACTGCGTCTTTACAACGATCGCTCGCTTCCGTGGATGCGCAGTGTTCAAGCGTTCGTTTCAGACATTTAAGCAATGCCGAGATGCCTTTAAATATCGCAAGCCATTGATACAAATTGACGGTACCTTTATGTATGGTAGATATACGATCGGCTATTGCTAGTCGTGGCACAAGACGGCTATGGAAGAATCCTTCCGATTACGTTCGTAATAACACCGGAGTCAAGCGATGATCGGACTTCTTCCTATCTAGGTTAAGGAGGCATGTTTGCCTCAACCCGACATATGCGTTATATCGGATCGGGGCCCGGAATACTTGCGGCAATAGAACACTGGGAAGCATGTGGCATCGCACACACCATCGATATTGCCCGAGGCATGTTTCATCCAACTACTATGGGCAACATCGATCTAAAAGATGTAAACAAAGAAGTGACCGATATGGGTATGAAATGTCTATTGATATAATTTCATTTGTAATATTCAATTTATTCTCAATTGAAGAGTGGTATGTAATATTCGCTATCAACGTATATTTAGGTGGTATGAGATTAATAAAGACCGCTTTCACGAGATGCCGCCATTGGCGCCAGATAACGCCAAGGCACAAGTTACATGCAATATTCCTTTCGAACAGTGGACACAAGCATATAACGGCTACTCACGATATGGGCATATGACCACAAACCGGCCGAATGCATAAATTTGCTCGAAAGGAACCCATCATCCGTCGATTACATCGGCCAGCGAGACATATTTTTCGTTAGCGGCACTATTTACGAATAGAGCAATGAGTTATAGAGGCGTATGCAAGGAGGCCATGTATGGAGTCCGAAGGTCTTGCAAGAAATAAACTGTGGAAGGCACGGCAAACACCATGCACACAAGTGTCACGAGCGCGACAACCTATGGTTTCGTGTCACGGAGTTTGATGACCAACTAAGGTATTGTTAGCGGCCATTATCGTGTACACTTGACAAATAGGACCGCGATTAGAAGCCGAGCATGGTCGGGCCATCACGGCTACCAAGGCCCTAGAAAAATGGGAGGGTTCGGGTAAAATATAGGTCGAAAAATGGGCTTGATGTAAAATGAGGTCTGCTTTAAAAATGGGCCGGCCTCAAGTAAGAATTTCTTGTTCAAGGCTTTTACTTTACCGAAATCATTAAAGGCAAAAAATATTTTTAAATATTATTTTCTTATTATTTTTCTCTTTATTTTGCTACCATTTTACTATTATGTTTCTATTATTTTGTTGTTATTGTTTAAATATTATATAAAACTTATTTTATTGTTAATTTTGTTATTATTTTAAAGACATTTGTTAATTTTGTTATTATTTTAGAGACATTTCCTTATTAAGTTGCATCTATTTTAGTGTTATTTAAGTCTACATATTTTTAAAATTTATTTTCAATTTGTTGAAAATATTTATTTTGATTTTTTAATATTTTGATGTATTATATATATATTTAAAATTATATAAAATAATATAAAAAATTAATATTTGGTAAGTAATTTGGGCCGGGCCCTAGTTTTAGTATTTTATATATAGGGCTTGGGCAAAATTTTAGGCCCATTTTTGGCCTGACCGCCCGAGCCCAATGAAAGGGCCTAAATTTTAGTTGGGCCCGACTGAGCCCAACTGCCCTACCATGCTCACCTCTATCTACGATCGTGGGATATTTGATGCACTTGTTACCCATGTGCCCATGTACTTGCGGCTTGTCGTAATCTTCGTCTTGATCCAATGAGATATGTCGACAAGTGTATAAATTAGAAAACATGTACAACGTGTGGAGACACGATTCCCACCATCCCAAATGAACGTAAGTGGCCATCGATATCGCTTGCACAAGATAAGCTATTGCCGGATTGACAATTGAGGCGAAACCAAAAGGTCGACCTTGCTCGACTAGAATACGCAACAATATGGATATCCAGAAACAAACAACCAAAGTCATTGTCATGGATGGTGTAGGAACCCGAGCTATACATCTCGCTCGTGTCTAAATTGGAATAGTTGATCGTGTTCTTAGGTCTTTTGTCTCATGGCGACTATTAAATATCTATTTTTTTGGAGGAAAGCGGTGAACTTTTGTACAATAACTTTTATTTTATTAAAAAATTAAAATAAATTAAAAAATTAAATTATAAAAAAAATTTAAACTCAAATTTTATTAAATATATTAAAACTTAATTACAAAAAAATTAAATCAATTCTATTTTGTCAAAGGTATTAAAATTTAAATAAATTAAAAAATTAAATTATAAGGAAAAAATTAAACTCAAATTTTATTAAATATATTACAACTTAATTACAAAAAAAATTAAACCAATTCTATTTTGGCAAATGTATTAAAATTAAATAAATTAAAAAATTAAATTACAATAAAAAAAGTAAACTCAAATTTTATTAAATATATAACAACTTAATTACAAAAAATTAAACTTTAATTACAAAAAATTAAACTCAAATTATAAATTAATTTACAATAACTCAAATTAGGGGTTTAAGGTTTAGTGTCGATCTGGTGGAAACTAGTGCCACATGGGAGGTCGACGATACGCTACCGGATTTCTCCTTCTTCTAGCTTCCATGGGGTCGTGGAACCTCGGTGGAATCGGGTTCTCCAAGATGGGTCCAGTTCTAAATGTTGCGATGGTGACCCACTCTGATAAAATAATGACCCGGAGGTGTTTGCATAAACCACGACGGGGGTGACTGCATCTCGAACGGAGAAGGAGCCTGGCAGAAAGAAGTGCTTCCGACGGTGCCTCTTCCGAACCCACATATGATGTCGGCCTCACCATCTACCGGCGCCGCCAAGTAGTCGAACGGACTTGAACTCGCCATTCACTCCAACTCGGCTAAGATCGGAAATCAAACATATATGGATTAGGAGGATACATATAAGGGAAGGGTACACACCGGCATGAACGGTAGATCTTTGTGATATCGGTATTGTCGGTTGAACCGATGGACCCGATGGTGTGTAGGCGCTGTTGTCGGGCCCGTGATCGTGGTCGTACCGATGATGGCCCCGCCTCATCACCCATTCTCATTGATTTAAAGGGCCCGACGTTCCTTCGTTCGCTGGTTGTTGCCGCTCTCTTCTTCCGACAACAGATATGGCTTGCCATGGATCCTAAACCATGGCATGTACTCCAAGACGCACGCTAACTCGAAATGACTATCGGTTCCGGTCGGTATATAGTCATATCGGTTCTCTCGATATGTTCGACCTCGATCTTGGTCGCCGTAAGTCCACTTTGTGTTCATCATCGAGCACCTCGGTGGCACGGAATCGCTTGTCGAAATCCAAATTACCGCAGAACCCGATCCGCTCGGTGCATCTCCACGGTCGCGAGGTGATCAATGGGACCTTTACATTCCAACCGCTCGATTTTGGAGGAACCTCCGCATTCATCGCCCAATTTCGGATCGTCAGACGGTGTCCATTGAAACTATATTAACATTACGAAAATATTAGTTATATACCTAATATTAGACACAACATACTGAAATACTAAATTATAATAACAAAATTGAAACTTACTTGTGATTCCACCTTTGGTCCAATAGGAGCCAGATATCCTCAAGCGAGTTAGGTATTCCAACATGACTCACGAATGGTTCCACCTAATTAATTAAACTTTTAGCATGCAATTATACTATAAATCTATGAAATAATTGTAAAATATAATATTAAATTTACCTCGTTATCGGTGGGAATAAATATGGGTGGTCGAGTCGAGGCGAAAAAGGAAATCGAAACCATGCCCATGATCGCAGAGTGATAGGCAACCTCCGATTTTTGCTTTACTCGATGCGTCGCTTCAAGACATCTCTCGGTACAACCTCGACAAAGACGGCGGACCCCAACTCAATTCATCTACCGCTCTGAAATCAACAAGTTTCTGAGAGCCATCTCAAGTGGACGAGGTTTCTAGAGAGGTCCGCATCGATAGCCTCCAATTATTTGAAGAATATATGCCCGAGCATACCGTATTCTTTCTACTTCATCGAACCTCGCTCACTCGGAATGTGTCTCGTAACCACGCCATATCGATCCGAGCTCCTTGAATTCTATCCGAATGGCACCCAAAGCTCAGAGTATACGACCATCTAATCGGTAGATGTTACGGACCGGTGATCACCGACCGCCCACCGGTAATCCCAATGCAATTACACATCTTCTAGAGTGATGGTACACTCTCCGCATGGCAGATGGAAAGTGTGGGTCTCGGTCTCCACCTTTCAATCAACGCTACCGATCAAAGGCGGCCCAACTTGAACCTCGACCTATCGTGGCCACGTGCCAAAAACCCGCTTCCCGCAAGTAATTCTCGATCAAGGCGATGGGGACCATGCATGTTGTGAATATAACATTCCAACACCGATCTACAAACTATTTAAAAATTATAAAATTAACAATTAATTAAAATTGCATAATTGAAAAAATTAAATAATATTGAAAATTAAAATTAAAACTTACCATTTGCATTTTCTCGATGAGATGTGCTTGTTGTCTAAGCTAAGTAATTCCCTACCATTGTAATCCGATAAAAATTTTAAAATTTTTCAAAAAATATATTAAAAAATTATAAAGGGCTTTTTCGTAAATAGTAAAGGATTATTTTTGAAATTTGAGCGTAAATTTCAAGGACCTTGAAAGAAATTTGAGAGAAAATTGAGAGAAAATTGAGAGAATATTGAGAAAGGATTGAAATGTGAAAAAAATAAAGGGTGGGGGTTTTATACTTTTTTTCCTCGATTGGTTGGGGCTAAAGCATACTGTAGATGACTTTTTGCCACCTCGAAAAAAAGCGCCCACGTGGACGCTTTTTTTGGCAAAATCCCATGGTGTAAAGCGCTTTAGCCTTTATCCCCAAAAACGCTACCGACGTGACGCGCTTTTTGGAAATGACCTTTCTCGTAAATTTTCTACAATCTAGCCCATTTCGTAATTTTTCAAATTTTGGGCATTTTTAGTAAATTACCCAATAAATTCAACCTAATATATATAAATATATGTAAAAGGAGGTATAGAGTAGAAAATTGACTTTTAAATAATTGTTTGAGTTTTAAAATATTTTTAATTTTATTCAAAGTGATTTTTATCTTTATAATTAAGTTTTAAATGTGATTTTTACAATTTTTATTTAGAATTTATTTACAATTTTTAATTATAGTGTATATTATATTAACGAGACATTTAAATATATTAATTTTAAACCTATAATTATATTTGTTTTACTAATGATGTATTAACACATCAAATGACACATCAATCTATATCGTATATATATATAATGTAAAAAACTTTGAGTTTTGGACTAATTGTTTAGTTTCAAAATGTTTCTTTTTTTTTTAAGTTATATTTAAAGTGAGTCATGTCTTTATAAATAAGTTTTAAATATAATTTTTTTATTTTTAATGCTAAAATGTCAATTTTAAACCTATTTTTAAGACTCAAGCTTGCCTGTTCCGTTTTTCAAATTTTACATGTTTTATATTATATTATTTTTATATATTATGTAATTTATAATACATAAAAATAAATTTATAATATAAACATTAAAAATTAAGATAACTATATATTAAACTATAATAAATAAAATTTTTATATAAAATTATTAAATATTAAAATAATATAAATATAAATATATATTAATAAATAAAAAAGTAAAATAAACGAATTTAAAATAGACTTAATTTAACCATTTTAATCAAAGATAAATTTGAAGAAAATATTCTACTTCTATTTTAAGCTGGATATAATGGAACAATAAATATAAAATATGTTAATAGGTGAAAAATAAATTAATGGAACAATAATAATCAATAAATATGTTAAAATTGTTCAGGCATTGTCATTGGTAGACGCTGTCGTATAGTCAATCAAAGCACACTCAGTCTGAAATCTGAAATCGTCCTTCCCCGTCGATTCTTATTGAACCGTGGGAAAGTGGCTCCCTCTCTAAACCTCCCCTGTTCCTCTTGCGGAAATTAACCAATCAAAACAAGCGGACTCTGCTTTCTAGTACGACGCTACGCCTCTACCCCCCACCACTCTGTTCTCTTTCACAGCCATTCATTTGCGATCTCAAAAGGCTTTCTCCAAGATCTCCCTCTTCCTTGTCGGTGACTTCTCTGTTTCAATTTCTTTTATTTTACTTCTTTAATCTGTTTTTTTCCTTTTACTTTGATTTGTTTAGATCAATATCTTAAATACCCACATCCCCATTCCCTCTCATCAAGTCCTCTTCTAGTTCACATCCTGTTATAATTCCCACTAATTCTTTTTTTAGATCCTTTGATTTCATCTTGTCGATATTTGTTGTGAAAAATGTCAGCTATTCGATTTGATTCCACTAAGCAATATTATGCTACAAGTAGTTTGGTTGCGGGTTATGCACTTTGTTCAAGCTTGCTTGCTGTTATTAACAAATTTGCAATCACCAAATTCAATTACCCAGGATTGTTAACTGCGTTACAGTATTTAACTTCTGCTTTAGGAGTCTGGGTTTTGGGAAAGTTTGGGTTTTTACATCATGATGCTTTCACATGGGATACTGCCAAGAAGTTTTTGCCTGCTGCCATTGTCTTTTACCTTGCGATCTTCACAAACACCAATCTTTTGCGTCATGCCAATGTTGATACTTTTATAGTGTTTAGATCCTTGACACCCCTTTTGGTTGCCTTAGCTGATACAACCTTTAGGAGACAACCGTGCCCTTCAAAGTTAACATTTATTTCCCTGTTGATCATTCTGGGTGGTGCTGTTGGCTATGTTGCCACTGATTCAGCATTTACTTTGACTGCATATTCATGGGCGTTCGCATATTTGGTGACAATTACTACTGAAATGGTGTATATTAAGCATATGGTGATGAATCTTGGGTTGAACACCTGGGGTTTTGTGTTGTACAACAACTTCTTGTCCTTGATGATGGCACCCATATTTTGGGTTTTGACTGGAGAATACAAAGAGGTTTTTGCTGCTTTGGGAGCCAATGGTGGGGATTGGTTTGAGCCTGTTGCATTTACCGCTGTATCTTTGTCGTGCTTGTTCGGTTTGCTCATTAGTTTCTTCGGATTTGCGGCTAGGAAGGCGATCTCCGCCACAGCATTTACCGTGACTGGTGTAGTGAATAAGTTTCTTACAGTTGTGATCAATGTGTTGATTTGGGATAAGCATGCTACTCCTTTTGGATTGGTTTGTCTCCTCTTCACACTGGCAGGAGGGGTTCTTTATCAGCAGTCAGTTACTGGACCACCACGTGAATCATCGGCATCTAAGCAGACCGGTGACGTAGACGAGAATGACACTGATGAGAATCAAGATAAGAGTGTATCTGGTAAACATGCTTCTGTATGAGAAGTGTTATTTCTTAGTTTTCATGGTTTTAGCCTCTAAGAATACTGTTCGAATGTATGAATCTTTAGTACCCCTATTTTTGAAAGTATCTTTGCTGTGTTAGATCTCACAATCCCATGTCTAGAATTTAAACACGGTTAGCACTTTACCCTTTAGCAATTTGGTGATTTACGAGTCATTATGCTTCTTATTCATAATTGACAATATTGTCGCATTCTTTGTTGCTTAATTTACTAGTGGCTGGCTGGTTACAGTTTTCCATATATAGTCTTTGGCTCATTGATGGTTTTGAATATGTATTTTGTTGTGTCTTATTTACTTTTTCATTGTTGCCTTGGTTTAGAGATTGATGTTGCTATCAGTTATAGGGTCCCGGATTAGTTTCAAGGACCTCTCTGAGTAACTCAACTTTTGGTACTTAAATCTTAATACCAACCAACATCGTATCTCTTTGATGAAAAAGAGGAAACAGAAGTAGACTAGAAAACCTTATGTCATAGCTTTTTTTGGACAGATCTTGTGTCTAATATGACTTGAATCGAGGGGTAAGCTTGATTGGTGTTGCGAAATTGAAGAAGGCACCGACTCACTATGAAATAACTGATGTTCTGATATTTTGCATAAATGCCAATGGTTCATCTCTGAGATCAATTACTGCTGAACCATTTTGTTATTTTTATTGTTTGGTATGCATTCTGCCATTTAACCTCTGGTCTTAGGAACTTGCTACTAGTTCATTTAGTAATGCATGATCGAATCGGCTGCTATCAAGAACAGAGACGCCCATATTAGTTGAGTTATTGCTTGTTTCAGCAACGTTGTTGTTCTAACCAATCCATTTCCACAGCTCTTCTTCTTTTGATTTATGTAAAGAACATGGTCTAGTTAGTACTCGACGTCAGTGAAGCAATGTCCTTGGTCCTACACTCTAATACCCTAAGCTCTTATACCAACTGTCTAAGTTATAATCAATTTGCAAGGTATTGTCTGTCTTGATTATTTTTCTATCACGATTTTATCTATAAAGATATGAACACTCGAAGGCCAAATTACTGTGCTAAAAAAGTCCGATGAATCTCAAATTGAGGCCTTCTTCCTTGGTTCCTGGGGCTCTTACAAAACATCCTCTTCCCCGTTTCCTTTGCCTGAAATTAGACACAAGTTTCTTGCTTTTTTTACAGCCAATCAAATTCTATCTGGGAGTGCATTTTATCATAAACAACAGCTTCAAACATTACAAATCAAGAGATCTTGTAATGAATGGGTCACCCAATTATTTAGATGGCAATCAAGTTTAACATTTCTAGCGAGAAGCGACCCAATCCGCAGCCTTGTTTGCTTATCTGAGAGTGCACCCTATGATCAAAAGTCATGGTTTCCCACCAATCAAGCCAGCCTTGTGTTTTCTTTTTAAAATGTAAAATACATTTATCATTACATCCTATACTTATCAGTGCTGAAGGTATTTATTTATTGATCAGCGTGTTTGCTTTTTTCTCTCTTCGAATGGTAGTGGCGTTTAAAAAGGATCCGTTGCTCCACGTGACCTTTGTTATTGGAGAAGATCCGAGGTGAAGTTGGTAGCGGAATCATTGGTTTCGGATCTGGACCAAAACACTTAAAACACACAAAAATACAGATAATGTCTCCGTAATGGGCCTAAAGCTCAACGGTTGGGGGCCTATTTGTAAAAGGGAGATAAATGGGATAATGATAAATGAATAAAAAATGTTTCAAACGATATGAAGGACGTACTTATACATGATTTAAAAGTGTAAGAATATTTTGTTGTTGATATTTGAGATTAGTTGGCCGAGTCGAGCTTTCTGAGGCGTAACATCTTTATATTTGAAGCATACATGTGTCCGGTAACTAAAATTGGATGTGTTGTCTTTATATATATTAACTTTGTGCTTTTTAAGATCAACATTTACAGCAGATCATTCGTAATATTACTTACAAAATCTCTTCTTCTTCTTCTTCTTTTTTTTTTTTTTTTTTTCAGATTTCAACGGGATCCTATTCTCCTCATTCTTTATATGTTATTATTTTGGATAACCAAAAATATATAATCTAAGAAATTTAAATTTTTTGGTATTACTATGAACAATTTTGATAATTTAGATTTTTAACATTTTATTAAAATATGACCTTTCAGATTATAAAAACTTTATTTATTTTTATTTAGACTACCATGATTTTTTCATAAATATTATTTCTTTTATTTTTCTTAATTGAAGTTTTGGATGGGTTATTTTATTCTTCATGAATCATGTGGCAATAAAACGAGAGGTGCAATAATAACGTGACGGTGTCAGCTAAAAGAACGGGAATGGGACACACGACTTAGGTGTCTGAACCAAACACAACATGTTCTCTGCACGAAAATGCTATTCAGCTATTGCTATTTGCTGGTCCCAATCCCCCTTTCTCTTTTTTAAGCTCTAAACTATCATTCTTTTTCATTAATGTTTCAAGATATATATTTATTTATTTATTTATTTTTAACAATATCGTTTCATCTCTAATATTTAAATGTTAAAAATAAAATACCTTCAAACCCAATCACCTACATAAATAATAATAAATAATATAAGAAATCCATATTATTATTTTTTGTTGTGTTAATTAAATTCGAGGTTTTGGGGGTTTGCAAACTGGTCCCAAATTCCATGTTCTGTACTGGACCACATAACAGCTTTGCCCCTTTTCTTTAATGGGCGGATCCACTCAATCCTTTTTTTTTTTTAAACCCTTTTCGATATCTTGTGTTTTCCTGTACCTTTTTACTTTTCTACTATTCTGGCTTTAAATTATTTTCTCCTATTTATGGCTTTTAGCCTTTTTTAAATTAATGGTCCATTGTATATATATATATATATATATATATTAACAATTTTATTATACTTTTCTAATCATTTTTGTTATTTTTGATAAAATACTTAAAATTATCAATAGCCTCTCTCAACTCATAAATAAGAAAAAAAATCTTCAAAGATATTCGAACTCACATTCTCTTACATTAACAATAATATTCATGTCAATCGAACTAATTAGTGGACTTTTTTTAAAAAAAATCATTATGTAAAATTAAAACTGTCATTTAAAATTATTATTATTTAAACATGTCTTGTGATAAGATTTTAAAATTACTTTGAATAATTTTTAAAGCAATAAGTTTACAAAATATGTACTTCAATTAGCTCCTGCATACGTTTCCTTACAAGTTGTGTACTTTGGGATGATTTGTAAAATATAGAAAGTGATTTGAATTTAAAAATATATGTTTTTAAATTCAACAAAGTACAATTTTAGCTGAATATCTTATCACCTAATTTTTTTAATAATTGTTTTTTATTACCTATATTCCTCTTCATCTGTTAACAATTGCAGTATTATTAATTTATTATACCTCTCCTTTTTACTTCCTAAGACGTAGGATGAGAGAGAATCTGTTAATCTTTTTATTGCCTTCACATTCCCAATTAGCATGTACACCTACGTCTTTAATTAGCTTAATGCATATTATGATGTTATATAATACTAAAATTTCATTCATTAAATTTTATTAATTATGTTGACTGGGTCTGAGTTTGAGCATGAAAGTGTATTAATCCTCCTATTTAAGAGTTGGAATGAATTATGGATAATTTTAAGTATTGTATCAAAAATTAATTAATTATTAAATTAATTAATAACTTTATTTGACGAGACAAATTTTAAAATTATACATAAACTTTAATTTAATGTGTATTTTGATATATGAATTTTAATTTGGTGTCATTATATACACAAAATTTTAATCATGGTTTAAATGTATACATGAAACATTAATTTTGATTCAATTATATAGATTTAAAGAAATAAATATATCTAT
This sequence comes from Gossypium rotundifolium, assembly GCA_025506655.1. Classification (NCBI taxonomy): domain Eukaryota; kingdom Viridiplantae; phylum Streptophyta; class Magnoliopsida; order Malvales; family Malvaceae; genus Gossypium; species Gossypium rotundifolium. The sequence continues at coordinate 197,114,768 of CP106734.1, read as the reverse complement.
TTATTTTACATTGGATAAGTAAAATTATTTGTGCATGCAATGTATAAAAGTAAAATAATATTGTGTTAATAGCCTGTGATAATTAGATCAAAACAAATCTTTATATATAAAATTGTACAAACTCAAAATTTATGTATAAGCTTATAGATTAGATCAAAATTCATATTTAATTTTTAAAATTTATTCCTTTATTTGATAAATAAACAGTAAAATTTTATAATTTTACAAATGAGATTAACATACAGTTATATATCTCAATTATATAATTTTTATTTTTTTTCAAACATTAATTAACAACACTTGTGAATTCATTAATCCCGTTTATGTAGTTGAAAAACTTTATGATATCAATTATTATTATGTGGTTATGGTCATTCATTTATAGGCCACGGTAGGAGGGAGGGAACGTATTTAGTCAACGTGAGTTCACATTTGTTCATAAATTAATTAATAGGGTTGGTCGGGCACAGTGCTAGTATAATAATGAGACGGGAATTAACATTAGGTGGATCCGATTGCAGTCCATTTCGAGAAAGGGGTTAGAAATGTCTAAGCACTAATTTTGACTCATTTGGGACTATTTATATTAAATAGGATGTCTTCCTTCATGGCTTGAAGTTTTTGTGCTTGCGGATATGAGATCAATGTACTTGCCTTGTCTTTAATTACACTAGAGACCCCCCCCCCCCCCAATTATTTTAATCAAGCAACTTGTACATATAAAATCTCAATAAAATACTAGTTTATTGTTTTATTTATGCAATTGAAAATACCCGAAACTATACTAATTTAATCCTTTGCTACTTCAGTAGATTGAGACTATATATTTTGTTAATCTTTTATTAAATATTAGGTAAACTGTATTTAAAGTTATTAAATTATTAATAAATTTTGATTTTGATTAATTTCAAAAAGTTATAGAATGATAATTAAATTATTTAAAATTCTTTATTTAAATTATTAGGTATTAAGTTTTTTATTTTTTAAGTTCAACTAATAATATTTAATCGATGATTTAACAATTGATTTAGTGAATCAATACTTATCAACGACTAGAAAAATATGCTTTAGATCCAAATTGATTTGGCAATCATTGTTGAAGAATTTGTAATGTTTAAATCTATTTCATGAAAAAAAAAGTTGAACTATAGAAAAAAAAGGAGAAAAACTTTCGATTAGTACAAACAATGAAAATAAAAAATGCCATACAACAACAAAAATAACTAAATAATTCAAATGAAAACTTTCAAAAAATTTAATAATTATTTTATAAATTTTTAAATTATGATTAAAACATAAATTTATTAACATTTTAGTATCCTTTAATGTTTTTTTTACATCATTCTTGTTTTGATTATAATTATTAACAAAAACTAAACAAAATTAGGGAGATACTATTCGGCGAGTAAATAAATTAAGCCTGTATAATAAAACAAAGCTGATTGGATCTTAACTTTTACACAATTATAGATAACCGAAAGATTGTAATTAATATAATAATTTATTAACAAAGACAGGTGTTAATGTTTTGTTCTGACACATGGATCATGTTCGAATATTCCCCTTTTGCTCTGTGTAATAATATTTATTTTAATTTCGATGGTAAAATTAATAATGAGAGATTTAAACTATGAACTATTTCTGTAGGTGGAATCAATGACTTGATGAGAGGAGTGGCATATAATTCTACAGGAAAGACAAAAGTAGCTCTCACCTAATTGATTAATAATATGTGATCTTAATATTCTTGAAAATATTGATTAATATATATATCTCTTCTTTTAATTACTAAGTTTCTTAATCAATCTTTCAATACGGTTAAAAGGTCATTTTCGATATTAATATTATTATAAAATTTGTAGGATTATTTAATCAGCATGATTGACGCTATCATTACACATTGTATCCTTCATTTCTTTTTAAATAATTTCCTTCTTCATTAAATTGTATATCACTTTCAATTCTCCTTCTCAATTTTTTTAATTATAGTTGATCAATTGTTTAATTTTTTAATAATTTTACTATAAGTTTAATTATATTTGTTTTTATATAATTGTAAAAATAAAAATAATTTTCTTCAACTCTTAAATAAAAAATAATATATTTTAATATATTTAAATTTACATATTTTTATATTAATAATAATACATATATTAATTAAATTAAGATTCAATCCATTTAACTTAAACATAAATAAAAATATGAAATTAAAATGCAAGAAAAAAAAAAAGTTACAGCATAAATCGTTGTCTTAAAAGATAGATACACCGCATCCTCTTTAAGAACACGTCACTCACTGTAATCTCTCACTTTCTCTATTTCATTTCAAATTAAAAGCTCGTCTCTTCATTTATTATTATTATTTCATATTTTCACATCACTTTTCCAGCCATTTCTCTCCCTACACTCACTCGCTCACTCTCTTTTTCGCCAAAATCTGGGCGTTTTAGAGATCTCTCTCTTATTTGATTATTTCCCAACTTCAATTTCTTTTTAGGGGAAACGAAGAAAAGGGATTTGAATCATGGTGCTGTACGACTCCGCCACGCTAGGGGGGAGTTGCAGCGGCAGCTCATCCTCCTCTTCCTCCTCCAAGCCGCCGCCCTTGCAGCAGCGGCAGCAGACGCAGCAAGATATCGATGGTCTTCTCGCCGGAGCTGGATACAGAGTTAGGTCATCGGAGCTGCGAAAAGTAGCTCAGCGACTTGAACGACTTGAAACCGCCATGGTTAATTCTCCCGCAGATTTATCTCAACTTGCTTCCGATACCATCCACTATAACCCTTCCGATCTAGCTTCCTGGGTTGACTCGCTGCTGTCCGAGTTTACTCAGCCTCCTACTTGTCCCTCCGAGTTCATCATGGATCCTGTAACCAATCAGACGGTGGTAAGCGACGCGTGGAACACTGCCGAAACTCATATGCCGCAGGTGCACCAGAATATTTCTTACGAGCAACAAAGTTTGAATAATCAGTTCACGGTTGTAACAGCAATGGAGGAAGATTCCGGTATACAGCTGGTCCATATGTTGATGACGTGTGCGGAGTGCGTTCAACGTGGAGACTTCTCATTGGCTACTTCATGTCTCGAAGACATGCAAGGGTTACTGACACGTGTTAACACCGTCTGCGGTATCGGTAAAGTTGCTGGACATTTTATAGATGCTTTGAGCCGTCGTATTTTCCAAGGCATTGGGGGCGGTTCTATCAACGGTGGTTCTGCTTTTGAGAATGAGCTTTTGTATCATCATTTTTACGAAGCGTGTCCGTACTTGAAATTCGCACACTTCACTGCAAATCAGGCGATTCTGGAAGCTTTCGACGGTCACGATTGCGTCCACGTGGTGGATTTCAATTTGATGCACGGCTTACAATGGCCAGCTTTGATACAAGCCCTTGCCTTACGTCCAGGTGGACCCCCTTTACTTCGGCTCACCGGCATTGGACCACCATCACCAGATGGCCGTGACTCGCTTCGCGAAATCGGGTTGCGACTCGCGGAGTTGGCTCGTTCCGTCAACGTTCGTTTCGCCTTCCGTGGAGTCGCGGCTTCCAGGCTTGAAGACGTTAAGCCGTGGATGCTTCAAGTGAATCCAAAAGAATCGGTGGCAGTTAACTCAATCATGCAGCTTCACCGCTTACTCGGGTCTGATCCAAATCGGAAATCCCCTATCGAAACGGTTTTAAGTTGGATCCGGAGCTTAAACCCGAAAATCATGACAGTCGTTGAACAAGAAGCAAACCACAACCAGCCCGGTTTTCTAGACCGATTTACCGAAGCTCTTCATTATTATTCAACCATGTTCGATTCTTTAGAGGCTTGTACCGTTCAGCCAAACAAGGCTTTAGCCGAGATATACATCCAGAGAGAAATCGCTAACGTGGTGAGCTGTGAAGGGTCGGCTCGAGTTGAAAGACACGAACCGTTGTCCAAGTGGAGGACACGGCTTAATGGAGCCGGATTTAGGCCATTGCATTTGGGGTCCAACGCGTATAAGCAAGCTAGCATGTTGTTGACGTTGTTCTCGGCGGAAGGGTATTCAGTGGAAGAAAATGATGGGTGTTTGACTCTAGGTTGGCATAGTCGTCCCCTCATTGCTGCTTCGGCTTGGCAAGCCGTATCTGATGGGATGGCTGATTTCCCAGCATAGGATACTCTCCAGCAGTCATCCTAATGGAAGGGCAGGCTAATAGTAAATAAAATAGTTACAACTAAGACCTCGCTGTAAATTTGGGGTAATTTGGTTACTTTTGGGAAGATTTTTCCTTTTTTTTCCAGCATTAATCCATGTTATTTTCAATGAGATTTTACTTCAGGAGAAATCTGTTCCTAGGATTTTCCAATTTCTTTTACCCATTTTCTTTTTATCCTCCTTAAATCAGGCAAATTGGCCGTTACGAAGAAGATATTGTGGTTAGGCTTAGGCTTAGCATTAGCCATTAGGCTTAAAAAAGATGAAAGTATGAGAGGTCTTAAATTCCATATTCCATAACAGTGGTAGAGGTACCTCATACTTTCCAAACTGGGGAATTTCTTCTGATACCTTTTTCAGGTTGCTGGTGCTGCTTGTGACCAAACACATCACCCAAAATTTCTCATCCACCCACCACCCCCTTTCTTATTTTTCGATCAAAGAAATAATGATGACTGTTGCTAGCATTTCTGGCACTATATGGATGGATGATTCTTATGGGCTATCCAAACAAATCCCATTGAAAAAAAAAAAACCATGAACAGAAATTGTTTTATTTTTCATTCAAAAAAAAAAAATCTTCCATCACGCTAGAGTTCTGAAGCTTTTGCTAATGGTTGATGCAAGTTCTCCCACACGTGAAACCTAATTAAGCACTGGTTTATGTTTCTTGGCAGTAACAAGTGAAGAGCCAAATTAAGCAAAGGTATCTATGTAATGTAATTGTAATAGTAGCATGTGAAGGAGCTGCCATTGACGCATGTGGGTTTTCTGAAACCAATCGAAATAATTTTTTCTTCAAAACAAAAAGCTATGAATTAAGCAAAATAATGGGTGAGAAGAGACCCAGAGATGGCAACGAGAGGAAGACTTACATGTGTTTCTCCTGCAAACTGTAATGTCCCATTGCCTTCACTGTGCCCTCACAGTCACGCATCACCCACTTACTTGAATGACATTAATAATGCTAATGTTTGCTTTAGTACAATCACTCTTACAAAATAATATTTAACATATCTAAATTCGAATCCCATTTTTTATAACTCTATCATAAAATAGAAACAAAGACAGGGACAGTTGGGTCTTTGAGCTCTGTAGTTGCAAGATGCTTTTTAGACTACAATAACATTAATCAAAGTAATGTCCTAATTGTGTTGGAAACTTTGGACCTCAAAAAAGGGTGTTTGGTTTTAGTCTCCATCGTTAAGATTCATCTAAGTTGGATTTTTAATTTAGAAAGATAGATTTTAAAGTCATAAAATTATTAGTAAATTTATATTTTGATCACTTAACTTTAAAAAATTATAAAATATTATTGACTTTAAATGTCACAAATCTCTTAAACAAAATCTAAATAACTTTTTTCTTCGATCTTTAATATTGATCATCGATTAACTTAGATCAAATATATATTTTTTACTCATGATGGATACTAATTCATCATGTCAATCATCACTTAAAATTTATTAACCAAAATTTAAAAAATAACAGTCTAATAATTTAAATAAAATTTTTAATTTATAACTTTTAAAATTAAAATTTTAAATTATAAATTTATTAATAATTTAATAATATTAAGTGCAGCTTACCATTTGGAAAAGGGAACGATGAATTTTATGTTTATAGTCGAGAAATAAAACTCGAAAATTCAACTCAAAATTTTCTCTACTTTGTTGTGAAATTCCTAATGGGATTTTTCATCATTCATGTCCTAATAATTCGGATCTTTCCGAATCAAAGTGGACCAAAACCAAGGCATTAAAACTTGGGCCCCACATTTGCTGGTTCCCAGCATGTTCACGTGTCAACTTCTTCCCACGTGTCAACATCAGTTCTTATTATTATGAGTATACTGTATACATAGTTACCTAAATATAAAAATTTTTTATTTTGACATTAAAAATATAAAATTTACTATATAAGTTACATAATTTAATGATTTTAGTCGCTCTCTTTAAAATTGCAAAAGTCAAAATATATGTCAGTTAAAAAATAAGTATAATAAAATCAATTTAATTATAATTTTAAAAATCAATCCTCAAACTTTACAAATATTATGATGTAATTCAAAAAAAAATATAAAAATACATAAATATTTTGAAAAAATATAATAATAACTTTAAATTTTATACTAATATTAAATAAAATAAAATAAAAACCCCCACCCCGTCCCTCTCCCACCACCACCGTCCCCGTCTTAAGCAAATTGCAAATGGGGTTTTGCTTTGCTTTGGATACGTAGCCGGAAACTCCAACCACTGTCTTCCGAGGCAAACGCCATTTCATAACGCAATAGGCGTTCAACTCTCAAAGTTCCAAGTCGTCAACTTTCCCTGTGCAAGCCATTGCCCATTTTTTTTTCTTACGAAAAAGCCTAATTCAAAGCCACCCAATAGCTTATAATTCACGACATCCTTTGGTAAGTCAAAGCTCATTAGCAAAGATGGGGAAGAAGAGGGTTATGGTGCAATCCAAGGACCTGGATTTTTCCACCTTCAAACACGAGCATGAAGTGATCAAAGGTATTCATTTTTCATGAATTATATGTGTTTCGATGTATTTTTCTTTATGGGATGTTTGATATGTTTGACTCTCCTTTGGCTTAGAATTTGATGATTTTGGTTTTGGGGTGCTTTGCAGCTCCTCATTTGACGGGTTTGGTGCTGAAGTTGTTCGTGAGGATGGTCGAAGCTCCTGTTATGGGTTCTTTGATCATGTCTTCTTTGAAAAAAACAGAACAAAATGGTTGACGGGTTATAATGTTCTTTATAGTTATTACTATGGGTAATTTCAGGAGAAACTTTTTGGTAGAACATTTTCAAGAGAATTCAATGGTGATTTTCATGTTTTGGTTATTATGCAGATGTTGCAGAACACTGTGATACCAGCAGCACCCGTGTTCTGACCTGAATTTTTTTATCGATAAATTTTACTTTTTAAAAAATATTTATGTATATTAATTTTTTTAAGTGTCACATCAGTTTATTATTTACGATTTAAATGCTTAAACTGTAACTCTTTTATTTTTATTTAAAATAAAAAATTATAATTAGGTGACTTTATCCTATTATTTTTATTTATTTTTCCTTTTCAGATTCATCTAAGTTAGTTGTTTTTTTTTAATTTGTAAGTTAATTTTAATATTTCTATTAAAAACTATTCAATTTCTCTTTTAAGTATTACTTTTAGAAAATAAATGTTTTTCTTTAAATTAAATTTTGCCAACATAAAAGGTCTAGTACTACTGTCTCACCCACTTGAGCTGAGAGCTTGTATTTTCTTGAATACTATTTTTATTTATTTATTTATATTTAAAAAATGGTCAATTTGAAGTGAAATTGACTCATCTTAAATTAAAGATTTCACCATCAAATTAGAAGGTCCCACATAAAACGCATAGGGAATTCCTTTATGGCAATACAGTCGTAAGTTGCAGTAAATCTCATTTTCAGAAAACAATATCTCATAAATAAATGGATGCCACTATTTTTGTTTTTCAATAACTTTAATATTCAATTTTTAAGTTTTATAATTTAATCCTTTTAAACATGAATAAAAAAACTCATAAATAAAAGAGAAATTTATACTGATTTAATAGCACTAATAAATGGAAATGGGAATGGAATAGGAAGGGTGTGAGAAGTGTAGATTCCATTCCAGCATTTCTTTATTATTTTTATTCTATAATGTCAAATTTAACCTTTAATATATATCTTTTATTAATTTGATTTTAAGCTAAATTTAATTTTAATCTTGTAAATAAAGTTAAATTTAGTCATTAACCTTCTAAAGAGTCGAATTGATTTTTTTAATAGAAATATTATCTAAAGCATAAAATTTTTAAATATGGTAGCCAAAATAAAAATTTACATGTACCCCATGCTATTTTTATTAATTTTATAATTTTTAAAATTATTTGTTAGCCTATCATATAAAACAAATAGTATCATTTCTACAAGAAATACATGTGGATTATCATGCTAATAACGTTAAAAATTAATGTTTTAATCAATATTTTATATTTTAAAAACAATTTAACTCTTTTTAAAAACTTAATGGCCAAATTTAGTTAAAAAAATAAAGACCAAATTAACAAAAAAATATAAACATTAAACAATTTTTTATATATATAAAATTCGTATTCGTGTGGTTTAAATGTTAAAAAAAAGGTGATCAAGTCTTTTAACATTGACCGAAAGAGGATCAAATCAATTATCCAACATACACGTGATTGAACGTGGCAACATAAATGGAGAGGAAAAAAAACAGCAACCTTTGTCGATTAAGACATGCAATGACAGTAGGTTGTAGTAATTATGTTGACCATACAGAGATGGTGGTACCTCACCTCTTCAAATACCAAATTTTGAAACCATTAATCGGTTATATCATCAATCTGCTTCAAATCAAGACTTGGGTTGTTATAAGATTTGAAGATTCTCTCTCACACACATATATATGTGTAAGCATTTGCAACTGACCGCTGTTTTACTGCTTTTTGGGTTGAGAAACTGGGAGACGAGATGACAGGGACAGTAGTGTGGTGTTTCTGGTAGACACTGTTTAGTTCTTTTCAGTTAAAATCAATTGCTTTCAATTATTAAATTTGTTCAAATGTCAGATGTTTACATTGAATTGAAAGACAGCTATATATCGTTTTTGTTCAACAGTTGTTTTGTTGTGTCTCTCGGACCAGTAAGATTAAATGTTGTTGAATTTTCAGTTTAGAAATCTCGTATCACATACGCATACATATACGTATACGCATTTAGATTATATATGCTCTAAAAAGCTGAGGGTTTTTTTTTTTGTTAATCTGCTAGTAACTGTTACAGTCGGTTGTTTGTTGCGCTTTCAAAAAGTTAGGGATGTGGCAGTCTCTCTACACTATGAACACAACAAAGCATGTACATATATGTTTTTTTTGGTTACTCTTTCCCTTCGATGTTTTTTAACAGTAAAACATCACGTTCTTCACTTTATCTTTTAATGCTGGTAAAGGCCGAACCGATGAACCATTGGTTGTGCGTGTACAACGTGATTTAGCGGTTTCGGAACCTTCAGGTTCAATGTAGAATCGAGCTCGGTAGGCTGCTAGATGAGCATAATATGCTGGAGGCACTGCATATTGTGAAAGAGACAGTATTTAGCAAACTCAAAAGCATGCTATGAGGTGATCATGCAAGTGGTAGCTTAGAATAGAAGTTATACCAACAGAAACGGATCGCGTGCACCGAGCATACCTGCAATAAAATGAATCCATTAATGTGATTGTGTCAGCAACAAAGGTGATCGATATAGCATCGAACCAAGTTGATTGAAATTCTTACGTGTAACATAGGTTGTTTGTGAGTGATTGGATTTCATCTGCTGTGAAGTTGTTTTCATCCCAGAGAACATGATAATGAGCAGGTCGACTCGTTCCCTGTCGATTTCCAGTTTCAACATAATCACATCTTATATGCTATTTAAGCACTAAAATCTAAGACATTACACCATACCTGGATTCCGGCATGGCTACAAAGATAGAAATCAAATTCAGTAGGATGACAGATCTTAGAATCCACCACAGTACCTACATTTGGAAACATCAAGTGGATATTGAACTTTAACATTTAAATAAGCAAACCGCGAAACCCGGCAAGAACAAGAAGCTAGCACAAACATTTACCAGGTAATATATTTCCACTTTTGTCAGTGCTGCTTTTGTCGTTGTGATTGTTAGCAAACAACCTAGTATGATGCCTCTTCTGAACCACAATGAATGTAACTGGAGGTTGGTAAGTGGGTTCCAGTGATGCACAGGCCTGGACATTAACACAGTTTAAGCTTAGAAGAATAAACATGGTAAGCAGGTTCGAAATGTCTCTATGTTATAACCAACTAACCTTTCTTATAGCGTCGAGTTCGTATAAGAGAACCTGGTAGAATTGGCCTTCACTCACACCATCTCTACATGAATTTTGGACAACATTAGAAACAACGTGAACAAATATAACCTAATAGCTTTTACTTTTTAATCCAATCAAATGTAAATAAACTAATCAAGTTTAGAGCGCACCTGTAAAAGATTATCCTCAGTGGCTTTTGTCCAGTGGCCTTTTTAAATGCAAGTAAGAGCTCCCTGCATTTCCATGTATTTTATAAAATTTACTCAAATAAGTGTTGCAGGTTATGTTGCTTTCACAATTAGTTTCTTGAAGTACTCGTCTTCAACTTATATTCAACCGGGGATTTTTGCTGACCCTCAAAACATATGATATGCCTATATACAATACTCACACCTGAAGCCTTAAAATTGTAAAATGCATTCACTATAGGACACAACTGAGCAGAAAATTAGTTCAGAACTCCAAACACTGTTGTCTGAAAAGTTAGCAGGCAGGTCATTCGTACAAGACCATGATGAAGAGGACCAAGAAGACCAACAGGCTAAACTTAGTATAAAAAGTAACTGAATGATGAGTTACAGTGAGTCATGCTGATAAAATTTTAAATGAACAAACCTGATCATGCCTCCAGCAACTGTTCCTCGTTGAGGATCCTGCCAGGTCTTGTATAAATCTTGAATAAGTTCTTGTCTATGAGGCTGAGCACATACAAGTCCAGCATACTTGGTCACTTCTGGCCAGTCTTGTGAGGCCACAACCTGAATTACAGCAATCATTAAGGCTAAGAAGTAGGCACATTATCAGCTCTTAATATACAGGATTTCACTTACTTACAGCAGCTATCGACGGACTAGAGTCCTCTCCGGACTCTGGATGAGTTACATCAGCTCCAAATATTATTGTCGGAATATCACTAACCAAAGGAATTCTCCAACTTAAAGCATCCAAGAGCACAGTATTTCTTCCTCCCATCTTAAAAATGATGAAGAACAGCGTAAATAAATATCATGTTTAATTAAGACAAAAGATCATGTAGTTTATGACAGACCTTGACGTTTATTTTAAGCGAGAGATTTGCCAAGTACTGTCTGCTAATCTTGAAGACATGCTTTGTGAGGCAGCATTGAGATATCAAACCCAGATCAGTTTCACAAATTCGTTTAAGATCGCCTGGTTGCAGCACATAATTTCTCTTAGTGAAAACAAAAGTACCATATCTCATGTCATATGCATGAAAAAGATGATTTTTTTTAAACAAAAATCAAAGCAAACTAAGCACATGTATTCTATCAATACGTAAATTCCGTCTTGTTGTACACTGTTATCCTGCTAATCATGATTAAATTTGTTCGTACAATTAATATAGTTGCAAGAAGGGACATACCATATAAGGATCCATTGTTGTCTGGAAGAATGGCAATGAGTAATTCAAGTTCTTTTCCTTCAAGCTTGTTTGCAGCAGCATGGTATACATATTTCAGTGCCTTCTTAACTTGATCTGGTCTAGCTGAATGGATAGGAATTACAGGGTCTCGATCGAATTCCTGCATTTAAAAGACCAAATTGATCAAAGGTTCAGGCACCAAACGGCATCCATTGGAAGCTGATATATAGATAAATTAGTTGATTAGTGAAAACAATGGTTAGGAAAATTCACCATGCCAGAAATTTGGCACATTTGAACCAACTCTTGACAAAAACCATGTGCAGTGCTCTCTTGAACACTTCGTGAGAAGTTTATACAAGCCCAGTATCTTACAGTGCTTCCATTTATCACTTTCTGCATCAAAACAACAAAGAATTGCGTTTCTTTAGATAAAAAAAACATGCAGTGGACATACAATGATGCCATTTGTGGTGAAAGTCTTGTTATCTTTCACTCCTTTGATATAGACTAGACTAACCTTGTTCATCATATTCCACTGACCAACTTGGGGCAAGTATTCCTTTTCTTTTCCTGTGTCACTATACTTCAGCTTTAAAACAAAATAGGATAAAAGGAACAATATTTTGAATAGTTAGAAGCTGAATTGAATAGATCATGTAAAAGAATCCAACTGTAATCTCGATAATTACCCATGGTGCAGGAAGAACCCGAGCCTCGATTGATGCAAGCTTGCTGCTTATATTGATGCCGAACTCTTTTGCATAAGGATCATGATCATAGTCATTCTGTTGAACTGTCTGTAAAGACAATGGAAAGATGGTTACATCTTCTAGGCTTCGTAATTGTTTGTTTATCTGAAAAAACAGCAAATTATCAGAGACCTGTAAGATGTCTAATTCTTGTTCACGGGGTCTTTGGCAAGAAACTTTCAGCAGAGAAGTAATCTGTTTTTCATTCAGCCCTTTAGTATATCTCTGTCCTTCAACAATCTTGCAAGCCTGTGATAAAATTTATATTTCAATGGATGGAAATCTAAATCCTTTCATAGATGAGCTTAAAGAGAATTGGGCAATACGTACCTCCATAGGCAAATAATTCACCTTCTTCTCATTTCCTACTTGAAGGCAAGGTAGGTGTGCATATCTAATGGTATATCCGTACATCTCTTGGAAGTACTCAACCACTGATTTCATGTTCATATGCTCATCAAGTGGGAAACTGACGAAAGGGAAACATAAGAAGTCCATTTCCAGGAAAATGAAGTGTTAAAGAAACAAAGAAAAACATTTCAAATATAAGAAATAGGAGGACAAGATCAAAGATAAACAGATATTACATTAGCTCCCTTGTTGGCTGAGTTGTTAGCCCTGAAACCCGGTACTTTCTGCGTACATTTCCTCTGTGAGTCACTTCCACTTTGACACCTCTAAGAGCTTTCTTAACCTATAGAAGATAGCAAAAAAAGATAAAATTGTGACTCTTAGAAAAGGATTGATTTAAACTTCCAATGTGATATACAGGATCTATATATGACCTTCAAGAATGTGAACCGTGATAATATATATGCATCTCAAAGAGTGAGTCCACTATGAGCCACACAGTATATACCTTAACACGATCTGCATCGGACATCGGCCTTGAATAAACATCTTTACCCAAAATTTGAGCAACAAAATCAATGACAGGTGATGGTTCAATGAACGCAATCGTTGACATATCTGACACAAAAGAAGCAGAACATCAAATTTTAGTGTAAAAACCCGCTGCTAAACAATCACTCAAACAATTGAAAATGTCTTAGCATGGTGATGGTTTTACCAATATTCAGCGACAATCCCATTTGAGTAGGCCTTATACTCTGATAGAAGCCACGCCATGATTCTACACCACCACCTAATGCTTGCGGTTTCCTTATAGTAGGAGAATAAAGAAACCTTCCCACCGATAAGTACCTTTGAGCCGCGAGTTCTCTTAACACCGTGTCAATAATATTAAGGGCACCTTGAGGGGTGTCAACTTGTTTACCAGATAGAAGGTTGCGCAATTGTGCCATACTAGCTACAGCTACAAACTTTATGGTCACTTCAAAATCTCTTTTTCTGATTAAAATAGACGTATTAGCATCAAAAGCTTCATTAGTTTGCAATTGATAAAACTGGATTAAGAACGCCAAGTATTATGAAACTATTTTTCATGAATGAATTTACCTAACATTGCCTGTTTCTTCATCTTCATCAGCCAATATTACATTGAACACCTTAGAAGTAAAAGGCAGTGATCCAGCAGTGTATAGGTTTTTCCTTCCATCATAAACAGGAAGCTTCGTCCCCAAGTCACTGTTTCTATATATTTTAACCAGCTCTGTCATTATAGCTTTGTCCAGTTTACGAGAAGCAACTTCTGGGTTTATTGCTACCTGTTCCAAACAAACATTTCTGTCTCAGCATTTCAAATTCAACCCGGTTTTACTATTATATGTTTTTTTTAACTTACACTATAATGACTCAAGTCAGATCCTGGTATCTCAGCAAGAAAATGGTTGGCTTTAACGATACACTTGGTTCCCAACTGGCCATAACCAGGCCTTGTATGAAACATAAGGCTCTTGCATGGAGTAGAACCCATGTTAGGCTCAAGCTTTCCATCTTGAAACCTATCTACTTTATACCCTCGGCCTCTTCTCCTTCCATTTCTCCTTCCTAAAACCTTCTTTCCATCTTCAAATCCATCCCCACTTTTGATCATCATTTGGGGTGATGATTTTTTCTGATTCATAGGCCCTTTAGAGTTTCTTTTGACACCACATAGTTCTCCTTCAGGTCTCTCATTTGCATGTGAGGCATATTTTTTTTCTGTAGAACAAACAATATTATAATGTAAATGAACACTAGAAAGTGAGAGATAAAGAAAAAAAACGGATAAACAGCACCAAAATACGAGAGAAAGATCACACAAAATGATAGCTCAAAAGACTAAATTTGAAAGGTGATGACTTAACATTGTACAGATTTCCTGCAAGAATCTTACTAGCAAGGGAATTTTTTTAGAAACCAGTGCAAACAACACGAAGCAGTGTAACCGTTGCAGCAAGTTAAAAAGAAAAGAAAGAGAGGATATATACATACATATATATATATATATAGCACCAAACAAATCTCGAATGCGTATTAGCCTATATAGCTCTGTATATTCCTTTGAAAAGAATGACCAAAAAAAGACATGCAAACATGCATAAAAGCAAGAATCCACGGCTCAGAGATTCAGAAAGTTTAAACAAAAGAAACAAAGGATAGCATCAAAATCCCATTTGTCCATTGATAAAGTTCATGCAAAAAAAAAAGAAAAAAGTGAAGGTAGCTTTCGGCTCATCTCTATGGCTTTTCATCGTATATACACCATGTTTCTATGAAACCCAACTTTCTCATTACTTCCCTCCCTGGGGAATCAAACACAGTTTTTTTCCATGGTTAGGATAACGAGTCAACTCTAAAGGAAAAAGAAAAAAATGGATCCACAGTGGAAGGAGGACCACAGTTTACACATATTCATAGATAGCCACATTGAAAGCCTGTAGCTATGGCACTTGTGGTCCCTTACCAGCAATGGGCATTGAAGGCTGCATTTTCTCCAACTTCTTTGCAGGACAGCTTGTAATCTAGCATGTATAAACTGCTTTATTTTTTCAAAGGGGAGGGGAGGCATAAAGGAACTTTAACTCATCCCAAAGCCCACTAACAGTGACTAAACATTAAGCCACTCGACAACCCACACAGTCATATACATAACACAAGACAACACAACAGATAGGAAAATCAGCGCCTCAAAAAGGGATAAAAGAAAAAAAATTAATGCTCTCAATCAAATCAATCAATTAAGAGCTTAAAAATTAAAACTGGTCGATATATATATAGATAAAGTTTTTTACTTTACACATGTGTGTAGTTTTCCTTCTTGTTTAATAACCGGACACATTGTATTGTTCTGAAATCTGTCTTCTTCTTCTTCTTTTTCTTACTTCATGCATTGGGATACGTTTAGCTGTAATTTGTCAGCTGTACCATTTTTTATGGCAGAGAGGGGGGCCATTGCAGGGAAGTTGCAGGGCAAGAAAGGGGGGACTTTTTTTAGCTTAGGAAAATAGGATGATGAGGGTAAATTTCAAAAGCTTCCAACCATGGGATTATTATAAGACATGAAGAACAATCAAATGATATGTCCCTTTCCATTTAGTGGAAGAATGGAAATGGTCCAACTTCCCCACTTCGGTATTAGATTAGTCTTGGGCTCAAATTGATGGCCCATTATGGCAAAAAAGTTCATGACATGAAGGATTATTATTTAGGGAAAGACAAACCCCAAAGAAATTCACATTACATTATGATTTTCGCAAAGGTTAAAATTTAGCATAAATCTTTGTATTTTGTAAATTTAAAATTTAATTTTATACCTTTATTTAGGAATTCAATCCCTTTATTTTTAGATTTTAAAATTTAAATCTAATTATTAATATTATTAAAATTATTTTATTAAATTCAAATTTATCATAATGTTACTTTTTAGTTATATTTCTTATCAATTTTATTATTATTATTTATAAGACACTTCGAATTGAATTACTCCTCACCATTTTTACCCTAAATTTCTACTGCATACAATAACTTAACATTAAACTAAAAATTTAAACAACTAGGAAAACAAAATTCTAAAGCGGAAAATGATTTGTTATATAACTTATATATTTGGGTTTTCATTGTAGGTCAGTAGGGCAAGAAGCACATGCACTGCCAATTTTATTCCACAGCCATCACATCTGTAAATTATATAATTTAACTATTATTAGCATTTTTTTATGTACGTTTTTCATGAATTTTTCCCTAATGATTGATATAATCATCAATTTTATGTTAAAACTTAAAAGAAAAAACTAGCAAAGTGAAGCAATATTATTTTTATTTTTAGAAATGTGCACAATTATTTCCGAATCTATATGAGATCGTTATATTTTTACAAAAAAAACATATAAAATTTAGAATAAAATAGTAAAACCTTTAATCTTTTATTACTATGTATATTTTTAATCCGTATTTATATCTTAAATGGTGTATAAATAAAACTAATGTTGAGACTTTAGACTTATGATTGGTTAATTTATTTTTATTAAGATTTGGGAGCTATATTGACATAATATTTTGCCAATATTGTCGATCTGAAAACATATACAAACATGTCCACGAAATGATAACAAGAGGTAAACACTAAAAGGAAAAAGACAAAATACCTCAAAAAGCTACTCATCAGTTATCACCATCATAAACCACTAACATACCCATTACTTACAACTAATTAATCTCCAATAAATAAATAAAAAAAAACCCTTAGGACAGACCGAAATATGACCAAAACAGAAAGCCTACAAAAAAACCCCACACACCCTTTTTCTTTTTATATATATGTGGATGGTTATGTACCAAAGAGAGAATATCCCTCATTCTCTTCTGCACAAAGATACGGCTGAGAACCAAACACCAAATGCCTAACTAAGCAATAATAAAAGAAATATAATTTTGAAGCAACATTTTATCTTAGTCTCTAAATAATGTATGATATTTGTGTATATAGTTTTAGGTTTTATATTATGGGGGTAATAGAGCAGTTAATGGAGAAGGGGAAGGCAGACTGGGAACGAACCTTTTGCTTTTTACGTTTCCTTATAGAAACATCACGTAAACAATAAATGCGATTATTTCTTCATCAGCTTTCTCAACAACCAGGGTTTTCCAGCTTCCATACTCTGCAATTTTAAGAATATATACACATTTTTAAGTGTTGGTTCATTTAATGACTTAAAGAAAGATAGATCACAACAGCAGATAATATATATTGGACTGCAGCTTTGATATATGTGTGACAAAGGCAAACTGCTGCGGCTATACACCTATATATCTACCCTATAACGTATATCCAAAACAGACAGAACTGGGTTTGGTTTGGTTTTGGTTTTGGTTTTAGTTAGTACTATAGGCCAAATCTTTACTGTACTGAAGCTATGTAGGTTTCAGATATCAAAATTCAGAAAGATTTGGATTTTGGGTAAGGCGATGAAATGGTGACAATCGGGACTGATGGTATTGGTGGGTAAATTCTTTTGGGGATTTAGTGAGTATTTTAGGCAAGTGATCAACTGAAAGGTGAAATGTACGAGGAGAACAATATTGAAGACCACGATTTATGAAGAAGATCTAAAGAAGAAAAGAAAAGATTTTCTTTTTCTGGGGGGGCATGATCATTAATGTGCTCATGCTGCATGGTCGATGAACCAAAACGAAATATATATATATACAGAGAAAACTGAAAGCGTAATTACAACCCATTTCAGAGCAAAACCCTGACCTACCGGAAATTTGAAAGTTCAAAGGAGAAAATATACAAAGAGGAGATGAAAGAGAGTTTTTTTTTTAATATTTCTGGTAATGATGAAACAAGAAGTAAGTAAATGGAATTTACATGATAATATTGAAACTGTTGTTGAAAAGAAAGAATGTCTTTGTTGGAAAACGAAGCAGCAGCAGCAGCACGAATATACCAGGAAAGCCAAGCTGTGGTGAAGGAAGGACTATATATGAAAATATATATATCATAGGGAGTCGAGTACTTTCGGGAAATGGTTATTCTACAAAGGAATAATAAAGATTAATTAAATTATTGTAGCTATTTTTATTATCAATTATCAGCTTTTCATCCATCAACAAACACACACCACCTTTAAGAAAAGGAACTTTAAACGAGAAAGAGTGTGGGAAATAGCTTTGTGAGATGGATTGAATAAGCTTTTAAGCTTTTTATTTTTTTTTTTTTTTTTTTTTTTGTTTTAGTTTATAACATGAAAGCTAGCGTGCAACTGATAAAAACTGATGAACTTTTACATTTATAAATTACAGCAAAAGAAAAAACTTGGGGTTTTGAATATTAAAAAACCAAATGCAAAAAAGCTAACGTTTAAACTTTAACTAATTAAAAAAATAAAGAAAAAATAAATCAATAAAAGGTGTGAGATTCCATACTCTGATACTGAGAAAGAAAGATAAAAAGAGAGTTATAGTGTGGTGGAGTAGTCTAATATCTCTGTGTCTCTCGGGCAAAGGCAATGGCTTTCAGTGCTTTTCCATGCTGCAGGTTTTATATATATAATATGAGTAAAGAAAGAGAGAGGCGGGGTGTCAGACTCCGGCGGCGGGTGGCCGGAAATTGAGATTCCGGTGAAAAAGGAGTTGATGTATGTGAGGGAGAAAGAAGTGTAAATTGTAAAAGCAAAAGCCAAGGAGTTGGGGCTTTGAAAAAGGAGACGAAGCAGGTTCTGGGGTTCTACTTTCAAGGTTCTTATATACTAGATTACTGCTACTTATTCTTTTTATATCATACTATTTTCTACTTGTATTTATTTTTCTTTAAAAAAAAATTTTCATAACACTGTACAATTCTTCGAGAGAAAAAAAAAAAACTTGTTGTATACACTAAAAGACAAACTCCATCAATATAACAAAAGCTTCAACTTTAGCATTAATAGAACATTATGGCACGTTAATAATCGGTTCTGTCGTAACTCAAACATAGCATATCAATGGTAATTACAAGCACTTAATACAATAAAGAAATAAACCCCGGATGGTTTAAAGTGGCAGGCATAAATCAGCAAAAGAATCGAGCATCCACCAAATTAGAGAGGATGGCGACAAAATCAACCCTAAAATTACTCACAAAAACAAAGACTAAAAGGCATATTACAAGAGTAGACAAAAACTTCTAAAAGTAAAGACTTATTAAATAATAGAAAAACAAAAAAAATATAAAACTTAAAATAACAAGTGTAACTAGAGGTGTGCATGGGTAAAATTTGGGCCAGCCCAAAAAATGGCTTAAAATTTTGCCCAAGTCCGCCCATATAAAATGCTAAAACTAAGCTCGGCCCTACCCACTTTATTAATTTTTATAATATTTTTATAATTTTAAATATATATAATACATCAAAATACTAAAAAATCAAAATAAATATTTTCAACAAATTGAAAATAAATTTTAAAAATATGTAGACTTAAATAACACTAAAAGCAGATGCAACTTAACAAGCAAATACATCTAAAATAATAACAAAATTAACAAATGTCTTTAAAATAATAACAAAATTAACAATAAAATAAATTTTATATAATATCTAAACAATAACAACAAAATAATAGAAACATAATAGTAAAATGGTAGTAAAATAAGGAGAAAAATAATAAGAAAATATTATTAAAAATAGTTTTTTTCATTTAATGAATTTAATGGGCTCGGGCCAAAAATGCCTTACCCGAACCCACCCATTTTTAAACGGGCTTTATTTTTTATCCAAGCCGGGTAAATTTCAAAAGCTTCCAGCCATGGGATTATTACAAGACATGAAGAACAATCAAATGATATGTCCCTTTCCATTTAGTGGAAGAATGGAAATGGTCCAACTTCCCACTTCGGTATTAGATTAGTCTTGGGCTCAAATTGATGGCCCATTATGGCAAAAAGTTCATGACATGAAGGATTATTATTTAGGGAAAGACAAACCCCAAAGAAATTCACATTATATTATGATTTTCGCAAAGGTTAAAATTTAGCATAAATCTTTGTATTTTGTAAATTTAAAATTTAATTTTATACCTTTATTTAGGAGTTCAATCCCTTTATTTTTAGATTTTAAAATTTAAATCTAATTATTAATATTATTAAAATTATTTTATTAAATTTAAATTTATCATAATGTTACTTTTTAGTTATATTTCTTATCAATTTTATTATTATTATTAATAAGACACTTCAATTCAATTACTCCTCACCATTTTTTACCCTAAATTTCTACTGCATACAATAACTTAACATTAAACTAAAAATTTAAACAACTAGGAAAACAAAATTCTAAAGCGGAAAATGATTTGTTATATAACTTATATATTTGGGTTTTCATTGTAGGTCAGTAGGGCAAGAAGCACATGCACTGCCAATTTTATTCCACAGCCATCACATCTGTAAATTATATAATTTAACTATTATTAGCATTTTTTATGTACGTTTTTCATGAATTTTTCCTAATGATTGATATAATCATCAATTTTATGTTAAAACTTAAAAGAAAAAACTAGCAAAGTGAAGCAATATTATTTTTATTTTTAGAAATGTGCACAATTATTTCCGAATCTATATGAGATCGTTATATTTAAAAAAAACATATAAAATTTAGAATAAAATAGTAAAACCTTTAATCTTTTATTACTATATATTTTTAATCCGTATTTATATCTTAAATGGTGTATAAATAAAACTAATGTTGAGACTTTAGACTTATGATTGGTTAATTTATTTTTATTAAGATTTGGGAGCTATATTGACATAATATTTTGCCAATATTGTCGATCTGAAAACATATACAAACATGTCGACGAAATGATAACAAGAGGTAAACACTAAAAGGAAAAAGACAAAATACCTCAAAAAGCTACTCATCAGTTATCACCATCATAAACCACTAACATACCCATTACTTACAACTAATTAATCTCCAATAAATAAAAAAAACCCTTAGGACAAACCGAAATATGACCAAAACAGAAAGCCTACAAAAAACCCCACACCCTTTTCTTTTTATATATGTGGATGGTTATGTACCAAAGACAGAATATCCCTCATTCTCTTCTGCACAAAGATACGGCTGAGAACCAAACACCAAATGCCTAACTAAGCAATAATAAAAGAAATATAATTTTGAAGCAACATTTTATCTTAGTCTCTAAATAATGTATGATATTTGTGTATATAGTTTTAGGTTTTATATTATGGGGGTAATAGAGCAGTTAATGGAGAAGGGGAAGGCAGACTGGGAACGAACCTTTTGCTTTTTACGTTTCCTTATAGAAACATCACGTAAACAATAAATGCGATTATTTCTTCATCAGCTTTCTCAACAACCAGGGTTTTCCAGCTTCCATACTCTGCAATTTTAAGAATATATACATTTTTAAGTGTTGGTTCATTTAATGACTTAAAGAAAGATAGATCACAACAGCAGATAATATATATTGGACTGCAGCTTTGATATATGTGTGACAAAGGCAAACTGCTGCGGCTATACACCTATATATCTACCCTATAACGTATATCCAAAACAGACAGAACTGGGTTTGGTTTGGTTTTGGTTTTAGTTAGTACTATAGGCCAAATCTTTACTGTACTGACGCTATGTAGGTTTCAGATATCAAAATTCAGAAAGATTTGGATTTTGGGTAAGGCGATGAAATGGTGACAATCGGGACTGATGGTATTGGTGGGTAAATTCTTTTGGGGATTTAGTGAGTATTTTAGGCAAGTGATCAACTGAAAGGTGAAATGTACGAGGAGAACAATATTGAAGACCACGATTATGAAGAAGATCTAAAGAAGAAAAAAAGATTTTACCCTTTCGGAGCAAAACCTGACTCCGGATAATTTGAAAGTTCAAAGGAGAATATACAAAGAGGAGAAAGTTTTTTAATATTTCTGGTAATGATGAAACAGAAGTAGATGAATTTACATGACAATAATTTGAAAAGAAAACTGTCTTTGTTGGAAATTGAAAGTCAGCAAGAGAAATATACCAGGAAAGCCAAGCTGGATGAAGGAAGGACTATATGAAATATATATATCATGAGTCAGTACTTTCGGAAATGGTATTCTACAAAGGAATAATAAAGATTAATTAAATTATTGTAGCTATTTTATTATCAATTATCAGCTTTTCATCCATCAACAAAACACACCTTTAAGAAAAGGAACTTTAAACGAGAAGAGTGTGGGAAATAGCTTTGTGAGATGGATTGAATGAGCTTTTAAGCTTTATTATTTTATCTTGTTTTTTTTTTAGTTTATAACAGAAAGCTAGCGTGCAACTGATAAAAACTGATGAACTTTTACATTTATAAATTACAGCAAAAAAAACTTGGGGTTTTGAATATTAAAAACCAAATGCAAAAAGCTAACGTTTAAACTTTAACTAATTAAAAAATAAAGAAAAATTAAATCAATAAAAGGGTGAGATTCCATACTCTGATACTAGAAAGAAAGATAAAAAGAGTTATAGTGTGGTGGAGTAGTCTAATATCTCTGTGTCTCGGCAAAGGCAATGGCTTTCAGTGCTTTTCCATGCTGCAGGTTTTTATATATAATATGAGTAAAAAGAAGAGCAGGGTGTCAGACTCGGCGGGTGGCCGAAATTGAGATTCCGTGAAAAGGTTGATGTATGTGAGGAAAGAAGTGTAATTTGTAAAAGCAAAAGCTAAGGAGTTGGGGCTTTGAAAAGGAGACAAGCAGGTTCTGGCGTTCTACTTTCAAGGTTCTTATATATTAGATTACTGCAACTTATTCTTTATATATCATACTATTTTCTACTTGTATTTATTTCTTTCAAAAAATTTTCATAACACTGTACAATTCTTGAGAAAGAAAAAAAAACTTAAGTGTTGTTTGGAGTAGAAATATTTTCGGAAAATGATTTCGAAAATGATTTACTAGAAAATATTTTCTAGTATTTGATGAATCATGTAAAATAGTTTCAATTGTTTGGCCAATGATTCCTGAAAATATTTTGGAAAGATAATTTTACATATATATTAATAAATTTATTTACATATTAATAATTTTTATATTTTAAATTATTTTTACATATATTGCAATGATTTATTTATTATAAATAAATTAGATTAAATATATAATATCTTGAATTATTAAGTTACATTATTAACGTCATATTGAAAACAACCAAAGTCAAATAAATTATTTGTAATTGTGTTAAAAATAAAAAAATTGAATAATTATAAATTAGTTTCCAAATCACAATTAAATACTAAAAATATTACCATGTATTAACAAGGTGTTTTAACGAAATTCACTACAACATTTTAATTGAAATAGTTCAAATATTAACTATTTGAATTAACTAATCTTTTAAAAGTACATGGTACGGCCAGTCATATAATATGGGAGGTTTGGGAAATATAAGCCAAAAATGGGCTTGGGTAATAAATGAGGCCTGTTTAAAAACGGTGGCCTCAGTATAATTTATTATAAGACTACTTAGATAAATATTTTAGTATTATTTTATTTTATTAATAAATTTTTAATAAATTAAGCTAAACAAATTAAGCATCTATTTTGTAAGTAGAAAATTAAATGGTAGAATAGTATCATTATGAGATTCAAAGTAGAAAATAAGCATCTATTTTTTAAATGTATTTGATTCATTATTTTTATTTTTATTTAATAAAATAAAAAATAATACGGGTCAGCGCGGACTTAGGTTTACCCATTTCATGTCGGGCGAGCTTGGACAATTTTTAGGCCCATATTTTGGTAGTGGCCTGAGCTTACAAACAGGCCTAGATTTTTAGTTGGGCCCGGCCGAACCCGGCCGCCATGTACACCTCTAATCCGTTGTAAAAGTTAAAATATCAATTTGTCAAATTGCAATATAAAACCAAATTCCAAATATAAGCATAGTAGAAGGATCAAAAGCGTAATTTAATAATTTTCTTATAATGACAAAAAATCAAATATAAAATTCTTCGAATTTGATTCGGGTTCAATAAAATTACATATAACCACGTTATAACAATTGATCATTCATTTTGTACGTTACCAAACAAAATCCCACCTTATAGAAATTATGTGATCTATGAAGTATGATGTATATGTATATATAGTCATTTACACTTGGGTTCATCCGATCTAACTCTAAACCACCATCATGAACACTTTGCTTTTTAGAATTCTTCCGATAGTAGTGTGTTTAGACCGTTCACCTCTCAAAGACGGCTGGCCTAAACAAAGAATCATCGCCTAAATGCAGACACGTGTCCACCTTCAGAACTACCTAAACAACTTGAAAGACGTGGCGTGATCGGCGTTGTGTGGTCTAAGCAATATCGATTTTTGGACAAGTAAAGGCCGGATCAACAATAATCGGTCGCCTCCGGTTCCTGTGAAACCACATAATTAAACATGGAAACTAGGGACACCATGGCATAGAAGAAATTAATGAGTAGCGAGTGTCACCGGTATTCATACAATTTCCAACCAATGAATCTGCATATGTTCGATGAAATTGAGATTTCTTGACAAATTGGAGAAAACATGCACAGATCTGCAAAACAAACACATCAAGGCTATCCTTGACAAGCAGGCAAAAAATGAACCCATTTTAAGACCTCAAAATTTCGAAAACCAATCCACAAATCAACAAGACATGCATATCATAATATCGAAAAGGAATATACCAATGAAACTTAATATCCGAAGACATAGCCTATGATGCATACGAATTAATATATGTATATATATCATTTGATTACTTTGATTAAGCGAACTATAGAAGCGCATTGGACAAATAAATATTTTATCTCCAATCGAATTGATACTAGATACAACCAGTAGTGTTATTAACAAAGAGTGAACATCGAAGGAACGATAAAAACCCTTTTCTTCTTTGCTATTAGAAACATATCGAGGGATGGATCAAAAGTTCCATTGAAATCCAAAATTTATTAGACAATCGATTGAACACCCTTGGAATAATATTCGTTAGAGCATAAGCTACAAATTTCCACACTACTTAAAATCTTACTCCGAACTATCAATGCCATGTTATAACTTCTCCTATAGAATCCGGAAACAAGCATCCATAATCAACCTTATTGATATTCAAACAAGCGATCATAGTCGGACCTTTATAAGTAACCAAATTCATTGTGCCATTACGACATTTTCAACTACAATGAATGTCGGATCGTTCTTCACCGCATTCGCCAACTCAGTTCCTCGGCGGAGCCTCGAGGTCTGAATGCAAAACATATTGATTCCTAGGATGATAAATAACCAAAAGTCCTCATCATTCTATGACTATCCCTTTAGTCCCAAATAAGATAAGCTAGCCTAGGTGGTTCAAAAAGAACCATTGGTGTTCAATACTTTGTTTAAACTAGATTCTACAAAGTACCCATTAGAAACCTCTGTTTTAGCAAAGGAAAAAATGTCAACGATGCGATGATGGTCTCTATCATAAGGAGCTTTGAAAACACCAAAATGGCGAGAAAATCAATGTAATTGACACAAGTAAGTGGCAAGAAATGGGATTATCCATTTGCTATCATTGAACACTCTGTTTGAATGCCTTGACAATGGGTTTCTCATAAAACTAGTTTCTTATATAGTTTTTCATTTTGGGGTAATCAAAATGTTAGCTAAAGAACCTAAATTCACTATAAAAATGGGTTTTAAGCAACAACCCCAAATTCCATAATCGAAATTCAAGTAAAAGTTTGGTCAAAGAAGCTAATTTACAAGCAAAAAGCAGTATGGAATAGTAAGACATCTCCAAAAAATTAAATCAAGAAAAAGTTTGAACAAGCGGATTTGGTTTTGGCACTAGATCGATTACCAATTAAACCCGAAATTTGATAATGAAAATTTTGAAAATAATACACTTATTAGTGGAATTTCATCGAACACAAAAATGCAAAATGAAACCAAAATCATATTTCTTACCGAAAGCTTGTTTTTCCAATTTGAGGTCACCTAACAAACGATCTTCAAACTAACCAAATCAATCGTCTCGATCGTTACATATCACCGGGAGAGGTCGGCCTCATCGTCTTCATCTCCGTAAACCACTACCCTTCCTGGAGAAGAGTCCGTGAGTCAACTCGTGTAGTTAACAGGCGTCTTCCTATAAAACAAACAAGAATTCTATCCCAAATGAAAAAAACCTTGAAAATCAAGAGCTTTATGCAGGCAAAATACACGCAAAAGAGAGAGTGAGAGATTGCTTAGTATTTGAATAGGTCAATAATATGAAATTGAGTATTGAAATGGTTGAAATGGATTAGGTATGTTTGTAACACCCCTAACCTGTATCCATCGCCGGTATAACACCCCCAACCCATATCCATTGCTGAAACAGGGTTACGAGGCATTACCAAGGAGTACAGAACACTTACAGATAATTTGAAATCATTATCGTTCAAATACAGAGACTAATTATAAACGTTCCTTTAACGAACCTTCGGGGTCCAAACCATGCATTAAGATCGAGTCGAGACTAAACCGGATCCTCAGGAAAATTTTTCGCTACTTTTAAATTTTTTCTCGCATATAAGGGTCACACGCCCATGCGACTCGGACACACAGCCGAACCATACGCCCATGGGGTAGACCGCTTGTCACACACGGCCTAGACACACGCCCATGTCTACCCGTGTGGATGAAAATTAGGCTATTTTTCAAGCCATATTTCTCACTCACTTAATCCTTTGTCTTTACCAACATTTTGATACAGTCAAGAACCAATTTAAGATATTCAACCAAGCCTTATACTTATTATCATTTGTTAGTCGTACACTTCATATAAATAACAATAAACGTATATAGGCTCAATTCTTGTTAAATTCCTCTTATACCTATACTTTTTCGCATTATGTATTCATATTGTAACATCTCAAATAGGGCCTAAACGGACTAGTGGTTGAAACCATGAATCCAAGCTATAAAAGTTTATTATGATTAATTATTATGATTTATTGAGTGATTAAATACATGTGTTAAGAGTATTGATAAGAAATTTTATTAATTTCATGCTTAAATTGCCTATTAGGACTTGTTTGCAAAAGTTGCTAAATAGGGTTCTAATTTATAGAGTACTTGATTGAAATGGGGTTTGAAGTAGGAGTCCTTAAATGGTAATTAGACCATTATATTTTCATGGACAAAAATGGACATATATAGGTAGAAAGAACCAAAGTTTTTAATGAAGGGTAATTTAGTCATTTGGTAATAAAAATGAATTAAAAAGGGAAAAATATGAGAAAATATGCTCATCTTCTTCATTAGGCCGAATTTTCAAGTGGTCACCATAGCTAGGGTTTGTTTCAAGCTTCCAAGCTCCATAGTAAGTGATTCCAAGCCCGTTTTAATGTTCTTACATTTTTGAAGCCCTAGCTCGATTTAGCTTATTCTATCAATAATTCATGCTAGGGTTCATATTTGGAAAAATACCCATAGGTGAAATGTGTTTATTTTGATGTTTTATGATAGAATATGAAGTCTAAAATTATGTTAAACAACTTTTGCTAAGTGATTTTAAGTGAAAACGAGTAAAAGCGGCTTAATCGAAAAATACCTAATGTTCGAAGTACAAGTTAGAGTGAGAATTTGATGTTGCCATAGAAGGGAAAAATGATCAGCATGTCATAAAACATAATAATAAGGGATAAATTTTAATTTCGAGCTTTGGGGAAAAGTGTAAATATGTAAAAGTTTAGGGCAAAATTGTAATTTTCAAAAGTTAAGAGTTAAGGACTGTTTTGATGAATGTGAGTATTAAATAAGCTAAATTTGCTATTATAGATCAAGAAGAATGAAATCCGAGTTAGATCAAGGAAAGAAAAAGATAGAGGACTAAATCGATATAGTTGATCGTATTTTGTTTCGAGGTAAGTTTTGTAAATAAATGTAATATTCTATTATTTTATATTTAATACTGTTAAATTCCATCATTTACATATTTATTCTATAAATTTATTATTTCAAGACTCAAGTATGAATTGATGAAAAGCTATTCCGGAAGTTTGGTTGAACCTTAGGAATGTATAGGATACAAATGTCATGACATTAGGGTTTAAGGAAATCATGTAAGACCATATCAAGACATAGCATTGATATGTTACTATAAGGCAAAGGTCCCATGTCGGACCATGCCAAGGTATGGCATTGTGAGTTCATAAGGCAAGGATACCACGTAAGACCATGTCAAGACATGGCAATGGTTAAGTTTCATAAGGAAAGGTACCACGTATCCTTAGTATTCCAAGTGGTTCAACGGAAAATTCAAAGAGTATACTAAAGTAAAGGTAAGACAAGTTCAGGCTAAAAAGGTAAGGTAAGGCAAATTCATGTTAAAAGGCGAGTAATAATACAAGTTTAAGTATATTGATTTAAAAGCTTAAGTGATCTTGATAAGAAAATAATAAGATAATTGATTAAGAATGTTGTTATTTATTTACATGTAAACTTACTAAGCTTTATGCTTACCCCCCCCCCCCCCCCCCCCCCCCCCCCCCCCCCCCCCCCCCCCCCCCCCCCCCCCCCCCCCCCCCCCCCCCCCCCTTTTTTTTTTTTTTTTTTTTTTTTTTTTTTTTTTTTTTTTTTTTTTTTTTTTTTTTTTTTTTTTTTTTTTTTTTTTTTTTTTTTTTTTTTTTTTTTTTTTTTTTTTTTTTTTTTTTTTTTTTTTTTTTTTTTTTTTTTTTTTTTTTTTTTTTTTAACTCAGAAAGTCCTCATCATTCTATGACTATCCCTTTAGTCCCAAATAAGATAAGCTAGCCTAGGTGGTTCAAAAAGAACCATTGGTGTTCAATACTTTGTTTAAACTAGATTCTACAAAGTACCCATTAGAAACCTCTGTTTTAGCAAAGGAAAAAATGTCAACGTAATGCGATGATGGTCTCTATCATAAGGAGCTTTGAAAACACCAAAATGGCAGAGAAAATCAATGTAATTGACACAAGTAAGTGGCAAGAAATGGGATTATCCATTTGCTATCATTGAACACTCTGTTTGAATGCCTTGACAATGGGTTTCTCATAAAACTAGTTTCTTATATAGTTTTTTCATTTTGGGGTAATCAAAATGTTAGCTAAAGAACCCTAAATTCACTATAAAAATGGGTTTTAAGCAACAACCCCAAATTCCATAATCGAAATTCAAGTAAAAGTTTGGTCAAAGAAGCTAATTTACAAGCAAAAAGCAGATGGAATAGTAACGACATCTCCAAAAAAATTAAATCAAGAAAAAGTTTGAACAAGCGGATTTGGTTTTGGCACTAGATCCGATTACCAATTAAACCCGTAAATTTGATAATGAAAATTTTGAAAATAATACACTTATTAGTGGAATTTCATCGAACACAAAAATGCAAAATGAAACCAAAATCATATTTCTTACCGTAAAGCTTGTTTTTCCAATTTGAGTACCACCTAACAAACCGATCTTCAAACTAACCAAATCAATCCGCCTCGAGCACGTACATATCACCCGGGAGAGGTCGGCCTCATCGTCTTCATCTCCGTAAACCACTACCCTTCCATGGAGAAGAGTCCCGTGAGTCAACTTCGTAGTTAACAGGCGTCTTCCTATAAAACAAACAAGAATTCTATCCCAAATGAAAAAAACCTTGAAAAATCAAGAGCTTTATGCAGGACGAAATACGCAAAGAGAGAGAGTGAGAGATTGCATGAAAGAGAGAAAGAGAGAAAAGAGAAAGAGAGAAACGAAATACATGAGAAAAGAAGATTGGGTCGATGAGTAGAAGATAGAAAGGAAATTGAACAAGAAGAAGGAAGGGCCTTACGGATGAAGAAGAAGCAGGAAAATGTATTACGGAAATTGAAACGGTAAGACATTTTTGAAAATGTAAAGGATTTTTGCGTGAATTGGAAAATGTTTTCCAAATGGAAAAGATTTTCGAGCTACCAAACATTAAAATGGGGAAAATGTTTTCCGGAAAACATTTTCCCCTATCAAACAGAGCCTTATTGTATACACTAAAGGATAAGTTCCATCAACACAACAAAAGTTTCAACTTTAGCATTAATAGAACATTATGGCACGTTAATAATCGGTTCTGTCGCAACTCAAACATAGCATATCAATGGTGATTACAAGCACTTAATACAATAAAGAAATAAACCCTGGATGGTTTAAAGTGGCAGGCATAAATCAACAAAAGAACCGAGCATCCACCAAATTAGAGAGGACGGCGACAAAATCGACCCTAAAATTACTCGCAAAAATAAAGACTAAAAGGCATATTACAATAGTAGACAAAAACTTCTAAAAGTGAAGACTTATTAAATAATAGAAAAACAAAAAAAAATATAAAACTTAAGATAACACGTGTAACTAGAGGTGTGCATGGGCCAGGCCCAAAAAATGGGCCTAAAATTTTGCCCAAGTCGTCACCATAGCTAGGGTTTTTTCAAGCTTCCAAGCTCCATAGTAAGTGATTCCAAGCCCGTTTTAATGTTCTTACATTTTTGAAGCCCGTAGCTCGATTTAGCTTATTCTATCAATAATTCATGCTAGGGTTCATATTTGGAAAAATACCCATAGGTGAAATGTGTTTATTTTGATGTTTTATGATAGAATATGAAGTCTAAAATTATGTTAAACAACTTTTGCTAAGTGATTTTAAGTGAAAAGCAGTAAAACGCTTAATCGGTAAAAATACCTAATGTTCGAAGTACAAGTTAGAGTGAGAATTTGATGTTGCCATAGAAGGAAAAATGATCAGCATGTCATAAAACATAATAATAAGGGATAAATTTTAATTTCTGAGCTTTGGGGAAAATGTGTAAATATGTAAAAGTTTAGGGGCAAAATTGTAATTTTCAAAAGTTAAGAGTTAAGGACTGTTTTGATGAATGTGAGTATTAAATAAGCTAAATTTGCTATTATAGATCAAGAAGAATGAAATCCGAGTTAGATCAAGGAAAGAAAAAGATAGAGGACTAAATCGATATAGTTGATCGTATTTTGTTTGAGGTAAGTTTTGTAAATAAATGTAATATTCTATTATTTTATATTTAATACTGTTAAATTCCATCATTTACATATTTATTCTATAAATTTATTATTTCAAGACTCAAGTATGAATTGACGGAAAAGCTATTCCAGGAAGTTTCGGTTGAACCTTAGGAATGTATAGGATACAAATGTCATGACATTAGGGTTTAAGGAAATCATGTAAGACCATATCAAGACATAGCATTGATATGTTACTATAAGGCAAAGGTCCCATGTCAGACCATGCCAAGGTATGGCATTGGTGAGTTCATAAGGCAAGGATACCACGTAAGACCATGTCAAGACATGGCAATGGTTAAGTTTCATAAGGAAAGGTACCGCGTATCCTTAGTATTCCAAGTGGTTCAACGGAAAATTCAAAGAGTATACTAAAGTAAAGGTAAGACAAGTTCAGGCTAAAAAGGTAAGGTAAGGCAAATTCATGTTAAAAGGCAGTAATAATACAAGTTTAAGTATATTGATTTAAAAGCTTAAGTGATCTTGATAAGAAAATAATAAGATAATTGATTAAGAATGTTGTTATTTATTTACATGTAAACTTACTAAGCTTTATGCTTACTCCCATTCTTTAATTTTTTTATAGTATTACAAGCCAACTCGGAATCACAAAGCGTCGGAGATCGTTACGCACTATCAAAGGATTATCTTGGTATTTTGTAACTCGGCGTTTTAAGTTATGGCATGTATAGGGATTTAGCTATCTTGTGTGTATAACCTTTTGATATGGCTTAAGATTTGCTTGTAAATATTTGGTAATGATTAGCCATTAAAATGGTTAATTAAGAACATGTTTTGGATGCTATGAAATGCCTAGTTAATAGTTATTTTAAAGAAATTATGTAATTATATGCGGAGACAGTTTGGATAAGCGAGAATGAGGTGATTTTGAAAATCACCAAAACTAGTAGAAATGGAATTATGTTGGCCATGAGATATAGAATTAAATCTTATTGAGTCTATTTTTATATAAAAAAAGTGTAGGAAAAAGAGTTGTATATTATGAGATAATTGATTTTTAGTACGGAAGAATTGAGCTCGGTTTGTGTAATAGGGAGACTTTAAATAATAAACTGTACTAATTGGCCACACCAAAAACTCTGGAAAAATTATATTAAGAAGATATATGAGTCTAGTTTCATTCAAAATTTACGGATCTAAATTTCAAGTTTCGTAACTCGAGTTATAGTCAATTTACTGAACATGATGCAGATGGACAGTTTCAAATTTTATGCCCCAAATCAGTAAGTTAAGTTTAGTAATGCCTCGTGCTTGACTCAAACACGGTCTCGGGTAAGGGTGTTACATTTATTGGTATCAGAGAAAGGTTTAGTTGATTCTGAATATTTAGTATGAGTAAGAGTCTATCTATACATGCCATACTTATATTTTGATAGTGTGACGACTCTTGACGATTTAAAAAATATTTTTCTTTTATAGTTATGGATCCCGAACGAGCTGGTGCAGATGATGTAGAGTAGTACACCCACTCCGCTGAAGGGACGGTGCTACAAGATAGTCATGAAAGGCCATCTGATTAGTCAAGGAGGAGGGCTCGAAGCCTTCTTCCAAGCTATGAATGAATGGTTTGATGAGTTCGTTAAATCGAACCCGACCGTTAGACCTCCACCCCTCATGATCCACAGACCACCCTTGTAGCTTCCCGATCCAGATACTGAAGAGAGAAGCCACCTGTTGACAAGATCAAAAATAAAGTGAAGAGTTTCGGCTACCAAAGATGATGATGCGAGAAATGAATTTTGGCTCGAAAATACTATCGAGTTTTGACGAGTTATCCGCAACCGGAAGAGTGTATTAAATGTGTAGTGTCACTTCTTAGAGATTCACTTACCGGTGGTGGAAGACACTTGTATCAATGAGTACCGAAAGAAAAAGTTACATGGGATTTCTTTCGGGAGGAGTTCCGTAAGAAGTATATCGATCGAGGTTTATTGACCGAAAAGAAAAGAGTTCCTTGAATTAAAACAGGTAAGATGAATGTGACCGACTATGAATGTGAATTTGTCCGACTCAAGCAATTATGCTCGAGATGTGTGTCTATAGAGGTCATCATGTGCAAAAGATTTGAAGATGGGCTCAATGATGATATCCATTGTCGGTTGGTGTTCTAGAGATAAAAGAGTTTGTTGCTTTAGTTGAACGAGCCTGTAAGCGAAGAGTTATTAAAAGAAAGGGTAAATCTAAAATTGAGATGCAAGACTCAAGAAAAGAGATGAGCAAGTCATTTACTACATCCAAGAGGCCTAGAGAGTTTTCACGAGATCTAATTTTTCATGGGTATTCTAGCGGAACAAAGGTGGAAGATTTATGGATTCAAAAGCTCAAACCACTTCGATTGCAGTGTTGGTAGTATTCACCTAATAGACACGAGTGTCCTCAATGTGGTCGCGTCATCCGGTCAATGTCGGCGACTAAGGTTGGTTGTTTCGATGTGGTGCACCGATCATTTCATTCGAGAGTGTCTGAGATGGTAAAAAAAGTAATACCGAGTGCAAGATCGGTAATGCCCGTTAGAGGCAGACATCAGAGAAATCTGGGAGTAAGGGCCGGTAGAGGTGCATTTAGAGATACAGCAATGAGATCAGATGTTAGAGCACCTGCAAGGACTTATGCTATCCGTACTCGTGAAGAGGCATTCTCCCCCGATATAATTACTGGTACATTTTCTCTTTATGATGTTAATGTTATTGCTTTGATTGATCCGGTTCAACCCATTCCTATGTTTGCATGAAATTAATGCCTAGTATGAACATGCCCATAGAGTTTCTGAAATTTGTGATTAAAGTATCGAATCTATTTGGTCGATGTGTTAGTAAACAAAGTATGTAAAAATGCCCTTTGATGATTAGAGGTTCTGTTTTTTACGATCTCATGCTATTGCCATTTGATGAGTTTGATGTGATTCTTGGTATGGATTGGTTAACGCACATGATGTGATAGTGAATTGAGGAAAGAAATTCATTGAGTTGAAATGTGAAAATGGTGAGATCCTTGGTTAATTCGGATGAGTCGTAGTTCAATTTCCTTGATTTCTTATGTCCTTCGAAATGTTTAAGGAAAGGATGTGAAGCTTATCTTGCTTTTGTGTTGAATACTAAAGACCCGAGTTGAAAATTGAATCAATGCATGTGGTAAATGAGTTTCTGATGTGTTTCCTAAGAACTACCGGTTTGCCTCCTATTAGAGAAGTTGAGTTTGGTATTGAATTGATTCCAGGTACCACACCTATTTCTATTGCTCCTTATAGAATGGCTTCAATAGAATTAAAAGAATTGAAAGCCCAGCTATAGGAATTAACTGATAAAGGCTTTATAAGACCTAGTTATTCACCATGGGGTGCACCAGTGTTATTTGTGAAAAAGAAGGATGGTTCCATGAGATTGTGCATAGACTATCGACAGCTTAACAAGGTAACCATCAAGAATAAATATCCTCTGCCTAGAATAGATGATTTGTTTGATCAACTGAAAGGAGCCATGTATTTTCTAAGATAGATTTGAAATGGATACTATCGATTCACGAGTTAAAGAGTCGATGTTCAAACGCTTTCGAACTAGGTATGGTCACTATGAGTTTCTTGTGATGCCATTTGGCTTAACCAATGCTCCTGCCATCTTCATGGATTTAATAAACCGAATTTTCAGACCTTACTTGGACAAGTTTATAGTTGTGTTTATTGATGACATCTTGATTTATTCTCATGATGAGACTGAGCATGCAGAGCATTTGAGAACAGTTTTACAGATTTTGAGAGATAATCAGCTTTATGCCAAGTTTAGCAAAAGTGAGTTCTGGTTACGGGAAGTTTGTTTTCTTGGACACGTTGTCTCAGGTGAAGGTATTAAAGTTGATCCAAATAAAATTTCAGCCATTGTCGATTGGAAGCCTCCCAAGAATGTATCAGAGGTCAGAAGTTTTCTTGGTCTTGCCGGTTATTATAGACGATTTGTAGAGGGATTTTCCATGATAGCTACTCCATTGACAAGATTGTTACAGAAAGATGTCAAGTTTGAATGGACTGAGAAGTGTCAGCAGAGTTTCGACAAATTAAAGGTATTGTTGACTAAAGCTCCTATTTTAGTACAACCAGAATCGGGTAAAGAGTTTGTAATTTACAGTGATGCATCCTTGAATGGACTAGGCTGTGTACTTATGCAGGAAGGAAGGGTAATTGCTTATGCCTCTGACGTTAAAACCACATGAGAAAAATTATCCGACACATGATTTAGAGTTAATGCTATTGTATTTGCATTGAAAATGGAGACATCATTTGTATGGTGAGAAATGCCGAATATTCACTGATCATAAAAGTTTGAAATACTTGATGACTCAAAAAGATCTAAACTTAAGGCAAAGAAGATGGCTAGAGTTGATTAAAGATTATGAACTAGTGATCGATTATCACCCGGGTAAGGCAAACATTGTTGCTGATGCTTTGAGTAGAAAATCATTATTTGTATTGAGAGTTTTGCACACTAGTTTGGCCTTGTCAGATGATGGTTCTATTTTAGCTGAGTTAAGAGCTAAACCGATGTTTTTTGAAGAAATTTGTGAAGCTCAAAAGGATGACGATGAGTTGCAAGCCAAAAGGGTTCAGTCTGAGTCGGTGTAGAGTCGATTTTCGATCGATCGACGGTTGTTTGATGTTTAGAGCAGGTATGTGTACCAAAGAATGATGATCTTATTCGAAGGTTTTAGAAGCACATAGCGTTCTTGGTCTATTCACCGTAGTACAAAGATGTATAATGATTTGAAGAAAATGTATTGGTGGATAGGAATGAAAAGAGATATATCGAGTTTGTTTCTAGATGTTTGATCTTCAAGAGGTAAAGGCCGAACATCGGTACCTTCAGTTTATTGCGACTGTATTAGTTCCAGTGGAAATGAGACCGAGTTACTATGGATTTTGTGAAGGATTGCCTTCGACACCTGAGAAAGAAAGATGCGTATGGGTTGTGATTGATAAGTTAACGAAGTGGCTCATTTTATCCGGTTGTATGGATTATTCACTTAACAAGTTGGCGAGTTGTATATTTGAGTTGTGAGACTACATGGAGTACCATTATCGATTATCTCGGATAGAGATCCGAGATTTACTTCACGATTTTGGAAGAAATTGCAGGAAGCTTTAGGTACAAAGTTGAGTTTTAGTACAGCTTTCCATCCTCAGACTGATGGTAAATCAGAAAGAGTTATTCAGGTACTTGAAGATATGCTTAGATGTTGCGTATTGGAATTTCAAGGTAGTTGGGAGAAATATTTACCGTTAATAGAGTTTGCCTACAATAATAGTTATCAATCGAGTCGAAGATGGCACCTTATGAAGCTTTGTATGGACGTAAATGTCAGCGCCTTTGTATTGGATAGAGCTTAAGAAAAATCGATTTCTGGGTTGATCTAGTCAAAGAACGAAGAGAAAGTAAAAGTCATCGAGATTGCTTGAAAGCGACTTCAGATAGAGAAATCCTATCGATTTGAAAAGAAAAGAAATTGAATTTCAAGTTGGTGATAGGGTATTTTGAAAGTATCCCTTGGAAGAAAGTTCTCGATTTGGCAAGAAAGGCAAATTAAGTCCCCGTTTATTGGACCGTTTGAGGTGGTCGAGAGTTGGGCCATTGGCATATCGGTTAGCATTACCGACTAAGTTAGAGAAGATTCATAATGTCTTTCATGTGTCTATGCTACGTCGTTATCGTTCGATCCATCGCATGTAATTTCAGCAGAGGTTGAGATTGACCGGATATGACTTACGGTGAGGAACCAATTATTCTATAATTATAAACTAGTTCATAACCCTTGAAAATTAAAACTTTAGCACTAGACCTTAATTCCAAACTCTTTCACTATTAGGTCCTAAAGTCAATTTCCATCAATTTTACTTGATAAAATCATCATATATCAAAATTAAAGCTTCAATTCAATGTTTATTCATCATATGCTTCCAACACTCATCCAAAAAAACTTTAAAAATTAGCCATGGATTAAACAACTAATGACATAGTAAGTTGGACCTAATTGTAAAAGTCCAAAAACTTAGAAATTTCAAGGAGAAAGTAAGAATTAAACTTACATGAAGCTAGAGTATGAAAACCAGCTTGAACCCTCTTCCATGGCTATTTTTCAGCTGATGAATATGAAGAAAAATAATGATAATTCTAGATATTCCAATTTGGTCCCATTTTTTTAACTAATTTTGGCAATTTTTCAATTTTACCCTTATTTCACCAATTTCCTAATTTTTTTTCTTATCTATTGCCGCCCAAAATATCTCCTTTGGGCTTATTTTCACTTTAGGTCCGTCCTCATTTGACAATTGAGCTATTTAATCATTTTAGTAACTTTACACCTTTTTCAATTTAGTTCTTTTTATTTAATTAACCACTCGAACGTCAAAATTTTCTAACGAAATTTTAATACTACCTTATTGACATTCCGTAAATATTCATAAAAATATTTATGGCTCGATTTATAACACTGAGATCTCGATACCTCTTTTTCTCAATTTCTTGACCAAATAAATCTTTATAAAACACAATTTACTATTTCAAAAATCTTTAAAAGCTACATTTGGCTAGTAAATATTAACTAATATAATCTATGAATTAGCCACTATTTTCTACATCGCTGAAATTTGGGCTATTACAGCCGGACTAGGGTTAAAGGGCATTATAGGACATATCGGAACATTTTACACTCATTTATCAATATCTATCATACAACATCATTACATAATAATTCATATTCTTATAGTCCCTTTAGAAGGTCTACAAGACCTTAAACATGATTTAGAAAAGGTTCGGGACTAAACCAATCTCATACGGAAACTTTGGAACTTAGAAAAATTTTCTTTCAAAATAGGGCACGCTGTAATGGTTAAATGCATGTGCCTCACTGCGTATGCCTTGACCATGTCTCGGTCGTGCAAAACCGACTTGAATCACATGGCTGTCACCGCCATGTATTTGGCCCGTGTACAATGCTGACTTATTTCGAATTGGGACAGTGAAGGACACGATCGCGACACACAGCTGTGTGCTCAATCGTGTGGTCAAATATAGGCCAATTGCAAGGCCAATTTGTCACCTAAAATTTGGTCATACTTATAAGCATCAAACAAGCATCAATTCATGTCTCAAAGGCAGCAAAAAACATACCAAATCATGCACAATTTAACCCATAATAACATAATTCATTTCCATATACAAATCCATTTCAAAACATAGCATTTCTCATCATATCAATTTCCCAAATCAATCATGTAACTTCCCAAAATTGACCATTTCTTTTGGCCATTTAAGAGCACATCAAAACATACCAAAATTTGCATAACATAGCATGCACTAAGTTCACTCTATAATCACATTCATTAACAAGCCATATCACATGGCTATATTTACTCATTTATCATTTTACAAATAGGTCCTTTTTGTGTTTCCATGAAAAAATCGATTAGAAAAGATGTTCATCACACATCAAACTTTCATATTCCTCCATTAAACATCAAAATACATGAATTCCATACATGGGTAAGTTTTTGAACATGAACTCGGCTTAAAATATGGCTAGAAATAGCTAAATCGATTCTGAATATCTTAAAATGTAAAGAACATTAAAAAGCAGGCTAGGATGCACTTACTTTGAGCTTGAAAATGAAAAAACCCTAGTTATGTCTTCTCTTCAATTTTCGGCACTTAGGAAGAAGATGGACACCCATTTTGACTTCTTTTTCCTTTTTATTAATTTATTAACCATATGACCAAAATGCCCTTAAGGCCCTTTCTTGAGATTTTTTCCTTTCATAACCATTTTGTCCATCATAAGATATAATGGTCTAATTACTAAATAGGGACCTCTAATAAATTTTTAATGCTATCTCATAGTTAAAACTTCTAGAATCTCATATTTTCAATTTTTCAATTTAGTCCTAAAAGATAAATTGATCTTTAAATCATGAAATTTCTTCATGAAATTTTCACACAACCATACTGAACATGTCATAAACCTCATAAAACCATAAAACATATACTTCTACTTGGATTTATGGTCTCAAACCACTATTCGATTAGGCCCTAAATCAGATTATTACAATATTTGTGTATTGGTTGATGACTTTTGCGCATGTTTGTGTCTTAAAATGATGCCATTTGAGCTTGTGTAGGTATGTGTAAAATGGCAGCAAATTGGCTTTGCAAATGGCTTATTTTTGTCCACAGGGAGAGACAACTGGCAATGGTTAAGTTTCATAAGGAAAGGTACCGCGTATCCTTAGTATTCCAAGTGGTTCAAGGAAAATTCAAAGAGTATACCAAAGTATAAGGTAAGACAAGTTCAGGCTAAAAAGGTAAGGTAAGGCAAATTCATGTTAAAAGGTACAAGTAATAATACAAGTTTAAGTATATTGATTTAAAAGCTTAAGTGATCTTGATAAGAAAAGAATAAGATAATTGATTAAGAATGTTGTTACTTATTTACATGTAAACTTACTAAGATTTATGCTACTCCCATTCTTTAATTTTTTTTATAGTATTACAAGCCAACTCGGGAATCACAAAGCGCGGAGATCGTTACGCACTATCAAAGGATTATCATGGTATTTTGTAACTCGACGTTTTAAGTTATGGCATGTATAGGGACTTAGCTATCTTGTGTGTATAACCTTTTGATCTGACTTAAGATTTGGTTGTAAATATTTGGTAATGATTAGCCATTAAAATGGTTAATTAAGAACATGTTTTGGATGCTATGAAATGCCTAGTTGATAGTTATTTTAAAGAAATTATGTAATTATATGCGGACAGTTTGGACAGAAATAGAGGTGATTTTGAAAAATCACCAAAACTAGTAGAATGGAAAAAAAAAAAAAAAAAAAAAAAAAAAAAAAAAAAAAAAAAAAAAAAAAAAAAAAAAAAAAAAAAAAAAAAAAAAAAAAAAAAAAAAAAAAAAAAAAAAAAAAAAAAAAAAAAAAAAAAAAAAAAAAAAAAAAAAAAAAAAAAAAAAAAAAAAAAAAAAAAAAAAAAAAAAAAAAAAAAAAAAAAAAAAAAAAAAAAAAAAAAAAAAAAAAAAAAAAAAAAAAAAAAAAAAAAAAAAAAAAAAAAAAAAAAAAAAAAAAAAAGGGGGGGGGGGGGGGGGGGGGGGGGGGGGGGGGGGGGGGGGGGGGGGGGGGGGGGGGGGGGGGGGGGGGGGGGGGGGGGGGGGGGGGGGGGGGGGGGACTTGAATCACATGGCTGTCACACGCCATGTATTTGGCCCGTGTACAATGCTGACTTATTTGAATTGGGATGATGAAGGACACGATCGCGACCAATTGTGTGCTCAATCGTGGTCAAATATAGGCCAATTGCAAAGGCCAATTTGTCACCTAAAATTTGGTCATACTTATAAGCATCAAACAAGCATCAATTCATGTCTCAAAGGCAGCAAAAACATACCAAATCATGCACAATTTAACCCATAATAACATAATTCATTTCCATATACAAATCCATTTCAAAACATAGCATTTCTCATCATATCAATTTCCCAAATCAATCATGTAACTTCCCAAAATTGACCATTTCTTTTGGCCATTTAAGAGCACATCAAAACATACCAAAATTTGCATAACATAGCATGCACTAAGTTCACTCTAT
Organism: Gossypium rotundifolium; assembly: GCA_025506655.1. Classification (NCBI taxonomy): domain Eukaryota; kingdom Viridiplantae; phylum Streptophyta; class Magnoliopsida; order Malvales; family Malvaceae; genus Gossypium; species Gossypium rotundifolium. The sequence continues at coordinate 197,073,964 of CP106734.1, read as the reverse complement.
AATCACATTCATTAACAAGCCATATCACATGGCTATATTTACTCATTTATCATTTTTACAAATAGGTCCTTTTTTGTGTTTCCATGAAAAAAATCGATTAGAGAAAGATGTTCATCACACATCAAACTTTCATATTCCTCCATTAAACATCAAAATACATGAATTCCATACATGGGTAAGTTTTTGAACATGAACTCTGGCTTAAAATATGGCTAGAAATAGCTAAATCGAGCTACGAATATCTTAAAAATGTAAAGAACATTAAAAACGGGGCTAGGATGCACTTACTTTGAGCTTGAAAATGAAAAAAACCCTAGTTATGTCTTCTCTTCAATTTTCGGCACTTAGGGAAGAAGATGGACACCCATTTTGACTTCTTTTTCCCTTTTTTATTAATTTATTAACCATATGACCAAAATGCCCTTAAGGCCCTTTCTTGAGATTTTTTTCCTTTCATAACCATTTTTGTCCATCATAAGATATAATGGTCTAATTACTAAATAGGGACCTCTAATAAATTTTTAATGCTATCTCATAGTTAAAACTTCTAGAATCTCATATTTTCAATTTTTCAATTTAGTCCTAAAAGATAAATTGATCTTTAAATCATGAAATTTCTTCATGAAATTTTCACACAACCATCTGAACATGTCATAAACCTCATAAAACCATAAAACATATACTTCTACTTGGATTTATGGTCTCAAACCACTATTCGATTAGGCCCTAAATCAGTTATTACAATATTTGTGTATTGGTTGATGACTTTTGCGCATGTTTGTGTCTTAAAATGATGCCATTTGAGCTTGTGTAGGTATGTGTAAAATGGCAGCAAATTGGCTTTCAAATGGCTTATTTTTGTCCACAGGGAGACAACGCATGTGTCTCGGTAGTTACACTACGATATGATACTACTAGTGTGTCCCTTGGTGTTAAAATTGAAGTGAAGTCAGATATTACTCACGGTCTCACACACAAGGTGTGATTGGTCATGGTATAAATCATTATACCCAAATGGCACCGACCTAGCATATGGGCGTGTGGCCATTTTGTAGCACACGGCTAGAAACAGGCGTGTGGTTGGTATGTGACCCAAGTCAGATATACTCTCCAGTTTACTGGCACAGCAAGCGTGTCCTCGAGTGTGTTGCAAGTCAGATGTATGTCCTATTTTCATACGGCTTAAGACACGGTGTGTCTACTAGCATGTGAGGTACAAGGCTGTTCACGGACAATATGAAAATGATTGAATGACATTTGAGTTTGAATGCATAAATGTATGAATTGTGTATGTTAAATGATGTTGATTGATCGACAATACCTCGTAACCCTATTCATTGTGAATACGGTGAGGGTGTTATAACACGAGTCCAAATCGACTCATGAAATCATTTATTATTCGAAACTCTCAAAATAGAAGCAGACTAAGAAGTCAACGAAGAGCTACCCACTTTCAAAAGCTGTTGGTGGTCGGTGGCGTTTAACGATATTAGGCAACGTCATCCATCCATCACAACTTGTGAAGACAACAAAGATATCCATAAAATAGATCTATAAATTGAAAAAAGAAAACGCATGGAATGAATCGAAGAATAAAGAAAAAAAGTTAATAGGCAATAGAAAAAGGCGAATGGTAACTAGCCAAGGCTAACACCATTTCTATTTATTTTTCTTTTATACAAAGCTTAAATCAATTTAATAATAATGTTGATGTGAATGAATTGAGATAAAAATATTTACACAATTTTATATAATTAATAAAATATAAAATAATTTATCTTAATTTTTTAAAATACCTTCACAAATTTGAATTTTGCCAAAGTTAAGAGTTAAGGACTGTTTTGATGAATGTGAGTATTAAATAAGCTAAATTTGCTATTATAGATCAAGAAGAATGAAATCCGAGTTAGATCAAGGAAAGAAAAGATGAGGACTAAATCGATATATTGATCATATTTTGTTTTAGGTAAGTTTGCTGAAATAAATGCAATATTCTATTATTTTATATTTAATACTGTTAAATTCCAGCATTTACATATTTATTCTATAAATTTATTATTTAAAGACTCAAGTATGAATTATTTTAAAAGCTATCCTGAAGTTCGTTGAACCTTAGGAATGTATAGGATACAAATGTCATGACATTAGGGTTTAGGAAATCATGTAAGACCATGTCAAGACATGGCATTGATATGTTACTATAAGGCAAAGGTCCCACGATAGACTATGCCAAGGTATGGCATTGGTGAGTTCTAAGGCAGATTACGTAAACCATGAACATGCAATGGTTAAGTTTCATAAGAAAGGTACCAGTATCCTTAGTATTCCAAGTGGTTCTTAAAAAATAAATATCCTATTATAATTTTCCAACCATTTAATTTGAGCGAAATGTACCCAAATTTTATACAATAATTTCATTTCATTCTTAAATTCTTGTGTTTTTTTAAAATTAATTAAAATTACCATTCCATTTTTTAATAGAAATATAAATTTTAAATCTTATTAAAAATTATTTTTTCATTTATTTGTTTAATTAATTTAAATTTTTTTCCCAATTTTATCTATACCATATTTTTATATTTATAATACCTAAATAAATTCTATCAATTTGCAAATTCATTTTAAAAAATAATATATTTTCACAAAAATTAAATCGTTTTCAATTTTTCAATTTAGTCCTAAAAGATAAATTGATCTTTAAATCATGAAATTTCTTCATGAAATTTTCACACAACCATACTGAACATGTCATAAACCTCATAAAACCATAAAACATATACTTCTACTTGGATTTATGGTCTCATAACCACTATTCGATTAGGCCCTAAATCGATTATTACAATATTTGTGTATTGGTTGATGACTTTTGGCGCATGTTTGTGTCTTAAAATGATGCCATTTGAGCTTGTGTAGGTATGTGTAAAAATGGCAGCAAATTGGCTTTGCAAATGGCTTATTTTTGTCCACACGGGGAGAGACACTGGCATGTGTCTCGGTAGTGTCGACCTACGATTATGATACTGCAGTGTGTCCCTTGGTGTTAAAATTGAAGTGAAGTCGATATACTACACGGTCTCACACACAAAGGTGGATTGGTCGTGGTATAAATCATTATACCCCTAAAATGGCACACAGCCTAGCATATGGGCGTGTGTGGCCATTTTGTAGGGCACACGGGCTAGAAACACGGGCGTGTGGTTGGCCGTGTGACCCAAGTCAGTATACTCTCCAGATTTCACACGGCCTGGCACACAGGCGTGTCCTCGACCGTGTGTTGCAAGTCAGTATGTATGTCCTATTTTCATACGGCTTAAGACACGGGTGTGTCTACTAGCCGTGTGAGGTACAAGGCCTGTTCACACGGGACAATATGAAAATGATTGAATGACATTTGAGTTTGAATGCATAAATGTATGAATTGTGTATGTTAAATGATGTTGATTGATCGACAATACCTCGTAACCCTATTCTGACTGTGAATACAGGTGAGGGGTGTTATAACACGAGTCCAAATCGACTCATGAAATCATTTATTATTCTGAAACTCTCAAAATAGAAACAGACTAAGAAGTCAACGAAGAGCTACCCACTTTCTAAAAGAAACTGTTGGTGGTCGGTGGCGTTTTAACGATATTAGGCACTGTCATCTGTCCATCACAACTTGTGAAGACAACAAAGATATCCATAAAATAGATCTATAAATTGAAAAAAGAGAAAACGCATGGAATGAATGCGAAGAATAAAGAAAAAAAAGTTAATAGGCAATAGAAAAAGGCGAATGGTAACTAGCCCGAAGGCTAACACCATTTCTATTTATTTTTCTTTTATACAAAGCTTAAATCAATTTAATAATAATGTTGATGTGAATGAATTGAGATAAAATATTTACACAATTTTATATAATTAATAAAATATAAAATAATTTATCTTAATTTTTTAAAATACCTTCACAAATTTGAATTTTCATAGGAGAAATCAACTGCTTTTTTTTAGAGGAACATCCTTCCATTGCAGCCTGTGAATTAAAAAAAAAAATGAATTTGTTAAATGGTTTTGAAAAAAGATTATATATAAAATACATGAAAAATAGTGACGTCATATTATTTGTATCTACTTTTCAATAGTTTTATGGTACATTAAGATAGTTCTAGACATATTGTATCAACAAAATTTTATACCGTATGGGATAATTAACTGCATAAAATTAACCGATTATTATTAGCAATTGACAAAAAAGTGCAATTAATTTTAATAGAATTTTTAATATTCTTAATTAGACACGTGTCATTTAGCAAGGTATGTTATTTGTTGATCGGAGAAATCATTAGAAACTCAGACTTACCAAAAATGTTAAAAAACCTAGCTATAGAATATTCATATATATATATATATATATATATATTAGATTAGGTTTTAAGTTTATTTTCTAAACAGTTTGTACAAGAGTTGTCCCTGATCCAAGAAATATATAATTACATTTGATAATAGAATTACGATAATATAAAATTTTAGGTAAATACGTCATTGTTATAAAATTCGCTTTTATTAAATAAGTTTAATTTTTAATATTTTATCTTGATTTTCATCAAAATGACTATATAAATTGTAATATTTCATATTTAATTTATAAATTAATAAGTAAATACATTATATTAAATAAATTTATAAATCTTAATTATAATAATTTGTGAAAATATATTACATCACCCGCCATAATTATAAATTATAATAATCATAATTAGTATATTAGTAAATAAATAATTGGGGTAAGTATATGAATTATAATTTTAATATATGACATTTTAAAAATAAACTTGACTTTTATTTAGCATAAATGGATGAAATTTATCAAAACAATGAAAGCGAAGAGTAAATTGATTCAAAATTTAAAATTACGCACGTAATTAAGTATAATTTAAAGAATGAATGGCACTGAGCTTACATTCTATAATCGACATCTTAACATTAATTAAAATGTAAAGTTATGAGATGACTGAAACATTGAAATTTAAAATGATATAATTTTATTATGAATTGTAAGTTTATGCAATGTAATGTTACGTTCAGTAAAATAAACACAACCTTAAGCTTAATCCTCTCTTATTTCATTGTATTATTTTGTGTGTTTAAGTTATAAGTATAAATTATATTACAAAATAAACAATACACACTCAAATAATTATAATTATAATGAATTATAAATCATAATCAAATAAAATATACTTAAATTTAAATTAAATTAAAACTTGAATCAAAATAAAATAATAAATTATACCGTAGTGATATTGAAGCCAAATCACAATGAAATTGAGATTTTAGGGTAAAGGAAGCCTTTTTCCTTTTTTCAAGGACTACTTGTATACAAGTGTCACTCATTTATTTGTGTATTTTCTTCGCACTTTAACTTGTCTTATAAGTGTCTCCATTATTAATGATTGTTGAAGGTGGTATCACTTATTTGTGTTTTCATAAATTAAAAAGTTAAATGTTACAAAAATAAATACTAAATAATTATATTTTGAATTTAAATTATAAGATATATTTAGTGTATTACTTAAAATTAAATAAGAAGTATGATTGAATTGTTTGATAAATAAATAATATAATCTTAAATGGAATAGGAAAAATGATAAATATATCTTTATCTATTCATATTTTTAAATCATCTAATAGTTTTCATTATGAATTATTCAATGTATTTTAAAAATAAATTACTAAAAATATTAATTTTTCAATTAATTAAAAATTTTCAACATTTTATTCAATGGGGCCTAAATCTAATATTACAAAATAAACTGCGTTTTGCCAATAAATAAATTACGTTCGAAAATTAAATGAAAAAAAAAATTGTACCAACTTAGGGTACAGCACACCGTACCCAAAGAGCCAATGCCGTAAATTAAAGGCTCAAATTTCACAAATGTACAGTACTTAGTGCGTAACATACATGTAACAAGTAATAGTATTGATGTAGGAGATAGTATCAACAAAAAGGTTTGTTCTCTTAAAATAAAGACACATGTTTCAACCAATGACATGCCATAAACGATTCGATATTAATTTCAAAACACTAAATCCGTGAATTCCCAATTAATTTCAACATTAATTAACTCTTTCATCAAGCAACTAATTGCAAATCAAAGTATAGTGTGCCTAAGAAAAAGGGTTTTAAAAAAACCCTGAAATCGAAAGAATAAGGCAGGTATCCCTGTATGTAGGACATTTTGCAATATCGAAAACTTCACACTAACTTGTCGATGCTATGTCTGATAAAATGAATATATGATATAGAGACACGATCTGCTTAATGGGGGATCCTACTTTTATAGTGGTAAGTACATATATAGAACTGTTCCATCTGTAAAAGGTTTGATAATGCAAATTGCTTTATGCAGCAGATCTGGATTGCTACCAAATTAGTACTTTGCTACATAAATATATCATGATATACGTACATTAATACCTTTTGACTAAAACAGGACATCAGATTCCATGAAACAAGAGCTAAAAAACATTGGCCTTATTGTAATAAATCTATGCCTCAAGTTTGTTTTTAACCGATGTGTCCAAAAGTCCATACTCTTTACAAATTTACATGTTTGATATTGCGCTTCAGAAAATATTATCAAAATTCTGACATGTTCAGATTCAAAGTACTGTTATACATATATGTGTATGTATATATATTGGAATTAGCTTGAAATTTTTTTAACTGAAATTGGGTCTCTAAGTGTTTAATCGGAAAAAGAAGTCGTTGGGGAGGGAAAATTGCATGGGGCCGGGTGGATTTATGGTCGTGACATTTTTACTAATGATTTTAGTATTTATATATATATTTTTCATTTTCAAATTTGACAATTTTTTTTTTTCCTCTCAACTTAAATTTTGTGAATGTTTGATGATATGATTAGTATTATTGAATAAGATAAGATCAGATGGACTAAGAATTGATTGATATAATAGTCCGAACAAAGAGATTGAACTAATTGACTTGAAAATTATTTGAAATTGGAATAAAAATTGAAAACCGAGATAAAAATTAACAGTTGAACTGATTTAATTTTTAATTTTAATATTTTAGATTTTTATAAAAATTTAATATATATTTAAGTGTTATTGGTTCAACAATCGAACTGATTGAATCAAGAATCGATGGTCTGATATGTTCAACCATTAATTCATTTATTAAAATACTAATTATGACACTTTAAGCCCCAATGTCAATTTTTTTACTTTTTTTTTTAAATTTAGGAATCAAAATGAACTTAAATGTCAAGTTCAAATGTCAAAATAGAAAAAATGTATAGGTATTAAAATAAATTTAATTATAAATTTAAGGGTCAAAAATACGTATATAGCATGTAAGTGTAGGTGTGATGGTGGTAAAAATAAAATTTTATTGTATTATATTAATGTCGGAGTGCTGATTATCAACAAATATTGAAGCAACGAGACACATACTACTCTTAAGCAGAAAACATGAATCGTTGATAAAATTAAACTTAAAATTGATAAACATGAATCCCAATAAAAAAATGAAGACGTTGAAGGAATATTTGGATGAGCTAATAATGTTAACCGGGTCAAAGAAAAATACTCAATAGTTTTTGCAACATAAAAAGCGGAGAAAGTAAAAACTGTCAGATATGGTGATGATGAAAAAGGAAGTCGGAGGTGCGGGGTGGGATTCTATTCTCAACTAGGGTTTAGGGTTTATTTTAAAAATCCAAGTTATTTACCTACCACAATCATAATTAAGATATTTTTAAATAATTATAATTAAAATAAAATTATATAGAATTCAAATAACATTTAAAATATATTCGATAGGGTTCATATATTGTAAACAAAAAAAAAATTTGAAAATCCATTTAAACGTGTTAATTAAAATATAATAAACTTAAAGTTTACAAATTATTAAAGAAAGTAATAAATGATTACAAATGGGATTTTACTATCATCGGCAGAGCCAAGAAAAATGGTATTGAATGAAGGATTAGAAATGGGATCTAATACTGAAACTACCAAAATTAAAGTACTTGAAAAGTGTGGTTGAGCCTATATACAATGCGTTGTAAATTAAAACCTAAGACAAAAGGGGTTTATGTATGGCTTATACGTTACCATTTGAAGTTTTTATAAAAATATGTTTATTTTTATATAAAATTCTGCACATAGTATATCATTTTAAACATTCAAAATTATCATTTTATCTACACATTTTCTGATTTTTACATAAACTTTTAATAAATATATTTTGTATATGATTTTTATCCATATCATGAGTGTGTTATAATATATGGTGATAAGTCACATTGTATTCTTAACAAAAAAAAAAAACCTTAAGTTTGAACACTAGAGACAACATTGTTGGGAATGACAACCTCAAACCTCTGAAAGGATTAATCTTCATAGATCTTGTTGATAGGGTGTACAATAAGGGAGGAAGATCAAGAAGAGATTAAGATGGTGCAATGAAGGTTGATTCACCTAAAGAGACTAAGAGCCAGAACAAAGATAATCACTACACCAAAACAGATTTTTAGCGACGTTTTTAGTGGCGTTTTAAAGAAAAACGCCACAAATATTGTACATTCGCGGCGTTTTGAAGAAAACGCTGCAAAAAGTTGAGCAATAGCGGCGTTTATTTCAAAAATGCCGCTAAAAAGGATAAATAGCGGCGTTTTTTTTCAAAACACCGCTAAAGATCTGAGCATTAGCGGCGCTTTTAGAAAAACGCCGCTAAAGATCTGTGCATTAGCGGCGCTTCTTGAAAAACGCCGCTAACTTTCTAGAACAAGTTTAAATTATTTAATTTCTTATATATATATATATTAAAATTATAATTATAGTTTAAATTATTTTAGAGATAATAGATAAGCTTTATATATATTAAAATTAAAAAATTGGTAACTCATGCATCATCAGAGCAAAACAAAATTAATTAGTAAATTGAAAATGTTATTTAAATTAATTTCCTAAAATATTGAAAGAATATATAATATTCAAAATTTATCTAAATAATTTAGGGTTTAAGGTTATAATTAAGGGTTTGTGGTTTGTATGGGCTAACTAGGGTTTGAGTTTAGTATTTTAAGATTTTGTGTTTAGAGTTTATGGTTTACAATTAGTCTTAGGATTAGGGTTATGGCTTGAGTTTATGAGTTTATGAGTTTATGGGTTTGTGGGTGTATGGTTTAAGTTCACGAGTTTAGGGTTTAGGGTTTATCGAATGAATACAGAATATCAAATTTGATTTAATCATTAAAATTTATAAAATATATGCTATAAAAATGGTGAGATTGCATTTTTACTTACAAATTAATTTTATTTTGCTACTTGAAACTGACTTAATTATGAAAAGTTACAAATTGATAACTAAACTATTTAAAAGTTTTGCTTTATCAAAACCCATAAACCCTAACTATTTATATTAATTAAAATACAATTATTTTTAATTGAATATTTATATTCTTCAAAAAATAATGACACGTAGAAAAAATTTGAAAGTAAAACAAAGAAAAATATATGTTAAAAATTAAAAATTAAAATACTATTATTTAAAATAAATTTAACTTTAAGATTAAAATGCGATATAAGTTTAATTTTAAGGTTTCGGTGTTAGATTCTGTAGTTATGACAAGCGTTTAGGGTTTTAAAGTTTAATGATTTAGGGTTTAAGGTCTATGATTTTAGGGGCTACATGTTTGAGGTTTAGGGTTTGTGTTTAGGGCTTAGGATTTTAGGGTTTAAACTAATTTTGGGTTATGTGTTAGGGTTTTAAAGTTTAGGGTTAGTGTTGGTGATTCGTGTTTGTGGTTTAGGGTTAATATATTTAGGTATACGATTAAGGGTTTAATTTTGGACTTTTAGAATATAAATATATATAGATTATTATTTTAATATATATATATATATATCAAAATTAATGGGTTAAATCCCAAAGGCATACATGAAAAGTAGTTTAGTGTGCAATTGTATACTTTAATTTGATCTAGATATTGTAAAATATTAACACATCCAATTATATTGATATAATTAACACTATTTTATTATTATTTATATATGCATGCATAAATATTTATATTTATTCAATATAAAAATATATTGATGTATTTATTTTTAAAATGTGTATGATATAATCAAAATTAAAGTTTCAACTATACTTAGGGTTGAGAGTGTGTTTATGGTTTGAGGTTTAATTAAGGTATACTATTAAAATTAACAAAAGTGTTTATGGTTTGAGCTTCAAGGTATATATATTGTTGATAATCAAGCAATATTTGGAATTTACTAAGATTCATGTCATTTAATTTGTACTATACCCATATTATTTAATATATAAGTATATAATAATATATATTTTGTTTATATTAACAATTAAAATATAAGAGGTGGTTCATATTCAAAGTTTATCAATTTTAATTAGTGGCGTTTTAATGAAAACGCATAAAAGAGTTAGCAAAACGATATCGTTTCATGTGTACATTTAGTGGCGTTTTTGCTTATAAACGCCGCAAATATGCTTCGGGATATAAAAAATGATGACGTTTTCAGCTTGTTTTTAGTGGCACTTTTAAAAAAAATGCCGTAAAATATGGTGAACAGTTTAGACGGTGCCGTTTTCAATTCTGCGTAATTAGTGGCGTTTTTTTAAAAACGCCACAAACGTTATGAATTACCGACGTTTTTCCCGAAAATTTGCCGCAAATTTTTAAACTAATATTTTAAACGTTGCCATTTTATCTTGGTTATTACTGGCGTTTTGTCCTAAATGCCGTAAAATATTTATACTTTACCGTCGTTTTTAGCTTAAACACCACAAATGTTGATAACTTTTCGCCATACGGTGTCGTTTTAATCCTTTGTTTTTACATTTCATTTGCCCTCTTTCCTCCAGTTCAAAGATACCGATTTCTTTCCCTAATTTCCTAACTTCCTAAATCCCCAATTCCAAAATCCCCAATTTTTCCCCAATCTCCCGAATTTGAGTACCTGCTTCCTCAATCTCTACAAATTAAAGTAAGTTCTTCGCCTTTGCTCTCCGTGTGTCTGATGAATATTATTTTTAATTTAATTTAAAAGAAGATACGAGTTATACAAGAAAATGAGATGGACATGAAGTTGTGCTCTCTCTGTGTCCGATTACCATTTTTTTCGCTTTTAGGTTGGGTTGTTGGAGTGCGGACGATCTCTTCAAAGGATCTGAATCGGATTCTTGAAGTTGGTGATACTTCTACATCCGAGGGCTAGGCTTTGTATTAACAGCAATGCTCTCTAAAATTGGTTCTGAGATAAAGCATTTTAAGGTTGAGATAAAATTGGTTCTGAGATAAACCCTTCGATTTTTGTAGAGACCTCGTTAGCTTTGCTTCGCCATCCTGATTATTACATCTCGGGTTATTCATATGTAAGTTTACCCTTTCTGAAATGTTTAGTTTTGTATCTTTCAGCGAATGAATGTAGTTTGTGACTACACTTTTTTCGACCTTTTGATTCTAGGAAAAATGTTCAACGATAGTCACTTGCTTTACTATAAAAACCTGCTGATGGGCAATTTTCTTTTTGTTTCTTAAAATGTAAAGGCAATAGAGTTGTTAATGTTCAGGGTTTGATTACAAGGTGCTTACTGTGATGATAATGGAAAGCCGATTGTTTTGGAATGTGTTAGAGAAGTAGAAGCGAAGGATTCTTTGGGAATTTGAACATGTAAGTCATTTAAACCTAAACGTTATTGTTCTAAGTATGGCATTAAACTTAAGTAGCTAGATTTTTAAAATTGGTTCAAGTAAATCCAAAGCTTAGGTAGGAAAATAATGGGGTTTTTGCAAAATGCAGGAGAGCAAGCTCTAGTCTTGCAGAACCTACCTCCTAACTCTAGTGGATGAACCATTTGGCATAAGCACTTGATTGCTATTTTACTAATTAGATTTGTATCTCCTTTGTTAATAAAAGATAAAACGATCTTGTAATTCAAAATATATCTTTTAAGGTATAATTGTAAAAAAACTAAATAAGAAGAAAATAAGGCATGTGGTAGTCTTTACTCCCACTTCTGGAGCGAAAATATTTTACTTCTATTGTATTAAATAAGATCCCATATAAGATATACCTTGCAATTGTATTTGGATGAATGTCACGGTCAGACATTGGCTTGCTTTTAAGGGATTAAAGGATATCCTAAGTAACAACTAAATGAATAATATTTTACTTCTTTTTTACTTGCGTATAATTCTCAACTAATTTACTCTTCCTCTTAAGACTAATGCACTTATTTATTTTGTCCCCTGTATAATCAAATTTGATTAAATTTGGCTGAAATTCATAATAATAATATTTTGTTTTCTGTTCCAATACTGGAGTTATGAAGCGTGTGTCCTAAGAAAATGCAATTCTTTTGCCCCCGTTGCCCCCTATGATCAATTCTTTTGTCTTAAGATTTGTTTCATATTATATTTATATTCTATTTTTTTATTTATAAAGTAATCAAGTAACCAAGTAACCATTTGCTTTAAATTGCTTAATAGATACGACTTTTCTGACTCTAACCTCTATTTGCTGTTGAAAGTAGCCTTCTGAATCACTGTTGGCAGCCCTCTGCTGCATCTCCATCAACAACCATTTTGATGTGAGTGATTTTTATACTTAAAATCATATAAAGAATAGTTATCGAATTTCTTACTTGAAAACAAATATCAGATTTGTTTAGAACATCCGTGAAAGCAACATTCTAAAATTTTAAAATAATTATACAAATATGAATTGGAACACATCCGAGTGCATTTGTTTCTAAAATATTAAAGATAATTATATAAATATCACAGTATTCATTTGTTTCTGAATTTTGTTAATTGTCTTAATCTTCTTTGTTCATTGTTATGTTAAGAACCCCCCACCACACTTATTCCTATGCGGCATGATTTTTGTGTGTTTTTAGTTGCTTATGTACGTAATGATGAGTTAATTTCCTTATTTTGTTCTTATACTATTTATAAATTCTGATATGTAGCTGCTATGTTGAAAGTGTTTATAGCATGCTTGGATACCTTGTAAAATTTTGTTATTGGGGCATTCTTAATTGTTGGATTGGTTGCATAAATTACTTTCAAATCTAGTTTTGAAGGTTAGACATAGAAGCGCCATCTTATATAGCCTTTCACTCTTTATCTCTTTTAAGAAAATCATTAGTTTGTTCCTCTCCTTATTTCCTGCTTAAATCACATTTTCATTTCTTCTCGGCTAGCTAGATGGTTTGGATTTTGATTTGTCATTATAACCTCTTTTCAAAATAAGGATTGTTCACGCCTACATATAGGCGTACCATTGGCTCATTCTTGACACATGCAAAATTATGGTCATGAACTCACTATGTATCACTTTGATAAACATAAGCGAAATGCATGAGATGTATTTGATTATTACTAGAAAAGATCCCGCTTTCATCTTTAATGGCTCGGTTGTTACTAGAAAAGATCCCGCTTTCATCTTTTTTTCTTTTCTTTGAACTTTTGGAATCGATAATGTTACGATGGGGTTGAGATAATTCCTAGATAGCCAAACCTATAATTACTATGTAAAATGTTGGTCATTGTGTTGAGGTTGAACCTAGGAGGCAATTTCTTATGCTCCTAGGAACTATCATATTTTGTATTGTTGTATTAAGCATCTTTCTTTCGGTTAGACCTAAGCAAATCTTGTGGTTGCCCATTTTATTCTTATTTTAGTTCTTTGTAATATTAAATAATTGTTTGCTACATTACTTTCTTCCGCTATTAGTATTATAGTATATTTATCTATGATTTTCAAATAGTTGATGCATTTTGTGAACTGTATGTAAAGGCTTGTCAATTGGAATACTCCAAATATTGTCCAGAAGACTCCAAATCCAGAAGAAGTAAATAGTGGACAGGATACAGTTGTTGGATCTTCTAGTCTGCCGGACATAGATGACGAGCATGGACAATTCCAAAGTAATGTTAAGTTTATTTTACATGCATGTTGAATTTTATTATTGATTCATTTTCAATTTTAATATAATAATATATCATTTTTCAATTGAGGGTGGTGGGACGAGCGAGCTCGGGACGTACATTACTTACTGATTTATCGACTTAGAGCCTACCGAGCGTGTTCAAGTAAGGAGAAACAATCATGGCCACCTATCGGATCTGAAGCTCATTGTTGGCGGGCTATTTGGGCATTATAGCACGAAATGCGAATATGTTGCTCATTAACTACGAATCATGGCATCACATGCCTGATGCCAACAAAAATCAGGCTCTCGATAGGTAATAAAAGGTGAATGTAATTTATAATACTTTAATTTAACCTTCATTTATATTAACTTTTTAAAAAAATTTTCAAGGTAAATTTGCTTTAGAGGTCTCCAATGACTATGTTAAGAAGGCGTTGGGTAAAAATGGAGAGACAATAAAAGCACCCTAAAAAATAATATTTTAAGAAAGACATAAGCCTCGACGAAAAACTACGAAATGTCCATAGGAATGTTGAGGTACCAATGGGAAGATCAAGTTAGATTCGAATTCAAAGAAAGGAGATGTATTACGTACTTTCAAAGTCTTATAAATTTTTCGGTTTATCGTATTTACTATATACATAATTCAAATTCCATTATGTAGGACCGTGAGCGAGTTGGAACAAGCAGTGAGATGAAACAACAATTCATTTATTACCGAGTTCCGAAGTTTTGCTCGTGTAAATGAGGCCAAGGTATTATAATTTATTACTTCTTTCAAATATTAATTACTTTATACTATTAAATTATATTTTTACGCTATAATGTAGGAAGTTTCATCAGTCAAAAGTTGGGCGCCTTGACTTTTTGACATTACATATAGGAAGAAGGATGGATCTCCGATGACATCCGAAATTGCGAAATTTTGGTATATTTACTTAATAAAATTTGATTTATTATAAATATTTATAATATTTAATTACAATAGTTTAATTCATTGTTTGTAGTTTTAAATTTATAATTTAAAGTTATGTTCCATTCCTTTTATTATATATTTCGTTTCTAACTTTTTATTGATTTATTAGGATAAACTAAATGAGAAGAAGGCGGAGTATGAAGCGGTTCCTTCGTTCGACATTCATTAATCTCGAGGAGATTGATAACATAATTATTATCGATGTTTTGGGTCCCGAAAGGTACGACTACTTGATTGATAGTTTTGTTAATCTTGAGTATATTTATAACAAAATTATCACTAATGTTTTGGGTCTTACAAGGTATGGTCGGGTTCGATGTCAAGGATCGGTGTTACCCGACTCAATATTTTGATCCGGCTCCGGCAATACATGCCTTCCGGAGTCAATCTCGTCTTCAAGTTCGAGAATGAAAGACCAGATATCTCGATGGAAGCGAGCATAGTGAGCAAATTTCTCACTTAGAGAGAGAGGCGAATGAGGAGGCGAGCAAATTTCTCACTTAGAGCGGAGGCAACGGCGAGGGAGGCGAGCATATTGCTCAACTTAGAGCGGAGGCGCAGCAGGGAGGCGAAGCGAACAAAAGTATGAAGAACTCTAGCTACAATGCAGACTATGATCTGATTGTTCAAAGACGATGCAGAGCCGCCTCTTAGACATTTGTTTTATTGTTGTAAGATTTTTTTAACATTGTTACTGATTAACATTATTGTAAGAATTGTTTGAATTATGCTTCATTTATTAATGAATATCATATATCTTTTATTAAATTTAAAGTATCGTTTAGATTTAATGCTTTTGGTGAGATTTAAATGTTTTATTTGCTGCCTTGGGTTGGAATTATATGCAATTGCTGCTGTTTTTGGTTCATTTTTAATGCAGGGAGGGTAGGATATTGCAGAAAAACAGCACTGCAAATCTGTGCAAATTAGTGGCGTTTTTGTTAAAAATGCCGCTAAAAGACCCCACCTTTAGCGGCGCTTATATAAGAAACGCTAAAGACCACACCTTTAGCGGCGCTTTTATAAGAAACGCTAAAGACCACACATTTAGCGGCACTTTTTAAGAAAGCTAAAACGCATGGGCGCTTTTCTAACCTTTAGCGGTGTTTTATAAAAAGCGCCGCTAAAGGTGGGAAGTTTTAGTGACGCCTTTCTATAAAACGCCGTTAATAGACCCCACCTTTAGCGGCGTTTCTTATAAAAGCACCACTAAAAGTCACAATAAACGCTGCTAACTTTTGCGGCGCTAGTTTTAGTGGCGCTTAAAAACGCCGCTAAAAGCCAAAAAAAAATGCCGCTAAAAGTCTGTTTTGGTGTAGTGAATAGGATACTCTAATTAAGAAGACAATTGTTTAGAATAACTATAGGATGCTAAAAAACCTATCATTTCTCCACATTTTATTAGGGTATTTATAGGAGAGATTTCCTTGTCCGTTAGTATGATGTGGTAAAATATGTAACACCCCTTACCCGAGACCGTTGCCGGAGTCGAGTACGAGGCATTACTAGACTTAACTTACTAGTTCGGGGCATAAAAGTTTAAAATTGTCCATCTGCGTCATGTTCACTAAATCAATTATAACTCAAGTTACGAAACTCGAAATCTAGATCCGTAAATTTTCCCTAAAACTAGACTCATATATCTTCTTACTATAATTTTTCCAGAATTTTTGGTGTGGCCAATTAGTACAGTTTATTAGTTAAAGTCTCCCCTGTTACACAGTTTGACAGTTCTGACCTCTCTTCACTAAAAATCAATTATATCATAATATACAACTCTTTTTCCTACACTGTTTCTTTCATATAAAAATAGACTCAATAAGCTTTAATTATATATCTCATGCACAACCTAATTCTATTTCTACTATTTTTGGTGATTTTTCAAAATCACGTCACTGCTACTGTGCAAACTGTTCCCCTGCATATACTTACATAATTTCTTTCTAATAATTACCAACTAGGCATTACATAATATCCAAAACATGCTATTAATTATCCATTTTAATAGATAATCATTACCAAACATTTACAAGCCAATCTTAAGCCATATCATAAGGTTATACAGACAAGATAGCTAAGTCCCTATACATGCCATAACTTAAAACGTCGAGTTACAAAATACCAAGATAATCCTTTGATAGTGCGTAACGATCTCCGACGTCTTTGTGATTCCGAGTTGGCTTGTAATACTATAAAAAAATTAAAAATGGGAGTAAGCATAAAGCTTAGTAAGTTTACATGTAAATAGATAACAACATTCTTAATGAATTATCTTATGTTTTTCTTATCAAGATCACTTAAGCTTTTAACTCAATATACTTAAAACTTGTATACTTACCTTACCTTTTATCATGAATTTATCTTACCTTACCTTTTTAGCTTGAACTTGTCTTACCTTTACTTTGGAATACTCCTTGAATTTTCCCGTTGAACCACTTGGAATACTAAGGATACGTGGTACCTTTCCTTATGAAACTTAACCATTGCCATGTCTTGACATGGTCTTACGTGGTATCCTTGCCTTATGAACTCACCAATGCCATGCCTTGGCATGGTCTTACATGGGACCTTTGCCTTATAGTAACATATCAATGCCATGTCTTGACATGGTCTCACATAATTTCCTTAAACCCTAATGTCATGACATTTGTATCCTACACATTCCTAAGGTTCAACCGGAACTTTCTGAGATAACTTTCTGAGATAACTTTTTCGTCAATTCATATTTGAGTCTTTAAATAATAAATTTACAGAATAAATATGTAAATACTGAAATTTAACAGTATTAAATGTAAAATAATAGAATATTGCATTTATTTACCGTAAACTTACCTCGAAACAAAATACGATCAACTATATCGATTTAGTCCTCTATCTTTTTCTTTCCTCGATCTAACTCTGGATTTCGTTCTTCTTGATCTATAATAGCAAATTTAGCTTATTTAATACTCACATTCATCAAAACAGTCCTTAACTCTTAACTTTGGCAAAATTACAATTTTGCCCCTAAACTTTTACATATTTACACATTTGCCCCAAAGCTCAGAAATTAAACTTTATCCCTTATTCTTATGTTTTATGACATGCTGATGATTTTTCCCTTCTATGGCAACATCAAATTCTCACTCTAACTTGTACTTATGAACATTAGGTATTTTTACTGGATTAAGCTGCTTTTACTGTTTTCACTTAAAATCACTTAGCAAAAGTTGTTTAACATAATTTCAGACTTCATATTCTATCATAAAACATCAAAATAAACACATTTCACCTATGGGTATTTTTCCAAATATGAACCCTAGCATGAATTATTGATAGAATAAGCTAAATCGAGCTACAAGGGCTTCAAAATGTAAAGAACATTAAAAGCGGGCTTGGAATCACTTACTATGGAGCTTGGAAGCTTGAAACAAACCCTAGCTATGGAGAACCCTTGTAATTTCGTTCTAATGAAGAAGATGAGCATATTTTCTCATATTTTTCCCTTTTAATTCATTTTATTACCAAATGACTAAATTACCCTTCATTAAAAACTTTGGTTCTTTCCACCTATATATGTCCATTTTGTCCATGAAAATATAATGGTCTAATTACCATTTAAGGACTCCTACTTCAAACCCCATTTCAATCAAGTACTCTATAAATTAGAACCCCTATTTAGCAACTTTTGCAAACAAGTCCTAATAGGCAATTTAAGCATAAAATTAATAAAATTTCTTATCAATACTCTTAACACATGTATTTAATTACTCGATAAATCATAATAATTAATCGTAATAAACTTTTATAGCTTGGATTCATGGTTTCATAACCACTATTCCATTTAGGCCCTATTTCGGGATGATACATTTCTCCCCTTTGGGATTTTAGTCTAGAAAATCTTACAGAAAGAGGTTTGGGTCTTGTTTTGATAATCTCTTGGGCTCCCATGTAGCCTCTTCTATCCCATGCCTATTCCACAATACTTTCACAAGTGCAATACTTTTGTTCCTTAATTGCTTAACCTTAGAGCTAGAATTTTTACCGGTTCCTCACCGTAAGTCATATCTGGCTGAATGTCAACCTCTGTCTATGAAATTGCATGCGATGGATCTGAACGATAACGACGTAGCATAGACACATGAAAGACATTATGAATCTTCTCTAACTCAGTCGGCAATGCTAACCGATATGCCAATGGCCCAACTCTCTCGATCACCTCAAGCGGTCCAATAAAGCGGGACTTAATTTGCCCTTTTACCAAATCGAGAACTTTCTTCCAAGGGGATACTTTCAAGAATACCCTGTCACCAACTTGAAATTCAATTTCTTTTCTTTTCAAATCTGCATAAGATTTTTGTCTATCTGAAGCTGCTTTCAAGCAATCTCTGATGACTTTTACTTTCTCTTCTGTTTCTTTGACTAGATCAACCCCGTAAATCTGATTTTCCTTAAGCTCTATCCAATACAAAGGTGTGTGACATTTACGTCCATACAAAGCTTCATAAGGTGCCATCTTTAGACTCGATTGATAACTATTATTGTAAGCAAACTCTATTAAAGGCAAATATTTCTCCCAACTATCTTGAAATTCCAATACACAGCATCTAAGCATATCTTCAAGTACCTGAATAACTCTTTCTAATTGACCATCACCGAGGATGGAAAGTCGTACTAAAACTCAACTTTGTACCTAAAGCTTCGCAATTTCTTCCAAAACCGTGAAGTAAATCTCGGATCTCTATCGAGATAATCGATATGATACTCCATGTAGTCTCACAATTTACGAAATATACAACTCGCCAACTTGTCAAGTGAATAATCCATCTGAATGGGATAAAATGAGTGACTTCGTTAACTTATCAATCACACCACATCGCATCTTTCTTTTTGATTGTCGAAGGCAATCTGTCACAAAATCCATAGTAACTCGGTCCCATTTCCACTGGGAACTAATACAGCCGTAATAAACCTGAAGGTACCGATGTTCGGCCTTTACTGCTGTGATTAAACATCTAGAAACAAACTCGATATATCTCTTTTCATTCCGTCCACCAATACATTTTCTTCAAATCATTATACATCTTTGTACTACCTGGTGAATAGACTAAGAAGCTGCTATGTGCTTCTGTAAAACCTTCGAATAAGATCATCATTCTTTGGTACACATACCACGTCTCTAAACATCAAACAACCGTCGGATCGATCTAAAAATCGGACTCTACACCGACTCGCCTTTGAACCATTTTGGCTTGCAACTCACTGTCATCCTTCTGAGCTTCACAAATTTCTTCAAGAAACATCGATTTAACTCTCAACTCAGCTAAAATAGAACCATCATCTAACAAGGCCAAACTAGTGTGCAAAGCTCTCAATGCAAATAACCATTTTCTACTCAAAGCATCAGCAATAACGTTTGCCTTACCCGGGTGATAATCGATCACTAGTTCATAATCTTTAATCAACTCTAGCCATCTTCTTTGCCTCAAGTTTAGATCTTTCTGAGTCATTAAGTATTTCAAACTTTTATGATCAGTGAATATTCGGCATTTCTCACCATACAAATGATGTCTCCAGATTTTTAATGCAAATACAATAGCAGCTAACTCTAAATTATGTGTCGGATAATTTTTCTCATGTGGTTTTAACTGTCTAGAGGCATAAGCAATTACCCTTCCTTCCTGCATAAGTACACAGCCTAGTCTATTCAAGGATGCATCACTGTAAATCACAAACTCTTTACCCGGTTCTAGTTGTACTAAGACAAGAGCTTTAGTTAACAATACCTTTAACTTGTCGAAACTCTGCTGACACTTCTCAGTCTATTCAAACTTGACATCTTTCTGTAACAATCTTGTCAATAGAGTAGCTATCATGGAAAATCCCTCTACAAATCGTCTATAATAACCGGCAAGACCAAGAAAACTTCTGACCTCTGATGCATTCCTGGGAGGCTTCCAATCGACAATGGCTGAAATCTTATTCGGATCAACTTTAATACCTTCACCTGAAACAATGTGTCCAAGAAAACAAACTTCCCGTAACCAGACTCACTTTTGCTAAATTTGGCATAAAGCTGATTATTTCTCAAAATCTGTAAAACTGTTCTCAAATGTTCTGCATTGTCAGTCTCATCACGAGAATAAATCAAGATGTCATCAATAAACACAACTACAAACTTGTCCAAGTAAGGTCTAAAAATTCGTTTCATTAAATCCATGAAGATGGCAGGAGCATTGGTTAAACCACATGGCATCACAAGAAACTCATAATGACCATACCTAGTTCGAAAAGTAGTTTTCGGAACATCTGACTCTTTAACTCGAATGGCGATAGTATCCGGATCTCAAATCTATCTTAGAAAACACGGTGGCTCCTTTCAGATTGATCAAACAAATCATCTATTCTAGGCAATGGATATTTGTTCTTTATGGTTACCTTATTAAGCTGCCGATAGTCTATGCATAATCTCATGGAACCGTCATTCTTTTTCACAAATAACACTGGTGCACTCCATGGTGAATAACTAGGTCTTACAAAGCCTTCATCAGTTAATTCCTGTAGCTGAGCTTTCATTTCTTTTAATTCTATTGAAGCCATTCTATAAGGAGCAATAGAAATAGGTGTGGTACCTGGAATTAATTCAATACCAAACTCAACTTCTAATAGGAGGCAAACACGGTAGTTCTTCCGAAACACATCAGAAACTCATTTACCACATGCATTGATTCAATTTTCAACTCGAGTCTTTAGTATTCAACACAAAAGCAAGATAAGCTTCACATCCTTTCCTTAAACATTTCGAGCGGTCATAGAAATCATGGAAATTGAACTACGACTCATCCGAATTAACCGAAGGATCTCACCATTTTCACATTTCAACTCAATGAATTTCTTTCCACAATTCACTATCACATCATGTGCGATTAACCAATCCATACCAAGAATCACATCAAACTCATCAAATGGCAATAGCATGAGATCGGTAAAACAAGTAACCTCTAATCATCAAAGGGCATTTTTACATACTTTGTTTACTAACACATCTTGACCAAATGGATTTGATACTTTAATCACAAATTTAAGTAAACTCTATGGGCATGTTCATACTAGGCATTAATTTCATGCAAACATAGGAATGGGTTGAAACCGGATCAATCAAAGCAATAACATTAACATCATGAAGAGAAAATGTACAGAGTAATTACATCGGGAGGATGCCTCTTCACGAGTACGAATAGCATAAGTCCTTGCGGGTGCTCTAACATCTGATCTCGTTGTTGTATCTCTAAATGCACCTCTACCTGCCCCTACTCCCGGATTTCTCTGATGTCTGCCTCTAACGAGGGCATTACCTGATCTTGCACTCGGTATTACTTCTTTTTTTACCATCTCAGGACACTCCCGAATGAAATGATCCTGTGCACCACATCGAAAACAACCAACCTCAGTCGCTCGACATTGACCTGGATGACGTCGACCACATTGAGGACACTCAGGTCTATTAGGCTGAATACTACCAACACTCGCAATCGAAGTGGTTTGAGCTTTTGAATCCATAAATCTTCCACCTCTATTCCGGCTAGAATACCCAGCTGAAAAATTAGATCTCGTAGAAAACTCTCTAGGCCTCTTGGATGTAGACTAAAATGACTTGCTCATCTGTCTTTTCTTCGTATCTTGCATCTCAATTTCAGCTTTACCCTTTCTTTTCAACAACTCCTCTGCCTTACATGCTCTGTCAACTAAAACAACAAACTCTTTTATCTCTAGAACACCAACTGATAGTCGGATATCATCATTGAGCCCATCTTCAAATCTTTGGCACATGATAGCCTCTGTAGACACACACTCTCGAGCATAATTGCTGAGTCAAACAAATTCACGTTCATAGTCGGTCACAGTCATCTTACCCTGTTTTAATTCAAAGAACTCTTTTCTTTTCTGGTCAATAAACCTCTGACTGATATACTTCTTACGGAACTCCTCCTGAAAGAAATCCCATGTAACTTTTTCTTTCGGTACTACTGATACAAGTGTCTTCCACCACTGGTAGGTTGAACCCCTAAGAAGTGACACTACACATTTAATACACTCTTCCGGTGTGCAGGATAACTCGTCAAAAACTCGATAGTATTTTCGAGCCAAAATTTAGCTTTCTCTGCATCATCATCTTTGGTAGCCGAAACTCTTCAGCCCTTGTTTTCGATCTTGTCAACAGGTGGCCTCTCTCTTCTGACTATATCTGTGACTAGGGAAGCTACATGGGTGGTATCTCGGATCATGAGGGGTGGAGGTCTAACGGCCGGGTTCGTCTGAACGAACTCAACAAACCATTCATTCATAGCTTGGAAGAAGGCTTCTGAGCCCCTCCTCCCGACTAACTGAACGGGCCTTTCATTACTATCTTGTGGCACCGTCCCCTCAGCGGGAGTGGGTGCACTACTCTACTACATCATCTGCACCACTGTTCGGGATCCATAACTATAAAAGAAAAACATTTTTTAAATCATCAAGAGTCGTCACACTATCAAAATATAAGTATGGCATGTATAGATAGACTCTTACTCATACTAAATATTCGAGAATCGACTAAACCTTGCTCTGATACCAATAAATGTAACACCCTTACCCGAGACCGCTTCTTGGGAGTCGAGTACGAGGCATTACTAGACTTAACTTACTAGTTCGGGGCATAAAGTTTAAAATTGTCCATCTGCGTCATGTTCACTAAATCAATTATAACTCAAGTTACGAAACTTGAAATCTAGATCCGTAAATTTTCCTGAAACTAGACTCATATATCTTCTTACTATAATTTTTCCAGAATTTTGGTGTGGCCAATTAGTACAGTTTATTAGTTAAAGTCTCCCTGTTACACAGTTTGACAGTTCTGACCTCTCTTCACTAAAAATCAATTATATCATAATATACAACTCTTTTTCCTACACTGTTTCTTTCATATAAAAATAGACTCAATAAGCTTTAATTATATATCTCATGCACAACCTAATTCTATTTCTACTATTTTGGTGATTTTTCAAAATCACGTCACTGCTACTGTACAAACTGTTCCCCTGCATATACTTACATAATTTCTTTCTAATAATTACCAACTAGGCATTACATAATATCCAAAACATGCTATTAATTATCCATTTTAATAGATAATCATTACCAAACATTTACAAGCCAATCTTAAGCCATATCATAAGGTTATACAGACAAGATAGCTAAGTCCCTATACATGCCATAACTTAAAAGCGTCGAGTTACAAAATACCAAGATAATCCTTTGATAGTGCGTAACGATCTCCGGCGTCTTTGTGATTCCCGAGTTGGCTTGTAATACTATAAAAAATTAAAAATGGGAGTAAGCATAAAGCTTAGTAAGTTTACATGTAAATAGATAACAACATTCTTAATGAATTATCTTATGTTTTCTTATCAAGATCACTTAAGCTTTTAACTCAATATACTTAAAACTTGTATACTTACCTTACCTTTTAACATGAATTTATCTTACCTTACCTTTTTAGCTTGAACTTGTCTTACCTTTACTTTGGAATACTCCTTGAATTTTTCCGTTGAGCCACTTGGAATACTAAGGATACGCGGGTACCTTTCCTTATGAAACTTAACCATTGCCATGTCTTGACATGGTCTTACGTGGTATCCTTGCCTTATGAACTCACCAATGCCATGCCTTGGCATAGTCTTACATGGGACCTTTGCCTTATAGTAACATATCAATGCCATGTCTTGACATGGTCTCACATGATTTCCTTAAACCCTAATGTCATGACATTTGTATCCTACACATTCCTAAGGTTCAACCGGAACTTTCTGAGATAACTTTCTGAGATAACTTTTTCGTCAATTCATATTTGAGTCTTTAAATAATAAATTTACAGAATAAATATGTAAATACTAAAATTTAACAGTATTAAATGTAAAATAATAGAATATTGCATTTATTTACGTAAACTTACCTCGAAACAAAATACGATCAACTATATCGATTTAGTCCTCTATCTTTTCTTTCCTCGATCTAACTCGGATTTCGTTCTTCTTGATCTATAATAGCAAATTTAGCTTATTTAATACTCACATTCATCAAAACAGTCCTTAACTCTTAACTTTGGCAAAATTACAATTTTGCCCTAAACTTTTACATATTTACACATTTGCCCCAAAGCTCAGAAATTAAACTTTATCCCTTATTCTTATGTTTTATGACATGCTGATCATTTTTCCCTTCTATGGCAACATCAAATTCTCACTCTAACTTGTACTTATGAACATTAGGTATTTTTACCGATTAAGCTAGCTTTTACTCGTTTTCACTTAAAATCACTTAGCAAAAGTTGTTTAACATAATTTCAGACTTCATATTCTATCATAAAACATCAAAATAAACACATTTCACCTATGGGTATTTTTCCAAATATGAACCCTAGCATGAATTATTGATAGAATAAGCTAAATCGAGCTAAGGGGCTTCAAAATGTAAAGAACATTAAAAGCGGGCTTGGAATCACTTACTATGGAGCTTGGAAGCTTGAAACAAACCCTAGCTATGGAGAACCCTTGTAATTTCGTTCTAATGAAGAAGATGAGCATATTTTCTCATATTTTTCCCTTTTAATTCATTTTATTACCAAATGACTAAATTACCCTTCATTAAAAACTTTGGTTCTTTCCACCTATATATGTCCATTTTGTCCATGAAAATATAATGGTCTAATTACCATTTAAGGACTCCTACTTCAAACCCCATTTCAATCAAGTACTCTATAAATTAGAACCCCTATTTAGCAACTTTTGCAAACAAGTCCTAATAGGCAATTTAAGCATGAAATTAATAAAACTTCTTATCAATACTCTTAACACATGTATTTAATCACTCGATAAATCATAATAATTAATCGTAATAAACTTTTATAGCTTGGATTCATGGTTTCGCAACCACTATTCCATTTAGGCCCTATTTCGGGATGATACAAAATATACATTTAGTCTCGCTAAATACGTAAAGGATAATCATGGGTGTATTCCATAGGTCTCTATTAGTATAAGATTGTCTCCCCTCTAAATTGAGTGGGTGATCTTTTCCAAAAGTTCGAGAACGAATTGACCCGTCGAAGTACTGCTTTTAAAGGAGTAAACGCACAAATCAACAATGTGTCTGGTGTTGACACGTATTCAAGTGATAGAAAGATATAACACATACCTTAAGATGAATATGAAGCATACTTATTTCAATTACCCTCGTGAAAAAACTGTAATCACTACAGCAAAACAGACTTTTAGCGGCGTTTTTAGTGGCGTTTTAAACAAAAACTCCACAAATATTACACATTAGCGGCGTTTGGAAAAAAACACCGCAAAAAAAAGAGAAATAGTGGCGTTTATTTGCAAAGCACCGCTAAAATGATATATAGCGTTTATTTGTAAAAAGTCGCTAAAGTCGATCTTTAAGCGCTTTTATAAAATGCCGCTAAAGTCTGAGCTTTAGCGGCTCTTATAAAACGCCTAAAAGTCGATCTTTAGCGCTCTTATAAAACGCCGCTAAAGTCGGATCTTTAAGCGCTCTTATAAAAACGCATGAAAAGTCTAAAGTTTTTTGGATACATATGAATGATTGTTTTAAATTTATATATTAAATAATTTCTTATATAATTTTGATTCTAGTTTAAATTATTTAAAAGAAAAATATTTGATAAAAATGAAAAAATATTAAATAATTTCTTATATTAATTTTAAAATGTTGAATTAATTCTCATGATTGTTTAGGGTTTATGGTTTAGCATATATAATTTAAGATGTAAGGTTTCTGAGTTACTATTTTAATGTTTAGGGATTATGGTTTATGGTTTTAGGGTTTAAGGTTTAGGGTTTAAGGTTTAGGGTTTAGGATTTGGGTTTAGCATTTAGGGTTAAAGGTTTATGATTTAGGGTTTGGGGTTTAAGGTTAAGGGTTTATGGTTGGGGTTTAGGGTTTATGGTGGATAGAGGATAGGGGTTATGAGTTTAGATTAAATTAGTGTATTATAAGCCGTTGTTTATGGTTTGGGGTTTAAGAATTAAGATTTATGGTTTCGGTGTTTAAGAGTAGGTTAGGTTATGGTTTAGGCGGGTTTATAGTTTAATTTTTAGTTTTAGATTTATATATTGGGTTTAGGGTTTAGTGCTTAAACCATATCGAACAATGAGTTAGAGTGTTAGTGTTTAGAGATTTAAGTGTTCAAGAATTTGATAAAAGAGGTAAAATCAATTTCTTTTAGGGTTTAAGGTTTGCAATAAGATTTTTTTAATTACTTTTGCACCTTGTAATATATGTATGAGTTGCGGTTTAGGGTTTAAGGTGTATGAATAAGGGTTTATAGTGTATAATTTGTGTATATATACACAAACATGTTACAAAACACCGTCGATTTATCATATCGCGATTTTAGTGGCGTTTTGTCAAAACGCATAAATAATTTTAGGTTTAGTGGCGTTTGTTCCAAAAACGCATAAAATGATACAAAACAACGCTCGTTTTATCTTGTCCCGTTTTAGTGGCGTTTTGTCAAAACGCGCAAATAATTTATGTATCGGTTTAGTGGCGTTTGGATCTAAAAACGCCGCAAAATGTTACAAAACACCGCTCGTTTTACTTATTGTAGTTTTAGTGGCGTTTGTTCTTAAACGCCGCACATAATTTTATATCGGTTTAGTGGCGTTTGGATCTAGAAATGCCACAAATATGTTACAAAACACTGTCGTTTTACTTATTGTAGTTTTAGTGGCGTTTGTTCTTAAAACGCCGCACATAATTT
The DNA here is from genome assembly GCA_025506655.1 of Gossypium rotundifolium. Lineage (NCBI taxonomy): Eukaryota > Viridiplantae > Streptophyta > Magnoliopsida > Malvales > Malvaceae > Gossypium > Gossypium rotundifolium. The sequence goes on along the minus strand of CP106734.1, from coordinate 197,046,211 downwards.
TATATCGGTTTAGTGGCATTTGGATCTAAAAACGCCGCAAATATGTTACAAAACACCGCTCGTTTTACTTATTGTAGTTTTAGTGGCGTTTGTTTATAAACGCCGCCAATAATCTTATATCGTTTTAGTGGCATTTGTGCCTAAAACGCGCAAATATATCACAAAAACACTGCCGTTTTATAACATGAGTTTGTAAAACGCTGCCATTTTTGTTAGTGGCGCTTGAATAAACGCCACAAAATTTATATATCCTAAACGTCACTGCCTATCTTTTCTTTCCCTCTTTGATCGATTCCCCCAAATCTGACAACTAATCCCTAGCTAACAGCGAGTTCTTTCTCCCTTTCTCCCCTTCTCCAAATCCAACACCCACGGCCAAAGACCAAATTAGCCAACGCTTATCTTTTCTTTCCGTCTTTGATCGATTCCCCAAATCGACAACTAATCCCTAATAGCGCTTCTTTCTCCCTTTCTCCCTTCTCCGTCCGGCCCTTCTCCAAATGCGCCCTAATCCATCGGCATTAGTTGCGGATTTGTGAAACCCGACAAGGAATTTCTCAATAGAGGTATGGAATTTGTTTTCAGTTGTTTTATTATCAAATTGTTTTTTTACGTAACCCCAAATACTTATGACTTCCTCATTCTTCTTCTTCCTTTGCTCCCTAGTTCCAGCTGCAGTCTCTTTCCGATAATAATGGGTCTCGCCTAGTTCCTGAAGACAGCCAATCGGTTTATCAGGTACTGTACCAAGTACTATATCAAATATTTCATTTTCTAAATTTTTGCTTTTTTTTTCATTTTTCTGATGTTCATGTGATGTTTGCTTTGTTTTGCTCTACTTGTGCGAGAATATCGAGAAGGATTACATGAGAAGCATCATTAACTCTATGATTTTGTTTACAAAACTAAATGCATCGCTTTTGAATGATTAGAAGTTAAATTTTCATCTTTTGTGGAAAACAATTAACAGTTTGGTTTTAGGATTTTATATTATGTTGAATTGTTTTAGATTTGAACTGCTTTTAGAATTGGTTTTAGGAAAACAATTTTCTTTTCCATGCAAAATTTGTTTCACCAAACAAGATAATTTATGTTTCTTATGGCAAAAGTTAGAAAATAAAATAAAAAGGGATGGGTCAAGAAAGGAAGTATGAAAATTGAAATTTCTTATGCCAAGTTCCAACCAATATTAAATGCCACTTCTATATTCCCTCTATTATTTGTTCTCAATCAATTGATCTTCATGCTAGTTCGGCCGATCATTTTTTCCATTCAAGGAAAATTCCAAGCACTTCATCCTTAGTTTTCATCATGTACACCCAAACTCTTCTAGAAAAGTCATCAATAAAGGTTACAAGGTAGTGTTTTCTCCCAATGAAGGTGTCTTGGAACGCCCCCACACATCTAAGTGAGCATAGTCCAAAATACCTTTCTATTATGGATAGCGGTTCCAAACTTCACTCTTTTTTTCTTTCTCTGACAAAATTCTTGCAAAATTCTAACTTGCAAGCCTTTTCACCTTTCAACAGTCCTCGCTTTGCTAGTATTTGCGAGGATTTCTCATCAGAATGTCTAATCGCATATGCCACAACTTGGTTGTAACTAGCTTGTCATCACTGGATGCTACAACTACTGCCCCAATAGTTGTACTACATTGGAAGTAATATAAACTATTTTTCTTAATACATATTTCCACAAGTTCTCCAAATGTAACTTTCAAAATTTCATCTCTTATAGTAACAATTGAACATTTCAAGAGATTCTTTTTCAAAATGGGTACATACCGAACATCAAATAGAACCTTGGTTGATCTATTCGATTTTTAGTTGTATTGAACCTATCCCAATTTTTTTACATGTGTTGTTGTTGCTCAGATAAACAACTCCTCCATCTAATTCCTTTGAATTGAAAAACCATTCTCGATTAGAGGACATATGATAAGTGCACATGAATCCAATATCCACTCATTTGAATGAGAAGATGATGGTAAAACAACCTATGATATTTCGAGTCCCTAGTATCTCACTATGCAACACATGCATCTAGCGCGTTCTTATCTTTCTTCTTGATTTCATCTGATCTTTCTCATGAAAAAAAGGCACATTCATCTTTTCCAAGTCTAACCTTTGACTTCGATCTCTCCCTCCTTTTTGGCTTTTGGCTTTTTGAACGACCTTTTGCCACCAATGCCTCTGCTACATTGTTATTGCTTTCCTTCTTAGTTTTTTTTTCCTGAGCTCATAGCTATACAAAGCATCGGTTACTTCATTAACGGTTCTTGTCCTTTCCATGATGTAAGACTGTTTCAAGATATTCAAATTCATCAGGAAGAGATGATAGGAACATTAAAGCCAAATCTTCATCTTTGAAGGTTTCATCCAAGCTCAGTAAGTTTTGCACCAACTAATTAAAAGTTATGTTGTGTTCATTCATAGTAGTGTCCAGTTGATAATCAAACCTAAACAATCTTTTCTTCATGTAGAGATGATTCTGACTACTCTACTTTAGGAAAATTTCCTCCTATGCTTTCCACTATACATATGCAGAAGTTTCATTCTTGAAGCTATACTTCTGATCCTTGGAAAAACAAGACCAAATCGTATTGCATACCTAACAATTGATAGTATTTCATTCTTTCTCCTTCATATCTTCGGGTTGTTCTTCTTCAATAGCTATGTCTAGACCTTGTTGAAACAAAACGTCTAGCACCTCTCCTTGCCACATGCTGAAATGACCAGTTCCATCAAAAACTCCATCGAAAACTTTGCATTTTACATTACTATCCTCATGGGTGACAAGTTTGACGAAGACATAAATGTTATTTCAATACCAACTAACAATATTCAATAGTAAACTCTTGACACCAAAATAATGAGTGTAATTCAAGAACAACGCACTAGATAAGCTCCCAAGAAAAATAGGCGGATCATAAAGACACTATTAAATACAAGTATTTCCTAAGCAAAACATTTCCTAAACATGCACTTTCATACAACTAGACTTATATCCAATAACCTACATTGCTTTCTGACAATTCTCTTTACTATGGTTTTGAGAATCTCGAATGTAGATGTTGATTTTCCACATACAACTGAATCTTACAAGTCGTACTCCTGTGTCATATTTGGTCATTATTTGGCATTATAACAACATTCTTGAGTTGAGTGATACAGCTCAACTTGCTACTTGCTACTTGCTCTTCTTTTTGGCATTATAACACCATGCATTTACCGGACAACTTGTAGTAACAATCCATTGTCTAACTTTGTTTTAGTGCTGACAAGAAAATTGCCTTTGGATCTCGGTTTCTATTATTACTAATGTTAATGGTCCCGCATTTTCTATCATGTTATTTCGGGACAATTGAAATTGGCTCGATATATTCAAGATCCCGATATTTTGTTTAACCTCGAACTTGAATAAAATGATTCCTTTTGAATTATATAGTTGAGACTTATTTTGAATAAAATGATATTCGTGTACTTATTTTCCTTGAAGTTTACTCAATATGCTTGATCTGGTTTAGAATTTTATCGCAAGCGAAGAAATGATTATATTGTTTACTAAATCATCCTTCCTATTTTATTTTTCTAGTATATTTGAAATTTGTTTGAATCGGTATTTGATCTCAAGAAGTTGGCAAGCACCATTTCGACATTTCGTGTTCTCTAAACATTTCTTAGAGGTACGTATATCTTTGTTTAAGCGTTTTGATTGGTTTAAATTTTGTTTTACAAGAGTTGCTAAAGTTAATCAATTCATAACATGTGCCAATGTTCGTTGAAATTAAAATGGTTTGGATTCGAATATCTAATTCCTTTAAGGTTGTTTATGAAATTCAATACTAATCCTACTTGAATATGTCAAACATATGCTTTTTACTGAACTTAATATTTTAAGCGATTCGATCTTAAATTATAAAGTGAAATAATTTTTAAAACATCAAATTAAGAGGTATTTTCTTGAAAGTTTTTGTTGGAAGTGAAATAATTTTATTATATTAAATTATAAAGTGAAATAATTTTTAAAACATCAAGTTAATACAAATAATTTGAATACTATAATTATATATGTATAAAATTATATAAAAATAATAATTATTAATATATATAAAATTAAGCTTTAATAATAATATAGTAATATATTATATAACTATTATCAAACATTGCAACCGATTACCTAAATCTGACCTAAACTCTAAACCCTAAATTCCTAACCCTCAAACCCTAAACCCTCAAACCCTAAACCCATAAACTCTAAACCTTTAAACCCTTAAACCTTAAATCCATAACCCCTAAATCTTAAACCTTAAACCTTAAACCCCTAAACCCTAAACCCAAAACCCTCAAACCTCTAAACCTTAACCTATAACCCTAAACCACTAAACCTTAAACACTTAACCCATAACCCTAAACCCTAAACCCTTAAACCTTAAACCTCAAGCCCTAAACCCTAAACCTTAAACCTCAAGCCCTAAACCCTAAACCTTAAACCCTAAACCTTAAATCTTTAACCCTAAACCCTAAATTCCTAACCTTTAACCCCTAAACCCTTAAACCCTAAACCCATAAACTCTAAACCTTTAAAGTTTTAAACCCTAAAACCATAACCCTTAAACCTTAAACCCCTAAACCTTAAACCCTTAACCCCCAAACCCAAAACCCCCAAACCTTTAACCCTTAACCTATAACCCTAAACCACTAAACCTTAAACCCATAACCTTAAATCTTAAACCCCTAAACCTTAAACCCTTAACCCTTAACTTTAAACCCATAAACCTAAACCCCAAACCCCCAACCCCAACCCTTAACCACTAACCTATAACCTTTAACCACTAAAATTTTAAGTTAATATCAAACTTTATAACTTTGAAAAAGATTCAAAGTATATAGGCTGGAAACCTGACGGGTTGCCTTATATCTCACTGTTAGATATAACGGATCCTCCCTAGGTGTAACAATGCCACGTACGATGGATCTTAACGAAACACCAAATTAAATATCGAAATAATATAACATTTATTAAACCCTTAAACCTTACACCATTGAAACCCTAAAACTTAAAAACTTTAAAACTTTAAAACCCTAAATCCTTAAACTTTAAATCCTAAACCCTAAACCCTAAATTCCTAACACTTAAACCCTAAACCCTCAAACCTTAAAGCCATAAACTCTAAACCTTTAAACCCTTAAACCCTAAAACCATAACCCCTAAACATTAAACCTTTAAACCCTAAACCCTTAACCCTCAAACCCAAAACCCCCAAACCTTTAACCCCTAACCTGTAACCCTAAACCATTAAACCTTAAACCCTTAACCCATAACCTTAAACCCTAAACCCCTAAACCTTAAACCCCTAACCCTTAACTTTAAACCCATAAACCCTAAACCCCTAAACCCCTAACCCCTAACCCTTAACCACTAACCTATAACCTTTAACCACTAAAATTTTGATTAATATCAAACTTTATAACTTTGAAAAGATTCAAAGTATATAGGTTTGAAACTCGACGGGTTGCCTTATATCTCACTTGTCGATATAACGGATCCTCCCTAGGTGTAACAATGCCACGCACGATGGATCTTAAAGAATACATAACTTACCTAATTTTAATATCAAATTTCATAAAATACATAAGTTGACGATTAAATTTAATAACTTACATAATTTTTCCTTAGTATCAAACTTCATAACTTACATAAAACTTAAGAAAAAGATTCAAAGTATATAGGTTGGAAACTGACGGGTTGCCTTATATCTCATCATCGAGATATAACGGATCCTCCCTAGGTGTAACAATGCCACGTCGATGGATCTTAAAGAATACATAACTTACCTAATTTTAATATCAAATTTCATAAAATACATAAGTTGACGATTAAATTTAATAACTTACATAATTTTTCCTCAATATCAAACTTCATAACTTACATAAAACTTAAGAAAAAGATTCAAAGTATATAGGTTGGAAACTTTGACGGGTTGCCTTATATCTCATTGTCCGATATAACGGATCCTCCTAGGTGTAACAATGCCACGCACGATGGATCTTAAAGAATACATAACTTACCTAATTTTAATATCAAATTTCATAAAATACATAAGTTGACGATTAAATTTAATAGCTTACATAATTTTTCCTTAGTATCAAACTTCATAACTTACATAAAACTTAAGAAAAGATTCAAAGTATATATTTCGAAACCCGACGGGTTGCCTTATATCTCACTTGTCGATATAACGGATCCTCCCTAGGTGTAATAATGCCACGTCACGATGGATCTTAAAGAATACATAACTTACCTAATTTTAATATCAAATTTCATAAAATACATAAGTTGACGATTAAATTTAATAGCTTACATAATTTTTCCTTAGTATCAAACTTCATAACTTACATAAAACTTAAGAAAAGATTCAAAGTATATAGTTTGAAACTGACGGGTTGCCTTATATCTCAACATCCGATATAACGGATCCTCCCTAGGTGTAACAATGCCACGTCGATGGATCTTAAAGAATACATAACTTACCTAATTTTAATATCAAATTTCATAAATTACTTATATAAATTATTAATTAACAATTTAGCAGTATAATTTATTGTCAACTTTAGACTTCAACAACTACGAAATGGATAGGAGTTGGATGAAATTGTCAAGGGTAAGCAACGGCTATCGAAATGGAGTAGAAACTTTTCGAATTTCGCATTTCAAAATGCAAGCCAAGAGAATATGATTCTTTGCGTGTAAGAAGTGTTGCAATATTAAGCGGCATTATCGTGAAGTGGTCTACGAACATCTAGTTGTTGATGGTTTTGTCCGGGGTACAAAATATAGTTTTTCATGGCGAGTCTACATCTAGGGAGCATCTTCATCGATGAATTTGGGGTATTCTCATCGCTTTCAACCGAATGTTAGTGACGATAACATGGAAAACATGTTGCGGGATGCTTTTAATATCTTGCGATGATGGTTTGGTCATTTTCACCGACTTGGGTGCAACCGATGATCACAATTTTGGAGGAAATACTTTCACCAAGAGGAAAGAAGTGTCTGGATGAACGACCAAATGAAGAAGTGCGAGGTTCTACGTTACTTGGTGAAATGAATGAAGAAGCGTATGAAGGATCAAAATTTTCCAAAGCTGTCATTTCAGATTCGTCTTTTTCACTTGAAATGTTTGGGGGTGGACCGAAACTCCTTCACAATCTTTGTTAGAGTTCTTGCAAGAAATGTTCCGTTTGCAAAAATCCTCGATCTTCTAAAGACATGAAGAAATTGATAAAGGATTTGGGCCTTGGATACAATAAAATTCACGATTGCCCAAATGATGCATGTTGTATTAGGCGACCGCATAAACCAACAATCCTGTCATGTATCGGCCAATCTGTTGGATTCATAGAAATCTGAGGACGTGATACGAGGTCGAACATGGTACACAGTCAAAGAAGCGACCGATTAAGATTTTGCGATATTTTCCCTAATACCGAGGCTTCAACGGCTTTTCATGTCGCCCAAGACAGTAGAATCAATGACGTGGCACCATGATGGACGAACCGATGATGGGTTGTTAAGGCATCCTGCAGATTCTTTAGCTTGGAAATGTTTTGACTCCAAATTTCCAAGCTTTGCAAGCGATCCTCGAGTGTGAGGCTTGGGCTAGCATCCGATGGATTTAACCTTACAAACTTATGAGCACAACGTCGATGACTTGACTGTGGTGCTTGTTCCTACAATTTGCCTCCATGGGTTTGCATGAAACAATCTTCTTTTATCTTGTCTATGATTATACGGAGAGAAAGGCCGGGAATGATATTGACGTCTATTTGCGACCACTTGTTGACGAGTTAAAACAACTATGGGCTGGTGTTCGGACATTCGATGCAATGAGAAAAAGAACTTTAATTTACGTGCGGCATTAATGTGGACTATTAACGACTTTTCCGCTTATGCTAATTTATCCGGTTGGAGTACCAAGGACGTTATGCTTGTCCGTGTTGTCTTTCTTGTGACATGTTCGCAATGGTTATATAATGGGAAGAAGTTTTCTTACATGGGGCATCGTCGGTGGTTACCGGAAAATCATACATTTAGATTTGAGTGCTCAATTTGATGGTATGAAGAGTTTAGATCACTCCTTCGCATCGGTGGATCCGAAATATTGTTAATGTTGAAAGATATGAATTTCATTTATAGGAAGATGAATCAACCGCAAACCCGCATAGAAAAAGAGGATCTAGGGATGAATCGATGATGAATCGATGAAGAGGATGATCCTAATGAGGTGACTTGTGGAAAAAAAGTATTTTTTCGAGTTGCCTTATTGGGAGCATCGACTTTTACGCCATAACCTTGATGTCATGCATATAGAGAAAATGTCTGCGAGAACATCATTGAGACTATTTTGAATGTCGATGGAAAATCGAAAGATAATCTTGAGTAGACTTGATTTAGTCCACATGGGAATTGGCGTGAGCTTCATCCCCGAGCACTTCCGAATATGAAATATCGATTGCCGCCTGTAATTTTTTCAATGTCGAAGACGAGAAAGAAGTATTACATGCGGTGTTGAAGGATATAAAGGTCTCGGATGCGTATGCATCAAATATATCGCGATGTGTGAGTCTTAAGGATCGAAGATTATATGGCTTAAAATCGCATGACTATCACATATTGATGCAAGACTTACGCCGGTTGCTTTGTGGTGTTGTATGTCGAAAAAGGTGACGGCTCCTGTAATTGGTATTAAATATAATGAAAGTCATTTGTGGTAAAGTTTTGAATGTTCAAGAACTTGAGAGCGCAAGATCGAGCCGCATTAACTTTATGCAATCTGGAGAAGATATTCCGCCTTCCTTCTTCACTATCATGGTGCACTTGTTAATTCATCTCCGCGTGAAGCAATTCTTGGTGGACCTGTTTTCTATCGATGGATGTATCCCATTGAAAGGTCTTACTTTATTTGCAAAATATTCCTTCATTCATTAAATGCCTTTATTTCCAACTTTTGATAATGTTGTATATCGTGTTTAGGTTCCTTTCCAAATTGAAGTCATCTCCGCAATAAGCGTTATCCGGAAGGATCAATTGCGAGGATACTTGGCGGAGGAATGTATGACTTTTTGTTCGAGGTATTTGGAAGATGTTGAAACAAGAATGAAGACCAAGTAGAAATCTTTGGGCTCATGAGATCATAATTTGGTGAAACTTATTTATTTCAAAGTTTTGAGAACCGTCGGCAGAGTCGAAATTACGAATTAGGCGATAGATCGTGGGTCCAAGCACATCGACACGTTCTTTTCATCACGATTCAATGGCTCAATTTGAATCGTTCTACAATTTGATAAATACTCATCAATTATGATTTGTTTGTCTTCTAACAAAGTCAAACCTTTTTTTCCGTAGTCGGTACAAACAAATATTGAGAGCTCGTTCACGATCTCAAGATTAAATTGACGAGAAATTAATAAGTTGTTCGCAGAATCATTCCATGAATGGTTAAGCCAAATGGTATGCAATTTAAATTTTCATTGACAAGTAACAATATTTTCTAATAATATTCATAATTACTCGATTTACTTTCAATTGAATAGGTTTGGAGTCTGAATGAAGTAAATGACGATGTTAAATGGCTTTCACAAGGTCCAAAGCAGAATAGTTAAAAGATATAGTGGCTTCCTCATCAACGGATCTGATTTCATACAATGTATCGAGAGATTGAGGAGAACTCAAAATTACGGAATTGTTGTTAATTCTTCGATTACAAGTTATGCTAGTGCTAGGGATGATGTCCGATCGAGGAGAATTTGGAATATTTCGGACTTATTCTTGACATCATTGAGTTGGATTATTACGGTAAATGCAAAGTTGTCCTATTTCGAGGTGATTGGGTGATGTGAATACTGCTCATGAATTAAAAGCGATCAATATGGTTTTACAATGGTAAATTTCTCTCGATTAATTCACACGGAGAACAAGCGATGGACGAGCCGTATGTGTTTTCTTCTCAAGTTAAACAAGTTTTTACTCGGAAGATCCAAGCGATAAGGGTTGGTACGTTGTACTTGAAACACCCTAGAGACTTCTTGACGTTAGCGGTGGAAGTAGAGATGACATAGTCGAAAGATCGAAACTTTGCCTTTTCGAACAAGACTTAAGCGAAAATATCCCTAGTACTAGTCAACAATTTCAATGGGTTCGTCGGGATGTGGGCGAAGATATTTACGAAATATGATGTAGTAAGATTTAACGATTTATTATTTATATGTAATAATATAATTTTTATGTTGGTCATGTTATATAATTTTCATGTATATCTGCAGGAAAAATGCCTAGAAGACGATTACGAGGTTTAAATATTGTCATGAAACTCTAAATCCGGAAGAACCTAATAGTAGTGAACAATAAGCAGTTGTTGGATCTTCCACTGCCTGGGACATAGATGACGAGCCTGGAGAATTTCAAAGTAATGTTAAGTTTATTTTACATGCATGTTGAATTTTATTATTGATTCATTTTTAATTTTAATATAATAATATATTATTTTTCATTTGAAGGTGGTGGGACGGCAAAGGTCGGGGACGACATTACTTCAAGATTTATCGACTTAGAGCCTAACGATCGTGTTAAAGTAAGGAGAAACAATGATGGCCACTGTTGGATCGAAGCTCATTGTTAGGAGGCTATTTGGGCATTTTAGTACGAAATTCCAATATGTTGCCCATTAACTACGAATCATGGCATCACATGCCCGATGCCAACAAAATCAGGCCCTCGAAAATATTAAGGTAATAAAACGTGAATGTAATTTATAATACTTTAATTTAATTTTCATTTATATTAATTTTTACACTTTTTTTTCTTGAGGTAGATTTAATTTAGAGGTCTCATGACTATGTTAAGAAGACATTGGGTAAAAATGGAGAGACAATAAAAGCACCCTCAAAAACAATATTTCAAGAAAGAGATAAGCCTCGAGGAAAAATTAAGAAATGTTCCACCGGAATGTTGAGGTACCAATGGGAAGATCAAGTTAGATTTTGGAATTCACAAAAGGAGAGGTATTACGTACATCTAAAATCGTATAAATTATTTGGTTTATAGTATTTACTATATATATAATTCAAATTGCATTATGTAGGACCGTGGCGAGTTGGGATAAGCGTGACGAAACAAAAATTCACGCATTACGGCGGAGTTCTAGAAGTTTTGCTTGTGTAGGCGGCCGAGGTAATATAATTTATTAATTTCATCAAATATTAATTACTTTATACTATTAAATTATATTTTTTACGCTAAAATGTAGGAAACTTTGACCTGGTCAAAAGTTGGACGCGTTGACTATTTGACATTACGCATAGAAAGAAGGATGGATCTCAGATGACATCCGAAGGCTGTAAATTTTGGTATATTTACTTAATAATATTTTATTTTTATAAATATTTCTACCGTTTAATTATAATAGTTTAATTCATCGTTTATAGTTTTAAATTTATAATGTTAAATTATGTTGCATTCTTTCTTATTTATATATTTCGTTTCTAACTCTTTCATTAATTTATTAGGATAAACTAAAGGAGAAGAAGGCGGAGTATGAAGGTTGCTTGATGATAGTTCTGTTAATCTTGAGGAGATTGATAATGAATTATTACAGATGTTTTGGGTCCTAAAAGGTACGATCGCTTCAACCGATAATATTGTTAATCTTTCTTGTATTATTAATAGAATTATCACCGATGTTTTTGGTCTTGAAAGGTATGGTGGGTTCAATTAAAGGATCCTGGAGTTACCCGACCCAATATTTTGATCCGCCTCCCAGATACATGCCTTAGGGCAATCTCGTCTTGAAGTTCAAAGGCTACAAAACCAGATAGCTCGGATGCAAGAGAACACGGTTGAGCGAGTCGACAAATTGCCGATGTTCAAAGAAAATATGAAGAACTCCAAGAATGACTTAGAGCGGATCTGAGCAGCACAAGCAAAGGAGGCAAAGAAGAAGAATGAGAGAAGGCGTACCAGTAGGCTGCGAGGAAGCGAGAGGCAAGATCGATGCTAGCGAGCAAAAAAAAAATCTGAAGAGCTCCGACTGACTTGACATATGATCACGAGATGTTTAATGATCGCAGAAACCGCCATCTTAGACATTTAGTTTTTCGTTGTAAGTTTTGACATTATTACATTTAAACAATATTTTCGATTATCATTCATTTAATTTATTAAATTTCAAGTATCATTTAGAATTAATGTAATTAGTGTGATTTTATGTTAAATTCTTGTTTTGCGTTGAAATTATATCTTCGTTATTGGTTGGTTTTAGTGCGGAGGGTATAATATTGAAAAATTTTATTTTTAAATCAGACAAATTAGCGGCGTTTGTAGAAAAGCGCGCTAAATCTGAAAAATTTTTGGCGTTTTCGGGAAAAAGCGCGCTAAAAGCTCTGACTTTTAGCGGCGTTTTTTGGGTAAGCATTAAATCTCGACTTTTAGCGGCGTTTTTGGGAAAAGCGCTAAAATCCTACTTTTAATGGCGTTTTAGGAAAGCGCCGCTAAAATCTGACTTTTAATGGCGTTTTTGGGAAAGCGCTAATGGCCTCTGACTTTTAGCGGCGCTTTTTGGGAAGCGCCGCTAATGGCTCCGACTTTTAATAGCTTTTAAAACGCGCTAAAGATCGAGATCTTTAATGGCGTTTTTAAGATAAACTGCATAAAAATTCCGTGATGAGTATTAGCGGCGTTTTTTGTGGCGCTTGAAAAGCGCCATAAATACTTTTGTAGCGCTTATAAACGCTAAATGTCCAAAAACGCCATTAAAAGTCTTTTCTTTGTAGTGAATAGGATTTTTTTCCTTTTAATTTCTCCATATTTATAAAAATTACCCGAAGGATTATTTAATGGGTTTAGTAGCAACATTGAGTGGAATTAAAATTTTATAAATGCTTCAATCACCCTCTCAACCTTCCCTTCTTTTTAAATGTCCATTTCATATTAAAAAATCATCAAACTAAAATATCCATAAAAAAAGCTTGAATAAACCCCACCTGAGACATATATATATGCTGTGATGGTGTAGTAGTGGTAAAAGTTTTGCTATAGAAAGACTCAAATTATTGTCCTAATTCAATCTTACTAGTCCCACCATATATAAAGTCCCTTAAACCCAATGAGAAACAAGATGCTCTACATTATATAAGTGGAAAAATCGAAAAAAATATGCACCTTTTTTTATTTAGATTACATGTAGAAGATTTACTTCTCAAAGGCATATATATTATTTAATGAATTAGATTAGGCCCTCCAAAAAGGAAAATGAAACCCCAAATTTGTCAGTTTGTAAATAGAAAGGGACGAGTGATACACCTCATAACCATGAATTGATGGGTTAAAAAACATTTTAACATATATAATTTTTTCCACCCTTTCCACGGACATTCCTTTTGCTATCAACGATAAGGCAAGGAAAATGCCAAACACTGTGTGGTAACTGATGACGGGGGTACTGGTTGGTTTAATAGATTTTGTAATCATTGTCCAAGGTGGTGAGACAAGAAAACCCCAAAAACCCGATCTGTTAAACTACTGTTCTTGTTGTTTTGTGGCGACATTGTGAGCGTAAATATTGGGATTCCATTTTTTTTGTATACCTTTGTTTTGCTCCATTGTTTTGATTGTATCTATATCTCTCTCTCTCTCTCTCTCGTAGACCAGCTTAAATGAAAAATATCTGAGGAGTCTCTACGTACGATATGTTTTTTCTCATCAGTTTTTGCAGTGCATGCAATGCCCTGTTTGGGGCTAGCTATTTGAGACAGACCTTATACTGTTTTTAAAGACTAATAGTTGCTCCTTTATACGTGAAACTTGACCTTTTCACAGAGCCAAAGCTTATCAAAAAAGCTAGGATGATAGGTGTGTGGTTATCACTAGTATTTCAATTCAAGATCTACTACTTTATCCTCGATTTCAATTGTAGTCAAATTATGTGTAGTTTATTATTTTTTAAATATTAATTTTGGATAATAAGTATATATGTTAAGATTCGAATTATGTATTTTTAAAAATAATATCCAATAAATTAAAATTTCAAGTTTTAGTTCATGAATAACGGGTTTTCTTTGATTTGCTAGAAAATCAAAACATGAGGTGACTCTTCACCAAACCCTAATATCATTACAGATAGGATAATTTTGTTTTAGGATTACTATTAGGGTGGGGGTGCCCCCCTCCTAAGGGAAGGTGAAAAAAGGACAAAACCAAGACCATTGTCTCTAATTCCTATTAACCTTAATCACAACAGAGGCTGTCTTTCCAGGATCTGCAGCTAGCTAGGAAACAAACAGCTTTGATGTTCCTAGAAAATAATTAACGGCAAAAGACAAATAACACACCAACACTTTATAAGGAACATGCTCCACTTAAGTCAGAATCCAGACGACTCATTGCTAAAATTTTCTGTAGGCCTAAGTTCATTTGGATCGGGCTTGACATTATATAATTAACTTGGGTTTGAAAACTTATCATTCTTAAAAAGGATCAACAGAAAAATTATATACAAGTTTTGATTTAATGTTCATATATAAATTTTAATTTTGCATAATTTTATACATAAATTATTTTATTCGATTCAGTTTTTACGAATTATCAATAACATGATCGAATTAATACTATTTTATGTTGATATATTATATATATAAATAATTATATTAATCTAATATGAAAATAAATGTATATGAGTGAATAAAAATCAAAATTTTAAGTATACATAAAAATCATAATTCAAATTTCATATATATAATTACTCCAAATCATTTGAAATAAAATTCATAAAATAACTCAAAATTCCAGCAGTGATCAATAAACAAGAATATCCAGTGCGGATAGCTTCGAATCCATATAAACTTTAACCCAATTTCTTCATCAGCAAAACCAAGCCCAAAATAGCAATGCATTTTTGTCGCTGAATTAAAAAATAGTGTTATAGGTGATTATGGGACCAATAAAATGAAAATGCCCTTTCTCGAATCACAGTGTATTTTCGTCCCACCACTATTGTGATTATGGACTATTTAAATTAATGCAACTAGATCAACATTAACACTCCTTTAATTTAGTATATAATTCATATTTAAAAATTATACTCTAATTTTAATGATTTCATATACTATTTCTCAATACATTTTATTTCTTATATTTACGAGTGTAAAAAAACGGCAATTATATTTTATTTTTATCATCTAATTAAAATAATTGAGCTGTCAAAATACATAAAAAATTTTGCTCCTTTTCTTTATTAAATTCATTTTTAAAAGATTAAAAATGAAAATTAATAACTTGTGAGCATTTAAACCAGCCCTCTTTTTATTTATTTCTTTAAGCTTGGAAGTTGGATCAAGTTAGGCCTGACCCGGATATACGATCTCATTCCTCAATCATCTCTCTCTTATTTTTCTTTTTAAATAAAGTAATTTAGAAATATATAAACTAAACAATACCCATTGTGACAGGAAAAAAAAGATTCGTTTTTAAAAAATAAAAATCGAAGCTTTGGTCTGGAGTAAAAGTGGGGAAATGACGATCGACGACGAAAGTTCGGTGTATGTGGGAGGGCTTCCCTACGACGCCACCGAAAGCTCCATTCGCCGAGTCTTCAGCCTCTACGGCGCCGTCGTCGCTGTTAAGGTCTTCCTCTTTCCGTTGACTTTCACCTACACGCATATCACTGTTCACTTACTTTCTTATGCATTTAGGTTTCTAATTTTTTATTCTCAAATTTTTGGGCGAATTTTATTTATTTAATTAAAGATTTTAGCGGCAAAATAGTTGTTGGAAACCTCTTTTAATTTTTTTTGGTTATTTAAAAGAAATCCAATTATTATATTTTTCGGGAATTAATTTGGGAATGCCGGATAGAACTTACCGGTGATGGAATTGTTATCTCTTATTTTGCTCAAATGTTTCTAGAATTTTAGTAATGTTTGGCATTAGGGTTTTCTGAACGGTTGAAGCTTGACAATGTGGTTGGTTCGCAGATTGTTAATGATCATACAACTAGAGGGAAATGCTATGGCTTTGTTACTTTTACAAATCCTCGTTCAGCCTATGATGCCATCAACGATATGAATGGCAGGGTATGTATTGCTTGTTGGTTTCATGGAATATGGATGATTCCTTTCTTGCTTGTTTTAAGAGTTAATAAATGTTGAAACTTTTAGAGATCTGGTCTTGTTGAATATGCCAACTCTTGAAACTTGTAGAGATTTTAACATTGTTGAAACTTGAAATTGTAACTAGACTATTGATGGTCGGGTTGTAAGAGTTAATGAAGTGACCACCAGGGGGGGCAGATCAAATTTCAGTAGGGACCGCCCTAGACGGAGTGAGTGGGATAGGGGGCGTGACAGAGAAAGAGATCATGATCGTGATAGAGAAAGGTATCGGGATCGGTATAGTGATAGATCCGGAGAGCATGATCGGTCTCGGGACTATGACTCTGGAAGAGAAAGAGGATATGAGCATCATGAACATGATAAAGCTGGGGAATATTCATTGGATAGAGATCATGGCAGAGATGTGGATGATCATATGCAAGGAGAAAGCAGGGACCATATTCAGGATTGGGATAGGGATCACGAGCTGAATTTGGATCAAGATAGGGAGCCTGCTATAACCAATGGTTACCATAGAAGTGTTGATGAGGACAAGGAGCAACAACCAAGGAGACGTAATGGGTAAGAACACTCCACTCCACTCCACGTCCACTACCTTACCCTTTTTTTTTCTTTCCTTCTTTCAAGTATTCTTTGCATTCGTGGTTGCCGAAGGTTGTTTACTTAATGTTTTCTGTTTTCCATCACAATATATGTTTGGTAATGAAGTTCTTCGCTATGTTGATTTTGATTCTAATGTACTTCATATGAACTGTTGCAACATATCTTTTTATGTCTGTGGCTTTCAGTCTAAGGTCTTCATGTTCACATGTAACAAGTTGAATCTATCAATTCTTCCTTATGGATGAACTAAATTGTCTTTCTTCAGTTTAGCAATACGCACTTCTATAAGAGGTCTTTTTACATTAATTTTCAAATTTCAGTTCCATGAGCAATGATCATGGCAGAGGACGGCTTTCATCAGATTCAAGTGATGATTACAATCAGGTAACCTTAACTTTGATCTAATGCGTACTTGCGTAATCCTTATTTCCTTTTGTTAATTATGTTTTATTTTCAGATGAAAAAAGAACTGGAAAGATCAATTCAGAGCCGAGAAGATCTTAAAAAAGAGGTTTGCTTCTTCTTTGGAATTATGTATTGTTTTTATAAGAAATCTGGTGTGGAAGATGGATGTTATAGCATCTAGGTGCAGTCTAATGCATTTGTTATGTGTGCATATACACTCTTGTACTTGCACTACCATGGCAATCTCTAGAGTGAGAATATCAGTATCCAAGGTGCTTTTTACAGGGTCAAACCAGCCTTCGATTGTTAGGGTCTGTTTTATCCCCCTATCCTCCAAGACACTGCAATACATAAGTGTTTTTGTGGATGGGTTTGTTTGGGCATTTCATTTCCACCTTTTATGGCGGTAAGAAAAGACAAGTAACATTTTCTGACTCATCAGATTTCGCTGATGGAAGGGAGGTTAGAAGAGAGACAGCATATTGTTTTGGATTTACAGAAAAAATCTAAGGTATCTAAATGACATTACGTCCTGTTTTATTATATTTGGCATGGTAGATTTTGTCACAAATAATTTTATAATTGCATACAGAATCTGGAAGATGCACTAATTGCTGCAAAGAAGGTTTCGTCACGCCGCAAAATACATTTAACCAAGGTAATCCTCCAAAATATGCTGCTGCAATTTGGGTGAAGTAAATTATTATCTTTTCTTCTTGGTACAAAAAAAATTTAACGTTAAATGAATGATGTACAGCTGCATAAGTGTTTCCTGCAAGTAAAGGAGTGTAGGGAAAAACTTAAAAGCTATGAACAAGAACTTCAGGTCAGCCTCTTCAGTCTGTTGATCATGATCGATATGCATTTTTCATTTCTTATCTGTTCTGTTGTCTGGTTGAAAACATGCTATGGAGCTGTTACACTTACACACATAATTCCATATCATTGTTTCTCATGTGTGTCAATTTTTGGTTTGTCAAATTTTGCTGCTTTGCTAAGATTCATATGCCACCCTACTAAACAAGACTTGCATTGCATATGAGTGATGCCTATCGCCTTTTACTATGTGGTGTTCTGTTGGTGGACAAAGATCATTGTTCAGTATTTTACCTACTGAGGATAAAAGATCATGTTTATAGAATCATTGATGGAAGAAACAATGGCAGACACTATACTAACTCTAAACTTTACCTTGCAGACCCTTGTTGAGTCAGCAATGCAAGAGTGTGAAGATGATGGGGGTGTAAAGGGTGGCAGTCTGGCAAATGGGATTGCATGATTTGTGTTGGAAGTAGTTCACTAGTCCTCTGATGTGTCACGTTTTGGTTGGAGTACTTAAACCTTTATGTAGATAGAGCATGAGAAAGAAGTGAAGTACAATTAAAGTAGCTTCTTTTTTTTTTTGATGTATATACTGATAATTTTTAGAATGTTGTTATGCTCTAGTGTTCTTTATTAATGTAATATCATAAAATTGGGTGATGCAGAAATGAAAGGATTATTTTATTCTAACGAGCTTGAAGCTTAGGGCCTGTTGCCCAACCCTCTCCAACACCCCCCATAAGACTGGTGCTTTCCTGCTGGTATATGCCTCCATAGTTCTCCCAGCCGAAATCTGTTTTATCGGGGCCGTGTCTCTTATCATAGGCCCTAACCTGAGGATTTTATAGGATGGCCAATTGCATTTACTTTTTTGGCCAATAGTCATTCCATGATATTATTTACAGCCGAAAACCAAATAGAGTTCTGACACCAAAACAACCCGACAAAACGCCTTACATTCCAAAGGAAATCGCAAATACCCTACACCTGTAAAACCTTACCTCTATAAAAGCACTTCAATATTTGATGATCCCTTCATAGCCTCCTTCTCCAATTAGACTTGCGCACAATATTAGTGGGATCTCCATATCCCCTAACCAAATTTCAATACCAGTCAGATCCCAACTTCTATCTTCTTTTCTTTATTAGTTCGACAAAGGAGTATCAATTTGCCTAGGAAAGCTTAACAGAACATTCTCAATACCAGGCACCCATTTATCCACTAATACTGTGTGACCAACTGCATTTAGTATAGAATTTGCCCAAGTAATAAACAAAATAAAATATATTTACGGCCGAATCATAAACATTTCTTCGAAAAATGTCTTTGTATATTCTCATCAAAGGTAAAAGCTTCTTTTTGGGTGCAAGTATTTTCTCCAAATCTCCGACAACATAAAGAAAAACTGAAGGTAATTAATTATTTTATCCCTTGTTGGAGAGCTTTCATTCAATAATTGTAAAAATAATAATGGCATTGCTTATCGTTTAACATGAAATAAAAGATTAAAAGGCAGAAATCCAAAAGAGCTGGCTCTTACACACGCGGACTGACTATAAGGTGTAAAGGAGTTTAACACCCACTTTCGGTGCTTCTTTTTTCTTTAATTTCCTCGGGAAAATATATGGCCTTATTAATTCACCATTTCAATATATTATATTTATTTTGCTATCTTTATTTATAATCTTTTTCAAAATATATTTCCAATGATTCCACTATCTCAACTCACATTTCAACCACTTGCTCTTTTATTAAAAATATTAATGGGAATATCTAAATTTATCACCATTTATATATTTTTTTATATCTTCAAAACATGAGTAAATTTGTCATTCAATTCTTATGTGATTTAAGTTCTGAATTTTATTAACTTTTGCAATCAATTTTGATGTTTTAATTAAATTTTGCATCTCAATATTGATTTTGATGATTTGAAAACATAATTTCATAAGAAAAATTCTTTCAAATATTTTATTTTAATAGTTAAAAGCAATTCAAGTAATAAATATTATCAATTAATAAATTAAATTAGAATTTTTTTAATGAAATAAAACTTGAAATTTTTATTTTATTTACTTAATTAACTTATTATTAAAGAAAATATAAAAATATTAATTTATTTTAAATTAAAATTGAATAGAAAAATTCAATTAAAAATTAAGTTTAGTGGAAAAATTCAATCAAATAAAATAAAACAAAAAATTCAAAATAGAGTTAATTAAAGTATATATATAATGATAAATTTATCTTTAATTTATAAGGGCAATGACAAATTTCAATCAAAGTGAAGTATTGAAAAATAATAATAAAATCAATGGGTATTTTAAAATTGTTAGGAAATTTATATATTTTAAATTGTTATAGTTTTAAAAAGAATTAATCATTGATGAGAAGAGTTAATATACTATTGAGTTGCTACCTCACTCTGGTTTTAAACTTTTAATGTTTGCTTGATATCTAAATTTTGATGTTTGGTTTTTTCTTTTTAATTATGTTTGGTTTCAATGTTAACCGGAGCTTTTCTTATTCCAACTAAGATTTATGTTTTTATTAAAGCACACGTGTCAAATATTTATTGAATTATATCATATCATGTAATTTAAATACTAAATTAATATTAAAATAAAATTTATTATTAAATTACGAAAAAAATACTTAAGCGTTATATGAACAATGAGAACTTTGGCTCATCTGCATGTAGGCCTTATCTAAAAATTAAAAGGGCAAATCTGTCAAGATGTGCAAAAAGAAGAAAGTTAAAAGAAAACGCCAAAAACAAATATCCAAAGTTCAATGATTTCCCGAATAGACGTTTAAGCACAGAAAGGAAAGAACAAAACAGAGCTTCACTTTTCCTTTATGCCCTTTTTACCCTCTCTTCATATTTAACATAATTCTTTAATTATTATTTCTTTTTCAAAATAATACCATTATGATTTATGTAGAGAATTCCATCGAATACCTGAAACCTAACTCTAAACCCTAATTCTCTTTAGAACTTGAGAGTGATCTCACTTCCATTGCTTTCTTCTCCGTCTTCTCTCAATGCAGCTAGCCCTTTTCTTTGATCAGCTCCACCACCGTTTTCGCCGCTCTCTCCTTTCCAGCTGCTGCTCTCAGATTTGCCGTCTTCAATGCTCTCGGAACGGTCTCCGGCTCCCCTGACGTCGGATTCCGGTAAGCTATGTGCCTGTGAGGTGGACTTGTACATGTGGAGCTGTTGCTGGAGGGTGTGGTGGTGCAGCTGGGGTGGAGGAGTGGGAGCGGGCGTTGCAGTCGCGCTGTAGAATTCTTGGGGCACTGGTGATGCGCAGAAGTGAGGAGGAGGTGCATGGGGAGCAACCGGGTGGTGAGCGCCATAAAGAGTAGGAGCCCCACCGTGGGCAGCTGCTGCAGCAGTGGCGTACTCTGGTGAAACCCAGATACCACCTAGGACTACAAGCTGCGGTGTTGGGGCTCCTGGTGCTTGTGGACTTGGGCTTGGTCTCCTTGTATGCAACCTATATTTCTGTTAAAAAAAAAAAACTCAAAATTCGTTATTACCAGGCATATTATTTTGCAATGTTGTACTGTATCAGGTTTAGTACAAAAGCTTCTTTCTTGCATGGATCAGTGGAAACTGCGAGTTTACCTGTAGATGGCTCTTCACTTCATCATTGGTCAAACCTTCAACCTTCATCAGTTCCCTTATCTGTTTTGGTGTAGCAACTGCATGTAATCATCATCACAATATTCTCATATCAGAACCGGTCATTTTGATAATCAACAAAGATTAAAAGAAGATGAATTTTGTTGATACCTTGAGAACCGCCAAGCATTTGGAGAGCATTAACAAATCTCCTATGCAAATCAGGTGACCAACACCGCCTAGCTTTCCTATGAGGTTGACCAGTGTTTGTATTCGTGTTACCATTCGTCGTTTGCCCTTCAGCAGCGTTGCAGCTAGTTCCTTTCCCTTGTTCAACCAAAGCTCCCCCGTTGCCGGTTTTGCCTGAATTCTCTCTCCGTTGACAACCATTTTCAGTCTCCGAGCATTTCTTATCATCCATATCTTCATTCATAGAGGCAAGAGCTAGATCAGGAAGAGGCTGTAAAGTCGAACCAGGGCATGGGTTATTTCGGTCTTTGGAGAATGGAAGGAAAGCTCCTCCATTTCTCTGCTTGGTATCTAACCCCAACTTGGGACTAACATTGAAACCAATATCAGCTTCTTTAGGGGACGCAACTGAGGATTGTGGTGGTTTCGTTTCGTTTCCCGCTTGGCTCCATAGCTGTGCACTCGTCATCCAGTTTGCTTTATCAGATATGTTTTGCGATTTGTCTGAACTCTCTGAGCTTGAATTTTTTAGGGGTATGAATTCTTCAAGAACAGGCCTTGATCCTTGATTTGCTCGGCATGCATGTAGTTGCTGCCTCGAAGCCTCCACAGCTGAAGAAAAAAGGAAAAGAAAAAGCATTAATAAATGCTTTAGTTCTCTAGAAAATGAATGCAAATATCGGCCCCCTTTAAATTCAAAGGGATTGGATTATACAAATAGAAAGCAAGCTCTAACTCCTATAAAACAAAAAAGGTTAGAATTTGGAAATTAACTCCTCAGCCGAAAGAACATGAATATCCACCAGTAGCTCGGAAAAAAAATATAATTTCTTTATTGTCATTTGGATCTTAAGGTGATGATGATTCTATTATAAAACCCTTTTTTTAAAAAAAAACCGTTAAGAATCAAAGGTAACATTAATTCCAACATATGAAGTAATAGATCCTAAACATTTTTTTCTGTTTATTAAAGATGAATCCATAAAAAAAAAAGAAAAGAAATGATGATCGGTTACCATTAGTGAGAAGTTGCATGCAAAGGGGAAGCTCACGCTTGAAAGCATCAATCTTAAGGCGTTCTTCCTCCAGACGACCAAGGAAATCTTCAAGCTTCTGAGTTTGATCAATCTGCTGATCTCCAAATGATTTCAATAGCATAGAATAACTGTGGGGTTTGCAGTCAAGGGTTAATCCGGTAGGTGATGCCATGTTTTTCCTCTCTCTTTTTTTTATTATTTTCTTTAGGGTTTACAAAACAGCAAGAAACTTAAATATGTATATCTTGCTTCTTCTCAGGAAAAGCTGTTGTTTGGAACAATACCAGTCATGCTATAATAGCAACAAAACATTAAGATTTGTTTGTATGCAAAGAAACAAAGGATGGAGGTATTCGCTTTGAGTCTTTCTAGGTTTTTGAGTTGAAAGAGAGAAAGAAAAAGGGAAGAAAGGGGGGTCTGTTGTGTTGTGAACACAAGGAGGATTCGATGGGAGGGATCGTCTCTTTTAGAGGGGGTGAGTCCACCAGGTGGGGGAATAAAGTGGGGTTTTAGAAAGAAAAAGCTAAATAAGGGAAGGGGATAAAGCAGAGGGGATGGTAACTTCTTGCAAAAAAATGCTTTAAAAATAAAATTAACAGAGAGAGAGAGAAGGGAATCAAGAAGGTCTGACAACAAGAGGATCATGTGCTTAGCCTGTGTACGAAATTCAAAATCATCTAATACAAAAGATGATTCTTCTTATTACTGTTTGTACTTTAAAATTTCTGTCAACTTTTTTTTTTTATTGTTACTAATAACCCTATTAACCTTTAATCTTCCCCCTTCTTTATAAAAAGAAAAAGTTGGATATTTGAAATAAACTCACAACTTAATTTAAGGGTGTGGGATTTAAAAGCTAATCATGTTTAAGAAAAAGAAAAATGAATCCTTGCATAGGCTTAGTGTAGTATATATGGTAATTGCAACATTTGTTCAGCTTTAATTTAGATCCAGAAAAATCTTCCAATCACCAATCAAAATTGGATGCTGGACACGTGAACGGTAACAAACAGGCTTCATTAATTACCTGAGATACGAAGTTTATCTTCCTTTCTTTTGAGTAACATAAAGTATGCAAAAAAAAAAAGTGAGATTCTACACAGATTAATTAATTTGAAAAAATATGCAAAGAATCAATAATTTAGGGTAATTGATTTTAGTTTTTAACCCACCATACTGAAGAGAGAGAGAGATGTATAGTATGAATCCAGGAAAGTAAGCAAGCAAGTTTCTTTATGGTTTCAAAAGGTGCATAATTGCCCTAAAATTGAGTGCAGAATATCTAATCTAAAAAACCAAACATTCATCCCAAAAGAATATAATATATGGGGGCTAAGGAAAGAATATCTTATTTCCAATTCTACGACTCCAAATTAAGGGAACACAACCCACAAGGGGGCAGCTTAAAGCCCCCCCAAAATCCCATCCCCTAAAAGAATTATAAAGCAGCTTAAGAGCTGGGGAATCTTCTTCTGCTACTCACTTTAATGAAGTGGCTACGAAGGTAACAAGATTCCCTTCACAACTATTCCTTATTTATATATATTAATACTAATATGAATCACTGCTGAAGATCCGGGTTCGGGTCGGAATTCCAATCCCACTCTTATATATTGATATGATATGATATGAGCGAGCTCAAGTATTCCTTAATATGCATATATCATCACCAACCAACAGTCTGAAAATAAGTGGAGAATTTCTTCAAGTCATTTTTTTGTATATATATGAAGTTGGATCATTTTAGTTTAATGGAGAACAATCCTGGTTGGTTCCTCCACTTTTCTTGACAGCAACTTGTATAGTTTAAATGAACTGAAAATATGTGACAGTGAATACATTAATAATGTGCATGGGATACCATAACATGCATGCAGGGACAGGGATCCGACCCGATACGGTCCAGAAGAATAACAGTAAGAAATGCCTTTGTTTTTTTGGTTGAATGAAAGTAAAAAGGCAAAGTTGATAATATAGTGTAAGAAAGACTGCTGCTGACTGCATCGAATTCCCTTAGCCTTAAAACTACTGGGTTGTCAGCAAAAAGAGGAAAGTAGTGGTAAAAATAATTATGGGTTTGGGTTGGGATAGTGTGTCCCTTTCTAAAAATCTAAAAGCAAATCAGTCCCTTCTCGTACAAGACTCCAGTCCAACCCATGCCTTTTTTTTTTTTTTTTTCTCTCTTCCATGTTTTATTCTATGAGGAAAAAAATAAAGTAGAATAAACTAAAACAAAGCAAAGCAAAAGCAAAGGAGATTCTCCTCGTGACAAGTGTCACTGATATTCCCTTATTTCGTCCTTCTGAATATCCCTTTTGTCTGGTGTCAATATCTATATAATATATTATTATTTTTATATACCCCCGGAATATTCCCCGCCCTTTTTCTTCCTTTTATTTTTCTTATTTCCAATATTCTCCTTTTTTCCCTAAAACCATATTAACAATACTCGACAATAGACCATGGGGGCTTTCTCTCTATAAACCTATATACATTAGAAAAAAAAAATGGACATTAATAATATTACTTATTTTTCAATTAAAAAATGTACAATTTAAATTAATAGTAGCAAGTCACAGTAGAAAGAAAAGAGAAAATTGTGAGCCTAGCAAACTTGCAATTTATACATAGCACTACTTTTCATTTTTACATCAATCATGTAATTATAAACTAAATATCATTTGTTTTTTTTTTAAATTGAAACGTAAGTAAATACAAAACATATATTAAATGCATAACGTGAAATTTAGCCTTTAAATTTTTTATTTTATTTTTATTTTTAAGCTACATTTAGTCCTTAACTTTAGAAAAAAAGTAATATTTGACCATCAACATTTTAAAAAAAGTTAGATTGTTGTTTTCTTTTGACATAAATAAGGACTAAAACGTTAAATTTTCAAACATGGCAACTCTTGTGTTGCAACCCACATGCACTTCATGGTAATTTTTTTGAATTTTAATGAGCTTCTTAGATATATTTTTTTGAAATTTTCATTTATATTTTTTTCAATTTTAAATTATTTATTAACATGACATATAAGATAAATAGTGACACGTCAAAATGAAATATATGTGGCCTGTCACGCTGGTTGCCATGCTAATACCGTTAAAGAAATAATGTTTTAATCAGTATTTCAGTTAAGAAAACGATTCGATTCTTTGTTAAAAAATTGAAAGTCAAATTATATATATACACGTTGAATGCCTATATTAAATGCATAATAATAATCATGTTTAAATATCAAAGACCGGAGGAACTCATATAGTTCAAATACATAGCTACATTCATTTAGCTAAGAAATAAGACAATTGAATTTGGATTACGTGTGATATTTTAATTTCCAAGTTTTACAATCTAATATGTAGCATATGTAGAATAAATTATTCGGCCTTTGCGGCTATTCTATAGCAAATTTTTATCCCTAAGTCGTCAATCTATATAATGAAAGTTCTTTCTTATTCTGTTTCCAAGTTTATCAGTTTAAAAAATAAAATACTTAATTCTGATAAAATAAATAATTTTAGTTTTTTAATCAATTGAGTTTTAATTTGAATGTCATGAATATTATTGTCAGTATAGGATGACGTGGGTTCGAGTGTACTGAAACACATTATCCTATTATTTATGAGTCGGAAAAGACTATGAGTAGTTCTAAACATTATGTCAAAAAGAATGTATATGGTCAGAATCTAATTGTTAAAAAATAAAATAAGTAATTAGAATTAGTGCAATTAGTAAATTAGGGGGGACTTTTGGCTGTTAATATTATATATGAAATATGGAGTAATAAAAATTTTAAAGATGAACATGCATTGGCTGTGAGATTGCAGGCTCACATGGTCTGGATTTAAGTTTGTTTGTTGGATTAATTGAGCAAAAGCGTATCTGCAAACAGCCTATCCTCTACTTTTTATCTTACAATTAGGACCACTATTTAGAGTGATTAAAAAAAAAAAGAGAGAAAAAAGGGAGAGTATATATTATGGAGAAGGGGTTTCAATTTAAAAGGCAAAGTTTCCAATTTATGCTCCAATTGGGTATATGGTAAGAAAAAAAAGAAAGTAGGATCCAAAGCTTATAAATAATAAATGAAAAGGGGTTAAAAATTAATTAAAGCATTCCATAAAAAAAGTAATCTTGATAAAGAAAAAGATAATTGATTTTTTAGGCAAAAAAAAAAAAATTCCATTCCAAGATGAAGGTATGTTGCAATTCAAGACCAATTATAGGGACAGTCCACAACAAAATATCGAATCTTAATCTTGTAAGTGAAATTTAAGTTCACTAACTCGACCAATCAATTTATTTAATTAATTAATACAAAGTGAAAAGTCTAATTTTAGAATTTGTTTATTTCTCTTCCTCGATTCGTTCTTCCCTATTTGATCTAAAGTGACAAGCATGTTCTTGGCTTCTTCTTTTTTTATTTGGAAAATTTAATATTTTTAATATAATGAAATGATTTTGTTAAAAAATAATTGAAATAACCCTTCATTATTTAAACTACTTTAACTAATTATAATTTAACTCAATTCTTAGATACTGGAGATGAGATCATTAGTCTTCTAACAGCCTAGCTAATTAATGCAAATAAATGTGATATTGGATGATGTGTTGAGATATATAAAAAAAAAGTCAATTTTATATCAATACCGTTGAAATGAGCCAGAATGTTTCGTTTTAGTAATCAATTGGGTCACTATCAATTGTACCCATACAATTTGGTATGTAATATTTTAAATTAATTTTAACTATTTTTCTTTTATTTTTATAGTTTCCTTTAAAAATAAAACATAATAATCTATTAAGTTATTGAACATAATTAATAATTTTAAAATTAATATTTTTACATAAAATATATATGAAAAATATTTTAAAATATTAATAAATTCAAAATAAAAAAAAGAAAAGAAATATAAAATTCAATTCTTCTGAATGGAAAAAAAAATCTGAACTGAATTATCAGTAAAATTCGATAGAAGAATTCAAACTTCCATACAACTTTGAAAGAAGAAAATAATTAAAAGAATGAAAAGAAACAACGACGACGAACTCTTTTTTTTTTTTTCTTCTTCTTTCATGTATATCTTTATATGATATGAAAGATTCTTAAGCTTTGCGGAAAGGCAGTGATGTTTACATTTACGGGTTGTAATGTATTATGTAAGTGTTATCTTTTGGTGACTGAAAAAAATGGAATCATCAAAATAGGGATTGGTGGTTCAATGTTCTAATAAATTCCCCAATTCACATAGGATAGATTCGTCGTCGTTTGCTTTGGCATCAGAAACTTGTTTATTGTTTATATAAAAATATTATATATTGCTATCTAGCTGTATAGGGATTTGCATTATTTGGATTCTTGATGCAAGCTTATCTTAATGTATATATAAAATAAAATAAAAAGTTTGTGCTTTTCTTAGTTTTGTTTGATTGAAATAATTTACTCTTTTGGATGATGAGAGCTGCAGTAAAGAACAAAAAAAAAGAAAAGAGAGGTTATACTCCATAATATACTAAAACTAATATATTAATACAAAAATATTTTTCATCTTTACTAAATAGAAATTATTAAATAGTGGGGTTTGACCATAAATTTAAAATAGGAAAAATAAATAAATAAAAATTAGCAATAGCCATTAGCATCGAAAGCAAGAGAGTGGAGAATGGAATTAGAGTATCTTTGGTCGGCCTCTTACCTAAAAGACGAGTTTAAAAGGCAGAAACTAGAGTGTAGATGAAGACTGGAATTTTGGGGTTTTTTTTTTTTTTTAAAATGTAATAATAAATAATTTTGACCTGTTGTTCTCATAAGTGTCAACACTAAATACAGTTAATTTCAATTATTAAAAAATCCAAAATTCCTTACCTAATTTAATGTGTCGCACACATTCTTATCTGTTCATTTTGTAATTATCTTTTATTCCAGTCTGTTATGTTTTATAATTAAAAATAATAAGATCCAAATTATTGTGAAAAATGTAATAAAAGGAGGAATATATTATACCCAAATTAGAAAATTTGTGTTTATTATCCCTGATTTTTCACTACCCCATTCATTAATAATTTCTTTACGTGAGTAGCAGTAAGAGTGGGAGGGAAACTAAAATTGCAGACCACCAATCATAATAATGAAAATGATATTATTAATTCTAGACTCAGCTTATTTCACTAATTAAAGCTATCAATTCAAACCAATAATCTGAATATTAGTGAACATAAATCATTATTGAACATTTGCCTAAGTTTTAAATTTTTTTTTTTTTATTTCTAAAATTTACAACTTCGAATCTTATAGTTTCCCCTTTGACACTCATGGCAGCTTTCGTTATATGTAACTTGCAGGTTTGCCTTTGCGGCTACGGCAGTAGGCTATTGGGCCCTGTATGGGGTCTTAAGGGATTCAATTGAAGGCCTGTAACGGATAGTAGGCTGATTTCTATGAACCCATTGTTGTAAACAGCCTAGTATATCTTCCACTTTAATTAGTTGACATTTAAAGAAATTTATAGAGTTTTTTTTTTTTTTAAAAAGGAGATTCATTTACGATTTTGTCTTTAAAATAAAAATAAAAATAATATCCGCTTAAAGTAGTGATTGGGTTTTCAAATCTTAATATTATATTTTTTAAGAGATAGTTGCATGGATTTTATATAAATTATTAAAAAAATAATTAATCATATTTTTCATTATAAAAATAATATTTTAAAATTACTATTTTAAATTAATATATAATTTACTCGTAACACTAAATATAACCATGAGATGACATGTTTTCTTTCAGCTTGATGGTATAATAATTAAATATTTTCACTAAGAATTGGGTTCCAATATTTTGTGGGCCCAAGGCTCAAATCCATCACAGTTTTGATTGCGGGATGATAAACTTATCTTCTTTTTTCTGTCCTTTTGGTGAAAGGAAAGAGTCGTTGATTTCTAATGATGAAACCATCCTTCCCGCTTCCCCTTACAACAATCACTTTTCTTCTTCATTACTTGCTGCATGGCTTCGCTTCCTTTCACGACCCCCAACTTTTCTCATTTCAAATTATCAAAAACAATCAAACCCTTCAATTCAAATGAGCCAATTCATCTTACACAACTCAATGGAACCACCAGAAATCATCATACTTTGTATAAATCTTACTTCCACACCATATCTTCACTTTGCAAAGATGGCCAAATTCAACAAGCTGTTGACTTACTCACTGAAATGGACTCTAAAAACCTATCGGTTGGACCTGAAATATACGGCGAAATCCTTCAGGGTTGCGTTTATGAACGAGATCTTTTCACAGGTCAGCAAATTCATGCTCAAGTACTAAAACACGGTGCTTTCTTCGCACGAAATGAGTATATCGAAACAAAGTTGGTTATTTTTTATGCAAAGTGTGGTGCTTTTGATGTTGCTAATAATTTGTTTAGTAGACTGAGGGTAAAGAATGTGTTTTCCTGGGCTGCCATTATAGGACTCAAGTGTAGAATTGGGTTAAATGAAGAGGCTTTAATGGGGTTTTCTGAGATGCAAGAAAATGAGTTTTTTCCAGATAATTTCGTGCTCCCTAATGCATTGAAAGCTTGTGGTGCTTTGTTGTGGCTTGGGTACGGGAAAGGGGTTCATGGGCATGTGGTGAAAGTGGGTTTTGATGGGTGTGTCTTTGTTGCTAGTAGTTTGATTGATATGTATGGAAAATGTGGGGCTTTGGAAGATGCAAGGAAAGTGTTTGATATTATGATTGAGAGGAATGCAATTGCTTGGAATTCGATGATCGTTGGGTATATGCAAAATGGGATGAATGAGCAAGCAATTGGGGTGTTCCATGAGATGAGAATGGAAGGTGTGGAACCTAGTCAGGTATCCGTATCGAGCTTTTTATCGGCTTCAGCTAATTTAGGTGCAATAGGTGAGGGAAAACAGGGGCATGCCATTGCTGTCTTACATGGATTCGAATTGGATAGCATTTTGGGTAGTTCTGTTTTGAATTTCTATTCCAAGGTTGGTTTGATTGAGGATGCCGAGCTAGTTTTCAATAAGATGCTTGAAAAGGATATAGTTACTTGGAATTTGATCATTTCTAGTTACTTGCAATGTGGCTTGATCGATAAGGCACTCTATATGTGTCACCTGATGAGATCGGAAAATTTGAGATTTGACTGCGTGACTCTATCATCTATATTGACTGCGGCTGCATATTCGAGCAATATAAAACTTGGAAAAGAGGGTCACTGTTATTGTATTCGGAACAGCCTTCAGTCTGATGTGGTTGTTGCAAGTAGCATTGTAGATATGTATTCCAAATGTGGAAGAATTGATTATGCTGGACATGTATTTAGTTCCACTACTAACAAAGATATCATATTATGGAATACATTGTTGGCTGCTTATGCAAATGTTGGCCATTGTGGTGAGGCCTTGAAGTTGTTTTATCAAATGCAGTTAGAGAGTGTGCCGCCGAATGTAGCGTCGTGGAATTCTGTGATTTTAGGATTTTTCAGGAACTCCCAGTTAAACGAAGCTAAAGAGTTCTTCTCGCAGATGCAATTGCTTGGCGTCCACCCTAACCTTATAACTTGGACTACTGTTATCACTGGCCTGGCTCATAATGGTTTTCACAACGAGGCATTACAGGTTTTTCAAGAAATGCAAGAATCGGGGATCAAACCGAATACCGTAAGCATCAGTAGTGTACTTTCAGCTTGCACAAATGTGACATCATTACAACATGGAAGAGCAATCCACGGATTCGCTATACGGCATGACCTCGGTTCACAGATTTCTGTTTCAACAGCTTTAGTTGACATGTATGCTAAATGTGGATGTTTAAGTCGAGCAAAGAGGGTGTTTGATCATATCTCAAGCAATGAATTGCCTGTTTATAATGCAATGATTTCTGCTTATGCATTACATGGTCAAGCCGGAGAAGCTCTTGCGGTGTACAAAAATCTCAAGGAAGCTGGCATAGAACCCGATGGTATAACATTTACAAGTGTCTTATCTGCGTGCAGTCACACCGGACTGGTAAATGAAGGTTTAGAGATTTTCATTGAAATGGCCTCTAAACATCATTTGTCACCAAGCATGGAGCATTATGGGTGTGTAGTTAGTCTTCTTTCTCGATCAGGTCGTTTAAATGAGGCTTTTAGGCTTATTCTCACAATGCCATATGAACCAGATGCACATATAATCGGACAACTTATTGCTAAATGCAGAGAGCATAACGAGATTGAACTTGTGGAGCATTTATCAAAGTATTTATTCGAATTGGAACCATATAATTCAGGGAATTATGTTGCTATTTCAAATGCATATGCTACCGCAGGAAGGTGGGATGACGTATCTGAAATAAGGGATTTAATGAAAGAAAAAGGGTTGAAGAAGAGTCCCGGGTGCAGTTGGATTCAAATAGGTGAAAAACTTCATTCTTTCATTGCTGGTGATGGATCACACCCCAATACTGAGGATATACAAGCTACATTGGCTTTGTTGGGAATTGATATGAAATCCAGTGCCTAAAAACTCTGTTCTTAAGCACTAATCAGATCTGCAGGTAACAAATGAAGTGCTCCAAGGAGACTCAACACAGGCTCGGGGTTTAAGCGAAAAGAAGCAACAACAAATGGGTACTTTTTGCTTCATTAGGAAGAATTGTTCAGAATGTTCAGCCAGGACCGATGAGTTGATGCTGATTTATCCGAATTACTGGACCAGATAACAGCTTTGAGCACCACACATTAGACATGTTGGAAGAATGGACAATACTGATTCACTCGTATCAATCTGTGTAAGATACTCACACAAAACTCGAGGCGGTTCTGTTTGTATTCAGAAAAAATTACAGTAAACTGAATAATGCAGCTATGCTTCTTCAGTTTCTGGATCTTCCATTAAAAGAGGACACTGGAAAAAAAAATGACAAAATTTGGATTCAAAACCAAATTCTTTTTACATTTATCATGAGTTTAGGCTTGATTATTGTAGTAACAAAGAACATTATCAGCAATTTATTTTTTTATCTTTCTCACTTTAGCATCATTTGTAATTACATATAATAAATACCCCAAATTTCTACCTAAAAAGGGATTTGTGTACACCTTATACAAATTTGGATGTACATAAATACGAGTATAGGAGAAGAATCAGAGTAACATAAGCCGATAGTTTTTACCGGTTGAGGTTTCTCAAGCAGCTAATAGCCGAAGCCCAAACTTCGAGCACTATCTTTTATGTTTATGCCTTTTCCAAGGTATCCAATGAAGGGTATTTTCTCCTCTCTTTCTTTCTTTTCTCTTTTTCCTGCACTTGCTTCGTTTGGTTTTACTTTTCTACTCACATCACATGTGCACAAAGTACAATATCCAATGCAAATCCATGGGGACCAATCAACCTGTGGTTTGCAATGGAACAAAATTATAGTCAGCTTCTTCAAACACCTCAAACAATCGATATAAAGCATGAAGACGATTAACATTCAATGGTTTGCTAGGCTGTTATACAAATTTAATTTTTTTTTCCCAGGTCCTTAGTCTTCGGTGAAAGAAAAAGAAGGCATTTTTTGCGTCATTAGCAACCACCCCTCTCTAGCACTGCACCTTGTTTCATGGCAAGCGAAGCCCACAAATGGAACAAGTTGCTTTTCACAAGGCATCACATCAAAACTAAAGTTAATTATGTTCCATAAAGTAGTTAACAATCATTAAACTTATAGACTTTGAGATGTAATTTATATATATTAACTATATATTATGAATTAGATTGTTTCTGCATCTACTTTCTTTGATTGTGTACTTCACCTTATTATATTTATTATGATTATTCAATTAATTCATTGGTTTTGATGTGATTTAAATGAATTGGCATTCACTTACTTACATCCAACATATGAGGCCTTTCAAGTTGGTGAGATTTCAATGGAGGTATTTTTCTGTCTAATGAATGAAAATTTTATGAGAACATTAGAAACCTTGAGAGAGAATTGAGGTCATCTTGTCTGATCCAACTAACATTAAAAATCAAGAGATGATTATGGTTTTTGACTGTCATACAAGTAAAATGGCAAAAAGCCAATTCCACTTCCAAATGGCAGCTTTTCATATATATATATATATATATATATATGGATTCAAAGATGAACTTAGAAGGCAAGAAACTGGTTAGCTTAGGGTTTAAGATAACCATAATGTCATTTGCATTATTATTATCAGCCAAACCCCAAAAAAAGGTCTTTGAAAAAAATAAGATGAGCTAATTAAAGGCACCTTAAAAGACCCGTAAAAGGACTTAATGAATAGGGTAAAAAAGTTTAGCTGAACTGTATTTTGTGAGGGAAAATAAAGAAGATTAGGTCAACCTGGATTACTCATCATTGTAAAATAAAGCTAAACATGACCTGTAAAATTAAGTGATAAACAGTAGTGTTGTAAATATGCATTGATGAAGGGTTTTTTACCCAAATAATACAAAAAAATTAAAAAATATCCAAATTGGTATACAATCTCAATTATTTACCCAAATGGTACAAATATGTGGTGCCGCCTCTGCCACCGGCGGCACCTCTGACACTGGCACCTTTGGGTGCCGCCTGTGGCAGACCATCAACCCCCCAATTTTGTTTTTTTTTCCAGCAATTTCTTGAGGGACCAATTAAGCAATTTTTCCAATGCTTAGAAAAAGGAGGAGAAAGGTGCGGCTGTCACAGTTAAGTTTAAATTTGAATAATTTCCTTCTAAGCCCTTCCTATTTATTATTTTCTTTTTATTCCCCTTCAACTCAATATTTTGTGTTTAAATAAACAATTAATCTATTTTATAGTTAAATAAGCCCTTACTTATGGTTTTACTTATAAAATTTAAAAACTTGTTGATTAAATTAAATATATATTTTTATTTAATAAATTATTCTCATCAAATTTACACCAACATAAGATGTAAATTAGTTTATATTTTTAAATAGCTTTATTTTAACTTTACTTTACACAATTAACAATACTTTTACTCTTAGGGCACATGTTTGGAAATCGTAAACATTATGATATATATTTTGCACTCTTCAAATTTCATATATGCATAGATTTAATAGTTATTATTATATTACTAAGAGTAATTGATATTATATTATTAATAATATCTATTTATATATTTAAATTAAATATTACAAATAATTTAGATATTTAAAATTTATATGTCATATATCATTATATTAAATTATTTACTGTTTTTACTTCCCATCATTATGTTTAAAATAGATATTTTAACTTTCAACGTAATTTTACGATAATAATATTAAACACTTGAAATTAACATATTACACTTTTTACAACATTTTTCAAAATGATAAGTATCATTTCTTTTTTTCTTTTATGATTTAAAGCTTTATTTGTTTTAACGTTGAATATCTTATACTACAACTATTATTATATTTTTTTCTTGCATAGATGAAGTTGAAAATTGTATGTCGTGGGATTGAGATAAATTTATAAAATATTGGAAGGTGCAAAGCTAAAAATTTATGATAAATTTCTTAAAATTATTTATTAAATTTTAGGAGGATTAAAATATTATTTTACTACAAAATTTTATAAGTAAAAACTATAAGTAAGGGCTTATTTAACTACAAAATAGATTAATTGTTTGTTTAAACACAATATATTGAGTTGAAGGGAAATAAAAAGAAAATAATAAATAGGGAGGGCTTAGAAGGCAATTATTCAAATTTAAAGTTGGCTGTACAGCCGCACCTTTCCCTTCTTTTTCTAAAAATTGAAAAAATTACTTAATTGGTCCCTCAAGAAACTGCTGAAAAAAAAAAACAAAATTGGGGTTGATGGTCTGCCACAGGCGGCACCCAAAGTGTCAGAGGTGCCGCCGGTGGCAGAGGCGGCACCACCTATTTGTACCATTTGGTAAATAATTGAGATTGTATACCAATTTGGATATTTTTAATTTTTGTATTATTTGGGTAAAAACCCATTGATGAATGAAGAATCCAATGCCCCTCCCCCAAAAAAAAACAAAAGTGCCTATTTGGCTATTTCCTTTTAAGTGCTTTTATATTAACATTCTTTTTATTTGTTTTTTAGGTCAATTTTTTTTACAATCATCAGATAAAACTAGAGAAGTGAGACAGATTTTATTTTTCTGGTTTTGATTTTTTTTTTTTTTAATTGCTTTCTTGGTTTCTTTATTATATCAATTCAGGTTCGTGGACCACTAAATAATTGATGTAAACTGCCAATGCCCAATGGGGCTAGGGTCCTTTTCCATCTCTTTGGTTGATCGAAGAATAGGGATTAAGGGTGAGCAAATTTTAATTTAATTTGAAAATTTTGAAAATTAAATTAAATTTTAAGTTAATTGAATTTAATTATTTGAGTTATTTAATTTTTTTAGTCAACTCAAATAAGTAATTCAAGTTTTGAGTTCAGCTCAAGTTAAATTTTACAATTTAAATAATTTGAATAATAAATTATTGTAAATACACT
Source organism: Gossypium rotundifolium (assembly GCA_025506655.1). NCBI lineage: Eukaryota > Viridiplantae > Streptophyta > Magnoliopsida > Malvales > Malvaceae > Gossypium > Gossypium rotundifolium. Next base: position 197,009,881 of record CP106734.1, on the reverse strand, counting down.
TTTACCCTCTATCAATTTTAAAAATAAGTAAATTGGTCTTTCTTTCAATAAAATTACAAAAAATTTAAATAATTTTAAATTTCAAAATATATATTTTAAAAATTACAAAAATTAAAAAAATTAAAGAATATATAAAGAAATTTAAATTTTTAAAATTAATAATTTTGGACCTAAATAAGTTAATTAATTATTCAAGTTTATCATATTAAAGGTTTTTTTTCTTTTATTTTGCTTTGAAAAAGTTTTCAAATGTATATGACTTCACATTTATGTGCTCTAATGTGGAATTGATTATACTATAATAAGATTTTAATTTGACATATACTCGAACAATTTCACTCGATTCTATTTGACTTAAATTTTATTTTACTCGACTCGGTTCGAAAAAATTTCAAATCGAGTTAGGATGATAAAATAGGACTTGTCAATTCAATTAACTTGATTCATTTGAATGCTCACCCCTAATGGAGATGGCATATGTTAAGATTGAAATTAATTTAATTAAGTTGATAATGAATTATTTATAAATGGGACCAATTTGAATTTACAAAAAGAAAGAAAAAGAAATGTATAAATATTCTTAGCCTTGCATCGTATGCAAATGATCTGTCGCCATAGTCATTCATGGTGTTATACAATTTGATTATGTCCAGGGAATTTCAACTAATATTCTGAAGGGTTTGATCTCTGTTATCAATACTTAATTGAAAAGAAAAAGTGAAGATATTGATGATGTGATAATGGGGGTGGATGGGTCCTTTAATAACAAGCTAAGACTTCGTTCAAAACGTTAACACCATACATATATGACCCACACCTTGTTATTCTTCTTCATTAATCCTTTTTCTTCTTTTTGAAGTGAAAAAACAGTACGGAGAAGACAACCTGATGTAGGGTTTAATTAAGAATAATCGAATATTAGGTCAAACAATAAAAACCAGACAATCTTCTTTTATTTTGGCAAACTACACACTTTAGGTGCACCCAAAACTTTGCTTTCTCCGGCAACTGCTTATGTGTCAATATCCTCCCCCTCTTTGTTTACCTATCAAGGTTAATTCTTCGCGTTATACATTTTTTTATTTTTAAATCTAATAGTTAATATTATTTTTATTAAACTCGGTTTTATGATAATGTCATTTTTTTAGTTGCACTGCTATTAAATGAGTTTTCTTTTTATTTCAAATAATATATTAATAAATTTAATAGTGTTAACAATTAAATTTAAATTTTAAAATTAAAAATAAAGGGATTAAATTTTAAATTTATGAAAATACAGAAAACTATATTATATTTTAACCACATGTCATATATAATAATATTTTATGTATGAATTAAGATAATTAAAGAATGACTGTTTAAGTTAATAAAATAGTTCAAATGAGCCAACAAATGATTTGAAGAAATGAAAGTGAATTGTTTTCTCCTCTTGTATTTGGATCAAATTTAAATTTTAAAATCAACATATTTAAGAGAGTTTCTCTTAAATATCATCCCCTACTTGAATAGGATTAAACTCAAATCACAGATAATGATACATGTGGTTATACAAAAAATGTTAAAATGACGATTAAATACTAATTTATTTTAAAAGTTAATAATAAATTATACAAGCATAGAGACATTAGAGATAAGCAATGGGCAGGTGGCAATGAAGCGAGGCGGGGACAAATATTATTAATCCCATCATCGCTCCACAATTGGCATGGTCAGCTCCATTACTCATCTTGTTCTACTATAGATGTATAATTTTAAAAATTATTACTAACTCCATGGAAAAGTTTACTATTTATTTTTAAATTTTTTAAAGTCAAGTAAATATTTAAACATAATTCTTTAAAAATATATTTAAACATAAAATATATAATTTTTTATATTTTATTATATATATACCTTTTAGTAATATATATAAATAAAATTATAATTTCATATAATAAAATAAATCGAGATAAAATAAATAATTAATATAATCGCTCTTTATTCACTATCCTAATCAAAACTAAACATCCACTCTACCTCACTTCTATTTTTCAAAAATGAAAATTCATTCGAAACGAATCGTTTTGGAATTAATATTTGGTGTTTACTGTGATTCGCGGAACAACCAATACCTAGTTACCTACACATTACCCGAATTCCGATACGTACTTCCAATTATTTTTCTTTATATTAAACCCAAAACAGTTGGCCCCCCTCCCTGCCTATTTTTGACCATTTGTATTTGCTTGTCCAAGGCCGAAATTGCATGCGGGAAAAATGAGTTGATAGACTGAGTGGGTCCGACCAAACAGATCAACGTTACCAACTTAGCCACGTCAAACATAATGTTTAACCATTTTTGATGAAAAATGAAAAAAATTCCATTATTTTATTTTTATTCTTTTGTATAGGGAAAACGAAAAAAAGGCAAGCCGGCCAGGCTGTTCCCCACTCTTGGCTTTTGCGTTTCTTTTTCTCTGGCTACCCTGCCAATTCATGAACAGACAAAAGTTCTCTTCCCCGGTGAAAATATCATATCTCCAAAATCTGCCCAATCATCATCATTAGTACTTCTGAACTACACGTGTAAATAGGCTCCCATCATTTAACTACGCTTCTAATCCCGTTTTATTATGAGCTTCAGACCGTTTAAATAGGCTCCCATGTGCGGCGTATGGAGAGGCACCAACCAATGCCTACATTTCAATTTTGTATCAGGAATCAAAATAACATTATGTGATGAAATATTCAATAAGGAAATTTAAGGAAACTATCCACCTCGTTACTTTTTAATTCAAATTGTGGCGTGAGATATTCTAGAAATAATAACTAAAAGTAATATACCAAATAACAAAAATGGTTTGTTTTTCTTCCTCATTTTACTTGAACATACTCTATTCAACTTCTATTTTCTCCTTAGACTTTTAAAAGGAATTTTCAACTACGTGATTGGCTTGTCACATGGCCATTCCAATAAAATAGATTAGGAGAAAGAAAAAGAAAATCATCCAATTCATCAAATGGTCAAATTCCAATAAGTTCATGGAACTCCCCCATCTTTCAAAAACATTTCAAATCCCCCCTCCCCTCCCTTTTCTCAACTCCATCTATAAAAATAATTGCAAATTAAAAATTAAGGAAAAGAATAAACCCCAGGATAACGAAATTTAAAAAAAAAATAGCAAAAAAAAAAAGACACAAATTTACGGGCAAACATTAATTACTTCCCCAATCAAATGCGCACTTTATCAATCTTTTACTTACGCTTTGTGCACACTTTGACACCCCCATCCCCACAAACACTCTCCTTTCACTTTTTCAATTTACTTTTTTTTTTCTTTTCCTTTCGTTGTTGATATCACGCACGCTCAAGGAGTGGTGGAGCGAGGTGTGGTCCTTGATTCTGTGGGAGGAGTTTGACCGTCTGATCCTTTCGAAGGATCATCAGATGATTGTCGTAATCCGTCGTCTGTTTCCACTCTATTCATTTCTTCAATCATGCGTACCACTTCTTGCATGGAGGGTCTTTGATCTGGCACCGTTGACACACAAGTCATCGCGATTTGTAATAGTTGCACCATTTCCTCTTCGATGCTGTGATATCTCATCAATTCCACGTCGAAAACTTCGGCCGTCCATTCTTCCCGAACCACGGATTGGACCCAACGAGGAAGATCTATCCCTTCTTCGCCTAACGATGCTTGATTAGGTGCTTTGCCGGTTAATAACTCCAGCAACAACACTCCAAAGCTATACACATCAGACTTGAAAGTAACTTTTCGGGTTTCAAGCACTTCAGGTGCTCTGTAGCCTGCAACACGACTAGGTGGGGTGGTGTTGCCGAACAAAGGATTGAGACCGAAGTCAGAGATGCAAGCATCTTGGTCTGGTCGGAGAAGGACGTTGGAGGCCTTGATGTTGCCGTGCACCACCTTCCCGGAAACATGAAGATGGGCTAAACCCCTAGCCGTGCTCAACGCTATTCTCATCCTGTTGTCCCAACCTAACGGAGTTCGGCCTGAGCCTCTACTACCTGCAGCATATTATCACAAAACCCTTCACATCGTTATCAAAAACAAAAAGTAATTTGCCCACGTGAGCCTGTAATTTTCATGATTAGTCAAAATAAACCTAATGTCCAAAACCCTAATACTATGCATAAGCCAAAAAAAATGTGTAGCTTCCTTGAATTGAAAAGTTAACAAATGACCCAGAAAGGAGTTTTGATTATTACAAAGCAGTAAGCGTTATAATTGGCACTTAAAAGTATGGTTTCAAGGTTGCAGAGCAAATTTGGTGGAAAAAAAAAAAAGACAAAAGGGGGCAATGAAATAATGTCGGTGGATCCATAGATGAATCATGAGACTGTATGTTACAATGCTGGTGGTTGAATGCAAATGAAGACAAAAAAGACAGCCATTACAAGCGTAATACATACTCTTCTAAGAATGTTTGCAGAGAAAGTGGGGGAATTGTACAAAGAAACCCATCACCTGGACTTTACTCTGGTTATTAAATTGGAAAACTTTAACATTTTCTTCAATGATTAAGAACCTTTCCATTATTAAATTCATTACTGTAACCTCAACCAATTAAATATTATATTATCCCAACAACATTCCAAAATGTCCCCACAAAAATAATATTAAGCATAAATTTGAATGAATTATTAGGCTGTTTGGGGGGGGGGGGGGGACCCAGAAAAATCAAGTAAATAAAAGAATGAAATAATGAAATGAAACCGAGAAAAGTTACCGTGAAGCAGGGCCGACAAGCTACCGTCGCGCATGAAATCGGAAACGAGCAATTTTTCATCTTTGGAGTAATAAAATGCTCTTAAAGGAACCACGTTTTCATGCCTGATTTTGCCCAACGTTTCCATTTGCATTTCGAACTCCTTTTTACTCACGGCAACGTCTTTTAACCGTTTAACGACCACCGTCGTCCCTTCTTCTAACACCGCCTTGTACGATGTTCCGACACTACCTTTTCCCAATACTTCAGCTGAAGCCCTTAACAAATCCTCCAGATCGAAGCTATAAACCCCACCTTCGAAGAACACCAGCTTATTCCTTTCCCCTTCTGTTGATGCTCCGGTGATATCATCTTTCGACGAGGAGGTTCCCGCCTCCGCCGGCGGAACCGCCCTTGTGCCGGCCGCAACCGGCTTCTGCTGCTTCGACGGCTGCCGTTGCCGCTTCCGGAGGCAAAGAATGAGGAATAACAGTAATAGCAACGCTGCGAATGCCGACCCCACGGCAATACCAATAATGGCGCCGGTGGAAAGGTTTCTAGACTTTTTACCAGATGTTGGGGGCGAAATGGGCTCGGAAGGAGATGGGGCCGGCGAAGGGAAAAATGGGTTACAAGGCGGGAGTGGACCACCGCAAAGGCCAAGGTTTCCGGCGAATGAAGACGCAGGGTATTTAGATAGCGTATCGGGAATGGAACCGTTTAAGCTGTTATTAGCAACATTGAAATCATTCAAACCGTCGGAGTTGATGCTCGGAAGAGAACCGGAAAATCTGTTGTTTTGCAAGAATAACCCTGTCAGCTGAGTCAAATTGTTGACCCCAAAAGGGATTGGACCCGTGAAATTATTGGAAGAAAGATCAAGCCGTGACAAACGAGTTAAACCGGTCAAACTGGGTGGGAACGGGCCTGTAAACGCGTTATCTTGCAAATAAAGGCTACGGAGGAGAGTCAAATTGGAGAAGTCGGCAGGGATCTCACCGAATAAACCGTTAGCTCGGAGACTCAAAACTCGGAGTTGGTTTAACCGACCGATGGTGCTAGGCGGAATCGAGCCAATGAGACCCACAGCTGGGAGCCTAAGAGTATAAACAAAAGAGCGGTTCGCATCGCATTGGACGCCGACCCAATCGCAGGCTGAAGTTGATGAGTTCCATTGGATCCGGTTCGAGTGTCTGGTCTTTGAAAGGAACGCAAGGAGAGCTTGCTTGTCTTGAACTGGCTCTGAGTTCACTCCCAAACACAATATCAGGACCGAAACTAAAAAAACAAAGCTAAAATTTACAACCATTTTGGGATTTCACTTGAAAAAATGGAACACAAGAAAGAAATGAGGAAAAATAGTCGGTTTTCGCTCTATATTTGCTTTGTTTTTCTCGGCGGCCGGTGAGACCCAAGTACGATTTTCCGGTGAGAACCCATAAAAGAAATTTTGAAAAATCGGAAGGAGAACAGTGTGGTTTTCTAAGGTATTACGAGATTAAAGAAAAACGAAAAAAAAATATAGAGCTGAACTAGAAACAGGAGAGAGATAAGTGAGCATATGGCTTTGCTGGCGACTGGCAGTGGTGGGAAAAGCGTTTTATTTTCCAATTATTTTTTCTTCATATTGGTAAACTGAAAATTAAAAAAGAAAAAAAAAAGCGCTTGTCTTTCTTTTCTTTTTAACTTTTGCTTGCTTGTTCTGTTGTTTTGAACGCTCGATTGGAAGCGCGTGGGATTTGTCAATTTTAATGATAGCTACTATTTCGATTGCTCCATGTGAGTGTAAATATTTGGACTTTGTTGTGATGGAAGGAATGGGTCCCGACCTTAAATCATCGCTCTACTTACGTATTCTATGAATCGTATCAGCTGAAGGAAGTGGATTCCACGCTTTTAAACAGAGCGGGGGTTTTTTAATCCATCGATATATGTCTCTCTTGGTTTTTCTTTGGATGGTGAGACTATTTTCACTCTCAGTTCTCAATAAAACTTTGATCCTATTGGATAGGTGCTGGCAAGTAAAATTAAAAAAAGGGCCTACTTTTCTCACACTGATTCAGTATACAGTACACACTCTGGTTTCACATTTGGTGATTCATCGGACGGTTCCAGAGCTCAGGATGCGGGTACCCATCACATGATCAATGTGACATTGGTTTGGCCGGTACCATTAATGGTGGAAGCTCACAACCGTCCGATTGCAAAACTTTACGAGTGTTTGACCACTGAAATTCGATCGACACGTGGCAATAGCTTACGAGTGCTTGATTTTAGACACAGTTGTACTTTGGTTCGGCTTGGCTTGGCTGCCATTGTTGGGAGTTTATAATTTACTCATCACTGACAAATGAACAGGAATGAGGCAGCAGTCATTTGGCATTTTTGTGTTTCTTTTTTTTATTCTATTCTTTTTATTCACAGTCAACAGATTAAGAATTTAAATGAAGAAATCAAAATCTTTTAAACGTAACTTTTTACCTTTCCATTTAAGCATAAAATGAAATTTACCATGTGTAAGTGGTACATTTTTATAACTTACCTTTCATTATATATATTTCCACTTTTTTTTCAACTTTTAAGGTTTAAATTTTATTTATGCTTACTATCATAAATTGATTCTTTCTTATACTTAAATTTTTAAATTTAACTTTTATATCAAATTTGTTTTTATGTAGATTTAAATATTTTTAAGTTATAATTGCGTATTATTAAATCTTTGCAAAAATAACTTCATTCATTATTAAAGTCAAATTTGATATAAATGACTGATTTGAATTGAATGAAAATTCATTAATTATAAGTAGGCAGTTTATATTTCAAACTATAAACGCGTATTTGAGTGAAGCAACGTATTTGTTGTATGTTAAAGAAAATATAACTGACATTTATTTAATTTATTCTAAAATTTTAAGAAGTTGAAGATTTGAATTGCCCTTTATATTTCTCAATTTTTGTTAGAAATAAAACAAATTTATTGCATGTAAATAAAATAATTTTATAATCATGTTACAATCTTATCTTTTTAAATGTGATATCACATTACTAAAATGTGTAAATATTGGAAAGTTAAAAATGTTAATAGACCAAAAAAAAACTCACATTAGCTTTCTATCTCTCAACTTAATTAAGGAGAAATGATTAAAATATTTAATTTTAAAACATTAAATGACTAAATAATAATAATAATAATAATTGAGTCACTAACATAAAATGCAAAATACTATCTACCAACAGTTATAATCTTATTATTCTCCAATTAATTTTTCTAATATATGCTTAGTTGTCATTTGATTTTATAAAAAGAAATCCTAAAAGAGCACAGAATAAATAATAAATTAGGTTGAAAAGTAGTGGTAGAAGGTATGGTATGGATATGTTCAGCATGTGACAAGGCAAAGGCATCATCATTCTTTTTAACGCTCCAAATTATTGAATGGGTAGGACACTTTTTTCCAATAATTATTTCTCGTAACATGAATTTGATTCATTTGGCAAAGCTTTTTTAAATGGTCTAACTTTAATCTTTTAATTTTTGAAGTTATCTTATAAAAGGTTAAAAAATAATATGTATAAGGTTGTATTATTTATTTATTTATTTATTTTTGCATAAGAAAGGTTATAAAGATTGTCAATAACCATTTGAACTTGATATTATTTAAAATTTTAAAATAAAAAGTGGGGAGGTGGACCGCTCCTAAAATTCAAAATTTTATAACCACTTATTTACTGTTGTTATATATATATAAATCAAAGTTAGGTCAATATTTGTAATAAAAAAATGTTTTCATATCTTCCTCTCATTTAACTAATTCTTAAAATTTTATTCAATGATAATTTTTCTTTTTTTAAATGATGCATTCTTTTTACCTACAACTTAGAATGATGTATCGAATTCAAAACACACAAATTTTAAATCAAAAGAATAACAGGGCACCAATTAAATTTTTAGTTGAAAATTTCTATCAATTTTACTATTAAAAATCAGTTTATGGATATCAATATAAGATATCGTGGTATATCAAGTGTAATTATTTGATTATTCATCAATTATGTAGTTTTCAACTAAATTTTACTGAAAATTTAATTTATTTTTAATTTAATATATAATAACTAATTTACTTAATTTTAATAGATAAAATAAAACGTAAATTCACTAGAGTTTTATAATACTTTCTAAATATTGATGATAACAAAAATACAAATAGTAGTTCTATCTATCAATAAAATGTTGACTATCTTACTTTATACAAATTTTCATCAAATACATGAAATGTAAATTTTCCCCCCATAAAAGGCCATCGAAATTCGAAATTTGTACTCTTCCCTGAATATATATGGTATGTGTTTCTCCTGTAGGTTTCTGTATTTGCTGAAACAAAAAGTGCAGTGTTGCAACTGCAACCATAACACTCTCTGTCGAGTCCACTTGGAAATGCTCTTTCTCACGCCCACCACTGCAACCATAACATTCAATTTCATGCCATAAAATTTATTATTAAAACTCTTGATACATAAATTAAGTTCCATATTATATAAATTATTCGCGTATTGAATTTATATAAATATACAATACTTTGATTGATGACAACCGAGAAAAAGTTAATGAGGTTTTGATTCAATTGGTTAATTTAGTTTTATTGATTTTTAAGTATTAAATTTAAGATTTATCATTTGTAATTTTATGTTTACGTCTCGAAATTCAATTATTATTAATTCTTATGTGATAAGTGCTAAAAGTAATATGTATTAGTTTCATTTTTAATGCATTTTTGTGAGATTATTCGATGTTAATAGTGAATTTTATGCTCTTAATCCTTTAAATTCATATATTTATACTTAGGGGAGCATTTGGGAGCGAAAACTGGAAAATCGGAGTAAGGTACATGAGCCACATGGGCTGACCCACTCTATATGCCCGTGTGAGCACACGGCCATATGGCAGATCGTGCCGATTTTGCCAATTGACACTCTGAACTGTGGGAAAACGTAATTTTAAGTTTTCGGTATTCTAAGACCTATATATGACAAAAATAAGAAGATATGAGTCACCCGTCATATAAAACTCAAGAAAACAACTCAAATAACACCATCGAAACCGATTCTAAAGCAGATTTACGCCAATATTGAATACTCCTGGTTGATTTCTTAGTAAGCCATCATGAGTTTATTTATTTCTTTCAATTATATTGTCTTTAAGATGTTTTTGTTTGCAAGTATAAACTAATTTTTTAAATATCTAGGGAGATGAACCCTATGATGGATTATGTAGTTTGATTTTTATTTTACGTAATAAATACTTAGATATTGTTTTCAATTATGTGTGCTTAATCATTAGTTTGATATTTCTAGACTATTATTTCATATTTGATTTGTTTAAATAAGAGGAGGAATAATTATTTGTTTAAGAGTAGATCTTGTATAATTAAGTGAAGCTGTATACAATCCTAGAAATAAGACGACATAAATCTATTGGACGATATAATTCTACCGGATTAGAGTCAAATCTAATAGGGGAATCTATAGCACGAGTTAATACGATAATATGAGTTTTAATTAGAAATAAATTTCAATTAATAAATCTAGAGTCAGTTGCTCTTACTTTGAAAGAGATATCAGCATAATTTAGGGATTTAAGATGAAAATGCTAAGTAAGAAATTGCGTAATTTAGATTGATAATGACAAATAGAATCTAGGTGAATTTTTTCCTAGATATTGTTTCGCTTCTTGGTTGTTAATTGTTTCTTTACTTGTTTTGTTCTTTGTCATGTTCGTAGTTAATTAATTTAGTTAATTTTAGTTTTAATCAATCACTCAAACTTATCGGTTAAATGATAGAAAGACAATAATTACTTGTACTTTTAGTTTTCGTGGGAATGATATCTGTTGTAATAACCCGAATTTCAGTGATGTCAAAAATTGTGGTTCGAGGCCACTAAATCCAGAAAATGAGCTCGTAAATTTTATTCTTTAATATTTATGAGTTAAATGTGGTTTTTAAAAGATTTTTGAATTAGTAAATTTGTGTTTATAAAAATTTATTAGGTCAATTAATTGAGAAAAAGAGATATCGAAACCTCGGTGTTATAAAACGAGTCATAAATATTTTTATAAATATTTACAGAGTGTCAATATGGTAGTATTAAACTTTCGTCAGAAAATTTTAACGTTTCGGTGTTTAATTAATTAAAAAGGACTAAATTGAAAAATATGCAAAACTTACTAAAGTGATTAAATAGCCTAATAGTAAATAAATGATAACTAAAAGGGAAAATAGACCATCTTAAATGGCTGCCGCGGCATAACGTGAAAAAAATCAAAGATATTCATGTGTTAGGGACAAAATTAGAATTAAAATAAAGTTTATATAGCCAAATGTTATTTTAATAGTTTCTAGACATTTTCTTCATCAATTTTCTGTCAAAAACAGCCATTGAAGAATTTTTGAGCTTTTATTTTATATTTTAGCTTCAAGTAAGTTAAATTCTTGCCTTTTCTTTGAAATTTTTATGTTTTTGGACTTTTACAATTAGGTCCAACTTGTTATTTCATTAGTTTTTTATTTTGTTGGAAGTTTTGGAATATACCATTGCTAAGTTCATATTATTTTAGTTATTTGATGATGAAATTGAGATGTTAATGGATATGTAAATGTACTTTATTAAAGAATTTTGAGTGAAATCATGATTTAGGGATAAAATTGTAAAGTTGTTGAATTTATGGAAAATTCTAAAATTTCATGGCATTCAAGGGCTACTATTGTTATATGTGAAAATATTTAGGCTTGGAACAAGAAATAAATTGCATGAATTTTATTTTCCGAGCCTAGAGACAAAATCGTCATTTATTAAAAGTTTAAAAGTAAAATGGTAATTTTGCCTAAAATGTAAACTGAATTAAATTGAGTATAAATTGTATTAAATTGATGTTAAATTTACTCATATAGATCCTAGTAGTCCGAATATGGAGTTAGAGCGAGGAAAGGAGAAAAAGTCGTATTAATAGATTTTATGTACACGAACAACTATCGAGGTAAGTTCATGTAACTTAACTATGTAGGTTAAAATGCTTAAATTGAATTGTATGAATGTGATGGTATATATGTGTGTGTGTGTGTGTGTGTGTGTGTGTGTGTGTGTGTGTGTGTGTGTGTGTGTGTGTGTGTGTGTGTGTGTGTGTGTGTGTGTGTGTGTGTGTGTGTGTGATGATATATGTTTTATGAAATTAAGGATGTTCAATAAAGCCCAATAAATGATAATATCCATAAATAGTAAGTCCGGTTGAATAATGATTATCGATGGATAGTGGTGATTTCCTATATGAAATGAGGTCTGCATGTGTTGCGAGAAAGGATTTAGCTTCGGACCAGAATCCATTGATCTCATTATGGAAAGGATTTAACTTGACGGGTAATCCGACAAAGCCCTTAGAGTATATGTTATGAGATAAAATTTAGCGAATCGGTAATTACACGTATAATATGTGGCTCGAGAGTGTACCTAAAAGGTACTACTAGATATGAATTGACGGATTATGATTTGTACACTATGAGTGTACTACACGAGAATCCATCGATAATCTAGATAAATTCAACGGGCAAATTTCTAATATGGGCAAATATGAAATTGAGATAAATGGTTATAGATTGAGACATGATATGTGGAAATATGAAAATATGTTACATGAAATGAAATATGGAAGTGTGAGATGTTTATATATGAACATGGAATGGTTTGATGAATATATTCATCTATGAGAATAGATTAGTACACCTTGAGTGTACTAACGAAAGTGATTATCAATAGAGCAATTGATTATTGAGTAAAGTCCCGACATAAAATATATCGAAACTCGAGATGAATTAATATAAAATATGTCGAGAAATACATGGAAATAATTTTTATATATGTTATGTAATACATGTTGTGGAAAAACATGTGTGTATGAGAATCCAAATATTGATGAATTCATATATGTGTTTCTTGAAGTTTATATGAAATATGTGACTAACAAGGGTGATGAGAATGTGTGATAGGGCTTGTGAGATTAAATGGTTTGGTTATGCCCCTTTATATTTATTTTGATGATGAATGGATGGTAATTTTTTTACTAAGTTATACGGACTTACTAAGCATTATATGCTTACTCCGTTTTATTTTTCCCTGTCTTATAGTAAATCGGAATGCTCGTTGGATTGGAAGCTTGGCGGAGATCATTCACACTATCCAACAGTTCATTCAGTGTATAAGGTAAAACAATTATGGTTATAATGGCATGTATAGGCTAATTCGACTAAATCTTGTCTTGTAAATTGTGGTTTGAAACCTAGCTATTGGAATGGCTAGTGATGATTGGTTTGGTATATTTATGAAATTATGATATGGTGATTATGTATGTGTTAGCATAGTCTGACTTTGAAAATTCACCAAAAATTGTGGAAATCGAATTAAAGGTTGAATAAAATATGAAATTAAATTTTATTGAGTCTAGTTTTCATAGAAGAAACGATGTAAGCAATGGAGTTATAAATTATGAGATATAATAAATTTTGTGAGATAAGGTCGAATGATTTTGGATTCCCTATTCGACTTTGGAAAATCATCGAAAATTGAAAAAAAAAAACAATTAGGGGTTCAAATTTATATGCTTAAATTCTTAATGAGTCTATTTTCAATAGAACCAAACGGAAGCATCGTTCAAACCCCATACTAAGATATAATTATTTTTTAGTAAAGAAAGGTTGAAGCTGTTAAACAGCAGAACAGGGGTAAATTTGAAGATTTTACTGTACTTATTGGCTTGACCATAAATTCTGAAAATTTTATGGTAAAAATATATTTGAGTCTAGTTTTGGAAAAATCAAGTGGATCTTAATTTAGAATTATGTAGCTCATGGTATAAATAATTTAGTGACTATAATTCAAGTGGACAGTTTTGCTATGAACAGTAATTTACTCGAATTATCTGAAAATGTTCTGTAATTACTGGTGTAACGACCCGATTTAGGGGCTAGCCGAAATAGTGATATCGGGATTATTAATCTGAGATTTGAGAAATTTATTTTCATGTTATAATATGAGTTAGAACATGATAGTACAGATGCATGAAAATTTTGGTGCTTTAATTTTAGCGATTTCGTGTTTAATTGTGAAAAAGGACTAAATCGCATAAAGAGCGAAAGTTCCATTCTATTATCTAAAGGTTCAAAATAGCCATAGATTATTAATTGGAGGTCTTTAAATTGCAATTAGACCCTTAGAAATAGCATGGCCGCCATAGGAGACAAATTGTGTCTAAATCCACAAAGTTGTTGATAGTTGGTGGCTAATTTGACTAATAGTAATAAAATAAAGAAAAGATGATATCCATCTTTCTTGCTCATCTCTTCCACTGAAAATAAGCAACAAATAAGGGGTAAAAAGCTTCAAAAATTTCAGCAAGCTCTCATCTATTCAAGTAAGTGTTCTAGTGACCTTTTCTTAAAAATAGTTGTACTTTTGAGACCCCAAAGCTTAAGCTTTCAAATGAGGGACTATTGTGCAATATTGTGAAAAGTTTAGAGTTCTACCATGAGAACTAGAGTTCTACCATGAGAACTATCTCAGTTATTTGCTGCATTTTTATGGAAGAAGTTGAGTCTTAGTTGTTAGATGAACAACTTTTGTGAAAGGTGTTGTACCTAATTTGGGCCTTGATGAAAGGTTACAAATTTGTAGTAATTATGTGAAATGTTGAGTTTTGATGATATCTATAAGAGTAGTAAATGTTCACCTAGGCTTGTTGAACGTAGGAATGTGATTAGAATTAATTTTAGAGCTAAGGGCAAAATGGTCATTTGCCCAGTGTCTAAGGGCAAAATAGTAATTTTGCCTAAATATTATTTTGAAATGATTTTATTAATATAATGATTAAAATGAGCTAAATTTCTATTATAGAGGAAGAAGAACCGATGACCCGTCTTGATCGGGGAAAGAACAAAGTCCTGGACTAAACCGACGAGTTAGCTCATTTCAAAATTGAGGTAAGTTGTATGTGATTTAAACAACCTTTTTATTAGTATGTTGAGAAGTGCTTGTCATTTTATTAATGATTGACATGTTGAAGTCTTAATGGGCCATATTGATTAGAGAAATGACATCATTGAGATATGAAATAAATAAGGTCCCGTATAAGACCATGTCAGGGACATGACCTCAGCACCGAGTTGAAATTTCGTATAAGACCATATCCGGGATATGGCAATGATACATAAGAGGTAATCCCGTATAAGACCATATCCGGGATATGGCTTCAAGAATGAATATGGAAATCGATAAGGCCATATCCGGATATGGCATTGGCACTAGAGGTAATTCCATATAAGACCATGTCCGGGACATGACATTGGCATCTAGAGGAGACTCCATGTAAGACCACCTCGAGGATATGAAAATGGCTCTATACTTACAGTAGTGATGATAAACGCACGTATTTGGCTATCCCTTGTGAGTAGTGGGATAAGTAGATGAATTTAGAAGTGGAAATGTGAATGATATTTAAGTCATGTGAATGAGTGAATACAAGTATTCGTGAATGAGTCACGAGGAGTCGGTTCGATACATGGCACGGAATGTGTTAGATAAGGGTGACTAGAAGTGAGTATATGGAGTTAGAGCGAGGAAAGGAGAAAACGTCAAATTAATAGATTTTATGTACACGAACAACTTTTGTGTGTGTGTGTGTGTTATGCTTAATTTTAATTTTTATAGTTTATATCTTTATAATTTGTAAAGGATTAAATCAATTTTTATAATTTTAGGGGGCCAAAGTGTAATTTTACCTTTACTAATTTAAAATTTTAAAATAATTTAAGGGCCTAAATAGCAATTTTACTTTTTAAAGGGGCCGAGGCCCATGCCACTTTAGTTACTCGATTCGCGACGGATACGGGTTGAGGTGTTGCATCGTGCTTCATGTAACTATACTATTAATTGATAGGTGCACTTGTTTTAGATGAACAACTTTTGTGAAAGGTGTTGTACCTAATTTGGGCCTTGATGAAAAGGTTACAAATTTGTAGTAATTATGTGAAATGTTGAGTTTTGATGATATCTATAAGAGTAGTAAATGTTCACCTAGGCTTGTTGAACGTAGGAATGTGATTAGAATTAATTTTGAGCTAAGGGCAAAATGGTCATTTGCCCATAGGTTCAAGGGCAAAATAGTAATTTTGCCTAAATATTATTTTGAAATGATTTTATTAATATAATGATTAAAATGAGCTAAATTTCTATTATAGAGGAAGAAGAACCGATGACCGTCTTGATCGGGAAAGAACAAAGTCTGGACTAAGCCAGACGAGTTAGCTCATTTCAAAATTGAGGTAAGTTGTATGTGATTTAAACAACCTTTTATTAGTATGTTGAGAAGTGCTTGTCATTTTATTAATGATTGACATGTTGAAGTCTTAATGGGCCATATTGATTAGAGAAATGACATCATTGAGATATGAAATAAATAAGGTCCAGTATAAGACCATGTCGGGACATGACCTCGACCAGAGTTGAAATTTAGTATAAGACCATATCCGGATATGGCAATGATACATAAGAGGTAATCCGTATAAGACCATATCGGGATATGGCTTGATGAATGAATATGGAAATGATAAGGCCATATCCGGATATGGCATTGGCACTAGAGGTAATTCCATATAAGACCATGTCGGACATGACATTGGCATCTAGAGGAGACTCCATGTAAGACCACCTCGAGGATATGAAAATGGCTCTATACTTACGATAGTGATGATAAGCATACGTATTTGGCTATCCCTTGTGAGTAGTGGGATAAGTAGATGAATTTAGAAGTGGAAATGTGAATGATATTTAAGTCATGTGAATGAGTGAATACAAGTATTCGTGAATGAGTCACGAGGAGTCGGTTCGATACATGGCACGGAATGTGTTAGATAAGGGTGACTAGAAGTGAGTATGTCAAGAAACCTTGACTTGTGTCGATTAGCTATCGTGGATGGATTATTTTATGAGCATTATTATTGCTATTTATTTCCATGCAACTTACTAAGCTTTTTATGCTTACCCTTTTCATTTCCTTCTTTCTTATAGTATTGACAAGGTAACTCGAGGATCGTGGAAGTAGGAGCTCATAAATCATGCTATCGACAATACTTTGGTATAACAATTTTAGACTTATTTTGAATATGTCATGTATAGGACTTGAGTATTTTGTTAAGTTGTAATTGTTGGTCAAAGTGTTGGCAATAAGTTTTTAAAAGTTATTTTGTAAATGGCCTTATGAATTAGGCAAATACTTGGGAAATTCTTTTGCTTAATGAAGATGGAATTCATGATGTGTTTAACCCTTTAATTATTTTGTATGTTGGAATGAGTCCTTAGACTTGTTTATGGAATAAGAGTTGTAATGTTTTTGAATGGAAGTATGTATGTGTACATTCTAGGGTGGAAATGGCTTGGTATATAGCCTACCAATTGACCACATAAGTAGACACACGGGCGTGGGTCTAGGCCGTGTGGGAGGCACGGCTAGCACATGGGGCACCTGCACGTGTGAAGTCTGCACCTTGCACTTGAGATTTAAATCACCACACGGTTGGGGTACAGCGTGTGTATAGGTCGGTGAGAAGTCGAATGTTAAGGTTTTACACGGGCCATGGCCACGGGTGGCATGGACGTGTGAATTTAGTCGTGTCGACCACGGGTGCAAGACACGAGCATGCTTCGGGGTACAAGGCGTGTCCCTAGGCCTACAGGCGTGGACCTCTATTTCGTCTAAAAGATTTTCAAACTCATGAAAGTTCGAAAAGATCCCAATACCTTTCGGAAGTGTGTTTAGGCCTCTTAGGCCTAATTTGTCTGAGCAATAGAGTTAAACGAAATTTTATAATCTTATCCTAGATGTTTAAGAAAGATTAGTCATGTAATGCTTCAAACCTTGTTTGGTTCGATTATAGGCAAGGCGTTATAACTGGTAATGCTCAGTAACCTATCCGACAAAGTCGGCTTGGATAATTTTTAGGATGGGATGAAATTTTAATTTTTATAGTTTATATCTTTATAATTTATAAAGGATTAAATCAATTTTTATAATTTTAGGGGGCCAAAGTGTAATTTTACCTTTACTAATTTAAAATTTTTACAAAATTTAAGGCCTAAATAGCAATTTTACTTTTTAAAGGGCCGAGGCCCATGCCACCCTAGTTACGCCGATTCCGACGGATACGGGTTGAGGTGTTGCATCGTCTTCTGTAACTATACTATTAATTGATAGGTGCACTTGTTTTAGTCGATTTTTAGTTGGTTCCGTGGACATCACTATGTTGGGTTTAGTCTAGTTAATTCACTTATTGACTTTAGTTTAAACGTACTAGTTATTAGTTCAATCGTGTTGTAATAGTTTTATTCTACTTTGCGATTCATTAAATAACATGTGTTGTAATAATTTGATACTTGCGATTGTTTAAACATATATTTGTATTTGTGCTTTAACTGTACTTGACACAATTTAAAAAAAAAAACTACTAGAAAAATTCTATTAATTACTTACCGCTCAATTCAAATTTCATCAAGTATAAATTTAATAGTTGTATCGTAATTATTCAAATGTATTTTCGTTTTATTTTGGGAAGGAAAATGAATTTTGGTTTAATTATTCAATTGATTACCGAATGATATTGTTAGACCATAATATGAATAATGAAAATATGTTAGTTGTCAATCTTATAGTAAATCGGAATGCTCGTTGGATTGGAAGCTTGGCGGAGATCATTCACACTATCCAACAGTTCATTCAGTGTATAAGGTAAAACAATTATGGTTATAATGGCATGTATAGGCTAATTCGACTAAATCTTGTCTTGTAAATTGTGGTTTGAAACCTAGCTATTGGAATGGCTAGTGATGATTGGTTTGGTATATTTATGAAATTATGATATGGTGATTATGTATGTGTTAGCATAGTCGACTTTGAAAATTCACCAAAATTGTGGAAATCGAATTAAAGGTTGAATAAAATATGAAATTAAATTTTATTGAGTCTAGTTTTTCATAGAAGAAACGATGTAAGCAATGGAGTTATAAATTATGAGATATAATAAATTTTGTGAGATAAGGTCGAATGATTTTGGATTCCCTATTCGACTTTGGAAAATCATCGAAAATTGAAAAAAAAAACAATTAGGGGTTCAAATTTATATGCTTAAATTCTTAATGAGTCTATTTTCAATAGAACCAAGCAAGCATCGTTCAAACCCCATACTAAGATATAATTATTTTTTAGTAAAGAAAGGTTGAAGCATTAAGCAATGAGCAGCAGGTAAATTTGAAGATTTTCTTGTACTTATTGGCTTGACCATAAATTCGAAAATTTTATGGTAAAATATATTTGAGTCTAGTTTTGGAAAAATCAAGTGGATCTTAATTTAGAATTATGTAGCTCATGGTATAAATAATTTAGTGACTATAATTCAAGTGGACGGCTTTTGCTATGAGCGATAATTTACTCGAATTATCCGAAAATGTTACGTAATTATCGTGTAACGACCCGATTTAGGGGCTAGCCGAAATAGTGATATCGGGATTATTAATCTGAGATTTGAGAAATTTATTTTCATGTTATAATATGAGTTAGAACATGATAATACAGATGCATGAAAATTTTGGTGCTTTAATTTTAGCGATTTCGTGTTTAATTGTGAAAAGGACTAAATCGCATAAAGAGCGAAAGTTCCATTCTATTATCTAAAGGTTCAAAATAGCCATAGATTATTAATTGGAGGTCTTTAAATTGCAATTAGACCCTTAGAAATAGCATGGCCGGCCATAGGAGACAAATTGTGTCTAAATCGGTCAAAGTTGTTGATAGTTGGTGGCTAATTTGACTAATAGTAATAAAATAAAGAAAAGATGATATCCATCTTTCTTGCTCATCTCTTCCACTGAAAATAAGCAACAAATAAGGGGTAAAAAGCTTCAAAAATTTCAGCAAGCTCTCATCTATTCAAGTAAGTGTTCTAGTGACCTTTTCTTAAAAATAGTTGTACTTTTGAGACCCCCAAAGCTTAAGCTTTCAAATGAGGGGACTATTGTGCAATATTGTGAAAAGTTTAGAGTTCTACCATGAGAACTAGAGTTCTACCATGAGAACTATCTCAGTTATTTGCTGCATTTTTATGGAAGAAGTTGAGTCTTAGTTGTTAGATGAACAACTTTTGTGAAAGGTGTTGTACCTAATTTGGGCCTTGATGAAAAGGTTACAAATTTGTAGTAATTATGTGAAATGTTGAGTTTTGATGATATCTATAAGAGTAGTAAATGTTCACCTAGGCTTGTTGAACGTAGGAATGTGATTAGAATTAATTTCGAGCTAAGGGCAAAATGGTCATTTGCCCATATTCAAGGGCAAAATAGTAATTTTGCCTAAATATTATTTTGAAATGATTTTATTAATATAATGATTAAAATGAGCTAAATTTCTATTATAGAGGAAGAAGAACCGATGACCCGTCTTGATCGGGAAAGAACAAAGTCTGGACTAAACCAAGCGAGTTAGCTCATTTCAAAATTGAGGTAAGTTGTATGTGATTTAAACAACCTTTTATTAGTATGTTGAGAAGTGCTTGTCATTTTATTAATGATTGACATGTTGAAGTCTTAATGGGCCATATTGATTAGAGAAATGACATCATTGAGATATGAAATAAATAAGGTCCGTATAAGACCATGTCGGGACATGACCTCGACCGAGTTGAAATTTCAGATAAGACCATATCCGGGATATGGCAATGATACATAAGAGGTAATCCCGTATAAGACCATATCTGGGATATGGCTTCAGTAATGAATATGGAAATCGTATAAGGCCATATCTGGGATATGGCATTGGCACCTAGAGGTAATTCCATATAAGACCATGTCTGGGACATGACATTGGCATCTAGAGGAGACTCCATGTAAGACCACCTCGAGGATATGAAAATGGCTCTATACTTACAGTAGTGATGATAAACGCACGTATTTGGCTATCCCTTGTGAGTAGTGGGATAAGTAGATGAATTTAGAAGTGGAAATGTGAATGATATTTAAGTCATGTGAATGAGTGAATACAAGTATTCGTGAATGAGTCACGAGGAGTCAGTTTCGATACATGGCACGGAATGTGTTAGATAAGGGTGACTAGAAGTGAGTATGTCAAGAAACCTTGACTTGTGTACGATTAGCTAATACCGTGGATGGATTATTTTATGAGCATTATTATTGCTATTTATTTCCATGCAACTTACTAAGCTTTATGCTTACCCCTTTTTCATTTCCCTTCTTTCTTATAGTATTGACAAGGTAACTCGAGGATCGTGGAAGTAGGAGCTCATAAATCATGCTATCGACAATACTTTGGTATAACAATTTTAGACTTATTTTGAATATGTCATGTATAGGACTTGAGTATTTTGTTAAGTTGTAATTGTTGGTCAAAGTGTTGGCAATAAGTTTTTAAAAGTTATTTTGTAAATGGCCTTATGAATTAGGCAAATACTTGGGAAATTCTTTTGCTTAATGAAGATGGAATTCATGATGTGTTTAACCCTTTAATTATTTTGTATGTTGGAATGAGTCCTTAGACTTGTTTATGGAATAAGAGTTGTAATGTTTTTGAATGGAAGTATGTATGTGTACATTCTAGGGTGGAAATGGCTTGGTATATAGCCTACCAATTGACCACATAAGTAGACACACGGGCGTGGGTCTAGGCCGTGTGGGAGGCACGGCTAGCACATGGGCGTGCACCCAGACCGTGTGAAGTCTGCACCTTGCACTTGAGATTTAAATCACCACACGGTTGGGGTACACGGGCGTGTGTATAGGTCGTGTGGAGAAGTCAGAATGCTAAGGTTTTACACACGGGCCATGGCCACGGGGGTGGCATGGACGTGTGAATTTAGTCAGTGTCGACCACGGGTGCAAGACACGAGCATGCTTCAGGGGTACACGGGCGTGTCCCTAGGCCTACACGGGCGTGTGACCTCTATTTCGTCTAAAAGATTTTCAAACTCGCGAAAGTTCCCGAAAAGATCCCAATACCTTTCGGAAGTGTGTTTAGGGCCTCTTAGGCCTAATTTGTGCGAGCAATAGAGTTAAACGAAATTTTTATAATCTTATCCTAGATGTTTAAGAAAGATTAGTCATGTAATGCTTCAAACCTTGTTTCGGTTCGATTATAGGCAAGGGGCGTTATAACTGGTAATGCTCCGTAACCTATCCGGCCAGGTGCGAAGCCAGGATAATTTTTTAGGGGGGCCGGATGAAATTTTAATTTTTTATAGTTTATATCTTTATAATTTATAAAGGATTAAATCGAATTTTTATAATTTTAGGGGGGCCAAAGTGTAATTTTACCTTTACTAATTTAAAATTTTTTACAAAATTTAAGCGCCTAAATAGCAATTTTACTTTTTAAAGGGGCCGAGGCCCATGCCAGCCCCCTAGTTACGCCCCTGATTCCGGCGACGGATACGGGTTGAGGTGTTGCATCTGTGCTTACTGTAACTATACTATTAATTGATAGGTGCACTTGTTTTAGTCAGATTTTTAGTTGGTTCCGTGGACATCACTATGTGTGGGTTTAGTCTAGTTAATTCAGCTTATTGACTTTAGTTTAAACTGTACTAGTTATTAGTTCAATCGTGTTGTAATAGTTTTATTCTACTTTGCGATTCATTAAATAACATGTGTTGTAATAATTTGATACTTGCGATTGTTTAAACATATATTTGTATTTGTGCTTTAACTGTACTTGACACAATTTAAAAAAAAAAAAAACTACTAGAAAAAATTCTATTAATTACTTACCCGTTCTGAATTCAAATTTCATCAAGTATAAATTTAATAGTTGTATCGTAATTATTCAAATGTATTTTCGTTTTATTTTGGGAAGGAAAATGAATTTTGGTTTAATTATTCAATTGATTACCGAATGATATTGTTAGACCATAATATGAATAATGAAAAATATGTTAGTTGTCAAGCACCACTAATTCTATTTGATATATGGGAAATGATTGAATGAAACAGTGACGCCACGTCATCTGTATCCATTTCTAATAGATTTATGCCACATCAGCATTTTTATCCTGAATTTCAGTATTTTTATCATGAATTTTAGCATTTTTATCCTAAAAAAATCAAATCCAAATTAAAATCCTGAAATTCAAGATAAAATGCTAAAATTCAGGATAAAAATACTGATGTGACATAAATCTATTGGAAAGGATACAGATAGCGTGGCGTCACTGTTTCATTCAATCATTTCCCTTTGATATATAACATGAGATTTTTGTTATTATTTTTTTTGTCTAAATTGGGTATTCACCGTTGTTAGTATATTTATTTCTCTTATCGTAGATGTTTTCTGAAGAATATGAGACCACTTTTAACCCTTACACCAACAATCAATAAAATTTAAATATCAAACAACGATTAAAGTGTAATTTCAATACTATTAGTTCACCATTTGATTTCACAGATCGAATCAACCCCCTCAAAATACTTTGGTAACTTCATGTCCACATTAGTTCAATGAAGACGAACAACATGAATCAATAATGATTTGTTGTTTTATTGTTTTTGTAAAGTTATATTTTAAATATGATTATAACATATAAAATATATTTAATATTTTAAACATGAGTTCAATGAAGAATAACAATAGGAATTGAGTAGGGTTACTTTCCAGTTTACCCAAAAAATAAATCTCCTTCTTTTGGTTTCTTAAAGTGTAAAGTAGCAGAAAATGTTGCTGCTGCCCCCTACCCAATTACTCGACTATTTTATCAAATTAACTTAAAAAAATTTATTATTTATAAAAATAACCCAGATTTAAAAACAATCATCAAAATGACTTGAAATAAATAGTAGATTGGGGTTTTGCTTTCATCAATGGCGACACCCAAAATTTTTTTTCGGATAGGGTGCCACCATTGTGAAAGCCAAGACTCAAAAAAAATTTTTTTTTTGGGAATAGGTACCGGCCGTTGACAGGCCAGCACCAAATTTTTTTTGCATTTTTTTCTTTTTTTTAAATTTTTATATACCAGTTTTATACGATTTAAAAAAAAAACCCTGGTTCTGGCCATTGACATGCCAAAACAAAAAAAAAATCAATTTTTTAAAGCCTGACACAATTATTAGGTAATTATGGGTTTAGAATACAATGGGGTGCCGGCCATTAATAGGCCAAAACCTTAATCTACTGTTCATTTCAGGTCATTTTGGTGATTATTTCTAAACCTCGGTCATTTTTGTAAATAATAATTTTTTTAGGTTAATTTGGTAAAATACCCCAATTACTCTACTACTAACCATATGTTTGGGAAGTGTAGTTTTAAGATTCGAAAGAAAAAATGTGAATAATTAAATAATATTATATTATAGATTTGTTTTTTGTGAATTATTAGTATGAATTTTCATGTCATCTATCTTTAATTCTTTATTTCTATAAATAGAAAAATCAATGAAATTAATAGCGTTTTACTATTGTAATATATTGTAATTAGATTTGATCATGTGTCGGGTTAGGTTTGAGTCGGATTAATACAAATTTTTAAGTTTATTTTTTAGGCTCGGCTTAAAAAATGTGTCTTAAATTTTATCAAAATCTGACCCAGATAAAAATGTTAAACCGACCTCGATCCGTCTCGTCTATTTTATTTTTTATATTATTATTTTTATATAAAAATAAAATTTAAAAAATATAATATATTAAACACATTAAAAATATTAAAATAAATGTTTCTCAACAAATTGAAAATATATTCAAAAAAATTCTTTATTTTCAAATAATATTAAGATAGTTGCATTTAAATCTCTAATCTCTAGATTTAAAGATTACTCTTCTTAGCCAAGAGTGCTCTCCAGAAAGTCCTAGTGAAAACAGTAGCTGTTGTGGCTTGGGATGGCAGAGATCGGTGGTGACGGAAGGGTGGAAAGGGAGGAGATCTCCCTTCTAGCGGAAGAATTGATTCAACTATCTGTAAAGGGATCAGATGTAACTCGAGTGAAAAGCCTACGTTGATTTGTTCAATCTGGACAACAAAGTTCTATAATCCAGAAAGTTTTAAGGCCCAGATGAAGAGTATATGGAAGACAAAAAAGAGGTTTGAATTTAAGCCTGCAGGTCAGAATTTATTTCTAATTATTTTTTATTTGGAAGAAGATTTAGAGATTGTAACACCCCAAACCCGGTCAACACACCACCATCGAATCTAGCATGTTACGGGGTGAAAATGTTTGAATAAAACAAGTTTTTCGGTTTATTTTTTATTGAAAACTCTTTTATCGTTTTAAAGTTTAGAAAACCCTATGCAAAGTGATGTTGAAAACGCTTTTGGGTTGCTTTAAAATACAAAGAACTCATGCTTGAAAATCTGTATGTTGTTACTAGTTTTTAGGAATCATACGATACTTATAAAAACCGAGTGAGATGAGCATAGTCAAGTTTAGAACCATTTGCATTTGAAGTTTGTTTGAAAATTTAGGTTTGAAATCATCTTTGTTAACTTTGTTATTACCTTGTGAATAATGTCACCCGATGGTAACGTTTGAAAAACCCCATATAGAGTATAGTTTTGTAAACTTCGATTTAATTCGATTACTAAAGCAAATCAAGTTATTAATCATATGCATAAGATAATTAAAATATAATCGAGAAATAAAAACCCAAAATAATACTTAGCGGCCTTATTACAAAACCAAAACCAAATATAAATATAAATAAAATATAACCCGAAATAGTAATTTAAAGTCAAAACCCGAAATAAGCATGCATGGCCACCTCGAGTCATCCCTGGCTCCATATCCGCGATTTACACCTCATCTGCAAAATATAAGGGAAGGGGTGAGTCACCGAGACTCAGTGTATAAATCCCCAACCCGATAGTGCAAGCACTTACGCAAATCATCAGTATAACATGCAAATCATGCAACCCCATAGCCTAACCATCCGATCTCCTTTATCTACCCCGTGTGGTCAAAACCACTGGTGGTCAAAACCACTGATGACAATCCCGTCATCAATCATGTGGGGTTAACCCACTGTGGTACCAAACCACTGGGACGAGTCACAATATCCATGTGTGGTCAAAACCACTGGTGACCGTAGTCACAAATATCATCAATGTGGTCAAAACCACTGGTGGTCAAAACCACTGGGACTTAGTCACAAATAATAGTATCAAAGACGGGCCAACCCGTCGTGTGGTCAAAACCACTGGTGACAGTCCAAAATAATTCTTCCCCCTCCTCTCAACAATCCCGCCATCATGTCCATATCAATCGTGGCATAATAACATATGATGATGCAAATAACACATGGCATAGCATTAAACAATGACATGATAGCATATAACGAGATCCATAATCAGGGGACTTACCCGGAGTCCACACTCATGCCCACAAGGCATAACCACCGGTTTTAATGGCTATTACAGTAACACAATAAACATATCATACTAACGAAGTGTGTAAGCGTTACACACCTGACTATTCGTAGATCTAAGCGAAATCTCAAAACTACGTGAAACTAACGAGATTCGAAACGTTTGCCTTCCCCCTTCCTACAATCGGCCAACACTTTGTTAGTAACCAAAAGCATATTCGGCTCAACTAGAAATCCTGAAGATATATCGCATGAAGGTAGCACCTTACCTTAATGCTGATTTGGTTTCTAACCAAATCTCGAAGCTATGTGATGAACCTTCCTTGCAATCAGTCAAGCACTAATACACACAAACGATTAGCCTTCGGCTTTTGAATGAATAAGAAACAGATCTGCACGCTAGAACCCTTACCTAGATCGGTCACCGAATCCTGAAGATCTACCGAATCAGGTTGTACTCCTCCCTACAATCGACCAAGTACCACTATCATTGGCCTAAGCCTTCGTTATTAAACACAATAAGAAATATTGAAACCGTAAAACACTTACCCCCTTACCTTACTGACAGATTCGGCCACCAATATAGAACAAGAAGAGTTTAAGTTTGGATCTATAACAAATGGGGAGAGAGAAGAAAAATGGGATTTCGGCATTACCAAATCAACCAAGAAAAGAAGAAGAAGATGTTACTTACCAGGAGATTCGACTATAACCCCACAAGAAAGAGATAGATTTGGTAATTCAAAGAGGATTAGAACACGTGAGAAGAGAAAGAAATGAGGCTAAAGGAATTCGGCCAAAATACTTGATGAAAATGAAAGAGAAATGACAAGGCTTTCAGCTTTTGAAGATAGAAGAGATGGAGAAGAAAATAGACCCAAGATTCGGCAAAGAAGGGAAAATACGACTCAGAAAAGGGTTAGGGAGTTTCGGCTAACCAAAGAATGAAAAGATAGAAGAAAAGAAGGAATGAGAATATGGTTTTCGGCTAGCAATGTTTGAACCAAAGAAGAGAAGATGATGGATATATGGTTTCGACTTTCTCAAGGAAATGGCAAGGGTGGTTCGGCCAAACACCAAGAATGCCGAAAAGAGAAAACCAAAATGAGAAAGAGAGCAAGAAGGGTTTCGGCTTATGACTCTAACTCAAGAGGTAAAAAAAAGACTCACCTCACTTGCCAAAATATTCCCTAAAACCACCATAGACATTCAGCACACCCCCTTCCCAAGTACCAAAATTGATCACTCCTCCTCCCACAGTACAACTTTCGGCCAACACTAAGTCTCCCTTAGCCAATTCCTCAAAATCCTCCTAACCCCTCATTCAAATGAGTTTGAAAGGTTCAAACTCCTAAATTTCCTCACCTTCATTTGTTTGACTCCTTCCATCCTTATCTTCCAGAGTCCATCATGAGCACACCACTTCCTCAGCTTGGCGTCAAAATAATAAGCAGAAAATGAGATTTCTACTGCTCGAACCTGAACTCCTCCTTCCACCTTAGTGGCGTCCTTTGAAAGAATCGGTTCTTTTTAATAGATTATCACAATCAGTTAAAAGATCACAGATTAGATTAATCTCTTCCCCATTCTGGTTAAAGATTGTAGGCATTCTGCCTGAATTTGATAAAAAAGATCTACTTCATGCAATTGGAGTTTCTTTTGGTGGAGTTATTAGATCTGAAATCAATAAAGATGTATGTCATCTTAGAGTTAATATTGATGTGCAGAAACCCCTTAGACGTGGTATTTTTGTGTCAACAGATAACTCCAATAAGTCATGGGTCCCCTTTAAGTATGAGAAGTTACCGATTTTCTGCTTTGGGTGTGACAGAATAGGGCATGGTCTTGAAGATTGTCAAACATTAGAGCCTGCAAAGAAAGCTAATGTCAAAGCTGATCCACTTTTTTCGTTGGCCTTAAAAGTAGAATCTACTTTAGTTGGAAAAGAGTGTGCGCAATTTAATGATTTATTTAAAATTGGGAAAACTCAGTGTTGTTATATAAGAAAATATGGAGAATATTCTTCAAGAGGGAAAGTAAAAGGAGATATGGATCTCATAAAAAGGAAAGCTCAGAGGAGAATTGATTTGGCAAATGTGGATGGAGAGGTTTTTGAAAGGGAAGAAGAATTGAATTCCATAGAAGATGCTCTGTCTTGTGAGGACAGTCTTGGTGAAATAAAAAGCCAAAACTGTGCCAAAAAATCTCGTTGGAGAAGGCTGGAAAGAACACAACCAGAGCTGATGATGGAAGCGACAGACGATGTCAAGAAGAGGAAGCTCTTGGAAGTAGATTTGGTGAATCAGATTGGAACAAGTCTTGATGCTGGTACAAAAAGAATGAAAAAGGGGAAGTTTGAATTGTGATGAAAATTTTCTAGTTGATGAGGTGAAGGTTTCGGTGAGTGATGACAACCTACAACATATGAGATCGGCGACTGCCAAATGGCAAGCCGACCGGACACAATGAAAATCATAAGTTGGAATGTTCGTGGGTTGGGGAGTCCACGGGCTACTAAGAGGCTGCGCAATTTCTTAAAATAGTAGCATCCCCAAATGGTTTTCCTAATGGAGACCAAGATTGATAGGAAACGGATGGAGAAAGTTAGGATGAGATGTGGTTTTTCAAACAGAATTGATATTGATGCTAACGGCTCATGAGGTGGGCTGAGTCTAGTATGGAAGGAAGATCTTTCGGTTACTTTAAAAAGCTTCTCGAGTAGTCACATTGACGTTATGGTCAAATATGGTAATTTAGATGTAGATTGTTGATTTACTGGATTTTATGGTTCTCCCTATGGGAGTAATAATGATGATTCATGGAATCTATTGCGAAAATTGAGGGAAGATAAAAATTATCCATGGCTAGTATGCGGGGATTTTAATGAGATTTTATATTCTACTGAGAAAAGGGGAGGAATTCCAAGGGAAGAAAGGAAGATGGAGTCATTTAGAGAAGCTCTAGAAGAATGTCAACTGGAAGATATGGGCTATTCGGGGATATGGTTTACATGGGAAAGAGGTAGTTTTGCAGCAACAAGTATCAGAGAAAGATTAGAAAGAGCAGTTGTGAATAAGGTTGGAGAACCATTTTCCCAAAAGGTAATGTTTATCATCTTCCTCATTCAATGTCAGATCATTGTCCTCTTCTTATTAATACAATGAGTGAAAGAACCCCTGCTAGAAATTCTCAATTTAAGTTTGAGGCATGGCGGGTCACACAAGAATCATTTGAGAATAGTGTCCAACAGTCATGGGATTCAAGTTCAGGATTAATTGTGGAGAAATTAGAAAGCCTCAAAAGGGACCTTAAAGAGTGAAAACATTCAATTAAAAAGGGGAAAGGAGGGTTAAAGAAGAAGCTGTCTAAGGACCTTAAAATGTTGATGGCAGAAGAGAGAGATGATGCAACCCTGGAGAGAATTATTAACACAAGGGTTCGATTGAATTTGGAAATTGATAGAGACGAATTATATTGGGAACAGAAAGCTAGAGCCAATTGGCTTAAAGCAAGAGATAAAAATTCGGTATTCTTTCATAAATATGCCTCATCTCGAAAGAGAATTAACACGATTTCTCGATTGCAACTAGAAGATGGAAGGGAGGTCACTGAGGAAAATGATATTGCAGAATCAGCATCTTCTTTTTTCAAGGATCTTTTCATGTCCAGAAGAGTTGGAGAATTTTCTCATTTACTTCAAGGCATCAACAAAAAAATTCCTTCTGACATTAACGTTACGCTTTTATCTGCCTTCACAGAAGATGAGGTGTTTTCAGCTTTAAAAGGTATGGGGCCAACTAAAGTACCAAGACCTGATGGGTTTCCAGCAATGTTTTTTCAAAAATATTGGCACATTGTGGGCAAAGATGTTACTTCTTGTTGTTTAGGAATTTTGAACAATGGTCAGAGCTTTGGTCATCTAAGTTCTACAGATATTGTACTCATTCCTAAGATCCAAGCAATTGCAAACAGGCTTTAGGGAGTGATGGAGATGTGTATTGATGAATCACAAAGTGCTTTTAATCTAAACAGGTTAATCTCTGATAAGACCTTAGTGGCATATGAACTGATACACACGCTACGTAGAAAATGAATGGGGAATAAGGGGTTCATGGCAGTAAAGCTTGACATGAGTAAGGCGTACAACAGGGTCGAATGGGCTTTTATCAGGGCAATTATGCTGAAATTGGGTTTTGAGAACAAATGGGTTGAGTTAATTCTTAAATGCATCAGTACCGCATCTTTTGCTATAAATGTTAATGGGATTCGGGGGGACTCTTTTCAAGCTACTAGAGGTTTGAGACAGGGGGACCCCTTAAGTCCCTTTCTCTTTCTTTTTTGTGGTGAAGGTTTATCGGCTTTGCTGAAACTGGCCCAGAATGAAGGTGTTTTAAAAGGGGTAAAAGCAAGTCGAAGTGGACCAGTGATTACACACTTACTATTTACAGATGACTGCATCCTCTTCGGAGAAGCAACAAGGGAAGGCGCAGGAGTATTTAAAGGGATCCTAAAGGAATATGGAGAGTGTTCAGGCTAATATGTGTATTTTAGCAAATCCTCGGTATTTTTCAGTTCAAATACAAATGAAGCAATGCAGGAAGAAGTATTGAGGACTTTAAAGGTGAGACCATCAACAAATATGGAAAAATATTTAGGTCTCCCAAGTTTGGTAGGCAGACGCAAGAAAGACTCTTTTCAAGCTCCGAAAGAAAAGGTTATGATCAGAATCAAAGGATGGTGCAGTAGATTTCTATCTCAAGGTGGAAAAGAAGTGTTCATAAAATCAGTCCTCCAAGTTATTCCTACTTATGCTATGTTGTGTTTTTTACTCCCAAAGTCTTTTTGTGATGAACTTGAGAAAGTTATTGCAAAGTTTTGGTGGCAAAAGAATCGTGGGAAGAGGGGTATTCACTGGTGTCAATGGAAGAACCTATGCTGCCTAAAGGAGGATGGAGGAATGGGGTTTAGGAGTTTGGCTAAATTTAACGTGGCGTTATTGGCAAAACAAGGTTGGCGGTTTATGAACAATCCAAATTCCTTAGTAGCGAAGGTTTATAAAGCCAAATATTTTTCGAATTCAACATTCATTAATTTGAGTTTGGGAAGTAATTGCTCGTTTACATGGAAGAGTATATGGGCATCTAAGGGGGTGTTAATGGACGGACTTTGTTGGAAGGTGGGTAATGGTACAGAGATCTCAGTTTTACACGACGTATGGGTATCAGATTTGTAAAATTCCAGATTATTTTCTCATGTTAACAACTTAAATGATTTTAAAGTGGCTGATTTAATAGATCAAAGCAGTAGGAAATAGAAAAATGAGGTGTTAGAGTCTACCTTTCTGAACTTCATAGTTGAGAAGATTCTGTGCATCCCACTAGCGAAGGAACCGAACGATGATGTGATGGCCTAGTGCGGAGAACCCTCGGGAGAGTTCACGATGCGAAGTTCTTACAAACTATTACAACATACTAAATGGGATCCTATGGCTTACGCCTTACAAATAGTCTACAAAAATTTCTATAAAAAGCTCTGGTCAATAAATCTCCCTTCTAAGATCAAAATTACAATATGGAAAATTTCGTGGAATTATCTCCCTACAAGGGTTAACTTGCATTATAGGAGATTGTTGAACATTCAAATCTGCCCTCATTGCGGAACAGGAGTAGAGGATTTAAGTTATTTATTCCGGGAATGTCCTATTTCATTAGAAATTTGGAAGCAGTTATCTCTTCTGAATTTTTTCCAAACTTCAGAGATGGGGTTTAAGGAATGGCTTACCTTGGTTTTTGAGAAGTGCAATCCTATTCAGTGTCGACTCTTTTGCTGCACCTTGTGGGCTATCTGGGGTGAAAGGAACAGAGGTGTCCATGAGAAAACTCAGAGATCTACCGAGGAAATAGTAAAATTCATCGGAGATTATATCCTTGAATTAGATGAGATTGAGAAAGCAACAATACGAAAAGAAATTCAGAAAGAAGCAAAATACTGGAAACCCCCTTTAGAGCAGTATGTAAAGATAAATTTCGATGCAGCATTTGATGCAACAGTGGGTGTAGTGGCTAGGGACTAGGAAGGATCAGTACTGCTTTCACTCTCACTGGTTCAGGAAAAAGTACCTTTTACTTTCGCGGCGAAGGTAATCGCTTGTGGCGTTGCGGTGCGTACCGGAGTCGACATGTGTTGGAGGAAAATAATTATTGAGGGTGATGCGTTGACAGTAATAAAGAAGTGCAAAAAATAGATGAAAAATAGATCTCAAATAGGGGCTATTATCCACGACATTCAGATGTTACCGTCAAAGTTTGAGAAATGCAGTTTTGAGCATATTCCAAGAGAATCAAACAACCTAGCCCATCTTTTGGCTACAGACACTTTAAAAACGTTGAGAGAAGTTTACCTGGTAGGCGATGTTCTGGAGTATGCTAAGCAGCAAATCGTAAAGGATTTACGGGGAGCATTTATTGGTAGTGATTATGTTAGAGAAGAGAGGAGATGTGTTTTAGAAAGGGAGGACAATGGAGAGAGAATACTTGGAGGCTGTCCAGGCGAACTGATGAAGGAAACGAATCGTTAATATCAAGAAGTAATTGAATCTGATAGAAATATGGGATAGAGTCTGAAAGAAGGCATGGGGAGGGGATGATGGGATGGCTGATAGGTTTTGATTTGGAAGATCAGAGATGGAAGAGGCAACAGTGAAATGTGACAGACTGAATGATAGAGGGAGAGCAGGAAATGGTGAAAGGGCGTTCATTGAGAATCGGGGAAGGCATTGGAAAAGGAAATCGCCTTAATTACAGATATGACAGATGGGATAAGTCTGACAGGCGATGGTGGGAGCTGGTTGGGCAATGCAAACAGTTAGTTTTGAATTTTAAAGAATTCTAGATACTTCTGATTTTTGCTACGTTTCGGGCCGCGATTTTAGGGTTGTTTTTTTTTCTGTTTTAAAGTTTCCTTTTTTTATGCCTTGAGTTCCTGGATCACTGTTTTTAGGGTCATTTTTGTTTCTGTTTTTAAAGTTGCTTTCTTTCGGGTTTGTGATCCTGGCCCATTATTTTTAGTTTAGTTTTTGTAAGATGTTCACTTTTAATAAGAAGCCCAATCTGATTTATGATTCAAAAAAAAAAAAAATATTAAGATACTTGCAACTTAAAAAGTAAATGTCTTTAAGATAGTAACAAAAACTTAGCAAGCAAATGCTTTTAAAATAGTAACAATGTTAAAAATAAAACAAGATTTAAACAAGATTCGAACAATAATAATAAAATATTAGTAATATAATATTAAAATGACAACAAACAACAATAAATAACAGTGAAAAAAATAGGCAAACTCGGGTTGAGCCGGGCCTGAGCCAAAAAGTCTTACTCAAGGCCCGACTAATTTAAAATGTAAGCTTTATTTTTTTGTCTAAACTTATTTTTCAAGCCTATATTTTTGCTCAATCATTTCCACTTTCTGAATGAATTTTTGAGGTTGCACGAGTGACCTAAACTATGATTAAGTCTAGCTATTAAGTACCTTATATAAATTATTATTGTATATTATTTTAAATTATTTTTCAAATTATTGTTTTATTTTATTTTGGATTGAAATTTTGAATTTTTATGTAACCACTTATCTCTACTTCTTCTGTAAATAAAAATTTCTATGAATAAGTTAATAGAATCGTGATCACAACTTATAATTAAAATGAAAATGAAATTGAAGAGGGACTATTAATTACAATAAATGATATTTTCATCTTACTTTGAAATTAATATAATTTAGATTCAATTTAATTTTGAAATAATTGTATTTTTTCATTTACATTATTATAAATAGTTGGTGTAACATTTTATTTTTTCATGGGTTTTTGTACTTTTTAAAAATTTAAATTCCAAAATCATTCTAATATCAACTATAAAAAATTAAAATTAAAACATATTGTTATGGGTTAATTTATTAATCATGTTATTTTTAAAATATTTTTTTAAAAAATAAAATAATTTAAATAATACATACCATTAAACTTATACTAATTAAAATCTAGAAACGTAACATCGGTTATAGTACTATAAACGACGGAAACAAAATCTAAGCGTCAGTTGATTATATTGGACACCATCTACTGATAATAATATGATCATTCATTATTTGTTCACAATTTCATACAAAAGTTTATTTTAGTCGCATGGAAGCTTGCAATCTCAGCCACATGAAAATCTACAGTGTTATATTTATAGACAATATGATCAAAAAAGATATATCGTATAAATCAGAGGTGTTGGCATCGAATTTAATTTCAGTTTTAGTTAATATTTTTTGTATTTACTTAGACTGAGAGTAACCCTCAATTTTTGCTTCAACTTTTCGAATTTGTTTAATAATAAAAAGTGTAATAATAAATGTTTATAATGACAGTAAAATGATTGTAAATCAATAAAAAGAAGAAAAATAAGAACACACAAATTTTACGTGTAAACACTTTTGGAAAAAAAATTACGGACAAAAGAGATATTTACTAATGTTGAAAAATAAATGATATACAAGAGTAGTTTTGACTACATTTATTAAAGCGTTGAAAAACTCTGTTCTAATCAAACCAGATAGAAGAAGAATAGTTCTATACGGATTTAATTTGTGCTGTGTATCGTGGAGGATTTGCCCCTACAAATCCCTTTGTTTTCATTGTATTTATTTTTTCAATAAGTGACGAGATTCGGACAATACAAACTCTAACAAAAAAGATATATATAATTTAGATTCATTCAGATAATTAAATATTATTCAACATTTTTTATTTTAAAATTTAACTTTTACTTTTTTTAATTTACACTCTTGTTTAAATATATATATATATATATATATATCCTTCGAATATTAAAGGAAGGTTGAAGATTTTCTTTTCCAACAATAATGAAGCTTGAAGATGGAAGACCTAACTTATAGTCGAACACATAATGATACTACTACTACTACAACAACAATATTATATCATATTCAAAAAAAAAAAAAGTAAGGCTATCTTTTTTAGGGACAGCAGAATTCCGAGTAGTTACTTCCAAGAAAAGAAAGCAGTTGGCAGTTAACGACCCATAACCATATGCTACAATTCCAGCAATAGATATCCGCCAGGCAACCTATATTTATAAATTTGCGGATCAATTCGCAATAATGGGATCAAATCTAAACATTATATATATATATATATATATATATTTGATTTTATGATGTTCAACTTGGTATCTTGGAGTACAATCAACAGCAGTACTATACAGCTTGTATTAATGGAGAATTAATTACTCAAGTTATAGTAAATTCAACAACTAAACATTAATGATATTTAAATTGAATCGGATCGAAATTGATTGAAGTATCGTTTTGAAGAATAACACTGAAACGATTGAATAGAAATTTAATACAAACTGATTGAACTAGTTAAAAAATCAATTAAATTTATGATTAATTGTTTTTTAAATATATTTTTATTTATCTAATTTTTAATTTAATCGTTCAAATTAATTAACCAATGACCTAACTAGTTCGATTATAAATATTACCCCCAACAGCAAAACAACCAATCAACCACGTAAATTATGCATGCATGCATGCATAGGGGTGTGCAAAATTTGGAAAACCGAAAAAATTCGGTTAACCGACCGAATTCGGTTAATTGGTCGGTTAACCAAAGTTTTCGGTCGGGAGTCGGTTAATTATTTTGTGATTTTTCGGTTAAAGGTTAATTCGGTTCGAAACCGATCGGTTAACCGAAATTTTTCAGTTTAATCGAAAAAATTAATAATAAAATTATAATATATAAATAGGCCTACTATTCATCTAAACCCAATCCCTAAACCCAATCCAAACCCAAATATCCAACCCAATCCAATTACCCAATCAAAAAAATTACAAATAATTTAATAAATAAAAAATTCTAAAACTAAAATTAAAATTATGTAATTTTTTTTAATTATGTAGTGATTCATTTCGGATAATTCGGGTAATTCAGTTAATTCGGGTAATTCGGTTAATTCGATTAATTCGGTTAATTTTTAACCAAAAATAAAAAACATATAATTTTCGGTTAACCGACCGAATTAACCGAAAAAATTCCAGTTCGGTTAATTTTTTGAAAAAATTTGTTTCGGTTAACGGTTAAAAATTTTGAAAGGTCGGTTAATTTGGCTAATGTTATTTCGGGTCGGTTAACCGATTGAACACCCCTATGCATGCATGTTCTCATTTTTATCTATGTGGCTAGGGGTGTAATAAGTTGCATGTTGAATTACATAATTACCTCAAATCTTACACTATGTTTGGTTGGGTGTAATGGCATAGCCATTACACCCCTATTCCATGGGCCCACTTTAATCCTCCGTTTGGTTCAATGAAATGCCTATTACGGGCTTATTCCATTACGTGTGTATGCAAAAAAATCGTTGATTTCTGGGGGATTTCTATTCCCTTCCCAGACCACCGTTTAGCTATTACTTTCCAATTTTTACCCTCTCAACCCAGAGCTCTAAAAGCAACAGCAAACAAAAGCTGCCAGCAAAGCCACCCCACAAGGCTCCACCTACTCCACCCTCTCCCGATTTACTATTTCAGGCAAGTGTTTCCGGTGGCTAATTTCTCTTTTCTTTTATTTTAATTTTCAGTGCTGCTCGATTCATTTTTCTTTTCTTTGATTGATTAATAAACAAATTTTATCAAATTGATTGATTACAATACCTTGTTTATTTACTTTGTTTTTCCCCTAATTTGGTAGGATCCAAGTAAATCAAACACTCTTTGCTGTACAGAATTTCAGTCACCTCTCTTTAAGGTAAAAATTTGATTGTCGATGAACCCTATTTTAGCTTTTATGATTGAAGACTGTGGGATGATGTTTGATTTTTGGTTGATCATATAAGCTTAAAGATCACTTCATTCAACGGTATACTGCTTTGTCATTATTGTTGTAGTTGGAGCAGTATGTCTTCTTGGTCCCTTGCTTATAGCCATGGATGACCCCATGAAATTCACATGTTTTTACTGAAGCCATTTCTTGAGAGGTTTAGGAGCATTCGATAATGTTCTTTATGGTTTTTTAATGAATTTGTATGTAAATTTTTCCATGTGCGACAGCAACTGTTCATATTTTTGTTTTGAAATCTATTCAACATGACAGCATCTATGTTAGCCCTTTGTTAGCCTTATCCGTTACTTGCGTCTATTTGAATGCAAAAGAAAAATGGAATTCGATTTCATTTTGTTACGTTTGGAGTAAGAAATGTTAACTTTGTTCAGGTACATAATCTCTCAATCTCTCCTTCTTCTTTCCCTTTCTTTCTTCCTTTCAACTTTGTTACTCTGGGAGGCAGGCAGAGGGGTTTTTCTTACTGGTATTGAATTTATACCTCTCCTTTATATGCGTGTGCGTGCGTGTGTGGGTGAGGTTCAATGGTTTTTCTTTCTGGTTATGAACTTATACCTGTCGTTTATGTGCGTATATGCATACCTATATATGTTTTTTTTTCCTTGCAATTTTATTACTTTGGGGCCAAGGTTGAATGGTTTTATTATAGGCTATGCATTATGAATGCAATTATTGTGAATGAAGTGGAGGCATTGTACCAACTGTTCAAGAAGTTAAGTAGCTCACTCATTGATGATGGGCTGATTCACAAGGTAAATTGAGATTTGGAGCCAAATTGGTATTTTTGCCCTGAATTTTCTTTTTCCACGTGCTACTTTATATGAATGCTTTTGCTTCAAATTGAAGTCTCGGAATTTGTTTCTAAATTCATTAAATGTGTAGGTGTTTACCTTTTTATTGATCAAAGTAGTCTTACTGATTATCTTAACTCGTTTTTTTTTTGTGTGTGTGTGTTGCAGGAAGAGCTTCAACTAGCATTGTTCCAAACTCCATACAGCGAGAATCTTTTTCTTGACAGGGTAAAGTAAACCATTTGCAACATATGCTCCCTTGATTGATCATCAATAGTAGTTGAGCACATCGGATGAATTATTCTTATGTATTTAGCATAATAAGTTAGTAATTAGTTTAGCAGTTATGGAAGCTGCAGTGTAGACCTATTATACGGCATTTCTTAATAGTGACTGCATAAATCAAGGAGATTAAGTAATAGGGTTCAATTTAGCAGTTCCATGAATTTTTGTTATAATTTCTATATCTAATAAACCTTTTTTCTATGTGTAGGTTGGTTCTCAAGGAGTAGCCATTCGTTTCCTTTGTAGGAGCCGGTTTGGAAGTATTGCAATCCCACCATATCATTCACAGAGACTTGAAGCCAGAGGTATGGAAAGCATTATCTTTATCATCGTTGTTGTACCTTGCCATTTTGCATTTATAACCTTACATTATAAGTTTTACCAACTATTCTTCTTTTCTTTCTCGCTTAAACTCCCCTATTTTACCTCGTTAGTTTCTCTCTTTATCCCTCTTTTCTTTTTATTGGATGATCATAAAGTTAAATTTGGGATTGATACTAAGATAAAAAAACATGGGTATTCTTTGTTTTGTGTCGAAAAGCTGAATTTCATGCTCAAGGTTCCTCTCTTATTGTAACATCCCGAAATAAGGCCTAAACGGAATAGTGGTTGCGAAACCATGAATCCAAGCTATAAAAGTTTATTATGATTAATTATTATGATTTATCGAGTGATTAAATACATGTGTTAGAGTATTGATAATAAATTTTATTAATTTCATGCTTAAAGTGTCTATTAGGACTTGTTTGCAAAAGTTGCTAAATAGGGGTTCTAATTTATAGAGTACTTGATTGAAATGGGGTTTGAAGTATGAGTCCTTAAATGGTAAATAGACCATTATATTTTCATGGACAAAATGGGCATATATAGGTGGAAAGAACCAAAGTTTTTAATGAAGGGTAATTTAGTCATTTGGTAATAAAAGGAATTAAAGGGAAAAAGATGGCAAAATATGCTCATCTTCTTCATTAGGCCGAATTTTCAAGTGGTTACCATAGCTAGGGTTTGTTTCAAGCTTCCAAGCTCCATAGTAAGTGATTCCAAGCCCCGTTTTTAATGTTCTTTACATTTTTTAAGCCCCAGTAGCTCGATTTACCTTATTCTATCAATAATTCATGCTAGGGTTCATATTTGGAAAAATATCCATAGGTGAAATGTGTTTATTTTGATGTTTTATGATAGAATATGAAGTCTGAAATTATGTTAAACAACTTTTGCTAAGTGATTTTAAGTGAAAACGAGTAAAATGGCTTAATCGGTAAAAATACCTAATGTTCATAAGTACAAGTTAGAGTGAGAATTTGATGTTGCCATAGAAGGGAAAAATGATCAGAATGTCATAAAACATAAGAATAAGGGATAAAGTTTAATTTTTGAGCTTTGGGGTAAATGTATAAATATGTAAAAGTTTAGGGACAAAATTGTAATTTTGCCAAAGTTAAGAGTTAAGGACTGTTTTGATGAATGTGAGTATTAAATAAGCTAAATTTGCTATTATAGATCAAGAAGAACGAAATCCAGAGTTAGATCAAGGAAAGAAAAATATAGAGGACTAAATCGATATAGTTGATCGTATTTTGTTTCGAGGTAAGTTTACTGCAATAAATAAATGCAATATTCTATTATTTTACATTTAATACTGTTAAATTCCAGTATTTACATATTTATTCTATAAATTTATTATTTAAAGACTCAAGTATGAATTGACGGAAAAGTTATCTCAGAAAGTTATCTTAGAAAGTTCAGGTTGAACCTTAGGAATGTGTAGGATACAAATGTCATGACATTAGGGTTTAAGGAAATCATGTAAGACCATGTCAAGACATGGCATTGATATGTTACTATAAGGCAAAGGTCCCATGTAAGACCATGCCAAGGCATGGCATTGGTGAGTTCATACGACAAGGATACCACGTAAGACCATGTCAAGACATGACAATGGTTAAGTTTCATAAGGAAAGGTACCCGTGTATCCTTAGTATTCCAAGTGGTTCAATGGGAAAATTCAAAGAGTATACCAAAGTAAAGGTAAGACAAGTTCAAGCTAAAAAGGTAAGGTAAGGCAAATTCATGTTAAAAGGTACATGTAAGAATACAAGTTTAAGTATATTGAGTTAAAAGCTTAAGTGATCTTGATAAGAAAAGAATAAGATAATTGATTAAGAATGTTGTTATTTATTTACATGTAAACTTGCTAAGCTTTATGCTTACTCCCATTCTTTAATTTTTTATAGTATTACAAGCCAACTCGGGAATCACAAAGGCGTCGGAGATCGTTACGCACTATCAAAGGATTATATTGGTATTTTATGACTCGAGCGTTTTAAGTTATGGCATGTATAGGGACTTAGCCATTTTGTGTGTATGTCCTTATGATATGGCTTAAGATTGGCTTGTAAATGTTTGGTAATGATTAGCCATTAAAATGGTTAATTAAGAACATGTTTTGGATGCTATGAAATGCCTAGTTGATAGTTATTTTAAAGAAATTATGTAATTATATACAGAGAGCAGTTTGGACAATGAAGTGACGTGATTTTGAAAAATCACCAAAACTAGTATAAATGGAATTATGTTGGCCATGAGATTAGAATTAAAGCTTATTGAGTCTATTTTATAAAAAAAATGGTGTAGGAAAAGAGTTGTATATTATGAGATAATTGATTTTTAGTACAAAGGGTCGAAGCTGTTGGTGCATGTAATGTGGGGAGATTTTAAATAATAAACTGTACTAATTGGCCATACCAAAATTCTAGAAAAATTATAGTAAGAATATATATGAGTCTAGTTTCAGGAAAAATTTACGGATCTAGATTTGAGTTTCAGTAACTCAAGTTATAATTGATTTACTTAACATGACGCAGATGGATAGTTTCAATTTTATGCCCGAATCGATAAGTTAAGTTTAGTAATGCCTCGTGCTCGACTCCGGCAAGGGTCTCGGGTAAGGGGTGTTTCATTTATTGGTATCAGAGCAAGGTTTAGTCGATTCTCGAAATATTTAGTATGAGTAAGAGTCTATCTATACATGCCATACTTATATTTTGATAGTGTGACGACTCTTGACGATTTAAAAAATGTTTTTCTTTTATAGTTATGGATCCCGAACGAGCTGGTGCAGATGATGTAGAGAGTAGTGCACCCACTCCCGCTGAAGGGACGGTGCCACAAGATAGTCGTGAAAGGCCCGTTACAGTTAGTCAGGGAGGAGGGGCTCGAGAAGCCTTCTTCCAAGCTATGAATGAATGGTTTGCTGAGTTCGTTCGTACGAACCCGACCGTTAGACCTCCACCCCCTCATGATCCACAGACCACCCATGTAGCTTCCCCAGTCACAGATCTGATCGGAGAGAGAAGCCATCCGTTGACAAAATCGAAAACAAGGGCTGAAGAGTTTCGGGTGCTAAAGATGATGATGCAGAAAAGTGAATTTTGGCTCGAAAATACTATCGAGTTTTGACGAGTTATCCACACACCGGAAGAGTGTATTAAATGTGTAGTGTCACTTCTTAGAGATTCACCTACCGGTGGTGGAAGACACTTGTATCAGTAGTACCGAAAGAAAGAGTTACCTGAAATTTTTTTAAGGAGGAGTTTCGTAAGAAGTACATCAGTCAGAGGTTTATTGACCAGAAAAGAAAAGAGTTCCTTGAATTAAAACAAGGTAACATGACTGTGACCGACTATGAACGTGAATTTGTCCGACTCAGTAATTATGCTCGAGAGTGTGTGTCTATAGAGGCTATCATGTGCAAAAGATTTGAGGATGGGCTGAATGATGATATCCGACTATCAGTTGGTGTTCTAGAGATAAAAGAGTTTGTTGTTTTAGTTGATGAGCCTGTAAAGGCGAGGAGTTGTTGAAAAGAAAGGGTAAAGCTGAAATTGAGATGCAAGATACGAAGAAAAGACAGGATGAGCAAGTCATTTAGGTCTACATCTAAGAGGCCTGAGAGTTCTCTACAAGATCTAATTTTTCAGTCGGGTATTCTAACCGAAATAGAGGTGGAAGATTTATGGATTCAAAAGCTCAACCACTTCGATTGCGAGTGTTGGTAGTATTCAGCCTAATAGACCTGAGTGTCCTCAATGTGGTTGACGTCATCCAGGTCAATGTCGAGCGACTGAGGTTGGTTGTTTTCGATGTAGTGCACCGATCATTTCATTCGAGAGTGTCCGAGATGGTAAAAAAGAAGTAATACCGAGTGCAAGATCGTAATGCCCGTTAGAGGCGCACCTCGAGAAATCCGGAGTAAAGGCGGGTAGAGGTACATTTAGAGATCTGAGAACGAGATCCGATGTTAGAGCACCCGCAAGGACTTATGCTATCCGTACTCGTGAAGAGGCATCCTCCCGATATAATTACGTACATTTCTCTTCATGATGTTAATGTTATTGTTTTGATTGATCCGGTTCAACCCATTCCTATGTTTGCATGAAATTAATGCCTAGTATGAACATGCCCATAGAGTTTACGAAATTTGTGATTAAAGTATCGAATCCATTTGGTCAAGATGTGTTAGTAAACAATGTATGTAAAAATGCCCTTTGATGATTAGAGGTTTCTTGTTTTTTGGTGATCTCATGCTATTGCCATTTGATGAGTTTGATGTGATTCTTGGTATGGATTGGTTAAGCGCACATGATGTGATAGTGAATTGTGGAAAGAAATTCATTGAGTTGAAATGTAAAATGGTGAGATCCTTGGGTTAATTCGGATGAGTCAAGTAGTTCAATTTCCATGATTTCTGTTATGTCTGCTCAGAAATGTTTAAGGAAAGGATGTGAAGCTTATCTTGCTTTTGTGTTGAATACTAAAGACCCAGAGTTGAAAACTGAATCAATACATGTGGTAAATGAGTTTCCTGATGTGTTTCTAGAAGAACTACCAGGTTTGCCTCCTATTAGAAAAGTTGAGTTTGGTATTGAATTAATTCCAGGTACCACACCTATTTCTATTACTCCTTATAGAATGACTTCAATAGAATTAAAAGAATTGAAAGCTCAGCTACAGGAATTAACTGATGAAGGCTTTGTAAGACCTAGCTATTCACCATGGGGTGCACCAGTGTTATTTGTGAAAAAGAAGGACCGTTCCATGAGATTGTGTATAGACTATCGGCGACTTAACAAGGTAACCATCAAGAATAAATATCCACTTGCCTAGAATAGATGATTTGTTTGATCAATTGAAGGAGCCTTGTGTTTTCTAAGATAGATTTGAGATCCGGATACTATCGATTCGAGTTAAAGAGTCGATGTTAGAAAACTACTTTTGAACTAGGTATGGTCATTATGAGTTTCTTGTGATGCCATTTGGTTTAACCAATGCTCCTTCCATCTTCATGGATTTAATGAACTGAATTTTAGACCTTACTTGGACAAGTTTGTAGTTGTGTTTATTGATGACATCTTGATTTATTCTCGTGATGAGACCGAGCATGCGAGCATTTGAGAACGATTTCTGATTTTGAGAGATAATCGACTTTATGCCAAGTTTAGCAAAAGTGAGTTCAGTTACGGAAGTTTGTTTTCTTGGACACATTGTTTGGTGAAGGTATTAAAGTTGATCTGAATAAGATTTCACCATTGTCAATTGGAAGCCCCCAAGAATGTATCGGAGGTCGAAGTTTTCTTGGTCTTACGGTTATTATAGACGATTTGTAGAGGATTTTCCATGATAGCTACTCCATTGACAAGATTGCTACTGAAAGATGTCAAGTTTGAATGGATCGAGAAGTGTCGCAGAGTTTCGACAAGTTAAAGGTATTTTGACTAAAACTCTTGTCTTAGTACAACCGTAAGGGTAAAGATTTTGTGATTCTGGTGATGCATCCTTACATGGACTAGGTCATGTACTTATGCGGGAAGGAAGGGTAATTGCTTATGCCTCTAGGCAGTTAAAACTACATGAGAAAAATTATCCGATACATGATTTAGAGTTAGTCGCTATTGTATTTGCATTGAAAATCTGGAGACATCATTTGTATGGTGAGAAATGCCGAATATCCACCGATCATAAAAGTTTGAAATACTTGATGACTCGAAAGATCTAAACTTGAGGCAAAGAAGATGGCTAGAGTTGATTAAAGATTATGAACTAGTGATCGATTATCACGGGTAAGGCAAACGTTGTTCTTGATGCTTTGAGTAGAAAATCGTTATTTGCATTGAGAGTTTTGCACACTAGTTTGGCCTTGTCGGATGATGGTTCTATTTTAGCTGATTTGAGAGCTAAACCGATGTTTCTTGAAGAAATTTGTGAAGCTCGGAAGGATGTGATGAGTTGCAAGCCAAAAGGGTTCGGTCTGAAGTCGGTGTAGAGTCGATTTTAGATCGATCGACGGTTGTTTGATGTTTAGAGCGGGTATGTGTACCAAAAATGATGATCTTATTCGGAAGGTTTTACAGAAGCACATAGCGGTTCTTGGTCTATTCACCGTGTAGTACAAAGATGTATAATGATTTGAAGAA
Source organism: Gossypium rotundifolium (assembly GCA_025506655.1). Lineage (NCBI taxonomy): Eukaryota > Viridiplantae > Streptophyta > Magnoliopsida > Malvales > Malvaceae > Gossypium > Gossypium rotundifolium. Next base: position 196,965,265 of record CP106734.1, on the reverse strand, counting down.
AATATATTGGTGGAGAGGAATGAAAAGAGATATATCGAGTTTGTTTCTAGATGTTTGATTTGTCACAGGTAAAGGCCGAACATCGGTACCTTTGAGTTTATTACACTGTATTAGTTCCGAGTGGAAATGGGACCGAGTTACTATGGATTTTGTGATGTGATTGCCTTGACCGAGAAAGAAAGATGCAGATGGGTTGTAATTGATAAGTTAACGAAGTCGACTCATTTTATCCCAGTTCGTATGGATTATTCACTTGACAAGTTGGCCGAGTTGTATATTTCAGAGATTGTGAGACTACATGGAGTACCGTTATCTATTATCTCAGATAGAGATTCGAGATTTACTTCACGGTTTTGGAAGAAATTACAGGAAGCTTTAGGTACAAAGTTGAATTTTAGTACAGCTTTCCATCCTCAGACTGATGGTCAATCAGAAAGAGTTATTCAGGTACTTGAAGATATGTTTAGATGTTGCGTATTGGAATTTCAAGGTAGTTGGGAGAAATATTTGCCGTTAATAGAGTTTGCCTACAATAATAGTTATCAATCGAGTCTGAATATGGCACCTTATGAAGCTTTGTATGGACGTAAATGTTGCACACCTTTGTATTGGATAGAGCTTAAGGAAAATCAGTTCTGGGGTTGATCTAGTCAAAGAATCGAAGAGAAAATAAAAGTCATCGAGATTGCTTGAAAGCGACTTGGATGAGACGAAATCCTATGTAGATTTGAAAGAAAAGAAATTGAATTTCAAGTTGGTGACAGGTATTTTGAAAGTATCCCTTGGAAGAAAGTTCTCAGATTTGGCAAGAAAGGTAAATTAAGTCCCCGTTTTATTGGACCGTTTGAGGTGATCGAGAGAGTTGGGTCATTGGCATATCGGTTAGCTTTGCGGACTGAGTTAGAGAAGATTCATAATGTGTTTCATGTTTCTATGCTACGTCGTTATCATTCAGATCCATTGCATGTGATTTCACAAGCAGAGGTTGAGATTGACCAGATATGACTTACGGTGAGGAACAGATAAAATTCTAGCTCGAGAGGTTAAGCAATTAAGGAACAAAAGTATTGCACTTGTGAAAGTATTATAGAATAGGCATGGGATAAAAGAGGCTACATGGGAGCCCGAAGAGATTATGTGAAAAAAAGTACCCAAACCTCTTTACTGGTAAGATTTTTGGGACGAAAATCCCAAAGGGGAGAAATGTAACATCCCGAAATAGGGCCTAAATGAGAATAGTGGTTGCGAAACCATGAATCCAAGCTATATAAGATTATTATGATTAATTATTATGATTTATCGAGTGATTAAATACATGTGTTAGAGTATTGATAAGAAATTTTATTAATTTCATCCTTAAAGTGCCTATTAGGACTTGTTTGCAAAAGTTGCTAAATAGGGGTTCTAATTTATAGAGTACTTGATTGAAATGGGGGTTTGAAGTAGGAGTCCTTAAATGGTAAATAGACCATTATATTTTCATGGACAAAAATGGACATATATAGGTGGAAAGAACCAAAGTTTTTAATGAAGGGTAATTTAGTCATTTGGTAATAAAAAGGAATTAAAAGGGAAAAAGATGGCAAAATATGCTCATCTTCTTCATTAGGCCGAATTTTCAAGTGGTCACCATAGCTAGGGTTTGTTTCAAGCTTCCAAGCTCTATAGTAAGTGATTCCAATCCCCGTTTTTAATGTTCTTTACATTTTTGAAGCCCCAGTAGCTCGATTTACCTTATTCTATCAATAATTCATGCTAGGGTTCATATTTTGGAAAAATACCCATAGGTGAAATATGTTTATTTTGATGTTTTATGATAGAATATGAAGTCTGAAATTATGTTAAACAACTTTTGCTAAGTGATTTTAAGTGAAAGCGAGTAAAAGCGAACTTCATCAAGAAAAATACCCAATGTTCATAAGTACAAGTTAGAGTGAGAATTTGATGTTGCCATAGAAGGAAAAATGATCAACGTGTCACAAAACATAAGAATAAGGGATAAAGTTTAATTTCCGAGCTTTGGGGAAAAAATGTAAATATGTAAAGTTTAGGGGCAAAATTGTAATTTTGCCAAAGTTAGAGTTAAGGACTGTTTTGATGAATGTGAGTATTAAATAAGCTAAATTTGCTATTATAGATCAAGAAGAACGAAATCCAGAGTTAGATCAAGGAAAAAAAGATAGAGGACTAAATCGATATAGTTGATCGTATTTTGTTTCGAGATAAGTTTACGGTAAATAAATGCAATATTCTATTATTTTACATTTAATACTGTTAAATTCCAGTATTTACATATTTATTCTATAAATTTATTATTTAAAGACTCAAGTATGAATTGACTGGAAAAGTTATCTCGAGAAAGTTAGGTTGAACCTTAGGAATGTGTAGGATACAAATGTCATGACATTAGGGTTTAAGGAAATCATGTAAGACCATGTCAAGACATGGCATTGATGTGTTACTATAAGGCAAAGGTCCCATGTAAGACCATGCCACGGCATGGCATTGGTGAGTTCATAAGGCAAGGATACCACGTAAGACCATGTCAAGACATGGCAATGGTTAAGTTTCATAAGGAAAGGTACCCGCGTATCCTTAGTATTCCAAGTGGTTCAACGGAAAATTAAAAGAGTATACCAAAGTAAAGGTAAGACAAGTTCAAGCTAAAAAGGTAAGGTAAGGCAAATTCATGTTAAAAGGTGCGGTAAGAATACAAGTTTAAGTATATTGAGTTAAAAGCTTAAGTGATCTTAATAAGAAAAAATAAGATAATTGATTAAGAATGTTATTATTTATTTACATGTAAACTTACTAAGCTTTATGCTTACTCCCATTCTTTAATTTTTTTATAGTATTACAAGCCAACTCGGGAATCACAAAGGCGTCGGAGATCGTTACGCACTATCAAAGGATTATATTGGTATTTTGTGACTTCGAACGTTTTAAGTTATGGTATGTTTAGGGACTTAGCCATTTTGTGTGTATGTCCTTATGATATGGCTTAAGATTGGCTTGTAAATGTTTGGTAATGATTAGCCATTAAAATGGTTAATTAAGAACATGTTTTGGATGCTATGAAATGCCTAGTTGATAGTTATTTTAAAGAAATTATGTAATTATATCTGAGGGAACAGTTTGGACAGAAGAAGTGACGTGATTTTGAAAAATCACGAAACTAGTAGAAATGGAATTATGTTGTCCATGAGATATAGGATTAAAGCTTATTGAGTCTATTTTTATAAAAAAAAATGGTGTAGGAAAAAGAGTTGTATATTATGAGATAATTGATTTTTAGTACAGAGGGGTCAGAACTGTTGGTCTGTGTGACAGGGGAGACTTTAACTAATAAATTGTACTAATTGGCCACACCAAAAATTCTGGAAAAATTATAGTAAGAATATATATGAGTCTAGTTTCAGGAAAAATTTACGGATCTATATTTCGAGTTTCGTAACTCAAGTTATAATTGATTTACTTAACATGACGCAGATGAACAGTTTCAATTTTTATACCCCGAATCAGTAAGTTAAGTTTAGTAATGCCTCGTGCTCGACTCCGGCAAGGGTCTCGGGTAAGGGGTGTTTCACTTATACTTCAATTACTTTTATTTATTGTCTTTCTATTGCAAATGTATTTGTAATGTTTATGCAGGTGAACTGTCTAGTTATCAGAAATTGTGGAAATCTCCTGCTAGTATCTCAACGCCTTTATATCTATATTTCCAGCGGTTGGTAATGCCTACTTGTTCTTTTCACCTTGATATGATTTTGATTACCATTGTTGTGAAATAACGTGCATTTGATAATGCCCTTGTTTTGTGGTGGTTTCAACTTATTGAAGATGAATAGGATGCTTCTAACTAATGAAATAACAAATTTTCAACAATGTTATAAGAGGGCCATAAATGAATCATCTATATTTTGTTGTCCCACATGGTTGTATTGTTGTGTGCTCTTATAATATTTATTCTAGCTGGTCGCATCAGATTAAAGTTATTTAAGCAACAGTTTTCTCTGTAATTCATTAACTGATCAGATCAAAAGGAATTTATCTATCCAATAGCTTCGTTTTCTGTTCTGAAATATTTGGGATTCATTGCAAACTTTTTAAAATTTCCCTTATTCTTTTTTTTTTTTTTATGTTTTTGTTTCTCTTTGCATTTGGGAACAAAGATATCACTATATGGAACAAAGTTTTTACATGGAAGATTTTAGTGACATATAAGACTAACCTTACAAATAGCCAATGAGATGGTAGTAAGCCAAGCCTACACAAGGGGAATATCATTCTTTTAGAGAAAGCAAAAAGTTTTGTGGAACCAAAACAAGCGCAAATAATATTTTCAACAAGAAGCATTAGGTATAATATTTCGGCCCAACTTTAACGCATAATAGATTTATTCTGACAACTAAATAACCAAAATGATTTTTAGCATCAGCTAGAGACTTCTTGAAATAGGAAGGGCCATCTATTGTAGTCACAGTTCCCAATTCAGTCCTAGTAATAGTAGATCAGATAAAAGGAAGGAAAAAAATGCTAACACTTACACACATCATATAAAGTAAAACTCAAGTCACAAAGCCTCAAATTATAACTTAGCAATGTATTACCTCACATGACATTTCAAACTGCTAGGCACCATAGTCAACCAGAACACAATTACAATTCTTGCTATAAATTGCTTATGAAAATAGTACACAACCAGAACACATTTCATGCAATAGCTTCTATAAGTTCATGATTTTGCAGATTTTCAGATGATAACAACATAAACAGGAAAGTCTTAGCAGTAATGTCACATCTAGAGAATCCATGTAGCCGTTCCAATTGATGCGGAGCGGTTGTTTCTTGTTCTTTCTTTTTCTTTTTTGGTTGTTTGTGCACGTTATCTTTGTAATAAATAGTTACTTACTAGCATGTGAAAATTTTATTGATGTTTATTTGAGCCTTGAAAGCTACCTATTATGTCTTAATGTTGTCAAATGTTAATTTGTTTTTTTCTTAAGATAATTATGTCGGTTTTCGAATCAAATATTTCTTCCCAAAGTTCTCGAGGAACCAAAGGAAATAGGTTCCGGAAGAAGATCTTGCGTTGGTTTCTTGTATGCTCAACTTGCACAATGTTGGAACCTTTAATGCTGATACGAGATTTAAAGCTGGTTATTTAAATGAGTTGGAAAGAATGTTAGAAAAAGTTTTACCCAATTCAATGTTGAAGGCTAAACCTAATATTGAATCGAGGATTAGACTACTGAAAAGGAATTGGTCAATCGTTTATGACATGCTTAATGGAAAAAACAATAGCGGTTTTGGTTGGGATGAGCATAGCAGCTCGTTGTTGCTGAAGATGCGGTGTGGAACTCATATATAAATGTAAGAATTATTTCAAGTCATTGTTATCTTATTTTCACTAAACTTATAACTAATATGAATTCCTCTTTTTTATAGAGTCATAAAGAAGCTGGTCAATTTAAACATCGTAGTTTCCCTTATTACGACTAACTTACTGCCATTTACGCAAAAGATCGAGCCACTGGGAAAGATGCTCAAACAGCTGCTGATATCATTAAAGAAATAAATGTTGAGGATGTAGCTACTACAAATATTCATGAAGAAAGAAACAAATTCTATGAATGTGAAGCTAATATCTCTTTGGATGACATGGATGTTTCAGCTACAGAATCGCAACCAGCTAGAAACCAAGGGGGTTCTACACCTTCAAAGAAGAAAAAATGAATTTTGATTCAAGTGATCATGTTTCTTCTTCATTTCATGATCTTGCCACTTTATTGGCGGAAAACATGCGGTAGTTGACGAACAAATCAAGAGGAGTATTGCCTCCGATCGATAATTCAACAAAAGTCGAAGAATTTCGGACCATCCAAGAAAAAGCTATAAATTTATATCCAACATTATGTGAAATAGAAGGTTTAATTGTGGATGAGCGTTTTGAGCATTGAGCAAAATTCGGATCATCCAACGCAAATGCTCATTTTCTTTAGTTTACCTTCTTTCAGACGATTGGAATGGGTCAAGATTTCTTTCGACCATTAAAAATCATAGTTGTATTGATGATATTTTGGTAACTTTTGTGTTTATAATATTTGGGACGGTATGTTTTAGCTTGGTATTATATTAATCTATTTCTAATTATCTCCATATAGTTTTTTCCTTCAATAGCCATTGAATGTTTTGATCTTCTTGAAACGAATCTATCAATCCTTAGTGCAATTTTAGCGATTGGTTATTATGTGAATTAAAATTAGATATATTTTATTTTGATACATTAATTTTGCTTTCTCACTCTTTCTAGTGGGAAGTTGAAGTGAAATGCAGCTTAACTTTTAAGAAATGATTGAAATAGATGCATGGATGATCCACTTTCCCCTTTCAATTCATGTTGGTTTTTTCAAAGGCTATACAAAACTTAAGAGGATATATATTTCAACATGTCAATCATATGTTTCAATCTTTAGATAAGGTGCACAAAGCATGTATACTATAGATATAAAAACTATAACAATTGCAATAGAAATGTATACTATACTATAATATAAAGCATGCAAGACATGTACTTTAATCACATAAATTAATTAACTAATACATAGCAAGCATCGGAGTTCATCTATTTTGATTAAAATTAGCCCTTAAAGATGCATGGCATAAGTTAAAATTAACTTCCTTATATATGTTTCATGTAACTTTTTGTTAATATATGAATATTATGTTTATGCAAAATAAAATTCTCAAGTTATTTATTACTTCTAATATTTTTATTGTAGAATAATTAAATTATTTGTTTCAATAATGATATTTTAGCACATTAAATATGCATTGCAGTTTAAAAATAATAAAGTAGATTATATATATTTTATAGTATTATATATTTTGATTTTTAATTCATATCATAATTATATTAAGAATGTTATTAAATTATTTTTATTAAATTATATTTAATAATAATTATGTTAAAATATGATTAAATTATTTATTATTTTTATTAAATTATTTTCAATAATAATCTTATTAAAATTTAATAACAATAACAATAATCATCTACTTAAAAAATTACGCTAATGGTATTACGGTCATTTTAGTTCTTTTCCTTATGCTATTACAACATTATTCCATTCAACCAAACACAAGAATTTTATTACAGCTCAATTACATTCCATTCAACCAAACAGTTGAATTACTTATTACAACTCTATTCCATTACACCTCTATTCAATTACAGTTCTATTCTATTACAGCGAACCAAACGTGGCATTAGCATTTTGATCAATATGAGATTTGAATTGAAACATCAAGCAAACGAAAGGGCTGGCGCCTGGCAAAGATTATATTGCAAATTAGCCAGTCTTGGTGCTGACCATTTTGGTCTTTACTTTATGCCCACCCATATCTTGGGTGACAACTAAACACGTGGAGACTTTAGTCTTCATATTCCCCATTTGGCGTCTTCATGTTTTCCCTACCTTACCAAACTTCTTAATGTTATAAATCTAATGATCAATTCTAAATATTGTGGTATGATGTACTAGAGACTGCTATGATATTCTTACTTGAATCTCTCAAATCAGTGAGACATATATATTATAAACCAAATATTAACAATATAATAAATTGTATATTTCCGTGAATGTAAGCCACCGTATATAAACTAAAAGTTCCTTTTTATTCTTTTTATTTTCATTTCAACGTGTCACGAGTTTATTATACATAAATTTAATTAGAGAAAATTTATATTATAAAATCTATAAAAAAATTAAAAAAGTACGAACATATTGAGACTTGAACCTAAAAAATAAAGTATTTATAACCTCAATTTTATTATTTCAACAAAAGCCTCCTTAGTTTTTAGCTTTTTTGTTTCTTGTAATAGGGTATTAGAAGTATCATATAACATGATACCAAATCTGGCTGTGATAAAGCAAACCAATGTTATTAAATGACCTACCCTTCTTCATTCTATTGATTAAGAAGAAAAGGTCATTGTGTTGCTCTTTTGGGCCAAACTTTGAAAAACTGGTCTATTGGGTTTAACGCTTGAATACCTTAAAACCAAATTTAGCCGAAAATGGCCTAGACAAGAGTTTTTGATTTTTTACTTTTTTAGAAAAGTCTAAAATAGTACTTCGATAAATAATTTATTCGGAAAATTCGATCTGATAATTTATTTGTTGCTTTGACTTGTCACACAGTTCACGACTCGAGGTTTTACACCTTGTGATTTTATGTCTTCTTGCAGATAATTAATCTCTCAATTCTCAATTATTTGATAAAATTTCAAATAATTTAATATTCATTTTATTCACTTCACTAATAAAGTATATAGATTTTTCTGGCATCAATACATCCAGTAATAGTATAAATCCAAGACTATAGCTATTATTATTATCGTTCAAAACAATAAAAAATATATAAATTATATTTTCAGTATCTACAGATTTATTGCATTCTCCATTTGCATAGTTAGGACAAGTTTATTGTTGGGCACACGGATTGTTATCTCCTCTGGAAGTTGAAGGCTTTTATTGCAAAAGCGAAAATCGCTCCGAAGAAGATGACGAAAAAGGCTACCATTACAGCAGCTATTACCAAGAAATCATGGCGATAGCCGAACACTTGTTCCAGTAACTGTCTTGTAGGCATTGAGTGCACTCCATCTGATAATTTCACCGCCCTTTCATCATCAGCGTATTGTGAAACCACGAGGCCGTACAAACTCCACGCTATGGGATTTGCCCAGTAATACCATCTCCACCAAATTGGAATTCTCTGGCAAATTTACACAACTGGGTTATTACAAATAAAAACATGAATGTGATTTAAAAGGTTCTCCAAAATTGAATAGTATGTTTATATCAGTACATTCTAGAATCTGCAACTGGAAAATGATGGGATGAGTTTGATGGAAGCCTATAGTTATTTAGGGATGGCAATGGAGCGAGCCTCATCTACCTCCATCCCCTTCTTATAAATGTTGACCATATTTTATGGGAAGAAATCAAATTACTGAAAAACCGTGAAAGCAAAACTGATGTTCTTTCTCTCTCAATAAACGTAAGTGTGCAATTATGATAAACACACTAACACAATTTTTTACCTGGAAAACCTCCCTTTAAAGCAAAGTTTAAAATTCACAAGAACTGAATTGAGACTCCACTAAAAGGTCATGCTAAAAGATCACAATTATTATAATGAGCATATAACTCTAAAAAGCCAACAAGTAATCCCAAGTAAGAAGGAAAAGAAGCTAAGAGTGGATCATGGATGAACCCCCGATTGAACAGTTGATCGAAACTGCTTTCCTTTTGAGTGTGCCGCCTCTCACTTTCCCAACATTCTAACGTGTAAAATGTTGCCCCCGCCTTTTAATTAAAGGGCAAAGTGGGTTTTCCACACATAGTGAGACTCACGGCCCAACAATATTTGTCTCCATGAATATCGGTGATGTCCATAACCAATTTGCGTTGTTTATACAATATCTTTCAGATCCACTTGGATGCTAATGAAATTTTTAGGGATGCATGCTATGTCAATCTAAATACATACCTATATGTTGGATCTTTCATACCCATATCTGAATATTGTCTAAGAGGATGCTGGATATAAGTACAACAAAAATAACACAATCGGAGCAAGAACACATAGCAGATTAGGCGAGATGAAGAGTGAAGAAAGCAGCTGCTTTATTACCTTGTGGGGAATCATAAAGCCACTAAAAAGGTTCCAAAGCATATAAAACGGAGCCGCGATGATAGCAGCCACATTGTGATTTGGTGTGACAGCAGTAGTCATCATTCCATAGAAGGTGAAGTATAACAGAGTTGAGTACATAAAGAATATGTACCAAATGAATTTCAAAGCAGTCCACTCAAATGAGGCCATAGAGTAGAATATCGAACAATAAATTACCGACTGTGCAAATACATAAGGGAACTCGATAGCAACCTGCGAAGCAAACGGAATGAATCAGCTCATTTCTGTAGAAAAAGTAAAGGGAATATGCAGCTTCTATTTGTGTGGAATGCTGAAAATAGAAGGTAGACCTGAGCAAAAGCAAAGGCTAGGCCTGAATACATTCCTGCGGCTCTTTCTCTGTATGAAACGAATCTCTCAATGGACACAACAGGTTGAACAGCAGTTGCATTTGTAATACCAATGAAGAGGACTGCCGCATACATCGACCCCATTGCATTGAACAAATCTTGCTGGCTCTCCCTGTAAGTGAAACACAGAGGAACAAAATAAGCACATAAAACAACTCAGATTCTTTACTATATTGATTTGAAATAATATTTAGAAGATAACTAGAAAACCTTTGTGAACCGAATTTCCAGCATATTGTTCCAAGCATCAACGAAATCACAATGGTGTAGAAGAATTTAACTGCTGTGTATTGGGGGTTTCGCCAATAAGATAGATTTTGCTTCCAAAGACAAGTTAAAAACTGTTCAAAAAATGACTGGGAATACTTGGATGGAAAGTTCAATTCTTTTGAATTACTACTTGGCTTGCTCAGATTTTCAACCAACTCCCTGTTGCGTCTGGAAGAAAGCAAGAAGATGAAGTTACAAAAAAAAAAAAAAGGATTTTGAAAGATATTGTTTAGAACTAAATAAAACCTAATTGTAAGCGAATCAAAAGTATTCCTACTGAAATAGATTAGATCTTCGATAAATGTCTGCAAAGTCCAAACCCAAACGGTTTTCTTCAGCTGTAGAAGTAACCTCAAGCATCCAAGCAGCAGGATTGTAGCCAGGTCTGATCTTAGGCACTCCTTCAACTGACTAGAAAACCAAAATATAGATCAGCAGGAATAAGGACAAGTTCTACTCTCTTTTCTGGGCCAGTGGCCAAGTTCATAGTTCACTAGACCATATGAAATACATATTCTAGTAGCTAAATATACAGAATCTGACCTCAAAATACTTTATGAGTTCGCTAGAGTTGGGGCCTAGTGGACCAGCATATATGAGCTCTCCCCCACGTTTCATAAATAAAAGCTGCCATCATAGATTAAAGGAGAAGCTGAATGAAGATGGCATCAAACTGGCATTTCTATATTTGTGTATATATTTGCGTGTAAGATCATCTGTAAAACAAAATCTCAAAGAGAGAAAAAGACCTCGTCAAAGGATTCAAAAATGTCTATGCTGGGCTGATGGATAGTGCACACAATTGTTCGTCCAGTATTCACAATATTTCTCACAGTCCTCATCACGATGGCAGCAGATCTAGCATCCAACCCCGTTGTAGGCTCATCCATGAAGACTATAGATGGATTGGCGACAAGTTCAACAGCAATAGTTAACCTTTTCCGCTGTTCAGTGGACAAGCCATCAACACCTGGCAGACCAACCAATGCCCCACTTAATGGAGTGAGCTCCACAAGTTCCATCACCTCCTCAACAAATGCCTGAGAATCCATCCCTAAATAAGTCAATATGGTACACCATGCTGTCAAATAGTACTATACAAGCATAAATAAAGATATATTCCAATTACCCTTTGTATCTCCAAGTCAACATCCGATGGTAATCGAAGCCAAGCAGAGAACAGAAGTGATTCCAGAACGGTCAAACAAGGAGAATGAATATCATTCTGCTCGCAATAACCTGAAATTCTTGCAAAAGTTTCTTGCCTTTTCGGATAACCAGATATATTTATGCTCCCTTCTATGACCCCTCCAGTTTTCCGACCAGCTAAAACGTCCATGAGTGTAGTTTTACCAGCACCACTGACACCAACCAAAGCTGTAAGTACACTAGGTCTAAATGCTCCAGTAACATCAACCAACAACTGCAATCTGTCTTCAGTTATACCTTGTTGCTTCAACTCCTGGAAAAACACATAGACAAAAAGTTAACTCATCAACATATTTCTATAAAATAATTAGCATAGGGAAATAGGACAATATACTATACCACAGGGATCTCCACAAAGTAATTTATATTGCTGAAAGACATAGAAAGTGGTTGAAATGGGAGAACCATGCCTCTATGCTTAAAATATTTTCCTGCCCAGCAGTTGAATAAAAAGATTGAAACATTTGGCAGCATAAAAGAAAAAAGGCTAAAGATCGGAAATGTCTTTTGCTCACCATTTACTGAGCTTGAATATTGCAAATAATGTCTCAGCTCAGTTACATTTTCACCCTTCCTTCTATTGTCTCTCTCTTGCAGCTCTTCCTTGGAGAAAACTGCCTGTTGCTTCCCCAGAGCTATAATAAATGACAAAGGCATAAAATTGATTAGATTTACACCAGATATCATATATGTTTTCCTTGGAAAGGAAATTCATGATGGACAAATTTCAATAGGAATGAGATGGCTTACGGTTAAGGTTAGCTAGAAAGAATGTAAATAGAATATTGAGCAAAACTGTATATCCAAGCAAAGCACCAACACCAATCCAGTACCAGTAGCTCTCTGGAAAATAGCTGCGTGCTCTCAACAATGCCTCACCCAGTGAGAAGTTAGTGTAGTTTCCAGCTCTCTGTAAAAATGGTAATAAAATACGGTGAGTTTCAAGCTTCAACATAAAATTGAAGCCAAATTCCAACTTAAATCATCTCACATTCAGAGAACATGATTCACATTTCACAAATGGAAGAATAAGGAGCCCAATAAGGGTGAGACACAAATATCAAGCTACTAAGCATAAGTCTAACTAAATAGATGGATAGATTGCTCAGAGACATTGTCACAAGCTTAGGCATGCTTGCTCATGAAGTTAAAAAGCATAAAAAAGTAAAAAACTATAATGTTGCTAAAAGGAAATGGAAAGTACTTCTCTAACTCGCCCATTAATCACAAAATAAAAGTGCAAACTTAGCATGTTTATGCTAACTATCAACAATCATTCAGCAGTTATTGCTGCTGATTTTATTCTTCTCCAGACATCATTAGTATTGCTACATGATGACAGATTAACAGAATATTCCACAGCACCAAAATAATCAAGGCAATAATAAATATTTATTGATGTTACCTTATTCCAAGAATTTCCAAGGAATTCATTGACAGAGGCTGCATTTTGAGCATACATCAAAGGAGAAACCCAATAACCCCAGATCCACCAGCTAGGGATATGATCTGTCAGATTGAAGAAGAATAAGTAATCATATAGCAATTATAGAAAATGGAGAGCATGTTTGTCTAACCTCTTGAAATGATATAGCCTCCAAGAGCCATGACCACCAACATAGCAAAAGATCCAAAGGTGTTGGCAACTATCATATTTCTGCCCAAGGAGCCTATCACACGAAAAAGAGCTATAGACATCTGGTGCAGACAGAAATATAACAAGAACTGCCGAAGAAATCTGCAAGGTTTAGAATTAAAGTGAAGATTGAATCTCAAAACTTCTGCGATACATAAAAATCATCGAAAGCAACTTTACCTGGTGAAGTTAGGATCATAACCAATTACGTAGTATGAAATTGCCACCCAGAAACCAGACTCGTAGAGGGAAGTTGGAATACTTAGCAGCCAAGAAGGCAGCGTATAAGCCCAAGTTGGATAGAAATGCAAATCCCTGTGCTTATAAAGAACAGGAAGTTTGGCCACCAACATTGAAACCTCCGTAAATCCATTGAAAAGAATAATGACCATGGAAAAGTAAAGTGCCCCTAGATACAATCCTCCATCATCGATTGTATTGTGATGCAGCACAGTCCGCACAAACACACTCATTGTGATTAATGCAACAATAAAAAGCTGGACAAGGAAAGAAAAAACTAAAAATCATATTAAATCTCAGTGGAACTGTGAAATGAGTTGTTATGACAGGAGGATAGAAAGAGAATAAGGTTAACCAAATCATTAGAAGTGTGCTAGTGTTTTGAATCGTGAAGTTTTAACACTTACCTGAATAAATTTGAAAACATAGATAAATGAATTCCGTTTCATCAGTAGCATCTGCCAGTTAAAGTTGATTTTAAGAAGTTCATTCTTCTTCACTCCATAGCGAGAAGTTGACAGTGCTGCTGGATGGCTATAACGCTTATCGAATGGAATGCTTAGTTCCTCGTACAAATTTTTCCCAGTTTGATAGGATCGGAAAGCTTCAGAAAATTTTCCTGGAGTAATGTAACGATAAGGCTGGAAAGGAAGAGACCAATACTGTTGTTGATCCTTTTTCGACAAAACCTGTGCACAGAAAACTTGAGCAAATAGAATACCATATAGATTGTATGTCTAAAAATCAAGCTCTAGCCCCATACCTCTTGCAAGAAGTCTGCCACATTCTTTCTTTCAGGACACTTAAATCCCATAAAAGCAAAGAAATCAAGGGCCTCCTCACGAGGCCCCTGGTATACAATCTGGCCCTCACTTAAAAGTATAACATCATCAAACAACTGGTAAGTTTCAGGGGCTGGCTGAAGCAGAGAAATCACAGTAGTCCCATCGAGTGCACAGGTTGAATGTCTCAAGTATTTAATAATTTGATAAGTAGTAGAACTATCAAGCCCATTCGAAATTTCATCCATGAACAACACCCTGGCTGGCCCAACTAGTAATTCACCTGAAATAACAGTTCTGCCAAATCAGCATGAATGAAACCAAATAGCTCCTTCTTTGAATAAAACACACATACAAATAGCTCCTTAGTACACAACAAGAAGAGAAGGTGCACAACAAATCATAAACCTGTTGTAAGCCGCTTTTTCTGGCCACCGGATATCCCTTTAAGCATTTCATCTCCCACCAATGTGTCGGCACATAGATCCAACCCTAAAATCTTTGTCAGATGAATTTTAGTGCCTCAGAAGAATCAGTGAAACTTAGGTCTTGTTGAAGTGCAGTTGGTAAGAAAAATGTGTCACTTAAGGCCTTGAAAAGTATATTAAATGCAGTGGCACATGCATCAAGGAGTAACCAACATCTTGAAAATACCTTCATGATGTATTCAACCACGAGGCTTGTCTCGTTTCCCCCCAAAGCTAGTGACTAGAAACAGGAAGTTGTGTCGTTAATAACTCTTAGCCATAAAGATCTACTAAAATGAAAACATAACTACCCAAGAAATACGGGAAACACATCCATCTCACCTACCTTCATAAAGATATCAAGATCTTCATCAGGTTTTATCCCAGCATTCTTTTCTCTTCTTGCAAGTTCCACAAGCATGTCTTTTGCAAGCAGACATAAGTAAGCGACATGGAATTGCAACTTATGTATGTAAAGTTGATTTCTCAATGCTTACCATATTTAGATCCAACACCTTGACACCGTCCTGCAAATTCAAGTGTTTCCCTCACAGTCATTTCTGCCACATGCCAGTCCTGTTGGCTCACATAAGCAGATGTCCTTGGAGGAACGAATTCCTTTAGCCCATGTCCATTATATGTAACTTCCCCTGACATCTTCAAAGCGATAAAATATAATGAACAACAAGAAAGAGTATTGACACAAACGCAAAATCTTCCAAGCATCTAAATACCTGCAAATGAGTTCCAAGGCGTCCAGCCAGAGCCAACAGCAACGTTGTCTTTCCAGAACTTGGAGGACCTAATAGTAGCGTTAATCTGCCAAAATATGTAGTAGTTAACAGTTCCGCACCTCAACATTATGAATCCATATGCAACAATAAGTAGCAACGCATACAAACACACCTTGAAGGCCTTACAATCCCACTACAATCGTCTAATATAGTTAACTTACTTCTCCTTCCTTGATACATACGCAATTGTCTCAAAAATGCCTGAAAACCACATTTTTTTAATAACTAGAAATTAAAATGAGCATGGCCGTAAATAGCTTTATATCCCAAAGTCGGTTAATGGTTTAAGATTTTACCTCTGCCATATTAAAGATAAAATTGGGGATTGTTGGCAATGCTCTGCTCCCAACATGAACAAAAGATTCAACAGTCAGATTCTGAAACCGAACC
Source organism: Gossypium rotundifolium (assembly GCA_025506655.1). Classification (NCBI taxonomy): domain Eukaryota; kingdom Viridiplantae; phylum Streptophyta; class Magnoliopsida; order Malvales; family Malvaceae; genus Gossypium; species Gossypium rotundifolium. Next base: position 196,949,362 of record CP106734.1, on the reverse strand, counting down.
TCAATCTTCGGGAATTTCAATTCTACTCTGTGACACCACAAATAACCAGAGCAATATTTAAGCAACTGTTAGCACCGAGGCGAGAAAAAATAGAAAACAATCTCAACTTAGAAAAGAAATGCAATATTTTTCCAGAAAATGAAAAATATAATTGTAAAGGTTTAAATTATTTAAGTTTTACTTTTAAAAAGGATCACAAATGTTAGTATTTGATGAATCAATAAATTTTTTAAAAATATAATCATAAAGTTCACTTGACTGAAGCCAACAAAAAGAGCGACCGATGTCACTTTAGAACAAAATTTCGTCGCTAAAGTTCAAAAACAAGCTTTTGCTTGTAATTAGTGGAAGGTATTAGTATGATACATTAATTGTTTTTAAGTCAAAAAGATTGATTCATAGATGCTATTACAATTGTTTCATAGATTATATTAACTTAGCTTAGCTAATTAAACCGTACGGTCAAACTAACGTCAGATTTTAAAAAAAAGGATCAAAAGATCCCAAAATCTTGATTTGCCATTCTTGTCAATATAAAAAGCAGCAAAGAGTTATTCTCTTTGTTCTTTCTTTTAAACTTAACAGAACACTGATGACTGAACACACACACACACACACACAAAAAAAAAAAAAGTAAGTAAATCCAGCATTACGCCTCGATTCGTTTCCTCATACGATCAAAGAACTGTTCAGGATCATCCTCGGCAGATTTAACGAGCCGTTCGAGTAAAAGCCTTTGATCGGTTAACTCGAGCTCGCTCACATCCACTTCTTTGCGGTCGCCAACCATGTTCCTAAAGATTCCCCTTCGAACTCGAGCGTAAGTTGGCAACCTCTCCAGCGCCGCCCACCTCAGTGCCTCCTCCTCATCATCTTCCTCCCTGAACGAAGCCGACCTGGAGAACACATTCTCCGCCGAGTTCCACATTGCCTCCGTTCAAAGATCTAAACAACAAAAGAAAAAAAAAGAAAACCAAACCCTATAGAGATTAAAGAAACAAAGAAAAAAGAGAGTTCAATTGTGAGATTTAGAAATGTGGCTGAGAGTGCTTTTGTAAGTAGAGATTATGGTCTTCAAAATAGGTAGTTGAGCTTTGCAATTGCATTTATGGCGGGCTTTTTTTTTATTTTTGTAAAATTGTGGGCTCTGTTTCCTGCTAACGTAATTGTAGAAATGCTTACGTCGTTTAACTTTTCTGTTGCATCCGTTCGGTACGTTATCATTAATAGCCGCGGGAAAAGAATATAAAAGTGGCGGGGGCAACCTCTCGAGTCGCGTACACTGTAATCCCTCTTAGATTGTGAAATATGTAAGGTTAAAATATGTTATTAGTCCTGTAACTTTTAAAAATTTAAAATTTAATCCTTATACTTTCCAATTTTCTAGATTCAGGTCTAATAGTTAATATTGTTGTTTTTGTTAAATTTATTGGTGTGATATTTTGAAACTAAAAATAAAAATGTTTTAATAAACCTGAATTTATCAAAAATTAATAATATTAATGGTTAGATTTGAATTTTAAAATCTAAAAAGAAATAATTAAATTATCAAAAATAAAAATATAATAACTAAATTTTAATTTTTTAAAAATACAGAAACTTATGTCACATTTTAACCTATGTAACTTGGGCTACACACGTGATGAGGATGCGGGGATTGGGTATATGATTAATAGAGCTGCCAGTGGGCTGAGAATCAATGTCTGATGTTTCTAAAAGTGAAGAACACGAATCACCGGCAGCGGCAGAACATGACAAGGGCATGTTTTGTAAATTGTAACGAACCCCTTATTTTCTTTCTTTTCTAAAATAAAATTATCATGTACTTTTATGCAATTTGCATGGTATATGGCAAAAGAGATTTATTGATTTAATAAATGAAATTAATAGTATATTGCATAGCCGACAAAATAAAAAGAAATTATTTAACGATAGGAAAATTGAAATTAATAAAATATAGGATAAGTTACTTACAAATTTATAATTTAGTCTATATATTTTTATTTTGATAAATTGAATCTATTTAGTTTTCAGATCTTAAATTTCAATCCAAACTATTGATATTGTTATTTTGTTAATAGTTTGACTAGAATTTTAAATCTAAAAATAAAATAATTAATTTTAAATCTAAAATTAATTTTCAATCCAACTTTGAAAAAAATATAAGCTATTTTACGATGGATAGTCTTTTAAAAATTTAAGACATAAATACTCGTATTTTATTCTTTAATTTTTTATTTTGAATTTTAATAAATTTATTGACTATATGACTTGTTGTTAAATAACTTCACAACCATAAATATTAAAGAAATTATAAATGATAGTTACTATTTTTATCAATAATAAAATGACAAATTAAATTAAAGAAGAGACCATCATATTCAACCACAAATTGGGACTTTGAATTAGGTGTCGGGAAAACATGCATTTAATTTCTGTAACAATTTTAGTCCCACCTAATTAAACAACTACATAATATAACCTATATTTGTATGATCAAAGCCTAAAACTTGAGTTTCTTGTTACCTACTTTCTCCTTGAAAATAATGATAGTTTGGTACTGCATTCTTAACTTCAGCTCACTTTTTTTTTTTTTTTGAATTCATTATTTTTAAGGGGGGAAATTAAGTACTCGTACAATTTTATTTAATAAATTGTTCAAATTTATTTGTATATTTATTCGATTTTCTAATTTTGAACTTTTATAGTGTTAAATAATTTTTTGGGGGATAATAAAAGAGGCTTAACAAAGCCTATACAACAGCGGGCTCCTAGTGACAGAAGAAGTTGTTGCAAATTGCTTGTCAAAGGCAAAAGCACCACCAGCAGAAGTCGGTGGAGCAGTGAAGATGCATGTTTCTCGAGGTAGTTCAGCCAAGCTAGGCCATAATATCAGCAACCGAGTTTCGATGACGATTAATGTGATGAAAGCTCAATTGCCATTCTTTAGAACAGAATTCCTTTGATTCCACTGATTTCAGAAAGACCATTAGTTCCAGCATAGCCGCTACAAATAATGTTAATCAGGAGCGCATTATCATTTTCGGCTTCGACCTTCTTGTAACCTTTATCCAGCTTGGAAGATAGAAGCCGTACCAAGCTTCTTCATTATCCAATTATCCAGTCCCCATTTGCATCTTGCAACACTCCTCCAATTGCAGAGGTCTGATTGCTATCATGAACCGAGCCATCTGAATTAATTTTGATCCAGCCGACCTTGGGGGACACCAACAACTGTTATGATTGAATGTTAGAGTAGCATTCCTCTTTACAGGATCATGCTGAACGCTCTTAGCTCAGGAAAAACTCCTTTTAACAACCTCGATAATACTACTATGAGATCCATTGAAAATGACGTCATCTCTATTCTTCCAAAGGGACCAAATGACGATTGAAAACAACGAGGGCCAAGAGACGCCCTCAACAGATAGTCCACCAGCATTTTTCAGATTCCATAATAGCCACTCATGCAAAGACATTGAGAAGAAGGAAGTACGTACTTCAATCGGAATGAGCAAGATCCAAAGGCCTTTGGCAAAGGAGCAATCTCTAGCATAGTGTAAACTACTTTCATTGGCAGCCCCACACCCTAATGCAGTGGCTTTCCTCAGTCATTCCACGACGCAAATGCTCACCATTGGTCAGTAATCTGTCAGGTCCCAGTTCGCATCTTCAACATCCCATTGATCTTGGTTCATAGCTTTATAGGTTTCCGAGACAGAGAAACGACCACTGTTTGACCAAGTCCAAGAAAGTTTGTCTACACCAGCATCAGCAGAAGGAGGCAACATGCTTTCAATGACAGACAGGATGTTACGGGGAGGAACGATCTCCCAATGCCAATCAGCATTAAGACCAACCATATTAGCAGCCGATACATAGTCATTCAATGGGGATCATATTATTTAAAAGAAAAATTAATCACAATAAGATCAAGGGGTTTAATTTTGGGATTAATTACACCTTTTTCCCCGAGAATCATAATATTGAATTCCATTACGGCTACGAGACAGGTAAATCTGTAATGTTAAACGCATTGGCAAATACTATTTACTGATCTTTAATTTAGTGGACCTATCCTACTTTCAACTACAATTATGTGTCATTTTCTTTTGGTAAGAGCCTTTAATGCCTTAGTGCTTCAATTATTTTCATAAATTTGGATAGACATCAATATATGAATATGAATATTCATCTCAGTTTTTTTAATTAAAAATAATTGGTTTAATATATTAATTAGTATTTAAGTTTGAAATTCTTTTTAATGTGTTACTTTAATTTGACAAAATTATATATTTTGGTACTTAAAGGTATCCTTATTATTTTTTAATTCGAGTTTTAAGGTTAATTTGATGAAAATTAATTTTCAATTTGAATATTTCATGATTTTGTCAATAAAGCAAATTTAGTGCTAGTTGTGGATTTGTTTAATTTTGCATTTTATTTGTCAAATATAATCGATGGATGTGATTTAATTTGAGTTTTAAGATTGATTTGATAAAAGTTAATTACTAATGTTATTAAGTCAGAATTTTTACCAAATAAACTTTAAAACCCAAACCAAACATTAAAAAGTTAATAATATGTTACGTTCAAGATAAAATTATATAACTTTTGTCAAATACAAGTACTACATTAAAAATATAATACAAATACCACATAAAAAAAGGGTCAAACTCAAATATTAAATCATGTGTTAAACCAAAACAATTCAAATATAAAAATCTAAAATTCTTGAAAAACGAAATTCAGTATATATGAAAATATGATATTAATATTTATAATATATAAATTCCGTATTTCTCAAATAATGTTTTTCTCTCATTTGTAGAAAAGAAAAAGCGCAAATTAGAAGTATACACGTAATACCAGCTTATCTGAAATTGAAAATACGAAACATTCATTAAAATGTTAATGAATAGGTAAGTATTTTTTTAATATTCATATTCGAAGTTTATAATTGTCTCTCTTAATAATGTTATTTTTAAAATTTAAATATATATTTTTCATTGCACCTAAGTTCCAACCACTTGTCGGTATATAGATAGGTATTTGAATTGATCGTTAGTGCATTTTATTTTTGTCACTAGAATTTATTTTTATTCATATTTAACGTTTTATTTCGGGATGATATTAGGTATGGCCCGATCCAACATGTTACTTTTGGTTGGTATTGGGTACGGCCCAAACAGAGAATTTTGCTGAAATTTGAATATAAATTAAAAAAAAAAATGACTCCAAGAGCCTCAACTACCGTTACTTTTTTTCTAAAGTGGATATGAAAATAATATCATTGCAGGTTGAGACTTATCCCATGGCCATCACCTCCATTGCTCCAATAGCCGGACCATACCAATTACAACATGGCCTTGCCATGCTATGGTAGTTTGATATAGGGAATCCCAAAACCAGATAGATTAGATTTTTCATATCGGTTAACCTTTTTGATAATTTTTTTATCTATTATTATTTAATACGCGTTTAATTATCGTTTATAATTTAATTCTTACATTTGATAAATAAATATTACATATTTAAAGGGTGATAATTAATATTATTTTTTAGATGAAAAATAATGAATTAATTATAATAATATGATTATGTTAGTTGAGACTTGACACTCCACCTCTATGTAATAATTATAATTTTAAAGTAAGTTTTCAATTTATATTAATTAATCAGATAAATGTAGAATATGATTATTTTTTGGTAGAAAAAAATATGATTCTTCACTTCATCTCGGAAGGTATGTATATATATTATAATGTCACGTAGCTTTGGTAATATTTGTTGGTTTTTGTTAAGGGAAATTGTATCTCGTATTTTCAATAAAAGATATTGTTTCATTGAGAGGTTCTTATAATCTCGGTTATATCTACAGCAATCATCGACCAAGACACCCTTTCGAGTGTGACAATACCTTCTGTTGGGGGTCCGAAATTTAACTCCCCTCAACACTTTCATATTTGATCTTAAACATTAATAATATAATCCTGGATGGATTAAATTATTAAAAGAGAGAAATATCAACCAATATCTGGATATCACACCAATACAAGATTACAGCATGAAAAGGTAAAACGATGGTGATAAAACTGACAAATTAAATTTTTGTGACAAATGATACTCAAGACATGTATATATATTATAATATATATTCATGCATGCCCCATGGAATAAATAAGTTTTAGCAGCAAACTAAACTGCGGATGTTATTGGTGGATAACACTTGCATTATTTTACAATAATTAAGATGGGGTGATCTAATTCCCGGAAACAAGAGCAAGTGATGATGAGAGTGGAAATTAAAACATTAGCTTAAAGGAAAGGCACGAAACGTATCCCATTCTCCAATATAAACTCTAAAGTCTCGTAGCAGCAGAAACAGCAACAACATGTAAACAAGCTGCATCCACCACTACAGCAAAACAGACTTTTAGCGGCGTTTTTAAGCGCCATTAATAGAGCTTATGCGCTTGAAAAACGCCACAAAAAACGCCGCTAAAAGTGGCGCATAAAATTTAGCGGCGTTTTTGAGAAAACGCCGCTAAAACCATGACTTTTAGCGGCTCTCAACACAAACGCCGCTAAAAACATGACTTTTAGCGGCGCTTTTTAAGCGCCGCTAAAGGTCATGACCTTTAGCGCTTTTACCATAAACGCCGCTAAAGATCATGACCTTTAGCGCTTTTCTCAAAAACGCCGCTAAAGGTCATAACCTTTAGCGGCTTTTACAAACGCCGCTAATTTGATCATGAAAAATAAAAAATTAAAATATTTTCTTCATATCAAAAATTTAAAAAATTAAAATTTTGCATTTAGCGCTTTTTTTACAAACGCCGCTAATTTGGTCATGAAAAATAAAAAAATTAAAATATTTTTCTTCATATCAAAAAATTAAAAAAATAAAAATTTTGCATTACTATTGGATCTCTGATTTGTTTGGTACCGAAATACCACATTTTATGTCACATCAATCTACATATTTTCCTTCAATAAATGACCAAAAAAGGGAAAAAAAATACAAAAGGAAACCTAGATTTGCTCGGGCGATCATCTACCACATCAGGTTGTCTCTCTGCACTTCTGTCAGATTTAGCATCTTCTTCAATGCCATTGCTCTTTCGCTCTCCATTTTCCCTAGGAGCTTCACACTCCTTCACCAAACCAGCCACTTCAGTCTTTATGCGAGGAATTGCTCTCTCTGTAGCAAAAGGGGATTGGTTCCCAGCTGCAAATCGTAGACAACCCAATTGATATAGTGTAGTAAAAATAAAAAACGTTCAAAGAACAGAGAATTATCCATATCAGTAGGCTTTAGCAAACAAAGCAAGAAAATTGGATAGAAGCTATACTGCTTCCTATTAGTGACCCTGAGCTTCGTTCTACCTTTTCCAATGCAACAACCAAGACTAATGTAGACAAATGAAAGTCAGAAAGCATAATTAGTTTATGAAGAAATAAGAAAAATTCAATTCATCATTCATCAAACCAGATGAATGCACAGAGCACATAACAAAGAAAAGGGAATAAAAATTATCATATCAATGTCATATAAAGACAATGTCATATAAAATTATTGAGATGAATTCTAACTTTTTGAAGAGTCGAAGTGCTTATATTACCATTATATTAACTTATAATTTCATAAATTTCAAAAGGACTAAAAGGCTAATACTTGCCTCTTTATCTACAACCCGACATTATCAATGAATCATATGATACCACATAATTAAAAATGTAGTACTAATGAACCTCAAAGTTGTGGTCTATTAGTTGGATGTTCGCTTTTTTCCAGAAATAACATGAGTATAAATAATAATTGTACAAAAAAATGAAGTACCGATAAAGACTAAAATTGAAATCTTAAAAATTTAAAGTCTCGGTCCAAACCCTGAACTTAGTAATATTTGAATTGACATAAAATATAAATAAAACTAAATTTACCTTTATTAACTAATCAATGAGATGCATTTTTTTGGTATACTTAATACATTACAAGCTGTCGTATTCAAATAATCTTTTAATTACCTGACCAAGATGGTGGAACAAAAATAGATGTTGATTCACCTGGTTGAAGAATGAAACCTGAAGGGGAAATTTGTGTAGATTCAGGATTAGACACTACCGTTGGCCAAACTGTATAGTTGCAATTGTTTACAATAGTTAACGCTGATGAATGAGCACCTGTAAAACCGGAAAATGGATTTAATTCCAAGCCCAAAAAAAAAAAAAAAAGAGCAACAATCAACCTTTCTTTGTTAGTCTTGAATATTTAAATAATCATTAATACTTAAGCCTATATAACTGGATCAAAGAGGTGGGTGAGCGGAAAGAATGGTTGGGATGATTGGCAACGGTTGACATGGGGAATATGGAAAACATAAAAATTTCAAGTCAGAAACCATAATGCAGGCCAGAACTTCCACAATAACCTACTGCTGCGGCTGAGGGCATGGAAAAGCGGTATCTAAACAGTGACAAGACAAACAAAGGAGCCAAGCAAGCAGAATTTCGAACAGGACCTTAGAGAGGCTTTTGTTAACAGATTGAAATAGGATATAATCACTTGTGTTGCAATAAACACCCAAAATCTGGAGGAAGTTATTAAACTTAGATTCCACAAGTGGAGTTAACAGAGTCATACATATTTAAAAAAGAATTACACATGTGGCTCCACTGCTAGTGTATCAAAATGAATTCCAACTTAAAAGGCAAGCTAACATATGGTTTAATAATGCATGTTTGCTACCCACCTACCTATAAAGTTCATTTTTACCAAATTTATATAATGAAGTGAATGTATGTCACGTTTTCATAGTTCTAACTACAACAATTAGTAATCATTGATTTCTAGCAGCGATACAATCCTAGGCCATTCAACAGGATATGCTCACATGAAATGCCTGAGGCAAGGGCAGTAAAGATTATTAACTAAACAACCCCAAACTGTACATTGGACTGAAAAGGATATGGCAAAAGTTTCTTAATCTTAGTTAAAAAATTTTCTTTTCCTAAGTTAAAAATGGTCTCCTGATCTTGTCCCAAACGGGATATAGCAAACTTTACTATATCCTAACTCGATTAAAATTAGCATACTTGAGAAAGAGGTTCAATTAAGTTTATTCCGTAACATGGCATCAATTGTTAAGATTTGATGATGAAATTTATTAATAGTCACAAAAGAAAATGGTATTAAAAATATCCTTACAAACCGCAAAGACAAAAGCTTCTTTTATCAATATTCTCATCAACTTTAGCGTTTACCAAATAAGCTACCGACATAATTCTTTGGTAAAGAGATTTGAAATGTGAGAATACATATAATGCAAAAAATTAGAAAGATATGATTACCCTATTGATAGCATACTGATTTGTAAGTGAAAACTTATTCTACTCCTTGGAATGAACAAAGAACCAAAGAAACATTTAAAGCCATGTAGCTTAGATCTCATTGAAACATTTCCTAGTCCAACTGCTCGTAAATCAGCAAGGCAAATATAATCTGAAATCGTTTCATATAGCTAAAAGGAAAATATATCACCAAAATACGTCCTCGGAAGACCAATCATCAAAATGGTTGTTGGCTTCATCACTTCTAGGAGACCATATGAGCCCTTCAATAAAGCCAGAAACCTGGTCTATCTTATCTCCCAGGACCGCTACTTCTCTCCATCCCCTTTGTCCACGCATCATCTCATCCATTTTGCATGATCAATAAAAGCAGCTTGTATACTGAGTATATGAGAAGAAACAAGCGGCCTACAAGCACCCTTGTTTGTGTCATATTATTTATTCAATGAAAGGAATATCATCATACAAGATAATCATGTGATCATGTAAGTCATTATTATTTATAAATTGCAATTGTAGGACCCATACAAGCATAGGAATATACTCTATGTATCTTAATATTGAATAGACAACAACATTCATGTTCAAATCATGAAACGTGTTGTGATAATGGAAGCGGTGGCTTGGTATTATTGATTTTATATCAAGTATCAAAAGGTGCTTGTATAATTTTTCCGGCTAGTTAATTCTCGAGTGCCGGTATAATGATGAGAAAAACCGCATAATCATTTGAAGGTTCAATAGGCACTTAAGAAAATCATCAACATTTCAAACTTGAAATTTATTGTCGAGCTCAAAGTTCATTAATTACCTCTACAATGGCTACATGGAAGCTTTCGGTCTACTTGAAAGCTGCAGAAGAGCTTCATTTTCATTGCGAAGGTATATCTTTAAAAAAGGCGCAATTATTTTTATCATGCATTCAAAGAGGAAACTATAGGGAGAGAAAAAGAAGCAATAGCAAGTGATGGAAATAAATGGCATATTAAACCTACATGAGATCCTTGTGAAGACCGAGGAAGAACTAAAGACTTAAGTAGCATTTACTAAAGGAACCACAAAAGCTTAAATGGTGTGATGGAAACAATTGTCCGAGAAGCAAGATTTGTAAACTTTAAAAGAAAACACGAACAAAAGCACAATGGGTACTCAAGACAACAAAGTCCGAAATTACAATCCAAATCCAAACTTCACGAAAACCCAAAATCTGCGCCATCTAAAGCAATGGGGCAATGGCCGATGGACCCAAAGATAGTTGAGAGAAGAGAAGAATCATGTGAAGTGAATACAAAAGGGCTAAAGACTTCGTAAAAGAAAAAGAAAAAGAACTAAGAAAACTAAAAATGGTGGAATTCTAACCAATATAATCCATAGCTTCAAGCTTTGATTTTATCTCTGCAGAATTGGTGTCTTCATCAAGAAGAAGGACTCGAGACCCTTTGGGAAATCCTTCCACACGATAAATCATTTCTAGTGCAAACCATAGCTGGTTTGACATCCTTTCTCACCACCGATAAGTCTTACAATTGTCGCTTATCAACATCCGGTTATTTCGCATGACCACAAGAAATTTCACATTAAAAAGACAAGTTACAACTTGACTAATAATCAAAAGCGGTTTTTACCAAACAAAATTAAGCAAAAAAAAACAATTTTTTTGCGAATGAGAACGATTGGAGAGACTCCATTGCGGATGTAAAGTTATTTAACCAATTATTGCAAATACTTCAAAGACTCAAGTATCACCGATCTCGAAAATTAACTCATAAAAGGTTGTATTGAAATAAATGCCTTAGTTAAAGTTCTTATGCATGCAAGATGAAGTATTTTGAGCATTTACCAAGAAAAGAAAAAACTTTTGTATCGGTGATGAATAATTAATGGAATGATAGCGAAACGAAGAGAGAAATATCCGCTTTGGGTATATCGAACAACCCATCCGAGATCTCCTAAACTGGATAAAAATTAGCCAAAATTTGGAAGAAAAAATAAAAGAAAGATAAAGGAAACAGATTCAATGGAGAAGCATGTGAAACATTTCAAAGTACCAAAATGATAGATTAAAAATTAAAAAAAAAAAGAAAGAAAGAAAAGCTAAAAGGCATGCAAAACATCAAAGTCGCCAATTTTTTTTTGCAAAAATGAGAAAGACCCACCTTCTTTTCCCCCTCCCTATTATCCAAGAAAACGAAGTTGCATGCAGAAAAAAGATGATCAGTGATTTATCAAAAAAAGAGAGGGAAGAGAAAAAACCCAGAAAGAAGGTATTGAGAAGAGACTATATAGTATATAGGTAGTTTAGGGGATATAACAAGGATTAGGAAGATAGATGGCTCTCAAAGCCTTTGATACTTCTACTTACAAATTCCTTTTGGCTGTGCACTCTGTAAAAAGTTTTTAAGACAGAATAGTTGTTTTGAATCGGAAGGAACTAAGTTCCAGGCCCTAAGTGGCAAGGACGAGGAGGAAACTTACAATCTCTGCCACCACGAACGCCGCCTCTGGTTGGATGATACATTTTTTTCTTCTCTCTTTCAAATTCAACAAGTTTGAAAGGCTTTCTTCCATTGCTTAATTGATTGGCTTCGTGTTTCCTTTTTTCTTGATCGGTGAGGAAACCGAGTTGAGGATTTTGGGAAACCGATATAGGAAAATTTGGGACTTAGGTTTGGGAAACTTATTTTTTGCGTTTAACTTAAAACGCCACTATATCTTTATTTTTAACGGCGTTTTTTAAAATAAACGCCACTAATACTACTCATTTGCGGCGTTTGTATATCTAGCGCCGCTAAAGCCTCACATAAACAACGTCGTTTTGTTTAGTAATGTGTTTGCGGCGTTTTTGAAAAACGCCGCTAATACCTTCAATATTAATAATTTTTTTAGTTTAATTATTAATTAGATTCCTTAAATTAATTTTGTTTTATTTCTAACAAAATGTTTAATTTGTACAATTTTATAATTTAATTTCTCATACCTAAATACTAAAACTCTAAACTATACATCTTAACTCATATATATATATATATATATTACATTGAAGTAATTAAAAATTAATCTAATTGCTTATCAAACCCTAAAATAATATGATTTTATCTATTTTATTAAAATCCCTAATACTTAAATCCCTAAACAATAAGACTCTAACTTTATTATTCGCCAAAATCCCATAACTCTAAAATAATAAAACTAAACTATAAATTTAGCCTAAACCCTAACCTAACCCTTAATCTTAAATCCTAAACCTAAACCCTAAAACATAAACCCCAAACCCTAAACTATAAAGATTAATCCATAAACTATATACCCTAAATTAAACCATAAATCCTAAATTATCATGAGAATTAATTCAATATTTTAATATCAAAACTATCTACATTACGATTATATAAGAAATTATTTAATAATTTTTTCATTTTTAACAAATATTTTTCTATGTTTTACTTTCATTCTAAACTGTTACTTTTAATATCAAAACTATCTCATTACTTTCATAACAAATTATTGTTTTTCATTTTTAATGAAATATTTCATTCTAAACCCCTAACCCTAACCCTAAATCTTAACCCTTAACCACTAACACTTAAACCTTAATATCGGTAAACACTAACATATTAAACACTAAACAATAAACCCAAACAACAAACTTTAAAACACTAAACCCATACACCAAAATAACAAACCCTAAACCATGAAATTAATATACTAAACATTAAACCCTAAATCAATTTTAATAGCTTAATTTCTAACTTAAATGAAAACTTCTATATTGTTTAGTTAACAATTTGTAACTTTTCATAATTAAGTAACTAAAATGAAACTTTCTCATAGCTTATAAGTGAATGTATCAAAATAAAATATAATTCAAAGCGAAAAAGGAAAAATATGAAAAACTTTTAGCGTTAGTGAAAAAGCGCCATTAAAGCTCAGACTTTAGCGTTTTCCAAAAGCCGCTAAAGCTCGAACTTTAGCGTTTTCCCAAAAGCGCTTAAAGCTCAGACTTTTAGCGTTTTCCCAAAAGCGCCGCTAAAGTCAGAACTTTGGCGTTTTCCCAAAAGCGCTTAAAGCTCGAACTTTAGCGGCGTTTTCCGAAGCGCTTAAAGCTCAGACTTTTAGCGTTTTTCGAAGCGCCGCTTAAAGCTCAACTTTAGCGACGTTTTCCCAAAAGCGCTAAAGTTCGACTTTAGCGCGTTTATAAATAAACGCATAATATGTCTTTTTTAGCGTTTTGCTAATAAACGCGCTATTTTTTTTTTATGGCGTTTTCCTTCAAACGCCACTAATATATAATATTTGCGGCGTTTTCTTTAAAACGCCACTAAAACGCTAAAATTACATTTTGGTGTAGTGCACAAGACAACATTAGTGTTATTATTATAATCCAACCTTATATATACGTTAAAAAAATATTTAAATGCCAAATATATATATATAGGGGAAATTTGCACATACACGGCGTAGATAACGCCTTTTTCCTCATGGCGCTCCGGATATGTTGCCACAGTGACATTTTATTGCTTTTTTTCTCGTCGGAAAATGCAAAGCTAAGGAAAGCTGAAGGAGAAAAATGGAAAGCAGCAATGAGAGTATACCAGTGTGTGGAAGAAAGCAATTGATGTGTAGGCTTATTTATAGGGCTTTCATATTGAATCTGGACAAGTCAGTAGTGGCCAAAATATCAATCGTATATATTGTATATAATATATATATTATTAATATTAGGGCAGAAGGTTCGATCAAATCGAATAAAAAATTTCGAGTTGATCAATTTTATTTTGTCTCTTAACTCAATTAAAATTTTCTTCGAATCAAGTCGAGTTAAATTGAATGAAATTGTTCGAGTTAAATTAAAAAATTAAACATATCAAATTAAAATCTTGTTATAATATAACTAACTCCATATTAGAACACATAAATTTGAAACCATATATAAACTCTTTCAAAGCAAAATAAGAGAAAAAAATACTTTAGTATGATAAAGTTGAATCATTAATTTACTATAAATTTTGGAATTTTTATATATTTTTGAATTTAATTATTTTTTGTAATTTTTTAGAGATAATTTAATTTGTTCATTTTAAAATTGACAGGGACTAAATGTGTGTTTATACCAATATGGTATTTGAGTTATTCGAATTACTTCGTTTATTTGAATTGTAAAATTCAATTCAACTCAAACTTGAAACTCAAATTACTTATTTGAGTTGATTAAAAAATTAAATAACTCAAATTTAATTAACTATAAATTTGAAAAAAAATTCAAGCCAATCGAGTTTTATTACTAATTAATACACAACTGACTTTGATCAATTTTTCTCTTGCGAATATATTTACATTTATTTTAAGAAATGATTTACTTAAATTATTATAATAAATGAATTTAAAATTTCAAAATAATTATATAAAATCAAATTCGAATACACAACTCTATGGTTTCCATGAAGGGTAGGTTTTGGATGGTTGTTGACGCACGTGGTTGAGCTTTCTTTTGTTTTTGTTCCAACATATTGTGGTAATAATAAGTGCAAGCGTGCAGTACAGAGATAAGTGGTGGTGCACCAGTGGCTAATGCTGAGATGATTACAATAAGACCAGGCGTCACTTAAAAGTAAAATTGGAGAGAACCAGTTCCTTACCATAAACTAAAAGCCCAAAAACATTGTACTCCTCCTAGCCCCAAGATGTCAATGTGATATGGTAAAATGGTTAGGACCATGTTATGTATTTATTTCGAAGCGTCCATTTAAATTAATATCACAAATTAAGGTACATCAATTTGATTAATATATTTAAAGAAAATAAATATAATATTGTCGAAACCATTTTTTTGTTTGGAAAACGGGCCGACTTTAAAAGGAAAAACGGAGTCGCCACCAATCTTTTTTGAAGTGTGATTGGGTCACTTATAAAACAGTTTGGTCTACGAATTTTAAGAAAACGGGCTCGGGAGTTGGTTAAGCACGAGGAAGGGTTAGCACCCTCGAAACGCCCAAAATTGGTACCGTATTGATTGATTAATGTCCTTAATATCGAAAACTAGAAAATATTTTAAAGTATGGAAAAATGTTTGGATGACTCGTAATGGATATCAAAACTCTCTTGTTCAAAATTTCGAATATCATGTCCAAAGACGATAGGACACGATGCTTCAAACTCTCGATCCCAAGATCATTTTATGATTTCCAAAATACGTGGAGTGCAATTTAAAAAGGGTATTTCACTATTTGGCTAAAACTAAAACCGAAACCCAGCACGATTGGGTACGATTTTTTGGATTTCCAATCGTGAAATATTGCCCTTATTTAAGAAATACGATAAAAAAATTGTGAAGGATATCTCGTTGTTTAGATGAACAGAAAATCGAAACCCAGCACGATTGGATACGAATTTCTTGAACTTCCAAACACGAAACATTGCCTCATTTTCAAAACAATCGAAATCTTTAAAGGACATTTAGTGATCTAGATGAACAAAAAATCGAAACCCAACACGATTGGGCACGATTTCCGAACTTCCAAACACACAAAATTGCCTTCGTGAAACATTTTTTAAGCTTTAAGGGATATTTAGTGATCTAGACGAACAAAAAAATCGAAACCCAGCACGATTGGGCACGATTTCTCGGACTTCTAAATACGGAATATCACCTTCGTGAAACCCTTTTATGACTTTTGAAAGAAATAAAAATAAAATGTGGGAATGTAAACATGATAGTAATAAGGAGAATAGTAATGGATAATAAGCACAATAATAATGATAATAATGATATTAATAATAATAATAATAATAATAATAATAATAATAATAATAATAATAATAATGCATACATATATGAATAATGACAAATAAAAGAGGATGATAATAATTTAATGAATACAATAATTTTAAAAAATAGTAATGGTGATGTTAAAATAATAATATGCTAAATTAGGAGTAATAATAGCGACATTTGCAATAAATAATAATAGTAAATATAGAGATGTGAGAAATATGATTATAAAGAAAAATAATGGTAGTAGTAAAATAATAACAATAATACATCTGAAATATAATAATAGGAAAATGATTAAAATGAACAAACTATAGTAGTAATAATATTAAAATAATAATAATAGTAACTAGCTAAATAAAAAAATAAATAGAAGATAAGAAAATAATAATAAAATGGTAGCAAAAAAAAAACATTTGGCAATGATAAAATAATGGATATAATCATAAAAAAAAAATTTAGTACAGGGACATATACAATATCTTGATGAAAAGAACAATTAATTTAATGATAAAATAACAAAATAACCGAATAGGGACTAAATTGGATTAAAAAGAATATTTGGGGCTAAATTTAAAGACAAATAATGGTAAAGGATTAAATTAAAATACGCAACAACTTAGAGGGACCAAAAGGAAATAAACCCCATCGTACAAACGCAAAGACTCAAATAGGGACTTAATTGAACTCAAAAGAAATTTTGGGGTCAAATCGGAAGAAAAAACCGATTTTAAAACCAAGAAAAAAGCGGAGGGCTAAACGCGCAATTAGCCCTCCAAGGCAAAAAACACGCGGATCCTATCCTCATGGGTCGGGTCATGGTCGAGGCTCAAACGACGTCATTTTGGCTCTCGACCAAAGCCAAAACAAAGACCGCTTTTGCATGTACTATAAATACCCAAATCCTTTTAAAAAACATTCTTCTTCTTCAAAAAAAAAAAAAAAAAAACCCCTCAACTCTCTCTCTCCAGATTAGGCCAAAGTCTGACGCCGATTCCGTCCATTCTTGTCATCATGGCTTTAGGAATTTGAAAAGGTAAATTTTTTTTTAGAAAACTCTTATATGTTTTTTAAAAAGAAGAAACCCAAAATCGATTCGGAAAAAAATAAAATAAAAAATAAAACAAAATAGAAAAGGAAAAATTTGAACCTTTGTTCTTTTTTTTCAGATTCTCCAAATATCTCCTGTTACAAGTGTTTTTCTTTTCCTTTTTAAAAAAACCTCATCGCCCCCATTTCTGATTTGTTATGGCTTTATAGCCTTTTTTCTGACTTATCTGCTTTATTTTGCAGAACGTCTTTGGAGAGGACTCCTCTCACGAACGTGGGACGTGGCGTGGCGATGGCGGCCCGGTGGCGCACGATCTTGGCGCAAGAAACGCCTGGTGAGCGACGTGTGTGATTGGACGCGGGAGGCCAAGAGGCATGCGGCGCTGGTCCATCCTAGGGTTTCTGTAGTTTTTTTTTTATTTTGGGTTTTGGGCCTTTATTTTTTTTTTATTATTGGGCCCGTGTTTCTTTTAAAAATTGGGCCTTACAGCTGCCCCTCTTTGCTCATTGTCGTGCAACGAGAATAGAGCAAAGACTTTAAAAGGACCAATTTTGCCCTAACTTGCTCGATCTTGACTTCTTGATGCTTCCTTTTCCTGTAGCTTTATTCCACCCCTGCATTCCGGAGGTGTGGCGCTTTTGTTCGATCTGCTATCTTTAGCCTGCTCCACTCCTGTTCAGTGGAGATAAGGCTTCAATCTTCGATCTGCTCCACTCCTGCTCGGTGGAGATAAGATCTGTTATCTTCAATCCGCTCCACTCCTGCTCAGTGGAGATAGGATTTTTGTTTTAGTCTGCTCCACCCCTCGCCGGTGGAGATAAGACTTGCATCTTCGATCCGCTCCACACCGCTTAGTGGAGATAAGATCTCTGCTTCGATCCGCTCTACTCCCGCTCAGTAGAGATAAGATCTGTTGTCTTTAATCCGCTCCACTCCTACTCAGTGGAGATAGGATCTACTATCTTTAGCCCGCTTCACCTCGCCGGTGAAGATAAGGTGGAATCTTCGATCCGCTTACTCTCGCCAAGTAGAGATAAGATCTATGGTCTTCAATCCGCTCCACTCGCTCGGTGGAGATAGAATCTACTATCTTTTTTTCTTCACTCCACCGCCGGTGAAGATAAGGTGGAATCTTCGATCCGCTTACCTCGCCAAGAGAGATAAGATCTATGATCTTCAATCCGCCCTCCTCGCTTTCGGTGGAGATAGGATCTACTATCTTTAGCCCGCTTCACTCCGCCGGTGAAGATAAGGTCGAATCTTCGATCCGCTCTACTCCCGCCGTAGAGATAAGATCTATGGTCTTCAATCCGCCCACTCCCCTTTCGGTGGAGATAGGATCTACTATCTTTAGCTTCTTCCACCTTTCGGTGAAGATAAGGTCGAATCTTCGATCCGCTCTACCTCGCGCGAGAGAGATAAGATCTATGGTCTTCAATCCGCCCACTCCTCGCCGGTGGAGATAGGATCTACTATCTTTAGCTGCTTCACTCCTCGCTAGTGAAGATAAGGTGGAATCTTCGATCCGCTCTATTCTCGCCAGAGAGATAAGATCTATAGTCTTCAATCCGCTCCACTCCGCCGGTGGAGATAGGATCTACTATCTTTAGCTTCGCTTCACTCCCCGCCGGTGAAGATAAGGTCGAATCTTCGATCCGCTCTACTCCCGCCGGTAGAGATTAGATCTATGGTCTTCAATCCGCTCCACTCCCTTTCGGTGGAGATAGGATCTACTATCTTTAGCCCGCTTCTCCCTTTCAGTGAAGATAAGGTGGAATCTTCGATCGCTTACTCCCGCTCAGAGAGATAAGATCTCTGCTCAATCCGCTCCACTCTTTCGGTGGAGATAGGATCTACTATTTTAGTCTTCCACTCCTGCTCGGTGGAGATAAGACTTGTATCTTCGATCTGCTCTACTCCTGCTCAGTAGAGATAAGATCTACACTCTTCTGTAACTCCCATTAACCTTGCTACATTGTCCTCTGAAGAACCTACCTGTAGAAGTGATTTCATGGGGTCTATGCATATGTCAAATGATTAGGATGTCATGAAAGATGCTCCTAACCATATGTATCGTGAATGTTATGAATGGATGCAAAATGAGAATGATCCATTTTTAACATTTGGGTTGTTATTGCTTGCTACTTATTAAGGTAACTCCTGACGTATGTCTTCTCTGTTCTGCTGATACTTCTAACAACTAATCTGAAGATGTCGTCATTGCTTAAACCCTTATCTCAAGTCTCTGAGCCCTTTTGAGTCTGGTTAGTTCTAAACAATTATCCTGTTTCGGATTCTTGTATTTTTAGAAACTTTCAGAGTAGTGCATAAAACTTCTTTTGTGAAAGTATTGTTAGTTCAGTAATCATCATTTCAAAGAAAAATGCTTGAAACAAGACTATAGAAATGAATAGAACTGAAATTTATTCTGGATAAAAATCCGTGAAAAATAGGTTGAACAAGGAAAACAAATTCTATTAAGGTACAATATGAGTAAGAGTGGTATTGATGCCCCAGATATCACAGTCTGAGCTTTTCTGTATGTACTTCTTGAAGACCACTCTGAGTTCAACATGTGTCTAGAAGATCCATGGTACTTTGTAGATGCCCCCAGACGTAACATATCTCCTCATTGTTAATTCAAGTATAGCGAAATTACTGTATGCCCTCTTACGAGTTGATCATACTTTGAGCCGCCCTTTTTTGGGTTTTCAACTCAGAGCCCCTTTGGTCTCAAAGTGCCACTTCGGGTTTTCGCTTTGGCCTCTCCGTTTTTTTTGATCGCAAGATGCCCTTTGTGGTTTTTCATCTTGGTCCACTTTCAAGAAGCACTTCTTGACCGAGTCTGCGTTAATTGGATTTGGCAGACTTTTGCCGTCCATCTCGGCTAGTATCAAAGCTCCTCCAGAAAAGGCCTTCTTTACCACGTAGGGTCCTTTCCAATTAGGCAACCATTTTCCTCTGAAGTCCTTTTGCATAGGGAGAATCTGTTTCAACACCAAGTCTCCCTCATGGAATACTCTGGGGCGGACTTTCTTATTGTAAGCTCGCATCATCCGCTTTTGGTACAATTGACCATGGCGAATAGCTCTTAGCCTCTTTTCCTCAATTAGATTCAGCTGATCATATCGAGATTGAACCCATTCTGCTTCATCCAACTTCAGCTCTGACAAAACCCGGAGTGAAGGGATCTCAACTTCAATAGGCAAAACTGCTTCCATCCCATAAACCAACGAGAAAGGAGTTGTCCCGGTAGAAGTTCTAACCGATGTTCGATAAGCATAGAGGGCAAGCGATAACTTTTCATGCCAGTCCTTGTAAGTCTCAACCATTTTCCCCACAATTCTCTTGATATTTTTATTAGCCGCCTCAACTGCTCCATTCATCTTGAGCGATATGGCGACGAGTTATGGTGCTTAATGTTGAATCGATCGCAGACTTCGCTATCGCTTTATTGTTCAAGTTTAGTGCATTGTCGGACACGATCCTTTTCGGCATACCGTAGCGACAAATGATCTCCTTCTTCAAAACTTGCTAATCGCCGTCTTCGTGATATTAGCATATGAAGTCGCCTCTACCCATTTGGTGAAGTAATCAATGACCACGAAGATGAAGCGATGTCCATTAGAAGCTTTCGGTGAGATTGGCCCAATGACATCCATGCCCCACATTGAGAAAGGCCATGGAGAAGTCATAACATGAAGAGGTGAAGGAGGCACGTGGATCTTATCTCCATAAACCTGACACTTATGGCACTTCTTGGCATAACGGATACAGTCTCCCTCCATCGTGGACCAGTAATACCCGAATCTCATGATTTGCCTAGCCATCGTAAACCCATTGGCATGTGTTCCACAGACACCCTCATGGACCTCTTCCAGGATTTTTCTAGCTTCAACAGCATCCACACATCTGAGCAACACTTGATCTTTCCTCTTTTTATACAGGATCTCTCCATCTAGGACATAGTCGCTGGCAAGTCTTCTCAATGTCTTCTTATCATTTTCAGTCGCTTGATCGGGATATTCGTGGCTTTTCACATATTGCAGAATATCATAGTACCAAGGATGATCATCTCTCTCTTCCTCTTCGTCAATATTGAAACAATGAGTCGGAGCCCCGCAAATACTCATTTGGATAGGCTTCATACCCTCCTGCTCATTCACTTTGATCATAGAAGCTAGAGTGGCCAACGCATCAGCCGTCTGGTTTTCATCCCGCGGGAGGTAGAAGAATGTAATATCATCAAACTCCTTAATTAGCTCCAAGACTAACTTTCGATAACTGATCAGTTTGGGATCTCTCGTTTCCCATTCTCCTTTGAGCTGATATATGACAAGAGCGGAGTCTCCGTAGACCTCTAGCACCTTAACTTTGTAGTCTATGGTCGCCGGATCCCCATGATACACGCCTGATTCGCCATGTTGTTTGTGTAATCAAGTCCAACTTGCAAGTGAATGGATAGTGTTCTCCATTTGGGGATACCAGGATCGCCCTAATTCTATTACCAACGGCATTTGATGCTCGTCAAAGTTCATCTTCCAGGACGATCTTCTAAGATATCTTCTTCAATTGTAGCTACAAACATCAGATCTTCATTAGGAAAATCGAAATTAAGGGGCTCATAATCATCTAGCGCCCTGCTAGCCAAGAAATCTGCTATTGCACTCCCCTTCACCGCCTTCTGGTTCACATAGACAATGTCAAACTCAGAGAGTAAAATTTTCCATCGGGCCATTCTTCCATTTAGGGCCATCGACTCCATCATGTACTTCAGAGGGTCCAATTTCGAGATTAACCAAGTCGTGTGGTACAACATGTACTGCCTCAACCTCCGAGTTGTCCAAACCAATGCACAACACAATTTCTCAATTGGCGAGTATCTCATCTCACACTCGGTGAATTTCTTACTGAGGTAATATATCGCCCTTTCTTTCCTCCTTGTCTCATCGTGTTGGTCTAGCACACATCCCATTGAGTTATCGAACACCGCCGATACAAAATCAAGGGTCTATCAGATCGGGAGGCATTAACACCGGGTGTTGGACAAATATTGTTTAATCTTCTCAACGCCTCCGCATTCATCATCCCAAATGCCTAGATTGTGCTTAAGAAGACGGAATATTGGATCACATTTCTCGATCAATTGTGAAATAAACCGAGCGATGTAATTCAATCTCCTAGAAAACCTCGGACTTCCTTTTGAGTCTTGCGCGGAGGTAATTTTGTACGGCCTTGACTTTATCCGGATCTACTTGATTCCTTTTGCACCGACTCTGAAACCCAATAGCTTCCCGATCGAGCCCCGAAGGTACATTTATGGATTGAGCTCAAATGAAATTTCCTCAATCTCAGAATGAACTTCCTCAATACTTGCACATGCTCCCCTCCGTTCGAGACTTTGCGATCATGTCATCGACGTAGACCTCAATCTCCTTATGCATCATGTCATGGAACAAGGTTACCATAGCTCTTTGGTATGTTGCTCCCGCATTCTTTAACCCAAATGGCATCACTTGGTAACAAAAGGTTCCCCATAAGGTTATGAAGGTGGTCTTTACCATGTCCTCGGGATGCATCTTTATTTGATTGTATCCGAAAAACCATCCATGAAGGAGAAAATGAAAACCCGCCGTGTTATCCACTAAAGTGTCAATGTGAGGTAATGGGAAGTTGTCTTTCGGTGGCCTTATTTAGGTCCCCAGAATCGACACACATCCGGACTTTTCATCCTTTTTGGGGACAGGAACCACGTTAGCTACCCATTCGAGTAATTTACTACTCGTAAGAACCCAAAGATCAAATTGCTTCTTGACTTCTTCCCTTATCTTTCTTGTGACATCGGGTCTCATCCTTCAAGCTTCATTAGACCGACACACTCTCCTTTTATGGGAATACGGTGTACCGCAATATCAGGACTCAACCCTAGCATGTCTTGATATGACCACGCGAAGACATCTTTGAACTCTAGCAGAAGTCTAATGAGGTCTTGCATTGTTTCATGAGTTATGCAGGTACCGATTTTCACCTCTTTCCTATCCTCTAGAAGCACATTTTCAATTATCTCTTCATGAGGTAGAATCAGCTTCTCCTCCCGCTCTACCATCTTTAATAAATCTGGGGATAAATCATAATCTTTGACATCTGTAAAGTCCTGAAATCCCTCTAGGCACGTGTCTCGCTCATAAGGGAATTCTGAGTTCATAGCAGTACGTCACTCATGACGCCGATATCCTGGGGACCTATGGTAGGTATAAAAGAATATTCAATGAAAATGAATTTAAGGACGACTTATTTATGCGTTATGATTATGAATGGAGTGGAGTAAGTAGAAGAATTATTGCACGAAATGGAAAGAAAATGCACTTCTTATTGAAAATAATGATGCGTGAACATGCCTATTTCACAAAAAATTTTATTGTTCCTAGGCTTGAAACAATAAGTGTGTTTTGAACATTACTGTTTTATTCCTAAAAACTACAGAATTTCTTCCGATCCAGTTGTCCGAACACTTCCAGCTTGTAAGGCGAATACCCACCAAGTTTTCTCCTCGAACTTTCTTCGACACTGACGTTGATGTTCAAACTTTGATCATGTCTTCAATTGTTTCCTCATTCATGACCTCATCTGAATGAATAATCCTCCCGACACGAACGAATTAGATATATGGGGAAAGGTCATTGAACCCCACTTAATCTCAAAGACCATTCAATCGTGCCCTTCGTCTTTGATGCTTCCTCTCTAGCTCCTCCTTTCTCTGCCTGGTATCTGGTCTATACCCTAGACCAAAGCGATCTTGCTTGTCAACCAACCTCGCACTGACCGACCTCGAAGATATCTTCCAAGTCCCCTCCCGTGTATTGCTCCTTTTCCCATTGTCAATCAGAGGCCCATCCTCGTTGCTTCGAGAGTTTGGGCACCGGGATCTTACTTTTTTCACTTACAAAAGTCGCATTTACAAATTCTAACGACCTGAAGGAGCACTCTATGGCCTCCGCATCATTCTCTATGTACGGTGCATCACTAGTAACAGACGCGATGATATCTTCCTCTGCATTTATAGTTATCAACCGGCCCTCTGTTACTAATTTTAGCTTTTGGTGCAATGACGATGGTACAGCTCCCACTGAGTGGATCCACGGCCTCCTCAATAAGCAATTATAAGAGGGCTTAATGCTCATCACAAGAAAATCTACCTCGTCGATTTGGCCCAATTAGAGGGGTATCTCAATCCTCCCATTACCTCTCTCGGTGCCATCGAATGCTCTCACTATATTTTGGCACGTTTTATGTGAGAGTCATCTCACCGTAACTGTCTAATGTAGGCAGGGGTAAAACATGATCCGAGCCATTGTAGATTAATACCCTGGCAAAGGTATACCCTTTGCATCGGGTAGTGATGTGCAATGCCTTGGTAGATCCCCGCCCGGCTAAGAAGATTTCATCATCACCGAGCGAGATAAAATTATCTCGCGCCATGTTATTTATAAGACGGTCCACTTATTTATCGAAATGTCATCAACAACATAAAACGGTTCAATGCTTTCATTAACGCACTACGGTGTCCTTCGAGTTTAGCGAAGGTCAATACCGATGCGTGTCGTCTGCTTGTGTAACTGCTCCACCACATCGCACTCACTGCGGCTTCGTGAACTTCAAGAACTCCCCACCTCATCCTCTCACATCGGTTTATTAACCGGTGGTCCCGCCCTCTCGTCTCTCCTTCTCGCCATAGAGGACTCACTGGCTCTGTATGTTTGGTCAATTCTTTTTCCCAAAATCGTTATAGTACAATCGTAATTCTAAGGTACCTCGCATCATCTTTATAAGAAAAAGTCTCGGGTTTCAATTACGATCTTGATTGCATTCTTAGGAAAGAATTACTGAGTTTTCGATTATGACCCTGGCGCCACCTTCACCTCGGCCTCGTCGACTTCGGCCGCTGATAATCACACGTGGGTGATTGACTTTGAGGATCCTTTCATGACCCTCCTCCGTGGAACATACATCCTCTCTTTCCACCAAGTCAAAGAACTCCAACTCTTTATTATCCATTAGCCCTTGTACTAGGGCTCTAAATTGTTACATTCTTTGGATTTCATGACCTTCCTTGTCATGGAACTCACAGAGTTCCTTGTATCCAAGACCGCTCACATTCTCTTGCGTAACTAGTCCAACCTTCGTATTTTTTCCAAACCATTCTCAACGGGTTCGACCTCGGCAATCTCTGTTTGAACCTCCTTCCCTGTTTTCAACTATCGCGTTTACCCAATTATCAGCATGACTGGGTAACGGATTTCCTCCACCAGGTGGGTCTTTGAAGTCACGACCCCGCCTTGATAAGTCGCTTCGACTAGTCTCTTGAATGAAGTGCGTTCTCATCGAAGTGACCTACTACATCCGCATGGTACTCACACTAAGCGTTTGTGTCATACCACTTAGGATATGAAGGTTGCAATGGCTTCAAGTAAAATAGGGACACGACATGCGCATCGAATAAAGTCTTATACAACTCCTTATACGCCACCCAGATAGGAGTAAATTGAATCTCGATCCTCTGTCTCGTATTGGGCTCTTGTCTTGGTCAGCCCCATCGCCCATGACCTGACTTTCGGTTGGGTGATAGTGTGGGTTTAGGATAACCTTGAGCTTATATTCCCACTTGACTTCCCTTTTCTTGGTGCAGCTCTTCTTGTGCTCTCCTACTCTATTTTCCCACACCGATTCGTTCTCTATCATCTCGCCTGACATCACCATGTCCGCGAAACTCTTAGTCGTGCTTCCCAACATGTGGTTAATGAACGGTGCCTTCAGGGTATTGATGAAGAGCATGGTCATTTCCTTTTCTAGCAATGGTGGCTGGACCTGCGTAGCGACCTCCCTCCATCTTTGGGCGTACTTTCTGAAGCTTTCACTTGGCTTTTTCTCCATGTTTTGCAATGTGATCCTGTCAGGTGCTATATCGGTCACATGGCCGTAATGCTTGATGAAAGCCTGCGCCAAATCTCTCCACGATTTGATTTGGGTACAACTCAATGGTTGTACCATTTCTTCGCAATTTCAATCGACTATCCTCGAAGCAATAGATCAACAATGGTCATTGTTGACGATCCTCGTCATTCTCCGTGAGAACATTATAATATGGGCCTCGAGGTATTTGGTCCCGTTGTACTTTTCGAACTCGCATCTTGAACTTTGGAGGAAGTACTAAATCGGGACTAGACTCACTTCTTAGCATCCACTTCGCATTGGTGATCAGCACTTTCCAATGCTCGAAACTTCTCTTCCAGCCACTTGCATCGATCCTCGAACTCTTTTGGAAGTTCTGCTTTTACTTTCTCCCCCTCTGCCGCCTCATCGAAGTCTGGGACCATTGGTTTTACCAGATTGACCTCGGGGTTGGAGCTCGAGCCCTGGGAAATTTACGATCTGAGCACCGAATTAGTCTTTGAGGCTTGATATTGACCGACACTCTCGCGGTGCACTTGGGAACTTGTCGGGGCCAGGCCCGGAGGGCAAACAAAATCTTCATTATCTTCTCCAGTATCGACCATAGGCCTTTTTCCATTTCCAGGCCCTCCAGTCAACAACTGTGTTAGCTGGCTCATCATGCTTCTTTGGGATTCCAACATTTGATCCTCATTTCTTCTTGGATCTTGGCTAATCTGTTCTTGCATCTCGAGCTCATAGTTGGTCTTGCATCTCCTTTTGCATCTGCTCCAACTTTTCTATCCTTTGATCCATTGCTCTCGTCTTTTTCCGAGTGTAATAGCGGTGTTCCAGGATAACTATAGCATGACCTCTAGTTAATAGGGTTGTCTTATAATATTTAATGCAAATGTAGTGATGCAGTGCTAATGCATGAAATGTAATGCAAATGAATGAATGCAAAAATAAAAGAGTCGATTCTGATTCAATTTCTTTTAAAATACTCATTGAAAAAGACAAAATCCTTTACATAAAATAGAGTCACATATACGACCTAGCCCTTATGCCCAAAGTTTTAACTTTCTCAAGAAGTGAGGCTAGCTCTCGACCCTGGTCAGACTTTGACTCATAAAATATACTTAATACATCAGCCTGAATTGCTAGGGTTCGTAGATGATCGGCCACCTCTCGTATCTGAACCACAGCTTCACCCATAAGGTAGTCTCTTCTCTTACTTGGTTACGAGATCGTTGAAGTTGTTCTTTCCTCATTGGTTATCGCCTCTAACAATTTGGATCCAAGCTCACTGCTTTTGCAAAGACTGCTTTGAGTTCCACCACATTTCCTTTCAATTCTTCAATCTGGCCTAGGCTTGATTCCAACTTCGCCGTAGAGTTGTGACTTTCACTCAATGCCTTCTCTAATTCTGCTACTCGAGCCCTTAGCATCTTATTTTCGCTTTGGCTCTCCCCACCGCCTCTTTTTAGGGCATCCTTTTGTGCTTGAACCCCATGAAATCTCTTCTTCCATCGGTCGACTTTGGTCTTCTCTTCCAAGTTCTTGACGCCATTGTTACGAGGTTTTACCCACCAATGATCCTCATCGATAGATGTAACTTCTGTAATCGGTCTTGAGCTATCCAAATCTTCTTGACCTTTCTTTTCCTTTCCTCGACTTCTCGACCTCTCGATTTACGGATATCAATATCTAACATCGATCCATTTTTCCCTTCCGCTTGTTCTATCTTTTCCCTAACTCAATTCTTACTTTCAAAGTCTTGCTTCATGATCTCCAACTCGAAGGACTACTTGCAAGTATTCTTCTATCGATCGAGCAAAGATCTGTGCGACTGGGAATATTATCATTCACTCTCCCGCCCGCCATGTCTTTGTATTCGAGAGTTACCATTGGATTTATAGCAACTCTTTTCATTCGGTGAATCAGCTTCCACGCATCGTAAACTTCTCGAACTCTTTTCTTATAATTATTCCCACTATACGAGAATTAACCGAGCTAACCCATGCGTTCATCGGTATAAACTGTCTCGATTGGTATTGCCTTAGCACGAGTAAAGGAGCATACCCCACAGCTCCCCAGACCCCTAACAGAGGAACCCAATCATAACTCCCACACCGGTAGAGGATTTCATCGGGAACAAACCAAGGAGCTTTCCATTCCACATCTTTTTCCTGAAGATTCTGAAGAAGCGCGATCCAGTTCTCTTCTGATATGTCATCCCTCCTAGGCGGCATGATAACTCCTTTAATGGGAATAATTGCAAAAAGACCCGACGGAATTTTTATCTACTTTCCGAAATGGCTATGGAACCATCCCGAACAGCGATTGCGCATCCCATGAATCTTCCTCACCGCTTCTTCTGAGACGAGCTTAAAGATCTAAATGTTTCGACGAGAATTGCTGGTACCGGCGTAACCCCTTTGTTAAGACGGTCGAACAAATCAATAACTGCCTCGTCTACATGCCTCAAAGCCTTGGGAAAAATCACCAAACCATAGATACTTAAGGCAAAATGTCGACTTTCCTCTTCATATCCGGTGTGTCGTTATCAGTCCCTCAAGCTTACCCAAGGATGCATTTCCTTCACCCTTCTTTGAATTCGTGCCATGACCCATCTGTTCGCTCATCCCAAGAATGCTCATCGACTTCTTTACAAAAGAAGGTGCATTAGCGACTCAAGTAAATTTTGTCGACTGAGCCCTTTGATGCAAGCAAAGTCAGTATATTCCTCCACAGTAGGCACCAAGTCTACTTCCCCAAATGTAAAATAGCTATAAGCGGATTCCAATATTGAGTCATAGCCCAAACAAGTGTTTGTCCACTCGATGTCGAGTAAGTAAGGTAAATCACCATAATTAGTGTAGAAACGGTTGCCTAGTTGATTCGTCCCAACCAGCCCATATATCTCTTAGTTCTTGTAGCTCATTTTGTGTCACACTAATACGAGTGAAGTCCAATAATTCGATGTGTAGCCTTGGTTAGGCTATCCCCTTCTCAAGTCGTGTCTTCTCGACCATATCACGCACAGCCGCATTATCCTCTACTTTATCAAGGAATCAGTCCCCATAACAAGTATTCTAACTTAGTAATTAAAACAGAATCGACGCCTTTTAAGTATGAAATGACATGCAAATATGACCAAAATAAAGCAAGTTAGTATCACATAAAAGTAACCAAAGCAAGTAAAAATGTCTAACCACTACATCGGTAGCCACTAAGGTTTAGCATGGCTCTACCTAGGGTGGGCTCTTAAGGTTCACTATATGTGGTTTAAGATTAAAGAAAGAAAAGGGTACTGAACCAGTGATTCCTCAATCCTCACCCATTATAGGCTCATATAGATCGAGTTCGGTTGGGGAATACATTTCCTATGGCCATGCTGAGGTGAAAACCTCACGGAACCATAAGTACGGATGTATCCCTAAGCGGTCCCTAGCCCATGCGGAGGTGAAAACCTCAAGGCATAGTTCTCGCTCCCACTTAAAGGACGTGACCACAACGGTCATGTAACATGAATCAGAGGTATCTTATGTGTTTCAAACCCAAAACAAATATTTGACGCGACACAAACTCATGCAAATGGAAAACGAAAAAATTTATTTTCAATAAAAGGACATTAATCAACCAATTTTACTGGCTAGACTCTCTTATTGGTCCCCATGAGTCGCCAAGTCGTCGAAACCATTTTTTGTTTGGAAAACGGGCCGACTTTAAAAGGAAAACGAGTCGCCACCAATCTTTTTGAAGTGTGATTGGGTCACTTATAAAACAGTTTGGTCTCTAATTTTAAGAAAAGCAGGCTCAAAATTGAGTCTACATACGAGGAAGGTTAGCACCCTCAAACGCCCAAAATTGGATGCGTATTGATTGATTAATGTCCTTAATATCAAAAATTAGAAAATATTTTAAAGTATGGAAAATGTTTGGATGACTCGTAATGGATATCAAAACTCTCTTGTTAGAAAAGTCGGAATATCATGTCCAAAGACGATAGGACACGATGCTTCAAACTCTCGATCCCAAGATCATTTTATGATTTCCAAAATACGTGAGTGCAATTTAAAAAGGGTATTTCACTATTTGGCTAAAACTAAAAACGAAACCAAAGACGATTGGGTACGATTTTTGGATTTCAATCGTGAAATATTGCCCTTATTTAAGAAATACGATAAAAAAATTGTGAAGGATATCTCGTTGTTTAGATGAACAGAAAATCGAAACCCAGCACGATTGGATACGAATTTCTTGAACTTCCAAACACGAAACATTGCCTCATTTTCAAAACAATCGAAATCTTTAAAGGACATTTAGTGATCTAGATGAACAAAAAAAATCGAAACCCAGCACGATTGGGTACAATTTTTGAACTTCCAAACACACAAAATTGCCTTCGTGAAACATTTTTTTAAGCTTTAAGGGATATTTAGTGATCTAGACGAACAAAAAATCGAAACCCAGCACGATTGGGCACGATTTCTCGGACTTCTAAATACGGAATATCACCTTCGTGAAACCCTTTTTATGACTTTTGAAAGAAATAAAAATAAAAATGTGGGAATGTAAACATGATAGTAATAAGGAAGAATAGTAATGGATAATAAGCACAATAATAATGATAATAATGATATTAATAATAATAATAATAATAATAATAATAATAATGCATACATATATGAATAATGACAAATAAAAGAGGATGATAATAATTCTAATGAATACAATAATTTTAAAAAAATAGTAATGGTGATGTTAAAATAATAATATGCTAAATTAGGAGTAATAATAGCGACATTTGCAATAAATAATAATAGTAAATATAGAGATGTGAGAAATATGATTATAAAGAAAAATAATGGTAGTAGTAAAATAATAACAATAATACAGAAATATAATAATAGGAAAATGATTAAAATGAACAAACTATAGTAGTAATAATATTAAAATAATAAAAATAGTAACTAGCGAAATAAAAAAATAAATAGAATATAAGAAAATAATAATAAAAATGGTAGCAAAAAAAACATTTGGCAATGATAAAATAATGGATATAATCATAAAAAAAATTTAGTACACAGGACATATACAATATCTTGATGAAAAGAACAATTAATTTAATGATAAAATAACAAAATAACCGAATAGGGACTAAATTGGATTAAAAACAGAATATTTGGGGCTAAATTTAAAGACAAATAATGGTAAAGGATTAAATTAAAATACGCGCGCAACTTAGAGGGACCAAAAGGGAAATAAAGCCCACTGTGCAAAACGCAACACTCAAATAGGGACTTAATTGAACTCAAAAGAAATTTTGGGGTCAAATCGGAAGAAAAAACGATTTTAAAACCAAGTAAAAAGCGGAGGGGCTAAACGCGCAATTAGCCCCTCCAAGGCAAAAACACGCGGATCCTATCCTGCGGGTGGGTCATGGTCGAGGCTCAAAACGACGTCGTTTGGCCTCGACCCTAAAGCCAAAAAGCAACCTGCTTTGCATGTACTATAAATACCTAAATCCTTTTAAAAAAAAACATTCTTCTTCTTCATTTCAAAAAAACAAAAAAAACCCCTCAACTCTCTCTCTCCAAATTTGATTAAGGCCAAAGTCTGACGCCGATTCATTCCGCCGTCGTGGTCTAATTTGAAAAGGTAAATTTTTTTTTTAGAAAACTCTTATATGTTTTTTTAAAAAGAAGAAAACCCAAAAATCGATTCGGGAAAAAAAATAAAATAAAACAAAAATAAAAACAAAACAGAAAAGGAAAAATTTAAACCTTTGTTCTTTTTTTCTGTATTCTCTGAAATATCTCCTGTTACAAGTGTTTTTTCTTTTTCCTTTTTTAAAAAACCCTCATCGCCCCATTTCTGATTTGTTATGGCTTTATAGCCTTTTTTTTTTTTCTGACTTATCTCATTTCTATTTTGCGAGAACGTCTTGGAGAGGACTCCTCTCACGAACGTGGGTGGCGTGGCTCGATGGCGGCGTCTGGTGGCGCCGCGATGCGGCGCAAGAAACGCCGGGTGAGATGACGACAGGCGTGTGATGTTGACGACGGGGAGGCCAAGAGGCATGCGACACTGGTCCATCCTAGGGTTTCTGTAGTTTTTTTTATTTTGGGTTTTGGGCCTTTGTTTTTTTTTTATTATTGGGCCGTGTTTCTTTTTAAAAATTGGGCCTTACAATATAATATAATGATAATTAAAGTAATGCAAGTATTTTCTTTTATCTTTTAATTATATAATTTTGTTTATTCACTCAGTTATTACGAGTGAATCATAATCTAATTAAATTAATATTAAAATTTATCAATTGAATTGTTGTCGTGAGATTAACAAAGTGATTATTGTATTACTAATGTTAAAGTTATTGATAAAATTTGTTGCTTCTAAATACCATGATTGGGAATATGAATTTAAAGAGATTTAGGTTTGAGTTGCATCATATCTAAATTGCTGAAACATGGGATATAAAGCAATGAAGGCGACGTTGGTGAAGTGAACTTTGCATTGCTGTAAGTCATTTTGTTTTTGGAAGCATACTACGCCTATAAATTGTACAGACAAAAAGCACGTACAAAAATACATACCCCATAATAATTTATACATATAATATACTTGCAACCCAACAACTCATAATTCATTAATGCCTCTCAACCTTTCCAGGCAACAGTAATGTAGTACCACTAGTAATTTTCAGTACAGCAATTTCAGCTTTTAGATACAAAATACAAACCCCCTTCTATTTTTGGTAATGACATACAAACCCTACTGAATCACAACTTCGGCCATCGTATTCAAGAAACCAACATCCAACACTGCAATCAGAGCAGGCTATTTATATATATATATACTATATGCATATATCTATCTTTTGCCAATCAACAGGCGACAAGCGGTGTGGCTGGTTTTACAGGAGGGACATTGTTAGTAGCTGCAGGTTTGAAAGCAGCGGCAGTGGTTTCCAGGCGTTCCCATGCTAGTTTCCGCTTCTCAGCTGCTTCAATCAATTTGGAGTTTTCTTCCTCCAACTTGTGCTGACAGGCGAGCAGAAGCTCTTCATCCATCTCGCAGAACATCTTTCTTATGTTCTGTGTCAGGTTAAGCACTGCTTGATTCCAATGATTCTGGAAATTCCGTTCAAGGGACGGAAAGATGAGAGGGAAAATCACATGACGGTTATGCGTAATGAGATTGAGGATGTGCTCGTTGTTCCATAACAAGTGAGCTCGTTCGGCCACCTGAAAAAGAAAAAAGGAAGGTGAAAAACAATATCATGTTTCAATTTGACCACAACATCCATCATCGTTTAATTGTTTGTTTAGTCGATAAGCGTTCTTCACGATCAGGTAACTTGGAGCTCATTAATGATCACCATTTAAAGATACGAGGTTCTTAATCAACACCAAACACACAATCCTGACATAAGTGATTAAATGAAGAAGTTTTACCTGGTAATGAGAGCTATTTAGGCAGCATGCAATACGCCGAAACACAGGAACCATGATCTTTTGGAACTCGACCATGTTAGTCATCTCCAAAATCTCTTCTAACTCGCTTATAAACATCAATTCCTTCTGGCTATTAGTAATTGGCCAGTACTTTAACAGTCCCTTAATCACATTATTAGCTAACTTTTGATCCTTATCTACAAACTGTACAACACAGTAAGTTAATTGCTGATGATAAACACCGATGGACTTTGGTTTGTGTAGCGGTATAAGAGCTCTACACAGGAACATCTTGTGCTCTTCCTTCAATGGTATAGCAAACCCACTAATAATACTTCCAAAAATCTCTAAGAGCTCAGCAATACCATTATGCCTTTCGGTTTCGAAAACAAATCGATAGATGATATTGCTAACAGCTTTTCTCACATAGGGCCTGTGTACCATGAATTTCCCGTAAATTCTATGCAGAATTGTTTTCAAACAGTCTCTTTCCCGAGGGTCCTCAGACTCGAAAAGGTCAAGTAATTTCAAAATATAAGAATGATCTACATGCTTTTTTGCCACCTTTGCATCGAGAGAACTATAGCTGATAAACCGAAGAAGTAGGTCATACACAAGTTGCAAATTGGACCAGGCAGGGTCAAACATCGGTTCGTCATCTTCTGCTTCACCGCTGGAGGTATTAGAGCGATATTTAGGTGGAAAAACTCTGAACAGGTTAACGGCACACATTTTACACATTGCAGAAACTGCTGGTTCGTTGAACTTTGCAGACCCCGAAGAAACGAAATCGACAAGTTCTATCAATGTTTGGCGTTTAAGATCTTGCTCAGAAGAAGCCTTTTCGGGATCGCTGAAATCGGAAACCTCACAACACAGGTTCAATTTACTGATAAACAAGTTCTGCTTCTGCGGATTTGAAACATCCTTGAATGATAGATTCGGCTCCACTGCCTCCACTCCAGCCATGATACTAGCAGGAAAAACAGCTGATGACACCCGTTTAACAACACTTAGTCGACTTGTTATACTATTACCAATATTCGTACATTGAACTCCATTGCTCGAGTTTGAAGTATGATTGCCAGAATCAAGTCCAGCTGAATCTAAAGAATCGGATTTTTGCGACTTCCGTGGGAGTTTGCTTAGAATTTGCTTAAGCATGATGGCAACAAAGCGATTTCCAGCAGCACAAACTGCCTGAATCACATAAAAGTTCTAGATCGTAAGCAATATAGGAACGGCGCGAATATGCTAGAACAGAAAACAGGAAACATTAAAGAATCCAACAGTTTCATAACAATAATCAATATACAGCCATGCTTAAAATTAAACTAATCTTCTGTGAGAATTAGATTATGTTCTTGACACTAAAGAAGCTAAATTCTCTAACTAGTTCATGAACATCGTTCTTAAAAGCGTAAACATTGAAATTTTCAGATCTAAATTAAGAGTATCTAACAATTATCAAATGCTAAAATTCAGTTTTCGGCCATAGAAACTAATGGGAAAAAAATATGAATACATAAAGAAATTTCAGTGAAGCAATTACCCCCAAGTCACAGTGTCGCAACAGCCACCAGCATTATTCTTCAGAGGGGGAATAAATCAAGCTAAAGCACTCACTTTAATACCATAAAACTAGAAAAAAAAAAAAAAAAACCTAAGTTCCATACGAGGGCCTAACAGCAGAAATATTGTGATGAACTAACTGTTAAAGAAGAAAATGGAGAATTTCGTTTTCATAACAGTACAAGCAAACATAAACTTCAGATCTGGGAAAAATAAAGTAAATCCCTCAAAGATCCAGTACAAAAAATCACAAGCTTATGAAAAATGGAAAAGAACCCAGATCTCATTTATGTTTAACTAACAATATAAACTACCATAAGGCAGATAGCAGCAACACACAATAAAAATGTCATCATCAAGTACATAAATTTGGGTAAACATTTTGACCCAAAAGGACAAATAAATTAACTATCATGCAGTTAGCCAAGAATAATAAAGACATATAAGAGAAAATGAAAAAATAAAAATAAAAACCTGTATTTGTTGAGCAGTCAAAGATATGAGTTAGAGTTGGAAAGGGAAAAAAACCCAAGAAAAGAAAGAAAGAAATGAAAAAAAGGAGTAATCTGAAAATGGCTTAGAGTTTAAATAAAGACAGCATTTGGCTTTTTCATTAGTTTCAGGGACATGGAAGAAACGGGGTTGGAGTTTGAGTTTGAAAGAGATGAAAATAGAGTAAATTCATGGTTTTGGATCTCCATGAAAGATGAACAGTTGGGTTCCTCGATTGAAGAGAATGAAAGGTGTGGCATTTTCTGAGATAATTGAATTTCACTAGTCATCCCACGAAGAACATATGGTAAAATTTTGTTTTATTTTTTTCTATTAACGAATGGGATCATTAATAATAATAATTAATGATTAAGCTTGGGCCCTGTGGTTTAACACAACTAGTTGATTAATTGTTCTTACCTTTTCCTAATTTTTTTTCTAATACTTTTCGGTAAAACTTTGAAAACTTTAATCACCTTTCATCATTTAGTGGTCTTCTTTTAAGTTTTTATTTGATTCTTTGATTAGTGTTTCGGTTCTGTTCAATTAACTTTTTTAATTATTTAGGACATTCGATTTCAATCACAATTTTTATATTAATGTGTAAATTTCAGAATTTTATAAAAAATTAGTTTATTTAAAATATTTTTATTTTTAAATAAAATTTATTATAAATTAAGTCAAAATAGAATTTGATTCAATTAATTTTTAATTTACTAATTGATTTTTTAACTCTATAAAATAACTAAATTTATTTTTGATTTTTAAATTTACTTTTCTAATTATAAAATAAACACCTAGTTTATTCATAAATTAAAATCGGAAAAAGAAAAGGAAACATAATAATTTTTCTTTTGACATTTTCGACCGTGGAATCCTAGGAAGGTACATGCATCAACTTGCAAATTTGTCCTCTTACTTTCATAGTTAAACATATAAAATGTTTTATTATTATTATTTTAGTTTTAATAAAATTCTTAATCATTTCATTATCTTTATTTCTATTTTTAGTTTGCTGATGGTATCCGTATTTAGAACTTAATAATATTTTCAATTCAAATAAATGTGTACCGTAATTGTACCACGATGAAATGTGGACGTCTCATAAGAGAAAAAAAGGGCGACACTGTTAATTTCGTAAGCTTTACTCCTTGGCAAAAGAATAAAGGGGTGGGGGAGTAGGCCAGTAGGGCAATAGGCGCAGTGAGCATTTACCACTAAAAACAAAAAACAAAAAAAATTAAAAAAAGTTTACTTTGAAAGTGATAGTAACGCAACAAACAGTGACAAATTGTACAATAAAAGTTCCACAGTTTCAGATGAGGTTCTATTATTATGTTCCTTTTTACGACATTATTGAGGAACAACCACGAATTAAAATTAGGTTTTCTTTTTATTGCTCCATTTTGCATTAAGAAAATGATTGTTAAAATTAAAATGGGTTTGTTGATGGGATTGAGAATCAATTGATATCTCGATTCAACTTCAAATTTTACAAGGGTAAATTATATTTGATATCACTAAATTATTAAAAATTTATGTTTTAGTTATTCAATTTTAAAAATTACAAAATAATTATTAAACTATTTGAAAGTTTTCATTTAAGTTAGTGGGTTGTTAAATTTACTAAAATTGTTATTATATGGCATTTTTTATTCACATCGCCTGCATCAATCGAAAGCTCTCATTCACTTCTCTTCAACGGTTCATGTCTTTTTTCTCACGAAATTGTGAACCAAAATTCAAATAACTTTCTTATTTGATCCCTAACACTAACTGTAAGATTGACTTTAATCTAAGTTATATTCTTCTACTCGTAGATGGATATTAATCCATTGT
The DNA here is from genome assembly GCA_025506655.1 of Gossypium rotundifolium. Taxonomy (NCBI): domain Eukaryota; kingdom Viridiplantae; phylum Streptophyta; class Magnoliopsida; order Malvales; family Malvaceae; genus Gossypium; species Gossypium rotundifolium. The sequence goes on along the minus strand of CP106734.1, from coordinate 196,911,894 downwards.
ACAGATGTCCAAATCGCCACTTAGAACTCACTAACTAGATTTTTTTTCTTAAAAGGAAAAACTTAATATCCTAATGACTTAAATAAAACATTTGAAGTGACCATTTTATAACTTTTTAAAATTAAATAATCAAAACATAAATTTGTTGATAGTTTAGTGACCTTGATTGGAATTTACCCATTTTACAATTAGACTGCAAAAGTTAAAAGGAAAAAACAAAGGTCGTTGATAAGATGGAGTGTACAGTACGCCATTTAGGGTATTAATAGTAAAACTGGGGTGAGTATCATGTATCTTTGAGGCGGAGCTTTTGTTGAAATTTGAAATTCAAAGGTTTATTATTTTTTCTTTCCTTTTAAAATATTGATAAGGGTTTGAATTAAGGAAAAAAGACGGGTTTAATTTAAAAAGAAGGAAGGATGGGGCGTGCCAAATCTTACTTTAAGAAAATGAAAAGGACATAAACATTAATTAATGAGATGCTGAGGTTACACAAAACACAACTCATATAATTATACTGCTTTTCTTCATCATCAAATATCACACTCCATTTTAATGTAATTAATTGTGACACCCCGCAGAAAACAAACTTCTATTTATTGCTGGAATCTAACATTATTACAACAACTTATAATTTTTTTTTCATTTTCGCACTTAAACTTAATAAATATATCCTTTTTAATAAAAAAAACTTGAAAAATATAAAAATTTAATATTTTAAGATCATACCATATTTTTACTTGAAAATTTAAAATTTATATAAAACTTCAGAGTGTCACGTTTAGGGGTGTTTGGTTCGTCAAATCTTAAATTACGCTTCGTAATAGGATTACAAGAATGTAAGATTACGAGTGAATATGAAATTAGCTTGTTTGGTTCATTTTGCTAGAATAAGATTCAGGTGTTTGATTGATGAAATATAAAATTATTTAGAAATATATTTTACTCAATTGTCTCTGTTGTAGAATTTTTTATTAATTGGTTTAGTTCCTTTAATATTTATTAGTCTCAATTTCCATAAAATTATAATAAATTATTACAATTTTTATTTTATTATAATTTATATATAAATAAGTAAATATTTTGTGTTGAAATAAATTTATAAATCATATATATAATAAATTATAAAAGTGATATCAATACCATTTGTGAAGTTTTAAATTTCACCAATGGTATAATAAATAATAGAGATAATATAATTTTTACTCCTAAACTTGGCAATTAAATCTACTTTAGTACTTATATTTTTTCTCGTTAACTTAACAACTGGATCTATTTTAATCTTTAAACTTAAATTCTGTCAAAATTTAAGGATGTGAGCAGTGTTTAATTAATTGACTTGAAAACTATATTATAAAATAAGATTAATGTTAAAAATAAACTGGACAGAAAAAATTCTATATTTTAAAATGTAAAAATAAAGAGACGGATGCTTCTCCCCATTTAAATCCTATTTATAAATTATCATATGATATAAAAATGCTAAAATCATCACAAATATTTTAAAATGTTTAAATATTCTTAAACAATTAAGGAGTTTGCAGCCAACCGTAGCTTGGATAATGAAAGGAAAAGAAATCGGACTATGGTTCAACTTGGTCGGGCATCTCTTTTAAATATAGTTTAAAAAAAATAGTAAAACTCGTAATTTAATTCATGTGGTTTATGTATCAACTTCAAAACATCTATAAAATTTAAACTTAAATTTCAATAATTTATTAAAAAACATTTGATGTACAAAAACATCAAAGGATTTAAAATAAATGTCAATAAATTTATCTTGTTAAAAAGTAAATATTAATTATAATTATTAATACAAAACTTTAAATCCAAAACCTTAAATCTAAAACCCAAAAATCTAAACCTTAAATTTAAAAACCTAAAATCCCCCCCAAAAAAAAAAAATTCTTTTCAAGTCCTTCAATGTTATTTATTTTACATCGATTATCAATGTACGGTACTAATTCATAAAATAAAATAACAAAAAGTAAGAAAAGGAGGCTTCAGCACAGCATTGCGTAACCTTTTTTAGCCGGATACGCTACGCATTGCAGTAGAAGGGAAGTTAGGTGCATTCTGTTTGATTTAGAAGCAAAAATAGGTAATCACGAGGGAATATTTTCAAATTATGAAATGCTACATATATTAAATTATAAAAGACAGTTAGGTTAATGTTGGTAACCACAAAATACAACATTAAAAACAACTTATACTTAAAACAATCACTTGACCCTTGAGCAAGGTATTAGATTAATCTTATGAGCCAAAACAGAGCAATAATCAGCAGTTATGATGAACACACAGAAGTAAATCACCACAATCATTTATAGTCAATTTACAAACAACTGAATTTTTTCTTTATAAGGGGAAAAAATGAATGCTTCCTCTCCTCAAAATATATCATCTATAATTTTAACAACGAAAATTGCAAGCACCACTTTGGTTGAGAGAGCTGGGTGAAATTTAACTGTACAATCAACTATACAAATGTGTCATGTTAAGCCTTCAACTATTAAAGCTGATCCTCACTTCCGTTTAAATCAGAAACCATTGAAGCCGGTGATCTTGCCTGTGAAGTTTGCGATGGGGCTGTGAGGGCATAAGTGAGTCTGGATGAAGGATTCTCAATTAGACCAGCAATTCCAGCTGCAGCAGATTGAGCATTTGAAGGAAGGAAAAGGTCGTGTTTTTGATCTTTGTAAGCACTCCAAACCTGCAGGACGGATGGAATAATGAATAACAGCAGAGAGAGGAGGTATGCATACACTATGAGTGAACGAATACTAGACGAGAAATGCCTTGAAACTGTCGATAAAATGTCCATTTTTCGAGGTTCATAAAACTCATTATCTGTAGAAAGCATGTTTGAGGACTTACATTAGACGAATTCAATATCTCACGGACTTTAACCCAATGAGCCCCTTCAGTTGCAAATGCATGCAAAACCTGTGTCAACAAATTTAAAAACATAACAATAGCATTGATGGCAAGCTAGAATCGGTCGTAAGTGAAGTGAAAGTTAGCCAAGAATGACCGTAGTCTAACCTCAATTGCAAGCACCCTGCCAATAGATGCTTCCGATTCATTCCATTTCATCTGAGAGCAAAATCCACTTCTTCCTCCAGCTCTCCAATCAAGAAGTCCCAGAAGAACTTCAACCAGACCAACCCTGCATTATTTAAGAATTGTAACATCATAAACAACAGAACAGAGTTTGAATGATAACACGATATGAACCTCCTACACCTAAGCAAATCTACGATCATCCAATACATATTAATATGTGAACCAAAAATAGAAGTCTCAAGAAGGTTTGTCAGTAAAATGTTGGAATTCTTAGAAGTTTCTTCTACTAAGAAGAGAAGATTATGCATTTTTGTGTGTGTACTTTTAGCTTTTATTAACATTACTTACTTAAGTCCTTGAGCAACAAGTGCATCCCTAGCTCGATTACCAGCACCAACAAGACGTTTTAGTGTTTCCAGCGCTAGAATGCTTCCCCCTTGCCATCCTATAGCTTTCATTAGAAGTGGAACAACCTGCAAAAACATTTTATTGGGTAAATAGGAGCATAGAAAATTTCAAAGACAGAATATTAGTACACAAGCTAAACAACCCAACCTCCTTGCCCGTAAAAAGATTTTCAAAGCAGATTAAAGAACAAGGAAACACCATAATACCAGGGTAACCAATTACAATGACGAATGCATGAAACTAAAAGGAGTTTAGAGGCAACAAAAACAAAAAGAACATAATACATAGGCAGCTGTCAGAACACGTACTTGAGGTGTTCCAACACTTGTTGCAGCCATGGCTTCAGCACATATTGTACTGGCAGCAAGCTGATGCAGAACCCGCAAACAACTAAGTCGCACAAGTTCTTGTGGAGTTTGTGCAGGTTGCTCATCAGGTTCATATGCTAGGCCTTCCATACTATTGCCATCTTTCATCTCACCTAATGACATAGTTTCTCGTTTTCCTTCAAAAGCCACAGCAGCAACAAGTTTGGGCACATACCCAAGATAACCAACATGGTCTGCAAGTGCAGGATGCACTCGCAATAATGAAACCAAAGCAGCAGAAAGAAGCAAAGGAAGCCCAGAGTCCACAGATTGTGACTCATAATGCGTGGCAGCAATAGAAGACAAGTACTGGTCCAGAAGCCCTTCCAGGAATCTCTTGGGATTTCTAAGAGGGAATTTGGGATCTTTAAGGAATAATCTGACATAGATCCCACCAACCTGCATCGATTGTGAAATTAGTTCACCAGCAAATAACAAATAGAAAATTAGATAAAGAATATGTCACATAATACCTGTGGTTCATCTCTAATCTCCTGCTGCGAAGAAGGTTGCTCAGGTACATCCCAGTCAATGACACGGCCTTTTGTTTGTTCATGGTATAGATTTGATACCATAGTAGCAATTTGTGCAGACAAAGAAGCTGCCATGGCTGGTGTCCATACGAGTTCTGGTGTTTCTGTATTCTGCTCAAGGGCAGACACAACAGCTTCACCAGGCCCATCCCTTATGATTGATACTAGGCCATCCGGAAAAAACCTTGCTAATGTTATAGCAACTCTAGGTCCATGCATTGGCTGCGCAACAAGCTTACCCAATAAAGAGGCTGCCGCCGCTCTTTGCTGCAAGGGTATTTCTTCTGTACATATCCATTTCTAACATCAGTAAGATGGTTCTTCTAAAAGAAAGGAATTGAAAAAGTGGGAAGACATCATTACCCTGTAAAGGCAAGAGAAGTGCAAGAATGTAAACAATACCACCATGCTTGGCAGCTGCCCAAGCAAGTTCAGGCGTGCTTGCCAAAGCATAGAGAACATGAAGTGCCCCTTCTCTGCAAGCCGGGGCAGAGTGGAGCATTTGCAGCAAAAGAAGAAGATTAGACCCGTCTGCAACCATGGCTTCCGAGGAAGGAGCATATGCAGTCAAGAGAGAGAGAATCTTCAGGCAAAGCTGAGGAATGTTGCTTTCTGGAGCAGCAGGCACAGAAAAGCATTCAAAAATTGGCAATAGCTTCTCTTTAGTAGAAAATATGGAAGTCAAATTTGAATGCGTGCTCAGCAAGTTCTGAGAAAGAAAAAAGTTGTCAGAAATATTAAATTCTTTATAACCTAGAACACACAAGATAATAAATTACCTTAAGTGACTGAAGTCCAAATTGAAGGTTCTTAATCATCAGATTTTCTTCCTTATCTTTCACATTAGATGTGGCCATAGAGTCATCAGGAACTTGCTGCTCGTTTACTGATGTACCAGTTGTGTCACTCTGATGTTCATCAGACTTAGGGGATGAGATGTTGATATTAAGTGTTTCCCGAACATTGTGAACTAGAAAAGCTATAAAACCAATCAAAGCCACACAGAATGCTTCTGGTTCACTGATCTCCAAGTCAGGTTGATTATTATAAACCCTCAAATAAACATTGCCAACAAAAAGTTCCTTTGATAGCGCTTCATAGCCAAAGATATGAGAATCTTTCAGGTCATATGAACCGTCTGGACCCAGGCTAGCACGTTGCTGATCCACAAATTTAAGCAGTTCTGCTCGAGTTGAAGAGTTCCAGATGATCTATGATAAAGAATTTATGAGACTAAGAATATCAAGGTAACTAAGATGGGACAACATAAAAGCACATTGTTTACCTCTGGTGACTCCAAGTTTGAGTTCAACTTGGACAGTAGGTCTTTTGGTACTTGATCTCTCAACATACTGGCAAGTTTTGGAGTTAGTAAAGCTCTGAGCGCATTGACAACAGGTGCATTATAAGGTGTTGAGCTCTCGTCACTGCACAACCCACTAAGCCTAGATAAAGCCTGAGATGCGCGTATAGCATGCATGTTTTTTGCAATTTGAACACGAGCACCAACACCATGCGACTCTGACGTATCAGAATCCTCTGCAGTTGAGTCATACTGAAGCAACAATGGCAAAAGGTACCTAAAGAAACCACATTAACAGAAAAAGAGATTAATCAAGTAATAAGTTGCATGCTTAATATATATGATTTCCAAACAATTTAATATCAAGTCTGAAACTTGTTAACAAACAAGTAGAACTGTAAAGAATAACAGCCTCAACAGCAATAAAGCCAAACTGATAAAGGTAAAAGCAGTTATCTGAAACTCAGCTTCCACTATGTCATTTTCTTCCATAGCCAGTAGAAAATGTAAAAAATATGAGGATGAAGCAGGAAAAAAGAAGCAAAATTCTAGTAAGTTTATTATAATAGAAATGCATAAAAAAACTAATGGTACCAAAAAGATGAATAAATAGCCTATATATTAAATGTTCATCCACAAAAGAACACAAGGCCTATAATATTTTACATTGAAGAGAATGTTCCTGAACTTTTCAGTGTACTTGACTTCAAGCAAAAGACAATAGTAATAAAAAGGCAGCTATATATATAATGGAACGCCTAAACAGAGTTTCACAGCAGATGAAAAGAAATTCTTTTGAATAGGTTAGCTACATAAAAGACTAAGAATAGATTAAATATTAGCCACGCTAAAATATGGCCACAGAAAATTTGACTAACAGTGTTCCAAACATGCATGAAATTCATGATACAAACAAGGATTGGATAGTAAAGATGAGCCAATTTACCATAGCACTCCAGCCTTTATGAAGGCATCTTGCAAATCAGAGGACACAGAAACATGAGCAACAGTCTGAAGGGAAGCATCAAGAGCTGCAGGCACAAGCTCAAGTTCAGTGCAGTGCACTATGTCCTCAACAAGTCCAGAAAGCTCAAGCATCTCAACCCTAGCAGTCTCAAACTGACTCAGAACAGAAAAGGTTCGTATCACATTGGTAACGATGATAGCAGATGGTTCATTTGCAGTAGTAGTCGGTTGAACTACACACATGCAACGAGAGAGAAGTGTCGCTAGAAGTTTTATCCCACCATCTCTAACAAGTTCTTCACCATTCAATGAGGAAGATGCACACCTAACATTAAAATAAAAAACACGCAAAGGGATGAAATCTCTAAGTCAAATTTAACTACTAAAACCAAAGTTACATAAGTATGTATTTGTAAGAAGAGGATCTACGTAAGCCAAACAAGCTCTGATGCCTTGACAAGAAGAGGTGCTCTCTCAGAGGAAAGAAAATTGTTATCTTCTTTGTCAACAGTTACTGCACTGAGCAACATGGGATAACCAGCATATTTAAATGGTACCAGTACATCTCCATATCGTCTGTACAAGATGCATTGTCCTTTCAACAAAAGCAACAACCTCCAAGGCTGGGGACCTTGCAAACCTTGCATAGTGGCCTATATAAAGAGGAAAGATATGGTAACTCATTTTGGAAATCAAAGAGCGTTTGAGGATAAATTATTCAAATTTATTTCATGCAAGTTAGTATGCAGTGAGCTCAAGACCAAACATCTACCTGAATTCGTTCATAAGCCCTCTGTACAGCAAGAAATTTCTCCCTCCCTTCAGGGTTTTTGTCAGGATGGTATTTCATTGCAAGTTTCCTATACTGTCTCTTAAGCGTCTCCTCATCAATGTTTTCAATTTGTTTGGATATGGTAGATATCTCTTCTGTCACCTTGTGAGAATACTTCTGATCAGCAACATCACTGGATACATCGCCCAAGGTAATCTCTAAGATTTTGCAAGCTTCTTCCTCAGAAAGATCCATTGGTTTCCGTGTCAATTCTTCTCGCCACATTACTAGCAAGGACTGTAGAAACTCTACATGCTCAACAATTGGCCAACTTGGAAAACGGTTCTCATCACATAAATTTCGAAGATAATAACGGTGACACCACATTTCATCTCTAAGCTCTGGATAAGTAACTGGTGGCATAGGAGCATAATCATATAAAGAATGACAGTGTTGTGACAGCTGCTGGGGGAAATCACCAAGATGCTGCAAAACCTTCGGAAAGAAATAAAAAAAAGCATCAAATGCAGGTTTCCCAACTAGTAGTAGTAAGTAGAAGTGCAACTTTATCCTAACTAATTGGCCTCAGGGGATATTATCTTCTAGCTATAGTTTGACTAAGTAGTTCCACTCATCTATTTACATATTTCTGAACAGAATAAGGTTTGTGTGTTCAGAAAACCATAAGCTGCAAAGGAGAAGGATTAACTCCTTGGGAAAAAAAGGATATCTGTCTTTATCTCTCTCTCAAACACACACACACACACACACAGATAAAGACAGCCACAAAAAGAATTCAGGAAAAAGACAAAAATCGTCATATATCTCATCCAGTTGTTACACTTCAGTTTCTAAGATTATAATATTCTTCAGACACCTAATTGAAAATTTCTCAATAAATTATAAACCTGCTAATGCTATTTGTTTAATATTATAAACAATTGATGTGAAAATTGATCAAATAAGGCATCAAGCTATCTAATTTTTCACTATCTATTCGCTTATATACTTAAATTTCATATGGGCACCTAAAAAGTTCCTAGCTCCACCTGTCAGCATAATTTCTGGATGTGAAAGTGCAGAGTAAGCTTAATATAATTTTAGAAAAATTATTTCTGCTCTCGCAAATCACTATAGCAAATTAAAAGAATGAGTCACCTGACAAATCAGATTTTCTGCTCGCATTTTATGTGTCCAAATGATCTCAGGAGTATCAGAGTCAGAAACCATTGCTGCAGCAAATGCAAGAGGGCCACTACGCTCTAAAACATACAGTAGAGATTCAGGCAGAAGTCCACCTAATACACTACGTTTAGCAAGGGGTAATGAAGAGGAAACTGCAGCTTCTTCTCCACCATGAAAAGCTTGAAGTAAATGGGTGACTGAGAAGAGTTGTGCAATAGAAAAGAGGTTGGATCCAGCGTATGCCAGGGCAAAATAAAATGCACCTGTGCTATACAGACGCATCATGGCCTTTGGATTTCTGGTAACAATAGCCTTCAGCAACGCAGCAGCAGCCTCAACAATACTTGGCTCCCCAGACAGCATAGCCTTTCAAGGAAAAAGAATAGACACAACTTTACAAGTAAAAAACTTCAGAGGTAGACTGTAGTACTATTTATTTAACAACAGCGACTACTAAAAATCTTTGCTAAAAACTTAAAATGTCATTGTGCAACTATTTGCAATATCAGCAAGGCATGACTAAATTATCAAGTAAAATGGCACCTGGGCTATATGTGGAATGCAACGAGGACTTGACAGAATCCTTTTTACCCTTGGAGTAGGGGTGACCATCTCACCAGCATCATCTAAGTCTGAATGTGCAGAAACCATGCTATGTAACACAGACAGTGCAGCCTCTCCTACCTGCAAATAGGATTGTCAATTAGAAGCCATCAAGAAAGGGTAAAGTTAAGGTTGGACCTTTAGAGATGTCTATGATTATAAGACCACAGGAAAACCAACGCTTAATGGATGTGGGATGATACTGCTTAACAGTTTGTTTGTGCCACAAAATTTGTCTGATCATGCTTTTCCAATGTTCCCAAACCATTAAACTGTGCTCAAAGATACATCACTTGGGAAATGAAATGCAAGAAACAGATAAGTATTGCCTCTTTAAGAATGCCTTAGATGAGTCCAATACAAAATTTCAGACGCTAAGTTCTTTAAACTAGAGATGATGAAACCCAAACATGATTCAGTATACCAAATTGTGCAAAGTATGTTCAAAAAAGGGAACAAAAAACTCAACAGGCAATCACAATCGTATGAAGAAATCCAGATTTTCAAGTATTAACCAGCAGAGATTGAATGATAAGAAGAGTTCAACTCATTAATAGACCAAAGTTATCACTGTTTGTGCATGATACAAAAGCAGTTCTGCAAGTCACATAGTGCAGATCAGCATGACATTGAGAGAAAATACCTGAGTTGGTGTAAGGACAGGAACCCGACCAGATAGTGCCCAACGAAGCTCACGAATATCTCGTAACCTCTTCCAGTCTACCATCCCAGAAGCCCAGCACCTTGTTGTCCAATCAATAGCATTCTTTGACCACAACCTTCTGATAGCATCCTTCTCCAAAGGTCCAACCTCTTCACCATCTTTGTCAGAATACATCCATTCCTTTAGTGGCTCCATAAAAGCAGTAGCAGCTATCAAATTTGATTGCAAAGGGATGGCAGTCCTCTCTGAAGCTTCATGAACCACTGTTAGCAAATCAACGGCTAGTACGCACCCTCCCACCAAAACACAAGATTCCACATTAGCTAAAACCTTCATCAAGACCTGCCCGTATGTAAAGACAGAGTTGCTATTAGTTTGAAATTTAACAGGCATTAAAACCAAATAAATTTTTGATAAAGTTCAAGCCCACTCCATCTCTTGGCTCTTATCACAATTTTAAATAGAAACTCTTACTGTTTGAAATATGTATCAGTATCAAACCTAAATACTTTAGTAAAGATACCTTCAAGAGAAGAAGTAGACGGTGTCTCAAAGTTTTATCATCTGTTCTGTCCAAGAGAACTGTAATATGTGCAGTCCCTTGAAAAGGGCCTATTGTATTGCAATGGTGCTCATACACAATTGACATAGCCCTTGCACAAAGCTCCCTAACTGAAGAGCCTCCACCTCCTCCAAAACCATCTAACCTTCCCACATCACACCAATCATCAGATGAACCCAGTTCATCCGGTACAGCACCACCTACCGTAAGGCCTATGTCAGCATCACATAAAAACCGGTGATAGAGTGCTCTGAAGAAAGCAACAGGGTCACGAAGTGGAAAATCCTGTGCCCTGTCACTACTACCACTCTCAAGCAACAAGCGGAGATAATACTGACCAACACAAACCTCCTTGGACAAACTAGGATAACTGATCGAGAACTCAGAATAGTTCCAAGAGATCCTCAGAATACTATCTTGGTCACTCATAGTCTCTACTGTAGCACATCCAGGAACAATATCTTCAGTACGCCCCTTCTCAACATCCAACTTGTGAGCCTCAGCTTGCAAAGCCTCCCTCAGCTCTTGCCTAGTACGCTCATTCCAAATCAAATCTGCACGGTTATGATCAAGGCTAAAAGCCCGCCAGAATTCAGGCCAATTACAAAGTAGGCGACCAGAACCAACAGGTGTGTTCTCCACAACAACCTGAGCAGGTGTTGGAAGACCAGTGTTATGTGACCCAACTGCATTGCTGTCTGAATCAACTGCATTTGAAGCATTTATTTCTGATGCTCCATGCACATTTGCTGATGGGACATCAGTGGAAGCTGCCATAACCAAATGGCCATTTTGAGAAGTTCCTGTGGAGTAAGAATCAGTTGTCAAACTTTCCACAGAGTAAGCAGCAGAAGATTGGTTTGAAACTTGACCGGCATTAGGGTCTATGGTAGATTTCTGGTAACCAGCATTCATCTGCCTCACAGCATCACCAGCTTCAAAACTATTAACAGAAGGGAAAGGTTGCTCTTGTGATGTAATCCCCTGCCCTGTACGACCCCTCCTCTGCTGAAGTAAGCGACTCTGTCTTTTGCTGGTCAATGTTCCTTCTTGAATTGAATCTTCAAGTACTCCATCAGAACGTGTGTGCAAATAAGCAACAAGTCCTGGAGGCAAAACTCTAGACAATAACTCTAGAGCTGGTTGGTAGGAATCTGCCCATAAAGCAACAAGCTGTCGACTAACCTCACGACGCTCACCATCAAAAAGGAAAAATGCATGTAATAAATGCCTCAATAGAGCACCATCACGTAAAGCAGCCTCTCGCATTGACTCAGCGGCAATTGCATCTTCTTCTGCAATAGTACGCATTATCACAGCAACTGTTTCCCTGACACCTTCTGCAGGATGGCCAAACATAGCAAATAAACGGCGCTTCAAACCAGCTACTTGGCGCAACAGCTCAACAAAAACTGCGTACTGGGTAGTTTCACCATGTGGATCACATATCATAGCTTCCAGAACTTCAACAATAGTCATGGACAGTAAAGGCGACACAGACATTGGTTTCAATCTGTTGACAAGGATACTAACATAACCAGACTGAGAGAACAGTACAGACTTAGTATGCATAATTGTGGCATGTTGCTCCCCTTTAGAATCTGTTAGAAGATTTGTATCCCTAGGACCACCTCCAATGAGTGCTGCAACAAGCCCTGCTGCTTCAGCAGCTACACCCTGAGATCCATTTCTAAGTAAGCCCATTATTCTTCCAACGGCAGCAGGAAAAGACATAACATGAGAAGCAGCACTTTTGGAAGCTAACAATCTACGTAAACATGCAACAAAGCCCACCACTGTTGCAGCTGCTTTAGGTGAAGGAGGAGGCAAGGGAGAGGACTCTGGAGGAAGATTTGGTGTTGCTGGAAGCATTGTAATCAAGGCCATCATAGCCACCTCAGGTACTTCAATATTAGGAGGCACTCCGCTATATGGAATGCATGCATTAAACTCCCTTATTCTACGCCATAGCTTAGCTCTTGAACCAGGAATGGAACCACCTTCAGCAACAGCATCTTTGGCAGCAGCAGCCAAGTGTTTCAAATGCATGGATGCACTTTCCATATCAGCAAGAGCGAATTGTTGCCCAAATTGCAAAGTAGCTCCCCACAAGGTGGATCAATGCAATGACCAGGCATTGTCAACCTTGGTAAAACAGGTACAGCACACTGACGCTGGATAAGTCAAAGGTCAACCAAACCACATTAACAATTTAATTTATCAAGCAATAATAGAACTTACATGCATAGACAAGAAGAGCAAGTATGATACGTAAAGAAAAGAAACCCTGTACCTACTTCTATTTGCAACACATCACGAATTGCAGCAAGTAAGTTATCTCGTGAGGTGCTTGCATAGACCTGTAAGTCCCAGAATACATATTAATTGCATACGGTAGACAATTAAGCTTTCAAAAGAAAAACTTATTCTCACATGGATAGGGCACCCATCATTGAATTCAATTGCAAACATCTGGGGCTCCTCTGCAAATCGAACAAGACAGCTCACTGATGATAAAGGACGAACAATAACAGCCTGCACACATCTAAGGAAGATTCTCAGCATTTGATAAATTCTGTCAGAAAATTCCTCAAAAATGATTAAGCCTTTAACATTACCCACCTAGTTCGTGCACAATTAAAACTTGCCTCAATGCCTCTTATGTGTTGAACTAACAGTCATGCTTTTATTGTTACATGAAATGTAAGTAGAAAACTCTCACATGAAGATGCATCCTCTGTTCTAAATGAAGTATAAAACCATAAATAGACTATTTCATTCCTACATTTTAAATTTATAAAAGCGGTACTTCAGCAACAACATTTTCCCACATAAATAACTTGAATTATTGTTGAAATAATTAAGGGACAGTTACACACTTCGGCTTTAAAATATGAGCAAGGATGGCCGTATCTAGCATTCAGGCAGCCCCATTTCAAGGGCAATTTTCAATTCTAAGCCCAATTGGAGTGTTGGCTGAAGTCAATTAAGTGTTACACAAAAAACACAATTCAACTCCTAAAGCAAGTTATGCACCAAGTATTTAGCAGCTACTCAACTATGATATGCCAAATCTAAATTTTTATTAGTGGATGAAGGTCGTTAGCTTACTTCATAATTATATGGCCGCCTTTCAACAAGGGAGGCTTTTGTGAGGATGAGTTGACGAGAGACAGCATCCCCATGCTCTCCTAGTCCTCCTTTTGGACCAACACTGAAACTCAATCCAGGAACATTCAAAGTTCCATGAGCAGCAGAACGCAATCTTGTCACGTACCAACCTCCGCAAGGGGTTTCTGCTGCTCCAACAACCTCTTTGGCTGCTTTTTGTTTATTTATATTTGCATATTAATGAACAAAAGACCAAAAGAATTACATCCAAGAAAGAGAAGCAGCAAAACGAGGATAAAGAGGAAGTTAACGACTGAAAACAAAAAGGAAGTTCTTTTATTAAATTACCCCTTTGCTTTATATACTCTGTTGCAGTGACAGATTGTGACTTGTCTACAGAAAGTGACACTCCAACCATTGATTTAGCAGTTTTAGTCTGCAAAATTATGTTTAATATCAATGTAAAATATATGTTAAGCTATGAACTAGAGGGATAAGCATATATTATCCAAGATGGATCAACTTTGTTGGACAAGGAGAAATCCACAAACATTGGAAACACAAGCGCTATGGATGGAAACGTGAATTTTGGAGAATGGGTTCAGATTTGGTTTCTTATATAAATAGTGAGGGATAGACGTAAAAATTACCTGAAAACTAGTTAAACTCAATGCACCAATGTATTTGAGAAGGTATAAGCAGCTGAATTTCAAATTCCTAAATCATTAAGGCATTTGACAATTGACATCCAATATTTAGGCTCTGTTTGTTTCAATGTAAAAGCTTTTACGGAAATATTTTCAGCCATTTCCGATGTTTGTTTCATGTAAAATAGGATGGTCAACGTAAAAGGTTTTCCAATCAACATAAAATTACTCCCTTATTCCTATATAATGTCTTACCAAATTCTTTTCCATAAGACATTTTAACTGATAAGGCTCTGTTCACTATAACACCCGATACCCGACCCGAACATCAGGTCAAAGCACCGGGATGTTACATTCTCTACTACATTCTTAAATTATCAAATTTTTTTTATAAACTTTCATAACTTTTCAATTTAGTCCCTTTTTGTCATTAAAGTTCAATTTTCACTAATTAATCATATTAAATCAATTTTCTTTCTTGTTACATTTAATCACATAATTTATCTCAATATCTTCTAACTACCAAATCCATGACTCTGAAAGTAATCAAGAAAGCCATGCTGAGTTTTATAACCTACATCTTTACTAATTCAAGATCCATCTCCCTTCATTCTTTCAAGTTTCAAATGCAACCAAGGCAAAAGAAATTGATGAAAGTACATTAAAGAGATCATTAGTACCAGACTTGAAATTATAGCAGAATTTGTGGTCCCTGAAGCCGCTTGAAAAGCTTTAGATTTCCTTCCATATAAAGGGCAAAGAATGAAACCACCATGATCAATGCTTTTCTTCCCATAAGCATCAGCGAGTAGAACAATGGCGGGGGAAGACATGTCTCTAAAATCCAAGCACCATCGAGGATCTCCAGATTTTAAATCAATAAGTTCAACCCCAACATATGTGACCTTCAATTTCTGAACAGACAATCAGGTATTAAAATCTTGGACAGGCAATTCAATACATAAATTCGAGGTAATTAGAGAACCCAGACAGTTACAAATCAACCTGTGCATTCTGCCATTTAGAAATACACTTGATCTACAACCAGTTGATTTCAAGCACATTCTCAGAAACAACCACATCTCAATTACCAAAATCTCGGATCTCAAATTCAGTAGTCAAATCTCGATTCTTTCTCTTTTTTTTCTTTCTAATACAAGCCTTGAATCTTAATATCTCCATTCTCCCACTATCAAAATGTCAATGACTCAAGTCCCAATAATTCCTAATACTCTAAAGCTACCCTAAACTAAAATGACATAAGCAGTTTTAGACTAAACCTTAAACAACGAATTACTAAAAATTATAATAAACAACTAATTAATTTAAATAAATCTCAACTTATTCAATTCTTTAAAGTTTAATCAGCTTCCTTTTTATCTTTGCATCATTCTGCCTTTATTGGAGAAAATTGATTCTCTTCTAGTTTTACAATGCCGAAATAGAAAAGCTAAAAGAACTGCAATTACATTTTAACAACAAAGCTGAGGAGAGCCAAATTCATCAAATTAGTAACTAATTTCATTAGAATTCAAATTTTAGAACTTTATGAAGTCAATAAACAAATGAAAGCGCTATACTAAATCCAGCAGAACTTACTAAGAGGATCCATTCGGCATGGTGTCCCCGTAGAAGCAACACCGGAAACTCCGCCACTTGTGCCAGCCGATTCCAACTAATTCTGTGCAATTCGGTTAAAATACTCGCGCGATACCGCGACGAAAACTTTATCGCCTTAAATTTCCCTTTTCCATCGGTCCTGACGCTCATATTAAATTCAGTAGAATTATCATCCCTCGAGATAATTGGCATGGCGGTTTCGAAATCCCTCGAGGCATCGTATGTATTCGTTACGGACAAAGTCGAGGGATCAAGTGTGATGATCGCGACGTTAGAAATGCAAAGGATTCGCTTATACCGACCGCGCCAGGAGTGCTTGATAACGAAATAACGGGCAAGGTACTCGGGCTCTTCCTGGGGAGAAGGTGCGGTGATTGAGGAATGGTGTTGGTCCATGGAGGAAGTGGGTCGGGTCGAAAGTAAGGGATGGGTTGTCACGGAGTCGATGTAGTGGAGAAGAGGAGCATTGTCAGGGTGGAGGAAGTCCCAGAGTCCCACACGGGGCGCCGAGGCAATGCAGTGACTGATTTGCCCCTAGCTTCTAACCGAATTCTCGAGATCTGCCACTCCCGCCAATTTATTTTATCTGTTTTCGCATCAATTATATAATTCCTAAAAAGAATAAATTTAAATTCACATTAAAAGAAAGAAGAAGAAGAGATCGGACTCCTATCGCGTCGAAGTTTGAGCTTCAAAATTAATCTTTGATCAAGAAATGTTGATTAAAAGGACAATGAAAATGAGAGAAAGAAAGAAATTAAATTGGATTGAAACAGAAAAGGAGAAGGGAGGGACAGCTTGGAGAATCGACAGCCAAAATAATTCTATTGCGGTTGGGTCGGGTCTTAGCCCAAAAATTTTTTCATCTCTTTTCCCGCTCCGGTTTGAAAATAGTTTAGGTTAAAATACCTAGTAGGTCCTGCATTACAAAGACTGGGTCAAATTAGTCCCTTTATTATTGAGTGGATCAATTTAGCCCTTGTATTATTTAAAAAAATCAAGTAAGTCCAAATTGTAATAGAGTTAACCTTTATAATTAAAAAATTAACTAAATATCTTAAAATTCAAGGTTAAGAAAAAAACCTTTTTCACCACCGAAGCTTCAAGTGAGAAAAGAAAAAAACCAACTGAACAAATGTAGACAACAGCTACAATATGAATTTTGATGTACCGAAATACATGTCTGAATTAGTTACCACGCGGATCAACTTTATCCAGAAACTGAAGTAACTTAGTACAAACAGATGAACATTCTAGTTTTTAAAAAAAACAGGAAAAACGAAAAAGGACCAATAAATCAAGATGAAGAAGACGAATTGGAGCAATTATCAAAAGTGCTTCCAACATGTTGAATGACAAACCCATAGATTTTCCTCTTCAACTTCTCAACTTTGTCTATCAACGGTTCATCCCCGTTTGAAACTGCCTGGTCTAACCAATCATTGACCCTCTTTAACTGTGATAAAACGCCTGCAATGGAGCCACAGTCCAACGGTAATGCTTTACTACCACCACTAGATGCTGCACACTCGCCGAGCATCCGGAAACCAGCATCCAATGATTCCTCGATGAAGCGAAGAAACCAAATTTCCATCTCGGATTTCAAGTTCAATGCAAATTGCATCGTCTCTTTCATTCCTTGACCACTGGTCCATATTGTAGCAGTAGGTACCAGCTGTGGCAATGAGCTAGTTTTGAGTTGGGTTTTGGACAAACTTTTCTGCAGAGCTGATGGAGATTCATTGTTTTGTGGGGTTAGAAGGGAGACTATCTCAAGATCAGTAGCCAATGCAACTTCAACCCATAGAGAAGAAGATTTGGAGGCATTGTCTGTGTTAGAATTGTGGCTAGTTGCAACAGTCTCAGCAATCCCAGTATACTTCACAACATCATTATAAATCGATAAAAATTTGTCGATTGTAGGCAACGGATTCCCAGCCTTTGATTTAGAGGAGAGTTCAGAAAACATGCTGGAAAAATATAGGGGGCACAAAATTAGGTGCAGAACAAAATATTTGTCACATCATTCATTTACATGCTAAAACATTGCAACACTTAAAACGTAATAGGCACTAGTTCATATGCATGTTAGCATGGACCCTAACCTTAAATTCCTGACAACTGACTCTGTAGCAATGGCCTCTTCCAATGCCTCTGCTGCAGCTTTGGAGGCAAGAATTCTCCTCTGCATAGCCTCCTGCATTAGGACAAGGTTTAATCAATGTCAGCTACATTACAAATCAATATTTCAGATAACAGAAAATTTTGTTTCTGTTAAGATCCCTGTCAAATATTTGGAATAATTATTTTGATTTGTTTATCATTAATGTTGATTGTTGAGCATATCAGCATTCCACAATGATAAAATGCATACGGCAGAGCTGTATCTAGTATATACTCCAAAGTTTATAAGTTCATAATGTCAGCATTGCAATCCTCAAGGGACCCTTAGGGCAAAAATATTCTAGTTATAATAAAAATTGGACATTTTCTACTATTTAGTTTCAATGATGGTGATAAGCACTCATAAGTCATAAATGGTGATCCTAGTTCTTGTACACAATCATGGCATGTTAGCTATACGTTTATAATGAAAATTCAATACACTGCGACGTTGGGTAGTGAATTGGTCTTATCCACCCAACATTAAAAACGAAATAAATGAAGTTAAAATCATGAGAAATGCACCACAAAACCTTTGTCAATTTAGACTAGAAGATAAATTAAAAAAACACAGCAACTTAAATAAGAAATTCTAATAAAGCAAAAGCAGTAAAGCACTATGATAAACGGGTAGAGAACAGAAAAGCACAACACATTTATTTATTTAAAAAGTTAAAAAGAGGAGCTTGATTAGCTTCTTGATAATTCCGACACTGCCCCCTACCTTTCCAAGCTTTGCAAGGTCAGCAGAAATTGTATCCCATGCAACACTGCCATCAGTCCATTTCTTTTCATGAATGGTGACTCCTGCCGCCCCATTCGCAGATGTTGCTTTCTCTGGGGCCGAACCATCTTCAGGTGAGCTAGGTTTCGTTTTCTCATTGCTAGAAGAATTTTCATCATTGGATTTCTGACTATGTACATCACTTAAACGTCTTGAAATGGCCGCCTGAAGAGAAAATAATCATGTCAAAAATCCAGAAATTAACTAGATTCAGAATTGCACATGTAACTCAGATTCTATTATATAAAATTTCGTTCTTAAAAGCCTACCTTGGGATATTATCAGTTGAAATGAGAACAACAAAATTCTCCCAAAGTTAAATTGCATATCAACTTCAAATAGCCCCAAATATGTTATTCTTTTTGGGATTTGGTGATTTATTACTCAAAGCTAGCAAATTAAGAAAAATTATTTACCTGAGTCCGCAAGATTGCTTGCAGATCCGGCTTGGACTTGACAGAAGCTTTCTCCTTGTGTTCCCCTGAATCTTTCTCCAGCTGGTCATCCCAGCCTTTCCTACTACTCTTTGCCGACCCCACCAGAGCTTCGGACACCTTTGAAATCCCAGCAACAATAGTTGCCATCTTCTTCTTTGAATCCCCAACAGCCGGTGAGACCTTCAATACCCCAGACAACCTCCTCCCTGGAGAAAGCGATGCTCTACGAGCACCTGGTGATGCTTGCTTCCTTCCGTTAGGAGAAGGTTGCCTATACCTCGACGGTACTATAATAGCTGGCTCTCTCGCCACTTTCCTATTATCTTCCTTAGCTGCAACCAAGCTCGGTACCACGCATTTTGACGGTACAGGAGATGCAGATCTCTTCCCCTTCCCCGCCGGAGATGGATCTCTTTCCACAACCACCGCATTGATCTTCTTAACAGCTGAACCAGAACGTTTGGCAGTGGCCGGTGATGAAAATCTTTGCGGAGGCTTTTCTGGAACCTTGGATTCGTGTTCCGAATTTTCATTAACTTTCACATTATCTCTCAGAGCGAGAGGCTGCCTTGCTCTGGACTTCTCAGTTTTCGTATCCTTATTCTCAGTTGAAATCTGCTGTTGATCCAACAACTTATTAGACAAGTAAACCGCAATCGGATCCACGGAGTATTCGGATTCTGAAACGGGTTGTATAACGAATTCCCTTTTGGAAGACGAAATGCGGGCAATGAGAGGGTCAGGAGAACCAACGAAAGGGTGGCGACCTGCAATGGGACGGATGCCGGAGACACGTGGCACGGGAGAGTCAAAATGGAAGCGGTCAACGTAAACGAACTGACCTAGCTGGAGCCGGTTTGAGAGGATCAAATCCGTGTCGCGCTCAGAGAGAGAGACGTAGGTGGAGTTGAGGGAATCGGAGAGTTGAACGTAGAAGCCATGGTTGGGCCATAGGTCGGAACCAGCGAGAGCAGGGACAATACCAATTACTTGGAGGAGAGCCGAGCGGTGGTCTCCGGTGACTCGCGTCGGCGAATTCATGGATTGGAGAAGCTTTAGGAGGATTCCTGGGTTAAGCGAAGCCATAGCTAGGGTGGGAGGGATGGTAGGGGGAAGGGGAAGGGGAAGGGGAAGGGGGAGAGTAAAGAAGATGAAGGAAGGGGGATTCAACCGTTACGAGTTACTAGATTCAAATTTAAAAGCCCGCTAATATTTTTATTTTGTTTTTTTTTTCTATTGTTTGAATTCAGGTGGGACCGGGTCTCGTGACAAAGCTGAAAGCTGTACCCGACCGTTAATCATCCATCTCTGGATTTTTCCTCTTTTTGGTAAAAGTAAGGTGGAAGTCATTATTTAAAAAATAAGTAAATGAGTTTTTATTTAATTTTACTATTAAAAATTGATATTTTTGTTAAAAATTTTATTTAATTTTACTGATAAAATTAGCATAAAAAAAAATAATACTATCTGTATCTTATGTTAACATATAAAATTAATTTTAACTATAAAAATAAAAATATATTTACTATTTAGCTAAAATATAGGAACTATTTTATCTATTTAAAAAAAATATAATCTAACTTTTAATTTAATAACTTCGTCCTTGTTGAAGTTTTATAGGAGAAGAGAATTAGGCTAAAAGGGTTACTAGAGTGCCGAGTATTAAAAGTATATCATGGCTTAACACGTGACTTCATTGTTGCTAGTAATTTGAGATATTATCTGTTCATTAAATGTTTAAAAGTAAATTCTATTAATAATCAATCAATTAATAGTTTTTTATTTAATAATAAAAAATTATAAAAGAGTGACCTAATTATTTAATTTTATCTTTTTTTTCATCAAATGATAAAGGATGATAGTTTTAAAATTGGTATGATAGCAATTTAATTTCAATGTTTATAAATTATATTAATTTACTCTTATTCTAAAAATTTTGACCCTCAAATTTTACACATAATGTAATTTGATCTTTTTTACAATTTTATTTTTCTTTGTGATATTGAGAGTTGATTTTTATATATTTTCAATCAAATTTAGTTGATAATTTTTTTAACTTTTAGGTACTTTAAAAAAAAAAGAAAAAGGTGAAAGAGTTATAAATAAAAGCAAAATTGCAAAAATAATCAAATTACAAATGTGTAAATGTTGGGGATTAGATTTTTTAGAAATAAAACTAAATTAAAACGAGATTTTGAGTCTCGCGTGTCTATCATTTCACCACCAATGCATCTTGAAAGTGAATCATATTCCATGAATATGATATCTATCTAGTGTGATGTATGGAATATATGACAAAAGTGGAGTGTTGGAGTATTTCTATTGATTGGTCATGTCATATAGGCCCGAGTCGGACATCCAATTGGTTCGATTTGAAGTATTCGAAGGATGTCTATATTAAGATTATATTAAATATATATAGATTATATTAAAAATATGGACAATCAAACATATTTATTTCTCGATTCAATAGAAGAAAAAAAAAAAGAGGTGAATAGGGTCCCAAATAACGAGAGATATGTAAAAAGAAGGCTCGACTACGCCTATTCCTAATCCTAAATGGAATGTAAGGAAACAAAACTAAATTAACACAATGTATAGAGTTAAAGTTACTATTATGCTATTTTTAAAAGTTGTCATGATTAATAAATTAGTGACCAAAAATAATAAAATTAAATAGTTAAATAATTATTTTATAACTTTACATATTTAGATGATCATAAAAAAAATACTAATAATTAACTCATCATTTATGACTATTCATAATTAGATAATCAAATAAAAATTTACTAATAATTAACTCACTAAACTTTCTTTTAATCGGGACTGTGAAGTATCATTTTAACGAGTTTTTTTTCAAGCAGAAACTTTCATTCATGAAAAAGAGTTAGTACAGCAATTCAAGGTGGAAGCCAATAACTGACCCAATCTAAAGGAAGGGACAAGCTAACCCAAGTCCCAAAGCAAAAGAAATCACCGAGGATACTAATTCTTAAAATTTTACTTGTTAAATTTAAATATTTTAAAATATGTACATATTTATTATTTTTTTTTTTTTAATAATGAACATGAAGCAATCATACCATGAAAATTTGAAAAATTAGGGAAAAAACACAAGTAAATAATAATAGGAACATAAAAATATTTTATAAATTATAATAATAAATTTATTTTTTATATTATCGATATCTATCTTATTATTCATGTTTAAAATTTGTAATTGCTCCACCAATTTTCTAACTATTCAAATGATTTTCTAACAAATTTTTTATCCAATCGAATTGATTTGATACTAGTTCAATCCGGATTATAATTTTTTATTCAACTAAATAATTTAGTCCGATTCTAACAATCATATATCGTGTTACTTTAACGAAGTTGTTTTTAATAGCGGAAACTTAAAAGGCCCAACCCAAAGCAAAAAGATGGACAAGCTAAGCCTAACCCAAAGCAAAAGAAAACAACGGCTATTGGCCCAACCCTAGATCCAATAAAGCCAAGCTTAAAAGGCCCACTAATCGTTGCATGAGCGAGGCAGACAACAATCAGGCCATATTGCACACCCGAGTTGTTAAATATAGTTTTACGCCATTTTTTTGTTATCGAAAAGGAAGATTTGCACCGAGTGAAACAGGGGTAAGAAAACCCAAATCACGTAACAAGTTGATTTGATTTTACACTCGATTTTTCAAGTTTTGGTTCACATAACAGAAAGCTCATTTAATTTTATATTCAAATTTTTCCGGTTTTAGTTTTGAGATGCTCACATGATTTTATGAAATCTCAATTATATATATGGCAATCGGATGGTTGGACTAATTGGTTTTTTATTCAATCGATTAATTGACGTGATTTTGATAACATTAAATTATTATTTATGAATTTAATAATGTGAAAATTAATTTTAAAAATAGAAGATGAAACTCTTATAAATAAAAATATGCACTACAAGAGTGTAAACACTTGAGTATATTTTAAAATACTTTTATAAATTTTATAATTTCTTTAAATTCGCTCATTGTGGACCATCACCCATTCTTAATGCTGTTATAAAAGTTCATACTGTTGGATGGAATTTAAGTTTTAATTTAAATAAACAAAAAAGCTTGAAAAATTGTAAAGTTTAAAGATTAAAATATTGATTCTTCCCAAAAGGTTTTATGGGGTATTGGTAAGATATACCTAGCCAGACACCTTTAAGTTCAACATGCTTACTGTTAGATATGATATCTGAAGTCTAATTGGAATCTGTAATAGAAACAAGGAAAATCTTAGCATGCGCATTTAACAACCGAATTTACCATAAAATCCTATCCAATTTCAACCATAATCTTTCTTTCGGTGATGGAGAAAATAAAGCAACAATTGAGGTGATCAACGAACCAGATTGCGAGCTGCCCTTGTCGAGAAAACCATGCTTGCTAGTTGCGTGAAATTTTGAATCCAACCTTATAAATGACCTTCAACTTCACTCTGCATCTAACTGTTGCGGTGTTCCTCTGTTTCGCCAGATTTAGAAGCATATAATATACAGTGAAGAAAAACATATAAAAATCAATATTAAGGTTTGAGCGCTTATCCAATCAATTAAAATTCATTCATTTTAAGATTTTTTATTTGTGATTTAAATTATTTAAATTTAAAAAATTATAATATTTGTTTTACTTTTACTTTAATAATGACACATAATTGAATATGGAATAGCCTGGTAATGATCCCTCAAACCTTTTATTAGATGCACTTTGTGATACCTATTCGTCTAAAATCATTCATGAATAACCTTTACAAATCTCTTTAAAACTATCTTGGAGTTACCTTAGAGTTCATCTGCTACATATTTTTTGTAGGGATCGTTGAAAATCAATCCGAGTAATGAAAATATTAAAATAAAACCACATAGCATTACATATGGCGACAATTGATCTCTAAGTTCCTTACCATCTAACCGAATATACAAATAAGTCTACCAATTGTATTATCTGTTAAGTGGCACTATCAATAAGTGGTATCCTCTTATATATACAACAAACAATGAGGGACAAGAGTCTCTTCTCCTCCAAGAAAAACCAAAGGGTTCCCATTTATTTCCTTCCTCCTCTCATCCTCTCTCTCCACCTTTAACCTCCAGCTTTTCGCCTAACGTAAGTAAACCGGTCCTCCAATCACCACCGTCTTTTCTCTTTATTTCCCATTGCTAAACATTTCTATCGGTAATTTTTTTGAAAATTTTTATTTTATATGCAGTATAGATATTATATTCGAAGTAATAGTCTTAATCGTTTATTAATTTTACTGATTTAATCCTAATATACCGCACTAATTATATGAAAAAGAAAAAGAAAACAAATAGGAAGAAGCAAAAATTGATATTTACACATTGTTTCTCCTCTGGTATTGGCATACAGATGATTGCTTTGCCCCTGAATCCTTAACCCAAACCCATCCCAAATTCCTAAATTCTATGCCTACGGCTAATCCCGTTTTCCAGCGCTTGATTCTCTTTTCTTTTCTTCAAATTCCTGCGTCTCTTCTTTCGAACCGAATCTGAGAAACCTGTTTTCCAAAATCCAACGGATACCCGAAAAATCAATCCGAAATAGAATGATCGTGCCAACACAAAAGCATGGAGACACAACGTCCCAGGATGTAAAACCTTGTTTTCTGTTGCTTTGCCATCAACAAACAACGATTACCGAAACTAGGCTGCCGAGGTTTTTGAGACCTGAGACAAGGATTGGATTTGGTGCTTGAAAAAAAGCAAGTAGCATTAGACATGGCGGATTCTGAAGACGAAGCTTATGACAATTCTTTTTGATGTTGATGATTCTTCCCCCTGCCTTGGCGCACGAATTCAAATGACTGCTTAAAGCTTTATATAAACGTTTGAAGATTGTGGCCCCCACGTTTTTTATTTTAGATTACGTGTACGTAGTCAATTCCTGGAAGCTAACCTTTTTTTTTTTTTTGTATGACAATTGTTGCCCTCCCTGTTTTTTTTAAGAAATTGGCAAATATTATTTTATTTTTCGGATGAAGTGGGGAAGGTAGCCTTGATAATTTTTTAATATTTATTTATTTAAATAATTTGATTAACATATCAAATTAACAATTAAATAATATTAAGAAAAGCATAATTATGAAATGATTTTTAATATTTAAGAAGATATTATTGTTAATAATTATTTTGTTTAAACAGTTTGATTAACAAAAAAAAATCATTATCCTGGACTTTCCATATGGATTTTTTAGACGAAGTATGGGGAAAAGTCGAACTAAGAATTAAGATCACCGATCTAAAGTTTTTATTTTATTGCTTAATATAAGTAGATAACACTATCAAAAAGAAAAAGAAAAAAAAATATGAGTAGCATTTGTCATGGTCAAAAGAATAGTGGGGCGATATAACCAACAATAGATGAAGTGGCGAATTTCGTTATAGGAATCATAGAAAGGAATTTAGTTTACTTAGCTTAAAATAATCTTTCTTTAAAAATAACGTCAGTTTAAATCATAAATAATTATTAAAAATCTAATTATTAACTTTTGTTCAAAACATTATTAATAAATATTATTTAAAAAATTTCACCAAAAAAACATTATTAAAAAAAAAAAAAAAGGACAAAAGAGAGGCTTGGCAGAACCTTCCATCTGACTTTTCTTTTCATAAAAGAATCTAGGGAAGAGATGGGAACAAATTCAATTTCAAAGTGTAATGAAGGAACCAGATCAGATGCCGCCCCCACGACATTCGATCACCGTCTATCCCCCTACGTGGCATTCTTGTCGTCATTATGCACGTGTTTTCCGTGGCGGCCTAAACAACTAGCTGGGAATAAGAATATATTTTTTATATAAAGAAAGAAAGTAGACCTGAACTCACTGTTGAATTGACTATTGGGTAGAAATGAAATTTTGATATATTTATGTCTCATAACTGTATTTACATATCTGGATAACCAGTTCAATTCAGTGATCAAACCGCTTCTAGACTTAATATAGTCTTCTTTTTTTTTTATGTGCTTTCGGCTGCTGTGGAATTGAAATTTGATTAGAAAATATCACCCGATTTGGGACCCACCTTATCAAGCGGTTGGTGGGGGTAAATTTTTCTAATATGGGCAGCGGTTTTTGTCGTCTCTTTCCCTCGTGAAGGCAAAGGCCAGCCGCTCCGGTTCATGTAAAGCCCACAAACTAAATAGTACAGACTCTTAAGGGCCTTCCCAACAGCAATTATTATTAGTGTTAGTAGGAAAATTGGTACAAGGGCCGGGTTTTGGGTCGTATTTGAAAGTTCGAAACCCGCTTGATGTATGAGTTGAGTTTGGGTTCGTAGAATAAAAGGATTAGCTTAAATAAGGGTTTTTTTTTGGGGGGTTTAAACTAGTATCCAGTTTTCAACAACAAAACGCTAATACTTTTTTTAGTAAAGATTTTATGTGTAACTGTATGAATATTTTTTTATTGTATTGAATCACTGTTAAAGGTTGAGTTTATGTACCTATTTTGTATCCTACTTTATTTTAATTTTTGAAATGTTTTATTTTGACAAAAAAATTGTCTATTATAAATTTATTTCAATAGTAATAAAAATGTCCTGATTAATGTGTCGTTTCATTGCTTTTTATAAATTCAGAATCACTATCTCATTTGTGTTTGCCTTTTTTTATGAATTTTTTTTATAATGCCATAAGATAAGGTTTTTTTTTTTTCATACTCAAATGGTTATATTTGAAGTCGGAAAAAGGAAAGATAGTCATAGTCACAATGTATAGACAAAGTTTATTATTATATCATCAAGATTGAATAATATTTTATTTGCTTTTTAAAATTGTGAATAAATTAATGTTTTCTGTGTATAAAATTTATACGTACCAAAACAATCACTAAATTTTTATATTATATAAAATATTTAAAAATATAATTATTAAAGTAGGAATAGTGTTACAGAAAAGTGGGAAAAAATTAAACTCACTTAATAAATTTAAAAATAATATGAATATATTCATTTTGATGCAAATTTATGAAAATCCGCCACGTCTTACTCAAGACCAGATCTCTTGCTTCCTGGTCTTTTAAGGGAAAAGGGAAAAGTTGCAAAAATAATAATAGTAAGAATAATAACAGCAACTTGAACAAACATTGCAACGTTACTTATCATAAAAGATCAGATGATTATCTAAAACTCTACCCAACTGATGTATGATAACGTTAATATGCATCAATTTGTTTTATTTTTTAACTATATAAAACTTAAAAATAAGGTACATGTGTTTTCAAATCTCAAAGCCTAAAACTCGACTCAGCACATGAATGAACTCAAGAGGTGCAGTCAACTGAGGATAATGCCTATCAGCATTGACAAATTCCACAGTTGTTTCCCCTTTGATCTTCTTCTGCATGTAGTATGCAACAGAATTTGGCACCACAAGGTCGTTTTTTACCTGAACAATGGTGCATGGAGTGATAACCTTCTCCAGAGTTTCCCTTTCATCGCTGCGAAATATTGCTTTGGCTAATGGGAGCACAAATTCTGGGTTCATACTCTTCAGGCATTTAAAGTAGTGTTCGATGGAGAGGGGATCATTATTGTCCACAAGAAGCTTAGCAAAACTTGATGTCCAATTCTCGTAATCTGATTCTATGCTTGACATCATGTTGTCAATTGCTGCACCATCAAATCCTCCTTCGTAATCATCTGTAGTAATGAACCTGTGTTTATTAATTTAATAGAGGAATAAAATTTTAATTTTGAATTAATTTTAACAAAATATTAATATAATATTATTTTATATTTATATATTGTATACATAAATAATTATATTTATCTAAATAAAATTAAAATTATATATTTACCAAACTAAAATTTATACAAGAGGATTCTTTATACCAGTATAAATTTTAAATAATTTTACACCTTTATGTAATTTTATATATGATTACTATTTTAATAATTTAATTGTTAAATTTAACAATATATTTATATTTATCATACATATAAATTTTTGAATTGATTTAATACCTTTTATCTAAAATATAATTATTAAAATATTAAAATATTATTCAAATAAAAAGTTATAAAATAATATAAAACAACCTCAAATTTAGGTATAGAATAGATATTTTTCCGATAATATAATTTAACAAGTGGGAGAATTTTGAAGCACGAAAGCACATGGGACAAGCGGACCCAGATTTATCAGTACACATTTATTGTGATTCTGATTTTAAGAGAACGTAAATTTCTTCTTCTTTTTCTGAAAAAAAAGAAAAATATTCAGAAAATCCAGTTATTCACAGAGAAGAATATGCCGAAAAGATGATTGAAAGTATACAAAACAGCTGATGGAAATCAAGTTATGGAAAGAGAATCGAATTAGGCAAAGTTATTCAAACTGTTCATTGTCAATAAAGAAAATTCGTGACCATATTTGTTGCATATAAAGCATTTTTTTTTCCAGAAAAAGTAAAGAAAAAAAAGAGAAATACTTAGGAGAAGCTCCGACAAGAATGAGCCTGCTAAAAAGTTGAGGTCTTTTAATGGAAGCAGTGCAGCCGATCATACCAGACATGGAATGGCCGACAAAGACTGAGGATGTCAAGTGAAGTTCATCCATAAGCGCTATTAAGTCATCAGCAAAGGCATGAAAGGAAGAGTATCTCAAAGGATCATAGAGGTTGGGATCTTTGACAGCTCCAGAAAAGAGCCAGTCAAAAAGGAGAACCTGGTAATGTTTTGTCAAGTAAGGAAGGATTTTGTCCCAGAGAGATTGGTCTCCTCCGAACCCATGTGCAAGAACCATGGTCTCACTCCCCGACCCAATTATTCTTGCGTTCATGGCTGCTTGAAGACTCATTTCTAGCTTCGACATATTTGGCAGATATTGACAGAGAAGAGAGACAGGGAGCTGAAGCTGAAGCTTGTTTTTTCGATGCTGTCTGCTGCTGATCTGAGTTTCGGTTTATAGGGAGTAGTTTAGTTATTAAAAAAAAAAAAAGACACTAAAAGGACGACTTTTTGCCGTTGGTTTCTCGTTCAAGAAAACCTTGTTAAAAGACATTTGGATACTCGAACGGTTAATCGCACTAAACTGTCTCAAATCATTTTAAATGGGTTCTTGAATTTTAAAATATTATTTTACCAATTTTTATTAA
Source organism: Gossypium rotundifolium (assembly GCA_025506655.1). Taxonomy (NCBI): domain Eukaryota; kingdom Viridiplantae; phylum Streptophyta; class Magnoliopsida; order Malvales; family Malvaceae; genus Gossypium; species Gossypium rotundifolium. Next base: position 196,882,550 of record CP106734.1, on the reverse strand, counting down.
AATATTATAATTTATTATATATAACAAAATGTAAATTTTAAACTTAGACGAATAAAATTAAATTTTTAAAAAATATATTTTATAGTAAAACTTAAGCCAAAAAAATCATTTTTGAGTGAAGGTATTAAAGAAATATAATGTAACAATTTTCAATAAAAAATAAATGCATTTTTATCATTAAGACCATTTCGTTTCTTACTTAAATTCGACTCAAGATTATTTATTGTTTGAAAATGAAATTGTGAAATTCAAAGATTTGGGAAAAAAAACAAAGAAGGAATAAACTGAAATCTTGGACATTATGACTATCGATATCCTTCAATATTTTTTTTTTTTTGAGAGTATATCCTTCAAATGATATTAGGTAAAAGGGCACATCAGTTGAACATAGACTTATCTCAAAAAATAAAATAGAAAACCAACGTAGATTTTTTGATCTAATCATCAATCAAACATTATAAAAGTCGTAAAGCTAGAGTAAAGCTAATTTTAAGCTGATTTCCTTTGCCTCATGTTTATTAAAAACTAGGTTTTAATGAATCAATCTATCTTAATTCAAAATAGATAAGTTCGGGATTTATTTTTATTCATAGGAGACGGTCCTTGAAGAATGCAGATGCTGACCTCAATAGACACAGTGCATCTTATATATAGTAGTTAGAAGGGTAGAAGGGTGAAAAATAAAGCAATAAAACTTTGTTATGCATGCCTGAGAGGTTTTCAAGGATGGCATGGTTAAGATGATGGAGTAACGATAAAGTGAAATTATTAATGGGAAAAGTGGGGAGGCTAAAAATGATTGAGCAACCAGTTACTTTGAAAATTAATTTTTCAAATTCATATTTACAGTTAAAATATATATATATTTTTTTATTTTGGAAAATAAATATACAACTTCCTGTAAGTTGATAAAGGTTTGTATCAAAATTAAAATTTGAAAATACGAAAGGCATGCAAAATTGACTTTTGAGAGATTCCATTTTCAAATGATTTAGACCAAGTAACCACCAGCCATTACTTTTCTTCTTCCTTTTTTAGTTTAAAATTGTAGCTGCTACTGGGACTTATTCACTTTTTTACTATTTTCTTCACTTTATATTGTTATTAATTTAGTTTAAAAAAAAAAAAAAAAAAAAAAAAGAATTGAGGGATAATTTTATTGTTTCTATTTTCTCGGTCTAATTTAAGATTTTAACCCTACTGTTAATTTTGTTTGGTATGTTGAATGATGCAAATTTTCTTTTTTAGCAAATCTGAGATATGGTTTCTCCCAGATACCATAATTTTTGTTGTAAAGTGAAGCTTCTTGAACCTTTGCGTAGAGTTCTTGAGAAAAATTACATCTGAAAGAGTTTTCAGTCTAATACATACATGCATATGCCTAGAAATACATAGAAGCTCTGGTCTTAAATTTGAGGTTACTGTGCTTCAAGTAATGTCCTAAACTCCCTTTAGTTTCATTTGACTCCAACAGGCTTTGTAGTTGAAATGCATGATATTCCTTGTTTGGTGGAATCATGGTATCGATCTGAATAGGCCACAAATGAAAAGAGCAAACTTATCATCATGATTGGACGGCTGTCGGTTGAGGAAGATCGACTAAACGCTCTATCATCTGGAGCTGATCATAGGGAGCGATCTGTGTGATGACAAAGAAATTAAAAAAGTTCATATTGGTGTATATGCAATCAGATCCTGCTATATGTGATTTTCATGGGTAGCTATTTGCATGTCAGCATACTATGTTACGCCGACTCTTTCGTTTTTTTAAAGTAATCTTGTCCACCCTTTGAGTATATGAAAATATTAAGCATAACCGTATTTGTTACTCACCCTGAGTCCAGCATGCAGAAGTTACTGGCCAATCCGTTTTATTAGTAGACTGATAATGCTGGAGGTTAAGCAAAAAGCATGCAAGTGTAGTTCCAATACTGGCTTACTCCATTGTTTCAATTGCAAATTTTCATGAACCTCTCAGTTATCTTAATGTTAGCATTAGGTTAGACAATTTCTATAGCAACTATCACTCTATAGAACTGTAACAAAAATCATAGTCATCCAATGCAAAAGAAAGACAGGAGGAAGTTAAGTATCACCTGGCTAAATCCATCTGGCCACGTAATTGACACAGCATAGTTTCCCATAGGTCGAATTTCTTCAGGTTCAATATCTTCTGGAATGTCACCGTACTGCAGCTTTTGCTCCCCGGTCCACTCATCCTGTTTTAAATCAAGAAAAAGAAAGATTGAACAGAAAAAAAAGGATGAAACAATAGTTAAAGTTGGAACTTCTGGCGACAGCTAAGTTCCACCACATGGGAGGACTTGCTGAGGCTATCGTTTCTTCAACTAGAAAGATTCAAATAAAATCCATTAACTAGTAAGAAAAACATACCACACTTTGGGCAGAGCGGTCATTCCGTCTTACTGTTGCAGGATGCAGAAGGAATTCTTCCTCTGAATCCGGTACCTTAACTCTTATGGCCTTGATGGATTTGTCATATGTAACTGCTGTTGATACTAGAACCAAAGAGGAAATAAAAGGAAAAAAAAAAAAAGCATTTTTATATCATCGATAGCAACTTGAAAAGGATTAAGTATCGGAAAAACAAAAGACAATGTAAGCACCTTGCTGGCGAATCTTGGCACACTGTTGCACAACACATACTCCAAGGTTCTGAAACGTCTGGGCAACTTCACCTTGAGGATCAGCCACCACTTCAGGTGTTCCACTATCACCAGAAGCAGAAAGCTGCAAAAATTAAATGTAATAAACCATAAACTTGGGTAGGATTTTCAGCACATACAAACATTCTAATGGAGTACTTTTGAGTTTGCAATAACGCAATGAAAAATACACTTTAGTATATAAGCACAGACATAAATCATCGGACATACAGTTGGTCTAATGGGAAGATCAAAAAGATGAGGGATCCCAAACTGCTGGACAACCTGCAAATCCAGTAAAATAATCGGTTACACAATTTTTATTTTGTGCATAAAAGATTTACGAATAATTAGCAGAGTGTGAACGCTATAAATCACTAGGCATGAAAGTTAACTTCGGGACAATATAACATGCCTGAGAGCCTGAACCTCGACCAAACGGGTAGTAGCGTTTTCCATCCGCATCAAAGTGACTCATATTTTCAACCACAGCAACACATGGTACCTATATGTTTTACCCAGCAAGATGTATTTGAAAATATGAAGCACAAAAAGGTTAGACTAAGTGATAACTAAAAGCAGGTAGAGAGTATAAATTGATTTGAAGTTAGGCGATTGTATGGCATAAAAAGAGAGTCTTTGTCTGATATACATCAGCTTATTTGTAAAGTATGGTTAGGTTGTAAAGATAAAGGGGAAACCTTAAGTTTGGAAAACATACGAACTCCTTTGGCAACATCAATAAATGCTAGCTTTTGAGGGGTGGTAACAATAACAGCCGCTGTCAATGGCACTACCTGACATTCATTTTAAGCAACATTAAACATCAAAGCACTGACTTTAAGAAAAGACGATGAATTGCAGTACAAGCAACAACTTTAATGACAAGGAAAAGGGCGATCCTGCAAGCTATATATGTCCACTAGGGCACGATGTTGATGGCAATATGCTAATCCTTAAAATTTTCTTCTATAAAAAGAAGAAAAATACTAGAACTATATAGAAGATTCTATTAGGGGGCAGGAAAGAAGATTAGAAAAGAACCTGGCATAGAGTAAGCTGGATATCACCAGTTCCCGGCGGCATGTCAATAACAAGATAATCAAGCTCTCCCCTACAATGTAGAAGATCATAGCAATGCACAAAAAAAGAAAAAGAAAATCATAAAGTTATGGATTCATCACATGCTTCTAAATGATCTCAAATAGCATATTTAATAGAACACCATAGACCATACCACTCTGAAGTTGTCAGAAGTTGATCGATGACCCCTGAAACCATTGGACCTCGCATTATTGCACGACCTTGTCCAGCAAATCCAAAGGATACCAACTTGACTCCTAAATAATCTGTTGGGATGATTGTTCTCTTTTCTGGGTTCTATGGTAAGATTTTAAAGAGTCAGATTTCAGAATATTACCTATGTGCATGAAAAATAAATTTCAACTCTGAAAACTACCATCTCTAGCAATCGGTTTTCAGGGGAGACCATTGTCGGTAAACTTGGTCCATAAACATCAGCATCAAAAACACCTACTCTGGCTCCCATTCCAGCCAAAGTATACGCAAGATTTACAGCAACCGTTGATTTTCCTACACCTCCCTACAGAGTTTTTGACAAACAGGAGTTATGAGAAAAATAAACAATGCATTCAACATTACTCATTTTAGCAAGGTCACAACAGATACAAACATATTTGCATACCAATAAATTCAGACAGACAGTAACCAAATGGTTCTGAAACATTTACCTTGCAACTTGAAACCGCTACAATATTTGAAATTCTCTGCAAACCTGCTGGAAGATCTCCAGCAAAAATAGGTTTGGCTGGTTGTGCTGACATGGTAACAGCGACCTTCTTCACCCATGGAAGCCTAGCCACCACTTCATTTGCTTGCTGCTCAAACTGTCATGCACTGAAAATCTCGTTAGACTTGCAATTCTGTCCCAAAGACATATATTTCCATTTGCAAATGCACGTGGTGGTAGACATAACAACATAGTTCATTGAAGATGCATTACCCAAAATAGTCTGCAGACTGCAGGCATGTCCATAAAGAACAATATGCACAATGGACAAGCAAGAAAAGTATAATACCAAAAGCAACAACCACCTAGCCTAAATAAGTTTTATGTTTGAAAAGAGTACCATAGATTTTACTAGTTAGTTTTAAGTGAACATATGAAATAAAAGTCTACCCTTCCAAATATACGTCAGTTGTTGATCAAACAGTGGTGATTATGTGATTTACCATGTCCTTGATTGGACATGCTGGTGTTGTAAGCTCCAAACGGAAGGAAACCTGAAACGTGAAATTGAAACTAATTTTAGCAGGTGTGTTTTTTTCCAACTCTTTTAGGGAATTTTACGGAAATCTTCAAACATATTTCTAAGTGACCTCTCCAGAAGCTTCATCAATGAGCAGATCTTTCACAAAACCACAGGTGACAATATCTGTTCCGAAGTCTGGATCAATGATTTGAGACAAGGCTTTTAATACATCACCTTCAGCTGTTCCACTTGATGCTGCTGAAGAACCAGCTGCCATCAACCAAATAAAAGTTTAGATTACTTAAAACAAAATCCAGAGAACACCTTAAACAATAATGTTACTCCCAAGTCCTAGACCATAAAAGAAAAGGGGTTGCAAGGGTTTCCTTGTTCAAGCAATAACAGCAAAAAAGGCAACAAAACTACTAGATCAGTCCCTATTTCCTAACCTGATAGGATATGTTTATATAACTGCAAAGGATGGTAGACACCGATAGGAGTAAAGCTTTACATAAATATTTTATTTATTAAAGTAATTATTTCACTTTAATTCAGAGAGCAAATTAAGCATGCCCTGCATGAAGACATTCAAGCTTTACAAGAAATACGAACACAAATATAGGATATAGTATAATTTTCCAGAAAACGAATAGTAAAAAGACCCAAAACATAAGAAATATAAACACAAAAACATTAAGCAAAAAATCAATATCATCCATTTTAAAGTCATTCCAAAAATTAAGAAAAACCAAATAGATAATTATGCTTCTCGCCAATGTTTTCAACTTGAAGAATCCCCCGGCTTAAAAAGAAATGCACTATTCATGTTGGGTTTTTTCATAATTAAGGGAAACTTGGAAGTTTTAGCTTTCCTGTTCCTGGGTTTAACTTTGGATAATAAAACGGAGTATCATTACCTTCAACTGAGGTTGCTTTTGTTGCACAGAAGCTAAAAAAGTTTCTTTTATGCGATACCCATATCGACCTTTCCAGCTTTGAAGGCTGAAAGGAACAATTGGCAGTTGACGGTTGAAGACATTTCTCAAGTGAAAGCAATCCTACAATAAAGAAACAGAGAGTTTTAAGTAAAAACTGAAACTAGTTTCGGTAGTTGTTGCCAGCATGAAGCTTATGGTTTAAAAAAAGAAAAAAAAAAAAAAAAAGGTACCTCCTTTTGAATTTCGGTCTGAAGTTTGAAAGGAGAGATGTGGCCAAGATGGAGCGTGGAGAAGTTGCATTGTAGAGAAATACTGGGAAGGGAACTTCTCTTTTTTTCTGTGTTAACAAAAAGAAAGCATAAGAAGTTAATGGTCGGCCGTTGTGAGCCTCATGTTTCAGTTGCTCGAATGATAATAAAAAGTAATGGTTCAAAATCTCATCTTTCTGGACCAAAACGACAACGTTTCCAGTTGTTGACTTGTCCCCGCCCCATGGCCCATAACTGGTCTGGGAAACAAGATTTGGAAAATGATTGACTTTTTGGGTAAAAGTAGGATAGAATAATCGAATTGCATTTTACTTTTTATCTCAAAATTAATTTCGTAAAATATTGGAACTGTAGGTATGTTTAGGCTTAGGTATTTTGTTTAGTTAAATTTTTTTACATAAAAAAGATCGTATACTAAATCAAAAAATAATTTAATCCGTATACAACTCCAACTCTTTATAAAAGAGCCTTCACAATTACATACATTTGGACAAACCTGTGTTTTTCTTTAATGCATTCAATTCATTAACAGCCATCTTCATTTACGTTGACTTCAATGAACCACGAAACCCCAAAAGCTCAGTTACATTCGGTCACTCATCAGCCTCCTCAAGAACGGTATCCTGATATGTGGTTTACATGGTTTGAACAAAAAACCCTCTCCCTTAAAAGAGGCATTTTCACAAGTATCAAGACCCGATAGGTGCTCATATACATCTTGGGTGCAAAGCATACACGAGGAACAACCAAATTTCTAATAAAATTGGAGAACAAATATGTAACTGAATAAAATTCAAGATTAAATCATATACCCTTCATTGAATTTCAGAAGGCAATATCAAAAGCATCCATATAAATACATATATATTTTTATCCATGCTTAAAAAGTCTACTGCTTCAAAAGTAACTAGGATGTTTTAGGAAATGAAAGTTGCCTTCTACAAAGATGAAATCTGACGTACGTACTCCAAGGGCAAGGCCCCTGTGGAACCAAATACAAAGACCCACCTTCAGAAAGTGATTAGGTAAAACTGAAAAATGCCTGTAAAAAGGTTGGTGAAACAATCAGGGGGAAAGTGTATCACAAGAGAAAAGAATAATCATGAAGCAAATTGACATTCTTGTTTTAGAATGGCATGCACTAATTTAGTGCCATAGCTTACTACAAAATCCATTTCGAGGCCTCTTGCTAGATATGATATCTGAAAATGAGTCAACTAACTGCCCTGCCAAGCTACTCGGATCATCGATCAGTGTTTGAATGAATGTGTTGACCACCCTGCGTTCTTGCTCTGTTGACCTCAAGCTAAACCATGTTAGTAATTTCAGTCTGAATTCCTGGTTGATATGACCCTCGCATTCTAGTGATCTGATTACCTTAACACAGTACTCGAAATTCTCATCCAAGGAACCTGAATCATTGGTGATTCGGAATGGTGAGCCATTTATAAGAGTACTATCACAGTCATGTGTCTCTTCATTTGAGTTTGCTGCTCTTTTCCTGCACAACTCGGTATGGGAATCAACAGCAGGCACTTCCCCTGTCGCCCCATTAGTCCAGGTCTGGGAATCTCCACTACCATGTGATCTTGCTAGCCTGTTCTTCTCTATTTCAAGCGAAGCAGCATCGTCATCTGCCTCCACAGCCAGCTCTAAAGTGCAACCATTATCTTCATCCCTCGAGGATTCGAATGGAGGAGTTAGTTCTTCATTTAGATCAGGTACTGAGACAACATTTAAGTCAAGTCCACGTGAAACAGATGGCATATGATGCTCTTCTCGAGTTTCAGGCTTAATATTTTTTATTGCTCCACAGCATTTTTCTATATCGGCACTGCAAAATCCTTCAAAGCAGCCTTGCTCTTGAGCTAAAGCAAGACGCAGGATTTTCCCAAGGTCTCGAACTTTAAATCCAGAAGAACCAACTGTTGTGAGCTCCTTCGAACTTCCTTCAGTAAGGTGATTCACATTCTTCTGACACATCACAGCCGCTGAAGTAGGATTCTTGTGAATTATCTCTACACTCTTGGTGAAACATTTAGCCTCAGAATGGCCCAAATCACCCGCTTCAGTGTAAGAAACAATTCGAAACGTGTACTCAGTACAGGGCTGCAAATTAGATATCAAAATCCTTCTCTGAGTTCTTGGAAAGACGGAACTAGGTTCTTTTGTATGTGTCTCATCTCTACTCTTGAAATACCAGAGCTTATAGCCCTTAATATCATCAGATGATGCAGTAGACAGTTCAATTAGAATAATTACAACAGATGACGATGTCACTTCTTCAAATAGAAACCTGCAAGCAGCAGGACGTGAATCTGCCCAAAAAAGGGGAAAAAGAGTTTCTCATTTTACTAACTTTAAATAACCAATAAGAAATAAAAGAAGTCATTGTTTTCCTAACCTTGGCACTTTGGGTTAGTATTAGACATGGTCACCAGCCATTCATTTGCTTTTTCAATTGCAAGTGAGCATAGTTTCTGTATGTCACCAGCAACAGAAAGCCGGCTCACTATTCCCCTAGCCATTTTAGCAGAAACTCCATTTACAGGCCCCACTTCTGTTTCTAGTTTGGCCTTTGCATCTTTCACAAACTCATGCAGTTCTGTAAAGCGAGAAGTCTTATCTAGTAGCCTGTAACTCAAGTATATCCTATAACAAAGTACATCCAGGCGGCGAGCTTCCCTAGCTATCATTAGCTGCTTCTTCCAAGATCTGCCAGGAGCAAGTAAATGACATCAATTCTATCAGCCAAAGCTAAAAAACCTAAACCAGATATAGAGAGATAACAGTTTAAAATTTTCTCTGAAACCTGATTCATCACATTGCAATCATTTTCCAGATATAGAGAAAAACAGCTTTGGCAGATAAAAACAGCAGTTTTTAAAGTTTGGGAGAGAACAAAACAGCAAGCAGAATGAGGCATGAACTGCAAGTCAATTACTTACCCGAGTATACCTGAAACTTTACCACAAGAAGCACAACAATAGCTACCATCTAGTTGCATCAATTGTCCAAGATCAACAACTCCCACCTTCTCACGTTGAAGAGCACATTCAATATGGCATGACAACCCACAATAATCTCCCTCACCAGATTCAGAGGAACATACCAACCAAAGACTTGGGTCCTTGTTGTCATCAAATAAGTGACAGATACAACAGGAGCATCTCTTACAAAATGTGTCATCTATGGAAAGAATAGCTCTGCAAGCAGAATTTTTACATATCCATGAGTTAGAAAATCCATGGTCTGATGACTGCTCAGTAGCTGAGAGCACCCTTATTGGGTTCTCCCCCTTTCTGTTTTGCTTCCTAGCAGAAGACTGACTGTTGGCAGTGGATGAGACCTTTCTCAAGTCAGGTTTTTTGATGATCTTGTTACCCGACTTTACAACTTCAGACATTTTGCTCTTTGAAGAAGCTGAACTTTTCTTCTCTTTATGAAAACAGGTTCGAAGAAGCTCCTTTCTTGGACCAGATTTCAGGAATTCTTGCAGGAGTTCTGGACTTCTCGAAGCATCATCTGAATGGCCATTTTTCTCTGGAGTACTTTGCACACTGGAAGAAAGACTTTGTATGCCAGAAACTGCACAGAGAAAAGATAAATGAGAAATTCTTCAGTGGGGTACAAGATACTTGGTAAGAACTAAAACCAAATATTTAAAAGGAGGAAAAAATGATATTACATCCTGAAAATTCCAAAGACAGTATTCAGGACAAAAAGTCAACTAATATTGGGGATAAATCACGTCATGAATCTGTGTTCTGTGCCAAGAGGCATGAAACATAACATTTTTCTTCCTGCAAACCCCATTCATGAGCCCTTTTTCTCAATACCAAGTTGTCCAAGATGTATGGCAATCATTTTAGCTATACATACTACTTGAATCTATCTCAACCCCTCAATATGTGTATCTCTCAAAACTCAGCCCTTTAGAGAACTTCTGAATTATTGGAAAAAGTTGCGATAGAAGTTGGTATCCAAACTCATTATCTAAATTCACTATTTATAGCTGCCAATAGGTTCTCAAAAGGAAAATATCTTGATTGAAAGGAAATTAAACTGCAAGATTTTAATAGGGATGCATGCAAAGATATTGAGGAAAAAAAATGAGAAAAGAATACCATATCTAAATAATGTTGTGCAATATTGATAATTAGGCTACTACAATGGCTAGAAAAGAAAGGAACAATAACAAAAAAGGAATCAACCCACATTAGGCTGCTGAACGTTCATGTATTACTACAATTTTCATTAAGGATTAGCATCCAAGATCAGTTGATGATTTGCAATGCATCCAACTTCCACCCAAAAATTAAGGGAGAAAGGAAGATGTAGGAAAAAGAAAATCCTGTCTGGTCCATCTTCTCAAAATATTTATTGAACAAATTCTCCAAATCAAACTAAAATTATCAGCAAGCATCTGGAACATATCAGATCTTGAAGATCATATCATGTTGCAATGCAACAAAAGAAAGAAAGAAAGAATACAGAAACAACTTTAAATAGGAATATTTGATAGCATCCAAGTGAGCTAGATGTTCCTTCTATTTAGTAATATTTAGAATAATGTATAAAATAATAAAAATCATGAAAAGAGAAAGTGTGCCTTATCAAGGAAAAGAACCCAACAAAAAAAGAAATCACATCTCTTAAAGTTGAAAAAAAAAATGGCAGCAACATGCACCGGTCTGTTACAACAAAAAGAGTTGCTACAAAAGCTAATTCTATTATGTACAAAATTTTCAATCCAAATGAAAATGATCAGGTACCAGCAGATACCTGATAGACAGCAGATCCTTCTATATAATGATAGGAATGAGAAAAAGAAAACAAGTTATATAACTTTAACACTGAAAGAGCATCCAGCGAAGAGGCTGCAGCAGAGGCTCGCGGCGCCGCACGAGTTCAGTTATTCAAAATAGTTAGGGTTTCAAAGAATCCCTTAGTCTTTATACTCCAAAAAGAAAAAATATCTATTTGGACTGGGTTTTTATTGGACTGGATCAGGTCATATAAAGATCCATATGCAAAAAGTCAATGGTTCAAACTATCGATCGAGTCGAATTAGTAACCTGATAGATGACGAATATACCCAATTAACGGTTTGAGAACATTCAACCAAAAATGGAATAATAGAGAAAGATTTAAGCAGATTACTAGTAAAAACAAGTGATATTAAGTTCCTGGTAAAAATGCATACCTTCAAATTTTAAATTAAATAAAAAAGAAAGGTGAGTAAGTTATTTTCATGGAATTACCAGGAAGAAAATCCTCCAACTCAACGTGGCAAGAACCTAAATGTAGCCAAATCTATACCCACCCTTCTTACTCCAGCAATCACCAATGTGTCTGTGGTTGGTTTGATTCATCCACCCATGTCATTACTGTATCTTGTTTAAAGGGCAATTTAAAATTCTGATTTGGCATTAAAATTAGTCAGGATATTTTTCCCTCAAAAGCATGAAACTTACTGGGAATGTAGAAGCATTTGTCAATACAAAGGTTTAAGATTAATTTAGTCAACATGGAAGGAACAGGTACATTTATCATACAATATACCATAAACGCAATGCAGAGAAAAATGTCAAGAAAAAGTGGGTTCAAAATGATGGAACGTGGTAGTTCATGCTATAAGTGATCGTTTAAGTAATTAATTTTACTGAAAGAGTAGAGTGTATTAATCATAGCCATAATTCAACCTGCAACATACAGCCATGGCAGAATATGTTAAATGATCTAGTAATAGAAATGAAAAAGGAGAAGGAATTCAGGGAGAACGGTGGAAACTGCATATATATATTAATGATGATTCTAAATTATTTCCCTCGCAAATAAAACATTTCATCAGCCTTGATTCATTAAAGTCATGTAAGCACGTTATATAGCCTTCTACTAATCATCCAAGTTATAGAAAGTATCTTTTTTTTTTTCCCAATGTCCCGATTAAGTTCACGGTACTTCAAACAACAATACCATTACAACATGAAGCTAGAGTGACATAACTATGTCATTATTCTGCGTGGACAAACATTCACTTCTAAGATCAAGGATTCAATAAGAAACAGATACAGCAATAAAAGCAGATAGCTATTAAGATGAACAAAAAGCAAATATGAAGATCATACCTTTAGCAAGGTATTTATCTTCTAAATCCATAATTTAAATGCAGAAACCCGCAAAGCTTAGCTCTTCCCCCTGTCAAAATTTAGAAGTGTTGAACTCAGCATACCATAAAATACTTATCATCAATGCTAGACTAATTCCCTAAACCCTTCCACAATAATGAAACCAAATAAGGAAAAAAATAAACAAAACAAAAGCAATAATAGCTTTCCTACTGTCTGCATGTGGAAGAAATTTTCATTTTTAATTTAAATCTTATCCTTCTTTTTCCAGTTTCTGCAATGCAGCTTACTATCAACCCAAAAGGAAAACAAGAATAGAAAAAGAAAATACATCACTAAATAGCAAATCGACAATTAAAAACTTCGCACCAATAACAAAAATTACATTTTTTAACCATTAAAACAGCATCCGTGCTAAAAAAAGAAACCCATTCCAGCTTTCCAGACCCAACAAAAAGATTTAAACATTTTCACCACATTTGCAAGCTCCATTCAACATAAGAAAGAAAGAAAAAATATTGCTTTATATCACGCAATATTTAATAGAAAAAAAGAGAGAAAAAGTAAATAATAATAAATTCCAAGCAGAAAATGTTTTTAAAAAAATGACACCAATGCGTGTGAATTTGACATGAATAAGCTAAAGAAAAAAAAAAACACACAAATAAAAACGGAATAATAATTCAAAAATAAGAAAAATCAAATGTAGGATATAGAAAAGAGCGTAAATTTCAAGCTGTTAATGTACGAGAAAGAAAAAGGACCGTAGTTTGACAGAACCGAAAGGAAGTCAAGAAGAGAAGAGCCAAAATGAAACAAGGACGGATCTGAACATATTTTAATTTAAAAATCAAAAAGAAAAAGAAAAAGAAAACGATTAAAAGAGAAAAACAAATTTAAGAGAAAAATAAATACCTTCGTATAATGGGGAGGAACCTAGGGTTTTAACGAAGCCAAACAAAAAAAAAAACCCACCAAAAAAATAGAAGAGGAAAAAAAAATAAAGCTTTTTTTTTTTCTTTGAATCCAAACAGAGAGAAAGAGAGAGTATCTTCTTCGTTGTGAGTTGGATTTTGAAGAGAGAAGAGAAAGCTTGTACGAGTTGCTAACGCTTTGGAGGTAAAAAAAGTTCAGCGGAATTCACGCGCGAATGAAAGCGCGTTTTATTCGTTTGGTATTTTGTAGTGTTGGCTTGTGCTTGAGCAGAAAAAGTACGCTAAAACACTGTTGCTTTTTTTGATTGATGCGTGGTTTAACAGTTACCAGCTTGGCGCGTGATTGGTTGCATTTATCAGTAGGGTTTGTTGGCAAAAAAATTAATGATCAAATCAAAATCTTTGGACGTTTAGAACCGTTGGATCAAATGATGGCTAACCAAATTTGTTATTAAACTGTTGACTAAATATTTATTGATTTTTAATTACTGAACCATTAAATACTATGCGGTAGGGCTCAGAGAAAAGAATCCTGGAAACGTAAAATCTCGAAATCGTAGTGTTAGATTCTTCTGTTTGGATTATCAGATCATAAATATTACAGTTTTATTTTGGATCAATTTTATAATTATTAATAATTTATTCAATTTGAAATTTATTTTTTATTAAATTTTGTATAGCACTTAATTAATTTATAGATTAAAAACATTAAAATAAATTATAAAAAGAACTATCATTGTGGGATATCATGAATTTAATGTAACTTCCTATGATTTAGAACGCAAATAAAAACCCTACACGTCGCAATGGAATCTTCAAAGCAATGCAGCCTAAAAAAATCAGTCAACAAAAAATTGCCACGTCAATTATAGGAGATGAATTTGATAATTTATGAATAGTACTCTATTTACAACATTATGCTCCTTTGCAATAATAATGGAAAAGTTAAGTGTACTCGGTAATTATATTCACATTGATTTAGTTTTTTAAAATTAATTCCTAAATTTAGTAATTATTTTTATATTAGAGTATAATTTTTTTGTTTGAGTTAGCCTTTGATATTATATTTAAAACTTTAAAATTCATATTTAATGTGAGAATAATCGTTAAGCTTACATACTAATTTAGATAAAAAATTTATACCCAAATTTAAAAGCAATTTCTAATTTATACAATAACCATTATTAAATTTAAAAGATTAACTAAGACCAAAAATTTAGATCTCAATATAAAAATTCAGGTCTTTAAATAATTATTTAACCCGGCCAGTAAATTAGACTAATATAACCTCAATTACAGCATGATTCTGAAAGTATTTTTATTTTTAATATTTCTAGCTGCGCCGATTATTTGGAATGTAAAGTGGTTGGGAATCGAGAAGTTTCAAAGTAAGACCGAGTCCAAGGATCTGTTTATTTCATGTTGTTGAAAAACATTGACACTTTTTTGTTGGTCTTAAGAGAGAACTTTAGTTAGCTAACCTCAACAACAAGTATTTATATGTTGGTGCATTACTCAAAAAACCCAGTTGATTTAAATTTTAAGATAAGTTTTTTTTTTTTGGGGGGGGGATTTGTGGTCATATTTCCGATGAAAGATTCGGTGATGGCTAAAGTAATAACAATCTAATCATAGCATGCCTGTTTGTCTTGCTATATTACAGTGTGTGTTGTTTGTGTGCAAGACCTTCAATGTTCAAAAAGCCAATAAAGCTTAGCCCCCAACTGCGCAGCAATTTCAGCTAAGCTGCATGTATTTTGCTGTATCTTGATAGACATGAAGTTCTTAGATTTATAGACACCCAAATTCGCAGTTAAATGGCTTTGCCGAAGGGGGAAAAGGAAAAGAAGACAAGAAGCAGTAAATCGCTGACCCAAGTCTGCAAAAGAAGCAGTAAATCAATAACTACAGAGAATTGCACATGTATATGCATGCCCTAGTTGTGATTTGTCAGTTTTACTTTAGATGAACAATGAATAACATACATAAGCAGCAGTTTGTAGCTCTGCATTCAATGTAGTTATATTAAGAGTCTTGATTACAGAGTTTAATGCTAATTGTCATATTTGAAGAAAAACTTTGTAGTAAAAAAAGAGATGATTATAGCAAGTGGATGAAAAATGTGTTTTTATAAGAAATGTTTGTAATATACGTTTGAAAACGAGTATTTCCATCATGAAAAGCATCGACTATTTTATGAAAAGAGGAATCGATAAACTAAGTATGAACGGAGGTGATTGAAAAATAAATAATTTTTTAGTTCAAATTCAAAAATAAAAATCATATTCAGTTTGATTATTATTTACTCCAACCTATCAAATAAGTTAAAAGAAATATGTCAGAAAAATAATATTCAATATGATTTCTACTTCTACGGACCGACCTGGACAATACTCAGCCACTCTCATTTTTCATAAAAAAACACTTGTAATAAAACTATTGGAACGAATCAACAATTACAAGCAAAAGTTCTTTTTTCATTTCTACGATAAATATCAAAATTATATTTTTAATTAATTTCGAAATTTCCAATTTTATTTTTTAATTAATAATCAACTCTGGAACGATCTATCTCAAATAAAGCTCAACATTAACCTCGATCGATTGTATTTAATTTCAAGAAATTCAAGCCTCGAATTTTATGTTTGAATCATTTGTTAAAATTAGGAGTTGAGATTTTTCCATTTATGCTTCAGTTTAAATAAATAAATAAATAAATAGGGTAAATATTTATTAAAACCGGTTTCCCCAAACAATGATTTCCAGATTCTAACCCTCTTTTCTCACATGCCAACTATAAATAACATTCATTCCTTTCCAGCTATTCAACCACCCTTCCCCTTCCATTCCAATCTATTTTTATATCCATCAATTATTACCATCCCTTTTTTGTCCTGCCAACTTCTTGTTAAGACATGCAAATTCAACATTAATGAATTTGTTGATTCTGCTGCCAAAATCCAGCCGGTTACATCACAATTCATAACGTAATTTAATTTTAACATATTTATGCACATTGACACCATGCACAAGGTAGCTGTTGCAAAGAAAAATGAACAGCTGGAGAAAGGGAGAATTTTTGCAGACCTAGTTTTAACTTTAAGAAACACCCACATGACACCGTAAATGATGGGATCAGCACTAGTGCATAAATCCGTGGTAATAAAAACATGCACGGGAAGATAACGTTAATTGTTCTATCGATTTAGTCTTAGATCCAACAAACATCTGAAGATCACAAAGGACTTGTTTAGTCTTAGACGAGACAAACATACTTACGATTACAGAACACGTACGTAATAACTTAATCCTTGCAGCAAACTGAGAAGCCCTGTGAAAGAAAGAAACAGAAAACTAGTATGTTATGAAAACTTGAAAGTAACTAAAACCAGTAATTTTGCACTTCATGCCAAATTCCAAGATAAATATATATATGCCAAACCATCAGCCCGAATAAAACAAAATCCATTCGATGATATCTTTAGCACATTGATGCAAAACACTATGAAGCATGGTTTCTTAACATGGATTGAATTTTATTGTGTGCAGTGTGCATGTCATGGTAATATCTTATAGGATAAAGCTTATGTTAGAAATGAAACAATATAGTTTTATCCTCCTTGCTCTGAAACATCTAACTTTTTTATATTAGCATCTTTGAAGACAAAGCTTAATCAAGTGAAGCGCAAACAAAGTCGGCCAACGAGTTATGCCAACCACATAACAATCAAAATTTGAACCTGCCCAGATACTAAATAAGAAATATCTCCTTTTACAATCATATATAACTTAATTTATGTTAGTGCGCTGATAGTCCTGTATTGAATACGATCCAGAGAAGTACACAATAACTTCCACATCAATCTCAAACTAAACCTCTTCTTCAAAGTCTCAAAATAGATCCAAATGTCAAGTTTAAGGTTAAAATATTAGTAATGATACTGGAAATTCAATAGAACTTCACTTTCATTTTATAATCAAAGTACTCCTTCGGGGACGTTTAATAAGCAACAACAATCCTAAACTTCAGATAATCTTATTGAACAAGGTATATATTCGTATTTGCATTTATAAGCCTAAATAAGTTTAATCTAAATGCATCAGCTAGGGCTACAATCTATGTTAATCTACTCTTCAATTTTCTTAAAGGAACCTGTGTCCAACACCCGTATAGGATGCATATCAATAGATGGGAATGGAGATAGTAACCTCAAAATACATGAAAAACATGCAATCAAATCAACATACCCGTATCCGAGTTACATAGGCTATACAAGAATGCAGGCAATGTACATCACAGTTTTCAGATTACTAAGTTATGCATATTAAGAAAATCGGGAAAATAATTTCCTAATGAGAAAGTGCCGTTGCAATAAGAGACAAAGAACAACATAATCCCAGACAGAAAAGAAAAATTAAAATAATCATCACAGCAAACAACTCTTGATGTCTAATCATTACTATATTTTAGCAATAGACAACAGCTTAGATTAAAGAAAGCTTCATCAAACTACATACTACATACTATATATTTTAAACATATTCAACATGAAGCAAGCAAATCTCAAATTAGACAATGAAACCAATGATCCAAGGTTAAAGCTAATCCATTTAAATTGGCAGAGAACTTATAACCCATTGTAAAAACTTCTATGTTGAAAACAGTCGCATATCGTTTTCAAAGAAATTATTAAAAAAGAAGAAGAAGAAGATAGCACTGAGAAAGAAGCACCAATTAGCATGTAAAGCTTTATTTAGAAGCTTTTCCAACAAACAAATTAAAAGAAAGGAAACATGGAAAATTTTCAAAGCTCAAATATCAAACCTTTATTTTTCACTTTGGTTTTAGCTTTTTAAGAAGAAGAATGACGGCCTTCACAGAGAGGGCTTTCATCAAAGTTCTTAGCAGGATATTTAGCCGTAACCATCCCAACTTCAAAGACCAAATTATCCCCACTGGATCGAATCCCGGTTATGGACCACCATTTGAACAAAGCCCGGACCCTGATCCCATCGAGTTCCGCTATCTTTCCGTTTTCAATCTTCCCCGTTACCCGCTTCGAGTAACTAGCCAGGTAGTTGTCAGGCGGGAGCGTGATCTTGCACGTGCCACCGAGATCAACGGCGAAGTTACCGGATGATTGGTTAAGAGTGTACTTCGTCACCGAGGCCGGAAGAAGACCGATCGGAAAACCATAGTTTATAAGCTCGGTGTGTGCCTGGCTGAGCGAGGGTTTGGGATTGGGGTTTTTAGGGTTTGGGGTTTGGGAGGAAAAGGTTAAAAGACCAAAGAGAAGAACAAGCGAGAAGAGAAAGAGATAATTCTCCATTATGTTCTGCAGATATTTTCCTTTGAATTATTTTGATGGAATTAAGGTTTCGCCCCTTGTTTTGTTTTCCTTTGCGGCTTTGCCCCCTTTTTTTAATATTTTAATTTGATATTTATTGTATTAAAATGATGTTTAAGGAGGTATCAGTTTGTGGTTCAGAGGAAGAAGGCGATGGGGAAGAAGACAGCAGATAGGAGTTTGGTGTCGTGTTTACGAGGTAAAGCGAAACGGTGCCGTACTCCTCAATTACTGGATCTTCAATCTAGCCCATATTATCTTCTCTAATTTCATGTTTCTTGAGGCCCATAACTCGCTAATGTTCTGTTTAAATCTTTAATTAATAATTTATAGGATAAACTACACCTAATATCATTGAACTTACTAATAGTTTACGTTTTGGTCACTCGACTTCAAAAAATTATAAAATAATCATTGAATTATTTGAAAGTTTTATTTAAGTAACTAGACAAATAAAATCGTTGTACCAATTGAAAGTTATCCTTTCCTTCTATTCTACAATTCTATTTTTTCATGAAACATCATTGAATGTCACGAATCTTTGAATCAAAATCTAGACAATTTTCTTTACAGATATTTGACATTGACCGTCAATTCGAATTGAATATAAAATATGTTATTCTATTTATTAACGAGTACAAGTCCATTGTACCAATTATCGAATTGTCACTTAGAGTTACTTAGTCAAACTTAAAAAAAAAAAACTTAATAAATCAGTGACTTGAATAAAAATATTGAAATAGCTCAGTGACTTAAATAAAACTTTCAAATAGTTCAATGACAATTTTAAAACTTTTGAAGTTAAATGACCAAAACATAAATTTATTAATAGTTTAGTGACATTAGATGTAATTTACCTGTCTTTAATTAATAGTTTTTATTGGCCAAGAAATATTTAAATATACTGCTACTTCTTATTCTTAATTAGCATAGAACTTATGTCAGATAATGTAAGGGTGTCCACAGGGACTGACGTCCGGCCACCACCATCACCACTCAGCAGAAGCTGCAATTAAAGACCTCTAAATTGATTATTGTACGACGGTCAGGTCAGTCCTTGGCCTCTCCGTGGGTTTTCCACATACCCAAGCTCTATAATCTTGAGCTTGATTTTTTTTTCTTTTCGGTTTGGTGCAGAGGCATTGAATTTCTCTTTCCCACAGAAACCCCTTCTGGAAGTACAAAGTACAAACAGAAATTTCCTGCTTTGACGCTTACATTATTACCATGTTTATCTGTGTAAGTACATGCATTACTATCATTACCTATTTAAAGGGTTTTTTACCAAAATATTATAAAAAAAATTAAAATACGAAAATAGCGTGCACTTTTTAAAATTTACGAGATTAGTACAAAGGAGGGTGGTCGTGCCTCTTGCAGAGGCGGCACCACCTCCCCTACAACCCACCCCTACAACCGGAAAAAAACACCGAAAAAACCGAAAGTAGGAAAAAAGTCGACACATTTGGTACAAATACCTCTGCAGGCGGCACCAAGGTGCCTATGGCAAGAGGGCACCCTTTGACAAAGAACAATCGGGTTGTGGTCATGGACCTTATAATGGTCCCCAAATCACCAAGCAGAATGTGAAAATGGAAAGAAGAAGAAGAAGAAGAAGAAGAAGAAGAAGAAGAAGAAGAAGAAGCTTCACATTGAGCCGAAAAAAGAAAAGAAGGGAGGAGGAGAAAAAGAAGAAAGAAAGAAAAAAAAAAAAGAAGGAAAAATATAAGAAGTATGTAATTTTTTTTAAATATGGATGATTATATTTTGTTATTATTATTTTGTTGATTATTGTTAGTTTAGGTTAGGTTAGGTTAGTTTAGTTTAGGTTAGTTAGTTGTATTATTAGTTTAGTTTAGTTAATGTTAGGTTAGTTTAGTTTAGGTTAGTTAGTTGTATTATTAGTTTAGTTTAGTTAATGTTAGGTTAGTTTAGTTATTGTTAGTTGTATTATTTAGGTTAGGTTAGTTTAGGTTAGTTGTATTATTATTAGTTTAGGTTAGGTTAGGTTAATTTAGTTATTATTTAGGTTAGTTAGTTCTATTATTAGTTTAGTTTAGTTAATCTTAGTTTATTTTATGGTATGTTAGTTTAGTTATTGTTAGTTGTATTATTAGGTTAGTTTAGTAGTGTAGTTTAGTTTAGGTTTAGGTTAGTTTAGTAGTTATTGTTAGTTAGTTGTATTATTAGATTAGTTTAGTTTAGTTTAGTTATTGTTAGTTTAGATTAGAAAAGTGTTTAAAAATACTTTAGTTAGCGATGATTATTAAATAGTTATTATTATAATTAGTTTAAATAATTTAGTTAGTAAGTTACTATTAGGATTAGTAAAAGTTAGTAATTTAGTTTGTAATAATATTGTTAGTTAATATTATAATTAGTTAGTTAAAACCCTAAAATGGTAATTTAGGTAGTTAGTTATTAGGTTTTAGGTTATTATTAAGATTAGTAATAATGTAAATATTAAGTAAAATTTTATTTTTAGTAGTTGTTATTTATTATTATTATACTTAGTTAGTTAGTTAAAACCTTAAAATAATAATTGTTAATTAGTTATTATTATTATTATGATTTACTAAAAGATTAAATATTAACTATATTGTGTGTTATAGTTAGTTAGTTAAACCCTAAAATAATAAATTGTTTATTATTATAGTTAGTTAGTTAAATACCTAAAATAATAAATTAGTTAGTTAGTTAGTTAGTTAAATACATTAAAATAATAAATGAGTTAGTTCGTTGGTGTGTTAGTATTACTAAAAGTTACAATATTAATTATATTGTTAGTTATATAACTATTGATAGTTAGTTAAAAACTTAAAACAATAATTTTGTTGGTTAGATTTTAAGAAAAGTTATTATGTTAGTTAAAAATAATAGAACACTAATTATTATTTTAGTATATTGGTAGTAGTAATACTAAAAACAATGGTAGTTAAATAAATATTATTTTAGTTAGTTAGTATTATTATTATTGTTGTTAGTAAAATTATTATATTATTTTTGTTATATTATTTTTTTGGCATGTTATTTTTTTTTTGTACTTTAATATAAAATAAATTTTTTGTAGGTTATCCGAGAGGGCAATGGCTCGATTGATTAGTACAGATCCACACATATCCGCATGCAACTAATAATTTGGTAATGTATTGTTATTTATTAATCATGGATATATTAACAAAATAGGTATATAATAATTTATGTTATAATAATATTTTTTTATTTAACACTTTCAGACTCGTACCATACACTAAGGGGCGCGTGAATGGGTTAAAAATCCCTGATGCACGATTGGTACAGTATATTGAGCAAGTCGGATTTGGGTCAAGAAAGACCGATCCGGACGCTTGACTTGCGGTATGATTTAATATCCGCACTAGTCGAGCGTTGGCGCCGGAGACCCACACTTTTCATTTCCGTGTGGAGAGTGCACAGTCACTCTAGAGGATGTTGCAGGCGACTTGGGCTCCCAATTGACGGGAGTCACGTTACGGGCGTCAGTGCGATAGATGACTCATTTACACTATGTCAGAGCCTACTAGGGGACCCGTACGGCGATGGCGAAAAAAATTTTACGGGCTTGAAGTTTACATGGTTGGGAGCGAAGTATGAACAGTTATCACCTGATGCCACTGCAGCCAAGTTGATGTACGCTGCTCGAGCGTACATTATGCACATCATAGGGGGTGTACTGATGCCCAATGCAAATAATAATACGGTTCATATCCAGTACCTACCCCTATTATCGATTTCGCAATGCTCATTGCTTAGTTAGGGTCTACCGTTCTTGCGATGTTGTATCGTGAGCTTTGTTTGACGACAGATCCAACGACCGCAGACATAAAGCGGATGCCTTACGCTAAGTACCATGGGCTCAGATCGGATGTCATTCTTGGCATCGCCATTCCACCAACCATATGTATATCCACTAATAAACAGTGATAAAATATAAATTGTTATTGATTGACAATTTATTTATATTGATTATATTTTACTTAAAATTTATTTTTATAGGTGGAGATTTATCCTGCATCGGAGGTCGACATCGTCTCCGATATACCGCTTATGATTGAGTAACATGCCGGAATGGGTAAGTAATTCCAATATTGGTTACTTGTTAGGTTGTATATCATACGCACACCGTGTTAAATTCGACAATGTTATTAATCATGCGCTTTATATGGACGCTCTATCGTCAATCGAAAAATTACGCCTATTGTACCCCTACGCTTATATTCACTTCGTACATGTGGTGCACAAACGCACCAATTGTGTGTTTCTATGTAGTCGAGTGGTATCACGCGGACCGAGTGCTGTGGCAATTTGGTTGCGTCCAATATATCCTCGATCCGCCATGCCAGGTGGGAGCGGTTCATGGTAAAAATAAGAGAGGAATCAAGGCTTGATTGGGGGTTAGGCATAGGCAATTTATTGCGGTGTGGAATGACCGCATGTCCCAGATACCCCGGATGGATATGGCTTCCGATTTTTAACCTTCATTAGAGTACATACAATGGTACTCTAGTATGGGGAAGCCATATATACTCGGGGGACAATCGACAATAGTCCCCCAACATATGCAGCGAGATGGGGCATACGAGGCAGCGGTCGATATGGAGGTCGAGGCAGCTGCAGATCCTGATCCCGAGCCAGAACCCGAGCAGGAGCCAGAGCCGGAGCCCGAGCAATCGCATTCACATTGGATGCACATTCAGATCATCCGGATGTACTGGCTATGACTACTTCCCGCTCTTCGGAGGTGGATACCATCAAGTTTGATATATTTAGATCGACACACCGCAAAGACAAGATTTCTGGCTCTTATCCACCGCATGACATCAGCCTTCCGGTCGATCAAGTGCATCGAGCACTCCTTCGCTCGAGTTCATCTATGCCGTTCGAGCCATAGGATTTTTCGACCATGTTTAGCATACCCCCACCTGGACCCCTACCGGAAGCTGAAGAGGATTTTGGTCGTTGCGAGCACCCACAGCTGATCGTCGACCACCACGTAAGTATACACCTAGGACTACACCATCGAACCATCAATTTTAGATGTTTCTTACAGTTTAGGTTTTCTTCTAATTTGTATTTGTAAATATTCGATTGATGAGAAAGCAAAACAAACATGTAAAACATTTATTATACTACCCATATCGCACAAAATATAAATCAATACAAATCAACATTCATACAAATCCATACATGTAATTTTTTTGCAATTTAGCCCTAATTAATCAAAATCACAAAAAATTTGAATACAAAACATGTTAATCTGAATAATGTCAATTCCCACTCCCTCGTGACGATTAGCCAACATGGTAGTTTCACGCCAAGCATTTACTTCGATTATGACCACCTAACTCGCATATTCCACAGCGCTTATCGAGGATTTCTCCCTAATGTCCATTTCATTATGGATTCTAGATGATTATGACGACCTCTGGATTCTGCGAAGCGCCTATCCGGACAAGCTCGAAAGTCATCCGAGGTACCTCCCATGTAGCAATGTGTCCGCAGACAGAGAACTCATTTTCCCGCACACGTAACGTAAGCTCCAGTGTGTACATATCATTCACAAATTGTTCAACATTAAGGTTCGCTTTAGCACACGATGCCACGACATATGCGCACGGATAATGAAGTGTTTGGAACCTCCTGCATTCGCACTATCTGTTCCGAAGATCGACTCCATAAGATCTAGGTGGCAAACTAGGTCGACGACCGATAGACTCCGTAACTCAAAAAATTTCTAGCTGTCGTGAATATATTTCTACAGTCATCGACCTTGCAATCCGACGGTTTACAATCAATGCATCTCTGACATCTTCCACAAACACGTTCCGGCATCCATCTGGTTGACTTGTTGTTCACCCATTCTTGGCATCAACGTGGCCAACCTGTAGAATATAGCCGAGAAGACAGATGAAATTGGAAGATGTCATGTTTTCAACAACACAACGTTGACCCCCTCCACCAAGTTTGTGGCCATTTGACCATACCGAAAGCCGTCGTCAAAACTTTGAGCCCATTGTCACGGCTCTATTGTGCCTAACCACTCTCGAAAAGATTTGTTCGTTTGACCTTCCATTTGACTTTCAAGTCGAGTCATTCTTTGGTTAAAAATATGTGGCTCTAACTCGTACGTTGTACACATTTTAATAAAAGAAAGTTACGGTAAATATATAACATAAAAACATTAAAATTGAGTGATTGAAAATTTAAGGCTATCTTTTACCCATTTTTACCACTTGTCTCTTCCACTCTGCATTCTTATAGTCTCGAAGGAAGTTAGCCGCAATATGACAGATGCAGTAAACAAATCTCCATGGCACACCGGAACGCCTAATTGCGGCAATTAATCCTTTCCCTCTATCAAAAATGATACAAATATTATCGTTACTAATAACATGCCTCCGCAGGTTGGTAAGAAAGAATTCCCAGGATTCCATATTCTCCTTATCTACTATGGCAAACGCTATTAGAAACACGTTCCTGTTGCCGTCTTGAGCAACCGCAATAAGTAGGATCTGTATATTTTTCGTATAGCCATGTCCCATCAACTCGCACAAACGGCTTGCGAGGTGGAAATGCCCGCACACATTGATCAAACGTCCGTAACATCCGATGAAAAATTCTTTTCCCCGGCTATAATTGGTCATCTGGGCCGTAATAAGGTCGTGTCTGCAACACTCTCTCATAACAGCTATCCATCCTTGCAGCTCATTATATGATGAGTCGTAATCTCCATACAACCGCTTCATTGCCATCTGTTTAGCTATTCACGCTTTTCGACACGATACTCGACATCGAAATCGCTTGTATTTCAAAGAATCGATCAAACTTTGATGGTTGGCATGTCCTTTACCATTGGAAGGATACACGCATGATAGTTTTCAATCAAGTTTTTTATGATCTTTTGTCATACGTGTCGATCTGCATGTATGCGGTCCAACAAATTTTCGTGATGCGTCGTTGAATGCACCAAAATATATCCTACTCCTCGTAAAATAATGAAAATAACAAGAAAGGGAAGTAGGGTCGAATCCCAGGATCGGATTATACAAATGTCATTTTTCGAGATCCCGCGTAATCGTGCCCAAGAAAACCTGCGTTCTGAAAAATAAAAAAAGCAATTAATAATTTTCGATCCGAAAAATAATAATAAAAAAGAATATTAAATAAATTGAAATTGTGAAAGTAATTGCGAAAATAGAAAGGAAAATAAGAGAGTTTAAAGAATATGAGTTTTCTTATTTGGCAAAATTCTAGCCTCCGATTGTCTCGTTCCTCCTTGGGTTCAATCTTGGCTTTTGATGACCCTTTCTGCCCGAAGCAAGCCGGTTATAGTGGAAGAGGACGCCACGACCACCAACTCCAAGAGTTTTACACTACGAATTTAGGGAGCCCGACTCGCTTGTTGCTCTTGTGGAGCCATTTACGCTAGATCAACGCTTCTCAATGGCGAATCCCACGCCATTTTGTCTTGGGCTCGCTAACCTCTCGACGCAAGAAGCTCACGAACCGACGGTGTAATCCTTCCAAAACACACAAAGCGGCCGCCTTTGCATACGTTGAAAGGGTTATTTTAAAGGGCCCGACTCAAGCGCCACTCAGATTGCAGAGAAATAATGAATACCCGAGTGAGAAAGTTGAGCTGGATTCTAAGCCTCAAGAACCCCTTGGGAATTCAACAACCTTCACTAGATGGAACTTTAGTAGTTCATAATTGTGGTGGGAAAGAAAGTAAATATAAAAGTATGGGAAAAAAAAGGATTTTATTGAAAGAAATGAAGGACAAAAGATTTGTGGGAGAGAGGTATGTAAAAGATGATGCCCAAATGAGCTACTCCATCCCTATTTATAGTGCTTAGAGTAGATAGCCTAATTCTATTCAAACTCTCAAAGATAATTATAATTTAACTAAAGATAAATAGAGATAAAGAAATCAAAATAATCCTAGATAATTATCCTAAAATTAATTATCCTAATTTAATTTAAAATAGAGTTTGATAGAGCAAAGTCTCCTCTTTTGCACTTCAATCCCTCCGCCTCCATGTTTGCACTTTTGGCACAATCTTTTCCTTTGTTGCACACTCGTCCATTTATTTCTTTAATTTCACGATTTTGGCCCTTAACTTTGCATTGGTCTCCAATTTAGTCCTCGCGAGATAAAAGTCCATAAATAGCTCAAATTAGTAGAGTCACATTCAAATTAATATATAATTAGCACATAAAAACATGTCGCTCTAAAGTGTTATCAAATCCCCTACTTAGCCCATGCTTGCCCTCAAGTATGGTTCCTATCCATCGTGAAAATTAGATCCCGAAGAAATTCTACTCCAAAGTTTTATAAAGATTAGTCAAAATGCATATGAAAAATAAGAGAACTTCAAAGCTCGCTTTAAGTAAAATAGAAAAAGGTTTCTAATTAACACACACAAAATTAAAATCGCCTTGAATTATTTCATGCTATTTAGGTAAATTACCAAACCTACCAAGACACTTTATTTATTTCCTCCCTTAGTCCCCAACCGTAATTTTATTAGTACTATTTTATTATTATTATTATTTTTTTTTACTGAATATATCGAACCTTTTACGCCAAGAGAGATGACAACCAAGTACCCCACCCCGGCCATTTCGGTTCAACATATTCTTAAAATTATTTATTTCCTAAGTTAGTGAGTTTTACTCATCACGCCACAAAACCTTTTACGCAAGTAGAATGACAACCCAAGCACCCCACCCGGAGCATTTCGCTTAGTCACGCTCGAGCAGACTCATAACCTTGGCTAGCGGAGTTTTACCTATTACGCCACAAAACCTTTTACGCCAAGTAGAATGACAACCCAAACACCCTACCCCTTCATTCACCAACCACGTTCTAGGTCAGACTCATAACCTCTAAATATTTATTAATCACAATTTTCGCGAAATATAAACTTTAAGAGGACCTAAGAGAAATAATCAAGTGTCAAAAATAAGTTTTAGTAACCACCTAATAGTCATGAACATAACTTAGAAATGCAAATATATTGAGTGTCCACTTGATATTAAACTTGATCAATTTTTTAAAAGCAAGATAAAGTTAACTTATTAATCATAAATATTATTGGCCTAATAAGAATAAAACAATGGAGATAAAATCAAATGCATGTAATCGAATTAACCCAGTGGCCAAGAATCATGCATGTGGATTAAAAAAGGACAAGTCATGGGCAAATTCTTGGGCATGAAAAGCGATGATCGTTTCTAAAAAAATATGGACAACCTAAAAGGGCCTCAAAGAAACACAAATCACAAAGAAAATGAGGAGTACCTAATCAATCCCCTACTTAAAACACATTGTCCTCAATGTGGATGCAAAAAATAAATAGGAAGAAAAGTTTAGAGAACTCCCCGTTAAGCCACCGAGCTATTGTCGATTACGGATGAGAGTGATGAATTCGTGAGCTGTCAGAAGCGTCGGTCGAGTCGAGCCTCAATGCGCCGTAGACGTTGTTCAACAGATGATGGTGGTTGGCCGGAAGCAGTCTTTGGGCGCCAGTTGTTGGCGTTGTCGAAAGACGCGCTCGGATGGTGTAGAAACGAACACCGGGAACAAAGTGGAAGCAAGACGGAGTGCCAAGTAGTAGTCCCATGGAGTCGAGGCAACGGCATCTAACGGATCTACCGACAAGCAACATGTAAATCAAATAGAGCGTTAGAACCATGCAAAGAAAATAACAATGTGTAATAAGAGAACCTAAAATGAGAGGCGTTTAGCTTTGATAACATGCTCGAATTGAAGTGCAAACCAATATCCCAAATTAACCGAACTAACCGGTATACATACACCATAAAAGAGGAGCTCTGTCTTTGAGACGCTTGTCGGAGCGCCTCGACTACCTGAAAAATTATAAGCTAAATAACGTGTATGTAACATAAAGCAGGTCTCAAACCATAAATCTTTTGATGTTTTTGGCTATATGTGGTTTCGACATTATTAGTTAACAAAGAAAAAGCCTCAGCAGCTTTTGAAAGCAAGAGAAAATGTGCACAGATCGCTTTTGAAAATCCCGAGACATAGCATACTCTTCGCCATAAAAGATAAAGCAATATTAAAATCAATAAGAGATAAACTATGCATCGCACCTATACCAAAATTTGACAACACCGGTGTGTCAATTGAAACAAGATTGCGTCGATTAAATTGAAAGGTGGAATAGAATTCAAAAACGAGCTCATAATATGCAGAATAAGGGACATCAAAATTTCCAACCCACCAATATTTTTAAAATAATCATTCACAAGCTAGCTTTCAATATTCAGGCAATGCGATAATGAGTCGATGCATACACTTACAAGGCACAATTGCTTTATGGCGAAGGAAATCATAATTGCTCCGAAAGCAAGAGAGGATGTGAAGGAAAGGTTACGGCAAATGGCCTCCGGAGGTAAAATGTTAACGCGAGAACGGTATGTTCGGCCACGAGGAGGTATCGCGTGGTGTTCATCAGTCGGAACGGACGAGTGGGCAGCATTGCTAGAGGGAGAAGCCGAGGCTGCCATTGTTGCTGGTTCGGGTCGACGTCGTGGTTGTTGGGGGCGACGTGCTGTGCGTCGTGGTGGCCGACGCCTTGGCCTCTCTATTTGGTGCTTTTCGGTGGTGATCTTGGAGGGCGCGATGTGGTCAGTACACGAGCCACCACTCTCTGGCGATTCTGGCTTGTAGGTGTTGGCCGGAGGAGACGCCGATTGGTGCGATGGTGACGCCTGTGCGGTGTGTTCTCGTGTTTACAGGTGGCGATGTGGAGGGCGAGCCGAGGAGACCGACGGGTCGAGCTCTGGCGCGCCGGAGCGATTGGATCCGTGGCATCCATGTTGTGCTCGGGCGAGGGTGGTGGTTCGTCGGCTTGGTGTTCGCCATGGAAGGTGAGGAGGGGGAAGAAGGAGAAGAAAAGGGGGAAGAATTGGAGTTGGTGGCGTCGGGCGATGATGGTGTTGAGGAAGACGAGGGGGCGTTAGTGAGGTCAAAGGTTTGGGGCGCGGATAGACGTCGACGGCGCGAGTTGATGGCGAATGAGGGTTCGGTGGTGGCGCGACTTCGGGTGCGGACCATCTTGGTTTAACCAATGGCATGGCTTAAGGTGGACGTCGGGTGGAAGGGTGGAGGAGGCTACTTGCGGCGGCTAAGTAAATGGGGAAAAAAGAAATGGAAGGAAAAAAATGTTTAGGTTTTGATGTTTTAATTAATGATAGGGTTGTTTGGTTGCAGTTTAGGGGTTCTAAGTCGGAATAAGTCTGCTTTGGTCATAGGGTATAGAGTTTTGGACATGAATAAAACCCGAATAGAGGTCGTTTGGTATCTTGGATGAGGTCGTTTGGCTTTGTTTTATCCCCTTCCTTGCTAAATCTTCGCCCATTTTATCTCGATCAAAGAAAAATTTTTTTTTATTATAATAAATAATAAATAAATAAAAAAAACACAATGAATTAAAAGAAAATAAAATAAAATAAAATAAAAGAAAGGAAAAATAAATATTGGGTTGCCTCCCAACAAGCGCTTGTTTTACGTCATTAGCTCGATTTAATCAAATGGTTTTACGGAGGTTCCAAATAGACTTTTCCGATCGAACGAGCCCGAAAATTTTCCTAAAATGGTTTCAACACGTAATATTGACTATGAATCGTCGTTCCGACTCTTCACGCTCTACTTCAACGGCACCATGAGAGAACACTTCAAGAACAATGAAAGGTCCTTGCCACCGTGATCGAAGCTTACGTGGAAACAATTTCAACACAGAGTTATAAAGTAAAACCCGTTGTCCTACTGAAAAATGCTTTTGAGCTATTTTCCTATCATGAAACAATTTGGTCTTGTCTTTATAAATACAAGCGTTCTCATAAGCATCGCTATGGATTTCCTCCAATTCTTGGATATCTAACTTCCTCGCTTCTCCGCATGGTCTAGCTCCATATTACATCGTCAGTATTGCCCAATAGGCTTTATGCTCCAACTCCATCGGAAGATGGCAAGCCTTGCCAAAAACGAGCTCAGTATGGGGTCATTCCAATTGGTCCTTTATATGTCATCCGATAAGCCCACAACGCGTCATTAAGTCGAAGACTCCAATCTTTTCGGTTGGGCCTAACTGCTTTTTCCAAAATAGTTTTATCTCCTGTTTGAGACTTCACTTGTCCATTTGTTTGGGGATGGTATGCCGTAGCTATACGGTGATGGACTCCATATTTTGCCAACAAAGGCCTCCATGATTTTATTGCAAAAGTGGGTGCCGCGATCACTAATCAGGGCTCGAGGTGTGCCAAACCCGCAAAAAATAGTTCGCTTTAGAAATTCTACAACGGTTTTGGCATTATCATTGCGGGTAGGCTTTGCTTCAATCCATTTAGAAACATAGTCTACTGCAAGAATTATGTACATATTGTTAAACGAAGAAATAAATGGGCCCATGAAGTCGATGCCCCAAACATCAAAGATTTCGCATACATGAATCGGGACAAAGGCATCGATTTGTTTAGTGATGTTAATCAGACGTTGGCACCTTTCGCAGGACTTACAGAAGTTGTAAGCATCTCGAAAAATGGTGGGCCAATATAGCCCACATTCGAGCACCTTATGGCCGGTCCTCTTAGGGCCAAAATGTCCTCCACAAGCTTCAGCATGGCAAAAATTAAGGATAGAGATTACCTCATTTTCTGGGACACATCGTCGAATCATCTGGTCTGAACAGTGTTTCCATAAGTATGGATCGTCCCAAATGTAATATCGAGCTTCTCGTCTAAGCTTATCCTTCATGGAACGTGTTAACTCGAAGAGTAACGACCATCTGGCTAGAAAATTTACCATATCAGCATACCATGGAGGCGTGCTTACATTGAAAATAGACTTTCGTCGTGAATTCGTCCTTAATGGGGACATCGCTAAGAGGTACTTTAATTTCGCTCAAGTGGTCACCACTAAATTCTCACATCCCCTTTGTCTCGAATTTTGACGTCAAACTCTTGGAGCAACAAAATCCACCTAATGAGCCCTGGTTTTGCATCCTTCTTGCGATCAAGTACCGAAATAATGCATGATCGTAAAAAATAATTACTTTAGATCCCAATAAATAAGATCGAAATTTATCTAAAGCAAATACTACGGCTAAAAGTTCTTTTTCTAGTAGTGGTGTAGTTGTTCGCGTCGCATCCAAGGTTTTCGAGGCATAGCAAATGACGGGGTTCCTTATCTATCTTTTGTCCTAACACGCCCTACACTACGCTCGCTTGCATCGCATATAATTTCAAATGGATATTTCCAATTGGCTATCGTGACTATAGAGCGAGACCACTTCGCTAAGTGTATCAAAAGCCTCCCTACACTTCGACTAAACTCGAATCGCTTATCTTTCTCGCAATAGCTCATGAGTGGTTCCGCTATTTTGGAAAAATTTTTATGAAGCGCTGAGAACTCGCATGGCCAAGAAAGGAGCGAATTTCCCTAACAAGAGAGGATAAGGTAAAGAACTTATAACATCAATTTTGGCCTTATCGACCTCAATTCCCTAGAAGAAACTATGTGCCCTAGAATTAAACCCTTGTCTACCATAAAATGACACTTTTCATAATTTAAGACAAGGTTGAATTCTATACACCGCTCAAAATTATCGCCAAGTTTTTAAGGCATTTATCAAAACAATTCCCATAAACAAGAAAATCATCCATAAAAACTTCAATAATCTTTTCCACATATTCAGAAAATATACTCATCATGCATCTCGAAAAGTAGCCGGTGCATTGCAAAGACCAAACGGCATCCTCCTATACGCAAATGTACCAAAAGGGCACGTAAAAGTGGTCTTCTTGGTCCTCCTGTGCAACCGGTATTTGAAAGAAACCCGAATAGCCATCAAGACAACAAAAGTGAGTTTTCCCAAATTAACCTTTCAAGCATTTGGTCTATAAAGGGAGGAAAATGATCTTTTTAGTGTAGAGTTCAACTTCCGTAATCTATGCAGACACGCCACCCATTTTGCACTCGGGTTGGCACCAAATCGCCTCGATATTTTTTCTTCTTCACACGCCTGCTTTCTTGGGCACGACTTGTACCGGACTTACCCATCTCGCTATCCAAATGGGGTAGATTACGTCGACTTCCAAAAGTTTGATTATTTATTTTTTACTACCTCCATTATATTCGGATTTAGCCGCCTTTGCGCTTCTCGCGCCGGGCCAGTGCCTCCTCCACGTAGATCCCGTGTGTGCATGTCAACGGCTTATTCCTTCAAATCTGCAATGCTCCAACCAATTGCTTTCTTGTGACTTTTCAACACACGAACGCACTTTCCTCCTCATGGGAAGAGAGCCGATTGGAGACTATGACTGGTAAGGTATCACCGTCACCTAAAAATGCATACTTCAAATGTTCAGGTAGCGGTTTCAATTCCAATTCTGATGCCTGCAAAACAGAGGGCAAAAGCTTAGTACCCGCAGATAACAACTCATTAACTGATTCAAATTTATCAAAATCGTAATTAAAATCATAAATGAATTCAAAATTTTCTTCTACTAATGAGTCGATTATATCGACACAATTCACGCCAAAATTTCACCGGGTGGCTAATGGCATCGTGAGACGTTAAATTTCACGATCTCCCATCGAACTCCATCGTGAGAGTTCCGCTCAACGCCAATTTTAGTACTAGCTGCATTTAAGGAATGGTCGCCCAACAAGAGATCTCAAGATCCCGAGCACCGCCCTCCTCCATTTTTATCACGTAGAAATCACTGGAAAAATAAGTTCGTTGATTTTTACCAACACGCCCTCAAGGACTCCTTCGGGTGCACAACGGACTGTCGCTAATTGAATAATAACACTGCTTTTGTCAAAAACTGCGTTAAGTGATTCAAAAATAGAATAGGCATTACATTTATGGAGGCTCCTAGATCACACATAGCTTTTTTTATTCCCAAATGTCCTATTTTGCATGGTATCGCAAACATACCCCTATCCTTACATTTTGCCTAAGCATTTTCCGTTGTAATATCGTACACATTTTCACCAACATTCACCCTTTCGTTACAGTTAATTTTCGCTTATTGGTACGCTTCTTTAAGAAATTTAGCGCATTCGGTATTTGTCCGATGGCATCTAACAATGGAATATTAATTTCGACGCTCCTAAATGTTTCGAGGATCTCCTTATCCTCCCTACCTTTTCGACTTTGGTTGAAACGCTCGAAAGGGAGGTGGAATTTAGGCAACGGAGGCCTTGGTCAAACCTGTTCGCTCTCTCGATTTTTCCTGGCGGTTTTTGGCACGATTCTCGCTTGAATCGGCCCAAGATTTTTCCACTTCGCAGTACATCGAATTCGTTTTGCCTTGGATTTGGCTCGCTTGGGACGGCAGCCTTCCTTGAGAACTTATTTTTCTATTGACGTGGTCAACTCCCTTATGGACGCTTCGGTTTTTCTGCTGAAACTCAAGAACGTTAGTCGCTAATTTATTGACAAGAGCCTCTAGATTATTACCCGGTTTTGTGGTCATTGTAGAGGTCGATTTTGGTATGGTCGATTGTACCGTGGATTTGCCCCATAACTCAGATTAGGATGATCCTCCACCCGGGTTGTAGGTATTAGCGTAGGGATCATAACGCCTTTGTGGTGGCTCAGAAAATTCCTACGGCATCCAAATGAGCCATCGTGTCGTCATTCAAACTAGGACATACATCGCTTGTGTGCTCGGGTGTAGCACATAGTCCACATAACCGCCGGTTTAGCTTTTTCTCGCAACGAGAACTCACAATGTTAGTAAGTCTATCAAGCCTATCCTCTAAGGAAGAATTACTTAGCCGATGAACCTTCGGGGGTTCAGATTGGCTCAAACTGCTGAAAATTAGCGACCATTGTAGAAATTAAGTCCCCTTGCTTGGGGGTCATGTTGACCAACGCTCCTCCACTAGCGGCCCACCATGTTCATCTCCATTGGTTTCAAACCTTCATAAAAGTAATCTTGAAGAGAGATTGTTCAGCTTATACGTGTTGTGGGCGACTTGCACATAACTTCGAACCGCCTCCAAGAATCATATAGAGTTTCGCTTTTTCCGCTTTATCCCAACGATCTCCTTCTAGCTCACCGCTCTTGATGCTTGGAAAACCTGTTGAGGAACAAACGAGAAAGATCACCATGTAGTTATAGATCCGGAGGTAAATAAATAACCAATCCCTAGCCGAATCTGCTAGGGAAAAGGAAAAGCGCGAATTTAATCGATCCTCGCATTCACGCCTTGAGGTTTCATACTCGGACAAACCATATGAAACT
This sequence comes from Gossypium rotundifolium, assembly GCA_025506655.1. Taxonomy (NCBI): domain Eukaryota; kingdom Viridiplantae; phylum Streptophyta; class Magnoliopsida; order Malvales; family Malvaceae; genus Gossypium; species Gossypium rotundifolium. The sequence goes on along the minus strand of CP106734.1, from coordinate 196,847,685 downwards.
CCTTTAAGTGTTTGTGGGGTTTTCATTTTGTAACCTCGAAAAGTTGGCAAAGAATCAATTAACCCCGATTTCAGCTTCAAAGTCGGTATCCATGGTAGGATATGCGATGCACGATTGGCGGTTGTTCCACTTGAGCTTGACTTAGTTGCCAAATTGTTTGAGCCATTGGTTCTTGTACCAAATTAGGGTTTTCGCCAACCCTAGTGTTGAACACTTCTTCAAATGGATCGACTTCTTCTACTTTACTTTCAAGCGTTTGAGTAGGTTTTCGTTAACCCTAGATTCCGCTTCGTCGTTCGCCCCTAATTTCGGTGGTGGATTGCTTCAAGTCACTACCACCACCGACCGCTTTTTTTTTCAACTTAGTTTCTTTTCGATTAGCTTGCAGATCTTTTCGATCTCGAATCAAGCGCAAGAATGCCCGGAGCAGATCCGGTCATGAAAAGAAAAACAGATTAGATCGTTATCGATCCCTAAGAACGGCGCCAAAATTTGATGCGTCGTTGAATGCACCAAAATATATCCTACTCCTCGTAAAATAATGAAAATAACAAGAAGGGAAGTAGGTCGAATCCACGAGGATTGGATTATACAAATGTACATTTTTGAGATCCCGCGTAATCGTGCCAAGAAAACCCTCGTTCTCGAAAAATAAAAAAACAGTAATTAATAATTTTCGATCTGGAAAATAATAATAAAAATGAATATTAAATAAATTGAAATTGTGAAAGTAATTGCGAAAATAGAAAGGAAAATAAGAGAGTTTAAAGAATATGAGTTTTCTTATTTGGCAAAATTCTAGCCTCCGATTGTCTCGTTCCTCCTCGGGTTCAATCTTCGCTTTTGGATGACCTTCTCCGCCTCGAGCAAGCCGGTTATAGTGGAAGAGGACGCCACGACCACCAACTCCAAGAGTTTTACACTACGAATTTAGGGGAGCCCGACTCGCTTTGTTGCTCTTGTGGAGCCATTTACGCTAGATCAACGCTTTTCAATGGCTAATCCCACGCCATTTTGTCTCTTGGGCTCGCTAACCTCCGACGCAGAAGCTCACGAACCGACGGTAATCCTTCCAAAACACACAAAGCGGCCGCTTTGCATACGCTGAAAGGGTTACTTTTAAAGGGCCTGACGGCGCGCCACCAGACATTGCAGAGAAACAATGAATACCCGAGGAGAAAGTTGAGCGGATTCTAAGCCTCAAGAACCCTCGGGGAATTCAACAACCTTCACTAGATGGAACTTTAGTAGTTCATAATTGTGGTGGGAAAGAAAGTAAATATAAAAGTATGGGAAAAAAGGATTTTATTGAAAGAAATGAAGGACAAAAGATTTGTGGGAGAGGAGTGTCTGAGAAAAGATGATGCCCAAACGAGCTACTCCATCCCCTATTTATAGTGCTTAGAGTAGATAGCCTAATTCTATTCAAACTCTCAAAGATAATTATAATTTAACTAAAGATAAATAGAGATAAAGAAATCAAAATAATCCTAGATAATTATCCTAAAATTAATTATCCTAATTTAATTTAAAATAGAGTTGATAGAGCAAAGTCTCTCTTTTGCACTTCATCCCTCCGCCTCCATGTTTGCACTTTTGGCACAATCTTTTCCCTTTGTTGCACACTGGTCCATTTATTTCTTTAATTTCACGATTTTGGCCCTTAACTTTACATTGGTCTCCAATTTAGTCCTCATGAGATAAAAGTCCATAAATAGCTCAATTAGTAGAGTCACATTCAAATTAATATATAATTAGCACATAAAAACATGTCGCTCTAAAGTGTTATCATTTCAGATTCCCACATCTGCGAATTTTGAATGAACGCTCAGACTACCAATTGCGTGCCTTCCTCCGCCTTCTAACACTCCCCAATATAAACGCTTGGTTTGGACACTACGACTTTGTAATCACCGATATATCCATGCTATACCGCTTAATAAGACACGCACTCTTCTTTACTTTCAATCTCCGCCTACGAATAACTCATGCTTTCGAATTTACTGGCCAGCCGATGCAGAAACATTTCAAGAAACTCCAGGAACTTCACTATACACGCTGCGCTTCGGGTCTATGAGCGGCATGTGGCCCAGATTATTGTGTATCATAATACATCCCATCCGGTTCCCGATCAAGACGCGCCAATGTTTCCATCGTCATTCACGCCTTCATTGTCAATATCATCGTATATCGTCCATATCGGGATCATTGTCACTATCGACCTCTTCCTCACAATGACCACTACTATCGTGTCCATCATCACCAAACACGCCAATATCGGTGTAATATTAAGATCAATATCGATCCCACGTATATTCGAATCGGCATCAACATACGATATTGGAGGCACCATGCACGGTTCTTGAGCTCCACGCTCTTCACTATATGCATTGCTCTCTTCATTTGCCTCGATACCAATACCAAAGAACTCGGCAAATAAGTGAATTGGTGTATTTCACATACTCCATTCCCACAAAGAAAGAGCGATCATTATCTCAACGTCTTCGTCATCTACAAGTTCCATTTCTGTGAATTTGATCGGATCTGCTGAAATTGAAAACTTGTAGAAAATTCTTGAGATCGTTCTCCCACAACGTCTAACAATTTTTGCGCTTATCCTTCGCTTTATATCATCCAACGAGACATTTCTATTAAATCTCATTGCTATTTGGTTCGACATTCAAATATGCATCCAATGATTGTTGTCGGATGATTCCATCGAAATAAACACATAGGAAAACGATCATCCATCTTCAATATTCAATCATTAAAAATAAACAAAATTGCTCGTAAAAATTTCGACTCAGTATATACTATTCTTAAATAAAAACATAATGTTTCAATATGTTATTTTTCATTCTTACGCCACACTATTACAATTATCATTTTGTACATGAACAACATTTATCTTTACATCTAACTACTTAAAGTCGATCTACATTTTATTCCATCTCCGAGCTTGTATCTTCCTCCGAAAATATTGTATAATCAATTTATAAATTCTTGATTCTCTTCACATTGATCTTCTACAACATATTAAATACTAACATATTATTAATATACTAACATATTATCATACTAACAACAACAATATACTAACTATGTTACATATTAAATAAAATATTAATATACTAACATATTATTAATATACTAACAATATATTATTTTAGGGTTTTAAGATTTTTAACTAACATATTAGTCTACTAACAATTTATTAACTAACAAATTATTAACTAAATATTAATATATAATAACATATTAATACACTAATAATATTTTAATATTTTATTTTAGGGTTACCAACAATATACTACTAACTAAACTAAAATATCATTCTATGGTTTCTAACTAAAAATATTAATAACTAACTAACTATATTATTAACCTATTAGTTATAAACTAAACTAACAACAACAAATAATAAAAATAAAAATCAATATATATCATATAATGTTACAACAACAATATCTTCCTTATTAAAAAAAAATTTATACATATTCTTATTTTTTCTTCTTCCTTTCTCCTCCTTTCTCTTTCTTCTTCTTCTTCTTCTTCTTCTCATTGCTAAAATTTTGATAAAAATTTACAACCGAGAGCTTAAAACGGGTCGGCGATGCCTCGCTGATGGCACCATTAGTGCCGCCTCGCTGAGACACCATTGGTGTCGCCGTGGCGAGGCTTCACCACCACTTGTCCTTTTTTACGCCATTTCCTTTTTTTTTTGAACTTTTCAGTTTTTTTTTTTAAGATTTTAGATTTTTTTTTTTAGATTTCAGTGCCTATGTGAGAGGGTGGTGCCTCTGCCAGAGGTGCGCACCACCTCTCTGTACCAATCTCGTAAATTTTAAAAAGTGCATCCTATTTTCGTATTTTAATTTTTTTTGTAATATTTTAGAAAAAACCCCTATTTAAATCTTAATTTGGTTGATTGGTATCATGCTTAAAATCTTTTAATTTAAGGTAGGGAAAAGTTTATTATCAATACCTAAAAAGTTAAAATGAGTTAAATTTTGATATAAGTTTGGATCCATTAATAAATTCTTTAAAAAATTATATCAGTGGGGGTTTACTACTTCTATAACCCATCCCCATCCCCATCCCCATCCCCAACCCCATCCCCCATCTTCAACATCAATTCATTAACCAGAAAATCTGAGATGAAAAAGTATTGCTTTATCACCTATCATGTTCAGGCTTTTGTTTTTTGTTTTTTTTTGTTTTTAATTTCCAATGAGTATGTTGAAATGCTGTCGTTTTCAAAATTTTGCATGCAGGAATAATATAAGTTTGGGATCAAATTAGAAATGGGTCCAACTCAAGTTTTGAACTAATCCAACCCTAACATCACATGTCATGTCTTGCTATGACTAGGACAAACCCACATTTCAAAACAGTGCTGTTAGGTGTCAATCAGCACTCACACTGGACCATGCAATATACCCACTTTTATTTGTTTACATCCATGCCATTTTCCAACACAGAAACGAAAAGCCAAAGTAACACAAAAAATACAACCATGAAAATTATAGTAACAATTACAAACATTGTTTTGCTGCTAGCAAAAAAAAAAAAAAAAGCAATAGCAAAACATAACCTGCATGAACTTACACAATATTGATTGAATATAGGATGCAAATACTCTCATATTTTAAACTTTTCTTTTTTACATTAAAAGGACTATATTTCCATATCCATAAGGAATAACGGCATAGGGTTCTTCCTTTTCCTCTGCTCTACACAGGCCAACAAGAGCTTTGACATGTCTATCAAATATACGGTACTATATGTTATAAAGGCTTACAATAGTACAGAAATAGATTCTTCTTCTTTATTGTTCATCCATATCAAGAAGGAGATGTCCAAAGCTCTGCATTTTTAACCTTTGAGACACTCTCAAGCACTTCAAAAGGGATTATATCACCAATAACAACTACCCTTTTGTTTTCCAGGTCTACTTTGTATGAGGCCACTCCTGTTTTTTCATGGTACAGCTAGGAATTACATTACAGTAATGATAATATATAATAACAAAACAAAACCAAAAGGAATCTAATTAGCTCTCCCAGCTAAACATAGTTTAAAATGATGGAAAAAAGATTAAAAAGGGTCGATGAATACGGCTATCATGCTTTTGAATATTTAGTGAAAATGGAGATATCAGAAGAGATTGCTTACCATCCATCTTTGAAATGTGTTTTTCTACTTTTCTTGCACAGCCATGGCAATGCATGGATACCCTTAGTACCACCATCTACAAGGTCAAATCAATCAAAGTAGCTTGTTAGCTATTCAAGCTTTTCATTCACTATATGTTCTTCTTTCAGAAAATAAAGCAAACATGTAGAGATATAAATATATATATATATATATGCACATTACCTTAGGCTTAAGCTGAAAGGCCAAGGTCTGATTGCCAGCCACAACATCTTTCAATCTCAACAACTGGGTTTTTTCAGATGTTACCAATGAGGTTTTTTCAAACTCATCATCATCCAATGTGTTCATACAGAAACAAGAACAAGAGCCTGAAGACAAATATAAACAATCAAATATCTTGCTAAAACTAAGTTTCCCCATTGCTCCCAGATGGTCTAACACAACAAAGACACTCACTTAGGGAACTTAAACATGGTTGTACATAAGCAAAATGTCTATCTTATAGGAACAAAATCAATCAAAAGAAACTATGTTCACAATCCCCAACACTATATAATATAAATGTAAGAGAGACAGAGAAGGAAGCTAAAGGTCAAATTTTTCTTCGGAAAAACAAAAGCTAGACAGAACCTAATGAAGCTATTGAAGAAGAAAAGAACCTTCAAGTGCCAATTTTTTTGTTTAGTTATAGCACTAGTCAAAAAGGTTCTCAAAAAGGGTAATCTTTATCTTTAATCAACACAAGCAGCATGTGTCATGTGGTGGTGAGCTACTAATAAAGACAGCAATAAACATACACCTTAAAAAAATTTACATACACTACACCATAAAGATTGAGTGGGATGAAAAGAAAAGGGAATGTTCATGTGAGATTTGCAGTTGGTTTCTGAAAGTGAGAGTTGGTTTCACTCTTTCATTTGAACTATTGCTTTTTTATCATGAAAGAAACTTTAAAACACACTGAAAGAAGATATAGTTTCACATGATATAAAAAAGGATAGAGAAAAGCTATATAAAACATGGGTCATAGTCACCAGCTCAAGAAAATTGCTAAGAACAATCTAAACCAGGCATGGCATGTGGATGGTAGCTAAGAAGTATATATACAAGAAGAAAATTTTATAACCAAAAGATTGGATAATATAAGCAACTTTAGTAGTGTACATAAGTACATTTGCTAGATGATCATGACACATTACCTTAAGCATTATTTGAAGAATATGCTAGATATCTAATCAAGTTTTTCTATTTATTACTTCATATTACTTCACTACCTTTCTTATACATGCAGAGAGAGAGAGAGATTAAGGGTGAGATTGATTAGATTAAACCATAAAACAAGTTCAATTAATTCCATCAAAGTACTGTTCATGTTGAAGATATAATATGAGATGGGATAGATGTAATAATTCAAAAGCTTGTCTTGATCTTCATTCTTTCAATATTAATATAGAGAAGATGGGAACAAGTGGCATTGAATTATTGCTGCCCCCCTGAGCTCAGAAGAGAATAGAATTGTTGGATGATTGAATATTTCAATATATATTTTAAATTTTCTACAAGATTAATGGGACGCTTCTCTAACAGGTTGGTCCATGTGATGATGACTCCTTTTAGTGGGAGGAAAGGGACGAATTATTTAAAGAATATTATAAAATTAAAAAATATTTGAGTGGTGAAGTCATACTCATGTTTGTTAGTCTCACATGACCTTTGGGCATGCAATAAACCAAAGCTGGATTTACCAAATTTTCATGTGGACGCATTCAACAAATGTGGGTGGCAACCAGCAAATTGAAGTAATCCATTTCCTTGGCTAATAGCCGAAGCTAAAGGGCAAGAATAGCCTCTTGGTTCTTTTATGCTAAATATTCCTATTTGATGTTATATTTCCTTCATGCTCCAATAACAACATTCCTATTTTATGACTCTTAGTTCATATGTTTGAAGTTTGTGACTATCAAAGACAAAATTTAAAAATTTATTTTAAGAGTAGAAATAAATTATAAATTTTAGAGGTCAAAGTATAAATTTACCATTATATTAACTTATAATTTTTAAAATTTTGAAGGGGCTACAAGATAATTTTATTATTTTTATGAAGCTAAGGGCCTAAGGCGACTACGTACCTCCTTCTACACCCAACTAATTATCTTTTTAAAAAAACAAAATATTTTACCACTCTATAAGACAGTTTCTATGGGCTAAGCTTGTACAAAGCATTAACTTGTTTCAATGCCATCATAGACATTAGCAATATTGCCTAAAAATAATAATAAGGTGAGACATTATAGTTTGTATTTGGGATGAAGGGGACATAAACATAATATAAGGTTTAAGAAGAAGCATGGGCGCATGGCTCACAACAGTTCACTGCCTTCATAACCGAAAAGAATAATAACATTGAATATGTAGAAACCTTGAAAGATAATAATTAATAAGGCTAATATATATATATATAAAGGTTTACCTAATTCCATGTGATTAAATAGTTCCGTTGCCCATTCTCTACAACTGTCCATATTATGGACGGTCATGCATGTTTAAAAACAATTAAATTAATAATAATTTAGTAATATTTGATTGAGACAACTATAATAGGAAACATTATCCAACTTGACGGTTGATAAGTTTTCAAGATTCGAAGGCGTGCATCAAAAACTTACTTCCATTTTTAAGAGTTAATTAAAAGGCAAAAAAAAACTACCGACAGTAAGCATCAGAAGTTAATTCTATATATATATATGTAATATTATCACATGGTTGACATTCATTATTAAATATTACCCACTTGATAGATTCGTTGCCACCCATAATTGTAAACTTGTTTCATTGGTTATACATGTATGCTTAATATGAATGATGCCTGTTATATACATTTTGTTATATTTTACAATGTTCGTATGGCAAGTACCACACAGTATCTAATGTCATACTACGGTCCTTATTTGCTCAAGAATACACACCTATATTTATAGAGAAAACTATCTCATCATGTTACTTGTTTTTTCCTATAAACTTTTTACAAAAAATAAGTTGAAGAATCTGCTAAAAGCCAGGAGATAATTTCTATTCCTTTTTAAAAAAAAACAGGCTGAAAAAAAAAAGGGGCTACATGACTACATTACAAGCCCATTATACAAAAAGATGGGTGACACCAAAATAAGAGGTCCAGAAATGCATTTCTGAATTATTATTATTATTATTATAAATTGTATTATGATAACATTATATAGGTAAAAGTATGATAGAAATTTATTTTTATATTAAATCAAAGAATAAATTAATCATTCTAATAAAATTTAATTCATTTTTATTGCTAAACTATGACATATTACTATTTGGTTGCTTGAATTAGTCCTCCATGTCAAAAGTTCCATTTATTTAACTTTTATTAAAGATTTCCTTCATTTATTCTGTTAAAACTTTTATTCATTTTGTTTGAATTACCTCCATGTTAGCATAAGGTACAAATAATACACCAAGTGTCACTATCTTATTACTCTATCAATCACGTCAGCACTTAACAGTTAAATGGATAGATTTTTTAATAAAATAATAAGTTTGCTCTCTATCTAATGTACAATAATTAAATTGCTCAATTTTTAGTAAATAAAGCAAAATATAATCCGCTTCTAGTTCTAGAGCCTCTATGATAATTTATCTATATATGTATAAAATATTTAATATGTTAGTTTTAATATAAATTATTTCTATTTTTACTAGTATTAATTAATTTGATTCTAGTTTGTACAGTTTTTTAAACTTTGACAGTTGAATTGTAGGGGGGAATTTGTTTTGTTGTTGCAGGGTAAAATGGAAGGAAAACTCAAAATGAATGAAGATCGTAAGATAAACTGCAACTTGCCAACTTGTTTGACAGATAATATACTTTCCATACACTAGAATGTTATTGTTAGCTGTGCCTCGACATTACAATCTCTTCATAGTTTACTTTTAACTTGATCGTTAGAGTATGATCTCACCGTCAAAGAAAGCTGCTGAGTGAAAACTTTGTAATGGAGGCTTAATTAATATACACCGTCAAGTCGTCAACCTGCATTTGTTGAACCGTCAGCGTAACTCTCTCAACACTGGGCATTTGGCAAAGGCCATCTTATTTCCTTATGCGATTTCATCATCGTCGTTGCTTGTTTACCTCATCCGGTTCGCTCTCCTGCTCTGTTTTCACTTCTCCGGAGTTTTGTCATTTTCAGAACCAAAGCCAAAAATCTTCTAGATTCATTCCTCCAAAATGTTGTTGAACCTAACCATTTTCTTTTCCAACCGGAGTAAAGAATGAAAATCAAGTGAAAAGTTTAGGGGTTTTCATAAATTAAAAGATAGTATGGTACATCGGGGAGCCGCTAAGATCGGCTTCAAGCCTTCAACAAAGGATTACATACAATCTGGGCATATAAAAACAACAGTACAATCATCAATATCAAAATTACAACTATTACTAATATTGCTGTCCATTTTTGCTAACGCCTTAATACTTCTTGGAATATAAGACAAATCCGAATGGAAGCTTCTCAATACAGTCTTCCGGTCAAGCAGCAGATTTTTCACTGTACAAATTCTTCATGAAATAAACAACAGAAGGAGCATCAAGTTCAACAAAAAGCCGGGAAATATTAAGCTATTTTTCAAGGAATAAACCACCTTTAAAACCCAAAGTTTTTTGTCGTGTGAGCAATAGGAACCAACAATCCAACTCCATTATCAGAGTGAATTCAAGAAACTTTTTGGGGCTTATAATGATTTATAATTTCATTATTTTTAAAATGATTAAAATGATTTTTCCCATTTTTTAAGGTCAAATTTACTATATAGTAATTTATAAATTTATTATTAATGAGGGATTAAAAGTGAATTTTCCATTTTGAGGGAGTCAAGTCCTTTACTTGTTCCCTTAAAAATTATCCCTATCAATTATGATATCGAATAATGATTTTGATATCAGCTTCAGGAGAAACCGCTCGAGGGATAACATGCTCTACGTCAAAGGGATTATCAAAGACAATAGAGTTAGGGGCAAGCGAACATCTCCAAGGAAGAAAGCAAAGATGGTGAACCAAGTATACGATAATCAGTAAAACTGAGCTTGGGAATGAGATTAATCTTGAGCCATTCGTTGAAGGGTAGATAAGCATTAGGAATTGATAATATTCTCCACAGGTCCTTTATTTTAAGTTTTGTCTGTTACAAATACAATGTATACTAATACAACTATACACAACAATATAATTACATATATAAATATAAATTCAAGTAATTACAAAATAAAATTCTACTAATATAAAATATAACTTGTTATAGATTAAGTCTTAACTCGATTGTTATGGATATTATTGTCAATGCAAGAGGATTAAATTCGAGTATATTAAAACACATTATCCTCTCATTTATAAATTGAGAGAGGCTACACCTAATTCTAGACATTGTGTAAAAAAACTCTAAATTATAATAAAAAAAATTAATTAAAATATATCCGAATTTAGTTGAATTTGCAGGAAACCAATTTCGATTTTTAAGCATCAAATCTGATAAAAGTGAAAGTTCTACCTTTGTAACTTATCAGTTTTATAAATAATTAAAATAATCTTTGAATTTTAATTAACTTAATTTTTAAATTTAAAAGAACATGAGTATTCTTTTATTTAATGTGTTCGGTGGACAATAAAATGATTTTCTTTTTAAAAGAAAAGGAAAATCGTAACTCCGTTATTTATTAGGGGAGTGGCAGTTAAGTAAATAATCTTATTAACGGTCAAAAAGTAGACTAAAACCGTCAAGGAAAAGGGCAACTGCACGGGGACAAAACCTTTTCTCTCTCCTCTCTTCGTCCGAAAACAGGGTGAAAAAGTTTCTCTCTCTTCGTATTTAAAGAAAAATAAAATAAAATAAAAAAGCTGGGTTCTTACTCTGAGTTCTTCTGAGCTGTACCAAAGCCTCTCTCTGTAGTTATCAACACTCGAACTGCAATTTTCTCTCTTGATTCTATATATTTAATCTTTCTTTTTTTTCCCTATCACTTATGTAACAATTTCTTGGCGTTGGATCGAATTTAATTGATTAAAAAAAGGCCTCTCGACGAAAGTTTCAAACAAAGTTTTCCTTTTCTTTTTCTTTTTCTTTTTCTTTTTCTCGGTCAACTTTTCTAAGGTTCCAAACACGTCCGTATTTTATCTATTTGCTCTGTTTCGTGGTACAGACCTTTGCCTTTGGTTAGTTGAATTTTCGTATGTTGTAATTTTTTTCTTTTCCAGTCTGTTTGATCAGCAGGAAAAATGTTGGCTTCGTAAGGAAGAATAAGGAGTTTTGATTGTTTAATTTTGCTTGGCAGGGTAAGAATGTTAATTTAAGAAAGTTTTGTTTTCGGTCGACTCTTTTTTTCTTTTTAATTTCTAGTTCATTCATTGCTTTTGTTTTTAAATGTAGAAAGGGTGTGATGGCGGGTCGAGTGAAGGAAGACGAGAAAAATGAGCGAATTATTCGGGGTCTTCTCAAACAACCTGAGAATCGTAGATGTATTAATTGCAACAGTTTGGTATGTTTTTCTCTTCTTTTTATTGATTTTTATTTTTTATGTTTTGATTCCATGAGTGTAGTCAGAGGAGCTTGCTTTGAACGGTGGATTATTGTGTTGTTATATGCGAATTGTTCATCAAGTATCTGGTTTTGGGATTTACTTTTTGATACACTTGCTTTTATAGCTTTGAATTGATTACAAGTTTGCAACAATGATGTTGATGAGTATATCATTGATACTTATATATATATATCTTACTGCATGGAAAAACAAACCATGAATTTTGTGGAAAGAAAAAAAGATGGAATAACAAAAGCAGGTTCTGCTTAGAGTAGTACTTATGAGTTGTGATTAGTGAAAGCCTGCTAAAAGTTTCTATAATTTTTAGAATTTTCACTCTTAAAACTTTGGGGAAGTTTTGGTTGTTCCATAAACTATTTGTTTGAATATCCTCCTAAAATGTTGCTTCTGGAAATTTCTCAGTTGAAATATATTTTTTGCAACACCTTTCTTGTGCTAAATTGAGTGTAATGTCCTTTAATGTGTAAATTATGGGGTGCATATACTTTCTCTGTTTGTCACTACTAACTTGTTGGCTGAGCAGGGGCCTCAATATGTCTGCACAAATTTCTGGACATTTATTTGCACCACCTGTAGTGGAATACAGTAAGTGTTCACATTTTCTCACATTAAGTTCTCTTCAGATATTGGCTGCTCATTTGTTTATATCTGAGATTTTATTGCCTTTGAAACCTTAGTCATTAGTGGCTCCTGGTTTTAATTGTTTGTAGCCGGGAGTTCACACACAGAGTTAAATCAGTATCGATGGCTAAATTTACTTCTCAAGAAGTTAGTGCTTTTCAGGAAGGGGGAAATCAGGTAGACATAAGCGTTCTCTTGCTATCCCTTCCCTTGATAAAGTAAAAAGAAAAGATTTATTTCATGTGTGATGTTCTAGTTTCACTCTTTTCTTGTTCCTTTTGCATACTTGCAGCGTGCGAAAGAAATTTATTTTAAGGAGTGGGATCCGCAGCTTAATTCACTTCCCAAGAGCAGGTTATCTCTCAAATATCTAATCTTTTGATGTCCTGTGCCTCCATTAGTTACAATGTTTCTGAGTCAAAATTTTGTAACCAGCAATGTTGAGAGGCTTCGGGACTTCATTAAGCATGTCTATGTGGATGGAAAGTATAGTGGTGGGAGAAGCAATGACAAGCCTCCACAAGGAAAGACGGTAAAATGCCCTTCCATATTCTTATTTTCCATTGAATGTGAATCAATTATAAAGTTGTGAGATAGGATATGACAGATTATGAAATTATACGGTATGTTCCTGTTTCCTGGGGAGGGAACTTTTAGATAATCTGATATTATTGAATCTGCAACAGAAGTGTTGTATTATGGTTTTCTGAATTTGTGCATTATGCAGGGTGACAAGGAAGACTTTTTTGAGAATAGGAGGACAGATGGATATCAGGGAGGGTCCAGAAGTCCACAATATGAAGATACACACGAAGGCCGGTACAGTGAAAGGTCCAGTCCGGGGAACAAGTGATGACAGAAATTCCAGATATGGTTATGATGAAAGGCAAAGTCCTGGATACAATCCAAAGAATCGAAAATATGCTGAATATGTAAGAAGTCCTGCTCGTCCTGAGATTGTGAATGACTGGCGTCGAGAAGACAGATTTGGTAATGGGAGGAAATTTGAAGATCGTAAAATATCTAATGGAGATCCAAAGTTGGAAGGGAGGTCACCTGAGCGACAAAATGATTTAGAGTCATCCAGTCCCCCAGTTGTACGTCCCATGAGAGAAATTTTGGGTGAGAATGTAATACCCCTTCGTATAAATGACCCTCTGAACACAAATGGCAGAAGAACCGGTGATGGCCCTCAGGCACAGGTAGTTTTTGCTATGTGCTATGTGCTATGTAACTAAGTTTAACATTATGGTTGGGGTTTTGTTTTGGTTTAAATCTTTTCTTTGTTTTTTCTGCTGTTCAGATCCTGCAAAAAGATGGCTTTTCATCTTCTCTCTCAGAAGTAATTTGTTTATGTCTTTGCATGATGCCCTTTGAACACATTGCAAAAGCCTATAGTTTTGGTTGGATTTCTTTTACCACAATTAACCACTTCGCACGGTCTTTTTCCTCTTAATTTCACTTTTTCTTCTTTCTTTCTATAGTTGTAGGAGTATTTGTCCAACTTTTAGTGGACTTGACTTTTTCCTGTTGGAATTCTATCTATACTATCTAATTTTCATTAGTTGAAACCTTTCATTATAACCAATAGGCAGCCTATGTTGAAAGTGACTATTCTAGACTTAGTGATTGATAATGACAAACTTCTGAGTTATGGTCAATTTGGTTATGATACGGTGGCAGTTTGCTCGTGTGAATTAATGTACCATTTAAGTGGAATATAGGTATAACTTGGGTGTCAATTGTTACCAACATAAATGAACTTCGTTGCTGTTAAAGAATCATCCATCTAGGGCTTTGCATGACCACTTATTAAAATTATTTCCTTTCCTCTTCATTGCATGAGAAAATATGCTTTCTGTCTTTCTTTTTATTTTCAACTTTTATGCGGGTAAAGAAATAGGAACTGGACTTGCTGTAGTTTTCTTTTTTTTTTTTTTTCTTTAGCAGAGAACTGCATCTTCTAGCAGCTTGGGGTCTACCAGCGGGAACCCAGCAGAAGTGAAGTTGGAAACGACTGGGAGCTTAATCGACTTTGATGCTGATCCTGAACCTCCAGTAGCTTCTGCAGTTCCTCAGACTCAACAGCCAACCATGACACAATCCATTGTGCAGCCAGCTAGTTCTACCAATGAAAATAATTGGGCCTCTTTTGATTTTGCCCCTCAGACAAATGTTTCTCAGGCTCCTCCAAGTGTGAACACCCTGGAATCTGTTCTTTCTCAGTTGTCAGTTCCAACATCTGTACCTGGTCACCTATCAGGACCATCTAGCGCTGTTGGTGATCAGGTAGCTGCTCCTGTGGGCAATGTGAATGTAGCACCTCTTGGTGGTAATTCCAATGTGGCCTTCACAGGACAGATCAACGCATTACCCTTTGGTACTACTGCTCCTGCAACTGCACTAGTTAGCAATTTCTCAACTGTGCCTCCTACAGGTGCTTTTACAGCTACCCCTGGATTAACACCAACAATGCCTGTCAGCAGTGGTTCCCAGGATGGTGTTAATAATGCTGGACAATGGCCTAATATGCAGCAGCAACAGACTTCTTTTTTCTCTGCAGCTGACAGTCTATCTACTACACATCAGTTTATGCCACTTGGTGCTGGAGCTACAGCCAATCAGGTGGGAAGTATTTTCTATTTATTTATTTAGTTATAGATTAATAATTTATAATTGACAATTTGTTCACCAAATTCAATAATTCCATGTTGTGCCTTTCTGGCAGCCATGGAATTTAACTGTTTCCCAGCATACGCAGGGACCTTTGAGTGCACCTGCTGTTGCGCAAACACCTCAAGCTGCCTCAAAAGTTGTCCCGGATGTCACTTCCACTGTTGTATCACAGCCTCCTTCGGAAGCACAAGCAAGTGGAAGACAAGAATTACCCGCGGTAATTTCTCTATTAAAGACCAAGGACACTGTAGTTTTGATGTGGGGATTACTTATAGTGTTAGCTTCTTGATCTTCGCAGGATCTATTTACTGCAACCTATCCTTCCTACCCTGCAGCTGCACAAGGATGGCAAACTGGCCCACCACGTGGGATGGGGTTCACAATGCAATATAATGCTGCAGTGGTACTGTTATATCTCGAGAGCAATTAGGTTCATGAGTTTGTTCTTTTGTACTTAACTGCATGTCTAGTTACTTGATTAATCGCTTATGGTTCTGCATGTATTTTGTTGCAGCCAATGACTGCTTTTCCACAGTCATCAAGGTCAGTAAACCCATTTGATCTTGGTGGCGAAGGACCTCCTGTTCAAACTCAAACAGTATGTGACTCACTTCTTTTAAACCATCTCATTGTTGTGGCACTTACTGAGTTGGTCCTATTGGGTTTGAGAAATCTGTAATAACTTCATGATAAGAGTCTATAATGCTGGCATGCTGTTTGTTTGAGATATAATTTTAAAGTTCTAAATTTTGATTGAGAGAGAGAAAGAAAATGAAAAGGGGGGTTACTGTTTCTATGAGTTTGCATATTTATTGTTTTTTCGCTATCTTTTTTTACTTCGTGTTGGTTGTGGTGCAGTTCCCTTCAATGGCATCCTTACAGGGTGCTCTACCAATTATGCCACGTCCTGGTCTAGTGCACACTTCTAACCTCACTCCTCCATCGTCAGCATGGATGCCACCTCAGTCTTTACCCTATGCATCACGGCCACCTTACCCAGGAGCACAATTACCTAGCAACTTGCCACCTTCCAGGTAAACCATTTCTCAGTTATTGGATCTTTGGTTACTGGCAATGTCTTCAAGTTATATTCACTGCTTTGTATCTGCAGCCATCAAAATGGGGGCATTGGCAATGAGGCATCGTTTGGTTTTGTAAATACCGATCAACAGATGGGTGGTAGATTCTCAGCAGCACCTACCCCACAGCCTTTCCCTTCTGTTGGTGGGGGCAACCCGTTCGGCTGAATATAAAGAGCAATGCCATCCTGGACCCCAAGACTGGTTAAGCCCAGCATCTTCTTGTTGCAATATACTACCTATTAAACTGGTGGGTATGAAGTTTTGGGCTTTATTTCGATTGATCCAAAAGTCCCCTTTAACAGATTTAGTTTTTGATGCTCACACACGGAAAGAAAGAAACTTAGCTAGTGAGCGATCCGATTGTTCTTTTAGGGTCTTGTTCTTTTGGGTGTAGATACGATGTCGTTTTGCAGTTTTCGTCGAGTGGTCTGTGTCTTGCGTTGCGTGCCTACAAATTGCGACATTTTTCTCCTTTTCCTTTTTTTCTTTCCCTTCCCCTCATTAGTGTTTGTATGATGTTGCAGTATCTGAATGAGCCTGGTTAACCATTGTCAAATTTTGTAACTTTTGCATTGTAATATATTAGTTAATATTGAGATTATTTTGAGAAATTTGTCTTTTCAAGGAGGGGAAAAAAATTACTTTGTGATATTACTGTGGTCAATCCGAATTCATTTTAGATTACCTAAATCAAATATAAAATTATTAAATTACTATATATACGCTTTTAAAATATATAATATCTTTTTGAGTTAAAAAGTGATAAAGCTCAAAATTGTACATACATCAATTTTACTTTGGTGAAATTTTAATCTTGAGTTAATTATACATTTTAAATAAATAAGCATATCAATTTATATTTTTACATTAAAAATATAATTATTTATATATGTAACATTTAAACCTAAAATGATATTACATTAATAATAACACTACAAATTAGATAAAAAATTATATACAAAATTACATGATCAAATTTTATGTGTACTTTTGAAATTTCTCTTAAAAAGCATTAATGATGTGCCACATCACCAATCAATTTCTTATATGTCATCAATGACGTGGTGCATTTTGATTGATCAATTTTTTATAGCGACAGTTAGTTTTGAGAACAAAAATGAGTAATAATGTAAAGCTTAGATATTAAAATAGGATTAAAAATTTTAAGAACCAAAATAAAAGAAAGGATATAGTTCAAAATTAAATGATAAATAAAGTCAAATATTTTAAATTTTAAATTTTTATTGAATTGATGTTGCACCAACTTAATTACAAATTTTATATAATTTTAATTATATATAAAATTGAATGGAAATAGATAGACAAATATCTTTTCTCAAATTTTGAATTAGAAGAAAATAAATTCAAAGGAGATATGCTTTTTTACTTTTCCAACATTATCAAAAATGTAATTTCCCGAAGCATATAAAGCTTTTCTGTTTCTTTTTTTTTTTGAAAGATAAGTTAATATCTTTCATCAGTTGCGTATTTACAAACAACAATTGTCAACAGATTTTCACTTTAATATTGAATAGTCAACCCCCCAACTTTTTGGACCAAATTGAACATCAAATATTTCTTGAGCAAAATAAATTGACATTAATTTAGATCCCAGGCTCTTCCTCCACTTAAACCATGCTTACTGTTATATGCTTCAATTCCTTCCTATCTTCAATTTTATAGTGTAATGTCCCATTTGAACACCACCTTCCAAAAGCTTTTTCAGGCACTTTCACTTGTTTGTCTCCACTTCAATACAACAGGAGCCACCAGCATCCACACTGCAACCACATTTATCTTACTCTTTTAATCATCACTAAAGCATCCAAAACTCGAGCCAACATCTACGTTACTCGACACATATTTGGATACAAGTACAAGGCATGGTATTTAAAATATGCAAAGGAACTTTAAAAAAAGTTGAATATACTCGTATATGACACATACTCAAATCCGGACAAGTCTAGTTCTAGTTAAGTACTTACAGTAAACACAGACGGCTAGCCATTCGTTCACTATCCTTACCCAAGTACTGGTCCAACCAACATCAATTGTCCATCTGCAAAAGTACAATAGAGCACACACCATTTTTCAATCGATGCTTTAGTATGTTACCTGGAATATATGTATATATATGTGCCCATTTATTCATCTATTTGCAGCTCTAGTGAACATTTATTCAAAATTCAATATAAATCAAACTACAAATGCACGAGGAGACGTACCTTTTAATAGTATGATGAGTATTCCAGCCGATCAATAGCATTGCGAAGTACATAGCTCCAGTGGCAAAAACGAAATGGAAGAAACCGTAACCATATGGTATTGCATCTTCAGGACGGGCTTCCTTTTTACTGAACTGCAGCTGTTGTCAGATAACATTCTCATGGAAAAAAAAGACAACAAATAAACATTTAAAGAATCCAGCAGAACAAACCTGAAAACATTGAGAATCGATACCGGTAGAAAACGTAGCAATAACCATAGCCAGTAAGGCAACGACAAAGCTCTGAAAGAATTAAGAGAGTTATTATCATGCTTCTGGTAAACTTTACAAGATATTATTATTAGTCTTATATGTAGCATAACTGGTTAAGCTGCAAAAGTTAGATGAGCAGTCATCAGTACTTCATTCAAAAACCCTCGATAGATTTTGAAAGAGAGAAATATTACTATGATGGTGAGCCAATCTGTCTTGTTTGAAGCCTCTGCCTTTCGATTGCAACTTTCCCCTGCTGGTTCACTGCAATCACAGAATTGTAATAAAGTTGAAATTTGATCAAATACATGGGGAAAGATGGCGGTCGTCTCAACCTTGAAAGGACTTTAAAGAGCAATGTATTCGATTGTTGAAGTTATGAACTTATCTAGTTCGACTTAGCAATAGATAGATAGAATACTGTTGATCTCATTATCGTTAATCTGTTATATTTTCAGTTTTCTTAAGATGGTGACTGGATATGAAGGGATGGTCGGTTTTAGCGGTTGCAGTTTGAAACCGTGAAATGTTAATGAACGCACTCTAAAACATATTAATTTAAATCTGAAAAGCTTAAATTCGTACCTTCGAATGGCACACCAACAGATAAATACCACATAAAGCCCCATGAGCCCTGGAGTTAAGAAGCCAGAATTGATCTGTTTCAGGGAAAAAAGATAATAAAAAAATCATGAAATCGATTAAAAAAGGTGTTATAGAATTTAAGAAATGAACGTGACACGAGTGACTGGAACATACTTTTGGGTGGAGGGAAACACTGGTCATTAATTGCAGAAGTACCAGCGTCCATGTGATGAAGAAAATGTTAAGGAGGCAGGACGGTTCTGGTGCATACCAAATGTACATCATGATAATCCCAAATATGCATATAATATATGCAGCAGTAGCAAGTAACATTACATGGATGTGGCTGCAGAAAAGAAGTAAAATTTTTAGCAGCATTAAAACCAAAATACATATCAAAGAGTAAATAATGAAATGTCTTTGATCGCCAAAGACAAAGAGGGATACATGACCAAATTGTTTTGACTGTTATGAAAATGGTTTCGACTCTCTAAAAGCATTGAAGAAATGTGAGATGATTTTACCAAACGGATGAGGCTTACCATCTTTCTGCAGTTTTCTCAGATTGACAACAATCATTCAGCCATGTAATGAAACTGATTACGCTTACAAGCTGAACTAGGAGAAAGACCCTGAAAATGATAAACAGAAAATAAGATCGAACTAAGTGTAAAATAGGAAACATCTTCAACTTCCTCAACAGACAATTCTATTAAGATTGTACATGGTTTATATAGAGGAATTTATAACAGGAATCTATAATACCCCATACCCGGCACCAAAATGCGCAATCTCCCCTGCCAATAACAGCAACACAAGGAAAAAGGAGGAAAAGAACACAACATATCAGATCATTGATGTTGATTAGAGCAAAATGAAAGATGGAGCTAAAGTACTAGGATTGATTATTGAAAGAGGTTGAAGAAAAGAACACCAACCATATATTTGTACGATGAAAGTAGGAACCAAAAAGGAGGTAACTGTCAAGGCAATCCAGAGGCCAATCTTTGCAGACCACCATCCGGAATGCCATGAATCTCTGCAATTGTACATCCTTGAGTTGCCAGCAGTTGAAAGAAACATTACAAAATAGAAAGCCTATAATTCAATTAAGGAATAATCCAATAGGCCCTTCTCTTCAGCATTCTAGTATTTGACATTCTACATCTAACTGCTGAGCTCTAAATGCCACTATTATCAACAAAGGAATAGTAAGTGTGTGTATCTATCTATCATTATGACATGAGGATACAAAACATCCCAAGCTCACACGTAGGACTCCTTCGGCGCCTAAACAGCCACGGCCACCTTGGCAATTCTTCAGCTCTGCAAACCACATTCCCACATACATGCTGATTAACATTATCGACATTACTATCATAGAGCTCTAAACTTAAAAACAGAAAGTGATGGAATGCATTTATTGTATTTGTAATCCATTTATCATTTTAACAAACAACGTAGATGCAATGCAAAGAAGCAACTTACTTTCCATTTCAGGGAAGGCATTGTGGCCATAATCCCGAACAGCCCAGGCCAGCAAATTCGAAACCAGGAAGATCAATGCATAGGCATATCTAGCCATCCAAGGATTGGAACCATTCCTGAACTGGCTAAACCAGGAATCATCCTTGAAAATCCAATGCCTCTCGTTGCAGTTACTTCCTAAACCACTCTCCATTTTCACTTTCAAACCCACAAACACTTTCCACTCTTCATCACATTACAGATTCATATGTTTCCAAGAAAGTAGAAAAGCAGATGATTCCAGTTCACTGGAAAATCTTGTTACCTACAGTGAAACACCCCCCAAAAAATAAAAATAAAAAAACAATAAATAACAGTAACATTAATATAATCATTTTTTTTACTTGGTGGATCCATGATTACCAGCACCTAAATGTCAAAAAAGTGAATATTTCGAAATTTGTGCTTACGAAAACTGGATTTGGGCTTTTGATGATTTGGGTTTATATTTTATAATAAAGCCTAAAATAGATGCAAACAGGATTATATTAAATAATAAAAAAAGATTAAACTATTAATTTAAGTAACGAACTGATCACGAAGAAAAGCCATTTCTCACCTGAAAGAACAAACTTTCTCTTACAAGTACAACAAATAAGAAGCTCAATTATTGCGTGCAATGCACGGCAAGTTTCTAACCTTTTTTTTCTTCAATCAGAATTTGATTAAACTTAAAGTTTTAAATCAACCCATTGGATCAAATTATTTTTGGCAGTGATTTGAGTTCATGCAACATTGAGAACAAGCATCACAATAACAGTAAAGAATCACTTTTTTTCTTTTTAATTTGCTGAAAATGAACAAAAACAATGTGTTTTTTTATTTCTTTTTTGCATGAAAAAGCGTGCAAGGATTAACAGATGAGTAAAGGAATCTTTGAATTTCTTTCTTTCATTGCAAGCAGCCCTTTTTCAAACAAAACTGCAGTAAGAAACAGAAAGAAAAAACAGTGTTTTGACCCTTTGAGACTATGCTAAACTTCCTAATCAAGTGATTTGATTTGAACAGTTTAAAACAGGGATATAATGATATCAACATGTAATCTTATATTTAACAACACTCAATTTATGATTTTGTGTATTGATCGTTTTGTTTTGTTTTCCAGTTCAAGTACAAAAACGACTACTATGATTCTCTGCCAAGGCTGTTCAAAATTTAACGTATTAAGTGAAAATAAAAGAAAATTATTGTTATGAAATGAAGGAAAATTCAATTTTCTTTCAGAATCTGAAACATTATCCCATTTGCATGTGTTTTGAAATCGTTTTATTTTTCATCAAACACCAACCTAGCATTAAAACATAAGAATCATAAACAACAGAGCAATGCAATCTTTGAAGAAATGAATGTATACCTCAAAAACGATTCAGCACAAAGCTTTAAGATCCAAAACGGAATTGTTGCAGCAAAAACAAAGCAGACCTCTCTTCCTCTCTCTGTTTCCCGGAAACAAAAAAACAGAGGAAGAAGAAGCAAAGAGAACGCAAACAGAGAGATATTTTGTGATTCCTTTTTTTTTTTCCCCTTTTTTTGGTTCTTTTAAAATGGTGTGTTCTTCAGGGAACTATAAAGATAGAGAGAGAGGGGGAGGATTGCTTTACCAGTTTTTGCTTCCTTTTTCCTTTTTATTTTTCCTTTTTCCCGCCGTAAGCTTTATGTAAACGAAATTAAAATTTATTATATATTTCAATAATATGAAATTTTAATTTAATTCTGGTTAAAATTTAAAATAACAAAATTACTATTTTGAAATGTGTAGTTTCTGTTCAAATTACCTAGTTATTTTTTGAAATTATTTAGAATTTAAATTGATTTTTATAATTTTTAATAAAATATAAAAATACTCTTATAATTATAATTATAGCTAGATGTGTAAATTTATTTTTAAAAAAGGAATATGTAAATTCATTAATTAGTACATCATGATGCCACCTGACCACCTCAATTTATTCCATACCTTTATTTCACATATTATTATTTTATTTTAAAATTTAATTTTTTAACTTATTAAAAAGTTCTGAGAACTATGAAAATGTCTATTTATTTTGTTTAATTAACTATTCCGTATTCATATTCAATGGCTTGTTTTTTGCTTCCTAAATCTCTATGCACAGAATTAGAGGGAATTATTGCTAAATTTTGGTGGCAGAACAATAAAAGGAGGAAAGGGATACATTGGTGTACATGGAAGGATATTTGCGTGCCAAAAGAATTTGGTGGTTTAGGTTTTAGAAATTTAGCCCAATTTAATGTTGCACTATTAGCTAAGCAGGGTTGGCGTCTGATTAATTATCCAGATTCTTTATTAGCCCGAGTTTTAAAAGCTAAATATTATCCGAGTTCGTCTTTTTTAAATGCTACATTGGCGAACTTACCTTCACTTACCTGGAGAAGTGTTTGGTCAGCACGAGGGTTACTGGAGAAAGGCTTCTGTTGGAGAATAGGCAAGGGAGACAACATCGCGGTGTGGAATGATCTCTGGGTGTCGGGGAATGAAGAGGATAGATTGCAGAATCAAAGCAGCAATGAAAACATCAAATTAGTGTCTGATTTAATTAATCAGAGTGACAGAACATGGAAGAATAATTTGATTGTTAATACCTTTGATGCAGACACTGCTAGGAAAATTCTGCAGATTCCGTTGGCGTTAGGGGCCTTTGAAGACTTTCAAGTATGGCGAGGGGAACCATCGGGCAATTTTACAGTAAAGAGTGCCTATAAACTATTACAAGAAGCTACAATGTTTCCTAGTGATGATATACAACCCATTACCAAAAATTTCTACAAGAAATTATGGAGCTTAAATATGCCCTCGAAAATAAAGATTACAGTTTGGAAAATTGCATGGAACTATATCCCCACATTTTCGAATCTCCTGATGAAGAGAGTTACTACGGTTGATCGGTGTAATAGTTGTTTACAAGAAGTGGAGGATAGCAATCACGTCTTTCGAATCTGTCCTACATCAAAAGAGGTATGGAAGTTGATTAATCTCGAATGGGTATTGGAGAACACTTTAACAACATGTTGGGAGTGGCTTACCTGGGCCTTCACCAGAGGTACGATTGAACAATGTCGATCATTCTGCTGTGGTCTCTGGATGATATGGTCTAGCAGAAATAAATTCATATATGAGGGGAAACGATTCAACAGTAGGGATATCGCAAGGCAAATAGTCAGTTATATATCAGAGCTCGATAGTATTAAAGAAATGAGGCTTAGCTCAGAGACGTTTACGAGATCCCCGCATCTGGAAAGGAGAGATAATGTGACGATTTATTTTGACACAGCTTTCGAGCATCAAAGGTTCAGATCTACATCGGGATTGGTCGTCCAAAATGTAGAGGGTAAAATTCTAGCTTCACAGGCGGTCCTCCATTCCAATGTGGCTAGTCCGTTTGCAGCGGAAGCACTTGCAGGGTTACAAGCCATAAAGCTAGGAATGTAATTGGGAATTAGGGATCTGGACATTTTGGGTGATTCGAGAACAGTTATCAAAAAATGTCAAAGTGCGAGCGAGATAATTCATACATAGGTGCCGATTCTGAGACATTCGGAACTAAAACCCAATTTCAAGTGGTACGATTCAAACATATCCCTAGGGCAGTCGCAGTAAACGCATATGCTGGTTTAATTGCAAAAGAAGCGCTTAGGAGGGGAGAAGAGTATTACCTGGAGGGAGAGGTCCCAGAATGCATTCGAAGAAAAATGGGGCAAACAGGTCCAGAGGCTTTATGTCGAGAGAGAAGAAGAGTCCGCGTTGCTTAGAAAGAAAGGAAATGGGAGACCTTTGGAGGAAAAAAGGGTTTTAGATCGGTGGTGGAAGGAAAAGACTATGGCAGTGAGGGATGAAATAATAGAAATGTTGCAGAGAAAATATGATTGACAGGGAGGAGAAAAAAGTAGTAATTCGATTACGTAGCAGAGAAGGAAAAATCTGCAGGAAATCTGCTATGATATAGCTGCTTCTAAGGGATGGGAAACGTCAATTCACAATGGACAGAACAGCTAATCTGACGACTGGATAGCTAGGTTTAGGGAACTTAATTGCCTTGTCTTTTCATGTCTTAGTTTATTTGAATATTATATTTTTGGGCCAAATGACATGGTCCTGTTTTAGACCTTTGCTTTAGTCCATTCTGCTGGTATGGACCGGGTCTAGCAGGTAGGTTTATATTTTTAATTTTGTTTTAATAATAATCCGGCCGTATTTCTTCAAAAAAAAAACTATTCCGTATTCACATGTTTTATTACATCATAAATATGGTTAGAGAGCATTTTATATTAAATAAACTAGCTTGTAAAGTCACTCATTTTATTGGGCAAATATCCCAAAAATACCAAAAAAAATCAAAAATTACCGGAAAGGACGGGTTTCAAAAATATTGACCGGAAAGGGCAATTTTCCTAAAAATCGTCCGTCAGCGCCTTTTTGGGGAAAAGCGGCTAAAGAAGCGTCCCTAAGGGAATGCTTTTGGCCACCAAAGAAAACGCCCCACGAGGGCGCTTTTTGAGGTGGCCAAAAGCGTTCCCTCGAGGGACGCGCTTTAGGTCGTGTGATCAAATTTTTTGACCGTTGGCCCAACTGATTAGAAAAAAAACTATAAATACCCCCAACCCTTCATTTTTTCACACTTCAATCCTTTCTCATTTTTCTCTCAATTTTCTCTGAATTTGCTCTCAATTTTCTCTCAAGTTTCTCTTAAAGTCCTTGAAATTTACGCTCAAATTTCAAAATAGTCCTTTATTATTCTGAAAAAGCACTTTATAATTTTTTAATATATCTATTTTTGGAAAATTTAAAAATTCTTTATCGAGTACAATGGCGAGGAATTCGTCGCTTAGACAACAAGCACATTGCTATCGAGCAAATGAAAATGGTAAGTTTGAATGTTAATTTTTCAATATTATTAAATTTTTTAATTATGCAATTTTAATTAATTTTGAATTTTATAATTTTTAAAGCATCTGAGATCGGGTGTTGCAATGTTATATTCAACATGCCCAGTCCCTGTCGCCATTGATCGAGAATTACTGCGAGAAGCGGGTTTTTGCACGTGGCCACGATAGTAGGGGTTCAAGTTGGACCGCCTTTATCGGTAGCGTTGATAGAGAGGTGGAGACCAGACGCACACTTTCCATCGCCATGCGGAGAGTGTACCATCACCTTAGAAGATGTGCGATTCTGATTGGGATTACCGATGGGCGGGTCGGTAGTCACCGGTCTGTAACATCTCTCGATTGGATGGTCGTATGCTACTGAGCTTCGGGTGCCATTAGGATAGAATTCAAGGAGCTCGGATCGATATGGCTTAGTTACGAGACGCATTCCCTTGATCGAATGAAGGTTCGACCAGAAGAAGAAAGAATACGATATCTTGCGAACATACATGCTTGAGATAATTGGAGGCTATCTAATCTGGGACCTCTCTAGAAACCTCGTCCACGAGATGGCTCCGAAACTTGTTGATTTCAGAGCGGTAGATGAATTGAGTTGGGGGTCCGTGCTATTGAGGTTGTCTAGGGAGATGTCTTGAAGCGTATTTGTCGAGTAAAGCAAAAATCGGAGGTTGCCTATCACTCTGCGATTATGGGCATGGTTTGATTTTCATTTTACGTCCTCGACTCGACCGACCATATTCATTCCACCGATAACGAGGTAAATTTAATATTATATTTTACAATTATGTCGTAGATTTATAGTATAATTGCATGCTAAAAGTTTATTTAATTAGGTGGAACCATCCGACGAGTCATGTTGGAATACCTTACTCACTTGAGGATATCGGCTCCTATTGGAACAACGGTCGAGAATCACAAGTAAGTGTCGAATTTCGTTATTATAATTTAGTATTTCGTATGTAGTGTCTAGTATTATGTATATAACTAATATTTTGGTAACGTTAATATAGTTTCAATGGACACCGACGAGGATCCCGAAATTGAGGCGATAATTAGGAGGAGTTCTTCCAAAATTGAGCAGTTGCACGTTAAGGTCCGCTTAATCACCTACGTGACCGTGGAGATGCACCGGTCAGTTAGGTTCTGCGGTAATTTGAATACTGAACAACCGATTCCGTGCCTCCGAGGTGCTCGATGATGAGCACAAAGTGGACTTCAATGACAACACGGATTGGCCAAGATTTTGGTCGAATATATCGAGGCGATGGGAGAACCGGTATGACTTTTTACCTAGCGAGAACCGATCATAGTTCACGAGTTAGCGTGCGTGCGGAGTACATGCCATGGTTTAAAATCCATGGCAAGCCGTATCTGTTGTCGGGTGAGAGAGGCGGCGACAAATTCGCAGCGAAGAAGCGTCGGGCCCTTTACATTCAAGGAGAAGGGTGATGAGACGGGCCCGACAATAAGCGCCTACGGTCATCGGGCCCATCAACAGCGCCTACACAATCACCGGGCCCATCGGTTCGGTGACAACACCGACATCACAGCGTCCATGAGTTTATACCGGTGCGTACCACCGCCCTTATATGTATCATCCTAACCCATATATGTTTCCTTTCCTAGTCCCACCCGAGTTGGAATGCATGGCGGGTTCGAGTCCGTTCGACAACTCCTATTAGCCACCGATCGTGAGGTGGCGTCGAATGTGGGATTAGGAGGCGCCGTCGGGAGCGATTCTTTCTACCGAGCTCCTTCACCGACGGGATCTGATCACCCGCCGTGGTTTATGCAAACACCTCCGGTCATTATTTTATCAAGGTGGGTCATCATCGCAACACCTGAACTGGACCCACTTGGGAGAATTGATTCCCTTTGAGGTTCCACGACCCGTAGAAAGCTAGAAGAGGAGGAATCCGGTAGCGTAACCACCTAAGCCCGCCCTCCTGTGGCTTTGGTTCCCAAGCATCAACATTGATTAGGATGGGCTTTTTACTTTTAAATTGTAATAAATTTTTTATTTTTGAATAAAAAGTTGTTTTTATTTGTGTTTGTAATTTAATTTTAATATCTTCACTAAAATAGAAGTTGTGTATTTTTTGTATGTAATTTAATTTGATTTTTAATAAAATAAAATTTTATTTTTATTTTATATTTTTTAATTTAGTTTTAATATATTTAATAAAATAATAGTTGTTTAATTTTTTATTGTAATTAAATTTTAATATCTTTAATAAAATAGAAATTGTTTAAGTTTTTTATTGTAATTTAATTTTAATATATGTAATAAAATAAGAAATTGTTTTTATTTTTTATTTTATTGTAATTTAGTTTTAATATATTTAATAAATAAGAAGTTTTCTTTATTTTTTATTTGTTTGTAATTTAGTTGTAATATATTTAATAAATAAGAAGTTTTCATTGATAATTTAGTTTTTGCAATATAATTTTTTTATATTTAATAAAATTGAGTTTAATGTTATTTCTTTTGTAATTTAATTTTTTAATTTAGTTTTAATATCTTTGATAAAATAGAAATAGTTTAATTTTTATTTTTGCAATTTAATTATCTTATATTTAATAAATTTGAGTTATTGTACAAAAGTTCACCGTTTTCCTCCAAAAAAAACAGAAATTACATAACCAGCAAGAGATAAACAAGCTAAGAACACGGTCAACTAGTCCGATTTGGACACGAGCGAGATGTATGGCCCTGGTTCCTACACCACCCGCACCGCCGACTTTGGTTGGTCGGTTCTCAGATATCCATATTGTTGCGTATTCTAGTCAAGGAAGGTCGACCTTTTGGTTTGTGCCTCAATTCTCTATCCGGCAACAGCTTATACGGTGCAAGCAATACCGATGGCCACTTACGTCATCTGAGACTAGTGGGAATACGTGTATCCACACGTTGTACATGTTTTCTAATTTGTAGACTTCGTCGACATAGCTCGTGGGGTCAAGACGAAGATTATGACAAGCCGCAAGTACATGAGCACATGGGTAGCGAAGTGCATCAAATATCCCACGTCGATGTCCTATTTGTCAAGTGTACACGATAATGCACGCCAACAATACCTTGGTTCGGTCTGTCAAACTCCGTGACACGAAACCATAGGTCGTCATGATCGTGACACATTACATGCATGGTGTTCGCCGTGCCTTCCCGGTTAATTTCTTACAAGACCTTCGCTCCATACATGGCCTCCTTGCATCCGCCTCGATAACTCGCCGCTCTCTTGAAATAGTGCGTTAAGCGAAAATATGTCTCCCACAAACCCCAGAATCGGCGGATGAAGGGTTCCTTTTAGCACGAAATTTATGCATTCGGCCAAGTTTGTGGTCATATGACCATATCGTAAGCCGCCATCATATGCTTGTGTCCACTGTTCAAAAGGAATATTGCATGGTACTTCACGCCTTGGTATTATCTGGCGCAAATCGCCAACATCTCGTGAAAGCGGTCTTTATTGATCTCGTACCACCCAATATCGTTGATAGCGAATATTACATACCACTATTCAATTGCGAATAAATTGAAAATTTCAAAAGAAATTATATTAATAGATATTTCATACCCATATCGGTCACTTGCCGTTTACATCTTTTAGATCGGTGTTGCCCATAGTAGTTGGATGAAACATGCCTCGTGCAATATCGATGGTGTGTGCGATGCCACATGCTTCTCTCGTCGTTCTATTGCCGCAAGTATTCCGGGGCCTCGATCCGATATAACGATATGTCGGGTTGAGGCGACATGCCTCCTTAACCTAGATAGGAAGAAGTCCCGTCATCACCGACTTCGGTGTTATTGCGAACGCAATCGGAAGGATTCTCCCATGTACCGTCTTGTGGCCACAACTAGTAATAGCCGATCGTATATCTACCATACATGAAGGTACAATCAATTTGTACCAATGGCTTGCGGTATGTAAAAGCATCTCGGTATTACTTAAATGTCGAGCAGCGCTTGAACACGCGCGCATCCACGGAGCGACGATCGTTGTAGTATGTCGGTTCGTTTCAAGGTCATTGTCTTGCTTGGGACATACGTCTCAACACCGACACCACCGCCACACTTCATTATATGAAGCGCCCCACCACCGTGCAACTTTTCCAACGCTTTCGCTTGGCTATCCAAGCCTTTCAGAAGAGGTGTACCCATTTGGCTACGAATATTGCCAATTAAAGTAAAGACTTTGTAGTTTTGGGATCGACCTTCACCGTCGGGATTATTAAGTCGACCAACATGTCCGAATCCATCCTCGGATGATCTTGTGTTACACCATCAGCGAAGTCGTTAAATAATGCAACATTACATAATATTAGTGTTATTCAAATCATTGAACACATAGTGGTATGTCAGTAGGTAAGACATGTACGCGGACCTTTGTACTTTTCACCTCCCACATCCCCGCCTTTTCCTCAATGTCGCCATGATTTTCCATGAACATGTGTGCTCTGACCGCACACTTCCTCGTACCTATCGAGCTTTGATTTAACCATAGTGTAGTTAACCCGTTCCTAATGTTGTATTGTTTCAATGCACCAAGAAAAGTATTCTTGTTGGAAAACGGTTACCAACTTCTAATTGGTCCGAATCCAACGAAGAATTTTATGGTCACGCGTCCGGTGTGGTAGTTCAGAAACTCCAATGCATCATCTTGAGATAGATCGACATTATGCATGTCTTGTTGGAGGTGAGAATGCCCGAATAGCGGATCTTCTTCTTCTTCGTCCGAACCACCCTCAACGTCTTGGTACAATTGGAGCGGCTCGGTTCGGAAAATAATCCAACTTCGCACCGTCAGCCCTCGCTCCCGAGGTGGATCCACATCGATTCATCGTCCGATCCTCCATAACTCGCAACAAACGAGGGCCCTCATTGGTGGATGTCGTCGGTAATACATCATCCCTCCTTAAACATCTTTCGTAAAGATCCCAATCGTATGTGGATTGCCATCCACTAGAAGTTGATGACGTCTCCCAATACGTATTTCTGTCATCCGACGTCGAATGACGAATATGCATGTCCCATCCACCAACCGAGTGTCGTGCGGGGTTATATTTTCCATACTACCATCGCACACGGGCATTCGTATTTTGCCTCCCACTTACAGTGTCGACTTGGGGTCTTGTATTCCCTCGAACGATACTAGATGTTGAGGTCGCATGACGGATCACTGAAGATGAAAATTCTACATATACCTCGATATAGGGTGAACCACCGGCAAGATGAGTCTCACATTGCCTCAAGGCTCAGGGACCTTTGATGTCGAATAAGTCATATCTCACCGGATCAACCAAGCGCAAAATCTATACTTAAAAGATCGTACTTTCATTAGCGTTGTTCAATATTTTCGCCTAATTCTTTTGCGGTTCTACCAAATCGACGTTAGATTAAAACTCAATCGCGCTTATGTTCTCGATAAGAAAACAACACCATTTTCGATGTCACGACTTCACCATCGTAGTAAATAAAGATTAATCGTTCACTCATTTTAATTTTTTTTTTCCTTTTGCTTGAATTTGCTTTACGCCAACTAAGAATGAAATTTGGATGATTTATAGCCTAATTTTACCGGATAGCATGTAGCAAAAGCGTCCCATGGGCGCTTTTGAGACTCTGGTAATAGTGCACCTATTTGAAGCGTTTTTGACCATTGTTTGTTGTAAACGTCTCTCAAAATAATTTCTGGGAGACCATCAGAAAAGCGGCCCGTGGGAGCGTTTTCGCCACGGTTTGTTCAAACGTCTCCTCAAAATTATTTTACGGAGACTCTTGTCCAAAAACTTATTTCATTTTTCACATTGCAAGTGGATCGGAAAGAATCCCCAAAACGCGTCCATCGTCGGCGTGTTTTGGGAAAATGGCCTAAGCGCGTCCACAGGAGGCGCTTTTAGCCTCAAAGAAAAGCGCCCTCGTGGGGCGTTTTTCTTTGAGGTAAAAGCGCTCCCTCAGGACGAACGCTTTAAGTTCTCAAAAACGCTACCAAGTAGAACGTTTTTGGGAAAATTGCCCTTTTCGGTCAATATTTTTGAAACATGTCCTTTTCAATAATTTTTAATTTTTTTTGGTATTTTTGGGATATTTGCCCTATTTTATTTACCAAAAAAAATATAATTTATAGTATATTAACTAAATCATCAAATCTTCATTTATATTATATTTTTTTAAATTTTAGTTGTATAATATAATAAGGACAAAGGCTGCGTTTCTTTCGGCCCGAGATCTAATGCTTAAGAAGCACTCATGAGTCATGAGCAGAGAAAGTGGGGGCAGATGGCAAAAGAAAATTGATTAATGTTTTCACTCCAAAGGCACAAAAGATTTTGCATGCACGTTTAAGATAAAATGATGCTGTAGGGGATTATCGTGCAAAAAATGCCATCTCATTTCTCTTTGTTTGGTTGTCGAGAAAAAGAAGCAAGACTTGGGTGAGAAAAAAACTGTTAACCTTCTTTGTTCTTTAAGAACAAGGCATTTTGTTGGTTCAAGTAAATCTTTGTTTTTATTTCCTGTTTTTGTCTGTTTGCTTAATTGCACACCAACTGGAAGAAAACTATATAAATTTGGCACACCCCTTAACCTAGAATTTTGTGCCCATTTTTATTGCAGATATTTTAAACAAAAAAAGGAAATCTTTAAATCTAATTAACTTACAAAAATCCATAAAACTTATTGCTTTGGTGAGAAAAAGGGTAATTCAAAGGGATTAGTTTATTTCGAGTAAAGAAATTAGGTGGATTTTATCGGTTATAAACCTCGACTAAATTTTATATTTTATTTTATTTTATTTTATTTTATTCAATTAAAATGATTTATTAATTTTAGAGAAGCATTGAATAAGAATGACCAACTTTCAATATATATATATATATATATTATTTATCAGCTTTTAGACAAGCATGTCTTGTAACTTTTATGATAATTTTTCGGAC
Organism: Gossypium rotundifolium; assembly: GCA_025506655.1. Taxonomy (NCBI): domain Eukaryota; kingdom Viridiplantae; phylum Streptophyta; class Magnoliopsida; order Malvales; family Malvaceae; genus Gossypium; species Gossypium rotundifolium. Next base: position 196,815,098 of record CP106734.1, on the reverse strand, counting down.
ACCCACCGCAAGTAATGATTGAACCTATTGTCAATGAACATGTTTTTTTTTTCGAATTAATGAATGTGTTTCTAAATTTTATTATAACGAATGTTTTGAAACACGATTTAAAATTAAAAAATAATAATATTTAATGAGTATCTATAATTATCGTAAAGGAAAATATTAATGAACGTATAAAGAGAATTTTCTCGTGATTAATAATAATTTTCTCATCACTTTTCTTTGAAAGAAAAAAAAATAAAAAGCTAAAGAAAAGAGAAGTTATCAATAAATATTTTCATTGTACTGTTTCACTATGTAAGAATTCATAATTAGGTTTACGTGAACATAATAATCAAAGATAAGAGAATTAATAAGATTTATGAAGGTAACTACTTCTTCACCAACTTGTTTAAATGACAATTATTAGTTTTTTTTTCACAAATTTGCACGTTGGGTTATGTATAAATATCTTCTTTAAAAAAATAGAGTATTTTTTTTCATTTAGGACAATTATAGGGTTTCTCACTTAAATTAATTGATTATTTACAGAGTAATTGTTTTGTCCACTTGTTAATGAAGTAAAAAATTCCATAAACACGTTTAAAATGATGTAAGTGTCTTTTAATTATTTAATTATTAATTTATTATACTCTAAAATAAATAACATTGATTAAAATCCGCTTGTGGAGTTTTTTACTCCACTAACCGTACATAGGATAGTTATTATTATTTATATACTAGTAGTTATTTATGTACTAATATATTAAAAGTTAATTTTGCATTTAGAATATAACTGAAATTATTCTAAAATATATAATTGAATTTAATAAAATATAACTACAAAATGTTGGAATATACTCTTCATACATTTTAAATTTAGTCCATCTACTTTTATTTTTAAAATTTATTCATTTTACTTTTTACATTTTATATTTTAAATCAAATTGTTAACATAAGTAAAATTTAACTATTAAAATAGATACAGTAACATTTTAAAATTAAAAAAATCCACTGAATCTCAATTTTATAAAACAATTAACTATATTAACAATAAAATTTACATTTTATATTTAAAATATATATATACAAAATGTAGAAGCACCTGAAGTAGATTTGAAGATGTTTTTTTGAACCTATATATTGTAAAACTAACAAAAATGAATTAGGTATTATCATACGTATACTGAGACCCTAATATTAATTACATGATGCTACTTACTGAATAGCATTCAATTTATAAACTCAACTAATTTTAAAGTCCAACCCACCTTTTTAGGGCATGTAGAAATATGTATCGTACAAATCTTTTATGAATTAGGGTTTTGTACAAATTAATGGAATCCTTTCTTCCTGCAATAAAAATACACGATTTGGGGGGTGTTTGTTTCGAAGGCTATTAATGATATTTTCAAGCACCGAATTTATATATTAAATAAATATAATTTAGATTTTTAATAAAAGAAAGAAAAGTAGCAACAGTCCAACATGCAATAATAAAGCAAATTAAAAAAGATTAAATAGTTTTCATCCATCCTTCATGATACGGCAATATGAAAGATTCTTCGAATAGGGTTCCTTTTTATAAAACCTTTTTTTTTTTTTTTTAATTTCAGTTTCAAAGAGTATCTTCCTTATTAAATTTGCACTCACATGAAGTTCATTTTTGGACCATACAGAATTGAACCGTCCCGATAAGACCTAACAGAATGTAAAAGAACATTCTTTTTCCTTTTTTTTTTTTTTATTTCTAAAAAGAAAAAAAATTATGGATTTAGACGAAGCTGGCTCATATGCGAAAAGTGCAACGAGACAAGACAATTAATGTTGTCCATAACTCTCACTTTGTCAACTCTTATGTTTGTACGTAAGTATTAATGTATGTCGTAGAAAATGCTTGGCTATTTTCTTTTTATCGGATCAGCTGCTTTTAAGTATTCGAGGTTGTCCTGTTCTTTTGTGTTTCTTGTAGAGATTTTTTTACATAGTTTAGGGTAAAGTTATACTTAATATAAATTTTTTAAACTGATGAAAAAATTTAATTTTTGTCTAAATTAATTTTGAAATTTGATAATTTTCTCAATTTAATTATCAAATTATTGTTTGTTAATCGGGCATTATCGGTTATTTGAATTAATTGGATCGAAAACTGGTTGAGGTGTCAGTTTGGAACAAGGGGTTTGATTCAGTTGACCTGTAAATCGATCAACCAATCGGTTGGACTAATTTGAATTAATTCTCTCTAATTTTAATTTTTTTAATAATTTATTCAATTGAATTGGACAGCATCAGTCGAACCAAAAATTGATGATCCGAGTCAGATCGGTTTTTAACCACCAATTTAATTCCGAAACCCTGCCTTCGAACTGGAATTTAATTAAAGTATAATAGTATGGCACTTTAAAATTGTGTCATGTCATTACCACCTAAAATTAAAAAAAATTTACTTAAATCAAAATTTTAAATGATAATACGATACAATCTCAAAATAGCACCTGAAATAATTAAAATTCAACTACTAAATTAAATAATAATTTTAATAATAGCATGGACAAAAAGAAATTAAAAGATCATTATGAAAATTAATTAAGATTCTGAGAAAAACAAAGCCAAATTTTATGTGGTGATGATGGTCGAGAATCGAGATAGAGATAAAAGAGAATAAAAGATAAGATTTAATATTTTGAAATATTTCAATTCACAAAAGCATCGAATAATTTCATAAAATTTTGCATTTATATGTTTTCTTTTTTCCATACAAATAGTATTTTATTTATTTAAATTTCATTCTTTAAAAATAAATTTCGAATTGTCAATTAATAAAATCAATTAAACCCCCAAAAATGAGAAATAAAGTAAAATCAATTATAAATATTGATATTCAAATTTTATATTTATTAAATATTAATTTTTTTAAGAGTGAAAGTAATAAGTTAATTGTTAATTTACTTTTGGGCCTCTGGTAATAAATTTTATTATAAACGGTCGAAATAAAATTATAAATTATTTTAAAACTAAAGCCAATTTTATATTAAAGAATGAGCTAAAATGCAATTTCTTTTTTATTTTAATTAAAAGATCAAAACCTGAACCTTTTCATTAAAATTGGGCTGAATAGTTTTTGGGCCCAAATCATATACCTTGATGAACATTTTGCATGTCCAAGTGGATATCTTACGCTATTATGATCTATGCCCATTAATAAATAAAAAATTCAATACAATTTTTTCTATTGCCCATGACCCTCAAATTAGAATTAAGCTGGTTACTACAATTTACAATAATGCCAACATAAAATTCCTTTTAAGTAATAAATATCAATGGAATAATATTTAGTACACTTTCAATAAATTTTTAAATTTTATAAATAGGGTCAAGCGATTAACAAATATTTTGTAAGAGAATTGTTTAAAAAATACATAACAATTTTTTTAAGCTTGTGGAATAAAAAAATACATTATTAATGTATCAAATATTAATATGATGATATTTTTACTTTTTAAATATTATACTAAATTTATACTCAAATTAATTGATTAATATATATTTTGAAAGGAATATATATATATACAAGGGAGGATGTACGGGCTGGGCCAGACTTTTTAAAATAAAAATTTTTAATTTATGCGTTTTATAATTTATAAAATTTTAAATTAATAAAAATAATATTGTACTTTGAATGTTTAAAATGATAAAATTTAATTTAATCAATATAATAAAAAGTATATAAATTAATTATTAACGAAATTCGAATGATTTGAGTTGATTCCTCCAAAATTCACTTAAAATACGAATTAGCGCATTATATATAGGATTGTATTCCATTATCGATAATTAATGCCAGAGAAGACACAGCGTAGTTATTACCACCTAACGCTCAGTGATGGAAATTATTGACTATGGTTTCATTCATAAATGGCTACCTAACACCCAAAGCTAAATGTCCTCGCCATTAACATGAATGTGTTATTATAATTCATATACCACGTAAATGTACATATGACAATCAAATTATATGATTAAGGTTGCAGTAAAAAGGCAGCAACCCGACCCAATCAATAATCACAACAATTTAACACTAAAAAACCACACATGAAAGAGGGTTGAGGTCACAATTATCAACTAATATTCTAGATTCTCACAGGGATATAAATCCTCTCTAATTATCTGCATTTCTTAAGTGGCATCTAGTCATGTATTGGTTTGTTTCTAACAAAAACTTACCATTGGGGGGGTTATTTTTTTCATAAGCAAATAACATTGACTTCTATAATCTTTTGTCATTAATATACATGAGCTAATAACAGGCTGTCCTCCCCCCAATTAAATGATAATTAGTGTCCCATTTTTTTTTCAATTTTGGAGGCATTCAAGTTTTACATTGGCTTTCTGTTGTGCCCCATGTGACTATCAACTTTAATAGGACCCAATTATTACCATTATTGGTTGGATATACTTGCATCCTTATCATTCAATGCCAATTACCTTTGTTGCCTTACCTCTTAAATTTTATAATTCAAGCTTAAAAATTGGCTACCTCGAGAAATTTTGAATGCCAATTACATTCATATAAATTTTCAAGCATTTTAATTTTTAATTTTTTTTTTCATTTCACGTTGTGTTTTAATTGTTATTTTGTCTGTGTCAATATATGGGAGATTAAGCTGGTTTTATTATTTTGGTATAGTCATGTTATGATGTACTTAATCATGCTATTATCCAACAGCCGGCTCTTCTTTGTTGAAATATTCCATTCCCCCTTTTTTAATTTTATTCCAGTAGCAGGTACAAAATTTCCCCTTTATTTTAATATTTGCTCTAAGTCTAAGGCCGGGAAAAGAAAAATCATATAATCGCAAGAAAACTGATCACATAATTCCTTAAAAAGAACTGCGCAATCATACGTAAGTATTTTATTGCAAATTGAAGAGGAAGGGAACAAAAGGTAAAGAATTAAAATATTTGAACTGCTAATGCGGTCTTAGCTTTAGGATTAAATTATATATATTTGTTAAAATTAAAATTAAAATTTTATTTTATATTTATATTTATATTGATTTATATTTTTATGCATTAAAAGGATTAAATTGGAATTTTAGTATTTTTAAGTTTAACCTATATATATTAATTTAAAAATTATGAATTTTTGGGTGGACTAAAGCATATATTTTCTTTTTTAACTTATAAATATTTTGTTCCTTTAATAAATTAGTGGTAAAATTATATGTTGGTACTTTAAAATTTTATTATTTAATTTTAACTTTTTTTTTATATTCTTCATGTCCGTTTTACTGTTTATGTTCGGGGTTTGGGGCTATCTCTTCCAATAATGTCATCTCCAAGGTTCAAACTTAGGTCCTCCCCTTGGTATCAGTGATGGAGCCGGAATTAAATTAAATTTTATTATTTTAATAGCTTATATTTTTATAATTTTTAAAAGGTTAAATTAAATTATTATTATTTTTAAGGGTTAAAGTATAATTTTACAATTATTAATTTAAAATTATATAAATTATAAATAGACTAAATTAAAAATTTACCATTTTAGAGAAAACTATAACCCTCTAAATCTCCATTACGCTCCGCAATTGCTTGGCATTATGATTTAAATCATTCCATGTGTGTATCCCCTCACTTTTTATTTCAGTTTGGATTAACTGCTTGTAAGGTATAATTTAGTCCAATATAAGATACAGATTCGAGATCAAACAGCAGTAGTGAAAGGTTGAAAAAGTGGGCAACTTTCTTTATTAAATGGGGCTTGTTTTAGCGGTTGAAATTTGAAAACAAAAAAGCCAAAATTCCGAATTAGACTAATACAAGGCCAACACTACCCTCTCTTTATCTTAAAAAGGGTGGCAAAAGAAAATAAACAGTTATGGTGATTCATACATGTCACATGCTCCCAAGTCCTGTCAGTGCCAGACAGCAGTTTAGCAATGTTGTTTTTTTCTTCCAAAGAAAAAGACTTGATAAGAATGGAAACAAAACGCTTTCTTTTGGCTGCCCAAACATGCAGAAAGGGACTTTGGCAATGTAACTGGTGTTTGTGCTAATGGTGGGCTTGACAAAATGGCAATGATGGCCATGGTTGAATCAAACTGGTTGGAAAAAATGCGTTTCACAATGATTTTAATTGATATATCATTGAACTTCATGGTGTTCGCATTCCATGGGGACACAGCTCAACCATACAACAATTGAGTCTAAGGAAGATAAGGGAACACATAGTGGGAAAGTCCAGAGAAGAACAAGATGAACTAACAGTCAACACAGCACCAGGCACCAATCATGGCATGTAGGGAGTGTTGAACAATTTCAAAATTTTCCATGTTCCGATGGGTTGTTAAAAAGAGAGAGTGTGAGCGTGAAGATATCTGGTTTTGAAACTCCAAATTTCAAATCAAACCCACCATTAGGGGGGGTGCACATGGGACTAAATCCCAACAAATATTAATCAAATCATAAAAAAGTTGATCACGGATTGAATCCCACCACCCAAATTAAAGTAGAGTAGGTGGGGGCAACTTCAATGGCTTGTCCCCATTTCAGTCCTACGAAAGATCTTAGTTACCACCTGCCGCCTCCCATGAAATTTCCCAATATTTTTACCAGGATTGCTGTATCTACTTATGATAATGCTAAAATGCTGGAAATTATAAAGTGTTTCCAAGAAACAGGAAAGGGTTTCTTCAACATTCAGATTCTAATCTTAAACTCAGAATCCACTAACAAACATGTTAAGTAAGATGCCATCGAGGGGAAATGATAAACCAAAACAATCAAATACAATGGAGAATAAATGGTGAACATAAAGGAATGACTGAATTCTGGAAAATAATAAAATACAAGTAAAGTGTTCATCGAATTATACCAAAAAAAAAAAAAACAAAAGTATGATAGTAAAACAGAAAAAGAAAGAGAAGAGAATAATAACAATAAAAAGCCACAAACTAGCAGCAGTAGCAGCGGCGCCGGCGGCTGCCATTGTAAGCCTGGAAAATTATGGTTCTGAAATTTTCATCTCTATACATACAACATTCTCTGCAACCTAATCTCTTTGTCCATGCCATTTTTATTTCACAACTCCAAATACCCATAACAATTTTCTACTAAATATAGAATTCTCCTCTTTCAATCTCTCTTTCTCTCTTCTTTTCACCATCTTCAATAACATTCATTGAAGTGGTCAATCTTATGGTAGACTTTTTTTGGTTAGAATCTCTTCAATGAGCGATGAGAATTGCTCCCCAAGGAGAAAAAGAGTTGTTTTTTTGGAGATAATGAAGTGCAAAGAAGAAGAAAAACGAAGCCGTGATGATAGCCAAATACAATTTTGTGAACAATTTTTTTTTTGCCTTTTGTGGTTTGTGAAGAAGGCTATGAGAGGAGGAAATTTCTCAAAAGAATCAATAGAAAGGTGGCGGAGGAGGTGAAGCGTATGACACTCCAATCACTGGTGGCAATGGTCCCTCATACACAGGAGCTGGAGGGGTGACAGTGATGGTGGTGGAGGTGAATGGTAAATAACTGGAGGTGGTGGTGGTGGTGAGGAATATGTTACAACCGGTGGCGGTGGTGAAGGTGATGGGGGTGGCTTGTAATGAATTGGGGGAGGTGGCGATGGGGATGGTGTTGGTGGCGAGTACTCTATGCATGGTGGTGGTGGCGGTGGAGGAGGTTCTATACATGGTGGAGGTGAAGGTGGTGGTGGAGAGTGAACCGGAGGAGGTGGGGAATAAACAGGGGGTGGCGGCGGCGGTGATAAATATGGATAAACTGGTGGAGGAGGGGATTGTGGAGGCGGTGGTGGAGAATGTGGTGGGGGTGGGGGTGAATGATGTGGCGGTGGAGGTGAATGATGTGGTGGTGGAGGGAAGTTATAGTAGTAAGGAACTGGTGGCGGCGGGGAGAACAATGGAGGGGGTGGAGGTGGTGAATTTGGTGGTGGAGGTGGGGACCTCACACAATATATTGGCGCAGGTGGTGGGGGTGAAGGGGGCGGTGGTGACGGATAAGTAGGTGGCGGGGGTGAAGGTGGTGGAGGTGATGGATATGTAGGGGTGGGGTGAAGGAGGTGGTGGTGAGGGCGGTGGAGGTGATGGTGGTGGAGGCGGTGGAGAGTAAACAGGAGGTGGTGGTGGCGGAGGCGAAGGAGGAGGAGGCGAGGGCGGTGGTGGGGAGGTGAATAAACTGGTGGTGGAGGGGGAGGTGGAGAGTAAACGGGTGGTGGAGGTGAAGGAGGGGAGGGGAGGGGAGGGGAGGGGAGGGGGAGGATACAGGGGTGGAGGTGGAGGTAGTGATGGTGGTGGCAAAGCAACAGGGGGAGAAGGCACCGGAATTGGCGGAGAAGGCGGAGGAGGGGAAGGCAAAGAAGGAACGAAAGGAGCACATTTAAATGAATTGCAGTCCACTGGCCTAGACAAGAAAGACTTACATTGCGCCGCGCTTCTTTGCAAAGGTCTCGCAGGCAAGCAATTTCTTCTGTCATCAAATGCACGTAAGTTCAAGCAAACCGGCGGCTCTCCAGTGAAGAAATTGTACGAGAATGTAAAGTTCTGCAACTTGGGTAACTGACAAACACTGGCCGGAATTTTCCCAGACAGCATATTATGAGCCACATTTAGCTGCTCAAGGCTCACCAATTCCCCAATTTGGTCCGGCAAAGGACCCATCAACTCATTAAAGCTAACATCAAAAACAGTCAAGTTCTTAAGATTACCCACTTCTTCAGGCAAACAAGATCTCAACCCATTGTTCATCATAATGATTTCTTCAAGACCCGTCATGTTACCAAGACTAGACGGCACACATCCATGGAACTTGTTGTTAGCCAACACAATAACAGAAACTGGAGAGTTACCGAAGTTGTCCGGAAGGTTAAACCTGAAGCGATTGTGGTTGATGAAAATGGCATCCAAGTCCTTGTCGAACAGTTCTTTTGGTACGGTCCCTTCAAACTCATTGAACCTCAGATCCAAGAACTTAAGTGAAGGCAGCTTGAGAACCACTTCAGGGAACTTACCAGCAAACCTGTTGTTGCTAAGATCCAACTCGAAAAGTCTCTTGAGCTTGATAAACTTGTGTGGAACAGTACCACAAAAACGATTAGAGTTGATGTGGAACAATGCAAGATCAGTAAGTAAACCAAGCTCTTCCGGCAAGTACCCAGCAATATCACCATGGTTTAGATCAATGCCAGCAACAGTCTTGATTCTCTTGTTATCAGGTGCAGGAGCACAGTAAACCCCAGTGTAATCACAAACACTAGATCCAACCCAGTCACCAGTGAGATTGTAAGGGTCGGATAGTATAGCTTGTTTCCAAGCTTGTAAAGCTATGAAAGCATTTCTCTGCCTTGGGTTTTCAAACACAAGAGATGGGTCGACAGTGACATTTTCACCTCTATCGCCGAACTCATCTCTGTAATAGAGAAGCTGGCGTTGCTTGATGTATGAAACTTCCTTGTCCGTAAGACCTCCATGGCTGGTAATGGAATGCTGCTCCGACGAACAGAAGAGGACGAACAAAAAGAGAAGTGAGAGATGAAAAGAATGGAAGTTGATGATATTACTCTTCTTCTTCATCTCACATGAGTCATCTGATTCAAAAAATGCCACTTTTTTTTTTTTTTTTTTTGTGTGTGTTTTGTTTGGTTTTGGCTCTAGAATTCTCACCCTCTAAAAGCTTCAACAAAGCTTTGAGTGAGTAATGTGGGATCACTTTGAGATCCAAGGGAAGAGATAGGGATTTTGGGGGGTTTGAGGAGAGAAACAAGGGGATGAAAGGGTGTTTTTCTAGTAGGGATTTTAGGGCAGCATGTGCTTGTGTGAGAGAAATGAAAAAAACAATAATAAAAAGGAGAAGAAAAAAAGAAATAATAATTCACCAAAAAGACAGCTAAATCACAGCTCAAAGCCCACCAGATTCTGTCATTATCAGCCCCCTATTTTTCTTTCTTATTAACTCGTTTGCAAGGCTGACTTTATTCTTAATTAAAGCCCATACTCCATTTCAAGCTCTAATAAGCTTAAGTTAAAAGAATAAACTCGTACAATTAATTTAAGGCAAATGTTACCCAAAACGCAAAAGCGTGTCGGTGAAGGAGCCAAAGTTCCGGCGAAAGGTTGACCAGAGAGACATGGGGTGGGGTGGGTTGTTGATATCACGAGATTAAAGTGAAAATATCACGAGTTGTTGGGAACATAAATTTTGGTGGTGGGAAATCAATGGTTTCAATCCAAGTTTTTAAGCATGGTGGTGAAGTCCTTTTGCTTCTTTTATGTTGTCAACTCATGCACTAAATTAACTACCACTAACGCTCCATCAAATTACCTTTGTTTACATTTATTGCTATTTCATTTTTTAAAAATTCTCTCTTCCTATTTTTATAAAATAATTAACATCAAAATATTTTTCAATTCCTTTCAATTAAAAAACAAACAATTTTGTCGCTGTCAAAATAATCAAAGCAATTTAATTACTCTCAATTTCTAATGTGAGCAATTAGAGACGAAACCAAAAAATATTGAGGGGTCAAAATTGTATACTTTTATGATAGTAAAAATTTAAATTTATAATTTTAATAGTCTCTATCTTTATAATTTTAAATAATTAAATCAAATTTTTATTATTTTTAGAAGGTCAAAGACAATTTATCATTATAAATTTAAAATTTTAAAGGACCAAAATGGATTTTTTTTTTCATTTTTGTGGGGTCGGGGCCCCTGCCAACTTCCCGTGGATTCACCACTATGAGCAACTAAGAACAATAATAATATGCAAACATCAAAGGCTAAATTTATTATTATATCAATTATAATCATGTACAAATGACGAAAAATATTAACGCCATAATTAATTATCATTAATTGCTTATTTTAAGATTAACAGGGTTAAATCGATCTAATTTTAAAAATAAAATAAAATAAATTACTCAATTTCGAAATTAAAAAGAAAATAATAATAAAAACTATATTTAAGTGTTGATCAAATTTATGTCACCTATCAATCGAATACTAATTCAACTAAAAAGAAAAATAAAAAATTCATCCTTTTACAAAATAACAAATATAATAATATTATTTTTATCTTCACGTAAAATCAATAAAATAAACTTAGACCTAAAATACCATAATTTTCAAAACTCAACTTCACTGTATGAGACAAAACTTCAGTTGTTTTTTTTACATACAAAAAGTTCACACACATAACAAGTGTAGAATAAAATATTTTAAATTGTGCAAATTTTAATATATTATCGTTTGGTGACTTTTTCACTTTTCATGAGCAATAAATTTAGACTTTATGTTGGTGCTGTTCCTCCAGCCCGCCAGTATTCGGTGGCCAATTTTGAAGTTAACAATGTCAATGCTTTACCACTTTTTAACTTAGAATAGGGGGAAGATGAAGGAAGCATACTAAATAATATTTTGTTGGTGACTAAAATAATTTCAGTTCCTCTTTATGTTCTTATTGAAAATTGTTAGAAATTAAAGTTTATTTTAAAGCAAATAAAAAAATAAAATAATATTTTAATACGTACGATTTAAAAATAATTTAACGCTAATAATCCAATAGCAAATGCTAAATCATTGTAGGACAGAATGATTTTTCTTTATTGGGCAATGGTAATATGACTTTATTGTTTGCTTTTAGTTTTTGTAATAATGAAAAGGAAATGGTAGGAGAAGGGTATTAAAGACAATGAACAATGAGATGCATTAAGAGTAAGCAAAGAATTTATGACATTCGTTAACATTCATACTAGAATTGATTACAAGACATAAAAGCACCTCCTTTTAACGATGTTTTATGATGTGTTTAGAAACTTAATGGAAAGATCCATGCATGTTACTCGTCCCCATCATGCTTGATGATGATGACCATAAAGTTACAAAACTGCCCCTCTTTTTTACGTGGTCCCCCCATTTTAAGCCCACATCAAGTGTCCCAACGCAGAAGAAAACGACATCAATCAAAGGGAGCGTTTTGGCCCTTATACGGGACCCACGCGTCACGTTTTGCAGCGCGGGCTCGAAAGAGATATATGAGGGTCCCCCCTTTCCCCGCGTTTCCCCGTATGCAGTTGCACCGCATACGCTACCGCATCATGGCCTTTATTAATTTATTTACTTGGTATCGGATTACCTCGCATCAACGCCAATCGCTTCCACCAATTAGGACATTTGCCGCTGGCCGTCGACTAGTAATTTGTCTAAACCGCGGTTGCTTGTAGAAGCTTCGAATTTCAAAAACAAAACATATACGCACATTTTTTAGATTGTTTGAGCCCATCGTTTGCCCAAACCCCCCCAAGGGTATTTTTTCATATTAGTTTTTGAATATCAAATCAGTTTTATATTACTCACTCGTAATTGTTTTCGTTACTTAATTATAAAAAAATTACAAAATAATTATTTAATTGTTCAATTTTATTTTTTATAAACAATTAAATAATAGTTACAATTTTTAAAATTGGCACAATAATAATTTTGACCCTTAACATTATATATTATGTTAATTTAATATTGATTTTAAAATTTTAACTCTCATAATTTATGCATTGTATAATTTAGATGATTAAAACAGATAAAATTAAATAATTAAGAGAATTTTGTAAATTTTCATAATTAAATAACCTAAAGAAATTAATTAACAATGACTATTTTATAATTTTTTTATAATTAGTTCACTACTAACATGATTTATTTTGTTTATTATATAAAAAATTAGTAACTTTTAGCAATCTTATCTCAAATTTGTAGCTTTTTTTCCGTAACTATATGGTTTAAGTTTTAATATAATAAAAGTGAAGTCTTTTAATTATCTGGCCGGCTTCATAAACATCTACCGGAAAAACATGATAACGTAAGGGGAAAAGAATTGTGGATTGTATAAAATTTTATTTTACACATTTTGTTTTTAACAATTGACACAATAATTTTTATAAAACATAAAAAGTTTCTCTTCTTCTTTCTGTTTTATGTATTAATTCACTAACCATGGGTATATAATAACTCAAATATAAAAAGCAAACCATAAAAGTTATTTACAGTTTCACCTTAAATTTCGTTTCAATTGAATATTTAAGTATAAATCATTTTTAAATTGTCTTTTGAATTATGTCGAATTTTTTTTATAATTAAAGTAAATTTTCCTTTCGTTTTATGATTTATAAAAATTAATTATTTCAAGATATATGATTATTATTTTCAATAATATTACTTTCGAATTCTTTCTCTAAAATACAATACATCTTTTCATTATACTTAACAACCACATCCAACCTTAAATGCTTTTTGATTTTTTTAAAATTTTTTAATTAGCGACATTAAAATATTAAATTCATAAAAAAATAAAAGCATTAAAATCAAACATGCTTTTCTAACTTATTAAAAGTCAGTGGGAAGTGAGAACTGAGAAGCAATCATTTTGGTAGGAATGGGTAGAATTTAAAATAAGAATAATACAGAAAAACAACAAAACATAATAAAAGGAATAAAATTCGAAACTGCAATATAATTTATAATTCATTTTAAAAAATATAAAAATAATATAGAAATTATTGAATACTCAAAAATAAATAATGCATTGTATTTGCATTTCATTGATAGGGTGCCAACATTGAATTATACTTATTTGATTCTTATTAAAATAATCACCGGAGAAAAGAAAAAAAAAAGAAAAGAAAAGAAAAGTCAAATTGTGTTTGGTGACTATAAACAAAAGCAGAAGTTCTCGATCGTTATCTTCTTCCTTTTTTTCCTTTTTGAATGATTCTTTTTGTAGTATTGTTCTCGTTTCATTTTCGTCCGAATTTTTTTTAATTTTCTTTATTTTTTATTTAAAGGGAGAAAGAAACAGTCAATTCCATTTTTTTTTCGAAAGGAACATAATTATCAAAGCCAGGAGAATAATATAAACGGCTGGTACAGGTCAGCAGAAGACCGTGTGGGACTGTTTATTGACACGTAAGATAGCGAAACCCCTATAGACCGTTACAAATGCCAGCCGGCAATGCTTTACCTATTCTTCTTAATAATACAACACGTGTCGTGTGAAGGCTACTTTGTCATGTCACGGATTTTTCATAGACAATAATGCTTTTACTTTGTGATTATTGTTTATAATTTTTTTTATAGTCGTATCATTTTTTATTCGTATTGATATGTATTGATATTAATTTTATTTTGATATAAAAACACTTGATATATGTGTTTAAAAAACATTTACAAATATCAAATAATAAAATTAAATAAATTTCTAATATAAAATATTCGTAAAAAATAATATTTTGATTGAAGTGATAAAAGAAAATATTTTTAAAATATGGGTGGTATAAATTTAATTTTATCGTATGTAAATTTTAAGATAATAATAAAAAAACTCATTAATTATATAAAATATTTAATATGCAAAAGAAACAAGCAAAAAAATATTTATTCATAAACTAAACAATAAGATTATCTCACATTATGCATATAACAATTCATAATTCAATAAATTCAAACTAAATAATAAAATATTTATTTTCAAATTAAAATATGTTTTAACATTATTTTTAACAAATAAATAAATAAATTCAAATTTAAAATTATTTTAAAATTCATTTTTGATACCAACCAATATACCGTATTTTGGCTAATATATGCAAAATTAATCAGTATGCATTGGTATAGTTGGTATTGGCCAAAATTTGCATCGAAATGGAATTTAAAGTTTATTGTTCCGGTTTACTATCAGAAATGAGCACTCTGGCCGGTACATGCAGTACCAAAATGATACCAACTACTACAATTGATATATGACTTATCTATACTAAATATAAAATAATTGATTAAGTTGGTGTCAATGAATTAACTCAATATCAAATTAGTTGTAAAATTACTAATATATATATATATTTACTTTAATAATTAATATTTTTGACTAAAAAGGTATTTAATATTAATATTAAAATATTAGTCTTTTGATATATTTATGTAATATTTTAAATAAAACAATGAACAATATTATTTGAAAATCACCTTAAAAACATATTATTTGAGATTGAATGTAAAACCAAAAATTTAAATAGAAATTTATTATCACTTCACGAATAATTATTTGTTGAAATGAACGTTTATATTTATTAATATAATATATTTTCGTTCAACGATATAATGTATATTATATAAATAGTATTTTTTTCTTTCAAAATTACGTTTTGTAGTGTACAATTACGACGTTAAAAAGTTATTGTAGTGAAGTGATATTAGGAGTTAGTCGATGTTAATAAATTATAACATATTAAAAAAAAAAACAAATGTCAATGTTGTTTAAAGTGTTTCATCTTTTCCATGTTTCGTATAAAAACTTAAATCACAACTTGAAATAACCACTTCAATTAAGAAAAAATAAATATTAAAATTACACATTAAAGTTTAATGTGTAATTTAATATCTGAACTTTAATTTATGTAATTTGTCACGTGAAATTTTGATTTAGATGTACATATGAATTTCATGAAAATATGTGAAAAGGATGAGTGATTAAGGCTTTACCGAATCCCAATAGTTTAATTAACCCTAATTACTCATTAATATCTATACGAAAATTGAAATTCTTGAAAGCAAAATTGACAAGTGTATAAGAAAACAATAGCTGGCAAGGTGGAATTTAACTGTGAAGCTGGAAAATTAAAATTCAACTTTGATTAAAGCCCTTCTCTATTTGTTTTTTTTCTAGCTCAAGGCATGTAACGTAAAGGACATATGTTTTGAAACAACATTACTCTTCTTCTTCTTCTTCTTCTTCTTCTTTAATGAATTAATATCCGTAAAATTAGGTAAAAATAAAGAAAACATTGACTTGACAAAGGTGCAATGAAGAAGAGAGAGGGAGAGAGGGGGAGAGACAACTGAAAATCAATACTAAACAAATAAATAGTCTAAAGTCAATATAGAACAAAGAAAATAGAGGGGTACTTTAGTTAATTAATTAAGGTTAAGAATATGCACGCAAATTCCGGAGTCAAATTCTGCTTTAATTTATCATTTATTACATCTTTTGTTGTTAATTTACATTTCGTCGGTAGCAAAATAATTATTTTAAATTAAAAAAAAGGGGAAAATTAGCAAAATAAATAAATAGGGTATACATTCTCTTTGTGGTGGGCCTATTCACACACGTGTACCAATTAACCTAAACTTACGACAAATTTGACAATGGAGCTTCCTCGCATCAGTGCCGTGAAAATGCGGTTAAGTTGTATTTTTTTTTTCCATCATCTATATATTTATATTCAATAATCGGTTCCGATTTACTTATGATTTTATTTTTATTTTAAAGAGTAATAAATATTATTTTGTGGGTAGTATTTTTTATATTTTCATATAAATAAATATATATATGATTTGAATTTAAATTTATGATCTAATAGGTAATGTTATCATGAACTTTAATCTTGTGCGATTTTATATATAATTTTTAATTTGATTTAATTTTTAAAATCACTAACAACATTGTTGAATTAGCACCATTTTACATTCATAAATTACATACACAAACAATTATATTATTTCAATATAAAAATAAATGTCTATATTCATTTTTTAAATGTGTATAATTAAAAAATTAAAATTTTATGTGTATAATTATATCAAATTACAAATTGAACTAATATTCATGCATAAATTTAATATTTATCACTTGAACTAAAGCCACATTTGATGTTTATTTTAACTTTTATAAATTTGTTATATGAATTACTTTTCAATCATGAGTTGACAAGTGTCTAATTTTATATTTATTTATTATTAATTTAGAGAATAATTAAAAAATGACTGATTTAAATTTTTAATAAAATGTAAATTTTAGTATTTTGATCATAATTTGAATTACAGTTATTTACAATTCAAGCCCAACAATGGTAGTCATCTAGTTTTATTAAATTTTATAATTTTATTGCTATTTGAGTAAAAAATATTTCAATAACAAAAAAATCCTAAAGATCTCTTATTAATTTGGGTTAATTCGATTGGATTATGACATTATTTATGAAACCAAATAAGGTTTATTAATTGGAAAACAGAAATCGAAAGTATTGATTACCCAATCATAAGACAGACATAAGACAGCGAGGCTCCCATGTGGTCCCGTTGAAACCAATCACTTTATCCCAAATCCCCATCACCATCTCTTTGCTTTCTCTCATCTTATGGATAACGACTTGGTAACCATTGGATCTACAAAATAGCCCCCTTCCCTCCTTTTAATGTAATAGTCAAACCCAAATCTCCAATAGAAAATATAGTAAGATATTAGATACAAATGTTGTAACTGACCGTTGGACGATTTCAAACATTATCAACGTTTCCCAAACATAATCTCAGTATATTAAATAAAATTATTAAACCCTATGTTTTAATTAGTCATTTTATTTATGTACCAATTATTGTATGGCTTTATTTTTAAATTAGAGAAAAGAAAAGTAAATGTAATTTGAAAGTAATGGATTAAGAATTGGATTGTATTTTGTCTTTGTAAGTTAAAAAGGATAAATTAGTTTTTGTACATTAGATTGAAAATTAAATTGATTTTTTCTGTTAAAAATTCCATTCATTTATTTGTACTGATAAAAATTGGTGTGGTTAACGAAATAATTAGATAGTGACATATGATGTGCACCTCATTCTGACATACATGAATCAATTTTTAACAGTAAAAATAGATAAAAATTTTAACAAAAAAAATCAGTTTTCTCTTATATCTAATGTATAGGGGCTAATTTGTCCATTTTTTTTTGAACAGGGAAGTAAAATGCAATCTGATTCATAATATAGGGGCCTTCATTATACTATTACAGAGGAGGAGGCAAAGACTACTTGATCATTGGTCGGGCCACCTGTTTAGGCTCAAAGGCCTATCTGAAATGTGGGAGAGTTTGGACAAAAATATAAGGTCGAAAAATGGGCTTGAACAAAAATAAGGGCAATTTTCTAAACGGGTTGAGTCTCGATAAGATTTTTTGCCCCAACCTAAATTTGCCTAAAATTTTCACTGTTGTTTACCGTTGTTTTGTTGACATTTTGCTATTATATGGTTGTTATTGTTTGAATATTGTATAACTATTATTTTATTATTAATTTTGATACTATTTAAGAGACATTTGATTGCTAAGTTGTAATTATCTTATTGCTATTTAAGTATAAAGAATTTTTGATATATTTTCAATTAGCTAGGAATATTTATTTTAATATTTTTAGTATATTTGACGTATTATATTTTTAAATTTGTTTTATATAAAAATTTAATATGGATAAACCATTTCGAATCTAAAAAATAAATCTAAAATTTTGCATTGATTCAATTCGGCTCAACCTATTATGAGGTCTAACAAAGACCCTTCCAATTTAGGTGATTGGTGGATGATATAACCAGTGGTTGTGTTGATTTTGATACCATCAATGAATCAACCATAAAATATTTTGAAGTCCCTCCAACGAAAATATCATCAGATCTCACAGCAATGTATATGTGATCATCCGTGAATCAAAATATTATCTCACCAAAACCCTGTTCGGATGGTAGGAAGATAAGGGCTCCAATCTTTCAATATCACCCCAAAAAAAAAAAAAAAGATATAACATCAATGCACGTAAACAGTATTTACAGTGCTTGCTCGATATGTTATTTTCACCACACACCAATCTTGTCTTAAAGTTTTTATGTTCATAATGTAGGTTTAACTTGCTAAACTTTGATGGCATTGGCTAAATTTCACCCAAAATACAACGTTGAACAATATATATATATATATATATAATGGGTTACATTCGAAAAGATGCTACTAATATTTATGAATGACAATTGGAATAGAAGCATGAATTTTGAGAGGGAAGAAAATAAGTTTGCCAGATGTTTGTTTTTCCCTATATTTATCTGTAAAGCTGTCGGCATGTGAGAACAAAAAGTCCTCTACCATTCAAGGTTCAACCTAACCATTACAAAAAGTTAGATTCGCAGTTAAACCAGCACCTGCAAACTTCGCAATCATAACCCGCAATGTTTTTAAATGTAATAATAGTCCTCAATCAAGTCACTGGTGTAACAACACAAGATTTATCTTGAAACGACATGAAAAAAGATGTTAAAAAATTCTTGTGATTGAAATCTTTTATCTTATACCCTTATTTTCGGTCATTGTTTCGTTCTTTATTCAAATCATGCTTAACAAAGAGAATATCAAATGATTAGTCATGATTGGCAACTTTTTTTTTTGAAGTTAATTGCTTGACTAAAAATAGTTGTTTATCACAATATTGTCAAAAGAAAAGGGAATTAAGGAACATGCATTTACGTATTTATCACAACCCTACACTCATGAATAACATATAAATAAAGAACAACAAACATGAAAGGAAAAGACTCGAACCAGACCTAAATGTGAAGTCAATTTGTAAGATGTTAATAGAAAGCTACATGATAATAAGCTGACACAGTGGGTATAGGTCCCACCTAGAAGAGGCCACAGGGCTCTCATGGTACCAGTTAAGAATTGAGTTTCAGGTCGAGCATCCTGTAAAGCAGGTCAGCTTTTACTTTATATACATATGTGTGTGAGTTTTCATGGACGTTGATCAGAATTGGGTCACCAGATCATGGCTCCACTGTCCACTCCAAAGAGACCAGTTATCTAAATATCAAAATATAGTATTTAGATTAGCTATGGCCTATGAACCATAAGTTCAACCCATCTACCAACCACAAATATAATATCGATTTTTAGGTGACATGGGTCGGTTGTAACGCATGATTCAACATGTGAAAACATTAGTAACTTGCAATTTATGTGATTCAAGTGAAGCAGCTAAATTATGGGCTTGAGGAAATTAAATTTTAGAAAGTTTTAGAATACTTTTTTTTTTTTTTTATGTTGTTGGTGGCCTATGAAAATTAGTGCATGACAACTGGAATATGCTGTTGGATTAGTTGGTGATGTGGCAGACACAATTCATTGCCATATCAGCGTTAAAAGTTTCTTTTGTTTATATAATGTATATTTGGAAGTAGGAGGCTGACAGGGTGTGTAGTTTCTTTTCGAGTTTTTTAATCAAAACTCAAAACCAAACAAGTTTCCTAACCCAATTGTCAAAATGGAATAAATAAATTTCATACAGATAGATAGATACTAGACGGGTTTTCTTGTGTCTGTCTTTTTATAAACCTTGTGAAATGGTCCAAATTGCAGGGTTTTCAGGATGTGTCATGAAAGTGTTGCTTCCTGCCATGTTCTTTGTGTTACTATTTTGGCCATTTACAACTTGATCATGATTGATGGGTGTTTAACAATAATAGGGCTTTTGCCTCTTTTTATTTGTTTTTGCATGAATGGCTTAATTAACATAATTTGGTGTCGATACATTTGCTCGGAGGGAGCACGCTTGAACGCTTAACTCGGAGTAAAAAAAATATTAATGGGAAATAATCTACTGTTTTTGACTTACCTCGTGTGTTTTATTTGTGGGGCATGGCTAACTGATATGTAGATGAACCTTTTGGGCCTTAACGCTAATATGGGTTTCAATTGAATGGTAGTCATCACATCTTGGGCCTGGCAATATTGCCTCAACATAAACGTGTTTAGTGAACTCTATGGAGACTAATCTCTTACAATTTCAATGAAATCCGTGACATATATGGATTGTTATACCCCTAGTAAGATAGGACACATAGTAAGTTCGAGAACGGTTTGTAATTTACTTTCATAAGTTTAGGGATTTTTTATCGGATTAGTATGTCAACTGCTCATGCTGTATCAGTCATTTAAATTTAATTATTTCGTACAATCTCAAATATAAAAGTATTAGAGTAAAACAACTAATGACACTAATAAGATCACATAATTCACACCATGGCGACAATTGACTCATAATGACATTGACATTGACATCTGATTAGTTTGCACAACCATGCAGATCTTTGTGCTATATGTTGCATGACACTATAAGATAAGGGGTAATCCACCATATAAGCCTGGATGCATTAGAGTACGAGGATCTCTCATTCCTCCATCATCTCCTTCTACTTCTAATTCTCTCACACAGCATCCTTGCTCCTTCCCTTCATCCTCTCTCTGCCAAACTCAGACAAATCGATACTCACCTCCATCACTAATTTCTCTTTTTCATTGGTAACTTGTATCATCAGAGTTTTCAAACAGAAACATTAGACGTTCATCATATTTGATAATCACTAAAACCAGCCTTCATAGGTATATAATATTTGATTTTACAAGCTCCGTAGTAAGAAGAAAAGCTTTTTCAACTCTTGGCTTTCTAAGCTAATTAATAACCATGTTAATTAATTACATCACTAATTTCTGATCAGCTTCGATCTTTTCCAAGTATTTGTCTGAATGTAGTTCAAGATATCATCTTTTTTTCCCCTCATCTTCTTAAGCAGTAATAAATGATACTAAACACTACACAATTTTGAAACAATTTATACTGAGACACTGAAAATTATGTTTGTCGAAATCATTTTTTTCGTTGAAAAATGGGGTCGACTTTAAAAACGAAAATAGAGTCGCCACCAATCCTTTTTTGAGGTGTGATCGGGTCAATTTGAGCTTGATTGTTAAAACATTTTGATTTAGTAAAACGATGATTTTGGCCTACAAAATTCGAGAAAACAGTTCGAGAGTCGATTACGCACAAGGAAGGATTAACACCCTCGTAACGCCCAAAATTGGTACCGAATTGATTAGTTAATGTCTTAATGTCAAAAATTTGAAAAGATTTTAAAATGCGATCCTCTTTGTTAAAAAAACTTGAATAAATTAAATTGGATATTGAGACCCGCTTATTTCGATGAAGTAAAAATGTCATGTCTAGTGAGTTAGGATATGACATTTTAAATCCTCGAAATTTAGCTTCTCTTTTGACTTTTAAAACTCATGCATTAGAATTTAAGAAGGATATTCGATCATTTGGGTCAAATTAAAAATCGGAACCCAGTAAATTAAGGCACAATTTCTCAAAATTCTAAATACAGAATATTGCATTTATTTTTTAGAAATCCTTACCTCGAGATAATAAAATGTCATATCCAGTGAGTTAAGACACAACACTTTTGAATTCCCGAAAATAAGTTTTTATTAAACCTATATGTTTTGATTTTAAAAGGAAAGTAATAGGTTCTTTAGATTCGATGAGAAAAATCGAAACTCAGTAAGTTAGGGTACGATTTCTTTCGAACATTAGAACGAGGAGTATTTGTTTATTTCAAAACAACAATCTCATATTTAAAGAACAATTACGCGACATAAATCTAATAAATTAATAAAGCATAAGGATCATGATAATAAAAACACAATAAACCGAAAATACGAGCTTATTTAGAAATTCAAGAATAAAAAAATATATAATATATATATAAGTAAGATAATAAACAAATAATGAGGTAAATAAATAAATAAATGGATAAGTGAGTAAATGAAACAAATATATGATATTAGATTTAAGTATTCTATAAGTAAAATAATATAAATAAATTAATTAGTAAAACTAAAATAGAATTTAGGTGAAAATAATAATAATAATATATTAAAAATAATAACAAAAAAATAAAATGAATAATCTCACATTTTGAAAACATATAAAAGGATACAAAATAATAGGTAATGAATAAAATAATCATAAAGAAAGTGATAATAAAAAAAAAATTATCAATTTAATCACAATATAATAATAATAGTAGTATTAAAAAAATAGTAAGAATAATAGTAGTAATATTAAAAATAATAGTAATAGTAAGGATAATAATAAGTATAATAACAATATTAAATTAATGATAAAATAGTAAAAATAACAAAAGAAATAAAAAAAAGACTAAATCACACGTTTGGGGCAAATAAAAAAAAAAGAAAAAGGAAAGGACCTATCCGAACGCGCGAATAACAAGGAGGGGTCTAAAGGTCAATTTTCCCTTCTCCTCCAAAACGAAGTGTTTTGCGTGGAACCAAATTAAAACTGAAGAAAATATATAGGGGCAAATTTGAAAATAAAGAAAAATTGAATTAAAAAAGGGTAAAAATGCGGAAGGGCGAAATGCGAAAATAGTCCATTTCGCAAAAACACGCAGATCCTGAGGGCATTCAGGTCGGGTAATCGAGTTAACCCCCCAAATGATGTCGTTTCAGGCGTTAGGGGGCTGCCCAAAACGGCGCCGTTCTATCAGGCTATAAAAGCCAAAATTTTTGTAAAAAATTTCATTTCTTCTTTCTTTTCAAAAAAAAAAAGGTTTCTCTAAATTCTCTGTCTCTCAATGATTTTTGACCACTGTGTTCAATCATCGGTCATGGTATTATCCACCACCACAATTGGTAGGAGTTCAAAATAGGTATTTTTTTAATATTATATTTATATATATTATATATATAGTTTCAGAGAAAAAAATAAAAATAACAATCTTGGTATAGTTTAGAAAAGAAAAGAAAAAGAAAAAAGAAAAAGAAGATAAAAACCTTTGTTGATTTCTTTTCGTATTGACAGAGACGAAGCCAGAACAATTTTTTAGGGGAGCAGGATGAAATTTTAATTTTTTTAGTTTATATCTTTATAATTTGTAAATGATTAAATTGAATTTTATAATTTTAGGAGGGCCAAAGGTAATTTTACATTTACTACTAATTTAAAATTTTTTAAAAATTTAAGGGCCTAAATAGAAATTTTATATTTTAGGGGGGGCCCGGGCCCATGCCAGCCCCCCCTTGGCTTCACCTCTGCGTATTGATTTGTATTCGTAAAAAATGTTGCCACTTTTACAAATTTGCTTTGGCCTTTTTATAGCTGATTTTTGAAAAAATAAAAAATGTAAAACGCCTAGGATTTCTGTTATCTTTGCTTGCTTCGTACTGCTATTTTTGCTTCTTTTTTTCAGGCGTAATCACCGTACGGAGGAGGCGCGCGTGTGGGGTGACGTGGCTGGAGGCATGCGTGTGGTGCTTGGAGGTTCAAGCGGCGCCAAAAGGTTCGAGAAACCTCTAAGGTTTCTGGAAATGTTAGAATATTTGGGCCATTTAGGCCTTGTTAGGCATTTGGGTTCGAGTTTGTAATTTGGGCCATTTTATTATATTGGGTTTGTAATAATAATAAAAAATTAAACTATTAAAAAAATAAACTTTTATCTTATTTTGGTTTGGTCGGAGCGGGCAAAATAGACCCATTACAATGTTCTTGTCACTTTTAAGCGGTTGTGTTGCGTTTTCCTATTGATGTCCTCCAACGCAGACCCAAGTTTTTTTAAAACCACACCTGATGAATTCCTCACTTGTCTGGATTTGTAAAGAGCCTCCAATTTTGACATGACAGTCATATCCTTCGTCCTCCCTCTTGCATGGTTCAGTGTTCCTCTATCAAATTCTCCATTTCCACGTATTGCTGCTAGTAAATATATATTCAGCTCAGAGTGTTCTCCTCGAGTGAGTGAGTTAGGAATTAATAAATAAATATATATGCACATGTATGTCTCCTTAGTTTCCTGATCTTCTGATATTAATAGCTATTCTTATTCTATCTGTTCAAACACCATGGCTTGCACGCGAGGTGATGGGCAATTTGTTATCTTATCCTCAACAATTTATAATTTATCCATAAAATTCTTTCATAATAAATGTAATTGGACATACTAAGATTCGATCATATTCTTATTAGAGCCTATAGTATGCATAAGTAGCAAATTTATTTCATTTACTATAATTTAATTTTTTTAAATTTAAAAATATTTCAATTTTAAGGAATTAAAATATATTATTACATGTGTAATACTATATTTTTATATAATATTCATAAATAGCATATAATAATATTTTCATATATAGTATTCTAATCATATCACAAATTTAATATATCTAATTACATTTATACATATAACCACCATCGACGGTGACAGAGGAAACCTTTGATAAATTCTCTCAAATTGAAAAATCCCATTATTTTAATGGCATAAGAATATCGTTAACTAAGATTATTTAAAAAAGGAAAACGAAAAACTGGGTAATGTTTGGGCTAGGTACAGGCACATGAGCTTCATCCTCCAATTCAGAATTACGATAAAATTACAAGCTGAAGAGAAGGGTGATACAAAATCGATAACATTTATCCAACATATCAAGGATTATCTCATGGACATCCTACCCTTCTATATAATATCTAACAACATAGATAACCACATTAGCACCTTTTAGTTACATATTATATATATTAAATACAAACCAGTATCTTTTAAACAACATTTTGGTCGTTTAAGTGTTCTTCCATCGTCGTTTTGCTAGAATGAAGTGAAAACCGGCAATTTTGGACTGCATCTTCAATAGACAAGTAGAAAGATTCTTTTCCGATGGCGTCAGTGAATTTCGCTAACGTCATTTTCTCCAGAACTTCAATCCTAGGGTTCACAATGCTTAACTGCAATAACCACACACAGATTTCCTTTTAAGTTTCTTTCATACGTCTAAAAACCATTACGTAAGCATGTTTTAAGTTTTTTACCTTGATACCCTTCGAGTCCAGAATTCTACGTAACTCAAGAAATGTTTCAATGCCTGTCATGTCAATGGATGAAACTCCTGCAAAAAAAAAAAAAAAAAAAAAGAAGGTTACTGATAAAAACATGGATATGATTGATGGTTACTGATATCCGATACCTAGAATTTTGTTTTTACATATATTATTTTGTTGGCCGTGAGGACAAACATGATTATTAATTACCTGACAGATCTAATAAAAGATGCTCAATGATATCAGTTTTAGAATCTGAAACACCCTGTTCCTCCTTTATGTACCTAAGAACCCTGTTCAAAAAAGAAATTTACCATTTTTTTTTCTGGGTTTTGATGGAATTTATCTTTTTTTTTTCAGTGAAGATAAATAAAAGTGAACCTTTCTCTTATGTAGGTGGAGTTTGCAAAATAAATAGGAGAACCAAGTTGAAGAACTAGGACTCCTTGTATGGGAGTTGAGCCAGGGTACTGCTCTGTGTCACGATATAAACTTGAGTTTGGGATTTTGCCAAGTTTACAGGCAGCTGGCCTTGCCACGTACAATAATGCTCTGAGTAAAGCAAGTCCTACCTGAAAATAAAATAATACAATACTATTTCAGACACAGTTAGAAGAACACGGACTGTTTATATTTTTGTGGAGGGAATTGTTTACCGAAAGCATGAGGCCGACGTCCATGCTGATGAAGCTGACACCAAGGAAAGCAGCCATGCAGATGACGAAGTCGAATTTATCGACTTTAAAGAGGTTAATCATTTCATCATAATTGATTAATCCAAGCATTGCAGACATGATAATGGCGGATAAGGCAACCAGAGGTGTGTATCTGAAGAGAGGAGCTAAGAATAGGAGTGTTAACATCATGCAAAATCCCATTACGACATTGGACATTGCTGTCCTACACCCAGCATTGAAATTCACTGCCGTTTTTGAAAATGGTCCTGCAAATTCAAATATTAAAAAGAATATATCAGAATATTCTTCATAAATAGTAGCATGAAGAAGTATATATATATATATACCTGTTGTCAAGTAGCATGAAGTGAAAGATCCGATAATATTCATGAAACCAAAAGCTATCATTTCCTTGTTCCCATCAGTCTGTTCACTTTTCATGAGGGCAAAGCTTCGTCCTATTGCTATCCCTTCCTGCAAGTTTCATTTTCATTATATGATTTTCACACCTATATATATATATATATATATATATATAAGAAAAATGATAACAAAAGGGTTGGGATTCTTACAGCCATTGCAATAAGCCCTGTGATAAGACCAGCACGCACAGTTACAGGAAGATATTGGGGATCGAAGTTCAAATATTGAATTGAGGGGGGATTTAATCCCTTCTTCAACTCACCAACCTGAAATCCCAAACATAAATGATTACCCTATAATTATAAAGATCAAACCGTGGTTAACAAAATAGAACTGATTATTATATTACAAATGAGCTTACGATTTGGATTCCATGTTTCTCCGCATGGGCAAAGAATGCAAAAAGACAACCAACCACAACAACGACCATGGGAGCAATTGCTGAGACCCAGAATAGTTTTGGCCTTTTTTGTCTCTGAAAATACATGTCAACATCTTTAGCAATAGGCAGAGAGAGCTAAAAGAAGAAAGAAAGTAAGGAAGGAGGGTTGTTTTTGTTTTTAAATCAATATGGATTATTATTGATGTAAAGGAGATTATTAGCTTAAATAATTATTTTTGTGAATTCATTTGGAACGCATTTTAAATAAATAAATAAATTATCAGGGAATGGATAAGATAATAGAGATTACGAACCGATATTCTTTCTTCAGATTATAATATTACGCATTTTAATAGCAATTACGGTTGGCAAGAAGGTTTCCGATTTACTATTAATGGTTTATGATAAGCATTAATGATGTGATTATCCAAAAGATTTTATCAGTATATTTTTCCATATAAGTGAAATACAAAAAAGGAAACAGCCATATCGAATAATTTTCCTTACCAGGTATCGAGTGAATTGGAGGAAAGCAAGGAAGATAGTACCAACAACAGCACTTTCCCACCTCCACTGCTCATTTATCAGTTTATAAACTATCAGAATTTTAAGCAGTAAATAATGCTGTAATTAGTTGCTGAGTAAGTTAATGTTTTCCCAGATCACAGACCTCGTTCCTATGGCGGAAAACTGCACCAAGGACCGAAACCACATCAGTATGAGTAGTGAAATGTATTAAACCAAACATTCCTTTCAATTGTTGTAGGCAGATGATAATAGCAGTCCCTCCCATGAAACCAGTGATGGTAGAATGTGATAAGAAATCAACCAAAATTCCCAGCCTGAAAATGAAAAAAGGTTAAAAATGGAGAAGAAATTAAAAATAAATCAAATCAAATACTACTGTTTATGATCATCATTTAACCTTAAGAAACCCAATGCAGTCTGGAAAATTCCAGTGAAGAAAGTGGCTGTGAAAATTAAGTGCAGATACAATGTGGGATCATTTTGGGGTGATGCTTTAGCTCCAACGGTTTCTGATAGAAGCAATGAACATGCCGCCACTGTTCCTACGGCAAGGTGCTTTGAACTCCCGAAAATGGCGTAAACAAAAGGCGGTATAAAGCTCGAATCTGCACCATTAATAACCATTAAACCAAGGTTTTTTTTTAATGAAACTGAGAAAGAAAATAGTAGTAATATTTATGCTTACAGAGGCCGTAAATTGGAGGAATATTGGCCAGTTTAGCATAGCTAATCCCTTGAGGGATTGCAAGACTGGTAATGGTAATACCAGCGAGCAAATCATATCTAAACAAACGTAGATTATAATTAGGCAACCATTCAAACAATGGGATAAAGTATTGGATTGTTTTCTTGAGTTTATTCAAAGGCTTTTCATGTTTCATCTCATGGAAAGGATCATCGGGGAAGAAAGTTTCTTTACAATCAGCTTTGAAAGCAGTGACAAACCCTCTTGGGGCTGCGAAATTCACCGCCTGCCGACTGGGATTCGCCATATCTAATCAAGAAGCAAGGGCTAAGAGAATATGGGATAAGGGAAAAAGAGAACCGGGGTGGTTGCCTTTATATACAAGCAATCTAAGCTTCCAAACAAAATAGTGGCAACCCAGTGGAGATCAGCGACGCAAATTTGACAAAATAAAAAGCTTTGGATAAAAGACTTTTTTGAGGGGACGTCTTTCGAGTATAGTTGTCTTATATGAATTAAACTTTCAAAGCTGATAAGACTCTTCTCTCTCTTTGGTCATAGTTTATCTGATTAATACTTTCCTTAATTACAAATTTTTATCTTTAATTTAGATTTTTTATCCTATTTATTTGGCTAATTTGTTAAAATATAAACAACTAATTTGGAAAATTTTACTCCACAAACTAAACAGAGGTGGAATGCGTGATAATTCAGTTTTTTTTTTTATTCTAGTGTATTAAAACCAAACTCTTTATTTAATTAATATATTATTCAATGTTAATATGATAATACAGATAAATAGTATCATGTCAACGTGATATATATATAGTATGTCACGAAGGTTGTTATGCCAACATTATTAAAAGAGTATTTTAACCTGCATTTTCATTTAGGTAATGTTTGAAAAGTCACCTAGTAATTGCTTATAATTACACAATGATGGCATGTTTGGATATCTATTGTAATTGATGGGTCCCATTGAATTACATTTTCCAATTCTTAGGGGTTGAGAATTGAAGTAATTACGAAATAATAAAAATAATAAATAAATAAATAAAAATGAAGTAGAATAACCCAATTATCGAATGAACAAATTCAAACTTGGAAACGATCTTTCTGATTCTCAAAGAATGAGGGACAAAGGGATTGATCGAGAAAGATCTCTTGATCTTTTTATAAGATCGTGTGATTAAATCCGTAAATATTTGATAAAAAAAAATCCTCTTTTGAGAACAATAAAAAAGTGAAAGTGTTCAATTGGAACATGAAAGCATGTAATTACACTCAAATTTAATTTTTAAAAATTATTTTTATACAAGTTTAAGTTATAATTTTTTATATTATAAACCTAAACACATAACGAGTGTTTGATTTTATGACCAAAGATTTATTATATTATAAATCTTAAAAATATTAAAACAATTATTTATATGTACTTTATAAAATTCTAATAAAAATATTATTTAAATTCTAATTTTTAAAGTTATAACTAAAAAGTTTATTATAAAAATCATTTACATGTTATAAAAGTGTTATATTATATTTATTTATAAAAGTTATGGCAAAAAGTATGGACATAACTTATTAATGTGTCTATGCTATATATTATAAAAATAATATGTTGATTCGTTAAAAAAATTGTTATGCTTTTTATCATAACTTATTGGTAAAAGAATAACTTTCTAAAGTTATGACAAAAATTATATTATTCATAAGAAATGTTATGAAAGTTATTTAACACTTTATAATTTTTTTATAAATTTTATATTATTTTTGTTTAATTTACTTTTTGTAAAAAAGATTATAACATAGTATAATTTTTTTCAAATTAATTTTATATAAATTTTATGATTAAAGTTATAAACGTAAAACCAAATATTACATGGTAGATGTTAATTATGCAAATATAAAAGTTTTTTACGTCACATTGTGATGTATGATACTATTTGAGAGAATGAAGCTAGACACAAGTACTAGAGACATTCAAATATTCGAAATATAGTTCAAATGACATTTGTTGTTATAAAAAATATTTTCCATATTAATAACACATCTTAGTTTAACATAAAAAGGTTGGATCGTACTACATAATTCATAACTTCATTCATATTTCAAGAATACATGGAAGAAAAAGATATTGATAATCTTAATGATATGAGTTAAAAATCAAATGATGATGAAATCAGTCAAGGACCAACATTTGATGAAAAAGAGTTTATATTAAATATTAAACTATAAAACAAATATAAAATACTAGAACAATTAGACAAAATTTTATATGATGTTTATTTTTATTATTAATCGTATTATCAACTACTTTGTTGGACAAACATAATGCATATGATGATTTTATTTTTATTGTAATTAATATTTTGAAAATATAAATTATATAATTGTGTAATTACAATTTGTACTACCAAACATGATATAAGAAATTATAACGTAATTACATTTTGTCACCAAACACGTATAAGGAATTACAATTCTTTGTAATTACAAGAGAGTATAAATACTAGGAGAGTAATTGCACTTTCATTTAATTATTCCGGTATTTATAAAATGCGATTTAATTTTTTAAAAGATTAATGATCAAATTTAGTTAAAATAAAAATAAAGGTCCAAGGGTTAAATGATTATATTTTAACTAAATAATACTACGAGAAAGGATTGATGAATAATGACGCATACATCATCGTATCTTTTCCAATAGGTTTATGCCACATCAAGATTTTTATCTCGAATTTCAAGATTTTATCTTGAATTTCAAGATTTTAATTTGGATTTAATTTTTTTCAAGATAAAAATGCTGAAATTCAGGATAAAAATGTTGATGTGGCATAAATCTATTAGAAATAGATACAGATGACGTGACGTCACTATTTCATTCAATCCTTTCTCATAATACTACATGTGTTTTAAATGATATATATATATATATATATATGATAAATTTGATCTTCAAATATTTTAATTGGTTTATTTTATATATAGGAAATAAATTTGTAAATGAGGAAATTCGATCAATTGGGCTACAAAATTTAGACAATGCAAGATTTGGTGAAGTAGGATAAAAAACAGAAACATAATATAAAAAACTCAATCATGCACCAACGGTGTCATGTTTTACATCCGAATATTTGATCCAATGACAATTTCATTTTTTTTTTCAAACATCGGGAGAATAATCTTTTTCTTTTAAGAACCCAACTTCATCATCTCACTCAGTCACTCGACCTGATCTATACATGTTTAATCAAGATTTATGAAAGTCAATAATTTCCAAGAACTTCCAAACATCCAATTCCTTGTTTAATGAGGAGTCTTTTAGAATGGTGTTCCATCATTCAATTTGCTAATCACTGGCCAATGAGATGCTTATATAGATGATATAGATTATGTCAATTCAAAATTTGAAGTTTTCTGAGGATGGTAATGAGTTGGGGAAGCGAAGTAGGAAGTTGTGTAATTAATAAAATTTATTCGATACGAAAATTTGGAAGAAATACTTATGAGTAGAAATAAACATTGTATCAAAACTAGCAACCATAAACCATCGACATAAATCAAGAAAAACATTAAAACCCATTTCATCTTCCTTAAATAATATTTCAACCCCAGAAATACATAAACAAAACTCGATCAGAATTTTCTTTCATCATCTCAATGCTACACTTACAAACAGCATCCATTATTGAAGTTCATTAGCCAACCAAAATGGACGTTACTGTTAAGCAGCATCCATTATCGAATTAAGGACATGGGTTTTGTTTGATTTCCTCATATGTGATTATAATAATTCAAGAACAACCCACTTTATTAAATTGTTTATTTAACATGTAAAGTGGTAGGATCCCATTTGTTTTGAGAAGGAAAGATTTTTTTGTTATATTAGATTACATCCTCGCTTATCTTACTCCCTAACAGAGAAAGAATATTGTATGAAATAAGAATATTATCTATTTCTAATAATTTTATGCCACATCAGTATTCTTATCCTGAATTTCAGGATTTTAATTTAGATTTAATTTTTTTCAGGATGAAAATACTGAAATTAGAATGAAAATATTAACGTGGCATAAAATTATTGAAAAAGGATACAAATGACGTGGCGTCACTGTTTTATACAATCCTTTCCCCTTACTAACATATTTTGTAATTAAATTAAAATAATTATTCAATGAAAAAAAAGGAAATCCATACATGCCAAATATTCTTTTAATTGTTTTATTAATTAATTGCATCAACAGTAAAAGGATTTACACGCTAAAAAAAAGGGCATAAATGAAAAAATATAAATTGGAGCCTCGCCTCCACATAATAAACCTTTCCATATGAGACCTCCCTCAGTTATCAATGGCACAAGGCTTCACCTGCTTCAGATGAGTGATATTGTGCAACACATGAATGGACATTGGAGAGAGAAGAAAGTCTTACATTCTACACCTCAAACCTTCAAACTCAAGCTTTATTTTAATTTAAAAAATAGATGAGTTTGGTGTGTTATGCTCTTTTTCACTCTTTCAAACGCTCATTTTTCAACTATCATTTCAAATGCCTCAATCATTGCTCGTCGCCTCCCCATTAAACAACAAATATAAAGAGGAGAAAGCGAAATTTGAGTGCGTTCTCATGCATGATTCATCTCCCATTATCCATTTTTCGGGTTTCTTAGAATTTTTCCAGAGTTTTCCAGGAATTTATATATCTATATTTATTTATTTATTTATTGAACAAAATTATAGCAGAAACATTTATTATTTGAGAATGCAATATTGTGGAGTGGATTATAATTTCTTTTTTTCAAGCTGGGTGGAGTTGAGCCACATTTACTGCTGCTTGAGGTGGCTTTTTTTAATTTGCTTGTTTTTACTGTACAAGCGTGTGAGTGCCAACGAGTTAAATTATTGTCTAATCTTAATGATATTATAATTTATTTGCTTTTAAAGGTAAACAATTATGCCATCTAGAATTATATATACTGGAATCGTATCCATTTAGTGCGATTTTCAGTATATTTTATTCAGATTTTAGTGGAAATTAACAAATTTTCTAGCTCAATATTAACTGGGGAAGTTTAACCCAAATCCATGCAAAATTGAATGTAGTTGTAATAGATGCTCCATCATTATTAATGAGTGAAAATATTATTACCAGACTTCAAGCGGTAGAATTCTCAAGACTTGTTAGATGTTTTTCTTAGCTTGCAAAATATAAAACTCCAACCTTCAACGAAGTGGATATTTTTCTCGCATTTAAATACCAAAAATCTTACTTTCCTTTAATTACAATCAATATTAAATAATTAAAAATTAAGTATATTTCGACTGAAAATACAAATTATTTTGGAGAAAAATGGGACGGCATAAAATTTCCTTAAAAGATGCAATAAGAAACCACCAGACGCCCTGACCAATGAATGAAAACAAATTAAATACCTCAGAGATGTGGAAACACTCGTGGCTTCCATTTATAATTGTTAATTTCTTGAATGAATGAATATATATAACAAGATTTATCCACATGTTCCACCAACCATAATTAGCCTTAGTAACGTCATCATCTTCGTCCCTTAATCTTGTAAGATGATGTAACATATTCTGCACTAAGGCTTTGTTTCGAAAAATATTTGCCATTTTTTTTAAACTCATCTTTTTTTATCATAATGAATATATGTATATATATATATATATATATATTTGGTTAATTTTTATAAATATGCTAAAAAAAACAATTGAGAAAGTAAGTTAAAAATTTTGAAATTTATCGATCTATGCTTTATTTGGAGAGAAAAGGAAAAAGTTTCTTATAGGGTACGCTTTCACTTAGATAAAAATTGTTTTTTTTTTCTCGTGATTGAAAATTGGAAGTTTGTAAATTTTTTTTGTCTATGTTTGAGATGGATATGATTATAGTTTTAAGGAATATTTGAATTTACGATGGTGCTATGGAGTTGGGTGACCTACAAATTTCATTTGCCATGTGAGTATACGCTATCGTGTTGAATTGTAACTAGGGCTTCAAGTTTACAAAGGTTATATTGTCAAGGTTATGCGGACACAACAACGAGTTCTTCTCATCAAAAGAGGATGTTTTATACAACTTATAAACAAATACGAGGATGAAAAAATACAGTGATGTTTCAGTATAATCAAGTAATGCGTCTTATCCACTACCACTGAGGGTGATGACCCCGTTATTATAATATGTGATAGAATTGGGGTGTAACAGGTTATACTAACAAGGTCACCGCCTTCAGTGGAGATGGATAACACAAATTACTTGATTATATTGGAAATCCCCTTGCGTTTTCCTTCCTCGCGCTTATGTATGGGTTTTATGAAGCATATTACTCTATCGAGTAGAAACTCGTTGTCATGTTCGCATTAGCACCATCAACTACTACCCCAATTATGCTCCATCCTTTAATAGCATAACATGAGCACATTGTGCATAGAATTTCTTTCCTGTAGAACAGTTTAACATACATATTTGGTGTTAGAAGTTGTATAACCCAAATTCCTGTTAAAACAAATACAAGTGGCAAGATAAGGGGATCTAAGAGGTAAAATCCGTATAAAAGTTTACTTCCTCTATTTGATGTTGACTAGAATAAGGTGTTTTAATCTTACTGCATTACTTCTATTTGACTTTTATTAGAATAAGGCTTTTAAACCTATAAATAGACGTAATCGTCTCTCTTTTTGTATCATTTGAATTCGACATAGTGAATTTTCTTCTTCTCTGCCCATGGTTTTTTTCTCGAAAGGGTTTCGACATAAAATTCAGAGTGTTCTATTTTTCTCTCTTTATTTGCGATTCATTGACATTATCGACGTTCTATTTTCACATTTGGGTTATTTTTCTTGAATGCAATAATACTTGTCATTGACAGAGTACGAGCTTGTCCAACATCGATTCCATGAAATGTTTGAGAGACTACGGTCTATAAATTGACTGGTACGAAGTACTTTAATGGGATACCGAAGGAGCAGTGGATGCAGTCGTATGATGGAGGACTACGATAAAAACACATGACCACTAACCTGGAGGAATGCATTAATTCCGTACTGAATGGGACGCATCATTTGCCAGTAATCTCGGTGGTTAAGGAAACGTATTTTCGATTAGCAAGCTTGTTTTCAAAGCGGGTTGAGACATACACGGGACAGATAAAGGGCAGTCACATTTGGCGCAAGCCGGTGTTAAAAGATAAATCGCGAACTCAATAACTTGAGACAAATTACCTGGAGATATCGATGGAGATTTTCGGGTCCTATAGAGCAGGCCGTGGAGTTATCGATGGAGCATATCGCGTAGACCTGAGACAAATTTCCTACGACTATGGCGTGTGCCTCGACACATGTAGCTTGCATGACCTACGTTGACTAAGTTTACAAACTTGAACATGCGTATAATGTAGTGATAAATTTAACTAATCCTCAAAGTATAATAGCAAGTATCATTTAAAATAAAATATAGTGATAAATTTATCCCTAAGAAAAAAAATGTTAGAAATTGTCCAAGAATCAAACCTCATCCTCTAGATAGAGTTCACATTTAAAATACAACATGTTTGGAATATAATAAATTTATTCTCAATTGTGCTTTATAATTAAAATTAAAAATGCTATTTTGGGTTGTGATTAAGGGCATATATATATATGTGTTCCCAAACACGACCTTGACCTTTTCTAGGGTTTGACCGAACTTGAAGAATATACGACCTTGGCCTTTTACTAGGTTTCGGCCGACCTTGACCTTTAGCGTATGGGAAAGTCAAGTTTATTGTTTACTTTTTATTTGTTTAATTCTAAATGATAACCACAACTTTCCTGTTCCAAAATCTTAGAATTTCTTGCATCTTATTTCAAAAAGTCTGTAGTAATGCTAAAATTTATATTTAATTGATTTAATAATATTATATGCCGCTTGTGTTTTGAAGATAATATTATTGAAAGAAATAATTAATAAATTTCGAAAAAATTAATATTTATAAATTATAAAACAAAAATGAAAACACATCACTTTGCGGATTCACCACTATTAAGTAACTATAATTCCATTTAAATGACGGCAAGCTGAGCTTACAAAATCTCATGATGATGTAATGATGGTAGAAATTGAATGTAAAAGGATAATCACAATAAGAAAGAGTAACCATCACGAACTGAGAAATGGAATTTTATTTATTAATATTTAAATAGGTGATTAAATTTGATCATAATTTCAATCTCTTTATTAACAAAACCTAGCTAAAATTTTCAACTTTATTCTACGGTGTGGGTTCACGTGTGGAGAGTGCACACTCACTCTAGAGGATGTTGCATTGCACTTGGGCTCCCAATTGACGGAGACCCGTTATGGCTTCAGGCGATAGTTGACCCACACACGCTTTGTCGAGCCTACTAGGGAACTCAGACGGCGATGATGGAAAAATTTTACAGAGTTGAAATTGACATGGTCGAGAGCGAGATATGAAGCAGTTATCACCGATCCCACTCGCAATGAAGTTGATGTGCGCTAGTCGGCGTACATTATGCACGCCATAGGGGTGTATTGATGCCCACCGCAAATAATAATAGGGTTCATATTCGAGACCTACCCCTATTAATCGATATGAGCAATACTCGTCAGATAGTTGGGGCTCGTAGTCCTTGCGATGTTGTACCGTGAGCTTTGTTTGACGACATGATCCAAGTGATGAGATATAGGCGGATGTCTAACACTATTGCGCTCATGGGCTCAGACGGATGCCATTCTTGGCACCGCCACCCACCAACCATACGTATATCCGCTAGTAAACAGTGATAAAATATAACTTGTCATTAATTAAAATTTCTTAATATTGATATTATTGACTTGAAATTTATTTTTGTAGGTGGAGTATTTATCCTGCATCGGAGGTCGATGTTGTCCCGATATACCGACTTATGATTGAACAACATACCGGGAAGGGTAAGCGATTCCAATATTGGTTATGTAGTAGTTTTATATTTTACGCACACCGTGTTTAATTTTAACAATGTTTTAATCATGCAATTTATATGGATGCCATACCGTAGATCGAAAATTGCGTACCGTTATACCCCTACCAGATATTCACTCGTATATATGGTGCACAAACACACCAATTCTCTGTTTCAATGTAGTCGAGTGGTATCACGGGGACCGAAAAGTTGCGCCAATTTGGTTGCGCCCAATATATCCGGATCCGCCATGCCAAGTGGGAGAGGTTCATTGCAAAACCAAGAGAGGGAGACAGATGCGATGGGGGTTAGGCACGTGGATTTATTGCGGTGTGGAATGTTCGCTTTCTCGAATACCGGATGGATATGGCTTCCGGTCTTCAACCTCAATTAGAGTACATACAATGGTACTCTAGTATGGGGAAGCCATATTTACTCGGAGGGCCGATCAGTAGTCCCCCATGCAGTAGCGACATGGGGCATACGAGCCAGTGGCCGATATGGAGGCTAAAGTAGCTGCAGATCCTAATCTCGAGCCAGAGCCGGAGCCCGAGCCCGAGCAATCACATTCACATTCGGAGGCACATTCATATGATCCATATGTGCCGGGCTTGTCAGGAGGTGGATACCAAGACGGGTTGATATATTTGGATCGACACACCGCAAGACAAGATTTCGGCCAGATCCACTCACGGACATCAGCCTTCCGGTCGATCCACTACATCAGAGATCTGCTTTCGCTCGAGTTCATCTACACCCTTCGAGCCATATGATTTTTCCGCCATGTTTAGCACACCTCCACCCGGACCCCCACCGACCCCCGAGACCAAGAGGATGTTGGACGTCGCGGGCACCCACGACGTGAACGCCGAGCACCGCATGTATATACACCAAGGACTACACCATCGAACCATC
The DNA here is from genome assembly GCA_025506655.1 of Gossypium rotundifolium. Classification (NCBI taxonomy): domain Eukaryota; kingdom Viridiplantae; phylum Streptophyta; class Magnoliopsida; order Malvales; family Malvaceae; genus Gossypium; species Gossypium rotundifolium. The sequence continues at coordinate 196,776,996 of CP106734.1, read as the reverse complement.
GCTTTTAGGTGTTTCTTGTGGTTTTGATTTTATTGTATTTTGTATTTGTAATTATTATAATATTTGTAATTTATTTGTATAAATTTAATTTGATTATTTGAGCTGCAACATTTCGTAACAAGATTTGACCACGCTGATGGAATATTTCATTTTGATTTTTGGTCATGTATATGGTCACTATGATTAGTTAATTTTGCTATTCAAAATGTTAAATGGTGCTAATTGGTATTTAAGTGAGTTCGATTAGGTTTTTAAAATTAACGATGTGTATTGGTTATATTGATTAGATTTGAATTGGCAATGTATGTTATATTAATTGTCCGATTGTAGATTAACTTAGTTTGTGGTTAATGAAATTTATTTTGCATACAAATCCATAGATTACTATATTCAAAAATCCATACATGTTAATCTTCCACAAAAATCACCAAAAATCAGAATACAAAACATGTTACTCTGAATAAGCTCAATTCCCTGTCGCTCGCGATGATTGTCCAACATGATAGTTTCGCTGCAGCATTTACTTCGATTATGACCACCTAACCTGCATATTCCACAGTAACTGGTCGGATTTCTCCCTAAAGTCCATTTCATTACGGATTCTGGATGATTGCGGATGGCCTCTCGGATTCCTGAGTAGCGCTCTGTCAGGGACAAGCTCAAAAGTCGTCCGAGGCACCTTCCATGTAGATGTGTTCGGGCATGGAGGAACTCATTTTCCTGACACGCAATGTACGCCTAGCGTGTACATATCATCGACAAAATGTTCAACACTAAGGTTCGCTTTAGCACACGCTGCCACAACATGTGCACACGGATAATGAAGTGTTTGGAACCTCCTGCATTCAGATCTTTCTTCGTTCAAGATTGACTCCATAAGACCTAGGTGGCAAACCAGTCGATTTAATCGATAGACTCCATAACTCGAAAAGTTTTCATTTGTCTTGAATATATTTCTACAACATCGACCTCGTGAATCCGGCGATTTGCAATCAATGCATCCCTGACATCTTCCACAAACACGTGTCCCGCATCCATCTGGTTGACTTGTTGTTCACCCATTCTTGGCATCAAGGTTGCCAACCTGTAGAATGTAGCCGAGAAGACAGATGAAATCGGTAGATGTCGTGCTTTTAACAACACAGCGTTGACCTCCTCCACCAAGTTTGTGGTCATTTGACCATAACGAAAGCCCTCACAAAACTTTGAGCCCATTGCCACGGCTCCATTGTACCCAACCACCCCGAAAAGATTTGTTCATTTGACCTTCCATGTCACTCTCAAGTTGAGTCATCATTTGGTGAAAAATATGTGGTTTCTAACTCAGACAACTGTACATGTTTTAAAAATATAAGTTACTGAATCGGATAACTAAAAATATTAAACTTATATTGAAAATATAAGGTTATCATTTACCTATTTTCACAACTTCTTTTCCGGTTTGGATTCTTATACTCGAAGCAAGTTAATTTAATGTGACGGATGCAGAGAACGGATCTCCATGGCACACCGGAACGCTTAATTGCGGCAATTAGTCCTTTCCTCTATCGGAGATGATGCAAATATTATCGTTACTAATAACATACCTCCGCAGTTGGTAAGGAAGAATTCCCAAGATTCCATGTTCTCCTTATCTACTATTGCAAACGCTATTGGGAGCACGTTCCTATTGCCATCTTGAGCAACCGCAATAAGTAAGATCTGTGTATATTTTTTGTATAGCCATGTTCCATTCACCTGCACAAACGGCTTGCAAAGGTGGAAATGCCCGTACACATGGATCAACGTCCGAACATCCGATGAAAAATTCTTTTCCCTACTGTAATTGGTTATTTGGGCCGTAAAAGGTTGTGTCTCAGAACTCAATCACAGTTCCCAGATATACTCCCGCATAGCGCCTATCCATCCCTGTAGCTCGTTATACGAAGAATCGTAGTCCCCATACAATTATTCCATTGCCATCTGTTTAGCTATCCACGCCTTTCGATATGATACTCTATACGGAATTGTGCTTGTATTTCAAAGAATCGCACTCAAAACTTTAATAGTCAAGGCCCTTCACCATTAGCATAATACATATATAGAGTTTTGGAATCAAGTTTTCGATGATCTTCATCATACCTATCAACTGCATGTGTGAGGCCCAACCAATTTTCTTATCTCCCACATCTGCGAATTTTGTATGAATGCATTCAGATTCGCCAATTACGACCTTCCGCTACCTTCCAACACTCCGCAATATATACCGTCGATTTAGACATCGCGACTTTGTAATCCATCGATATATCCATGCTTGCACTGCTTAATAGCAGACACGCACTCTTTTTACTTCTAAATCTACGCCTACTGAATAACTCCTCATGATCGAATTTACTACCAACAAATGGAGCGTGATATATTTTAGGGTACTCCTAAACTTAGCCGACGGTGCGACGGGTCTATGAGCGACATGTGTGGCCCAGATTATTGTGTATCGCAATACATCCCACCGGTTCCCGATCGGAGACACGCTAATGTTTTCATCGTCATTCACGCCTTCATCGTCAATATCATCGTATATCATCCATATCGGATCATCGTCACTATCGACCTCATCCCCGCAATGATCACTACTATCGTGTCCATCATCACCAACCACATCAATATCGGGTGTAATATTAAGATCGACATCGATCCCACGATATTCGATTCGCATCAACATACGATGTTGGACGACCATGGACGGTTCTTGAGCTCCATGTTCTTCACCATATACATTGTCGTCTTCATTTGCCTCAATACCGCTTAACTCAAAGAAATAAGTGAATCGTGCATTACATACTCTGCTCCCACAATAAAGAGTGATCATTGTCTCCACGTCTTCGCCATCTACAAGTTCCATTTCGTGAATTTAATCGGATCTGCGGAAACTAGAAACTTGTAGAAAATTCTAGATCGTTCTCTCACACCGCCTAACAATTTTTATGCTTATCCTTCACTTCATATCATCCAATGAGACATTTTATTAAATCTCATTGCTATTTGTTGCCGACATTCAAATATGCATCCAACGGTTGTTGTCAAGATGATTCCATCGAAATAAACACATACTGAAAAATTGATCATCCATCTTCAATATTTAATCATTAAAAATAAACAAAATTGCTCGTAAAATTTTTGATCAAGATATACTATTCTTAAATAAAAAACTTAACGCTTGAATATGCTATTTTTTCATTCTTAAGCTCACACTATTAGAATTATCATTTTGTACATGAACAACATTTATCTTTACATCTAACCACTTTATCATTTTTCATTATTTTAATATAAACACAAAACTTACGAACAAATCAAAATAAAATAATAACAAAAATAATATTTAGGGTTCCTTACTAACAATATTTACTAATATTAACTAAAATATTAATATACTAACATAGTCAATGTATGATTTTCGGTTTTTAACTAACATATCAACATACAAACAATAATATACTAACTAGTTACATATTTAATAAAATATTAATAGTATTCTAATATTTTAATTATACTACTACCAATATATTACTATTATAGGGTTTTCAACTAACATATTAATATACTAATACATTAATATACATACTAACCATTTATTTTGACTATTTACTTGTATTTTCCTTTTCTCAAATTACATTACTAACAATAATTATAATCTATATTATTTTCATATTTTCATATTTTATATTATTTATTTTAATACATAATGTTTCATGTATTATTTTAATGTTCTTTTATACTAACAATAATTATAATATTTTTTACTAAAATAATAATATTATATTACTAAATAAAATAATCAATAATACTAACCTAACAATAATAGTAATAGCTTTTATATGTATACTAACTATAAATTAATCATTAAGGATTAACTAATAATAATATACTAACTAAAATAATGTTAGAGTTAAAACTAACATATTAATATATATATAGTTTACTAACTAACCAAAATATTTTTTAGGGTTTCTAACTACCTACCAATAATAATATAACTAACTTACTAACTAACTAAATTAATTACCACTTAACCTACTAATCCTAACTAACAATACTTATAATATAAACTAAACTAAACTTAAAATAACTAACAACAAATAAGTAATAAAAAATTAATATATAATAAAATAAAATAATAACATCAAAAACAAAGACAAACAATTTAAAAAAATAATAATACCTAAATTTCACTAAAATTTTTTCCTCCCCGTGATCTCCTCCTTTCTTCTTTCTTCCTCCTTATTTCTTCTTCCTTTCTTTTTTTTCTTTCTCTTCCTAGGCCACCACCTTCTTCTTCTTCTTCTTCTTCTTCTTCTTCTTCTTCTTCTTCTTCTTCTTCTTCTTCTTCTTCCGTTCTTCACGCCTCTTTTGTCACTGTTGCTTCAAGTTTGGGGACCATTTTAAGGTCCTCATGACAAGTGCCACTTATGGAGGCCATGGTCCACTGGTGCCGCCCTGGGAACCATTTTCCGTGCTTTGGTGCCGCCCGCCATGACATTGTTCAGCTTGTCACCGTTGCTTTTTCTTCTTTTCCTACATGCTTCATTGCATATCGCTTTTAGTTAACTCGTTCTAATAGCTTTCTTTCAATTTTTCTTTGAAAGTGCTGTGGTGGTGCCGCTTATGGAGTGGCGTGACCACCTTGGCCATACCATTTCCGTAAATAATTAGGATGGCATACCATTTTGGTTCTTTTTTTTTTTTTCATACTATTTCTGTAAAAAACCCCAAGTTTCAACATTCATGTTATTGCCCGTTGACTTCTCCAAGCCTTAATTTCCATTTGTCAAATAACATAAAGATCGAAAGATTGATGAATAATGACGCCACGTTATTCGTATCACTTTCCAATAGATTTATGCCACATCAACATTTTTATCTTGAATTTCATCATTTTTATCCTGAAAAAAATCAAATCCAAATTAAAACTCAAATTAAAATGTCAAATTCAGGATAAAAATATTGATGTGGTATAAATTTATTGGAAATGAATATGATGACGCATGGCCACCGTTTCATTCAATTCTTTCTCCATAAAGACTTATCAAATTTGTCAAAACATTCTTGGAATATTAAAATCTAGTTTTTCAAGAAATATTAATGCATATATATCCACAAACATTAGAGTGGTCGTCGACTCACTTTTATGTTGGGTTAATTATTTTTCTCGTAAAATTTAAAATTTAAAATATAATTTAAATTTTATATTTTTTACATTTTATTTTAATTTCTATATTTTACTTTTTAAGAATTTAATCTCTTTAATTAATTTGAAATTTAAGTCAATTTTTTTTTATAAATGCATTGATGTGATATTTTATAATTAATAAAAAACCCACTTGATAATTATGTAACAAAAAATTGACGAAAGGATTGGGTAGAGGTTATGAATAGAGATGAAAATGAGACACTGGGACTCACAAGCTACTCAAGTTCAACTAAAAAAAATTCGAACTCAATTCGATAATTATTTGAGCTATTGATCGAGTCAAATTCAAGCTTAGTAATACTTGATTCGAACAACACAAAAACCTTATTGAACTTTTCATATTTTTATATTATTAAATTATGTTATTGTCTTTAATATATTATTAACCCTAAGCTTAATTATTGAGTTGAGCTTAAGCACAAAAATTGGTAAACAAACTTATCCAGCTCCAAATTTCAAGTCAAGCTTCAGTTTAAGCATTGGTAGTATTCGGGCCTGACTCAGCTCGATTGCAATCCTAGTTATAGATAGATATAGGTATTGTATAAAAAAAGAATGTTAACAATTTAAAAAAAAAATCATGTTAGTAAGAATAAAATATTTAGATTAACTAATAACATTATAAAAATTAAGATATTAAAATATGTCAAAATTAGAAAATTAAATCTAAAATAAATTTTCAAATTTAAATACCAAAACTAAAATTTGACCATTACTACATAAAAAAAAAAAAAGTTATTTTCATTGAAGGGTTGATTATATATTAATCTTTAATTAAGTTAATTTCAAAGTTTAATATTATTCACGTATCGTAAAACTTTACGGACAAAAAGAATATAAAAAAAATAATGTTATCCTTTGAAGGGTTAAATTGGGTTAATTGGGGATTAAAAGTGATTAAAAGATAATTAGTTGAAACAACGTTTATCACGAAAAACGTGTAAATGTGTGAGAGCGCAATGTAATACTATGACCACCGGTTGACTGCAAAGTACAAACACAAAAGCTTTTCAAAGTTTTACTGTATAATTTTCTACGATACAACGTGGAAATGCCTCAGCGCAGATTATCCAGTTTTGACATTTAACTGTCAATAACAGGAAAAGGCAACTATGGTTCAATATACAGTTGCACCCACTAAACCCTGTTTTAATTCAATCCACCATCACTTTTGTATTTATAATCATTTCAAATTTGACTTACTCCTTGGTTGGATTCGAAGCAACCAATGTCAACAGTGTGGGAGACGAATCAGCTATGCCCATTCAAATCAAACAGGGGTCAAAAAGGAGATATATAAGTTAACGGGCTTGAATTCATAGGAGTACTAGGTTATTACTGTTACTTTTCAAAATTTTTATCTTGTTAAAAAGAGTTTATAGTAATCTAAAAATATTGTAAAATAAAAAGTATATGTACATACAAATTTCAAGTGGAAAAATTGACTTATACAAAAATTTACATCTAATTTATTTATAAATTTTGAAAAGAAGTTATAACGTCTAGATTTATTGATTATAAAAAAAAAAAAAATTCATTTGATTATTCTTTTTTATGGTACTTTGATCTAAGGGTCGTCTAGACTTGATTTTGGAAGGATGTAGTTTGCGTCAAGGGTTGTCGAGACTTGATCTTGAAATTGAATTTAGAAAGATGCTTGCTTGAGAATTTGATTTGATTTGGATTCAAGGGTATTCTAGACTTGATCTTGAATCGATGATGTGTAACACTCTTAAAATCAATATAATATAAAAGTAGTATTAAATTGAATGGTGTATAATTGATTTTTCTGGTAAAGTGAGAAAATGATAAAAGAAAGGTTGAGTGATACCAAGAAAAAAAAATTGAATTAAGAAGTATGTTGTGATACATTAATTTAAAGCAATGACGCTAAATTGTAAATTTATGAAAAGCTTGACTTGGTTTTAAGTTGTACACTGAAAATATGTTACAAACATGTTTTGTAGGGTTAAAATATGACCTGAAAAGGGTTCAAATAATTGAATTTAGCCAAAATTACTCCGGTGCTCAAATGTGTCATTTCTATATTCGACTTGGTAGTCAGGTCGGGTATGGGGGGTTACATGATGTTTACTTTAATGGTTGTCGATACTTTATCTTGCAAACGTGTTTGAAGATAGCATGAATCCAACTTCATCTTAGATGGTTGAGTTTGCTTCAAGTGTTGTCGAGATTTGATATTGAAAACATGTTTTTTCTCCTTTGTTGGTGCAACCGGATTGGAGAGAACGTTGATCTAAAGGTCATTTAGACAAACCTTCTTTTGGTTGGTGCAATTGGATTAGCGAAAACTTTGATTCAAAGGTTGTTTAGACTTGATATTAGATGAAAGGATGATTCTGCTTTCAGGGCTTTCTAAGCTTGATCTTTAAAAAACAGGTTTGGCCTCCTTGTTTTCTATTAGTTGAACAACATCAGAAAAACAACTTTCTTGGTAGACGACTTTTGACTTATGGTATATGGGGGATGCCTGTTGATGAAACTCGAAAGTGCACCATGGGAGTATATTGAACAATGGCGAAACACAAGATCCATAAAATTTGAATCATCAGTCCTTCATTGGGTATTTTTAGATTGACTTGTTTTTGCCTGGTCATCTAATTTGAACCATAAAATCTCAAAACAAAAATGCCCATCTAGGCTGATTATAGACACAAGATCCAGTAATGTATAGTATTACACAGCCTAAACCCTGGCCGTATCCACAGTGTAATATTACATTAATGGCAAATGTTTACATGTTACAGTTTTCAGTGTTCTTTATATTTTGAAAATATTTTAAAATGTGAATAGTTTTTCCAACGGTGAGAAGTTACCGTGGGTAGTTTAATTAAGGATTTGAATGGTAATTATTTTTATATAATGGTATAATTTTTGTTAAATATAAATATTATATTAACAAAAAATATTAAACTAGTCTTGGATTATGTATATATTTTAGATTTAATTTATATTCTTTAACTAAATCATGGTAAGTTTTATACTTTTCAAAATTTAAAATTTAATTTTTACATAAATTTTATTAATTTATTTTTAATATGACACATGTGATTATATATTCATGATATTATCGAGAAATCTGAAAATTTTAAAAATTAAAAATTAACATGAACGAAGTTTAAGACTAACGTTAACCTCACTAGTAATTCGACTTTGTTTATATTTCATCAGGAAAAAGCTCTTCTTTAAGTGAAGGAGCAATCCACTGTATCTGAATGTATGTAATATCCCATAGATCATCTTCTTCCTTACGTACCAAGATCCCAGTTTCCTGCATCTTCGTTATCATCTTCCTCAACAACTCCGGCACCACTTCCTGCAATTTCGTTTCCCCATATTCTCCCAAATCAGCTTTCATGCACGTATCCATCCTTCTCAATACCCCTAACCAAAACGTCCTAAACCCTGGATTCTCCATTATCTGATTCAAGTATTGTAAATACACATCCGTCAGCAGCTCCATTGACAGCTTTAAAGTCCCCTCCATGCTTCTCGTTTCCCTCTCCGCGTTTTCCCGTCGAGAATATTCGATCATCTTTTCATGTTGATCATCCACCATAGCAAATATAACAAGATTAAAGCAGCTTATACATCTTGATGAAGATAGTTCCAGGTCTTCAGCTAGTTTAAACCCTCTACGAAGAGCCAATATTGCATGGTTTCTTATCTCTTCTCGACGTGCTAAGCTGGTTTTCCTTAAGGCTTCACCTACTTTAACAAATAAACTCATTATAAAGTTGACGGATTCTGTGCCTTTGGGGTTATCCTCGCTTGATGAAGCACTGGTATTGCTTGAAAAGCTGTAATTGTTGGTTTGATCAGAGGCGGTTGTATACCATTGGATTAACAGCTTCACTGACTCTGACATTAGATCGAGAATCTTCAAGTTTTTCTCGAGAGGACTGTTTTTAAGAGCAACGAAACCAAATGCACAATCGATACAGTAAGCATAGTTTATCTTTGAGATATGGAAGGCATCGGACATTAACATGATTAAAGCTTCCACTGCTTGATCATAGGTTTCTGGGTGTCGACCAGTGACTGAAAGCAAATGAAGAACCGATTTCCATCCTAGTTGTGTCTGCAAATTTGCTGGGTATTCTGTCAGAATCTTGCTCACTGACTGTGTTATGTACTCACAACATGTGTCGAGGATTTCTTTATCTAATTTCCACATCAAATTTATGGACTTAAAAATGAGTTCCTCGGGTGTTTTATCGGCTTGGTATGAAGCTAGAAGCTTGAGGCAGACTTTGAAAAGGCCAATAATGCCTTTTTCTGCAAATGGGACAGGGGAAAATAAAGGGAATTGAGCAACTGCAAGTAAATAATCATTGTAAGAAGGCCAAAAAACTGGGAATCTGTGAAGGTTGGCTAAAGAGATGGCAATGATCAAATCCCAGCAGAATCCAACTGTTTCTTCTTCTTCAATAGGTGTACTGAACTTTTGGCCTTTACCAGCTCCTGCAAATATCAAAGAACGCCCTAGGTTCATCAATGCTTCAACGGGTAACTGAAAGCTGTTGCCAAATATACTCCCGATTTGGCATTGTCTTATAATCTTCAAATTTTGTTCGAACTCACTCATTCCCAGAGATATGGACTCTTCCATGCTATCTAGTGTTAGGAAATGTGAGAATCGACTAACCACACCAGCAGTGTTTTTAGAGAACTTAGAATCATGATTGGGGAATATTACTCCGGATTCGGATTTTGAACCTTCTGGTGCATCTGATGACGAAGTGACGTCGAATTCGATGACCGTTTGAGGAAGTAGTCTAAGCCGTTTGAGTTTCAACAAGCAGTCGATGATGTTCCTCCAACCGCCTCGAAGCGACCTCCCAAAGTTGTTAGCTATGGTGAAAAGCGCAAGTGTAGCCATTCTTGGTTTCATATCATTGCTGAACGCAAACAGGGTTTCTTCGGCCGATGCATACGGGTTCAAAAGCGTCGTAAATTTACAAAATGACGCGACAAGCTCGTCGAGCGTGTCGGCCAGCCCGTACTGAGCTATCCTAGCTAAAGAGATCAAACCTTCAATACATTCGTGTAGCATTTCATCTTCGTCTGCATGTTCAAAGAACGCCGAAAGAGCTGCAATCGTCGGGCCGGCAACGCAGGCAAACATATCTCTTCCCAATCGACGATCGAAATCACAAAGGATATACGGTTGCATTAGTTTAGCTCGGTTCATCAACTCGATCCATCGGCTTGGGTTCATCTCTACCGGACCAGATTGACCGAAAAGCGTGATCGCATTATTCGAAATGGAATGAAAAAGCTCAGACAGGTACTCTCTAGGAAGATCTTGCCCGCCATTAATTGCTCTATTGTTCCTTATAAACTCATCTTCCGTCATCTTCTTCTTCACTTGTGGATTATGTTGATCCGTATTAAGCATAATAAGAGAATAACAAAGAATAAACACCGAATCCTTCGTCACAAATATTTCCGACGATTGTTGATCAAAGAATCTCTCCGAGAAAGCTTCGAGTATTCTCTGAATCTTCTGCGACTCTCCGGGGAGTCTGAACGTTTCAAGATAAGTTCGTAAAGCAGAATCGAGAATCATGCCATGAAATTCAAAAGTTGCAGTGAATTCTTTAAGAACTTGAATGTGAAGGTCATCAGGGTCACCCAGATAATCACCGATCATGTTCTTATCCAGCCCCGGAGTGTATCGGAAAAAAAAGGCAAAAGCTTTAGGATTCGGTGGATCAGAAACCAATTGACAATGTTTCAGATACTCCAATCCTTTCTTTTCATCTCGACTGAAATGACTAGCAGCAATCAAAATCTTCCTTTTTTGAGCTTTCCTTACACGTATATATTCCACCCAAGTTTCTAAATCATCCTTGGGTTTCTCTACCCAAAAGGGTCTGTATTCTTTAATTTCAATAGGATATGGATCTGATGGGGTTGAATCTTCTTCTTTATCGATGTTTGTAGAAATGCTATGAATCATAATAATCAATCCTTCGAAAGCTTGGACTTGTAATGTCGAGGTTGGACCGTTCCCTGGAAAGGCTTGCTTGCATAGCAACTTCCCTACATCTTCGAAAATGTTTCTGCAAACCGGATCACAATCGTAATTTACATAAGCTTCGATTACAAACGTTGGTTGCCTGAAAAAATTTATAATTGCTTCCAATGCCACTTCCTGGAGTTGCAAAGAAACTCCTGGTGCGGCGATTCTCAACAATACAAACGAAAAGAAAGCCTCTAATTGAAGACGTATGAACCTGCAAAAAGGGGAAAAAGTAGAAATTTTTTTTATCAGTGTTTACATATTTGATTAAATTAGTTAAATTTGGCCTTTAATCTTTAAAAAAATTGAATTCTTCGTTGTTTTTCTAATTAAAATACATTAAAATTTTAAATATGACAATTTGACCTTCAATTTTTTTATTTATAAATTTTATATTAGTTGATGAATAATGTAATATAAATATGAAATACATATTAACCAACATGCGGATTAACAAGTTAACATCATTCCATGGAAAAAGAAATAAAACCTGCGAAGAAAGTGATAGATATTCAAGACGGTGCTGCAAATCATGGAAAGAACGAGTGGAGTTGAACAAGTCCCGTAATGGATCAAATGGTGAAATAAATCATCTTGTACCATCCTCAAAAGCTTTGGGTGTTTCCCAATTTCATCACCGCTTAATTCTATAGCACAGTTTATCAAAACCAATGCGAAAAGTTGAACATCTTCATCGGCTGTGTGACAAATTGGTCCTTCAGTATTGTCCACAACTTCAACTACATTCAACAAAGAACATAAGAACTGGAAAATATCGACGGCGCAACGTATTCCGTACCCCGAGTTTTCATCGATGTCGTCGGTATCGGATTCCGAGCTCTCCCCTTCGTTAACGTCGACATCGTGCAATCGCGAAAAGATGATCTGAATCAACTCGTGCATGGTATGCCTTGCCGTGCGTTGAAGCAGATCTCCCCTGGTTACTGATTGTTGAACGACCTGAAAACATGTATTCACAATGGTACAAACAGCCTGATCGGTGAGCAAAACCGAAGCATTGTGTCTCATCGTCGTTGTTAAAACCTGTAAAATTTTCATCATTACAGCGTCTTCTGAAACAGGGTCTGTTTGTTCCAAGCGGCAGCTGGTGATCCCTGTAACGACGATGTTAATAGCGTCTTTGGCTCCTGGGGTTTTCTCATCGAAGATACCGAGTTTAAGAATCTTCAAAATAGCTGAAAGAGCAACTCCGGTGGCTGCTGCTGGGATACCATCGCTTTGAACAACGTCAAGGAAAGGGGAGAGATAAATGCAAGGATCAATGGTTCGCCATTCTTGGTGAGGATTGAAGATGAAACCCCTTAATGATTTCAAGGATTGTTGGAGCGAAGAGTCAAAATAATCTTCTTGGGGTGAAATGAATTGAGATGTGGGATCGATCGGCCGCCGTATCACGGCTAGAACTGCCCCTACCTCGGTGTTCAACATGCAAGAGAGTCCCAGCTCTTTCCTCTTCGATTTCAGCATTTCTTTCTTCGATTTCGGCATTTCTTTCTTCTTATAAAAAAAATGCCTAGGAATCTTAGCTTTTTTTTTCATGCATGGAATAATAATATTAGGGTGTGGGAGTTAAGTGTTTTTTTTTCCTCGTGTGATTAGTGAGAAAAACAGTAATTAACGTGAATGTGAATGTGAAAGAAAATCATTTCTCCAAAAAATTTGGAAGAAAGGTAGGCGGATTGTTTGCTAAACTTGAGGTTAATTAAATACTTTGTTAATTAACCGTCTTTAGTAAATTTATATGGTTAAGGGTGAATATTTGAAGACTTCCACCACTAATATCTCCTCCATTTGTTCAGTTTTATTGACTTAAAAAAAAATTTTTGAGAGAGAGAGAATTATAAGATATAATAGATTGGACCCCAAAAAAATTACATTGATTAACCATTCGCTGGCATACTAGACCGTTTATTATGGAAATCAAATCAGAATGTTACAAACCAGATTATATTATTGGTAGATTGCTATAAAACCAGCTCCGGTGTTCATAATCACTCTGCTTATTTAGTGCCAGGGAGAATCATGAATGGGAGTAACAATGGACTTGATTTGCAGATACTGGTTAAGGGCATCCAAACCCAATTCCCTTCCAAAGCCACTCATCTTATATCCACCATAAGGGCAATCCACATCAAATGCTGTGTAACAATTGAGCCATATAATCCCCACTCGGATGGATCTTGACACCGTGTTCGCCACGTTCAAGGTCTTGGTTATTACCCCTGCTGCTAGCCCATATGTTGTGTTGTTTGCTCTCTTTATTGCTTCTTCCATTGTTCTGAAAATTAACCAAACCACTCAATAATTTGAAAACACCCAACAACAAACAATAGCACAGGAAAGAAAATTTACTTGAATTTCATCAATGACATCACGGGACCAAAAATTTCTTCTTTTGCTATAGTCATGTCCTCCTGTATGTGTGCACAAACAAAATTTACTCGATTGTTAAAGCAAACTTCCAAAAAGTAAATCTATTATAAAGACTGGATTAAATTAATTCTTCATTATTAAATGAATCAAATCTAATTTTGCATTATTAAAAAATAAAGTTAACATTTAATCCCGTCCCTGTAATATAATATAGGTACCTCAATAGCATAGTTATTTTCTAAGGAATTCACCTTCACATCAGTAAATATCGTAGGCTCAATGTAGAATCCCTTGCTGCCCAGCCGCTTGCCCCCTGTTAACAACGTAGCTCCTTCTCTTTTTCCATGCTCAATGTATGAGAGAATTTTCTTGAATTGCTTCTTATCGGTCTATGTTGTTTGGTCAAACATTGCGTTAATTAAAGGAACTAGAATACATATATAAAAATAAGGTTAAAATATATCATAAGTACTTGTACTTTTTATAAATTAAAATTTTAGTCATTATACTTTTGTTTCTAATAATTTAGTCCTTTAATTTTAGATTTCAAAATTCAAGTTCATTACAATGTTATTTTTAATTATATTACTACCAAGTGAAAATTTTTTAACTTTAAAACGTCATACCAACCAATATATAACAAAAATATATAATTGTATCAACAATTGAACACAATTTTGATATCTGAAAAGTAAAAGAGATTAAATTTATGAAAATAAAAGTATAGAAACTAAATTTTAATTTCAAATGTGTGAAAAATATAGAAATTTATAACATATTTTAACTTAAAAATAATAGTATAACGTCCATCATTATTCTTACTTGGGGTCCTTGATTAACTCGAGGATCAAAAGGATCTCCAATCACCCATGCATTTGCCTTCTCTACCAACTTTTTTACAAAAATTTCATAAATTCCTTCTTGAACATAAACACGAGAGCTTGCAACACAAATTTCCCCCTATGAAATTTAGAAAAAATGAGAAAAATTAGGATGATAATGACATGCTATAAAAGCAACCCACACACACACACACTTACTTTGTTGTAAAAGATGGCATTGAAAGCAATATTTACAGCCTGATCAATGTCAGCATCTTCAAATATTAATAGAGGTGATTTTCCACCCAACTCCAATGACACTGGTTTCAGATTGCTTGCTGCTGCTGCTGTCATTATCTTACGTCCAACTTCAGTAGACCCCGTAAAAGTCACCTACAAAACCCACCCAACATAATAATATTTCTTCATAAATATGTGTTAAGTTTCTCATCCTAAACATGAAACTAAAGTCTCACTTTATCAATGTCCATATGAGAGCTAATGGCAGCTCCCGCAGTCTCTCCAAATCCATTTACAACATTCAGCACTCCGTCAGGGAGGCCAGCCTGAAACCAATAAAAAACCATTTAATCATTTTAAAAGGGTTTTAAACGAATTATCTAAAGCCTAATTACCAGCTTAGCGAGATAAGCATAATAAAGAGCCGAGAGAGGAGTCTGCTCAGCAGGCTTGACGACCATGCTGCAGCCTGCGGCTAATGCCGGGCCAGCTTTCATGAAAAACATGATAGTGGGGAAATTCCAGGGAATTATACTTCCGACTACTCCAATGGGTTCCCTCAGAGTGTAGCCCTGAAATCCTTTGGACAATTTCAACACTGTTCCATGAATTTTATCGGCTGCACCTGCATAGTAACGAAGATTCCTTGCTGCACCTGGGATGTCCATGGCCTTACAATGAGAGAACAGCTTGCCCCCATTGATGGCATCCAGTGCGGCTAATTCTTCTACGTTTTCTTCAATTAGATCTGCGAACTTCATCATGATCATTCCCCGCTCCTGATATCCAATTTAAGGGGAAATTTTCAAAAGAAGAATATGCCAAGTAAAGAAATATAGCAAGCAAAATGGCAATATTTAGCCTTCCATCTTTTGGCATAAGAATTTGTATATATATTTTATTATTCTCTTGGTAAATAAAGAGGCTAAGCCTTAAACAGCAGCTACTCAAATTGATTAAGATGAATGAATTTAAACAATCTAGTAGCAGAGGTGTAGCTAGGAGGCTTGCTGGGCTTTTTAAAATTATTATTTGTGCTTTTTAAAATTTTTTAAAATTTTAAATTAATAAAAGTAAAATTATACTTTAACCCCTAAAATTATAAAAATTGATTTAATCTTTTAAAAATATAAAGATATAAACTATAAAAGTTAAAATTTCATTCAGCCCCTAAAAATTGTTCTGACTTTACCCTTATCTAGTAGCCATTCAATTAACATGCATGAATATATTTATTTGAAATGTGTGAATGCAATAGATTATATTAAGATACATGTATAATATGATGTAAGTGAACAAATAAAAGAAAATTTTCATTCCATTACCATCTCTAAATTCTATCCAACAGCTTCCAACAATATATTTTGATTTTTTTATTCATATATTTTGAAAATTACCCTTCCTTTATGAACAACTACACCTACGTAACTTAATGCAGTATTTAGACTATATTACAGTTACAGTTAAACAAATTTCATTAAAATACATAATAACAACACGTTCATCATGAAAGAAAACATTAATGTGTATGCTATGACGTGTTGAAATACTAATATTAAATATAGGGCAGATTTAGGGGCTGACAGGGGCATCGACCTTTTAAAATGTAAAATTTATATTTAGCTTTTTAAATTTTTTTATAAATTTTAAATTAAGTAAAGATAAAATTATACTTTAGTCCCTCCTAAAATAATAAAAATTTGATTTAATTCTTTAAAAATTATAAAGATATAAACTATAAAAATTAAAATTTCATTGGGCCTTCCTAAATATTTGTTCTGACTTCGTCCCTACCTCTAATTAAATTGCTATAATTAGGGTTGGGAAGCGGGAACTCATAAATTTAAAAGGTTAAAATTAAATTAAATGTATATTTTAAATTAAAAATTTAAGGTACAAAAATTCCATCTAGTGGATGCGATAATCATCCATTGTAATATATCTAGATAAATAATTGAATACCTTGTCACATAAAAAAGTTTCACTTGTCAATCTAGATAATAATCTTCTTCTTTCTTTTTTTTATGAACATTAACTAATACATTTTATTAAGAGTGCTGTATTCCCGCGATTTATCAGTAAAACACACACAAAGGAAGTGGCTAAAAATAGTTGAACTATTGGCTTAACTGACGGAACATTTGGTTTCTATTCAAAACAAACGAATAGAAACGCCGACTCCGTGACTAGTAAGTAGTAACTACTGAGGCTAATAAGTAGATTTGCTTATGGGTCCGACCACTCGGTCCGGTCTGAAAATCTGTTTAAAATGTGGGAGGCTTTGAAAAATATATTTAGACAAAAAAATAAAATCAGTTTAGAAAACGGACCAAGGACCTTAGGTATGGGATTTTGGTCTGGGCTTAGCCCAGCCCAAATTCAATAAAGGACAAAAAAATTATTTTTTAAATATTATTTTCTTGTTGTGTTTTCTTATTTTGCTATCATTTTACTATTATGTTGTTATTATTTTGTTGTTATTATTTAGATATTATATAAAACTTATTTTATTGTTAATTTGTTATTATTTTAAAGACATTTGTTAATTTTGTTATTATTTTAAAGACATTTACTTGTTAAGTTGTATCTATCTTAGTGTTATTTAAGTATATATATATTTTTTAAAATTTTCTAAAATTTTCAATTTGTTAAGAAATATTTATTTTGATGTTTTTAGTGTTTTGATGAATTATATATATATTTTAAAATTATATAAAAATTAATATGGGTGGTCCGGGTCGAGTCGGATCTAGATTTTAACATTTTTATCCTGGTTGAGCTTAGTTGAGCTTAGGTAAAATTTTATATCCATTTTTCAAGTCGAACCCAAAGCCTAATAAACAGGACTGAATTTTTTGTTGAGTCGACTCGACTCATGCACACCTCTACTAATAAGCTGCAAAAAGGAGTTTAGCTTTTTTTTTTTATAATATCGACAGAAGATAGATACAAGATTTGAAAATTAACTTGTTGAATAAGAAAATATATGTATATAATATATATGATTGATTTGAACGCATAGCAGAAGGATTTAGAAGAAGAGAAAAAGTAAGTAATAAAACGTACTGAGCCGGACATGCGAGGCCAAGGGCCATGGTCAAAAGCTTGACGTGCAGCCTTCACAGCCAAATCAATATCCTCTTTATCTCCATCTGAAACTCGTGTTATCGCTTCCCCTGTTCTTGGATCAATTGCCTCGAACGTTTTCCCTGTAGCAATCAAATCATTCAAATTCAAAAGTAAAAAGGAAATCAAGTGAGTTCACTTATCTATCAGAGAAAGGAAGGGAGGGAAAAAAAGAACAGACATGGAAATGGAACGAAAGATACCAGAAACGGAATCCACAAACTTGCCATTGATGAAGAGCTTGGTGAATTTTATTGGCGGAATCTTGAAAACAGATTCAGAGGCTTTGGAACTTCCGTTGTATTCGCTGGCCATTTCTAATTTCTCCGTCTCTGCCTTTCTCATACTGGTTTATGTATAGGAACAAGAAGAGCTGAAGAGGCCTTTATTTTATTTACTTTTATTTTCTCCTTTTTGAGAACTTAGAGCTCGTTTTATCTTTCGTGTGCCAATGAGTTGAGCTAGCTCATCCCTCTGTAATCTGTATTTAAAGCCGAAATTGTGCCACTTTATTTAAAATAAAACCTTGTTATTCTTTTTTCCTTACACTAACTGAATTAAATAATTTAAATTTCTTTTCAAGAAATTAATCAAAATTATTTTATTTTTATTTTTAATATTTTGTAACAAAATATTTAAATAAAACAACTAAATTTCTACTTAAATTAAAGTATATGACTAAAGATAAAACTCAAAATAGTGAAATTTTGTATATAAACCACTCCACTATAAATTAGGTTTGTGCAATTTTTTGACAAAAAAACACTTATAGAGTTAAAACTTGTTATCTACAATATATTAAATGCTTTCATTTCTGTTTGTGGTAAGGAAAATACATGAGGCAAGAGATTTCGTGGGTTAAAAATATTAATTTTATAAAGTAAAATAAAATTATTAGCATCATTTTCTCAAGTTTGTCTTTGAATATTTTGATAAATATATAAGAATCTCGAAATCAGAAAAGTTTGTCTAATCGTAACATTATATAAAAGATTTGTAATCCATAAAAGGCAATCCAAACGTTCTTCAATTTATTAAAAACATATTCAATTATTATAAATATAGAAATATATGAAATATTTATTGGGTTAAAAGATGGACTGCTGACACGTGTTGTGAGTGAGAGGAGGAAGGGAAGGATTTTTTATATAAAATTATTTTTTATTATGTCTCAATCTTTGGTTGAAGACTATTTTATATAAAATATAAATATATTTGTACTTTTAAACTTAAATATTTTCATATTATTTTTATTTGTTTCACCTTTATCGTGGGTGTTTCACGTGACTAGTACATATATATGACATAGAGAATGCTTGCATTTCGACTCCTTTATTAAAAATTAAGTAAGTTAATTTTATATATTTTCAAATGTATAAATTAACTATATAATATTTTTAATAGTGACCTATAATATCAATCATGTCATTAATTAATAGATAAAATTTACTGGAAGGATTAAATTACATATTTTAAGATGTATATTGATTAATTTATTTATTTTTTAATAGAAGAGTCGAAATGTAATTTACCCTGAACAAAGGAGTTTCCTAATGCTTTTACCTTATGCTATATTTAAGTCTTTTAATTTATTTTTATATAAGATCTATAAAAAAACAATTTAAACCTAAAAAATCTTCATAAAATGAGAGTTAAGAAATTTCCAAAATCTTAAAAATTAAAATTAAGAATATATATTTTACACGTTTTTTCCATCCAACATGGAAAATTGTGTCTGGTTTTAAAGGCATCATGTTGCATGTGTTATGTTATAAGAACAGGTAAGAAAAAAAGTAGGAGCTGCTCTTAATTTTTAAAAAAAAAATGTAGAAGATTCAGTTATTATATAAGAAAATTATAAAATTCCCTGACACAAATGAAAAATTCATCACTTTTACAACATTCAGAACAGTAATAAAGTCTAAAAAGTATTACCTCTAAAGAAAATAGTGAAAAGATAATAACCACAAAAGTAACAGTCAAAAGATTACAAACTCGTGCAAATCATTTTCGTGATGCACGAGTCAGTTTTAACAACTCAAAAATTTGTATAAGATTTCTATATATTTTCTGAAATATTTCATTTTTCAGTAAAATTTTATATCAAATTAAGTTTTATATATTTAAATGAATATGTTAAAAGTACAAATTGATAGTTATATGTTTATTTAAATATAAAGTAAAGGTTTAAATTATATTTATTTAAGCATATGATCAAGATAGGGGTGAAGCAGAAATATTTTAAAGGGTTCAAAATAAAATTTTAATTTTTATTAATTTATATCTTTATGATTTTAAAAAATTAAATTAAATTTTATAATTTTAAAAGAATTAAAGTGTACTTTTATTTTATTAATTTAAATTTTAAAATTTTTAAAGGTCTAAAATAATTATTTTTTATTTTAGGAGGGCAGCCTTTAAATGTCCATATTTTGGTCATTGAGTTGATTTCCTATTCGCCTCTGGACCAAGACTTTGATAACCTTAATATCACCCTACACATTTATCAATCACCTATTTGTCGCTTTAGCTTTCTGGATCTCTCTTTTTTAAAATTTTTAAAAAATTATATGTTTCGATGTATTACATTTATTGGGAATGACATTTATGAGGCAAACATAAATTTATTTTTTATTACACCCTAAGAGTTTTCTATCACGTATCTTTGAAGTTTTAAAAGTGCTACAAAATAATTTTATTTTCAAAATTAAATACTAATTATAGTTAGTATTTAAGTCTGTGAGGAGTTAGTTTCGCTCTTTTAGGTGTTTTTTTCTTAAAATATAAACAGTGGGATCACTAATATTAATATGCACCATTGGATTAGTTTTTCTTTATTTTTTTTTTTTTTCCAATTTCCAGCATTAATGAAATAGAAGCCTGGAATCATCGAGGTGAAATTACTAATATCGGCAATAAATATTAAAAGATTAAATGATATCTGAAGCTGTCAAAATGTCACGTTCTATTCCAGCAATCCAATTTTATTTGTTTAAAATTCCTAAAAAGTCCTCGTTTTATAAGGGCTGGTGATACCCTTTTGAAATCAAGATATAATTTTATTTTCATTAAAATATTATTTTTTATAAATAATGTTATAATAATTTATTATTGAGGTGTTCAATCGGTTAACTGACCCGAAATAACATTAACTGTATTAATCAATTTTTAAAATTTTTAACCGTTAACCGAACCGAAATTTTTTCAAAAAAAATTAAGTAAACCGAAATTTTTCGTTAATTCGATCGGTTAACCGAATTAACCGAAAATTATATGTTTTTTATTTTTGGTTAAAAATTAACAGAATTAACCAAATTAGCGAAATAAATCACTACATAATTAAAAAGATTACATAATTTTAGTTTTAGAATTTTAGAATTTTATTTTTATTTATTAAATTATTTATATTTTTTATGATTGGTTAGATTGGGTAATTGAGTTGGGTTGGATATTTGGGTTTGAATTGGGTTTAGGTGAATAGTAGGTCTATTTATATATTATAATTTTATTTATTAATTTTTTCGGTTAACCGACCGATTTCGAATCGAATTAACCGTTAACCGAAAAATCATAAAATAATTAACCAACCCCCGACCGAAAAAATTCGGTTAACCGACCAATTAACCCAATTCGGTTGGTTAACCGAATTTTTTTGATTTTACCCAAATTTTGCACACCCCTAATCTATTCTCGTAAATTTTCATCTTATTTTTGTAGTTATCATTTTTAACATTATTGACGTAAGAAACTGAAAATTTGTATATAAAAATATATTTTTTTCTCCTACCCACGTTATCAATGTGACAAAATTCTGTTTTACTTGCAGATCAACAGATTGCTAATCTAGATAAGGGGAAAAAATGGATTTAGAGATACTTTTTGGTTTCTATCCTATTTTAAACTGGAACAAAAGGGGAAGAGAATCACGCCATCGTATCATGTATTATTAGTCGCATGAGGTTACTCAGAAAGCTAAATATGGCAAACTATATGATCACAATAATTCTTCACGTGCCCTGGAATATCTGGTTGATTTCCATGGCTTTTTCTCAAATTAAAATTTGAATCATATTCATCCGCATGAAACTAGGGTTGGTTACGGGCTTAAATTAGTTTCATACCCTCCTAAAAATTACCAAAAATAACATAAGAAAAACCCAGTTGTGGGTGTTGGTTAAACTACCTAACAAGTCCTTATGTTATATGAACTGAATTATATTAGTCCTTTATTACAAAATAGGTTAAAAAGAATTTAAGTCCGTCCAAATTGTAATAGAGTTTACATTTACTGTTTAAAATTTATCTTATAAATTATTTGTTCCAATTACAATTCAATTTCAAATAAAATGTTCCATTTACAAAACCATAAAAACTTTAAAAACCTATTCCTATATGGCCTTATTTGAGATCAAATCGACCCATTTAATAAAAAAAATGGACTAATTTGATCAAGTCCCTACAATAGAGGGACCTCTAACTTTGCATTCTAGTATAAAATAATAGCGGCAAATTTCAGCATTCATTGTAAACGCTACTCAGGGAAAATTAAAAATTCTTCAAGTTTTTAGTCCTTGTAATATAGCTAATATTACAACCAATCAAGTTTTTTTGTCAAGCTGAAAGCCCAATAACATAAAATTAGGGGTGAGAAAACTCGAATCGACTCGAAAAAATCAAAAAAATTTAAATTTTGAGTTAAACGAATCGAGTTATTCGATTCAATTCATTTTTTTTTTAAATTTCGAATTCAAATCGAGTTAATTTTGAATTCGAATAATTCAAATATCAAACTATAATATTTTACATTTTTAACCCAAACTTCAAAACCTTTTTACTTTTTCCTCAAAACTTTTACTCCTTTTCACTTTCCCCAAAAAATTTACTCCCCTCCCATCCCAAACCTCCGGTCTACCCAAAATTCATTTCCCACCAAAATTTTACTCTCCCATTTATTTTTTCTCAAAATTTTACTCTCAAAAATCCTCAAAATTTATTATTTTCCTCCAAAATTTTTACTCCCTCCCACTTTTCCCTAAAACTTTTACTCCCTTCTCATCCCACCTCCCATCTATCCCAAACCTATCCCCCAATTTTTTTAAATATTTTCCCTCCAAAATTTTACTTTCCCTCAAATTTTTATTCTCCAAATTTTTTTTTATTTTCTCACTAAATTTTACTTCTCACTAGAGGTGTGCATGGGCCGGGCCGGGCCCAACTAAAATTTAAGCCCATTCATTGGGCTCGGGCCTAGTCGGGCCTAAAAATAAGCATAAAATTTTATCTAAGCCCACCCATATAAAAATGCTAAAACCCAAGCCCGGCCCAGTTCGATCCAAACAGATTAATTTTTATAATTTTTATATAATTTTAAATATATATAATAAATCAAAATACTAAAAATCAAAATAAATATTTTCAACAAATTGAAAATAAATTTTAAAAACATGTAAAATTAAATAACACTAAAATAGATGTAACTTAACAAGCAAATACCTTTAAAATAATAACAAAATTAACAAATGGCTTTAAAATAATAACAAAATTAACAATAAAATAAGTTTTATATAATATCTAAACAACAACAACAAAATAATAGAAACATAATAGTAAAATGGTAGTAAAATAATGAGAAAAACAATAAGAAAATATTATTAAAAAATAATTTTTTTATTTAATGAATCGGGCGAGTCAAAGCCAAAAATGCCTTACTTGAGCCCAGTCCATTTTTTAAAGCAGGCTTTATTTTTTATCCAAGCCCATTTTTCGAGCCTATATTTTTACCCAAATCCTCCCACATTTAGGGCGGGCCTTCGGGCCGAACCACCCAGCCCATGTACACCTCTACTTCTCACCCCTTACTCTCAAATAAAAATTTAAAATTATCCAAAAAAAATCACTAAACATAAATAGTAATAATTTTATGTATATATATTATTTATATTATTAAATTAAATTTCACATTTTATATTATTTATATTATTAAATTATTTAGTTATATTGAATATTTATATTAAAATGAATCATTAATGATGCCATAAAATATTAGTGTTAAAATTTTATATTGATATCAATTTCACATTTTATCTTTAAATAACTTTTATTAAAAAATCATATTTTACATTTAATATATTTTTTAATTCTAAAATACATAATGACAAGAATCTAAAAATAATTAAAACAACTAAACAAGCAAAGAATTTAACATGTATATAAAATATTAATAAATAAATTATGAGGTGATAAAAGTTGATAAAATTTTAATTAAGGTGAACAAATTTTATTACGATAGATGACAGTGATTACAAAGACCCAAAATTATTTTTTAAAATTTAACTCGAACAAATATATTCGATTCGATTCGTATTCCATTTCACTCGACTCGATTCTAAAATTTTTTAAATTAAATTAGAATGATAAAATATAATTCGTCAACTCGATTAACTCAAAACTTTTTCATTCGATTCGATTCGATCGAACGCTCACCCCTACATAAAACAGCCTCTGATGCTAAATATGATCAACAAATTTAACATCCTCAGGGCACACAGACAAACTTGGTAGGGTTTTAACAAAGCCATTGCAATTAGCATTGTTTCGACTGGCTTTGCCCAGTACAAGCTTTTTCAGTTTTTCTATATCATTTGGTAATATATTGTCCGCTCATCTCTTAGCAAGTTCAAAGCTATATTGTGAAATTATCATAAGATAGCCATTTTAAGAAAAACCCTTTTCAGGTATTGTATACTAGAGGGGTATTAGAGGTTGAGATGGCAACAGAATAAATAAACACGATGTAATTTATGCTTGATAGTCAAGGATTCGAGCAAAATCAAAAAGATAAGATGGAAGGAAACTTTTGATTCAAAGCATTAAGTATTAGCGGGACAAAATGCGCAATCAGATGGAATCTTTACAGGACTCATCAACTGTTATTAATTTCAAGGCCTTGAATAATAGACCGGGATAGTTTACCTGCCTTTTTAACTTGTAAACTGCAGTTGCTTCTTCCGAATTCCAAACTTCAGGACACTGTCCTCCCATAGCAAATGGATGAAATATACAGATTTTTCAACCATTTATCCTGAAAAACAGATAAGTGGGATAAATCAACTATTTAATTACATTCCTCGTGAGTTAACATTTACGAATCATTTTATTGTATAAAATAATACTACTAGCAGGCAATCTTCAGCCTTGCCAAAATCATGCAAAATTAGATTACCTTTACATGGGTACTAGGAAAAGTAGATGTACGCAAAGTTTCTTGCATTACATCTTGTGATTTTCTCTTGGACGCACTAAGTATGAATGCAGCTTGGTCCTCTGTAGCAGCTGCTGCGGTAATCCGATATCCTTTTTCCCATCTTCTATGAATCCCCTCACTTGGATAAAGGAAATCGAGTTCAACAACCTAGTCAGCAAGTGCAAAAAGATGTAAGTGATTGCTGCAGTATCATACAATTGAGTATTATTCAGCTGGAATTAGGCAACCTGAGTAGGATAGCCTGCATTACGGGACATGACAATGCCCCATTTGCTGCCTGCAGCGGTCATTGAGGTCACAGAGAAGCCTTCTTTCCACTTCTTATTAATCCATTTGAAAGGAAATACGTCACTAACTTTGTAGGACTGTTGCGTGTAGGGTGTACCTTTAGTAGCAGTAAGGAGAAAACAGCATTGAACTTCACAACATCAATTTCCAGGTAAAGTTCATGAGAAGTGATCTACTAACAAGATAATCATGACAGGAGAATTTGTCTATTTTTCCTAATCAAAGAACTTAGCATGAGCTGAACTACAAGACTACAACAATCAGATATTATAGTCCCAAAGCCTTGACAGTTTGGTATAACTTTCCACACTATACATACAACAGCCCACCGTTTTAGATAATGTTTTTTTTTTTTTTTTTTTAATTCAAATATTTATGTTCACCAAATAAAATAAGGCAAACATGAAATTACCCTTTGACATTACAACCAGTGCACTGCCATTGCAAGCACCAGCAACTGACGTAATGTAGTAATTCTTCTCCCATTGTTCCATTATCCATTCCTGATCATATAATCAGTAAGAAGCCTGAGACTTCAGTAATAAGAAGGATTGAAACTGAAAAGCTGAGAGCTGAGAACCAGTTAGTTCTACCTTATGCAAAAAGATAGGAGATAACTCATAAACCTGAGATGTGAAACCTGTCCCTGCATCCATAACAATGGCCCACAGATTCAATGATGAAGCTACACAGCTAATATACAAGCCATCTTCTTTTCCTTTCTCCACATGTTGCTGGAGTCTTGAATCTATAACATTGTAGTGATACCTGCAATTAGTATTGCAAGTATTGATAAAAAAGGATGAAGAATCTAATACCAAAAGTTGCAGGAGATACCAAATTCCAAAAAGAAACAGCAATGGTTGGCTTTTCATGACCACTTTACTTAATTATTCCTAAAAGAAACAGCAATGGTTGGCTTTTCATGACCACCTTACTTACTTATTCCTTCTTCATCTTTTTTTTTTTAACTGGAGGTTAGATGGATTTCCACCATTGCCCCATTCAGGTTATCAGTGAAGCATATGAAACAGCCAAAATACACATGCACTTGTAGACACAGTTAAAAGATAGTCTTACACAAGATGCAAGATCATTGGTTTGGAATAGAATTTTCACCTCTGTTTCATTGGATTTCTGGAACTATATACTGTGATCCACTGAGAAGCAGGAGAACCTAGCCGAAGTTTCTTCCTAAGCTGCTCACCATCTTCCAGCTCAAAAAGTGCCCTTCCCCTTTTTTGACCCAGCTGATGCATTGAGGTACATCAACAAATACTAAAGTTAAAAAATCCAAACATTTTTGGTTTAAAGAGAAGGTATTGGCACAAGTTAAAATCCCAATTCCCAGGTAACCACCTTAATAGCTCCATCAATTTGGATAGGACGTATTGATGAATTGAAATCAATGCTATTATGGAAAAGAGAAATGAGCTTTGAGTAATTTGGTTCTTCATCAAATTTCATGTTGGTCACAATCTCAAGAAATTGTTGAAAAGGAGGAGGGCACAAGTAACAAAGCATCTCAGGAGAAGTTGCCATCTTCTTCTTACAAACAAGAAATCCTTTGTTCTCCCCCTGCAGCCCCATAATACATCAAAGCATAACACATTAATGACAAAGGACAGCAATTAGGCTACAAAGTTCTAATTGCAAATACAAACGGTTGAATAAACTTACAATGTAACCTTGCCAGGGAAGTTTTCCTCTAAGTAAAAATATTAGTGTATAAGCCAATGACTCAAGGTCATCCCTTCGACTACCTGTCCTACCCAAATGAGCATGCACACTTGCATAACGTACAGTTCCCCTAAAACAGAAGGAATAACAATAAATTCAAAATCTTAATCTAAACAATTAAATTCTTGTCGTCCTTCAGTCGAATAAGACCAGGCAAGTAAGCTGGGAAAATTATGCTAGCTACTTAATGAAGTCTGTAAACATACATCTCTGTACAAATAATAAATAGATAAACAAATAGGGTCATACTCCTATCATAACAAAAGTCAGTTACCTAAATACATCAGGCTTTTGGTCATAATCTACATGACGTCCAGAAGCTGCCTCCTTCCACCTCGAAGCTGAAAAGAACCAAAAATTATAGGCCACTCTACAAATGGCATGTTATAGAATAGGAAAGCAATTATACCCAAACCCAGATCAACTAAATACAACTTCTTCTCATTTGAGGTCCCAGGCTGACCAAGCAAAAAGTTCTCAGGCTTAACATCTCCATGTACAAAGCTGAAGTAGAGAAAAGAAATGTGGGCAAATTACAAGTAAAAAATGTGAGTAAAGAAAATGGAATGCAACAATTTCAAAGTACCCTTTGTGATGAAGCTGCTCTAAAATTGATATTGCCTCAACTGCTATACAAGCAACCATATCTTCTGTAAGCCTATATCAAGAGCAAAAACAAGAAGATATAGTGGCATCAATGTGTTTGTTAAAAAAAAAAATTAAAAGCATAAAATTTTAAGAAAACTGATAATAAAGTAAAAATGAAAAAGAACTTAAAAGAGTAATGGTCCCATACATCTGGTTGTTTGAGTTCCAAACATCCCATAAACTTGGACCAAGCATATCCATAACCTAGTCACAAGATTCACAGAAACATCAATAAAGACTCCATTTCTTGTTTTTTTCCCCTTTGTCCAAAATACAACAGTGGATTTGAAACTCTTTACTAAGAAACTCACGAGTATGTAGTAGTCCCCTAGTTGACCCTTGTAATGAACCGATGGAAGTCCATAGCAGCCATTAAGAGAGCTGAATGATAATTTTGAGAAAGTAAAATACATTAGGTCACAAAATTTGAAGTTCAAATGACTGCAAGGGCCAAAGTCAGCATACCTGTATACTTGCCACTCATAAGGAGGACCAGAACTACATCCCTTACCATTTCGATGCTCAAATTTCAAAGCAACCTGCAAAATAAAGTAGGATAACGGCATTAGCAACAGATTTGACTTCCTGTTAATTTTGTTTGGGTTCACTGGAATAGCAAGTGAAAGAGAACCTCAAAGGCATCAGCACCAGTGCATCCTATGGCACTAGTGATCCTTCTTCCAACATAAACTTGTCCAAAACCACCTTTTCCCAACTTTCTATCCAACATGTACACAGGAGAGTTACCAAATTGTACCTGCCGAAGGAGAAGCAGATTTCACATCAGTGTAAATAACTTGAAAAGTCAATTTGGAGATGATAAATATAAGTGAATTGGTCAGCGATTTCTTTTTCATGATAAGGGAAAGTAGGAACAGTTGAAGTGATTGCATAGGCCTATCTGGTCATTTACCTTCAACAGATTGACATCTGCACCCACTAACATGAGACTCTCATCCACTATTGTTCTAGTATAAGAAAAGTAAATTAATGGCCCCATAAGTCAGCTTACTATCGAAGAAAATTTGTACCCTTTCAGGAAGTGGACTAGTGCTTCCTTCTTCCTCAACAGCAACCAATCTTTCAGCAGTTTTCTCAACCGGGTGCTTCACTGGCAAGTTTATTCCAGTGCAACCCCTGCCACAAGCACCAGGGCCAACAAGCAAAGCATTGTCATCCTGGTTCATTGCTCTGCGTCCTCTACCTCGACCTCGACCTCTATTAGCTGATTATAGATTCATATTATACAAGGAAACATCGGTAACCTCAAATTGGATTGATTATAAACAAAGAGATTTGAAGACATGAAACCAAAAAGGTTATTACCACCACCACGCTGAGCAGTTGTAGCTAAGACAGCAGGGGTCTCCTGGTTGTCATTGATCCTCTTTGATCGTCGAATTCCCCCTTTCAAATCTGGCATCCTTTTCTAAGAAAAAAGAGAGAGTAAAAGCTCCTATCAACCATTTTTCATGATATTTTATTTTATCATCATACACAATCCCAGAACTTTGGCAATTCATAACATATATACCAGTAAAATTCAATCAATTTCAATTTTATTGCAACCTAAAAAATTATATTTCAACAATTATACATCAAAGCTCAAGTTATAAGTAACGATAGTTGAATCACATGCTTAAAACATCAAAATCGTAAGCATGAACCATAATCTAAGAAAAAATCGACTGCAATTTCAGATTCATCCAAAGTTGCAAAACCAACACTCTGATCATCATCAAAAAAGAAAACACGGAAATCGCCATTGATCTTTTAAATAGGGTAGAAACCCAATTACTAAATATTGAATCCAAATCAGTTGAAACACAATTATATAATCCACAACCAAAAGAATAAAGAAAATAGTTTAAAACTTTACCAATTTAAAGAAAAAGTTAAAAACTTCAACAAATTTCAGCATCAGCCGTAAACAAAAGCCTGATCACACCAACATGAATTTGATTACTTGTAAATCAAACGATCATCCAAAAAACCGATTCCAAGGAACAAAAAAGAACATGTACAATTTTCTAACAAAAAAAAACATTAATAAAACCCAGAAAGCGATTCCCATAAAACAATGCACGAAATGAACAAAAACATTAAAACATACACAAACCGATTTGCCTCTTTTACTGGGTTTTTATTTGATCTATTTTTTATTGCTTTTGTTACAACAAAGCTCAAGGATGATAAAACGTTGGGAATATGATATATATATATATATATACCTTTTATATACCTTTTTGTTCGAAGAAGAAGAAAATGAAACAACGCAAACCAATCATGTGCTTCAAAAAGTTAGGTTCTTGAAAGAACATGAAAAATATGAAGTATTAATTGAGAAAAAATAATGCGATCGAAGGAAAAAACAATGTGTCATGGCTGTGGATGGCAGAGAGGAAGTTAGGAACGAAATTGGGAATTTGGAAGATTTGAGCCCTAAATCTCAACACCTGACTTTGCTACGACTTGGCTACGTAGGAACCCATTAAGGAGTTACGTGGAATTATTATTATTTAAAACGGATTTTCATTTTATTTTAAATAATGAATATTTTTGGGTCAATAATATTAAATATTGTTATGTCTTATACCAAAATTCATTTGGAAATGAGAAATTTAATTTTTTATTTTTTAGTTTACTAGAACTTAGATAACACATTAACACTTCTCGGTCACTTTTTCAAGTGCACATTTGCTAAAATTTTATTTTATAAATTACTTTTTTTCATTTTTTAATTTCCATATTTTTTATATTTTTATTTTATTTTATCAATTTTAAATTAACTTCAATCTACAAACCAATATGGATTTAGCTTTTAGCGAATTATTTATGTCTTCTTAGATATATTTATTTTTATTTTATTTAAAAATTAATATATTTCAATTCTCAATCTAATCATTTTATTTTGATTTAAATATTAAACTATTTTAGTGACCAACCCAATCATGCTTTATATATATTTTTCAAATGGTTATTTAATTTTTTAACAAACTAATTATTTAGATAATTATACTCATTTTTGTATTTGTAACCTCTTAAAAATAGTCAACATATATTTTTTATATTTTTTATATGAATGGTATAATTTATATTATATAAAAGGTTTATTTTTTTCACATTTAATCTTTATAATTTTATTTTTAATTTGGATAAACTACAATAAAAATGATTTAATTATATTTTTCTTTTATTATTGGCTAGCCATCAAGTCTTCATAAGTCTAAACACATTGAGTTACTCGAAAGAGTTTAACAGCAATAATAAATAAATAAAGACTCGAATAATTAAATTATTATTTCGTAATTTTTTATTATCGAGTGACAAAAAAAAATAAAATAATACATAATAAATCACCACTACTATAATCTACCCTTTTAAATTTAATCCCCACGTACCTGTTTGATTGAAGCTTTTCGTCCGATGTCAAATCACAAGAGCAAAAACACAAATAAAAATAGCTTGTCATGAAAAAACCAACACACGTTCATATTTAATTTTAAAAGTTAAAACCTATAAAAATTATTTTTTATCCCGTGAAACCATTTTATTTATCTCATTAACGAGGTATTAGGTATTGCATTGTAGTACTACATATTAATTATAAATGTTTTTGTTATATACTTTTGTAACTTATAATTATATCAATAGTTTAACTCACTTAGTGTAAGGCAGATCATATGATAAAGAATAAGACGAGTGAATGTGGAAACGGACCCCATGGATATGTCAGGATCGCATCTAAAAAATCATCGCTGGACAACTTTAGTAAATGAAATCTAATAAAAGCATCCCTTTTCTGTCAGAGCTATGGGCTTTTATAGCTTTAACCGCATTTATGAGTTAGTACATATTAACAATTGAACATTTTTTTTATCGTTCCGAATGGAATAGAGTAGTTGAAATCAAAGATGACGATTAGCGAGTCAGGTCAACACGAGCACTAATAGTTTCGAGGGGGGGATGTCCTTGACGATTTAGTGAAACCCTGTAAATGTTATTCTAAGGAGTGTTTTCAAGTAGTAAGAACATAACAAGGTCCAATAAAAAATTATTATTTCGTACGTAGTTGAAAGTCAAACCAATAATTAAAAAAAAAAAAGACTTTTTTTTGGCATTAGGGAGAAATTTGAAGCAACACTAATCATCCTCCAAACCCCTGAGAAAAGAAAACTGAAAACGTTTTGATCTATCGATTGGGTCATATGAATCTAAATATATTCCAAATTCTCACTGGATTTATTTGCTGCATGGAGTTACAACACAGAGATAGGAGAGAAGAAAATTCAAAATTGCTGCAATTTCTCTCACTGGATATATGGAGAAAATACATAAAAAATCATTTATAGCTCATATACCGATAAAAATAAAATATAAAAAAAGATCATCAATGGATGCAATAGGTAATCGCCAGAGCAATTAAAAGGAGAATGTAAGCAATTCCTTGATCAATGGCAGTACCATAGTTGGACGGAAGTGGTGCAGGCGATGAACCCATGCTTTGACCGTAACTGAGCTCCGAAAGTGCCAAGAACAAGAACCCTATGGCTGAAACTACATGCAGCTTCCTCATCTTCGAATCAAAATACTAGGATTAATCAACGAGAAATTCTGTTTTTTTTCACCGGCGAAAAAAAAAAGAGCAGTCGAAGAGAAGAAGGATGTTTGTGAATGTGAATTTGCGAGAGGAATTAATGGTATTTATATTGGGAGAGCGTTTATTGTGGGTTAGGTTTAGGTCTGCAATTTCCGGGAAAAGAAAATTGAAAGGTCTAGAAACTGATGCACGCGTCGTCGTAGATGCGAGAATTTTTGACTCAGTTGGTGGCTTACGTAAAACCATGAAAGATTGACCTACTAGGATTCTAAGGTAACTTCCCAGATTTATCTACTAGTTTTTTATTTTGATTTGTTTTTCCGTAGATATTCATCCAGATAAATTTTTTATTTAATTTTATCTTCTGTACCTATATTCTTCCATCATTTGAAATTTAGATTAGTGGTGTTGAATTCAAGGATTAAATTTAATTATTTTCAAGTATTTGGATTATATTTGAATTTTAAAATCTTATTATTTACTTTAATATCACATTAGCCCAAACTAGCCTTGGACAGTAAAACAGATAAGGATACATGTGATTATACAAAAAAAAAAATAGATAATATAAGATTTAGCCCCTGAACTTGATAACTAGATTTATTTTAGTACTTATACTTTTTTTTGTTCACTTTGACACTTAAACTTGATAAAAGAGTCCATTTTGACCCCTAAACTTAAAAAATATAAAAATTTGATGATGTAGTACTCTGAGATTGTGTCACATTATCACTTAAAAATTACAAATTTTATATAAATTTAATTTTTAGGTGACAATATGGTACAATTACATTCAGTGTTTTAATAACCAAATAGATGGTTGAATAGGTCAGACCACTAGTTCTCGTTTTAACCAATTCAATTGGTTCGACATCGGATCAACAATAATTAAAGAAGTAATTTAAATTCATAAAATTATTAAATCGGTTGAACCTGTTCAACTGTTGATTTTTTAATCGATTTTTAATTTTATCAATTTTAAGCAGTTTTTGAATCGATCAGTTCATTTCATTTGTTTGTATTGTTATTATATCAATTGATTATCGGTTCGTCTGATTCGATCATTTTTCAATAACATTGGTCTTATTACTAAATCTTGACAAAATTCAAGTTCATGGACCAAATGGATCTAGTTACTAAGTTCAAGGACCAAAGTGAAAAAAATACAAATATAAAAAATTATATTATCCTAAAAAAGAAAGAGTGAAGGGATTATGTTTCAAAAATCAGAATAATACAGAGACTGAAGGCAGAAATAGACCCATTTTTATTTATAGTTATGATAAACGTGAATACGTTTCAGAATTATTATTATGAATTTATGATGATAAGTACGACACGATGAATAAAGAAAAAGGCATGCTGATATCATTATTTGAAGCCTGAGGTCTCACCGGTCGTGATTGGCTACCCTTATGTTCTTTTAATATTCGGTAGTTTAGAATAGTAGTATTTTTCTGGTAAAATGTCTCTTCCACTTGGACCATGACTAAGAGTTTTATGACTTTTATTTTGGTTTTCTCTCTTCTAGTTAAAT
The DNA here is from genome assembly GCA_025506655.1 of Gossypium rotundifolium. Taxonomy (NCBI): domain Eukaryota; kingdom Viridiplantae; phylum Streptophyta; class Magnoliopsida; order Malvales; family Malvaceae; genus Gossypium; species Gossypium rotundifolium. Next base: position 196,743,059 of record CP106734.1, on the reverse strand, counting down.
TTGAATTTTATGTTCTAATTTCAATTTTTGAAGGAAAATAAAATATTTATATATACATTTTTTAATTAAAAAAAGGCTAATGTGCATGATTTTAAATTTATAATAATCTCAAATTCGCAATTCAAAGTTTTACTTTTCTTTATTACGATTCATATAGAAGCTAAAGTTGTCGTATTGTTGCTAAGGGCATCCCAAACATTTCAAAGTAAATAGGTCAAATATTTAGTTTTCAGGGACGAAGTCAGAAGAATTTTTTAGGGAGAATCGGATAAAATTTTAATTTTTTATAGTTTATATTTTTATAATTTATAAAGGATTAAATCAAATTTTTATAATTTTAGGGGGGCCAAAGTATAATTTTATCTTTACTAATTTAAATTTTGTAAAAATTTAAGGGCTAAAATTATAATTTTATATTTTAGGGGGGTCAGGGCCCATGCCAGCCTCCCCTAGCTACGCCCCTGGTAGTTTTTGCTTTGCTGTTATGAATTTTGAAATTAGTTGTAGATACAAGAGTCTAGGTTTGATCTTAAGCAATTTTATTATTCTTCCTCAATTATCATAAAATTTTGGTGAAGATTTTAGACTCTAACTCCACAAGCAAAGTTAGAGGGTTGACACTACTGGCAGATCTAAGCTCCTAAAATGAAAAATTTTCTATTTAGATTTTTTAAAATGTATAAAATTTTAAATTAGTAATGATACAAGCGCACTTTGACTCCTTAAAAATATAAAAAATTAATTTAATTTTCTAAAAATTATAAAGATATAAACTATTAAAAAACGAAATTATATTTTTACTATCATAAAAATATATAATTTAATTATAACTCCTCCAAAAAAAAAAAATTCTGACTTCACTCGTCCCACCTTAATGAAGAACTGTTCTTCCAAAGGACCCAACATCACTGTTCTTCAACTCTTTCTTTAGCAACACCCTCAGACTCTGCGTTATTTATTCCAAGTTATAATAAACAATTTTAGTTGTCATTAGTGAAGATTGTACAAACCATTTTTTGGAAATCGACAAGGGCAATTCGCACCCATTTTATAATAAACCAAACCCCAAAAAAAATTAAAAAAAAAATGCCCAAAATTAAAGATTTTTATCGGAGTTTAAAACCCAGCCACCGCCTCCGACCCATTTATGACATGGTGTGATCGGATCACCTAGGATTTACTTTGAAAAAATGGGATAAACATTTTGTTTTACTAAAATCTAGTTTTATTATTTTCGGAGTTTTGAAAATCGGGTTCGCAATTAAGTCCCGTCTTTGCATGCGAGGAAGGATTTTAGCCCCCTCCTTTCACGCCCAAAATTGGTACCAAAGTGATTAATTCTATGTCTTAATGTCGGAAGTTTGAGAATTTTAATACAATTTAATCCTATTTTAATTATTTTGCAATATTTTTAGTCTTTTGTTTTTACATTATTGTTATTATCATTATTACATTTTATATTTTATTATTAATGCATTTCACTAACTTTACTATTATTATTATTATTATTTATTATTTTGATTATATTTTCATTATTATTTGATTCTATTACTATTATTTACTATAACACATTATTATTTGTTATTTGAATTTTATTTTCACTATTATTTATTTATATTACTATTATTTATTATAATGATTGCATGTGTTATTATTTTATTTATCTATTATTATTAGGGTTGAGACGATTATTTTATTTACTATTATTTGTTGTTTTTATTATTAGGGCCATCTATTTTACTATTACTTTGTCCATATTATTGCTATCATTATATTATTTTATTTTTTTACATGTATATATTTTTTATTTTATATATTATTTCATGTATTAATTGCAATAATCATTTTTTACGTATCATCATCACTATTTCATTTTCATATACTATCATTATTACTTTGTTATTATCCTTTCTTGTCTTATTTATTCGCTATTTATTTTTATTTTTTATTTAAGTCCATTACTACTTTGTCATTATCACGTTATTATTATTATTATTATTATTATTACTATTAATATTATTATTTATATTTCTTTATTTACCACATTCACATCTACATTTGTTATCTTCATTTTGTATTATATTATCGAACAAAACATCATTCAGTAAAATTATCATATTTCATCTAAAAGATTTCAAAATGAGGCAATGTTTTGGTATTTAGAAATTAGAAATAGTGCCCTAACGTCTTTGGGTTGCGATTTTTCGTTTGACTAAATAACTTAACATCCTTTTACGAAGTTTCGCGAATCACGAGATGAGTTTGATTACGAGAGATTAAAACATCTAACATCCGTGATGTTTATATCGTTAGGACATAATATTGACTCAAGCCTTTTCTTAAATTCAAAGTTATCTCGAGTTCTTGAAATTTACTAAAAGGATGTTTAGTGTTTTAGTCAAACGGAAAATAGTGCCTAACGACGTTAGGGCACTATTCCCAATTCCTAAATAACAAAATATTGCCTTTATTTTAAAATCCTTTAAATGGGTGTAGCAATTTTATAAAATACATCGATCGGATTGAATTTAAGAAAGGGGTTGAGTCAAAATTTGAGATTTCTTTGTCCGAAAAGATATAAACATCATTTTGGTACCACGTTAGGACACGATGTTTTAACCCTTCTCGTAATCAAAGTCATCTCGTGATTTTTAAAACTTCGGAAAAAGGATGTTAAGTTATTTAGTTATTAAAATAAAATCCGATCACACCAAATAATGGTTATGGCACTATTTTATTCAATTTCTAAATCTGAAACAATGCCTTTATTCTAAAACCTTTAAATGAAATATGATATTTTCAAAATACATCTTGTTTAGTAATAATATGAAATCAATTGAAAATTACAATCTTTTATTGCGTGTTGTTTCAATTTGGGAGTGAGAAACTACTCCTTCGTGAGGTTTTCACCTCCATGCGAGGATAGTGGATCGCTTTGGGATACATCCGTACCTATGTCTTCGTGAGATTTTCATCTCCGTGCGACCATAGGAAATGTATCCCCGAATGAACTTCGGTCTATATGAGCCTATAATGGGTGAAGATCGAGAATCTGCTGGTTCAGTACCCTCCTTAGAACCAAACCTCATATAGTAAGCCTAAAGAACCCACCTAGGTAGAGCCATGCCAAACCCAGTGGTTAACAAATTAGGTACTTTTATTCTTTGCCTATTGTGTATGAAATCTTGATTTGCTTTATTTTATTTTTGCATGGCATATTCATCAAAAAGGTGTTGATTCGTTCAATTGCCCAAATAGATAGCTTGTCATGGAAAGGGGTTTCTTGATAGAGTGGAGGACAATGCGACCGTCCTGGATATGGTAGAGAAGCAATGCGTGAAGAAAAGGTGATAGTCTTACGAAGGACACGTGTCGAATTATGGGACTTCACGCGCATCGTGTCACCCAAAATAATCGAGAGATAAAGAGATATGGAGTCAATACGATGAGATAGCAAATCAATAATAAGAATAATATGCCGACATGATAGCGATTCCGAGCTATATCAAGTGTTTTATCGGAAAGTGGACTGGTGCCTACTATAATATTATACTAATATGAATAAGACACATATGTAATATTAATGATAAAATAAAATTAGTGATGAAAAATTAAATAATAAAAAGAGATTGTAAGTGCATCCCCTAGAGAAATTTAAGGGATTTGATCATAGCACAACCGGACGTAAAGAAAAGGGTTGACATTTTGCCTTGAGCATTTATGGATTGATTATTTTCCCTAAAGCTCTAGGGCATGTAGGCGAGGCGATCTCAGATTTATTTGATGATTGGATAGAAGAGTCACACCCATTCCTACAATTCGGTGAAACTTTCGTGTCTCTAAGCGTGTCGAAAGCGGGCGAAGGAAGATTCACCGGTTGTGCTGTGACTCTTGCTAGTATGGTTCAACAATCATTTTGGAAGCGGAAAAAGGCACCGGTCGAATCTTCTCCGAGGATTATTCCCGCTAAAGGATTTAGTAGCTACACCAAGCGAGACGATCTTACGGAAGGAAAATGGATGACGATTACGCAAAAACCGCAAGAGGAAGGCGTAGAATGGAAAGCTCCTTTGATGATCCCCGATGAGATCCTATATCGGTGTGGAGATTTTGACTGGTTCTCTACTAGGAGTATGGGGAGCGTCGGATATGCTCCTCCCTCGTGTTGAGGCAAGTATAGATCGAGGCAGTTTAATAATATATAAGGTAATGGTAATAATATAAAATGATAGTAATAATAATAATAATAGTTAGAACCATAAGAATAATAATAACAAAATTACTAGTGATAGTGGACAGTACCTATAATAATATCGAGCTCGAAATATTAAACAAGATTTTGAGATACTAATAAATAAATAATGGTAAAGATATAAACAAAATAAATATAAAAGTAAATGTGAGGAAAATAGATAAATAATAATAATAATAAATAAATAAATAATACTAATGGTAATAATAACAATCAATAAATTGGATAATAAAAAGGGTATATATAAGTATATAAATAAATGAGAATAATAATAAGATGGTCAAAGGATAGAAAATAAGCAAATGGTAAGAACGCAAGCAACAAGATATGATAATAATCAACAATAATAATGATGAGGTTCATAAAAACAAATAGCAAATGATAATAATAACACTTCCCATTGGTTCGTGCACTAATCCGAATAAAGGTAATAGGATTTTGAAAATAATAAGGCAAAAGCTAACCTTCCCGGACAACTCGAGGATCGTTGCAAATGGTTAGAAGAAAAGTTTAAGAAATAGAGACTCGCTAATCATCGCTACGGGGTGGACGCTAAAGACTTGAGCCTAGTCCCAGACCTCGTACTTCCGCCAAAGTTTAAGACCCCAGATTTTGAAAAATACAATGGGACCACTTGCCCCGAAGCGCACATAACAATATTCTGTCGACGGATGGTGGGATATGTTAATAACGATCAAGCGCTTATTCATTGTTTTCAAGATAGTTTGGTAGGGTCGCGCCAAATGGTACAATCATTCGGTAGTACCAGATCAAGTCGTGGAAGGACCTAGCACAGCCTTCCGAAACAATCTGAACACGTAATCGATATAGCTCTGATCGAATCACGCTCCAAAACATGGAGAAAAAGCCAAATGAAAGTTTAGAGCAATATGCCCGGTGGAGGAAGTAGCCACACAAGTTCGACCACCGCTCTAGAAAAGAGACAACCATCTTTGTTTGTCAATACGTTGAAAGCTCCTTCATTAAAATGATCGAAAATCGATCGAGCGGTAAAATAAATTTGGAGAAAAATGAAAGACAATAAGAAGAAAAGAGAATGATATAAACAACATAGGTAAAAATTATTCAAAGCCTATTCTTGTGAGCCGACCAAGGATCTGTGACCCCGAGCATCGAGCCTCTTTAGGCAGGAGTCTAACACAAGGCAAAATACGGAGAAGATCCAATTCACGCCTATCCCGGTCTCATACAAGAAAATGTACCAGAAATTATTTGACACCCACGTTGTCTCCCCCCATTACTTAAAACTCTTGCGACCCCCGTGCACCTAAGTGGTATGATGCGAAGCACAATGCGAATACCATGCAGAATCGTGGGGCATTCTATAAACAATCGTCTCGCTTTTAAGAAACTAGTGGAAAGACTCATCCGGATGGGCGTTATAGAAGTCGAGGGTCAACATGATAGGCGAAGATCGAGAAGAAGAAGTTAAGAGGGATATTTCCGATGTGAAAACCCCAATGAAACAGTGCGGAAAGAAATGATAAAAGGGATTGATTGTGACATGTCCAAGAGGAAAGCATGAAGAAACACGAAAAGTTGTGAATTTCATAACTTGGAAGGCACGAAATCCAAAGTTGCACCGAGTTAGAATCTTTGACAGTATGAAGAATTAGAATTCTTTGAAAGCAATGAAGGCGAAAGAGGAAACATCGCACATTGGAGGATGAGTTAGCAGAGAAAAGCCTCGGAGGTGAGCTATCCTCAGTCACCATCTTACGATCAAAGGCGGCGGAGTAAAAATAAACCCAAAAATCGTGATTGAAAGCCTCATGCTTTTCATCGAAGACAACCAAAAGACTCGGGGTTATAAGCGAACGTGTGATTCTCGAAAAAGGGGTCCGCCCACAAAAGGGAGCAGAGTATCCTAAGATCGTGATCCGAAAACCGTAGCCTTTTCATACAAGGATGACAAGAAGGTCCCTGGAACTATAAGCGCAATGTGACGATTCACGAGGGTCAATTTGAAAACAAAAAAGGAAGGAAGGACCTCGTTGTAATGCGCTAAAAGGCAAAGGACTAAATCAAGAAATAACCCTTTCGCTCAAGATGCGTAGCATGGACAGGACCAAAATGTAACAAATGTGAAACATTTGGGCCCGATTTGAAAATTAGAAATATCTAATTGAAAAGAGCTGAAAAAGCGGAAGGGCCAAAAGCGCAAATAACCCCTTTTGCAAAAACACGCGGATCCCCTGGAGCGGGTCGGGTCGCACGCGGGTCAAGGCTAAAACGACGTCGTTTGGTGCTCGAGAGACCACAAAACGACGCTGCTTTGGAGGCCTATTTAAGGCACCAACCCTTCAAAAAAAATCATTTTTCTCTCCTCTAAAAAAAACTGGTTCCTTCCTCTTTTCTCTCAAAGGGGTGCCTCCGGTGAGTGGTCGGTTCTCACGTCGCCGGTGCTGAGTTCCGCCACCGCCAGTGGTATTTAAAAGGTAAAACTTTTTTGTTGTTTTTTTATTTTTTATTACCAGTTCATATATATATATGTATTTAAGTGTATCTGCGAAAATAAAAAAAATAAAATATAAAAGGGTTTTGAAAATATAAAAAAAAATCACCTTTTCCAGTTTCTGTTTCAATATTTGCAGATCTACTTTGTTTTTTGCTTTTTCTTCTTTTGGGTTTGAATATGTCTTTCTTTTTGTATTGATTTCGAAAAAAAAGAATCCCCTTACAATGGATCTTAATCGGCTTTTTATAGCCATTTACAAAATATTTTTTGTATTTTGTTCGGCTCCTGTTTCTGTTTGCGTGTTCTTTTCCTTTTGCAGGGCATGTGGAGTAAGTAGAGGGTCGGTGGTCGATTGTCATGTGGTATGCTGCATGCAGAGGGCAAGTCTTGTGTCGAGGCGGTGGCTGGGTTTTCGAAACCCTAGCATTTCGATAAAAAATTTTAATTTTGGGCCTTCCGGACCACTTGTGAAAATGGGTCATTTGGGTTTTATTTTGTTTTTGTTTTGTTTGTTGGGTTGTACAATTGGGTTTTAATTTTGGGTTTGGTAGGGCAATTTTTTGGGCTTTGTATGTTGCCCTCTTTGCTCATTTTCGTAACGAGAATAGAGCAAAGACTTAAAAAGCCAATGTTGCCGGCCTCCGAAGTCTTGGCCTCTCAGCGCTTTTCTTCAAGTAGCCTCATCCCGATCCTCCACATCTTGTTGCTTTGATCCACTTCACCGATATGTGGCTTCAATCTGCTTCTTCTGCGACTTCAATGGGATGTGACTTGTTTATTTTCGATCCGCTTCTTGCAAATTTAGGAATGTCTAAATCGCTATCTTCAACTGATCCTTGCAAACTCAAGGATCACCAGACCGATATCTTCGATCCGCTTCGCAACTTCGGGAAGGTCAAATCGCTTCAATCTGATCCTTGCAAACTCAAGGATCACCAGATCGAATCTTCGACCGCTTCCGCAACTTCGGAAGGTCAATCTGCTTTCATCAATCTGATCCCAAGAACTCGGGGATCACCAGATGAATCTTCGACCGCTTCCTACAACTTCGGGAAGGTCAAATATGCTTTCTTCAATCTGATCCTTGCAAACTCAAGGATCACCAGATGAATCTTCGACCTTCTTCCCGCAACTTCAAGAAGGTCAAATCTGCTTTCTTCAATCTGATTCCTACAAACTCAGGGATCACCAGACTGATTTCTTTGATTTACTTCTTACTTTATGGGAATTTCGAAGAAATAAGAATTCAGGGAGAAGAGATTCGTAGTCTCCATCTTCTCTACCAAAACTTCAAAGAAATAAGGACTTATCTTCATTGTTAACTCAGGGAGACGGGATTTGTTATCTCAACCTACTTCACTGGAACGTCGAGGAAATAAGAATTCAGGGAGAAGAGATTTGTAATCTCCATCTTCTCTACTGAAACTTCAGAGAATTAATGATTGATCCTCATTGTTAACTCAGGGAGTCGGGATTTGTAATCTTAACCTACTCTACTGGAATGTCGAGGAAATGAGAATTCAGGGAGAAGAGATTCGTAGTCTCCATCTTCTCTACCGAAATTTCAAAAAATTAAGAATTTATCCTCATTGTTAACTCAGGGAGACGGGATTTGTAATCTCCATCTGCTCCACTGGAATGTCAAGGAAATGAGAATTCAGGGAGAAGAGATTCGTAGTCTCCATCTTCTCTACCGAAACTTCAAAGAATTAAGAATTTATCCTCATTGTTAACTCAGAGAGACGAGATTTGTAATCTCAACCTACTCCACTGGAACGTCGAGGAAATAAGAATTCAGAACTTTTCAATTTGCTTCCTTACTATTTTCAGGAAGACTTCAATCTTCAATCTGCTCCCCTACCATCTTGAGGGAACGAAATGTGAACTTTCCAATGTGCTTCCTTACTATATTCAGGAAGACTTCAATCTTCAGTCTGCTCCACTATCATCTCTAGGGAGTAAAATCTCAACTTTTCAATTTCCTTCCTTACTATCTTCAGGAAGACTTCAATCTTTAGTCTGCCCCACTACCATCTTGAGGGAACGAAATCTGAACTTTCCAATGTACTTCCATACTATATTCAGGAAGACTTCAATCTTCAGTCTGCTCCACTATCATCTCTAGGGAGCAAAATCTCAACTTTTCAATTTCCTTCCTTACTATCTTCAGGAAGACTTCAATCTTTAGTCTGCCCCACTACCATCTTGAGGGAACGAAATCTGAACTTTCCAATGTGCTTCCTTACTATATTTAGGAAGACTTCAATCTTCAGTCTGCTCCACTATCATCTCTAGGGAACAAAAACTGAACTTTCCAATTTGCTTCCTTACTATCTTCGGGAAGACTTCAATTTTCAGTCTGCTCCACTACCATCTCGAGGGAATAAAATCTGAACTTCAATATCGTTACATCGTTCTTTGAAGAACCTGTCTTGTAGAATGAATTTTATGTGCTTATGCTTATACAAATGATGAAGATGCTATGATCAAAATGACTCAAAGCCTCTTAACTACACGTGTTATGGACGACACTTTCATGAATGCAGAATGCCGTGAGAATGGTCTTTTTACAATCATTAGGATGCAATGATCAGAATGAATCGAATGCTCCTAACTAAATGATAATGGATGACATTTGTATGAATGCAGAATGTCATGAGAATGGTCTTTTTATGATGATTTTGATGCAATGAGTCGAGTGCTCCTAACTAAACATGCTTTGAAATGATGTATGAATGCAAAATGAAATGATCCCTTTTATTTTAAATTCTTAGGGTCATCATTGCTCGTAGTCCATTAATGTTCTATCACTGATACGCTATCATGCTTTCTCGTTTAGCCGGTATCTTTGATAGAAAACCCAAAGAAATGATCATATTATGCTCAACAAGCTTGCCCCACTGTAATTTCAGGGTCTCTTCCACTGTACCTCCTGAGACATAAAGTTTGTATCTCTCACTGCAATTTAGGAGAATAACATTTGGTTTCTTCTATCCATCCTACTGTAACTCCGAGGTATAGGATCAATTTGATCTGTTACACCAGTCACTGGTGTGATGACCAGATATGTAGGCCTGATATGTGCATGAATGCAGAGTATCATTTTTCTTTTCTCGAGAATAATCCCTTTGACATTGCTCGTTATCTGTCAAGGTCGTATCACCGGCGAAATGTATCGTCTTTTGTTCAACCAATAAAAGGTCCAAAGAGATAATCATCTTTCTCCAATATTTTCAAACCTTGAAATGAGTGAGTTCTAAACAACAAATCTGCTTTCAGTCCTTGTATTATTCGAAGCTTCCGAGTAATATGCAAAACTCCTTTATGAAAGTATTATTAGTCCACTAATTGTTATTTCAATGCAAAATGCCCAAAAAGATTGCAACAATGGACAAAAGAAATTGATTGGAAGCATAGCTCAAACAAACAAGTTAATCTAAGCTAGCAAAGGTAATTAAGAAAGAATTCTATCGGTGGTATTTTGAAAGGGATAAAATAACCACAAGTAATGAAAATGGGTAAATGGAAACCAAGTGCCCCAGATATTGCAACTTGAGCTTCTGCTCCAACTTCTTGAGGACCATTTTGAGCTTAATATGTGTTTGGGGATGCAGAGTACTTTGTCGATGCCCCAAGACGTAACATACTTCTTCGAGCGTAGCAAGACTCATCAGTATGCCCTACTTTCGATCAAAATTTTGAGTCGCCTTTTTGGGTTTTCAACTCAATTACCCTTTGGTCTCAAAGCGCCCTTCATGGGTTTTCACCTTGGCCTCTCCTCTTTTCTTTTTCTTTTCCTTTTTCATGTTTTTTTTTTTGGAAAACTCTTTTTTTTATTGAATCAACTCACCGGATTAGGCGTGTCCTCGTCATCCATCTTGGTTAACACTCATGTTTCCATAGAATGTGCCTTCTTTCTTTGTATAAGGCATTTACTTTTCCTTGGAGTTCTTTTGGATAAGAAGAATCTCTTAATTCTAGGTCATTTTCCGAAATTCTCCGAGCGAACCTTTTTTGTCAAGCTCAGATCCGCTTTTGGTACGTTTGACCTCATCAATACTTTCAATTAAGCTTACCTGGAGGCATTCTCGCTTCATCTAATTCAATCCAAGCTTGGGAAAAAAAAATCTTATCTTTCAATAATTGTTTCCCCTTTCATAAACCAATGGGAAAGATGCCCCGGCAAAAGTCCTCGCCAACGTTCAAGAAACCTAGAAGGTAAATGGTAACTTCTATGCCAACCTTTACAAGTCCCATCGTTTTCAAAAATTTGAATGGTTTAGCCGCCATTCTTTGACCGATATGGTGTCTGATCTGTAAATTTGTGCCATCACGTTTCTTTCTGGCATTGCCACACACTTCTTCTTCTTTTTTGTTTTGTTTTTGTTTTTTATTTTTTTTTGTTTTTTTTTTTGAAAAATGAATTTGAAGTTGAAGTCAACGACTGTTGACTTTGTAATCTTGACATGTGAAGCGACCTTTACCCTCTTGGCAAGGTAACCAAAGGCTATGAACATGAATTGATATTGGCTCAAAGCTCTTGAGGAGACTGGTCTTGATAGCGTCCATGCCTCACATATAGGAATCCGCGTTTCAGTGGCCTCAACGTGTCTGGCTGTGATCATGCGATAATGTCTTGCCTTATTCTTACGAGGAGCTACACTTCTATCTTCATCCCCTTCGTTAGTTCATAGCGTCAGCTGACACTTCATAAGGTAGGATCTACATTGGGAAAGTAAGTTGCAATCTTTGTCATCTTCAAAGCCCTTAGATCCCTCTAGATACATATCTCACCAAAAAGGGAGTCAGCAACAGCGTCGCTCATGTCATTGATATCTGGGGGCCTGTTATGGAGATGAATAAAGGCTCGTAGAACAAAGGAATCTAAGCATGTTTATTGGTATCATGAATGAAGAATGGAAATATTTAGAAGAATATCTAAAGAATAAAAGAATAATAATGATGAATGAAGTGAAAAATAGAAGAAAATTCGCTCAAAAGACGGCGGAGATGCATTTCATTAAAAATAACGATGTCTTATACAAAGTCACATTTCACAAATGGGACCCTTATTGCTTCTAGACTTAAAGCAACAAGTGTGTTCCGAGTATTACTCTAGATTAGCTCTAAAAACGCAGGGATTTCTTCCACAGTCCCATTGTTCAAAACTCTCCTAAGCATATAAGGGCTTGAAAACTTTGTTCCCCAAATTCTCTCTTCGGATATGTTATTCAGGCTCCTCGATATTTCTTTTGGGCTCTTGTCTTATTCAAGGCGTCGCAACTCTCTTGCCTCTACCTCCAACTATTGCATTTACTACTTTGTCAGAGCGATTAGGTTTTGAAGAATCGTCGAACTTCACAATTCCCATTTCAATGAGCTTTTCGACCAATTTTTTGAAAGCAAGGCAGTTTTCTATTGAATGTCCTATAATCCCCGCATGATACTCATATTGAGCTTTTGTGTCGTACCATTTGGGGTATGGAGGCTGAGTTGGTTTTAAGTAATGAGGAGACACCACATGCGCATCAAATAAATTTTGATAGAGCTCCTTGTATGTCATCGGGATGGGCGTGAACTGGAGCCTTTCTTGTTAAGCTTTGAGTTAATATCCCGCCTGGGGGCTCTTGATGGTCGGTAGTCACCATACTTAATGGCTTCATGAATCGACTGAATATCCCTTTTCATACTTACTCATATTACTTGCTTCCTTTTCCTTCTTCTTGGGGTCTTCAAAGTTCGCTCTCTCCTTTTCTTTGTCTCTGTCGAACAATCGATTTGCACGATCATCCTCGTGGTTAAAATATGAGCCCTCGGAAGTTCAACAAGGTCAAGTATTAGTCGACATTGGGGTTCAATAATGGCATGTATCCCATGCGATCGCTGGCGTCTAGTTGAGTCGAAATATTTATCGTGAGTAAACGATTTCTTCATCATCATCCACACCGTTGACCATTGAACTACCCTTTTTTTCAAGTCCTCCAGTTAGTATTTTGGTTAACTGGCCTATCATATTCATTTGATCTCGCATATCTTGTTGAATTTTAGCCAATTGCTCTTGCATCAGTATTTGCCTTTGCTCTAATCTCTCCAACCTTCGGTCCATTGCTTCTAGGTTACTGAAATAACTTCACCTTATTAGGGTTTTTCCACAAATTTTAATGCACGTGATATGATGCAATGCAAATGCATGAAATGCAATACAAATGCATGAAATGCAAAAAGAAAGAGAGGCGTTGGTTGTGAATTCAATTTCATTAGAAGAACTTTTCTAGAAAATACGTTTCTTTACATAAAACGGATTGCATATACGGCTTTATCCTCATAGTCCAGGTGAAAACACCAGTCTTCTTCTTCGTATCCGGATGTTATGGTCGTGCCCCGTGAACTTTCTCAATGGATACCTCTTCTAGCTCCTTGTTGCTTGGTCCAGGCCGTACCTCTTTGCTCACTTAGTTTCTTTTAGAAAATGGAGACACGATGACTCTTCAATAATCCTTGTCGGCTTGAATCCTCAGGCAAAGTCTTGTATTCTTCTGTGGGTTATCAGTCCTCTCTCGTCGTTTACCTGGACTATGTTCGAATGACCGTATTATAATCCACTTTATCAAGTAACACATTTTCTTATGATAAACTCTTCTATTTAGCAATCAAATATGAATCAACACCTTCTTTCTAAGATGATGCGGTGTGATGCAATGCAATGCAATCACAAACAAAACAAAACACGTTAGCACAGGAGAAGTAAACAAAATAGAGTACCTATCCAGGTGACCACTAGAGGTTTAACATAGTTCTTCCTAAGGTGGGCTCCTAGGGTTTACTACATGTGGTTTGGCTCTAAGGTAAGGGTACCTGAACTAGCAGATTCCTCGATCCTCACCCATTATAGGCTCATTTAGACCGAGTTCAGTTCAGGGGAATACATTTCCCTATGGTTGCACGGAGATGAAAATCTCACGAAGACATAGGTACGGATGTATCCCGAAAGCGATCCACTATCCTGCACGGAGGTGAAGACCTCACGAAGGAGTAGCTTCTCATTCTCACTTAAGGGTGCGACCACAACGGTCATGCAATGCAATGCCAAGATTAAAACAACATGTAACAAAAGGATCGTAATTTTCAAATCGAACTTTCAAACTTCCGACAAAAGACAGAAAATAATCAATTTATGGCTTGACTCTCTAAATAGGTCCCCAGTGGAGTCGCCAAGCTGTCGTAACCATTTTTTGGAAAACGACAAGGGGCTCGACGTTGGGATTTAAAAATGAAAAAAACGGGAGTCGCCACCGACCTTTATATGGTGTGATCGGATCACCTTTACTTTAATAAAACATTTTGTTTTACTAAAATCGTGTTTTTGGTCTGCGGAGTTTTGAAAATCGGGTTCGGGAGTCGGTTACGCACGAGGAAGGATTAGCACCCTCGATACGCCCAAAATTGGTACCAAAGTGATTAATTAATGTCTTAATGTCGGAAGTTTGAGAAGATTTCCAAATTCAGATCTTTAAAAAATGTATTAGGATATTTGAGATTTATTTGTTTCGAGAGGATACAAACATCACATCCAACACGTTAGGACATGATATTCGAAGCCTTCGTAATCAAAGTTATCTCAGAGTTCTTGAAATTTACTAAAAGGATGTTTAGTGTTTTAGTCAAACGGAAAATCGTAACCCAGCACGTTAGGGCACTATTCCCCGAATTCCTAAATACAAAATATTGCCTTTATTTTAAAACCTTTAAATGGAGTGTAGCAATTTTATAAAATACATCGTATCGGATTGAATTTAAGAAAGGGGTTGAGTCAAAATTTGAGATTTCTTTGTCCCGAAAAGATATAAACATCACACCCAGCACGTTAGGACACGATGTTTTAATCTCTCGTAATCAAAGTCATCTCGTGATTCACGAAACTTCGTAAAAAGGATGTTAAGTTATTTAGTTAAACAGAAAATCGCAACCCAGCGCGTTAGGGCACTATTTTCCGAATTTCTAAATACGAAACAATGCCTTTATTCTAAAACCTTTAAATGAAATATGATATTTTCAAAATACATCTTGTTTAGTAATAATATGAAATCAATTAAAAAAAAATGATCGTAGATATAAATGTAGAAATATAAGAGTACTAATAATAATAATAATAATAATATTATGATAGCGATGATATCAAGCAATGATAATATTATACTAATATGAATAAGACACATATGTAATATTAATGATAAAATAAAATTAGTGATGAAAAATTAAATAATAAAATAATAATATATAAGGTAATGGTAATAATATAAAATGATAGTAATAATAATAATAATAGTTAGAACCATAAGAATAATAATAACAAAATTACTAGTGATAGTAACAATAATAATAATAAATAATATAAAAGCAGTTGATACTAATAAATAAATAATGGTAAAGATACAAACAAAATAAATATAAAAGTAAATGTAAAAATAGATAAATAATAATAATAATAAATAAATAAATAATACTAATGGTAATAATAACAATCAATAAATTGGATAATAAAAAGGGTATATATAAGTATATAAATAAATGAGAATAATAATAAGATGGTAAAATAAAATGGTAAGGCAAGAAGTAATAATAATCAAAATAATAATGATGAGGTTCATAAAACAAATAAAATGATAATAATAACAATAATACGTAGTAATGGTAATAGGATAAAAATAATACAACTTAATGTAACATTTAATGCAATGTAGAAATAAGGTTAAAACGATTAAATTAAAAAAAAATAGGTGAAAACAGCAAAAAGGGACTAAAATTGAATCACAAAGAAATATTGGGGTCAATTTGAAAACAAAAAAAGGAAGGAAGGA
This sequence comes from Gossypium rotundifolium, assembly GCA_025506655.1. Lineage (NCBI taxonomy): Eukaryota > Viridiplantae > Streptophyta > Magnoliopsida > Malvales > Malvaceae > Gossypium > Gossypium rotundifolium. The sequence goes on along the minus strand of CP106734.1, from coordinate 196,727,470 downwards.
CCTCGTTGTAATGCGCTAAAAGGCAAAGGGACTAAATCAAGAAATAACCCTTTCGCTCAAGATGCGTAGCATGGACAGGACCAAAATGTAACAAATGTGAAACATTTGGGCCCGATTTGAAAATTAGAAATATCTAATTGAAAAGAGCTGAAAAAGCGGAAGGGCCAAAAGCGCAAATAACCCCTTTTGCAAAAACACGCGGATCCCGAGAGCGGGCCGGTCGCACGTGGTCAAGGCTAAAACGACGTCGTTTTGGTGCCTGAGAGACCTGCCCAAAACGACGTCGTTTTGGAGGCCTATTTAAGGCACCAACCCTTCAAAAAAAATCATTTTTTCTCTCCCTCTCTAAAAAAAAACTGGTTCCTTCCTCTTTTCTCTCAAAGGGGTGCCTCCGTGAGTGGTCATTGCTCACTCGCACGGCCGAGCTCGACCACCGCCCAGTGCGGGCCTAAAAGGTAAAACTTTTTTGTTGTTTTTTTTTTTTTTATTACCAGTTCATATATATATATATATGTATTTAAGTGTATCTCGAAAATAAAAAAATAAAATATAAAAGGGTTTTGAAAATATAAAAAAATCACCTTTTCAGGTCTGCTTCAATATTTGCAGATCTACTTTGTTTTTTGCTTTTTCTTCTTTTGGGTTTGAATATGTCTTTCTTTTGTATTGATTTCAAAAAAGAATCCCTTACAATGGATCTTAATCGGCTTTTTATAGCCATTTACAAAAGATTTTTTTGTATTTTGTTGGCTCTGCTTTCATTTATGTGTTCTTTTCCTTTTGCAGGGCATGTGGAGTAAGTAGAGGGTCGGTGACCGACTGTCAGTGGCGGTGGCTGCGGCGCAGAGGGGCAAGTGCGGTGTCAGAGGGCAGGTGGCTAGGGTTTTCAGAAACCCTAGCATTCTGATAAAAAAATTTTAATTTTTTGGGCCTTCTGGGCCACTTGTGAAAATGGGTCTGTTTGGGTTTTATTTTGTTTTTGTTTTGTTTGTTGGGTTGTACAATTGGGTTTTAATTTTGGGTTTGGGCCGGGCAATTTTTTTGGGCTTTGTACAAAGATAATGAAATTTAAAACTCAAAAGATCAACAAGTTTTAAAAATCCACCTTCTTATCTGGTATGCAAAACTTGTATGGATCCTTTTTGGTACCCTTGTTTTTATTTGTATCAATGTCAGCACCAGAGTTTTTCAGTCTCCTGGCATCCACCTGTGTTGAAGCCCTCAATTAGCATTTCATTGCAGAGGGATCCATTTATAATGTTATCTTTACCTTCAAGCTTTGTAAATGTGTGTCAGGGATATAACACATTAATACTCGGATTTATAATAAACCATATGAAATGTTCATCCTCACACTAATATATATAGATAAACTAAAATATATATATTGTGGAGTAAACTTATAGAGTAAAATTTTCATAAATTATGCGTAAGGTATTTATGGTAAAGACAACCACGTGTGAAATTAAAATTAATTACTTTCATTTTGCAAACCAAATCAGCAACCAGTTGAAGTAAAAAAAAGTATAAATGCAGGATCAAAGTAATGTATAATTGTAAATCAAACGCATAATTTAGCGGATGAACTTAAAATCTAGTTGGACTGCCACGTAGGATTATCGTTAGGAAGATAACGGAACTTAATGGAAGAGTGATCACTTAGTAACAAAATAATAACATAAGTGACTAAAACGTAACATTTCAAACATAAGTGACTAAAATGTAATTTGAGGCAAACAAAAGTGACTATTTTTGTAGTTTCATATAATAATAATTATATTAAGAATTTTATTAAATTATATTTATTAATAATTATGTTAAAATATGGTTAAATTATTTATTATTTTTATTAAATTATTTTAATAATAATCTTATTAAAATTTAATAACAATAACAATAATCATCTACCTAAAAAATTCTACTAAGTGTATTCGGTTTTTTTTATTTTTTTCTTATGCTATTACAATATTATTTCATTCAACCAAACACAAGAATACTATTACGCTTCTATTCTATTCCATTCAACCAAACAATTGAATTACTGATTAGAGCTCTGTTCCATTACAGCTCTATTCAATTACAGCATTATTCTATTACAGTGAACCAAACGTACCGTTAATGACTAATTAGATATTAGTTGATAGTTAGAGCGAGAAAAGATTATATAAAATTGGGATATTATGTTATTTTAATATTTTTATCTTAAATTTGATGACACGTTATTTTATACCTCTTTTTAATTATTTAATAATATTTTAGTAAATTTTTTCATGCCATTGAACTTTGAATTCGAACCTTGAAACCTAAATCTGAACTCGAAACCTAGAATCTTGAACTCAAAACTTGAACCCTAAACTAGGCCTTTTGGTTCAAGGTTCGGTTTAAGATTTAGAATTAAGAGTTCGAATTCAAGATTTAGGGTTTGAGTTTAAATTTAAGATTTAAGTTAAAAAAAATTACTAAAATTATGTATGAATAACATAAAATAAATTATTGAAATATCATTAAATAATTAAAAATGGATAAGGATGACATGGCATTTCTCTTTTTAAAAATAAAAATACAAAAAATTTAGAATGCAAGTATTGAAATATAATTATATCCAAGGATAAGAATACATTTTTTTACTGATTCTTGATGTGAAAAGTGCATCATCCTACAGTCATTTTTGCTTCTGATTTGACGGATTTAAACAAAAAAGCTGGATCAGACATTGAGATCCAGCCAATGGGTCACATGGAGCTAATAAAGAGCTTCCTATCTGGATTCAATGCAACAAGGTTCTGTTTAGAAATAAAAAGCCAAATCCTCTACATGTATGATTGACAGCTAAATGTTCTAGTTGTGGCAAAAGCACATTAAAGATCAAATTGGCTAATTATATGCATGTAATATAAGATCAAATTGGCATCCATGTAATCCATATTCTAGCCAAGACAAGCATTTTCTCGGGAAAATTAAGAACTTCCATTGATACATTGATGATGTTCCGTGTATTTGTATCCAAATCAGAGGTGGCTGCCCTTTTTAAAATCAAAATTAGGAAATAAAAAATTTCCAGCTGTAGCCTGAAAACACTAGATAATGAACACCAACTTACCAGTCAACTGCCAAAACTACCGGTCTCACTTAAAAAACAACAACTATTCCCACTCTATGTTTCCATTCTTACTTGTAGTTCTGGGTATAATCTTTGTTGGACACTTGCCTGGAAGCAATAAAAACGTTCCTGGAGTTGGCCATTTTCCCTCTTGTAATCTTATCTTCTAATTATCAGCTTTTGACCCTTTCCATTTCGCTTTTCAACACACTTTTAAATCCCAAAGTTTCTCTCCACCTTTGAAACTCTATAATTTTCTCTTTGTTTTCTGGGAATCCTTGATCAAATCGTTAATGGCAAGAACAAGCAACAAGAACGTCCAAGCCAAGCTGGTAGGTATGTCTTTCCCTTTTTTTTTTTGGTTTAAAAAAGGAATTATTTTCATGAAGAACATGATCTTGATGCCTGAACCAAAATTATGATCATGAAAATGCGTTGATGAAGCATATTCTTTTTCTTTCAGGTACTGCTTGGGGACGTGGGAACTGGGAAAACAAGCTTGGTTTTGAGATTTGTCAAAGGCCAATTTTCTGATTTTCAGGTTTTTATCTTATTTTTTCTCTATTTTTTTTTTTTACATATGAAAGGTGTATATATGTATTTCTATGTACATCTAATGCAAGTGTAAATGTAATATAGGAATCCACAATTGGAGCTGCCTTCTTCACTCAGGTTATGTCTCTAAACGAAGCCACGGTTAAGTTTGATATATGGGACACAGCAGGACAGGAGAGATACCATAGCTTGGCTCCTATGTACTATCGAGGTGCCGCGGCTGCCATCGTGGTCTACGATATCACAAACTCGGTAACTTCCTCTCGATCTTTTTATCCGATTTTATCTTTAACATGTTTATGCAGTTATGATCAAGCTTCGATCTCTTTGTAACTGATGTCCCTATAAGTTTATTAACTGATGTCTCTTTGTAACTGTATCTGGTCTAGATGCTATATCTGCATATCTAGTTATAAGAAACGTACCATAGCTTATCCGGTAGCTGACTCGAAGTTCCTATCTTTGATATTAGTGTCTCCATGCATTCATGCTCTGTAAGTGTTTGTCCATATGATCAAATGATGGTGTTGGTATTTCAGGAATCCTTTGAGCGTGCCAAAAAATGGGTTCAGGAACTGCAAAGACGAGGTAATTGACTTATAGTGTTTTAAAATTTACTTAGTTCAAGCATGTTTCATATTCCTAACATGTTTGATTCGTATTACAACGGTTCAGGAAATCCGAATCTGATAATGTTCTTGGTAGCAAACAAGGTTGACCTGGAAGAAAAGAGAGCGGTGGGAAATGAGGTATCTGCAATCTGATTTTCGCTTCAATCATCTATTTTACCTTTTGCAACTCGAAATATTGCGATTAAATGCCGCTCTACTCATAATTGCATACTGCATCACCACTGACAAGTAACCCCTGTATGTGTTTAAGTGAGTTTTAATGTTTTTGTTCAGGAAGGTGAAGTATATGCCAAAGAAAATGGTTTGACTTTCATGGAAACATCTGCAAAGACGGCACAGAATGTCAGCGAACTCTTCTACGAAATAGGTAAATACTGTGTTTCGTAAGCCTGTTGCTTCCTATATGATGTAAAATGGCAAGCATCTTCTGAACTCGTTTCTTATGCTCACATACTTTCTTGCAGCAAAGAGGTTGGCAAAAGCTGCTCCTTCTCGGACAGGTGGAATGAAATTGCATAGCCGACGGCAAGAAAGCGGAAGAAGGCTATTCTGTTGCTCCTCGTGATACAAAGGTTAGCTTTGCATCTGAATAAATCTGGGAACATGATTTCATCACTATCAGTCAGTCAACTAAAGACATGAAGGTCTTATTACCATGATTGAGGTTCCATGTCTGGGGTTTCTAGGGGCTTTAGTTTCCCCTGGAGAGATGGAATCACTGCTGTCATACTAACTAGATATAATGCATTTCCCCTTAATTTACAAGCAATACTTTTTAGGCCTCTCTTGTTAATTAACAGCTAAAGAAATTGTTGCAGGTCATCGAAACTGAAGATTATGCTGGTTCCTGGCTGAATTTGCTTCAATGAATATTGGCTGTGCCTATATGGACGTACACTGCTGAAACACAGGAAAAGCTTTATTGTGAATTTCAAATGCGCTCATTTTGTGTAAGAGATGATCATGGATCTCTAAATGAATAAAGGTTCAAAGCAAAAAAATGACTTTGATTACTGAATTAATAGTGTGTTTATGTCCAATTAGTTTTTCTCTGTATGGTAAGAAGACTCGGTAACCAGTGCTGCGGTTCCAGATCCTCTGTTATAATTTATAAGCTTTTCAGCATGGTTTGATTTTCTAGTATCAATTGCATTATTTTCGAAGTTTCAAGTCACCGTATTAAAAAGACGTGGCATTCGTGACTCTCCGATAAGGATCTAGACAACAACTAGTGTCTCAGAGCCGATTTTGGTATTAAAAGTCACCATCTCTACCAACTTACAAGATATCATCCACTTTTGTTGATTAAAGCTCATGGTTTTATTTACAAAGTGTCTCAAAGGTTCAAAACTGGCTAATCAGACGGTCCTGTGCTGGGTTGTTTTCTTTTTTATTTCTTTTTTCAATTACAAGGTTGTTGTTTTTCCCATGTAGCAAGCCAAGGGTACCAACTTGATAGCCTCAATTTAGTATTATTTCTCAGGAATATAATCAATAAAAATTTAAATATATAATAGTATATATTTAAAATAAATTTCAATAGGAAAGTAATTACATACCCAATATAGATATTATATAGAATATTTTATAAGAGTTAAAATTGTCTTTTATGCTAAAAAAATTGCTTTTGCTTTGAAGTTCAAAAGCACATATCACACCAAAAACTGTCAGTTTAATTTTTTTTATGGTTCCAAAAAACACTTTTGACCGAAATGCAAGATTTTTCACTACAGTTCTGACCAAAAACCAGTTGTTCTTGTTGCTTCTGCTGTGAAACGTCCCAAACATAATGAAGGATGGGTCGACTTTCAGAAGCTGAAGCTTCTTTACCCTATAGAACTCATGGAAACCAACAAGACATGGCATTAAAATGATGTGGACAAAAGCAAAGCCTCGCTGGTGGTTTTGGCCTTTCAATGCCGTAAGAATCACTATTCAAGGCCCTCTAGAACAGAAATATTTTTACTGTTTTTTAAGAAAAATTAAAATTCTAACTTCTTTTTGCAATGTCACATGCATTACTGGAATGCCAAAAAAGAAAAAGAAGCAAAACCATTAAACTTTGTTTTCTGCTGTCAACAGCTATTTTAAAAACGCCACAACACGGTCAGCAAGCAAATGAATCCAAGAAAGCATTTCTTCAAAAAAACAACAACGAGAAAGTAAGAATTTTAGTTAGCAATGGCTGTTAGAATTTTGAAAACGTTAGAGAAAATGGTTTTGGTTATGCCCCGGCTAATTTTGAACTTTGACAGAAACCCTAATCACCATGTAGGAGAAGTGCATGGAGAACCCGATGAAAATGATGAAAGACCATTATTACTATTAGAATCACTGCCCAAAGTGACTAAATACCTAGCATCTCTAAGAGAAACAGGACAAACCTGAGCTGGGAGCTTCTTCATTGGCCTTAAAGGAGATGTCATCGAAAGCTCAGCCTTAGAACCGTTGTTTTCTAAATGTGAAGGCGATGTATCCGGTCTCTCAAACGGAGTATCTGGCATGCTGCAGCCAACATCATTGTTGTAAATAGGATTCAATATGTAAACGAAATTATCCACATCATGACCAGGAGTAGTACCGTTAGCTTTTTCTTTACAATTAGTAGTAGTTCCGGTGCCAACTCGTGTTGAGATTTCTTGAACAGGGTTAGGGGAAGACGCAAAGGAAGTTGATGGAGTTACAAGAGATAAGAAACCAATTTGATGAGGGGGCTTGTGTTTGGTTCTTGGGTAAGGATTCTAAAAACTGATGTAAAGGGAGAACTGCATGGAAAAGGAAGCTCCTTGGTGCATGAATAACTCCTTGTGCATAGAAGCTACTAAGGGGACTGGTTGATTGAATTTGATTATCAAGAGGAGGAAAGGAAGAAGAAGTATTTGTAGGGGTGGTGGCAGCAGTTGCAGTGTTGGTAATGATAGGGCTGGCAGCAGAGTGTATACGCTGACAGAGCAATAGAGCTTAGCTAGCAGTACTATGATTAAAGCTAATACAATGGCCAGGTTAACCACCATTATCAGTGTTGCACCCATGATTGCCTAGGATGCCCCCTTCATCGTTTTACTTTCTCTTAGCTTTTTCTTTTAACTTCTTTGGAGAGGATCGACAGAGAGGGAAAGTAATTACAGGATAAGACAATAGAAAGCTTGCTTTCTTCCTTTTTGGCGGGAAACAGTAGGTGGGGAATCTCGTGAGACTTTGGACATGGGGAATGCGTAAGCAACTCTTCGTGAGACTTTAGTAACCGCAGCCGTAGTTTGATACATAAAGCAAGGTACAACCAAAAAAAGTATCGTGGTCAATACGCCCAACTCAGAATTTTTCCTGCTCAGTTCTCAGTCATTTGTTGTGAATGACAACATCCAATCTCAATCTTAAAGCATAACTGCAGATTAGCATGAGTAAATCCATTTGACATCAACTCTGGCAGGCATGGGATTTGTGGAAACAAAGTGACTTTCTTGAGCTGAAGGATGAATCACCGGAATCATGCCCCAAAAACGAGATGCTGGGCGTGCAAACAAGTGCAACTGACAGACCTACCATAAGTTATGTCTTCACTTACAACTGATCTTACATTTCTATAAGTTATGTCTTCACACTGTACAGAAAAATCATATCATGTGGTATTTCTTCAATGTGCCTTTTGAGAGATGATGAAGTTGAATGCTGCTAAGTTTATCCTTGTAGTTTGAATCAATTCCAAATATAGAAAAGGCATTTTAATTGTATAACTCTATATGAAGCCTTAAAGTCTGATCAAATGCTTAATGAAAAAATCATTCCAGCTTTTTGCATAACTGGAATCCTATGATTCACATTATAGATGCATGAGAAGCAGTTTAGAGTCAGAATCCGAATCAACACCATTCCTTGTATATCTCATTGAATTTCATCCATGAACTCTTAACCCTTTCGTTGTATTATTGCACTCAAAATCTCAAACTTAGAATTTGACAACATTGAATTTCATGTTATCAATAAATTCTAGTCCCGCAAACAAATGAACAAGAACATAACAACTAAGAACAAGGTATTCAAAAGCAACTAGTATAATTATATAAGAAAGACTTATGGATTACAATACTCTAAAACAGGAACTTGGACCTAAGTTTCCCTATATTAACCTAATAAGACAATAAAATCCCAAGAAGATGCCTGCACAATCCCCTCAACTCAAATATGGTTATACCACTCAACTCCATGTTCTAAAATGGATGACTGTGACATCTTATCTACTCCATCTATTAAAAGGACGTAAGCAAAGTGGTAACCACCATTGAATATTAAAAACGGCAAAATCGAAGTAGCAGCAAAAATACTAACTATTGTTTCTCAGGATTGTCAGGTTCTTCTTCCTTTTCAGGATCTTCCTCCTCTTCCTCTTTCTTTTCTTCCTCTTCTTCATCTTCTTCAGGGGGGTCATACGGCATTGGTGGTGGTAATGGTGTTTTCATAGGGCTGAATTGAGGGAATATGTCAGGTCTACGTCCAGGTTTAGGCCTCTCCCACTCCTGCCATGTGAACCAAGGTGCTCATGTTTAATCACACTGTCTTGAAAAAACAAAATTCCAAACAAAAAACCCAAGATTGAATTATCTAAACGGTACCCATCAACCAAACAAAACTACCCCAATAGAATATTACTGTATAAAATTAAACCCGTCTCATAAAAATCCTGCTGAGGCTTATTCGTCTTTCACAAAGCTAAAAACAAATATCATATCACTAATTTGGAATTTCTCTGTCCTGTAAACAAGGCAATTAAAACTACTTATAGCTGAATAAACAGAGCATGAACTTACAATGGGAAAATCGAGGGGATTGCGACGAGTCAATTTTTCTTCCTCGGGAGCCATACAAACCACTTGCAGCCTCTTTCTCATCGCCAGTTGATGGGATTTAGAAATGGAGACGACGAGGGAGCATCTGCAACGGCGTATACTGGAAGTAGATGAACACAGCGCTAGGGTTTTGGAAGGCGGCAATAACGATAGGCAAATGGATGATGCCATGTTGGTTTCTTGGTAGGAACAGTTTCTCCAGAAACAAACAAAAATAAAAGAAGTACCAAGTTAACCGCCTTATCTCCGAGTCGTGTTCGTCTTAGCTAGGACGGCCTGCACTCAGCCCCTAAATACCCAATGGCCACAATTCTAACATCTGTAGGCTCAGCATCTCTATCAACGTTTATGGGTCTATGTTATCTAATGGGTGGTCCAATCCACTTGTTGATTTAGTGCCATTTTAGATTCCCCCTTTCGTCCCAAATGAATCTTAAATTGGACACAGTGTTGCCCCCCAAAAATGGGCTCAGAATGTTAGACTAGTTTTAACCAAATTCAACTTTTAGTTTTTAGAGTGACAGGTATATATTATTTATTTATTAGTTTTAAATATTAATTAAAAGCATATGATAGTTTCATAACTTCCCCTACAGAATTAAAATATTTCACAAAACTTCGTAATAAGAGGAAATGTAGGAAAATGTCAACATTGGCTATTATGAATACAACCACTTATAGTTTTTTTTTTCTTTTATATTCATTTTATTATCATGTTTGAGGTTTATAATTATTTTTTCTGATAATGTCGTATTCAAAGTTTGAACTTACATCACTCTTTAAATATGTGATGTGTTTTATCATTATATCCAACACTTATTAATACCTCGAATCATGTTATCCACCATTTGCAATAGAACATGTTATGCCCATCAAACTCCTATATGCTATAGGAAAATGGTTTAAATCCCACCAAGCACAAATTTTAAATTTGTAGCAAGTGAATGCGATCTCACCCCATGAACCTAATGAAGCTATGTGCGAAAGTGAAAAACATGATTTAATAATAAAGTTAAATATAGATACTTTGAACTTAATTTTAGACCCATGAAAGAGATTTATCGTTTTTTGGCAAATAACAATTTAAAGACTTCTCCTAATAAGTCAAAACACCCTTAAAAAAGAGCTAAATTGATGTCTGGTGAATTTATGATGAAATAAAAATGAATTATTAAAATAAATTGAAGTTTAATCTCTAATACATACTTCAACTTTTAAATTTTCTTTTAAATGAAAAGTAGTTCGGGCAATGAAACTTTAGACTATTCTTGGTGTTCATGTGTGCATAACTTGAATCATTGTTGGGTTATTTATAACAGATTTTATTTATCGAAGACATTGAGTGTCATTTATTTGTCAGGGTTTGATTGGTATAACTCTAAAACTAAAATATATTTTAATAAAAACAAAATATTTTTATAATAAAATAAAATCTATTTAATCTTTAGAAAATTCAACAACATTCATTTGTTTCATTCATCATTAACATGAGCTCGAAACCTTTTACATAATTAAACTACAAATAATATATTCCATTAAGAAAAAAAATTAACCATGCAATTGAACTCCGCATAAAAACATGGCTGTAATGAAATTTCTTTAAAGTTTGAAAAAAAAAAGAATAATTTTCTTTTAAAGGTAAATGCCAATATATTATAATTCAATTAACCCGTTGGATTAGGGTTGTGTAAGATTAAAAAGAAAAGAGAAATGATTAATAATAGCAGCAAACTTTAGTCATAGCCATGATTGATTTGGTAATAACTAATATCCATAAACAGGAATGGAAATAATATATCTCTGTTTGAATAAAAAGAAAAAAAACAACTACTAAATTTCTAACTTCTTTTTGCAATGTCAGATGCATTATTGGAATGCCAAAGAAGAAAAAGAAACAAAACCATTAAGCTTTGTTTTCTGCTGTAAACAGCTTTTTCAAGAACACCACAACATAATCAACAAACAAATGAATCCAAGAAAACCTTTCTGCTAAATAAAAAAACCAATGAGAAACTAGGAATTTTAGTTACCAATGGTTGTTAGAATCTTGAAAACATTTTGAGAAAACGGTACAAAAAGCTTAAAATAAAGGTTCCCTGGCTAGTTTTGAGCTTTGGCAGAAACCCTAATCACCATGAAGGGAAGTGCATGGAGAACTTGATGCAGATGATGAAAGAACATTATTACGCTATTAGAATCACCGCCCGAAGTGACTAAAGACTTAGCATCTCTAAGAGAAACAGGACAAGCCTGAGCTGGGAATAGTACCGTTAGGATTATCTGGCATGCTGCAGCCAACATCATTGTTGTAAATAGGATTCGATATGTAAGCAAAATTATCCACACCATGACCGGGAATAGTACCGTTAGCTTTTCTTTACAATTAGTAGTAGTTTCAGTGCCAACTCGTGTTGAGATTTCTTGAACAGGGTTAGGAGAAGTCACAAAGGACGTTGATGGAGATACCAGAGATAAGATACCAAATTGATGAGGGGGCTTGTGTTTGGTTCTTGGGCAAGGATTTCAAAAACTTGAGGATGTAAAGGGAGAACAGCAGGGAAAAGGAAGTTCCTTGGTGCATGAATAACTCCTTGTGCATAGAAGCTACTAAGGGGACTGGTTGATTGAGTTTGGTTATCAAGAGGAGGAAAGGAAGAAGCAGTATTTGTAGGGGTGGGGGCTGCAGTTGCAGTTTTGGTAATGATAGGGCTGGCAGCAGAGTGTATACGCTGACACCGCCAGCGGAGTAAGACAAAAGCAATAGAGCTTAACTAGCAGTACTACGATTAAAGCTAATACAATGGCCAGGGTAACCACCATTATCCGTCTTGCACCCATTACCTAGGTTGCCCCCTTCATTGTTTTACTTTCTCTTAGCTCTTTTCCTTTAACTCCTTTGGAGAGGATCGACAGAGTGGGAAAGCTTCCTTTTTTGGCGGCAACAGTAGGTGGTGAATCTCGTGAGAATGCGTAAGCAACTCTTCGGTTCTTCAATGGTTGGGTGCTTTCTGTGTTGTCTTTTCTCTCTGGCATTCAAGTTCATAGAGGTCATTTAGTAACCGCAGCTATAGCTTGATACATAGAGCAAGGTACAACCCACAAAAGTATTATGGCCAATACGCCCAATTCAGAATTTTTCCTGCTCAGTTCTCAGTCATTTGTTCTGAGTGACAACATCTCAATCTCAATCTTAAAGCATAACTGCAGATTTGCATGGGGACATCCATTTGACATCAACTCTGGCAGGCATGGGATTCGCAGAAACAAAGTGATTTTCTCGAGCTGGAGGATGAATCACTGGAATCATGCCCCCAAAAAGAGCTGTTGACTATTATTATTCTGGTTGTTTTGCTGGGCGTGCAGACGAGTGCAACTGACAGACCTACAATAAGTTATGTCTTCACTTACAACTGATTTTACATTTCTGTAAGAACCAAAATTCATCTATATCCATAATGGTGCAGTCATGAATTATGCTTTTTTCCTCCCAAATTTCAAGATAATTATGTGCTTTGATATTCACACCGTACAGAAAAATCATATCATGTGGTATTTCTTCAATGTGCCTTATGAGAGATGATGAAGTTGAATGCTGCTAAATTTATCCTTGTTGTGTTTATCAATTCCAAATATAGAAATGGCATTTTAATTGTATAACTCTATATGAAGCCTCAGAAGTCAAACCAAATGCTTAATGAAAAAACCAGTCTAGCGATTTGCATAACTGGAATCCTATGGTTCACATTACAGATGCATGAGAAGCAGTTTTAAAGTCAGAATCCGAATCAACACCATTCCTTGTATATCTCATTGAATTTCATCCATGAACTCTTAACCCTTTCGTTGTATTATTGCACTCAAATTTTCAAACTTAGAATCTGACAACATTGAATTTCATGTTATCAAAAAATTCTACATAACAACTAAGAACAAGGTATTCAAAAGCAACTAGTATAATCATATAAGAAAGACTTACGGATTACAACACTCTAAAACAGGAACTTGGACCTAAGTTTCCCTAAATTAACCTAACAAGACAATAAAATCCCAAGAAGATGCCTGCACAATCCCCTCAACTCAAATATGGTTATACCACTCAACTCCATGTTCTAAAATGGATGACTGTGACATCTATCTACACCATCTATTATAATGACATAAGCAAAGTGGTAACCACCATTGAATATTAAAAACAGCAAAATTGAAGTAGCAGCAAAAATACTAACTATTGTTTCTCAGGATTGTCAGGTTCTTCTTCCTTTTCAGGATCTTCCTCCTCTTCCTCTTTCTTTTCTTCCTCTTCTTCATCTTCTTCAGGGGGATCATATGGCATTGGTGGTGGTAATGGTGTTTTCATAGGGCTGAATTGAGGGAATATGTCAGGTCTGCGTCCAGGTTTAGGCCTCTCCCACTCCTGCCATGTGAACCAAGGTGCTCATGTTTAATCACACTGTCTTGAAACAACAAATTTCCAAACAAAAAAAAAAAAAAAAAGCAAGATTGAATTATCTAAACGGAACCCATCAACCAAACAAAACTACCCCGACAGAATATTACTGCATAAAATTAAACCCATCTCGTAAAAATCCTTCTGAGGCTTTTTCTTCATTCACAGAGTTAAAAACAAATATCATATCACTAATTTGGAATTTCCCTGTCCTGTTAACAAGGCAATTTAAAGCTACTTATAGCTGAATAAACAGAGCATGAACTTACAATGGGAAAATCGAGGGGATTGCGACGAGTCAATTTTTCTTCCTCGGGAGCCATACAAACCACCTGCAGCCTCTTTCTCGTCGTCAGTTGATGGGATTTAGAAATGGAGACGACGAGGAAGCATCTGCAACGGCGTATACTGGAAGTGGATGAACCCGGCTTTAGGGTTTTGGAAGGCGGCAATAAAGATAGGCAATTGGATGATGCCATGGTTGGTTTCTTGGTGGGAACAGTTTCCGCGGAAACAAACAAAAATTAAAGAAGTACCAAGTTAACTGCCTTATCTCCTAGTCATATTCGTCTTGGCTAGGTCGGCCTGCACTCAGCCCCTGAATCCCCAATGGCCACAATTCTAGCATCTGTAAGTTCAGCATCTCTTTCAGCGTTTATGGGTCTGTGACTCTGTGTTTTCTCATGGGCTGCCCAATCCACTTGTTGATTTATAATTCATTCTTAAGGTCGTTTAGGATTTACTGCCACATTAGATTCACCTTTCGTACCAAATGAGGCTTAGGCTTAGTTTAGATGGCGGTGTGTTTATCTCTAATGAGGTTAAAAATAGTGGTGGCGGTGAAATTGAATACTGTAGCGGTGAGATTAAAAACAGCGGTAGAGTGTGTGTTTAGATTCAAACGCAGCTGTAACGGTGAGGTGATAATATAAAATGATTATTAAGGACATTAGAGTAGAAATTATATATAATAGAAGTTTTTAAAATTATTTAATAAAATATTAATTTAAAAAATTAAAATCATATTTTTATTAAGGTTAAATATTTATATATCTTTTGAATAATTAAAAATATATTTATCATAATAAATAAGTTTATATGTTATTATATAATAACATAATTATTAGCCAAAATAAATAAGTTTTCTTCTTTTATTTTAGGTTAAATATATTTTTGAATGGGCTTATTAGCTTACATTTATCCTTACATTTCCATACGTGGACTTTTTCCTATTCCTTTTTAGCTTCCTCTGAATTTGCTTCCTCTCTTTGCTTTGGAGTTTTTATTCTGTCTCCCCACCTGGTAAGCTTTTCTTTTTTTTTTTTTTTTTGAGGGGGGATTTTAAATCACTTTGTTTTTGGGTTTTATGGGCAGTTGTTTTGATCTCAAAGTTTTGATTTTTTTCTCGCTGCTTTTTGGGTTTTCTTTATTGTAGTCAGCAAAGTCAAAATCCTTTTATTTTGTTCCTGATTTGTGTTTTTGCATATTTTGTTCCTTTTATTTTTTTTCCTGATTTGTGTTCCTCTCATTGATAGTTAGGGATGCTAGGAAGAGGATCGTGGAGGATGCGACGGCGGTGCTGGCGCAGATCGCGGGATGCAAAGAGAGCGAAGAAGCAATAAGGAAAGCGGGTGGGTTGAAGGTATAGGTATTTTGTCCGTTAAAATACCTATCGCCCCAATTGCTTTTAAATCGCTAAATTCTCCAAATCTATTTCAAAGACAAAGAATGAGATTGAAACCGATTTTCACCTGACCGAAATCTCGAATCAAACAGCAAGACAAATGAGATTGGTAGCCTAATCTCACCACACTGGAGGAAAACGGGCATCCAAAGGAGCCCTTAAGTTGGACTCAGAATTGACCTCAAAAAAGGGGCTCAGAGTATTCAACTAGTTTTAACCAAATTCAACTTTTAGTTTTTAGAGTCAACGTTTGTAATCAATTATTATTTGATAGGTTTTTTAACGATAATTAAAAAATCATCATATATTTCATTTATTTACTATTATTTTAAATATTAATTGAAAAGCTTCATAACTTCACTCACAAAATTAAAATAATTCACTAAACTTCGTAATAAAAATAAATGTACGGAAATGACAGCATTTGATATCATGGATATAACCACCAAATATGTTTTTTTTTTACAACCCATGCTTAGAATTTGTGATTACTCGCTTTTGATAATGTCATCTTTAATATTTAAACTTGTGTCTTTTATTGAAAATATTATTTATCTTATCATTACACTTAACATTTATGGATACCACAAACCATATAATCTACAATTGCAATAGGACATATTATGTTCGTTAAACTCCTATATGCTATAGGACATGGGTTTCAATTCCCACCAAATACAAATTCTGAATTTGTAGTAGGTGAAAGCATTCTCACTTTATGAACATGGGTTTCAATTCCCACCAAATACAAATTCTGAATTTGTAGTAGGTGAATGCATTCTCACTTTATGAACTTGATGAGGCTCTACACAAAAGGTGAAAAATAAAATTTAATAATAGAAGCCAAGTATAGGCACCTCGAGACTTGGTTTTAGACCCATTGAAGAGGTATATCGTCTCTTGACATATAACAATTCAAAAACTTCTCCTAATAAGTCAAAACTTTTTTTTTTGATATATTTATAATCAGGCCCGTTCTTAACATTTTTGGGACCTTAGGCGAAATAATAAATTGAGCCAATTTTAAAATTTTATAAAATGTAATATAATAAAAGTTGAAAAAATTTTGAGACTCTAAGAGAAGAGATAAAGTATTTATGGTGAAAATTTGAAAACCTTAAATATTTAATTAATTAATTTTAGTCTATCTCAAATAATCTCTAGAATCAGCTGTGAATTTATGATAAAACAAAATCTAATTATTAAAATAAATTGAAGATTAATGTTAGAGACATACTTCAACATTTAGTTTTTCTTTTGAATTAAAAGCAGCTAAGGCAAGTTATGAAACTTTAGACTACTCAAGACCTTGGATCAATCTTTGTTAGGTTATTTATAACAGATCCTGTTTATTAAAGGCATTGAGTTTCATTTATTTGTTAGGGTTTTATTGGTATAACTATGAAAATAAAATATATTTTAATAAAAAATTTTTTATAATAAAAATAAAATCTATTTAATCTTTAGAAAATTCAATGACATTCAATTGTTTCATTCGTCATTAACATGAGGTCGAAGACTTTTACATAATTAAACTCCAAATAATATATTCTATTAAGAAAAAAACATTTAACCATACAATACAACTCTACATAAAAACAAGGCAGTAATGAAATTTCTTTAAGGTTAGAAAAAGAAAAAGAGAATAATTTTATTTAAAAGGTAAATGCCACTATATTATAATTCAAATAACCCGTTGGATTACTAATATCCATAAACAGGAGTGGAAATAATATATCACTGTTTGAACAAAAAAAAAAAAAGTCACCGATAAAATTAAATTCAAATTCAGGCTTCCCTCCCAAACCTATTTGTAGCAAGTCCCCCGTTAAAATTAATCTCTTATTTTATTAATAAAAAAATAAATTAAATTCAAACTTTCCTTCCCTCCTATCTTATTTTTTGGGTATTAGTTGTTCATTTATTCCAAAAAGCATACAGCATTTCATTAATGGCCAGTTGACCAACCAAAATATGCAGCAGCCTGCCCACTCATCTCAATCCTAACCTTTGCAATTTAAAAGGTCCACAATTATATTTTATATGTCGAAATCGAAATCAAGTATCTTAACATAAATCATCTTAAGTAGAAAGGTAAGGTAGTCGGTATTTAATAATAAAATATCAAGGCCCACAATCCGCTGAAGCGTCCTACAAGGTCTCGACAACGACAATCCACTCCCACACTCCGCTTTAGGCTTTTACCAATCCAACAAAGCCGCTTTGGCCTCTCCTGTCCAGTGCAGTCCCCCCTGCCTGCCTGCATTTTAAAATTTTAAAAGCAAAGCCACTTACTCTCACGCGCTGTTTTCACTTCAACTACACCTTTACGTTCAAATTTTAAAATAATGAAGCTTTGTGTTTTATAGGTTAAATAATTTTTTAGGATACGTAATATATGCATTTAGAGCGATTGAGTTTTAATCAAACGTCGATTTGGTGGAACTCGCAAAAGAATTAGGCGTAAAATATTGAACAACGTCAATGAAAGTTCACTATTAAGTATAGATTTTGCGCTTTGGTCGATCCGGTGAGATATGACGATTCGACATCAAAGGTCCCTGAGCCTTAAGGCAATGGTGGAGACTCATTTTGTCGGTGGATCGCCTATCTCGAGTTATATGTAGAATTTTCATCTCCAAGTGATCTCGTTGCGACCTCAACATCTAGTATCGTTCGAGGGAATACACGACCCCGTGTCGACATTGTAAGTGGGAGGCAAAACACAAAAGTGCCCGTGCGGTGGTAGTATGGAAAACATAACCCCGCACGACACTCGGTTGGTGGATGGGACATGCATATTCGTCAATCGACGTCGGATGACGTAAATACGCATTGGGGACGCTATCAACTTCTAGTGGATGGCAATCCACATACGATTGGAATCTTTACGAAAGATGTTTAAGGAGGGATGATGTATTACCGACGGCATCCACCAAATGAGGGCCCTCATTTGTTGCGTGTTATGGAGGATTGGACGATGAACTGATGTGGATCCACCTCGGGAGCCGGGCTGACGACGGCGTGGTTGGACTATTTTCGAACCGGAGCCCGCTCCAATTGTACCAAGATGTTGAGGCGGTTCGACGAAGAAGAAGAAGATCCGCTTATTCGGGGCATACTCGCCTCCAGCCAAGACATGCATAATGTCGATCTATCTCAAGATGATGCATTAGAGTTTCTGAACTACCACACCGGACGCGGATCAGTACAAATTCTTCGTTGGATTCGGACCAATTAGAAGTTGGTAACCGTTTTCCAACAAGAACACTTTTCTTGGTGCATTGAAACAATACAAAGATCGTGAAGCGGGTTAACTACACCATGGTTAAATCAAAGCTTGATAGGTACGAGGCGAAGTGTCTTGTGCAAGACAAGCACATGTGCATGGAAAATCATGGTGTCGTTGAGGAAAAGGACGGGATGTGGGAGGTGAAGAAGTACAAAGGTCCGCATACATGTCTTACTGCAGACAAGACCACTATGTGTTCAATGATTTCAATAACACTAATATTATGTAATGTTGCATTATTTAACGACTTCATTGATGTGTAACACAAGATCATCCGAGGATGGATTCGCACATGTTGGTGATTTAATAATCCCGACGGTGAAGGTCGATCCCAAAACTACAAAGGTTTACCTTAATTGGCAATATTCGTAGCCAAATGGGGTACACGCCTCTTCGTAAAGGCTTGGATAGCCTGCGGCGCTGGAAAAGTTGCACGGTCGGTGGGACGCTTCATATAATGAAGTGTGGCGTTGGTGTAAGGTCTTTGGAGAGATATGTCCCGCAAAGACAATGCATATTGAAACGAAACCGGCGTACTATAATGATCGTCGCCCGTGGATGCGAAGTGTTCAAGCACCTGTTTCGACATTTAAGCAATGCCGAGATGCTTTACATACCGCAAGCCATTGGTACAAATTGATTGGTACCTTCATGTATGGTAGATATACGACGGCTATTGCTAGTCGTGGGCACAAGACGGTGGGAGAATCCTTCCGATTGCGCTCGCAATAACACCGTGGAGTCACCGATGACCGGACTTCTTCCTATCTAGGTTAAGGAGGCATGTCCGCCTCAACCCCGACATATCGTTATATCGATCGGGCCCTGGAATACTTGCGCAATAGAACGCGTGGAAGCATGTGGCATCGCACATACCATCGATATTGCACGAGGCATGTGGCATCCGACTACTATGGGCAACACCGATCTAAAAGACAGAAACGGCAAGTGACCGATATGGGTATGAAATTTCTATTAATATAATTTCTTTTGAAATTTTCGATTTATTCGCAATTTGAATAGTGGTATGTAATATTCGATATCAACGTATATTGGCAGGGTACGAGATCAATAAAGACCGTTTTCACGAGATGTTGGCCAGTTTGCGCGAAGATAACGCCGAAGGCGCAGACTACCTGTGCAATATTCCTTTTGAACAGTGGACACAAGCATATGACGGTGGCCTACGATATGGTCATATGACCACAAACCTGGCCGAATGCATAAATTACGTATAAAGGAACCCGCCATCCGCCGAATACATGGTTTTACGGAGACATATTTTCGCTTAAGCAGCACTATTTCAAGAGAGCAGCAAGTTATCGAGGCGATGCAAGGAGGCCATGTATGGAGCCCGAAGGTCTTGCAAGAAATTAACCGTGGGAAGGCACGGCGAACACTATGCACAGCTTTGTCACGATTGTGATGAAATTATGGTTTCGTGTCACGGAGTTTGACAGACCGAGCCAAGGTATTGTTGGCGGGCATTATCGTGTACACTTGACAAATAGGACATGCGACTGTGGGATATTTGATGCACTTCGTTACCCATGTGCTCATGTACTTCATGGCTTGTCATAATCTTCATCTTGACCCCACGAGCTATGTCGACGAAGTCTACAAATTAGAAAACATGTACAACGTGTGGAGACACGTATTCCCACCCATCCCGATGAACGTAAGTGGCCATCAGTATCGCTTGCACCGTATAAGCTGCTGCTTGGGATAGAGAATTGAGACGCAGAAACCAAAAGGTCGACCTTCCTCGACTAGAATACGCAACAATATGGATATCCGAGAACCGACCAACCAAAGTCATGGTGCGGGTGGTGTAGGAACCCGGCCATACATCTCGCTCGTGTCTAAATCGGACTAGTTGACCGTGTTCTTAGCTTGTTTGTCTCTTGTTGGCTATGTAATGTCTGTTTTTGGAGGAAAACGGTGAACTTTTGTACAATAACTCAAATTTATTAAATATAAATTATTTTATAAAATAAACCAAACATATTTTGTAAAAGTTATTAAAATTAAATAAATAAAAAATTATATTACAAAAATAAAACTCAAATTGTATTAAATATATTACAACTTAATTACAAAAAAAAATAAACCAAACATATTTTTTCAAAGTTATTAAAATTAAATAAATTAAAAAATTAAATAAAAAAACAAACTCAATTTTTATAATATATATTACAACTTAATTACAAAAATTAAACCTTAATTACAAAAAAATTAAACTCAAATTATAAATTAATTTACAATTACTCAAATTATGGGGTTTAGGGTTTAGTGCGGATGTCGGTGGGAACCATGCCACACTGGGCGATCGGCGATTACGCTAGATTCTCCTTCTTCTAGCTTCCCTGGGTTGTGGAACCTCAGCGAGAATCCGGTCCTCCCGGCAGTGGGTGCAGTTCAGGTGTTGCGATGATGACCCACCTTGATAAAATAATGACCGGAGGTGTTTGCATAAACCACGGCGGGGTGACTGCATCCGTCACGGTGAAGGAGTCAGTAGAAAGAATCGCCTCGACGGCACCTCCTCTAATCCCACACCCGATGTCGGCCTCACGATCGATCGGCTAAAAGGAGTTGTTCGAACGGACTCGAACCCGCCATGGATTCCAACCTGGGGGACTAGAAAAGGAAACATATATGGGTTAGGAGGATACATGTAAGGGTGGTCGCACCGGCATAAATCGCGGACGCTGTGTTATCGGTGTTGTCACCGAATCGATGGGCCGGTGATTGTATAGGCGCGTTGATGGGCCCGTGATCGTATAGGGCTGTTGATGGGCCGGTGATCAGATAGGCGCTGTTGATGGGCCGGTGATCGTAGGCGCCGTTGTCGGGCCCGCGTCTCATCACCCCTTCTCCTTGGATGTAAAGGGCTCGACGCCCTTCGCCGCGAATTTACCGTCGCCTCTCTTTGATGACAACAGATACGACTTGCCATGGATTCTAAACCATGGCATGTACTCCAAGACGCATGCTAACTCGGGAACTACGATCGGTTCCGGTTAGGTAAAAATCATACCTGTTTTCCCACTTCTCGATATGTTCGACCAAAATATTGGCCAATCCGCAGGTCGCCGCCAGTAAGTCCACATTGTGCTCATCATCGAGCACCTCAGAGCCACGAGAATCGGTTGTCGACATCCAAATTGCCGCAGAACCCGATCCGACTGGTGCATCTCCACGGTCGCAGTAGTGATTAGCGGGACCTTAACGTGCTAATCGCTCAATTTTGGAGGAACTCCTCTCGAATTATCGCCTCAATTTCGGGATCCTCATACGGTGTCCATTGAAACTATATTAACATTACCAAAATATTAGTTATATACATAAATACTAAATTATAATAACGAAATTCGACACTTACTTGTGATTCAATCGTTGTTCCAATAGAGTAGATATCCTCAAGCGAGTCGGTATTCCAACATGACTTCTGGATGGTTCCACCTAATTAAATAAACTCTTAGCATGCAATTATACTATAAATCTACGACATAATTGAAAAATATAATATTAAATTTACCTCGTTATCAATGGGAATGAATATGGTCGGTCGAGTCGGGACGTAAAATGGAAATCGAAACCATGCCCATGATCGCAGTAGTGATAGGCAACCTCCGATTTTTACTTTATCCAAGACTGCCGCCCGCACATCTCCGATACAACCTCGATAGCAGCGGACTTCAACCAATTCACCTACCGCTCAAATCAACAAGTTTCAGAGCCATCTCGTGGACGAGGTTTCTAGAGACGTCCAGATCGATAGCCTCCAATTATCTCAAGTATGTATGCCCGTGCATACCAGTATTCTTTCATCTTCATCGAATCTTCATTCTATTGCATGGAATGTGTCTCGTAACCAAACCATATCGATCCGACCTCCTTGCAATTTATCCGGAATGGCACCGAGAGCTCAGTAGCATACTACCATCCAATCGTGAGATATTACGGTCCGGTGATCACCAATTCGGCCCACCCAGAATCCCAATCAGAATCGCACATCTTCTAAGGTGATGCTACACTCTCCGCATGGCGAGATGGAAAGTGTCGTCTCGGGTCTCCACCTCTATCAACGCTTATCAAAACCGGGTCCAACTTGAACCCCTACCTATCGTGGCCACGTACAAAAACCCGCTTCCGCAAGTAATTCTCGATCAATGGTGATGGGGACTGCATGTATGAATATAACATTGCAACACCGATCTATGATTGCTTAAAAAATAATAAAATTCAAAATTAATTAAAAATTGCATAATTAAAAAATTTAATAATATTGAAAATTAAAATTCAAACTTACCATTCTCAATTCTTTGCACGCCAATGTGATTCATTGCTCTAAGCGATGTAAATCTCTACCATTGTATCTCGATAAAGATTTTTTAATTTTCCAAAAAATAAATATATTAAAAAAATTATAAAGGGCTTTTTCAGTAAATGGTAG
Source organism: Gossypium rotundifolium (assembly GCA_025506655.1). Taxonomy (NCBI): domain Eukaryota; kingdom Viridiplantae; phylum Streptophyta; class Magnoliopsida; order Malvales; family Malvaceae; genus Gossypium; species Gossypium rotundifolium. The sequence continues at coordinate 196,704,457 of CP106734.1, read as the reverse complement.
AAGACTATTTGAAATTTAAGAGTAAATTTCAAGGGCTTTGAGAGAAACTTGAGAGAAAATTGAGAGCAAATTGAGAGAAAATTGAGAGAAAAATGAGAAAGGATTGAAGTGTGAAAAAATGAAGGGTTGGGGGATATTTATAGTTTTTTTTTACCGTTGGTTTTTTGACCGTTGGGTCCAACGGTCACATTTTTTTTTGATCGTTGGCTGAAAAAAGCGTTCACGGAGGAGCGCTTTAGGCCACGTTACCAAAGCGCGCCCACGGTGGCGCTTTAGTCGACGCGGCCCAAAGCGCCTCCGCGACGCCGCTTTTAGCCTTTTTCCCAAAAACGCTACGACGTGGACGCTTTTGGGGAAATTGCCCTTCCTATCAATATTTTTGAAACCCGTCCTTTCCGTAATTTTGTATTTTTTGGTATTTTTGGGATATTTGCCCCATTTAATTTATTTACTTTTATTCGTTTATTTTTATTTTTTACTTTTACATTTAAACACTTTCTGTTAATTACATTTAAAGGTTTAAAATATACAATAAGTTTTTATTTTATTTACAAATTTTAAATTTAATCATTATACTTTTATGTTACAAAATTTAATTCTCTATTTTTTATATTTTAAAATTTAGATAAAATTTTAATATTATTTTTAATGTGATATTTTGAAATAAAAGACTATTTATTTGGTAGTAATGTAATTAAAAACGATATTTGTAGTGAATTGAATTTAATAAAATAATTTTAATAGTGATTTGGACTTGAATTTTAAAATAAAATAGATTAAATTCTTATAAATAAAAGTATAAGAATTATATTTTAATTTTATAAAAAATATAGAAACGTCTGACATATTTTAATCTATTTAAAATTATTTATAATAACTTTGATCCTAAACTTTTTATAATTTTTATATTGGACTTAATATTTTAATGAATTTTATTTTTAATTTTATAATTAGAAAATAGTATCACGTTGATTATGAAAAATATGCGTGGAATATTACATAAGTTGCCTAGTCTATATCTTGCCAATAACATAAAAGACTAGCGTGGCAGATGCTGAATTTATCCAAATTGACGGGACAAATTTAAGAAAAAAAGAATAAATGTAAAATTGAGAAAATATAGAGATTAAGGATTAAAATTTTAATTATGCCTATTCCTTTTATAAATATGCTTAATTTTCATATGGGGTTACTTAAAATAAGCAATTCCAGAAGAAATCAGTAAGTGAAGGATTATCCTTCGAATTTACCCTATTTTATATTGCCTTGTTTTCGTTTTTTTTTTCTTTGCGTGTTTACACGCGCCGCTCCTCCTCACTCGCCCCTTTAATTTTGAAAACGAGTATATTATGAGCTATGATTATACACATTCTCTCTCTTATTCAAATTTAGTACGGGTAGTTTGAAAAACTTTGAAAGAGCAAGTGAAAAGAAGAAAGCTTCAAAACAACAACACACCAACCACCACTTGTATTTACTTTGTTTGTCTTCTCTAGTTTTTGCTTTCCCTTTCTCTCTTCAGTTTTCCTTTATTTGCTTTCGATTGTGAAACAAGCTCTGCGGAGTTATTGCAGACCGGCCAGTGAAAATGAGCGTGGTAGGGAGACAGATGGCGAGATCTAATTCGGCGGCTCATCATCAACGGCAGTACTCCGATAACTTCCTCGACGCGTCGTTTAACGCCAAATGGCTTCAGTCCTCCAATTTGCCTTCATCTCAGGTCTTCGATCTTTCCCAATCTCTCCCTTCACGTATACTTTTTTGCACTTCTTCCTGTAATGGCATCGCATTTATTTTATTTTTATTTTTGATGTTTGTTTAGGAGTTCGGGTTCTACGGCGGGGGAAGAATGAGCAGGAAGTCCCCGGAGCCAGGGACACCGCCGCTTTCTTCGAGGTCGTCGAGCTTGAGGAAGAACAGCGATGAATACGTGTCGCCCAGTGAGCTCAGCCCCGGCTTACTGGATCTGCATTCATTTGATACTGAGCTGCTTCCCGAGGTTTTACTCTATTTCTTCAATTAGATTAAAGTTTCCGGTCTCGTTGTCACGCATGAATGCCTAATTTATTTAGCTTTGTTTCAATAAAATATCAAATGCTAATTAATATATAAATTTCTTTTGTATAAGGTTTGATTTGATCCTGTGGTTAACCAAATGATAAATTAGTAATTAGATAACTGCATTATATTTTTCTTGAATCATAAAGGATTGTTTATATTAATAATCAGAGGTGTTTTTAAATTAGTTATTAGAAGCTTCATTTTCTTTCGTGAATAAGAAATTTATCAGTCCTTTTCATAATTACAGGTTCCTAGTCTTTATGAAGGATACGGGCTTCAAAAACCTGTCCGTGGTAAAAGTTTTGATGATTCTGAACAGTATCTATCTACCAACAAACTTCTAAACAGGCCACGGGGAATGGCTGAGAATAACCTTCTCAAAAGCATCTCAGTAGATAAAGAAAAAGCTAACAATGTTGCCAAGATTAAAGTTGTGGTATGTTACTTGAATGCTTCCTTTGGGTTTTATATGATATCACACTGAAAATATCAGTTTCTATGTTTTGAGTGATTCAACTACCAAATTGACCCGTCAGTTGAGCTAAGAAATGCAATGAAGCTGTGTTTTCCCGGAACTTTAATGCTCATCTGAGTGATGAATTTATGATCTGAACCTGTTAATGGTTTATAGCCAATTGAATGTGACAGACGTAGCCATGCTTTTTCATGCTATAGCAAGATATACATACTCGCTAGATTTTTATTTGTAATTGTTAAAATAGCTAATAATAACTTCCAATGCAGGTGCGCAAGAGACCATTGAACAAGAAGGAAATTGCAAAGAAAGAAGAAGATATTATCACTATAGAGCCAAATTCCAATGCACTAATGGTTCATGAGAAAAAGCTAAAGGTGAGGAGCATTTAGGACATCTCTGTTTTCATATAGTGTGTTATGTAGGTATTTGGATTTATTATTTGCGGCACTTGCTAACTTGAGCTCTTGATGGATCAGTCGTTTGATGCTATAGCTTTTTCAAGAGATTACTGTCTATTGAACCAAAAAGTTTTAGCACTTTTCTCCTTGACTTTTCATGAAAATCCAAATTATCTTATTATTTAAAAGCCTAAGCAATTCGTAATAACCTCCACCAGCTCAAACACTTTGCATCTTCCATGGATATCTATAAAAGACGTTTGTGGCAGTCTTTTGCATGAGGTGTAATGATTGATACATGCAGGTTGACCTGACAGAATATGTTGAGAAGCATGGATTTATTTTTGATGCCGTACTGAATGAAGATGTTAGCAATGAGGAGGTGAGTATATGATGGAAAGTGAATAACCTTTAAAGTGTCATCCAGCTAATGTAACTAGATTTCATTTTTTATTGCGGTAGGTGTACTCGGAGACTGTGGAGGCGATAGTCCCACTAATTTTCAATCGAACAAAAGCAACTTGTTTTGCGTATGGGCAAACAGGTAAGTTATTTTATCCTAGATTTGAAAGTTATGTGTATGCCACAGCACACTCTTAAAAATTCTCTAGTATGAACTCTCTTCTCACTATGAACACGCCAGTTCTTTCTCTGCTGAGTGCCAGCTATATTATGTTTTTTTGCCTGAACGCTAATCTTTTAATCTTTGTAGCTTTTATGTGTTCTTTATGCCTTTGAAGTGTTATGGTTGATTTATATATAGACTCATACATTATATATCTTTTCCCTTTGTTATTTGTCATTTATGAGTGATATGCTGTTCAATTGATCATTTTTTATTTACCCTGGTATTTATTCCTGTTATTCTCTACTGAGAACATGTATGATTTAAATTCTCTGACCAGTCATTATGCTCCAGTGCCTTTGGTATGGTTATGTTGTTTTTTTTGTGTCTTCTTCTATATGGTGTTTGAGTTGTCACATAAGTTGTACAAGAAAAGAGAGAAAATACTGAAGCTAGCATATTGGTGAATGTTTATGTATGGATATTTTAAAGGGATGTATCTGGTTATCCAATTTACCAGTTGCAAAATTTTTAATAATGATATAAAAGGCAGACCATTCCACAGTTTACAAAATTTTTTGGAATGAAATAAATGGTAAACTAACTCTTTTTAAATTCCCTTTTAAGTGATATATGATACATGCATCTTTAAAAGTCCATTTCTTAATTAATTCAGATTTACACCTTTTGAATGTGTTTTTGTGTACTCTTATAACATCTTGTATAGGTAATTTTGGCTTTGCGTTTCTTTTGGAAATTGTCTTTTACAATGTTCATACTGTTCCGTTCTCCATATCTTAATAACTCTTTTTCCGTTTATATTCTTGCAAATAACATCTAGTTACTCCTATGTTTTCTTTACAGGAAGTGGGAAGACATATACTATGCAGCCACTGCCTCTAAAAGCATCTCAAGATATATTAAGACTAATGTATCACACATATCGGAACCAAGGTTTCCAACTCTTTGTCAGTTTTTTTGAGATATATGGAGGAAAAGTCTTTGATCTCCTTAATGATCGGAAGTAAGTTTTTTCCATATGGAAACCAAGACAAATTGTCTTATTGTTTATGGTTCTGTAATTAGATTTCTATTTTTTGCAGAAAGCTTTGCATGAGAGAAGATGGTAAACAACAAGTATGTATTGTGGGTCTGCAAGAGTACAAGGTATTAGATGTTCAGACGATCAAGGAGTTAATCGAGAGAGGAAATGCAACAAGAAGCACTGGCACCACTGGAGCGAATGAGGAATCTTCAAGGTCACATGCCATTCTTCAGCTTGCCATCAAGAGATCAGCTGATGGCAGTGAATCAAAGCCTCCTAGACCTGTAGGGAAACTTTCCTTCATAGATCTTGCTGGAAGTGAGCGTGGTGCTGATACAACTGACAATGACAAACAGACAAGGTAAAAGATTTTGAATCCATGCAATCTGGAATTATACTTCTTGAAAGCGCAAAACTATGACTTGATTATGTTGGAAAAGTAACTCAGTATTAAAAATTCCTGAAGTCTGTATAATTTATTCATCAAAAGCCTCAAACTATTAAACATAATATCTTAACTGGCATATCTTGGTTCTCTGTAAAACAGAATCCTAGTCTCATAGATAACTTTAAGATTCTAACTGGCATATTTATGGAGCCATAGAGCCATTGAACTGCTCCATGAAGATACTAGACCAGAAAGTGCCCCAACTAGATAACCAAGACTCGTGCCATTCAAATCATAACAAGCTGATTTCACATTTCTGCAGAATGGAAGGTGCTGAAATTAATAAAAGTTTACTTGCTTTAAAAGAATGCATCAGAGCTCTTGACAATGATCAGGGTCACATACCTTTCCGAGGAAGTAAGCTGACTGAAGTTCTTAGAGATTCATTTGTTGGTGACTCACGTACAGTTATGATATCATGTATTTCACCAAGCTCAGGGTCATGTGAACATACTCTGAATACACTAAGATATGCTGATAGGTATGTGGTTCTGCAATTGAAATTTCATTCTAGAACCTAGGTGCATTTTACTGAAAATACTGTGGATACATGCATTCCAGGGTGAAGAGCCTATCAAAAGGGAACAACTCCAAGAAAGATATGCTATCTTCATCATCAAATCTTAGGGAGTCAACTGCTTTGCCTTTGAGTTCATCTTTACGAACTGACACATTTGAGGATGATATAACCGATGTTCCTTTTGAAAAGAACAAATTTGGTTGGTCCAAACCGATTGAAAGAGATACGTCTCTTAAAGTGGATCCTGTTGCTAGTGGAAGGGCGGAAGGACATTTGGTTGGTCCATATTCCGATTATTTTAATGGTCAGAGAGGTGAACTAAACGACATGCCTGAGGATGATTTTGATTACTCGGAGGAGACATATGAGCAACCAAAGATGTTGCAGAAAACAAAAGATCCTATGATGAAGAGAGCGAATCCTTCAACCATTGATGATAACAATTACCATTCAGATGATGATTTGAGTGCCCTGTTGAAGGTTAGCATTAATTAGAATCTTGACTTCTGATTTTTATTTCCTGCTTGTAATATAATGATGAAATGAAAATTGGCTTTCCGTATTCTTAGGAAGAGGAAGATCTTGTATCTGCTCATCGAAGGCAAGTCGAGTACACAATGGAGATTGTTAGGGAGGTAGATAACATTATACCTGTAGCTCATTTCCTTGCGTGCTACTATCACATTTGTTATGACTGTTTTTATGCCTGCAGGAAATGAATCTGCTAGTTGAAGCTGACCAACCAGGCAATCAACTGGATAATTATATCTCGAAGTTAAATACCATTCTTTCACAGAAGGCTGCAGGAATCGTACAACTGCAAGCGCGCTTGGATCAATTCCAAAAACATTTAAAGGAGTACAATGTTTTAGTATCTTCAGGCAATTGATAAACCGGTTAATGAAGCTGGTGAAACCCATTGATATAATGTGGAGTTCAGCCTGGGTGTGGACTTAGACCTGCCTTTGATTTGATTGTTTCTTCTTTGATGCTGTGGCCTTCTTCCTCCATTTTTGATGCTTCAGGTTAGTTACTGTTGTGACTCCATATTATAAATATATGCATTGCTCTTCCCTTCGTTATAAATAAAATGTGTGAAATTTATTCAGCAGAATAATATTATTGTTAATGATAAAAAAAAAACACCTTGTTTTTGTGTTTCAACTTTCAAGCTTGTTTTGGACCGGGTATAGCTTTTATTTATACGCCACCTCTCATTTAATTTTGGTTATATTGCATTGTTTTGTTGATTTTAAATATCAAAATGCACTGAATTCATTACTGACTGACTGAATTTTATTTTAGATTAAAATATGTTTTAAGTTTTTGTACTCTTTATATATTTAGAATTCAATTCCTTTACTTTTATTGTCAAGAATTTAGGTCCTTTACTATTTCAAATTTAAAAATGAGATTTAATTGTTAATATCCTTATAAATATTTTATTAAATCTACTTGTATGACATTGGTCAAATTTAAAAAGAAATCGGTAGTTGTATAATAAGAAAATTTGATGCAATGAGTTTAACTGGGAAAAATATAATTGAATTTACTTTTTTAATTCAGAAAGTGGAGTAGAAGGATTAGATTTAAAATGTAGTAGAAATACATTTAGCATATTCTAATTTAATCCGATAGCCATGAATGATTAAATACTTGAGCACATAAGATTCGAGGTTAGAAAACAAATGCACTGAACGAGATAAATTGAATGAGAAAGTTGAACAAATAGGACGTAATCAATTTTGTCCATGAGATTTAAGGTTCCACAATTATATTATCATCTTTTCAATTGGACAAGATTTCATAGACTTCTAAAAGCAATTTTGACAATGTGACGTGGGTGACGAGATTTGCTTCAAAATAAAAGGAAAGAGGTAGATATGGGGATCAAACTAAAGTACTGTATTGAATACATTGTTTTCGGCATTTCGTTATCGTTGAATTTCGCTGCTACTAGCTTGTATTTATTTGATAAGCCTTGCCGCGTTGTAGTTCTCACCTCTTTCTATTCAGTTTGACATTTCTCTCTTTTTTTTCGGTTTTCATTTTGGTGCCCATATTTCAGAACAAATATTTCACGATAAAAAAACAGAACGGTACCATCTAGAAAACATTTCTGAGTTAACTAGTTTTATTTTATTACATTAACTTGATTTGAAATTATTTTGAGCTGACGAGTTTTATTTTATTATCTTAACTTGATTTGAATTTTTTTTTGAATCAAGTTAAGTAAAATGAAAATCGAGTTAAACTAAATCGAATAAAGTTATTCGAGTTAAATTAAACAATAAAAATATCAAATTAAATTTTTGTTATAGTATAATTAATTTTATGTTATAGCACGTAAATTTGAAATTATATATATTTTTAAAGCAAAATTAACTTATTAATTTACTTATTTAAGTACGAAATTTATTATTTAAATTTTAAAATTTAATTTAATTCGAACTTAAAATTTAAATAACTTAATTTAACTAATTTAAAATTTAAATATTTATTTTATTTTTTAAATCGAATAAAATTTTATTCATTCCTAATTTTAGTTGTTTTATGATATATGTCCAAAATCCATCGAAAGACAAAGATCAGTATGAATGTTTATTGCTACCTAATCGGGAGGCAAATAAAAAGCAAAATCAGAATCGACCGAACACCTGTACTTTTATTGCGTTACTGCATGATCCAAATTCCCATCGGAGCGAATCTTCTAGGAATATACAAACATGTTGGTACAATATTTGATCTTATCACAGTATTGAACAACAAAAAAGGGTAGAAAACAAAGAGAAAATCAGTGAGAAATGAAAAGTGGACTCTTTCTCTTATATATATATATATATATGAAAATAATAATAAAATTGATCACCTCAACTAATAGCTGATTTAGTGAAAAACAATACATATCTTAATTATCATGAACTTTATAAACTTAAAATAAGATGGATTTAAGGTTTTATTTTAAAATGAGAAAAGAGCTAGATAAACTCAATGTTTTATTAAAAATATGATCAAGTTTTTCTAAATGTTGTTTGTGGAAGTGTTAGATAATGGCGATATCAATAGTAATTATCAGCACTTTTGGTATTGTCTTCCAATTCCATCTAGAATATAGAGGTGCTGTTGGCGAGTTTATAAAAAGAGAGCAACATATTGAATGTCTAAAAAAGTGAGTGAGCCATTCTAACATGTTTTTCACACTTATTCAATTAGCTTAATTTATTTATTAAAATAATTATCAGTCAATTTATATTGAGAGTGTTTAGTAAATACAATTTTGAGCTTTTTTTAAATTGATTTAGGCACAAATGAAATATTGAGTAGTTAAAACTCTCTGATTATACTGTTTAGTAAATGGAGATCTGTAACAATTTGTTAAACTAAAACTTTCAAAATAAAAAACGTAGGGATGAACAAATTTTTTCATAACAAATTGGGAATGAGATATGCGGAATGACATATTTGATCATGCTTGCTAAAAAAATTATTCTTTTTGCCACATACTCTCAAACCTAATAGACAGTGCCAAGATATGAGTAGTCTCCATTCTAAAAAATATTCACTAATTAGGTTATGTACTCTTAATTTATTTTTAATTTACTCGTGTAAAATGATTTCTTATGCAACTTGATAAATTTGCAAAGAAGGAAATTAAGAAATTTGTTTATTTAAATTTTCAAAAATATTCACTAATTAATTTCCATGACGAATGCTTTAATCCCTTGATAATAATATTTTATTTCAATAATTTCACCCAATAAAGACTAAAGTGTATTATAAAATGTGATATATCCTTATTTGTCATTTTACAACTATCAATTTTTCAGTTAAGTTTTACCAAATACTCGTAAATAAACTGTTAATAAAATCAATTAGTCAAATCAATCACTACAATCAACATCAACCAATTATCAAATAGTATCATTGTCTTTTGACTTTAAAATAATATAAAATTAAATTATATTAATTTTTTTTCTGAAAGGAACTAATTTATTTTTATTTTATAATGCAAGAATATCCTAATTATTTATTCCTAATATAAATAATCGGACAAAGACAATGAAAAGCTTATAAAATGGGGACAACAAGCATAAATTTGGGGGTATATAAAAATAATAATATGCCCTCTAAGGTCAAGGGCCTAGCTCGGAGCAATGAGTAGAATTTAAACTTTTAGGGCTTAAGCATATGAACCAATGGGGAAGCGGCACCTGCATGTCATAAAGCCTTACGCCACAACGCGCGAGGCCAAAAAGAAATGCCGAAAGCAAATGGAATGACTGAATCAGCCTATAAATTATTATTTTAATTATTATTCAACAATAATAATAATAAACCCCTTCCTCTTATTGGACAAATTTATTTATTTACTCATTATAAAAGCTTATCTCAAATTAAATGCTCACGTATTAAAATATCACACGAAAACATAATGATGTTGACTCTTGTTTGTTATGCTTACCAATATTAAATTTATGTCCACCAATTATTAGATCATAATATTTTTATACTTAACTAATAAAAATATTTTACTCTCCAAAAATATAAAAAATATTAAAATAATTTTATATCTCATAAATAAACACACTTCCTTTATGAAATAATAATTTAAATTGAATATAATTGTTCTGCTTTTAAATTTTAAAATTTAAATATAATTATTGTGAATGTTCTGCTCTGCTTGTTTAATTTATTTATATACATTTTTAAATTAAAAATATTTTAAAATTTTAAATCACATTATAATAAACTTGAATTTAATAAATTAATTTTAATAATATTAACCATTAACTTTTATTTTAAAATAAAATTTTAATTTAATCATAGAAAATAGAGGTAGTTAAAGCATATTTTAATCTCATATTTTTTTATAATAAAAATATTTGTATTTTTTAGAGTAAATTACACCAACAGTCACTCAATTTGGGAATAATCACCTGAGTTTCATTTCAGTCACTCAACTTTGAAAAAATAACAAAACAGCCACTAACGTTATTCAAAAGTGACAAATCAGTCGCTCAATAACATTTTCCGTCACAGGCTTAACGGATAACTGACATGGCCAGTTAACTAGCTGATGTGACAAGTTTATTTGCCACATTGGACAAGTAGTCAAAGGGTCAAAGAAGAAAAAAAAAGTTAATTGGTCCTTCTCCGTGTCTTTCTTCTTTTTCTTCTCATATTTCTCTTCATCTTCTTCTCCCTCAACCTCTTTCTCTTTATGCTTCTTTTATTATTTCTTGTTCTTCTATCCTTTCTCTCCATCTTCTTTCTCATAAAAAATTTTCTTTATTTGAATTCAACCAAACATACTTTGTATCGGCAATATGAATCGTTGAGACCAAATCAACTTGAAAACATCAAATTTAAAAGAAAAAAAAAACCAGAATTAGAAACCTGCAAATTGATTCTATGAAAGCAATGCATAATTTAGAAACAAAAGCTTGATGGGTGGTATCAATACCCGAAGAAAAGGGTAAAGAATAGACCAAGGAAACCTCTTATGATAGCTAACAATAGCCATTTGTAACTCGCCACTACCGTTTTGACTCCCTCTCTTAAACCTCATGAAATCCGTTATCGAATTGTTGTTAAAAAATTACTCCGCCGTCGTCGACGACTACGGCCCATCTTCGATTGTTAAAGAACAACAAGAAAGCTTCGACAATAGGTATTTGAGAGATTTTGAGAATCTGGAATTGGATTAAATAGCTTAAATGTTATAGGCAAAAAATAAACAGAATTGGGAGATGAATCAATGTATGAAAGAAATGAAGATGAGATAAGTGAGAGAGAGCTTGAAACCATTGTTTCTCTCAGTGTGAGAAAACAAAGAGAAATTTTAGAGGATTTGAGGGGCTTGATTTTATGCCTACTACTCGATAAAAATAAAACCTGGTTCACAGTTTTTCTTCTTCTTCTTCTTTATTTGTTCTCTTATTCTTCTTTTTCTATTGTTCTTCTACTATCCAGGGATCTTAAATGAGTTTAAGGTTAAAAAGAATTGTTAAAATGACAGCTAACTCACCGTTAAATGCCATATCATTTTTTTGTTACGTCTGTAATGGAAAATAGTTTAAAGGACTGTTTTATTATATTTCCAAAGTTGGGTGACTGAAATAAAACTTAAGTGACTGTTTTATCAATTAATCTAAAATTAAGTAACTGTTAGTATAATTTACCTTTTATTTTATGATATAAAATCAATTATTTTGGTATTTTAAATTCCGCTCCGCCTCGGATTTACTATATTGTAGTTATGGAATCCATCTGACATTAAGGCACGTGGACTCCCGACTATAGTCATTTGTCTTCTTCAGCTACAATTGTTTATACATTGAGGGGACCCCGCCACTAATTCTAAAGCTGGGACGCACAAAAACCATCGTATCAGGCGCGTGTGTCAAGCAGACTTCCGAGAGTCAAATAAGCTTGTAAAAATATCTAAAACTAAACACCGTTGGGACCAAGACGCGTTGCCAAAAGATGATAAAAGCGGAACCATGTGGGTGCCCATCCCGTGACCCAACAAATATCAAAGCCATCTTGATTCTAGCCACGACACCACCCTTTTTCCTTACTGTACATTTCCTCCAATTATATTTAGCCTTTTGTATTTATATATTACAGTTCTTCTTCTCCATTTCTACCACAAACATCTTCATTTCAAGTAAAATAAAAACCCAAACTTTTTTAGTTTAGAGGGGAATTGGCACAAAAAGGTTAAGCTCTGATGCTAAGATGGAGGGTAACAGTACCAATATTGTTGCCCCTTTCGTTGTGAAAACTTATCAGATGGTGAATGATCCGATGACTAACACTGTGATCACTTGGGGTAAAGCTAATAACAGTTTCATAGTGATAGACCATTTAGTTTTCATTCAGAGGGTTTTGCCTGTTTACTTCAAGCATAGCAATTTCTCTAGCTTCGTTCGACAGCTTAATACTTATGTAAGTAGTATATTTCAATTGAATCTGATATCTGTTTTTATCTGTATATATATATATATATATATACACTAATATACGTGTACTGTTTAGGGTTTCAAAAAGGTGGATCCAGATAAGTGGGAGTTTGCAAATGAGTGGTTTCTCAGAGGGCAAATGCATTTGATGAAGAACATAGTGAGGAGAAAACATAATAAAAATCTAAACAGGCAAGTGAAAGCTGAGGGTTTAAACGAGGAGGAGGAGGAAGAAGAAGATATAGTAATGGAAATAGCGAAGCTAAAAGAGGAACAAAAGTCGTTGGAAGAAGAGATAAAAGGCATGAACAAGCGTTTAGAAGCCACCGAGAGACGGCCGCAACAAATGATGGCGTTTCTTTACAAAGTCGTCGAAGACCCTGATCTCCTTCCACGTATGCTGCTCGAAAAGGAACGTAAAAGACAGCTTAACCCCGACAAGAAGCGACGGTTGATGACGGTGATGCCATCATCTGCACAGTCATCCTCTTGGAGCCTGGCGGTTTCAAGTAATTCATTAAAATCTGAAGAGGAAGACGAAGGTCATGCAGGGACAATTTCGTCACTAGAAACTGGATACGATATAGGCAACAACAAATTTCGTTACTCGAGTTATCAATCGTCGCCATCGCCTGAGGATTCTAAAGAGTTATTGGGGCAATTCATGAATTATGGCTGCGCCACAGTAACAAGGCAATTACCTTCGGTTATTGTGGCTCCGTCAGTGATTGTAAATGGCTTGACGGTGTCGTCGTCGTCAGTGACGAGTAGTAAAGCAGGGTATGGTGATAGGAATAAACAAGTGGGTTATTTTGGGGAATTAGTGGCGGAAGAGATGGAGGCGCGTCCACCACTGCCTTATCCATTTTCGCTGTTAGAGGGGGCTTTTAGGTTTTTTTTTTTTTTTTAGATTTGTTAATAAAGGAGCGTATATGTAATTAAATGGTTAGAAGTTTAACTTAACTTCATTATGAAAGGTATTTGCAGATTGTGAATATTAATATTTTCTAAGTTTGTATACTCAATATTTATTAAGAATGTTTTGTATTTTTATATATCAATAAATTAATAAATACTTTAAAATTTTGATTAAAATTATAGTTATTATCATGAGACATTTTTGCTATTTAAGATTTTTAAAAAAAAAACATTTGCAAAATATTAAAAATAATAAATGTTATATCTAATAAAATTTAATATTGGTTGATTTCTTTATTACTAATATAACACTAATCGAAAGGGGTTACAATAATAAGGAACGTTCATTCACCTCAATTAGTCAGGTGGCTGTTATATATAGGTTGGGCTACCCAACAAACAGCATGTCACCTCACATCGTCAAATAGTCCAACCTACCTTACTCTTTTTGGCAAGTGCCTTTGGAATTTAGCAACCGAATTATTTGGCACCAACTTTTCTTTCAAAATAACATATGCACCGAGTCCATTTCAACACCATGTGACTCTTATATCTTTCTGCTCAACTACGCAACAAATAAGCGTGTGCTTGTTTGTTTTCGGTTAATTTCTGTAAATCATAATTATATGGATCTAGTTTTTTTATTATCTGATTAAAATTTGTTCTTCAATTTTCTTTCAATTGCTTTATTTTAGTTCTAAGCTTAACGGATTTTGTTGCTATCGTTAAATAATTACATATTGTTAGTTCCACCTGTATTGGCCACATCACCAACATATTGTATATTAAAAATCCACCTAAAATTATTTAACTGGTGTCCAAAGGTATGCCACGTCAACATTTAAATTCTAAATATTTTTCTTTTAAGTCCTTTTACATTTTTAAATTTTTATTTTAATATTATGATTATTGATAAAAAAAGATAAATTTGTGCTCCCAAGTTTTTAAAGCTTTTTATGATTTAATTTCTTTTATAAAATTTATAATTTAGTAACAATTTTAGTTTAATTTGGTAAATTAATACAAAATAGTATCTAAATATCAATTAGATAAAAATAAACTTCAATAATTATAATATTTAATACAAATCAAGCATTTAACTTATTTTGTTTTCTTTTTAAATTTTGATGGTCAAGATTATTTCAAATTTAAAAGACACTATTAAAAATACGGGCCCTTTCAGCATGTATATTTTATATAAATATCTCGGTCTCCTTATCAACAGTTCTAACTTTGCTCCAGTTGGTGGTGTTAGAATCTATTAACCTTCAAATGTTAAAATAATAATAGAGCAACTAAATTCATACAAAATGTATAGTACAATTATATTTAAGATATATTATTTTTACATTGTATAAATTATAAAATTCTGATAATTTCGTGAAACAATGTTCGTGGTAATTCTAATAAGTTAGCTTTGGATGGCTTGAAAAATCACAAAGTCTTGTGCTGTTTGAGACTAAAGTGTAATAAGACAGAGATTTTTAAGACAAAAGGATGTTGTTGAAGGCCTTGATATGTTGTTGAAGGCCTTGATAGCGTAAATGTATTTTTTTTTTAGTTGAAATTAGGGTATTTTATAGTCAGTGAAATGATTAATTTTCTCATCACGGGTGCTTTTGAAGAGCTAAATAGTTGAATAATGGTTGAACATAAAATGTGCTCCATTCTCATGGATATAATCATGATAGAATCGAAAAAAATTATATAAAACTTTATAAATTAAGATTGCCGTGTCAGATCATCGAGAAAAAATAAAATTATATGCGAAAGCATTCTTGAATCCATCAAATATCTTGAAAATTTTGAGTCTTAGTGATTTGATATTCCAAATTAACAACACAAGTAATTTATAAAAAGTGACTCTTCCTTTCCTAAAGATAGATTGTTAGAAAAATTACGTATATATAATTTGGGAACCATAATTCTAATATATAATTTTTACACGTTAACCTGAATTTTTAATCAGCCATCCTAAATTAGAAATTAGTTATTATACATATTTGACCATACTTTATTTAATAACCAAAGTTCAATAAGCTTTAACAATATTAAGTCACTTTTAATTTGTACTAACTTTTTATGATAGTAAAAATTAAGATATGATTTTTTTATTTTATATATGTGATGTTCAGATTATTTAATGATAGAACTCTCAACATTATAATTAAGAAATGAAATGCACAACCATTACATTGCAGTACCTCATGCTTGATACATGTATATATACTTTAGAGATTATACTTCCCACAATTTAATATCGGTATTTTTTGGGATAAAACCTAAATCATCCTTCCTAACGGGGAGTTCTCATACACATATAGATTATAATATCTAAGATGCGCTAGTTTAGCCATTCTATCAACATCCTTATTATATTCTCTGGGGATATGGCGAATGTTGGATGTTCAAAATGTAACAACAACTAGTGAATTCCTCTACTGAATAGCTTTAGCTACTTCAAGATAAGATTATCAGTCTCAGTAAGAATACTACCAAAGCCATGATCTTGTAAAAGAGTCAAGATCTAAGATGTCCCACAATTCAACATCGAAAATGAAATAGTTTTCTAAAAATCTATTAAACCCCAAAATTTCATTCACCTTCAAAGTTTTTTGCTATACCCTTGTCATTGTAGAACCACCTTCAAATCAATTAGGTCCATCTATATTCAAGCATGCCTAGTTACTATCCAAATGTGGACGTGATGACTTAGTTTATGACCTAACCGATGATTCCTTGTTAAGGGAGATATATTATTTTGCCCAAGTGATAGATGTCTTAATGAATTCATTAACATTCCAAGTAACCCCTTAAAAAATAAAAAAGATACGTTTCTTCCAAATATACCACACAATAATCCTGAATAGACTTTTCCAATTTACATCTCTCACATATCAATCCTGATAACCCTGTAAATTAAGCAGAATCCAATCTTGCAAACTACGCGAATGGTCCAAAATATTCCTTGCAGCAGTATAATCCCTAACAGCATGGAGAACATCATCTATTTTCACTCTTTCAATATTTCATTGTGTATTTGTACCTTTTGTACTCTTAACAATTTGCAACATTAACAAACAACCAATAGGTCGGGTGGATATTAATGTGTCGTTTATGTTTCTTTAAGGATTTTTTTATGTGTGTGTTTTAAATGTTGCTACATATTTCAGACATTATTTTCTTTATTTCATAACATTTAATTTAAAACATTACTTAAAAATATCGAAAATTTTAAACACTTCTTTTATCTCATGCATTTCTATCTCGCCGACCTTTTTTAGCGCGTGACTGTCAACACCGTAAAATTACAAAATGATACTATAACTCGCAACTTTGAATACAACCGTGCCTCGTTGATGCATAGAAAGACATCTCAAAGCAGTAAACTAAAACATAAAAGCATACAGGTTAAAATCCGCAATAGCTCCTTATATTTTTCATAAATTTATAATTTAATCTTTATATTTTTATTTCTAAAATTTTTATTTTTAATTTTTAAATTTCAAAATTTAAATTGTTTTGTTAACACTATTAAAATTATTTTATTAATTTTAAGTTCATTACTATATCATTTTGTAATTATATTACTACCAATTAGATATTTTTATTTTAAAATATAACATAAACAAATTTTATAATATTAATAGCTAAACTTAAAATTTAAAATATAAAAAATTCAAAATTAAATATTAAAATTATGAAGAGTATAAAAAATTATATCATATTTTAATCATACATAAAATGTGCAATATCTGTTTTCATAAGTAGTAGGTCCAGAGATTTTCTGCAGTCCATGCCCCCCCATCTGTCCCTGAGACTGAGACTGTCATATTATTTCTTCAATCGTCTCCCTTTACGCGCGTGACTTAAGAGAGCGTTGAAATTTCTCGTTTCCTCCATTATCACGGGGTCCGTGTAAAGAAGGGTGGCTAGGGGTGAATGTCATTGGTTAATTAATATAGTATTCTATGCTACATATTATGAATGCATAAATTTATATTATCACCATAACACATCATTAATAAAATATAAATATAATAATTACGTTTTCATAGCAAACGCTGTCGTAAAATATGCATAAATATAAATTATTAATAAATTAAGATTATCATTTTGATTAGTATAAACTAGAAAGTCAAACAAAACCACCAATAATAATAATAATATAAAGAAGAATCATTAAACGACCGAATAACGTGAAGGCTGGATCATGTGGGACCCAATTTTTGTTGGGCTTTCTAGGGAAGGAATGTGGGCCCTACTACTTGTTTATAATGGAAAGGTCGTTGGTCTGATTGGCTGCTTAAATCTCTTTTCCTTTATTTTAATGAAATAAAAAAGTAGAGTA
The DNA here is from genome assembly GCA_025506655.1 of Gossypium rotundifolium. Taxonomy (NCBI): domain Eukaryota; kingdom Viridiplantae; phylum Streptophyta; class Magnoliopsida; order Malvales; family Malvaceae; genus Gossypium; species Gossypium rotundifolium. The sequence goes on along the minus strand of CP106734.1, from coordinate 196,686,708 downwards.
TTTATAATTTAATAATTGTTATTTTATTCCTAATATATTGATTAAGAATATTGTTATATAAAATTTGATCTCTTTATTATATTTATAGTTTAAAAGAATTGTTATATTTAAGAAGAATACACAGTATTAAATAATTTTAAATTAGTTTCATGATACTCGTATTTAAAGCTAAAATAAACTCATGGCCAAAATTAATAATAAGTTTTGATTTTAAAATATATCATTTCTTTAGGAATTTTATTTAAAATATGATGCGCATATATCTTTATAATTTTTATATATATAAATAATAATTTCATTTCCTCCCAAAAAACAAATGTTTGCTACAATTTTACAAAATACTACTAACAACAATTACAAACCAAACTAATCCCTATATTGATCAGGGGTTAACTACAACTACCACACTTCTGGTTTGGAATAATTCCACTAGACACCCCAAATTATACTATATTTAAATTCAATCACTAAACTTTTAATTTAACATCACTAATTAAAAAATATATAATTGAAATATTTTAAAATTTGTAAACCAATTTAAAATGAAAATAATAATTTGAGAATAATTTAAAAGTTAATACCACTTGGATCATAACATTAAAATTCAATTTGTTGTTTAAACTTTTCTTTTCTTGTAATTAATGTTATCACATCACCTTAAAGCATGGGATCAAGAGTCAGATTGTTGTAGGACTTATCACGTATTATTCATAGGATTTGATGTGTGATTTAAACTTCATTCACCACAATGTTTAAAAAAGTTTGTCAATTAAACCAAAACAGAAATGATAGATGTATGACCCAATTTTACCTCAACCAAAGCCCAAACAACAAACCAAAAAAAAATTAAACCAAACCCAATTAACCAAGCCCAAGTAACCCTAACCCAACTAGACCACTAAACTGACCACTAACTCCACCACCCCACTAAACCGACCACTAACTCCACCACTCCACTAACTCCACCATCCCACTAACTCTATCACCCCACTTGCATGCATAAGTTGTAGAATTTGGCGATAAAAGCCATTCAAAACCATTGTAAAGGTTGGTTTTTTTCTTTTATTTTTCGGATAATTACTGAATACACGAGAAATCAAGTACACAAAAAGAAAAGAATTTTGAGATGATTCAAAATATTCAAGGTGTTCTTTTATTTTGTTCTTTTATTCATTTTTACACTTGTTTTAAGAATAAACGCAAAAATACGGAAAAGAGGTAGAAGCGCACGCTTTGAGATCGTCGAAAAAGAAGCTTTTTAGTTTCACCATGTGTATGCGGTGTCGCAGTTGATTCGCTTTTGGAGGGTGGGGATATTTTCCTTTAGCCCTCCTTGTTACTCGTAAGTTCTAATTGGTCCATCTTTTAATTTTATTTTGATTTTGCCCGGATGCTTGTTTTAAATTCAATTTAGTCCCTATTCGCTTTACTTTCAAATTAATTATCTCTAAATATATATTATTGTACTTACTGTTTTAATGTGACCATTACCATTATTGTTTTTAATATTTTTTTCTTTTACTTTATTACTACTACTAGGTTCGTTAGCATTATTAGCATCATTTTATTATTGCCACTATTTTACATGTATTATTATTATAAAAATTGATTTTTATATTACTATTTATTATTCCTATTTTTCATTACTATTATTTTTATCACTATTATTACATATATATTATTACTACAATTATACTTATTATAATTACATTTATTTTACTACTACCATTATTTTTTATTATTACCACTATTAATTCTAATATTATTACTATTATTTTCTTATTGATATTTTTATTTTGCTTTTTTCAAAATTCATAAAAAGGGTTTCACAAAGGTAATATTTCGTGTTTGGAAGTTCGAGAAATTGTGCCCAATCGTCGTTTGGCTTCGATTTTTCGTTCGCTTCGGATCACTAAATATTCTTTAAAGATTTTGATCATGTTTTTGAAAATAAGGCAATGTTTCGTGTTTGGAAGTTCGAGAGATTCGTGCCCAATCGTGTTGGGTCTCGATTTTCTATTCGTCAAACAACTAAATATCCTTCAAAGATTCTTTATCGTGTAATGGCCTAAATTCAAGGTTATCGGAACAATGGTTTCAGAACCATAAATCCGATTTAAAGATAAATTTATTTTAATATTTTTGCTGAATATTTATATGATAGAAAATCATATTAAAATATCGATAGAAAAATTTTACCGATTTAGTGGTTGTTAGAAAAGGAATTATTGAAGGAATTGGGTAAAAATAAGGTATTGAGACCTTGATCTCATAAAATTGAGTAGGAAATATTTTTATAAGTATTTATAAAATGTTAGTAATGTGGTATTAAAATTTCGTTAGAAAATTTTAACGCTTGAGTATGTAATTAAATGAAAAGGACTAAATTGTAATAAATACAAAATTATGAAACATGATTAAATAGTTTAAATGATAAAAGAAAGAGGGCTTAAAAGGAAAATAGACCCAAGGTCTATTTGGGCTGGACGGCAAGGGCATGAAATCAGCAAGAAAATAAGGAGAATTAAGGGCAAAATTGGAATATTGCAAAATTTACTTAATAAAGCTAGGACTAAAGTGGAATTATCTAGATTTCTCTTTATTTTTCTGCATTCTCATCAGAAAAAACACCATAGAAGGGTTTCCTTAAGCTGGTTTTTCATATTTTTACTGCAAGTAAGTGAATCCTTGCCTGTTTCTTGTAATTTTTGTGTTTTAAGACTTTTACAACTAGGTCCTACTATTAAATCCATTAGTTTTGATTTCATGGATGAAATTGAAAGTTACCATGGTTGAGTGCTGTAAGTTTATGATGAATTAGCATGAAATTTAAGCTTTAAATGCTATACCCTTGTCATTGTAGAACCACCTTCAAATCAATTAGATCCATCTATATTCAAGCATGCCTAGTTACTATCCAAATGTGGACGTGATGACTTAGTTTATGACCTAACCGATGATTCCTTGTTAAGGGAGATATATTGTTTTGCCCAAATGATAGATGTCTTAATGAATTCATTAACATTCTAAGTAACCTCTTAAAAAATGAAGAAGATACGTTTCTTCCAAATGTACCACACAAGAATCCTGAATAGACTTTTCCAATTTACATCTCTCACATACCAATCCTAATAACCCTGTAAATTAAGCACAATCCAATCTTGCAAACTACGCGAATGGTTCAAAATATTCCTTGCAGCAGTATAATCCCTAACAGCATGGAGAACATCATCTATTTTCACTCTTTCAATATTTCATTGTGCATTTGTACCTTTTGTACTCTTAACAATTTGCAACATTAACAAACAACCAATAGGTCGGGTGGATATTAATGTGTCGTTTATGTTTCTTTAAGGATTTTTTGTGTGTTTTAAATGTTGCTACATATTTCAGACATTATTTTCTTTATTTCATAACATTTAATTTAAAACATTGCTTAAAAATATCGAAAATTTTAACACTTCTTTTATCTCATGCATTTCTATCTCGCCGACCTTTTTTAGCGCGTGACTGTCAACACCGCAAAATTACAAAATGATACTATAACTCGCAACTTTGAATACAACCGTGCCCCGTTGATGCATAGAAAGACATCTCAAAGCAGTAAACTAAAACATAAAAGCATACATGTTAAAATCCGCAATAGCTCCTTATATTTTCATAAATTTCTAATTTAATCTTTATATTTTTATTTTAAAATTTTTATTTTTTAGTTTTAAATTTCAAAATTTAAGTTGTTTTGTTAACACTATTAAAATTATTTTATTAATTTTAAGTTCATTACTATATCATTTTGTAATTATATTACTATCACTTAAATATTTTTTATTTTAAAATATAACATAAACAAATTTTATAATATTAATAGCTAAATTTAAAATTTAAAATATAAAAAATTCAAAATTAAATATTAAAATTATGAAGAGTATAAAAATTATATCATATTTTAATCATACATAAAATGTGCAATATCTGTTTTCATAAGTAGTAGGTCCAGAGATTTTCTGCAGTTCATGCCCCCAGCTGTTCCTGAGACTGAGACTGTCACATTATTTCTTCAATCGTCTCGCTTTACGCGCGTGACTTAAAGAGCGTTGAAATTTCTCGGTTCCTCCATTATCACGGGTCCGTGTAAAGAAGGGTGGCTAGGGTGAATGTCATTGGTTAATTAATATAGTATTCTATGCTCATATTATGAATGCATAAATTTATATTATCACCATAACACATCATTAATAAAATATAAATATAATAATTACGTTTTCATAACAAACGCTGTCGTCAAATATGCATAAATATAAATTATTAATAAATTAAGATTATCATTTTGATTAGTATAAACTAGAAAGTCAAACAAAACCACCAATAATAATAATATAAAGAAGAATCATTAAACGACCGAATAACGTGAAGGCTGGATCATGGGACCCAATTTTGTTGGGCTTTCTAGGGAAGGAATGTGGGCCCTACTACTTGTCAATAATGGAAAGGTCGTTGGTCTGATTGGCTGCTTAAATCTCTTCTCCTTTATTTTAATGAAATAAAAAAGTAGAGTATTTATAATTTAATAATTGTTATTTTTATTCCTAATATATTGATTAAGAATATTGTTATATAAAATTTGATCTCTTTATTATATTTATAGTTTAAAAGAATTGTTATATTTAAGAAGAATACACAGTATTAAATAATTTTTAAATTAGTTTCATGATACTCGTATTTAAAGCTAAAATAAACTCATGGCCAAAATTAATAATAAGTTTTGATTTTAAAATATATCATTTCTTTAGGAATTTTATTTAAAATATAATGCATATATCTTTATAATTTTATATATATAAATAATAATTTCATTTCCTCCCCAAAAAACAAATATTTGCTACAATTTTACAAAAATACTACTAACAACAATTACAAACCAAACTAATCCCTATATTGATAAGGGGTTAATACAACTACCACACTTTGGTTTGGAATAATTCCACTAGACACCCCAAATTATACTATATTTAAAATCAATCACTAAACTTTTAATTTAACATCACTAATTAAAAAATATATAATTGAAATATTTTAAAATTTGTAAACCAATTTAAAATGAAAATAATAATTTGAGAATAATTTAAAAGTTAATACCACTTGGATCATAACATTAAAATTCATTTTGTTGTTTAAACTTTTCTTTCTTGTAATTAATGTTATCACATCACCTTAAAGCATGGGATCAAGAGTCGGATTGTTGTAGGACTTATCATTTATTATTCATAGGATTTGATGTGTGATTTAAACTTCATTCACCACAATGTTTAAAAAAGTTTGTCAATTAAATCAAAACAGAAATGATAGATGTATGACCTAATTTTACCTCAACCAAAGCCCAAATAATAAACTAAAAAAAAATTAAACCAAATCCAATTAACCAAGCCCAAGTAACCCTAACCCAACTAGACCACTAAACCGACTACTAACTCCACCACCCCACTAAACCGATCACTAACTCCACCACTTCACTAACTCCACCATCCCACTAACTCTATCACCCCACTTGCATGCATAAGTTGTAGAATTTGGCTATAAAAGCCATTCAAAACCATTGTAAAGGTTGGTTTTTTTCTTTTATTTTTCGATAATTAAATACGAGAAATCAAGACACAAAAAGAAAAGAATTTTGAAGATTTAAAATATTCAATGTGTTCTTTTATTTTGTTTTTTATTCATTTTTTACACTTGTTTTTAAGAATAAAAAAATACTAAATAGAGGTGAAGGCACGTTTGAGATCGTAAAAAGAAGCTTTTTAGTTTCAGCCATTGCTTTATATGTCAGATTTCGTTAGAGTGGGAATATTTTCCTTTAGCCCTCCTTGTTACTCGTAAGTTCTAATTGGTCCATCTTTTAATTTTAGTTCGATTTTACCCGGATGCTTGTTTTAAATTCAATTTAGTCCTATTCCTTTACTTTCAAATCAATTATCTTTAAATATATATTATTGTACTTACTGTTTAATGTGACCATTACCATTATTGTTTTAATATTTTTTCCTTTTACTTTATTACTACTATTAGGTTCGTTAGCATTATTAGCATCATTTTATTATTGCCACTATTTTACATGTATTATTATTATAAAAATCATTTTTATATTACTATTTATTATTCCTATTTTTCATTACTATTTTTTTATCACTATTATTAATATATATTATTACTACAATTATACTTATTATAATTACATTTATTTTACTACTACCATTATTATTTATTATTACCACTATTAATTCTAATATTATTACTATTATTTTCTTATTGATATTTTTATTTTTTTTTTTCAAAATTCATAAAAAGGGTTTCACAAAGGTAATATTTCGTGTTTGGAAGTTCAGAAATTGTGCCCAATCGCTTTGGCTTCGATTTTTCGTCGCTTCGATCACTAAATATTCTTTAAAGATTTTGATCATGTTTTTGAAAATAAGGCAATGTTTCGTGTTTGGAAGTTCGAGAGATTCGTGCCCAATCGTGCTTGGGTCTCGATTTTCTATTCTTCAAACAACTAAATATCCTTCAAAGATTCTTTATCGTGTAATGGCCTAAATTCAAGGTTATCGGAACAATGGTTTCAGAACCATAAATCCGATTTAAAGATAAATTTATTTTAATATTTTTGCTGAATATTTATATGATAGAAAATCATATTAAAATATCGATAGAAAAATTTTACCGATTTAGTGGTTGTTAGAAAAGGAATTATTGAAGGAATTGGGTAAAAATAAGGTATTGAGACCTTGATCTCATAAAATTGAGTAGGAAATATTTTTATAAGTATTTATAAAATGTTAGTAATGTGGTATTAAAATTTGTTAGAAAATTTTAACGCTTGAGTATGTAATTAAATGAAAAGGACTAAATTGTAATAAATACAAAATTATGAAACATGATTAAATAGTTTAAATGATAAAAGAAAGAGGGCAAAGGAAAATAGACCCAAGGTCTATTTGGGCTGGACCAAGGGCATGAAATCAGCAAGAAAATAAGGAGAATTAAGGGCAAAATTGGAATATTGCAAAATTTACTTAATAAAGCTAGGACTAAAGTGGAATTATCTAGATTTCTCTTTATTTTTCTGCATTCTCATCAGAAAAACACCATAGAAGGGTTTCCTTAAGCTGGTTTTTCATATTTTTACTGCAAGTAAGTGAATCCTTGCCTGTTTCTTGTAATTTTTGTGTTTTAAGACTTTTACAACTAGGTCCTACTATTAAATCCATTAGTTTTTGATTTCATGGATGAAATTGAAAGTTACCATGGTTGAGTGCTGTAAGTTTATGATGAATTAGCATGAAATTTAAGCTTTAAATTGTTTATGAGATGATTTTATTAGGTAATTCCAATAGAAATTGATTTTAGGATCTAAATTGTGAAAATATTTGGAATTAAAGTCTATTGCTGAAATTCTGATTTCCAAAGGTTATAAAGTAGTTTAAAGTGATAGAATAAAGTTTTAATTGAGAGAAATCAACTCAATTGAGAAGTTAATTGAGCAGGGATGAAATTATCATTTATTGAAAGCTTAGGGGAAATTGGTAATAAGCAGTTTGCACTAAAACAGTTTTGGACAGCAGCAGTAGACTAACTTTGAAAAATCAACATAAATTGTAGAAATCAATTAGAATATGAACAAAATATGAAATTAAAGCTTATTGAGTCTAGTTTCTCATAGAAGAAACGGTGTAAGCAATAGATATGTAAATCATGAGATATAATAAATTTTGTGAGACAAGGTCAAAATGAATTCGGGTTCCCCTGTTTTAACTTTAGAAAATCATCAAAAATTGGATAAAAATAATTAGGGGCTTAAATTTATATGTTTATAATTCTTAATGAGTCTATTTTCAATAGAAATAAACGGGAACATCATCCGAATCCTTTATGAAGAGATAATTAATTTTTAGTGAAGAAGGGTCAGAACTGTCAAACAGCAGAACAGGGGTGACTTTAAAGAATAAACTGTACTTATTGGTTAAACCAAAATTCTGAAAATTTTATGGGAAGAATATATTGAGTCTAGTTTTATGGAAAATTAACGGATATAAATTTTAAGTTCTGTAGCTCAATATAGAAATAATTTAGTGACTATGACTCAAGTAGACAGTTTTGAATGAACTAAAAATAATAATAGAATTATAGAAAATGGTACATGTGAACATGAAATGTATTGAATTGATGATTGAATTTATTCATTTAGATCCGGAAAACTCAAATACAAAGCTAGATCGAGAAAAGGAAAAAGTCCGGATTAGTAGATTTTATATCGAACTAGTATCGAGGTAAGTTCATGTAACTTGAATTATCTTCTTAAATGCTTGAAATGTATGTTATTGATATGGATATAATTTGAATGTTCATTGTATGAAAATTGATGAAACATTGATATATTTGATAAAAGGGAAGAAATCCCGGTTGAATGAAAGGAAAATTGATGGATCTCTAAAAAGGAATTGACAGTAAAAGAATCTAGCAACGGGTGATCCTATCTGATATAGCCCTCCAAGAATATGTGTAAAATGGATTTAGACCGACGGTAATCCAATTAGTCTAATTTAGCTCGATGTAATTGGATTCAAGCTCATTAGAGTAATTTCGTTGGGGATTTAGCGGAGGTAATCGACAATACTCTATGAGTTTATATTTGGATTTTGAGTAATCCCATTAAAGATAAGGTTCATGGAGTGTGCTCTCAAATGAAAATGTCGCCATGAATATGAATTGACGGACCAATTTGTACACTAAAGTGTACCTTTGAAAATCCATCGACATTCCGAGTAATTCAACGGGATAAATATAAAAAAAATTAAAGCGAAAATCATGGTATTGATGAGCTCATCAATCATGGTATATATTATTGATACATGGAAATTATTGAACTAACTTGAATGTTCAGCTTGTGCATGTTAGGGTAATAATGCATTGAATGGATACATGAATGTTTATTGCATTGTATTGAAAATGTTAGGTAAGTATAATTCTTGTTACATGGATTTACTAAGCACAAAGTGCTTACTGTTCCTTTTCTCTGTTTTGTAGTGTTAAGAGCTCGGAGGTCGGATTCGGTAGGAGATACATCACACTATCACCTCAAGATTTCGGTATATAAAGAAACTTTATTTTGGAAATCAATGGCATGTAAACCAATTTAAAATGAAAATAATAATTTGAGAATAATTTAAAAGTTAATACCACTTGGATCATAACATTAAAATTCATTTTGTTGTTTAAACTTTTCTTTCTTGTAATTAATGTTATCACATCACCTTAAAGCATGGGATCAAGAGTCGGATTGTTGTAGGACTTATCATTTATTATTCATAGGATTTGATGTGTGATTTAAACTTCATTCACCACAATGTTTAAAAAGTTTGTCAATTAAATCAAAACGAAATGATAGATGTATGACCTAATTTTACCTCAACCAAAGCTCAAATAATAAACTAAAAAAATTAAACCAAATCCAATTAACCAAGCCCAAGTAACCCTAACCCAACTAGACCACTAAACCGACTACTAACTCCACCACCCCACTAAACCGATCACTAACTCCACCACTTCACTAACTCCACCATCCCACTAACTCTATCACCCCACTTGCATGCATAAGTTGTAGAATTTGGCTATAAAAGCCATTCAAAACCATTGTAAAGGTTGGTTTTTTTCTTTTATTTTTGGATAATTAATATACGAGAAATCAAGTACACAAAAAGAAAAGAATTTTGAGACAGATTTAAAATATTCAATGTGTTCTTTTATTTTGTTCTTTTATTCATTTTTTACACTTGTTTTTAAGAATAAACGAAAATACTGAAATAGAGGTAGAAGCGTACTGTTTGAGATCGTCAAAAAGAAGCTTTTTAGTTTCACCATGTATCAGTGTCAGGATCGTTTTGAGGGTGGGAATATTTTCCTTTAGCCCTCCTTGTTACTCGTAAGTTCTAATTGGTCCATCTTTTAATTTTAGTTCGATTTTACCCGATGCTTGTTTTAAATTCAATTTAGTCCCTATTCGCTTTACTTTCAAATCAATTATCTTTAAATATATATTATTGTACTTACTGTTTTAATGTGACCATTACCATTATTGTTTTTAATATTTTTTCCTTTTACTTTATTACTACTATTAGGTTCGTTAGCATTATTAGCATCATTTTATTATTGCCACTATTTTACATGTATTATTATTATAAAAATCATTTTTATATTACTATTTATTATTCCTATTTTTCATTACTATTTTTTTATCACTATTATTACATATATATTATTACTACAATTATACTTATTATAATTACATTTATTTTACTACTACCATTATTATTTATTATTACCACTATTAATTCTAATATTATTACTATTATTTTCTTATTGATATTTTTATTTTGCTTTTTTCAAAATTCATAAAAAGGGTTTCACAAAGGTAATATTTCGTGTTTGGAAGTTCAGAAATTGTGCCCAATCGTTTGGCTTCGATTTTTCGTTCGTCGGATCACTAAATATTCTTTAAAGATTTTGATCATGTTTTTGAAAATAAGGCAATGTTTCGTGTTTGGAAGTTCGAGATTCGTGCCCAATCGTCTTGGGTCTCGATTTTCTATTCATCAAACAACTAAATATCCTTCAAAGATTCTTTATCGTGTTTTCTTAAATAAGGCAATATTTCATGTTTGGAAATTCAAGGATCGTGCCCAATCGTCTTGGGTTTCAACTTTTAGTTTGACCAAATAGCGGAATACCCTTTTTAAATCGGATGCATGGATTTTGGAAATCATGGACGATCTTGGTATTGAGGTTTGAAACATCGTGTCCTATCGTCTTGGATGTGGTATTTCATCTTTTCGAACAAGAGTTTCGATATCAATGCAAGTTATCCAAATATTTTAAAGATTCATATTTTAAAATATTTTTAATTTTCGATATTAAGGACATTAATCAATCAACACGGTACCAATTTTGGGCGTTTGGGTGCTAATCCTTCCTCGTCGTAACTAACTCCGAGCCCATTTTCTTAAAATTCGTAGACCAAAATGTTTTCTAAAGTGACCCAATCACGGTTCAAAAATGATTGGTGGCGACTCCATTTTCTTTTTAAAAGTCGCCGTTTTCCAAACAAAAAATGGTTTTGATGACTTGGTGACTCAATTTGGGACCAATAAGAGAGTCATCGTAGCATTGATTGATTAATGTCTTTTATCAAAATAAAATTTTTAATTTCGTTTCTTTTATTACATAAGTTTGTGTACGCATATGTTTGTCGTGGTTTGAAACCCATAGGATATTTCGCATTCATATTGCATGACCGTTGTGGTCACACCTCAAGTGGGAGAGAAACTATGCCTCGTGAGGTTTTCACCTCGCATGGGCTAATGGACTACTAGGATACATCCGTACTTATGGTTCCGTGAGGTTTCACCTCCACATGGCCATAGGAAATGTATTCCCAATCGAACTCGATCTATATGAGCCTATAATGGGTGATGATCGATGAATCTTGGTTCAGTACCTTTCCTTTAGAACTAAACCACATATAGTGAACCCAAGAGCCTACCCTAGGTAGAGCCATGCTAAACCTTAGTGGTTACCCATACCGTGGTTTGACATTTTTACTTGCTCGGTTGCTATTATTCATTACTAACCCTTTTTTTTTGCCATGTTTGCATATCATATCATATTAAAGGGTGTGAATCATTCATGGTTACTAATTTAGGAGGCTTGTTATGGAAAACGAATTCCTTGATAAAGTGAGGATAATTGACGTGTGTGTACATGGTCGGACTTGAGAAGGGATAGGCCGTATATGTGACCTTTTATGTAAAGGTTTTGTTTTTAAATAAGTTTTCTAAAAGAAATTGAACGAATCGATGCCTTTTATTTTGCATTTATATCATGCATTTGCATCACATCACATTATATGCATTAAATGTCATAAAAGAACCCTATTAACGGAGATTATATTATAGTGACCTTGGAACATCATTATTACACGAATGTAAAAACAAATTAAGGATATAATGAAAACTTTAAGCATCAAGCGTATTGGGAGAGATCGAATGAAGGAAACCTAGGAGGCATTCGCCCTACGACTGAAAGTGTTTTGAATAATGGACTATGAAGGAAACTCGTAGTTGGTCTATTTGGGCTGGACGGCAAGGGCATGAAATCAGCAAGAAAATAAGGAGAATTAAGGGCAAAATTGGAATATTGCAAAATTTACTTAATAAAGCTAGGACTAAAGTGGAATTATCTAGATTTCTCTTTATTTTTCTGCATTCTCATCAGAAAAAACACCATAGAAGGGTTTCCTTGCTGGTTTTCATATTTTTACTGCAAGTAAGTGAATCCTTGCCTGTTTCTTGTAATTTTTGTGTTTTAAGACTTTTACAACTAGGTCCTACTATTAAATCCATTAGTTTTTGATTTCATGGATGAAATTGAAAGTTACCATGGTTGAGTGCTGTAAGTTTATGATGAATTAGCATGAAATTTAAGCTTTAAATTGTTTATGAGATGATTTTATTAGGTAATTCCAATAGAAATTGATTTTAGGATCTAAATTGTGAAAATATTTGGAATTAAAGTCTATTGCTGAAATTCTGATTTCCAAAGGTTATAAAGTAGTTTAAAGTGATAGAATAAAGTTTTAATTGAGAGAAATCAACTCAATTGAGAAGTTAATTGAGCAGGGATGAAATTATCATTTATTGAAAGCTTAGGGGGAAATTGGTAATAAGCAGTTTGCACTAAAACAGTTTTGGACAGCAGCAGTAGACTAACTTTGAAAAATCAACATAAATTGTAGAAATCGAATTAGAATATGAACAAAATATGAAATTAAAGCTTATTGAGTCTAGTTTCTCATAGAAGAAACGGTGTAAGCAATAGATATGTAAATCATGAGATATAATAAATTTTGTGAGACAAGGTCAAAATGAATTCAGGTTCCCTGTTTTAACTTTAGAAAATCATCAAAATTGGATAAAAATAATTAGGGCTTAAATTTATATGTTTATAATTCTTAATGAGTCTATTTTCAATAGAAATAAACGGAACATCATCCGAATCCTTTATGAAGAGATAATTAATTTTAGTGAAGAAGGGTCAGAACTGTCAAACAGCAGAACAGGGTGACTTTAAAGAATAAACTGTACTTATTGGTTAAACCAAAATTCTGAAAATTTTATGGGAAGAATATATGTGAGTCTAGTTTTATGGAAAATTAACGGATATAAATTTTAAGTTCTGTAGCTCAATATAGAAATAATTTAGTGACTATGACTCAAGTAGACAGTTTTGAATGAACTAAAAATAATAATAGAATTATAGAAAATGGTACATGTGAACATGAAATGTATTGAATTGATGATTGAATTTATTCATTTAGATCCGGAAAACTCAAATACAAAGCTAGATCGAGAAAAGGAAAAAGTCCCGGATTAGTAGATTTTATATACGAACTAGTATCGAGGTAAGTTCATGTAACTTGAATTATCTTCTTAAATGCTTGAAATGTATGTTATTGATATGGATATAATTTGAATGTTCATTGTATGAAAATTGATGAAACATTGATATATTTGATAAAAAGGGGAAGAAATCCCGGTTGAATGAAAGGAAAATTGATGGATCTCTAAAAAGGAATTGACAAGAAAAGAATCTAGTCTGAACGGGTGATCCTATCTGATATAGCCCTCCCAAGAATATGTGTAAAATGGATTTAGACCGGACGGTAATCCGAATTAGGGTCCAATTTAGCTCGGATGGTAATTAGATTCAAGCTCATTAGAGTAATTATCGTTGCAGGATTTAGCTGGATCGGTAATCCCGACAATACTCTATGAGTTTATATTATGAGGATTTATTCGACCGGGTAATCCCACCGTAAAGATAAGGTTCAAGGGAGTGTGCTCTCCGAAATGAAAATGTGCGCACATGAATATGAATTGACGGACCAATTTGTACACTAAAGTGTACCTTTGAAAATCCATCGACATTCCGAGTAATTCAACGGATAAATATAAAAAAAAAATTAAAGAAACGAAAATCATGGTATTGATGAGCTCATCAATCATGGTATATATTATTGATACATGGAAATTATTGAACTAACTTGAATGTTCAGCTTGTGCATGTTAGGGTAATAATGCATTGAATGGATACATGAATGTTTATTGCATTGTATTGAAAATGTTAGGTAAGTATAATTCTTGTTACATGGATTTACTACAAGCACAAAGTGCTTACCCTGCTTCCTTTCTCTGCTTTGTAGTGTTAAGAGCTCTGAGGTCGGATTCGGTAGGAGATACATCACACTATCAGCCTCAAGATTTCGGATATAAAGAAACTTTATTTTGGAAATCAATGGCATGTATAAGCTAATAAAGTAATGTTAATATAAAATGAATGTAAGGTCACCATTGGTATGGCTAGCAAACATTGGCTTGGTATGTGTTGATGTTATCTTATAAATATGCATGAATCTATTTTGAAAATATGTTGAATTAGATTGGTTGATGTGGATTGGTCTCGGTTTAAAATTTGCGGGTGAAGGTTAGATATTTATAAAGGGGCTATATAAAAAAATCGTAAACTACGGTAATGCCTTGTACCCTATTCTCGATAAACGAATACGGGTAGAGGGTGTTACATATCGTGTTTTCTTAAATAAGGCAATATTTTATGTTTGGAAATTCGAGGATCGTGCCCAATCGTCTTTGGGTTTCACTTTTAGTTTGACCAAATAGCGGAATACCCTTTTTAAATCGGATGCATGGATTTTGGAAATCATGGAACGATCTTGGTATTGAGGGTTTGAAACATCGTGTCCTATCGTGGCTGGATGCGATTTCATCTTTTCGTAACAAGAGAGTTTCGATATCCAATGTGAGTTATCCAAACATTTTAAAGATTCATATTTTAAAATATTTTCTAATTTTCGATATTAAGGACATTAATCAATCAACACGGTACCAATTTTGGGCGCTATGAGGTGCTAATCCTTCCTCGTATGTGAATCGACTCTTGAGCCCGCTTTTCTTAAAATTCGTAGACCAAAATGTTTTCTAAAGTGACCCAATCACACTTCAAAAATGATTGGTTGCGAATCTGCTTTTCTTTTTAAAGTCGGCCCATTTTCCAAACAAAAAAATGGTTTCGATGACTTGGCGACTCACGGGGACCAATAAGAGAGTCAAACCGTAGCATTGATTGATTAATGTCTTTTTATCAAAAATAAAATTTTTAATTTCGTTTCTTTCATTGCATAAGTTTGCGTCGCATCATATGTTTGTCGTGGTTTGAAACCCATAGGATATTTCTGCATTCATATTGCATGACCGTTGTGGTCACACCCTCTAAATGGGAGAGAAAAACTATGCCTTCGTGAGGTTTTCACCTCCGCATGGGCTAGTGGACCGCTTCCAGGATACATCCGTACTTATGGTTCCGTGAGGTTTTCACCTCCGCATGGCCATAGGGAAATGTATTCCCCTGAATCGAACTCGATCTATATGAGCCTATAATGGGTGATGATCGATGAATCTGCTGGTTTAGGTACCTTTCCTTTAGAACTAAACCACATATAGTGAACCCTAAGAGCCTACCCTAGGTAGAGCCATGCTAAACCTTAGTGGTTACCCATACCGTGGTTTGACATTTTTACTTGCTTGCTTGCTATTATTCATTACTAACCTTGTAACACCCTTACCCGTATTCGGCGTTTAATGTGGTACGAGGCATTACCGAGGAGCATGAACACTTACGATGATTTAAACCATTTATCGCTCAAATATCAAAATTGATTATAGAAGTTTCCTTTAATGGACCCTTGGAGTCCAAATCATGCATTGGGATTGGGTGGGATTGAATCGTAATCGTATGAAATTTTTCGCAAAATCCCTAAGTTTATCTCATTTACAAAGCTCCAGCGCCGTGTGGCTCATACATGACCGCCTCTCCGGTCAGATAACTCTTTGACTTATGCCTATAAAAGAACTTGAGTCACACGGCCTTAGTACACGTGTTGCTAGGCCGTGGGGTAAAGTTAATTTTCACAAATTAGGCTATTTTCCAAGCCATATTTCTCACTCATTTGATCCTTATTCTTCATTCACATTTAATACATACAAAAACCAATTTAAGATATTCAACCGAGCCTTATACTTAATACCATTTGTTAGTCGTGACACTTCAAATAAATAACAAGAAATGTATATGGGCTCAATTCTCATTAAATTTCTCTTGTACTTATACTTTTCACACTATGTATTCATATAACATATAACAATCACACCTCTCAGTATTTCATATATATTTTTATAACAAATTATCTTGGTTTCAAACTACTTCATATTTGAGTTTTACTTATCAAATCATTTGAAACATCATCTTTACACATATAGTGCACTAGAGATGCACAATTCTATAATTATGAATGAACACATTTATCAAACATATTCCATGTTTTTATATGTATAGTCTCACATTTCCATGTATTAATTGCCATCATTTCCTCGTATTTTGACAAATACATGTAACAGTTCATAAACATGCAATTCACCAACCCTTCCTGCCAATCACAATTTAAAGTGACAAATCACTTATTGAGCCCAATTTCAATGTTCACTACAATCTATCATATAAATTTGGATGTACGATCCACCAATAAATTCCATGTACAAGTATCATCATCTCATCTTTCCACATACATTACTTTACACATTATGAACTTAAATAACATATACAAGACATACCAATGTATTTCAAATACGCTTTCATATATTTCATTTAGAATTAAGATTATTTCATATTAGAACTCTTCTCATTAACTCATTTGGAATACCAATTCATACCGATAATAGACTCAAGGATGTACAAATATATAATCACAAATGAACTCATTCACAACCAAGTTCTACGCTCATGTCTCATCAACTCGTATTTCCTTATATCACATAATATATATATATATCATGATTTCCATTCCTTGATATTTTCCATATTTATCCCGTTGAATTTCTTGGAATTTTCGATGGATTTTCAGAGGTACACTTTAGTATACAATCCAGTCCGTCAATTCATGTTCATGTGGGCACATTTCCATTTCAGAGAGGACACTCCTTGAACCTCATCCTTAGGTGGGATTACCGGTCGTGCCAAACTCTGTAATATAAACTCATAGAGTATTGTCTGGATTACCATCCGTGCTAAATCCTCGCAATGACAATTACTCCAATGAGCTTGATCCAATTACCAATCGAGCTAAATTGAGACCTAATTCGGATTACCCGTCCTGCTAAATCCATTTTCCACATATTCTTCGAGGGCTATATCAGGATCACCGTCCTGCTAGATCCTTTTCACACATATTCTTCTGGAGGGCTATATCGGGATAGGATCACCCGGCCGGCTAGATCCTTTTACCGTCAATTCCTTTTCGAGATCCATCGAATTTTCCTTTCATTCAACCGGATTTCTTCCACTTTTTATCAAATATATCAATGTTTCATCAACTTTCATATAATGAACATTCAAATTATATTCATATCAATAACATACATTTCAAGCATTTAAGAATATAATTCAAGTTACATGAACTTACAATTCGATTTTTATACCATAACGATAATCTTAGTTTCATAATAAATATTTGAAATAAAACATTATATCATTTCTACCTCAACGCTTATCAATTATAATCGAGCATGTGATCAATTTATACACAAGTCATTCATTTATTATTTTCCTCCTCCTCCTCTCCATCCACATCCTTAGTATAAACAACACACTTGTAAGTAACATTATCTATAATTTTCACTATTTACTTATGTGAATATTCAAGCTGTCCATCCGTGTCATAGTCACTAAATTATTTTTGTCTTGAGCTACAGAACTCCAAATTAAGATCCATAAATTTTATTTGAAACTAGACTCACATATCTTATTACCATAATATTTCCAAAATTTTTGGTATGGACAATTAGTACAGTTTATTAGTTAAGTTCTCCCCTATTACACACTCCTACTGCTCTGACCTCTCTTCACTAAAACCAATTATCTCATAGTACAATTTTCATATAGTGTTTCTGATTATTCCTAATGAAAATAGGCTCACTAAGGAATACAGACATATAAATTATAATGCATAATTATTTTTGTACAATTTTAATGAATTTCTAAAGTAAGAATGGGGTTCACAAGTTATTCTAAACTGCACCAAAATTTAAATATCTTAAAATGTAGACTTCCTTTGCTTTTGTTTTTTATATGAAAATAGACTCAACAAGCTTTAATTCTATATCTCACTCAACTTCTAATTCAATTTCTACCATTTTTGGTGATTTTTCAAAGTTAGACAAACTGCCATTACTAACCCTTTTTTTTTGCCATGTTTGCATATCATATCATATTAAAAGGGTGTGAATCTCTGTCACAATTACTAATTTAGGAGGCTTGTTATGGAAAACGAATTCCTTGATAAAGTAGAGGATAATGGTACTCGTGTGTACATGGTCGGACTTGAGAAGGGATAGGCCGTATATGTGACTCTGTTTTATGTAAAGGATTTTGTTTTTAAATAAGTTTTCTAAAAGAAATTGAACCAGAATCGATGCCTTTTATTTTTGCATTTATATCATGCATTTGCATCACATCACATTATATGCATTAAATGTCATAAAAGAACCCTATTAACTGGAGATTATATTATAGTGACCTTGGAACATCATTATTACACACGAATGTAAAAACAGCTAAGGATATAATGAAAACTTTAAGCATCAACGTCGTATTCGAGGAGAGATCGAATGAAGGAAACCTAGGAGGCATTCGCCCCTACGAGCCTGAAAGTGTTTTGAATAACTGGACTATGAAGGAAACTCCTGTAGTTTTTAGAGCTAACACAGAGTAATGTTCAAAACACACTTGTTGTTTTAAGCCTAGAAACAATAAGAATCTTTTGTGAAATAGGCTCCTGTTCAAACATCTTTATTTTCAATAAAAATGCATTTTTGTGTTTCATGCCGAGCAAATATTTTCTCATTTTTTTTTCTTTTGTTCTTTGGAATGTTCTTTCATTTTTCATTCATGATTATAAATAATCATCTTCAGAACCATTTATTCTTTGGAATTTGCCTTTGTACTTACAATAGGTACCCAGATATCGGGACATGAGCAACGCTGTTACGGACTCCCTTTTGAGTGAAATATGGGTCTAAAAGGATATGAATATTTTGAAGATGGCAGAGATTACAACTTACCCATTGATCTGTTAAAGATGGTAAAACGAAATGAAAATAGACTCTATCTTACAAAGGGTCAGTGGACATTGTGAGTCTAGGAAAGGAGTGAAGATCAAACCCTTGCCCTCCACCGAAACAAGGCAAGACGCCATCGAGTTATTCTAAGAATTCAAAGATGCCTTTGCATGACCGCATCAAGATATGTCTAGGCACGAGAAGGCTATGGAGTGTTCGGAAAGACAAATGCTACGAGATTTCTGATAGCCAGGTTGATTATAAGGTTCGGGTATTGCTGGTCTATCATGAAAGGGAGGTTACATCAGTTATGTCGTAAATGCCAAATTGAGAAGGCGTGACTTATATGCTTCCTCTATTTTTTTCCTATACGTGGAGCATAGATGTTACGGGGACAATCTCGTCAAAAGTATCTAGTCGACACCTATTCATCTTCATGATTGTCAATTATTCCACTAAGAGAGTGAGGGTCGGTTCCTATGACAAAGTTACAGGGTCAATCATCAAGTTCAATTTCAACTTCGAGTTCAAGTTCGAATTTAAAAAAAAAAACAAAACAAAAGAAAAAGAAAAAGAAAGAAAGAAGAAAAGAAAAGAAAGAAACCATCCAAAAAAAATTTGAAAGATGATGGAAACTCAAATATTGGCATAGACTAGTTACCATTTACCTCTATGCTTCTCGAATGTTGGCGAGGACTTCCACCGGGCAACACCCTTCTCATTGGTTTATGGATGGATACAGATCTTGCCCATGAAGTTGAAATTCTTACTCTTTAGATTTTGCCGAATCGAAGTTGGACGAAGCAGAATGGGTTCACTCTCTGTATGACCAACTAAAACTGATCGAAGAAAAAGGTTAAGAGCCAACCGTCATAGTCAAATGTACCAGAAACAAATGATGCGGGCTCATAACAAAAGTTCAGCCCAGAGTGTTCTATAGATTCTCCCTATGCAAAAGGACTTCAGAGGAAAGTAGATGCTTAATTGGGAATGACCTATGTCGAAAAGAGGGTCTTTTATAGAGGAGCATTGATACTAGCCAAGATGGACGGCAAGAGTCAGCCGAACCCAGTTAATGCGGGCTCAGTCAAGAAACACTTCGCTTAAGAAGAAAATAGGCTAAGGCGAAAACCCGCAAAGGGCGCTTTGAGGCTTTCCACAAAAAAAAAAATGGAGAGGCCAAGGTGAAAACCCGCAAATGACACTTTGAGGCCAAAAGGGCTTTGAGTCGAAAACCCGAAAAGGGCGGCTCAAGTTGTGATCAAATCATGATGGGCATCTGATGAGTTTTGCCACGCTTGAATTGACAATGAGGAAGTATGTTACATCTTGGGGCATCGACAAAGTACTCCGGATCTCCTAAACACATGTTGAGCTTAAATGGTCCTTAAGAAGTTCGAACAGAGAAGCTTAGTCTGCGATATTTGGGGCACCTAATCTTCATCTTACTCATTCTGAATTTGCTCATTTCAAAATACAGTACCAATAAATTTCCTTCTTGATTGCATTTTGTTTCGAGCTATGCTCCCAATTAATTTCTTTCTTCTCTATTATTATGATATTTTCCAAGTATTTCACATTGAAGTAATGATTACTGAACTAATAATACTTTCACAAAGGAAGTTTTATGCGCTACTCTGGAAGTCTCTAAATAATATGAGAATCCAAAACAGGACAATTATTTAGAACTAACCAGGCTTAAAGGGCTCGGAGACTTGAGATAAGGGTCTAAGCAGTGACGACATCTTCAGATTCGTTGTTAAAAGTATCAGCTGAACAAAGAAGACATACGTCAAGGATCACCTTAATAAGCAGCAAGCAATGACAGCCCAAGTGTTAAAAATGGATCATTCTCATGACATTTTGCATAACATTCATGATACATATGGTTAGGAGCATCTTTCATGACATCCTAATGTTGACATAAGCATAGACCCCATGAAGTCAATTCTACAGGTAGGTTCCCCAGAGGACAATGTAGCAAAGTTGATGAGAGTTCTGAGAAGAGCATGATCTTATCTCTCTGGCGAAAGAGTAGAGTAGAGACGAAGCCTTATCTCTCTTGGCGAGGAGTGGAGCGAGCTAAAGATAGTAGATCCTATCTCCACCGAGCAGGAGTGGAGCGGATTGAAGATAATGATCTTATCTCTCTTGGCAGGGAGTAGAGCGGATCGAAAGACCAAGCCTTATCTCTCTCGCGGGGAGTGGAGCAGGCTAAAGATAGTAGATCCTATCTCCACCGAAAGGAGTGGAGCGGATTGAAGATAACAGATCTTATCTCTCTGGCGGGAGTAGAGCAGATCGAAAGATCAAGCCTTATCTCTCTTGGCGAAAGGGAGTGGAGCATGCTAAAGATAGTAGATCCTATCTCCACCGAAAGGGGAGTGGAGTGGATTGAAGATAACAGATCTTATCTCTCTTGGCGAGAGTAGAGCGGATCGAAAGACCAAGCCTTATCTCTATTGAGCGAGGAGTGGAGCAAAGCTAAAGATAGTAAATCCTATCTCCACCGAGTAGGAGTGGAGCGGATTGAAGATAAATGATCTTATCTCTCTTGGCGGGAGTAGAAGAGGATCGAAAGATCAAGCCTTATCTCTCTTGAAAGGGAGTGGAGCAGGCTAATGATAGTAGATCCTATCTCCACCGGCGAAGTGGTGTAATGGCCTAAAATCAAGGTTATCGAACAATGGTTTCACAACCATAAATCCGATTAAAGAGAAATTTATTTCAATATATTTGCATGAATATTTATATGATAGGAAATATTTTATAAATATTTATAAAATGTTAGTAATGTGGTATTAAAATTTCGCTAGAAAATTTTAACGTCTGGTAGGTAATTAAATGAAAAGACTAAATTGAAAAAGGTATAAAAGTTTAATTATAGATTAAAAGAAAGTATAAAGGACCAAAATGGTAATTAAGCCATTTTGTTTAGTTGAGACGGTTTATTGTGAAGAAAATCTGAGATTTTTATGTTTAATATATATTATTATATTATTATATTATTATATAATAAAGATATTTTAATATATTATATTATATTATTATTATATATATTATAAAGAGAAAGTAAAAGAAAGAACAGAGAAGAAACAGAAACTAAAGACGAAACAGAGAAGAAATAGGAAAGAAAGAAAAAGGAGAATAGAGTTTTTAAAGCATGGAATTTAATTTGGTAAGTTAATTTAGTCCTTTTCTTTTAATTTTGATGCTTTATAAGTTTTAGAACAAAGTTTTGATGAATTTAAGTTGAAGTTTTTGAAGTTTTAAAGTTGTTGAATATAGCATATGATGAATAAAATGATGAATTAGTGGTTTAATTGAAAGAATTTGAAGTTAGAATTGGATAAAGGACTTAATTGCAAAACAAGCTATAAGAAAACAATTTTGGGACAGCAGCAGTAGAGTAAGTTTGAAAATTCACCAAAAATCGTAGAAGTGGAATTAGAAGTTGAGTGAGATATTAAATTAAATCTTATTGAGTCTAGTTTCTCATAGAAGAAATGATGTAAGCAATAGATATGTAAATCATGAGATATAATGAATTTTGTAAGACTGGTTCAGAATGAATTCAGGTTCCTCTATTTTTAATTTAGAAAATCATCAAAATTGGATAAAAATAATTATGGGCTTAAATTTATATGTTTAGGATCATGAATGAGTATATTTTTAATATAAATAGACCAGAACATCATACGAATCCTGTATGAAGAGATAATTAATTTTAGTAAAGAAGGGTCAGAACTGTCAAACAGCAGAACAAGGGTGATTTAAAGAATAAACTGTACTTATTAGATAAATAAAAATTCTTAAAATTTTATGGGAAGAATATATGTGAGTCTAGTTTTAGGGAAAATTAACGGTTCTTCATTTAGAGTTCTGTAGCTTGAAAAATAAATAATTTAGTGACTATGACTCAAGTAGACAGCTTTGAATAAACTAAAATAATAATAGAATTATAGAAAATGCTACATGTAAACATGAAATGTATTGAATTGATGATTGAATTTATTTATTTAGATCTGGAAAACACAAATACAAAGTTAGATAGAGGAAAGAAAAAGTCCAGATTAGTAGATTTTTGTGTACGAACAAGTATCGAGGTAAGTTCATGTAACTTGAATTATCTTCTTAAATGCTTGAAATGTATGTTATTGATGTGAATATGATTTCAATGTTCATTGTATGAAAGTTGATGAGACATTGATATATTTAATAAAAAGTGGAAGAAATCCGGTTGAATGAAAGGAAAATTCGATGGATCTCGAAAAGGAATTGACGGTAAAAGGATCTAGCAGGACGGGTGATCCTATCTGATATAGCCCTCCAGAAGAATATGTGAAAATGGATTTAGCCGGACGGGTAATCCGAATTAAGATGAATTTAGCTTGGACTGGTAATTCAGATCCAAGCTCATTAGAGTAATTGTCGTTCTGAGGATTTAGCTTTGGACTGGTAATCCCGACAATACTCTATGAGTTTACATTCTGAGATTTAGCTTTGGGTAGTAATTCCATTGTAAAGATGAGGTTCATGGAGTGTGCCCTCCGAAATGAAAATGCACATGAACATGAATTGATTCGGACTGGATTGTACACTAAAAGTGTACTTCTGAAAATCTATCGAAATTCCGAGTAATTCAACGGGATAAATATGGAAAAATAACAAGGAAATGGAAATCATGATATTGATGAGCTCATCAATCATAGTATTTATATTATTGATATATGGAAATTATTGGGTGACTCGAATGTTGAGTTTGTGAACGTTAGGGTAATAATGCATTGAATGGGTATATGAATGTTTATTGCTTGTATTGAAAATATTGGGTAAGTATAATTCTTGTTACATGAGCTTAGTAAGCACAAAGTGCTTACCCTATTTCTTTTCCCTGTTTTGTAGTTTTAAGAGCTCGGAGGTCGGATTCGGTCAGAGACACATCACACTATCAACACTAAGATTTTGGTATTTAAAGAAACTTTATTTTGGAAATAAATGGCATGTATAAGCTAATAAAGTAAATGTTAATATGAAATGAATGTAAGATCAGCCATTAGTATGGCTAACAAATTTTAGTTTTTGTATGTGATGATGTTATCTTATAAATAGGCATGAATTTATTTTAAAAATATGTTGAATTGGAATGGTCTCGGTTTAGAATTTGCAGGAAAAGCTAGATATTTATAAATGGGTTATATTGAGTAAAAAAAATCGTAAACTCCGGTAATGCCTCGTACCCTATTCCGACAACGAATACGGGTAGGGGGTGTTACATTTATTGGTATCAGAGCTACGATTTATTCGGTTTTAGGACCGATATAGCAAATACGGATTAGCTATACATGCCATTTAAATTATTATTGATAGTGTGATATCTCCTGACCATTTAAATTGAGTTTTTCTTATAATAATGTCATCCGACCGAGCTCAATCCGAAGAAGCTGGGAGTCGTGCTCCGGCTTCAGTACAAAGAGAAGAAACTAGCAGTAGAAGGCCGATGACAGAGGGTCAAGGGAGGAGGCAAAATAGCCTTCTTTCAAATGATGAATGAATGATTTACTCAAGACATAAGAACTAACCCTATAGTGCAGCAAACTCAAACTCCCCCTCCTATTCCTCCACCGGTTCCCGAGATTCCACAGGGTATAGGTATTGAATCTGTCAGAAAAGGAAAAGCTCCGGTCGATAAAATCTGAAAATATGAGGCCGAAGAATTTCAAGCAGCAGTTGATGATGATCCCGAACGGGCTGAATTTTGGTTAGAGAATACTATTCGGGTTTTGGAAGATTTATCTTGCACACCAGAAGAATGTTTGAAATGTCTTTGTCTCCTTTGCTAAAAGACATGACTTATCATTGGTGGAATACTAAAGCTTCAGTTGTTCCAAAAGAAAAAATTACATGGGAATTCTTCCAGACCGAGTTCAAAAAGAAATGTATCAGTCAGAGATTTCTTGATAAAAAAAGAAAAGAATTTCTTGAGCTGAAACAGGGCAATAGATTGATATCTGAGTATGAAAGAGAATTTGTCCGGTTGAGTAAATATGTTCGAGAATAGGTACAATCAGAAGTTGAAATGTGTAAATGATTCGAAGAAGGGTTAAATCTGATCAGACAGAGGGATTATTTGATTGATTTCGATTATTCTTGCGGAGGTATGTCAAAAAGGGGTATGATGCTTTTCTTACTTATGTATTGGATACCAATGTATCTGAGTCGAAGATTCAGGCAATGCCAGTGGTATGTGAATTTTCTGATGTGTTTGCAGAAGAGTTACCAGGGTTGCCACCAGAGAAAGAGAAGTGGAATTCTCTATAGATTTGATTCCGGGAACTACTTCGATTTCATAGCTCCATACCGGATGGCTCCTACAAAATTAAAAGAATTAAAGACACAGTTGCAAGAACTTGTTGACAGGGGTTTTGTCCGACCGAGTCATTCATCTTGGGGTGCTCCAGTTCTGTTTGTGAAAAAGAAAGACGGGTCTTTGAAATTGTGTATTAACTATCGGCACTCAATAAGGTAACTATAAAGAATAAGTACCATTACCGGATTGATGATTTATTTGATCACTCAATGGTGCCACAGTATTCTCAAGATTGATCTCCGTCGAGTTATTACCACTAAGGGTAAAGGAGTCGATGTGCCAAAGACAACTTTCAGAACCAGGTACGAGCATTATGAGTTTCGGTTATGCCGTTTAATGACTAATCTTCATGCAGTATTTATGGATCTGATGAATCGGATATTCAGACCGTACTTAGACAGATTTGTGGTAGTATTCATTGATGATATTTTGGTTTATTCTCGAGATGAAGAAGAACATGCAGAACATTTAAGAATTGTGTTGCAAATTTTACGAGAGAAGCAATTATATTCTAAATTCAGTAAATGTGAATTTTGGCTTCGAGAAGTGGGTTTTCTAGGACATATTGTATCTGCCGAAGGCATCAAGGTAGATCCAAGTAAAATCTCAGCTATTGTCAATTGGAGTCCACCGAAGAATGTATCTAAAGTTAGAAGTTTCTTGGGTTTAGCTGGTTATTATCAAAGATTTGTGCAGGGATTTTCTATGATAGCTTCTCCGATGACTCGATTATTGCATAAAGATGCAACGTTCGAGTGGATTGATGAATGTCAGCATAGTTTCAACCGATTGAAAGATCTACTAACGAAAGCACCAGTATTAGTGCAGCCTGAACCGGGTAAGGAATTTGTTATTTACAGTGATGCCTCATTAAATGGTTTAGGTTGTGTTCTGATGCAAGAAGGTAAAGTAATAGCCTATGCTTCAAGACAACTTAAACCACATGAAAGAAATTACCTGGTACATGATCTTGAATTAGCTGCTATTGTATTTGCATTGAAAATATGGTGGCATTACTTGTACGGTGAGAAATGTCATATTTATACTAATCATAAAAGCTTGAAATATTTGATGACACAGAAAGATTTGAATTTGAGACAGCGCAGGTGGCTTGAACTGATAAAGGATTATGATTTGATTATTGATTACCATCCGGGTAAGGCTAATGTTGTAGCTGATGCTTTGAGTCGAAAATCTTTGTTTGCTTTACGAGCTATAAATACCCGGTTGTCACTAACTGATGATGGTCCAATTATAGCTGAATTGAGAGCTAAACTGACATTTTTACAGCAAATATGTGAAGATTAGAAGAATTATGAGAAGTTACAGGTTAAACGAGCACAGTGTGAGTCAGGTACTGATTCTGAATTTCATGTTGGGATTGATGGTTGTATGTTATTCAGAGGTAGGGTATGTGTACCCAAGAATTCAGAGCTCATATAGAAGATTCTACACGAGGCTCATAGTAGTACTATGTTTGTACATTCGGGGAGTAATAAAATGTATAATGATCTGAAAAAAAAAATGTATTGGTGGCCAGGAATAAAAAGGGATATCTCTGAGTTTGTATCAAGATGTTTAATATGTCAGCAAGTTAAAGCTGAACATCAGGTACCTTCAGGGTTACTTCAGTCAATTACTATACCGGAATGAAAATGAGAAAGAATCACTATGGATTTTGTATCGGGATTACCGTTGTCTCGAGGAAAAGGATGCAATTTGGGTGATTGTTGGCCGATTGACAAAGTCGGCAAGACTTTATTCGTGCGTGTGGATTATTATTTAGATAAATTGGCTTAATTGTACATATCTGAGATTGCCAGGTTACATGGAGTGCCTGTTTCCATTATATCGGATAGAGATCCCCGATTTACGTCTCATTTTTTGGATAAATTGCACGAAGCTTTGGGTACTCAGTTGTATATCAGTACTGCATTTCATCCTCAGACAGATGGCCAATCTGAGCGTGTAATTCAAGTATTGGAAAATATGCTCCGATGTTGTATACTAGAGTTTGAAGGTAATTGGGAGAGATATCTACCTTTGATTGAATTTGCTTACAATAACAGTTATCAGTTCAGTATTAAAATGGCTCCCTATGAAGTTTTGTATGGTAGAAAGTGTAGAACATCGTTATATTGGACAGAGCTTAGTGAAACAGAAGAAAAAGTAAAGGTCATTCGGAATAGTTTGAAAGCAGCATCTAATCGTCAAAAATCATATCTTAAACGAAAAGAGATTGAATTTCAGGTGGTGATAAGGTATTCCTGAAAGTGTCTCCTTGGAAGAAAGTTCTCCGGTTCGGTCGAAAGGGTAAATTGAGTCCAAGGTTTGGACCGGTCGCTTATCGATTGGCATTACCACCGGAACTCGATAGAATTCATAATGTTTTTCATGTGTCTATGCTACGACGATATCGGTTAGATCCTTCACATGTTATTTCTCCGATAGAAGTGGAGATTCAACCGGATATGACTTACAGTGAAGAACCGGTCAAGATATTGGCACGGGAAACAAAGGAGCTTAGAAATAAAAAAATAAGTTTGGTAAAAGTATTGTGGCAAAAGCACGGGATTGAAGAAGCGACATGGGAACCGGAGGAGGCAATGAGGAAACAATATCCAAACCTCTTTACTGGTAAGATTTTCGAGGACGAAAATCCTTAAAAGGGGGGAAGAGTTGTAATGGCCTAAAATCAAGGTTATCGGAACAATGGTTTCGCAACCATAAATCTGATTTAAAGAGAAATTTATTTTAATATATTTGCATGAATATTTATATGATAGGAAATATTTTTATAAATATTTATAAAATGTTAGTAATGTGGTATTAAAATTTTGTTAGAAAATTTTAACGTCTGGTAGGTAATTAAATGAAAAGACTAAATTAAAAAATGTGTAAAAGTTTAATTATAGATTAAAAGAAAGTATAAAGGACCAAAATGGTAATTAAGCCATTTTGTTTAGTTGAGGCGGTTTATTGTGAAGAAAATATGAGATTTTTATGTTTAATATATATTATTATATTATTATATAATAAAAATATTTTAATATATTATATTATATTGTTATTATATATATTATAAAGAGAAAGTAAAAGAAAGAACAGAAAAGAAACAGAAAGTAAAGACGAAACAGAGAAGAAATACGGGAGAAAGAAAGAAAAAGGGAGAATAGAGTTTTTAAAGCTTGGAGTTTAATTTGGTAAGTTAATTTAGTCCTTTTCTTTTAATTTTGATGCTTTATAAGTTTTAGAACAAAGTTTTGATGAATTTAAGTTGAAGTTTTTGAAGTTTTAAAGTTGTTGAATATAGCATATGATGAATAAAATGATGAATTAGTGGTTTAATTGAAAGAATTTGAAGTTAGAATTGGATAAAGGACTTAATTGCAAAACAAGCTATAAGAAAACAGTTTTGGGACAGCAGCAGTAGAGTAAGTTTGAAAATTCACCAAAAATCGTAGAAGTGGAATTAGAAGTTGAGTGAGATATGAAATTAAAGCTTATTGAGTCTAGTTTCTCATAGAAGAAATTATGTAAGCAATAGATATGTAAATCATGAGATATAATGAATTTTGTAAGACTGGTTCAGAATGAATTCGGGTTCCTCTGTTTTTACTTTAGAAAATCATAAAAAATTGGATAAAAATAATTAGGGGCTCAAATTTATATGTTTAGGATCATGAAGGAGTCTATTTTTAATAGAAATAGACTAGAACATCATACGAATTCTGTATGAAGAGATAATTAATTTTTAGTGAAGAAGGGTCAGAACTGTAAAACAGCAGAACAAGGATGACTTTAAAGAATAAACTGTACTTATTGGATAAATAAAAAATTCTTAAAATTTTATGGGAAGAATATATGTGAGTCTAGTTTTAGGGAAAATTAACGGTTCTTCATTTAGAGTTCTGTAGCTTGAGAAATAAATATTTTAGTGACTATGACTCAAGTAGACAGCTTTGAATAAACTAAAAATAATAATAGAATTATAGAAAATGCTACATGTGAACATGAAATGTATTGAATTGATGATTGAATTTCTTTATTTAGATCTGGAAAACACAAATACGAAGTTAGATAGAGGAAAGAAAAAAGTCCCGGATTAGTAGATTTTTGTGTACGAACAAGTATCGAGGTAAGTTCATGTAACTTGAATTATCTTCTTAAATGCTTGAAATGTATGTTATTGATGTGAATATGATTTCAATGTTCATTGTATGAAAGTTGATGAGACATTGATATATTTAATAAAAAGTGGAAGAAATCCCGGTTGAATGAAAGGAAAATTTGATGGATCTCTGAAAAGGAATTGACGGTAAAAGGATCTAGCAGGACGGGTGATCCTATCCGATATAGCTCTCGAAGAATATGTGGAAAATGGATTTAGCCGGACGGGTAATCCGAATTGGGTCTCAATTTAGCCCGGACTGGTAATTCAGATCCAAGCTCATTAGAGTAATTGTCGTTGCAGGGAATTTAGCTCGGACCGGTAATCCGACAATACTCTATGAGTTTACATTCTGAGGATTTAGCCTGGATTGGTAATCCCGCTGTAAAGATGAGGTTCGAGGGAGTGTGCTCTTTGAAATGAAAATGTGCGCACATGAACATGAATTGACGGACTTGGATTGTACACTAAAAGTGTACTTCTGAAAATCTATCGAAATTCCGAGTAATTCAACGGGATAAATATGGAAAAATAACAAGAAAATGGAAATCATGATATTGATGAGCTCATCAATCATAGTCTTTATATTATTGATATATGGAAATTATTGGACTGACTTGAATGTTGAGTTTGTGAATGTTAGGGTAATAATGCATTGAATGGGTATATGAATGTTTATTTCTTGTATTGAAAATATTGGGTAAGTATAATTCTTGTTACATGAGCTTACTAAGCACAAAGTGCTTACCCTATTTCCTTTTTCCCTGTTTTGTAGTTTTAAGGGCTCGGAGGTCGGATTCAGTTAGAGACACATCACACTATCAACACCAAGATTTTGGTATTTAAAGAAACTTTATTTTGGAAATAAATGGCATGTATAAGCTAATAAAGTAAATGTTAATATGATATGAATGTAAGGTCAGCCATTAGTATGGCTAACAAATTTTAGTTTTTGTATGTGATGATGTTATCTTATAAATATGCATGAATTTATTTTAAAAATATGTTGAATTGGAATGGTCTCGGTTTAGAATTTGCAGGAAAAGCTAGATATTTATAAATGGGTTATATTGAGTAAAAAAAATCGTAAACTCCTAGATGCTCGTACCTATTCCGACAACGAATACGGGTAGGGTGTTACATTTATTGGTATCGAGCTACGGTTTAGCGGTTCTAGGACCCATATAGCAAATACTGGATTAGCTATATATGCCATTTAAATTATTATTGATAGTGTGATATCTCGACCATTTAAATTGAGTTTTTCTTATAATAATGTCATCCGACCGAGCTCAATCCAAGAAGTGGGAGTCATGCTCCCGCTTCATAGACAAAGAGAAGAAACTAGCGATAGAAGGCCCGTGACAGAGGGTCAAGGGAGGAGGCAAAATAGCCTTCTTTCAAATGATGAATGAATGGTTTACTCAAGACATAAGAACTAACCCTATAGTGCAAACAAACTCAAACTCCCTTCCTATTCCTCCACCGGTTCGAGATTCCACAGGTGCAGTAATCGAATCTGTCGAGAAAAGGAAAAGCTCCGTCGATAAAATTTGAAAATATAAGGTGAAGAATTTCAAGCAAGAGTTGATGATGATCCCGAACGGCTGAATTTTGGTTAGAGAATACTATTCGGGTTTTGGAAGATTTATCTTGCACACCAGAAGAATGTTTGAAATGTGCTGTCTCACTGCTAAAAGACACAGCTTATCATTGGTGGAATACTAAAGCTTCAATTGTTCCGAAAGAAGAAATTACATGGGAATTCTTCCAGACCGAGTTCAAAAAGAAATGTATCAGTCAGAGATTTCTTGATCAAAAAAGAAAAGAATTTCTTGAGCTGAAACAGGGCAATAGATTGATATCTGAGTATGAAAGAGAATTTGTCCGGTTGAGTAAATATGTTCGAGAATAGGTACAATCAGAAGCTGAAATGTGTAAACGATTCGAAGAAGGGTTAAATCTGATCAGACAGAGGGATTATTTGATTGATTTCAGTTATTACTGCTCAGAGGTATGTCAAAAAGGGGTATGATGCTTTTCTTACTTATGTATTGGATACCAATGTATCTGAGTCGAAGATTCAGGCAGTGCCAGTGATATGTGAATTTTTTGATGTGTTTGCAGAAGAGTTACCAGGGTTGCCACCAGAAAGAGATGTGGAATTCTCTATAGATTTGATTCCGGGAACTACTCCGATTTTTATAGCTCCATACCGGATGGCTCCTACAAAATTAAAAGAATTAAAGACACAGTTGCAAGAACTTGTTGACAGGGGTTTTGTCCGACCGAGTCATTCACCTTGGGGTGCTCCAGTTCTATTTGTGAAAAAGAAAGACGGGTCTTTGAGATTGTGTATTGACTATCGGCAGCTCAATAAGGTAACTATAAAGAATAAGTACCCGTTACCCCGGATTGATGATTTATTTGATCAGCTCAATGGTGCCACAGTATTCTCGAAGATTGATCTCCGATCAGGTTATTACCAGCTACGGGTAAAGGAGTCAGATGTGCCAAAGACAGCTTTCAGAACCAGGTACGGGCATTATGAGTTTCTGGTTATGCCGTTTGGGCTGACTAATGCTCCTGCAGTATTTATGGAGTAGAACAGATCCTATCTTCACTGAGTAGGAGTGGAGCGGATTGAAAACAACAGATCTTATCTCTTGAAAGAGAGTAAAGCAGATCGAAAGATCAAGCCTTATCTCTGGCGAAAGGAGGGAGAGTTAAAGATATGATCCTATCTTCACCGGCGAGGTGGAGCGGATTGAAGACAACAGATCTTATCTCTCTTGGCGAGGAGTAGAGCAGATCGAAGATCAAGCCTTATCTCTACCGAAAGAGGAGTGGAGTAGGCTAAAGATATAGATCCTATCTCCACCGAAAGGAGAGGAGCGGATTGAAGACAACAGATCTTATCTCTATCGAAAGGTGAGTAGAGCGGATCGAAAGATCAAGCCTTATCTCTACCGAACATGAGTGGAGCAAAGCTAAAGATATAGATCCTATCTTCACCGAAAGGTGAGTGGAGCGGATTGAAGACAACAAATCTTATCTCTACTGAGCAGGAGTAGAGCAGATCGAAAGACTGAAGCCTTATCTCTACTGAGTAAGAGTGGAGCAGGCTAAAGACAGCAGATCCTATCTCCACCGAGCAAGAGTGGAGCGGATCGAAGATGACAAATCTTATCTTCATGTATCGACAATGGAGCAGATTCAAACCACTAGCCTAACCCCCCTAAGTAGTAGGGTAACAGGCCAAAAATTACAAATCCTAATTCCCTAAGCAGTAAGGTGACAGATCGAAGACGATGAGCCTTAACCCACTAAGCAGTAGGGTAACAGGCTAAAGATAGCAAATCTTATCTCTACTGAGCGGGTGTAGAGCAAATCGGATACGATGAGCTCTAATTCCCTAAGCAGTAGGGTAACGGGCTAAAGAATAGCGATTTTATCTCTCGAAGGGGAGTGGAATAGATCGGAACAAAATTTCTATACCCCTGAAGATGCAATGGGTCAAAGCAAGGCTACTTGAAGAGAAGAAGCGCCAAGAAATCAAGACTCAGCAAAACGGGGCAAAATTGGCTCCTTTAGAATCTTTGCTTTGTTCAGATTACACGACAAAGAAGCAAAGAGGCATCAGATGACCCAATTTTACCCCAACCAAAGCCCAAACAACAAACCAAACAAAATCAAACCAAACCCAATTAACCAAGCCCAAGTAACCCTAACCCAACTAGACCACTAAATCGACCATTAACTCCACCACTCCACTAACTCCACCATCCCACTAACTCTATCACCCCACTTGCATGCATAAGTTGTAGAATTTGGCTATAAAAGTCATTCAAAACCATTGTAAAGGTTGGTTTTTTCTTCTATTTTTTGGATAGTTACTGAATACACGAGAAATCAAGTACACAAAAGAAAAGAATTTTGAGATGATTCAAATTATTCAAGGTGTTCTTTTATTTTGTTCTTTTATTCATTTTTTACACTTATTTTTAAGAATAAACGAAAATTACATGGAAAAAGAGGTAGAAGCGCTAACAAACTAACAAACTAATCTGCTTTGAGATCGTCGAAAAAGAAGCTTTTTTTAGTTTCATCTCGCTACTTGCTCTGTCTTTGGAACATATCCCACACTTAGTGCCATAGCAATTTTCTCTCGAACGAAGTATAAGTCTAACTCCACATGTCAGTGCAAGATCCGCTTTGGGGTGGGGATATTTTCCCTTTTAGCCCCTCCTTGTTACTCGCAAGTTCTAATTGGTCCATCTTTTTAATTTTATTTTTGATTTTGCCCCAGATGCTTGTTTTTAAATTCAATTTAGTCCCTATTCTGCTTTACTTTCAAATCAATTATCTCTAAATATATATTATTGTACTTACTGCATATAAATCTCCTGATAGATCACCGTTGAGGAATGCATTGTTAATATTTTAATGTGACCA
This sequence comes from Gossypium rotundifolium, assembly GCA_025506655.1. Taxonomy (NCBI): domain Eukaryota; kingdom Viridiplantae; phylum Streptophyta; class Magnoliopsida; order Malvales; family Malvaceae; genus Gossypium; species Gossypium rotundifolium. The sequence continues at coordinate 196,652,420 of CP106734.1, read as the reverse complement.
TTACCATCACTTAGTTCAGCAGAAAACACTCGAGGCTTAAATATGCCATTCTTGGATCGGTTATCATATTATGAGTGTTAATGTTGGGACCATGAGCCTCGGTGAAGAAGGAACAAGAGGCTCCACTGCCCTTGGGAGAGAAGGAGTAGCATTATGCTCAACTGAAGGATTAGTAGACTCCAAATGATGAGAAGATGGAGATCGTACCATAGTCTCTGACTCATGTTGAGGAGAAGGAATAGTGATATGTGGAGAAGTAAACTGAAAAGAAACAGGAGCAGGCAACACAACTGGCACTGAAGCACGATGATGCTGTAGAACGGTCTGATTGTGATCAGGACCTCTAGTCAAGCGGTCAGAAAATTCAAAAGGAAAATAATCCTCATCAAACACCACATGCCTGGATATAAACACCCTTTGTTTATCATCAAGACACTTATAGCCCTTGTAGTAGGATCAGAACCAAGAAAAACACAAGGATCGGATCGAAATCAAGCTTGTGATCGTTAAATTATTGTTTATAATATTTTTTTCCTTTTACTTTATTACTACTACTAGGTTCGTTAGCATTATTAGCATCATTTTATTATTGCCACTATTTTACATGTATTATTATTATAAAAATCATTTTTATATTACTATTTATTATTCCTATTTTTCATTACTACTATTTTTATCACTATTATTACATATATATTATTACTACAATTATACTTATTATAATTACATTTATTTTTACTACTACCATTATTTTTATTATTACCACTATTAATTCTAATATTATTACTATTATTTTCTTATTGATATTTTTATTTTTGCTTTTTTCAATATGCATAAAAAGGGTTTCACAAAGGTAATATTTCGTGTTTGGAAGTTCGAGAAATTGTGCCCAATCGTCGGGCTTCGATTTCTCGTTCGTCGGATCACTAAATATTCTTTAAAGATTTTGATCATGTTTTTGAAAATAAGGCAATGTTTCGTGTTTGGAAGTTCGAGAGATTCGTGCCCAATCGTCTTGAGTCTCGATTTTCTATTCGCCCAAACAACTAAATATCCTTCAAAGATTCTTTATCGTGTTTTCTTAAATAAGGCAATATTTCATGTTTGGAAATTCGAGGATCGTGCTCAATCGTCTTTGGTTTTGACTTTTAGTTTGACCAAATAGCGGAATACCCTTTTAAATCGGATGCATGGATTTTGGAAATCATGGAACGATCTTGATATTGAGGGTTTGAAACATCGTGTCCTATCGTCTTTGGATGTGGTATTTTATCTTTTCAAAACAAGAGAGTTTCGATATCCAATACGAGTTATCCAAACATTTTAAAGATTCATATTTTAAAATATTTTCTAATTTTCGATATTAAGGACATTAATCAATCAACACGGTACTAATTTTGGGCGCTATGAGGTGCTAATCCTTCCTCGTATGCGAATCGACTCGAGTCCGTTTTCTTAAAATTAAGTAGACCAAAATGTTTTCTAAAGTGACCCAATCACACTTCAAAAATGATTGGTGGCGACTCCATTTTTCTTTTTAAAGTCGGCCCGTTTTCCAAACAAAAAAATAGTTTCGACAATAGACATATTTAGTTGCTCAAATTTTGGGGAAGACGATCTAATTTCAACCAATTCCAAAGAATAGGAAATCTGTTTGGGTGAGGTGGTTGGGGGGTGGGGCAGGGTTCAATTGAAGTCAAATCAGCAAGCCACCCTACTCAAAGAACTCCATAACAGGCGACAAAGATAGGTCCGTGGCACATTGAGAACAAATCTTTCCTTGTTCGTAAATGGGAGCCTGGGCTTCATTCGTTATAATTATGAGAAAAATCTATGTATTTATCTCTCTCTATATATAACTAGAGATTGTACACAAGTAATGGGTTGAGTTTATGTTGCCATTAATGTTGGTTTAGCATTTACACAAGCAATTGAAAATCTCATTCCTGGTGATTAGTAACGCAAAATAAAATATTGAAATGCTGCTCATGAATTTGCGACCGAAAGTAGATTCTTGGCCCGACAATCCGATCTGGGTCCGTATAAAGTTTCGTATCATGTATGTAATCAATGGTTTTCATCATTATCCTTTGAAGCCCATCTAAAATCCTAATTTCACCCTAAAGCAGCCCAGCTTTGAGTTGAAAATTCGAAAGCGACTTGAATTTCTTAGCAAAATCTCAATATAACTTTAATAATTAACATTATAGAATTTAGAAAGTGTGATTCGATTTCCCAATAAAATCTAATTACATTATCGACATCTAAAACAAAGAGGCATATTTTAGTTTTTTTTCCCAACAATTTTCCATTCCTTTTTCAACATGTTGGGCCACAAACACACTAACATTTTCCCTTTACTTTTCATTGTTTTATGTAACAGAACAAAATGTTGATTTATTTTTTGGGTTCTTTTAAATATATATATATACGTTTTATTTTAATCTTTAATTTATACTCCCATTTTCCCACCCATACATTCACTTTGAATTCCTTTTTTAGCTTTTCCAAAGCCACCTATTTCAATCATTTATGGGAACCACCCTCCCACCCGGTTATGTTTCTATTCCAGACTGCATCTAACATTTCCACTGTTTTTTTTTTTTTCCTTTCAGTAATGGGACTTTAATGTTCTTTGGGACATCCATTGTCTCCCACCAATTAAAAAGATTCATTTTGCTTTATTTAGGTAAGTCTAAGAATCTAATGGCCACCTAGGTTAATTTGCACATAATCTTAACCACAATAATTAATTAAACATTACTAAGAATGTGTAATATTTTAATATTTTTTAAAAAATGAAACAAAATTTGGAGTTTAATGTAATGAATAAAAGGTTTTGAGGCAACAATATTAATGATGAACCAAAATCCAATTCCAAGTATGCATAAGTTTTTATCCAATTAATTTAAATTTTGACGCGTCATTGTTGACGTTAAACACCATACGTATAGGCAACTTATTAAGCGCCAAGCCATTAAGCCAACCCCTTTGTAAAGGATGTTAAGAAAACGACGTTATTGTCGCATAATTAGAAAAGGTACCCACGAGTGTCGATTAAAATAAGATTAAAAGCTAAATCACCTTATTCATTGAGCTTCATCTCAAGGGTCCCCCATTTCGATTCTTTCGTCTTTATTTGATTTTTTCCAAATGATTAAATCACAATTATTCCTTCACCCCCTCAATTGATATCAACAACGGTTTAAAAGTGCATTGATTAGTGTCACCTCCTCCGTTGGGTTAATCGGTTTTGCTGCTGTAATTCGGGATTGTAATGGCCGATTGGTATGAGGGCTGTCAGGCTTTAAAAGGGCATGGTTGAAAGCTCTTCGCTTGGATAATGTGATCATACAATCCGATTGTTTGTCTGTTAATAATGCTTTTTCTCCTCCGTTATTTAATGTTTTGGAGTTTGGGAAATTTTCTGAAAGATCAGTTACAATATATATCCTTTGTTTGGACTTGCGGGGATGCAAACGAAGCAGTTCATTGGTTGGTTTGGGTGACCTTAATACACACAAGCCCTTTTAAGTGGCATATTGATTCTGTCATGCACGGTCATTATTCTCAATCTTTATGCGTTCTTTTTGTTTTATCTTGTTAGTTTTGATGAATGGTTCTATTTTCCCTAAAATAAAGTGTATTGATTAAAAACAAAGCAAATCAATGAAAAAGATCGAAGGGTGAAACCATAAGAAATATTGCAAACACGGGCAAAAGTATCTTACATCAAACTTAAAAAGTTTTGACTAATTATTTTGATTATGATTGTTTTCGATTTCTTTTCTTCGTGCAACTTTTGATAATGGGTTCAATATAAGTTTTAAATTCGAGTTTATGCATAAAGAGAATAACATTAATAGAGTTTTATCTCTTGATATTCAAACCAACTTAGTTTTTAATCGGCATGTTTGAGTTAAAACCGATGCAAAGGGAAACGTTATATTTTTTGTTGACAAATGCATGCATGCAAGTTTTATAAATTAAGTCAATATATATATATATATATATATATATATATATCAGTCATATTACCTCTGCTTATTTTGGTGATTTGAGTTTTGATGTTAGGAGTTTTAAGTGGTGGGTGAGGTGGTCACGTGGGTTCATAAAATTGGGCTGTCATTGATAAACATGAGCCCACAATCAATCACCATCACTAACCATTAATTAACAAGATCGGGTTTGTGATCTTATAGCAGTTCAGAGATATCGGATAGTTAGGAGTATTTTCAGTAGCGGTTTCTTTCATTCTCGCTCTCTCTAAGTTTATCATTTTATATAATTATTATTAAGCACTTTAGAGGTCCCATGGCATGGAGAAGAAGAGAAGGAGCAAAGTCTGGTAGGACCATAAAGAGGGAAGCTCGAAATCGAAAGCCACCCTTTCCCCGAAAACACTCGAAAAATATCCGCACCCTGGTTGACCCCTGGGCCTCTGCTTCTTTCTGTATTCTCATCAATAACGATTTTCTACACTAAAGCTGGGATGTTTTTTCCTACTTTCCTTCTTTATACTCTATACTTTATTAAATGGTATTAACACATGTAATCTATAAATTGATAAATAAATTTTTAAAAAATATATAATTATTATATATTTTAATTGGTACCTACAGTTTAGAATCTTAAAGAAAATGTTGTTAGTAGAGATAGTTAGAAAGCTTGAATCTGAACACTAAAACATAAACCAAAGATACCAAAAAATATTATGAAACTATTAATAGAAGTCTTCAGTACCCAGGATGAAGTCCTACCATGCATGGTTGTTTATGTATGGATTTTAGTTTGATTTATTTTGGCTTTTTGTTATTTGTGTGTTATAATAGTTTGATTTTATTTTTTAATTGCTCTAATATGTATTTATATTGACATTAAGAGACAATGATCTTAACCTTAAAAATGATAAATTTATCATTTAACCTCTTAAAATTTTATGAAATTACATGTTAATACCCATAATTTTCAATAATTCATCTCTGAATTTTTAACTTCGTCCATTGTACATTGTATTTATACTTGTAAATTTTTCAAAATAAATTATAGAGTAAAATTAAAATGATCGAGTTTACACTTACTACTATAAATGGATAACTAATCTTCTTTATATATACATGGAGTGAACCCTGTTCCTATGCCATGGTGAAGCACATTTTTTAAGGCTATACTATTGGCAGAATCCTTTTTAAGTTTTTAAGGAAAATTTTCTTTTTCTTGCTGCCTTGCCTATATTTGTACTCATTCACTTTGGCTCTCCATTGTGCAAAAAACAACCAAAGATTCAATCAAAAAACCCTTATATTTCAATTCACAAAGCGGATAAGAAAACCCTTTCAACGTGGATCATTGGCAACATATATTCTCTTTTTTTCCAATATACCTAGTTGTAGATAAGATTAAAAGTACCACCATGTCAGCTAGATAGTTAAGCGGCGAGCCGGTGACAAAGGTGAGGTTTCAACTGTGTGTGTGTAAAGTACTTAGTATGATGATGAGTTTTAGTTCTTGTCAAAAACCAGTAATCACGCATCTCTTATCATTGGGTTTTTCTTCATTTTCGAAATTAGAGCAATCCAATCTGAATCTACCCAACATAAAGATCCAGGCTTAATTCTTGAAACTGTTTGCTTTATTGTTTCTTTTGCTGTTCATGGACTACAATAAGGAAGTTGAAGGGAAAAGAGTCCATGATCATCGTTTTGGCAAGAACACTATGAGTACGTTAGCAAGGTGTATATGGGTGCCATGCCCGGTTATCATTGGTGCTGGACCTTCAGGTCTTGCCGTTGCTGCTTGTCTCAAAGAAAGAGGTATCCCTAGCTTGATCCTTGAAAAGGCTAACTGTATAGCTTCCTTGTGGAAGCTCAAAACCTATGATCGTCTTCGCCTTCATCTTCCCAAACAATTCTGTGAATTACCCTTCATGCCATTCCCTGCAAATTTCCCAACCTACCCAACCAAAACCCAGTTTGTGGCTTACTTGGAATCGTACAAGAACCGTTTTGGTTTAGACCCAGTTTTCAACAAAACCGTAGTGAGCGCAGAATTCGACGATCAATGTGGGTTTTGGAGGATTAAGACATTGGGGCTGAAACAAGAAGAAACTGAGTATGCATCTCAATGGCTCATTGTTGCTACTGGGGAGAATGCTGATGAAGTGGTGCCGCATATTGATGGCATGGATGATTTTGGTGGGCCTATACTTCACACAAGCTCGTACAAAAGTGGCCTGTTGTTTCGTGGAAAGGATGTTTTGGTGGTTGGCTGTGGGAATTCAGGCATGGAGGTTTCTTTGGATCTCTGCAACTCTAATGCTCGCCCATCCCTCGTGGTTAGAGACTCGGTAAGCCTGCTTCTATCCTTTCCATTTCATACATCATATCAACAACCTAGAATCCAATTAATTTATTTCCAACTTCTCAAAAAAAAGTGTCTAGTTTTTCGTCTCAAGTTCTTAGGTTTCATTTTCGTTAGCAAGGATTCATTTCCTTGAAAAAACGATTAATTCCAAGCCAAAAACTTGCACAAATATTTTTCATAGGGTTTAGCAAGTTTGCGACCATGTTTATTTGAAGTTTATTTCACCCTTAGGATTCATTTACTTCCAAGTTGGGAAATTAAAGTACATGGGTAAATCTTTTCACTTTCTTGGAATTTGGTTGCATGCGCAACAATGGGTGAGCTGCAGCAGCTCAAAATTTTATGCCTACACTCCTTTTTTCTTTTTTCTCCTGTACAAAAAGTACTGTTACATCCCAGATTCTATATGGACGGATAAGTGAAATGACCCAGAAAAAAAACAAAATCATATATGTGGGTTTGCAGGGGCTTATTTATCATCTGAACTTAATTAAGCAGTACAATCCTTTTCTCGCAGGTGCACGTCCTGCCTCAAGAGATGCTAGGCAAATCAACTTTTGGTTTGTCCATGTGGTTACTCAAGTGGTTCCCCGTGCGCCTCGTGGATCGGTTTTTACTGCTCGTCTCTCGTTTCATGTTGGGAGACACTGAAAAATTCGGCCTCCATCGTCCCAAATTCGGTCCCCTCGAGCTCAAGAACCGATCCGGCAAGACACCTGTTTTGGATGTTGGGACACTAGCAAAGATCAAGAGTGGAAACATTAAGGTTCAATACAAATAATAATTTCCTATTACTCCTTCAAGCAACCCTAACTACACCAATCTTGCATGTTTATTTTACAATGTTGGATTAATCTCTCAATGTGCTATATAACTAGGTCTGTCTGGGAATAAAGCGAATAACACACCGTGCTGTGGAGTTTGTAGATGGAAAGAAAGAGAATTTTGACGCCATCATCCTTGCCACCGGCTACAAAAGCAACGTACCACAATGGTTGAAGGTAATCAACACCATGAGACTACTTCATAAGGATCATAATTTATGTTAATAGAGTGTTGACTTGAAGGGTTTTTTTTTTTGCACTGATTAGGAGGCAGATATGTTTTCAGAGGAAGATGGTATGCCTAAGGAGGCATTTCCAAGAGGGTGGAAAGGTGAACGTGGGTTGTACGCAGTAGGGTTCACAAAACGTGGTTTGCTTGGTGCCTCCTTTGATGCTAAAAAGATAGCTGAAGATATTGAGCGTCAGTGGAAAGCTGAGGCCACAAATTTCATGCCATATATTCATCCCCTCACCTCTTCATAAGCTGATCATACTATGCACTAATCCAAATTCACAAGTTATTTCCCCATTGAACTCGATGTGATTGTTTCATGTACTTTGCGAACTAAATAGAATTTGGAAGTACGTAGCTAGGAATTTGCAAAAGATTACAGGAAAAATATTTTCCGTGTGAATATAAAAGATGCAGCAGCTTTAGTTTGAATCTTAAACATTTTGAATTTCATTTTTCTTTAAGAGTAAATTTCATTGTCCTTAATCACTCGTGATTAACACTAATGTGGTGTTTTCTTGAATATAATGTTTGAAGTAATCGTTTTCCATTAAAAGCTTTGAGTGACATTAAATTAGAGATTGATAATTCCACATTTATCATAACTTTGGGTACCACATAAATGATTTGTACTAAAGAACGAATAGTCATCTTTTAATGATTATATTCTTGAAAACGTTCAGCTACAAAATGGACCACTATATATATACACACATATAACAGTTCTTTAGCTGAAAACAATAAGAAATTAAAAGCTAACAAAAAAGATTCAATATATTTAAGATGATGTAAAGGTCCCATGTAGAAAAGAAGTGGAGATTCAGGTGTAAATCTATGAGCTGATGGATGATTACACACTTTAATTAGTTTTACAGCTAATTACTTAAAATTTAATGTTAATGGTTAGGTTTAGGTATGTAATGAGAATGTAGGACCACGCCCACATTATCTATGCAGCACAGTCCAAGCAATCTCCACCAGACCTTGTTCCCTGTCAAACACTTGGCTGGGGTCTCTGCTGAATTTCAATTCATTTATTTATTTTTTTAATATAAGAATAATAAAAAATGAAGGGCGGTCGTAGTCATACCTGAAATTCGGAGATGTAAGACAAAGAGGTATGTTTGATTTTTAGTCTTTTTCAGCTGATCAGAGTGGGGGAGGGTTTCAATCGATGTAACCCTAAAATTAAGCAATTAGTATAAAACATTCAAGAAAAAGTATTAACATATAATTTTAATCCCACATGAACAAAAATGACACATGTTAGAACATGTGATAATTCAAAATGCTTTTTAACAATGTGTGTGGATATATATTATGGACATGATCATCATGTTAGCATGAAAGTATTATTATTAGGGTTTTAAAATTATAAGATATATGTTGTTGGTAGGTTTTATTCCGACCGAATGGACTTCGACGGCCATTTTGCAAATCGGCTTTATAAGAATAATACTAATACTAATAATAAAAAAGAACATTGTAACTCAAAGAGCAAAAGAAAAAAGAGAGCATCATCATCAATGGCTTCTGCCTGTAAAATCCAGCTTAGGACCAGCAACAATGGTCTACTAATTATTACCTGGCCCAAGCAAAATTAAACCCTCTCCATTAATTCCTTGTTAACCCCTTTTTTTCTCTGCCGACTCTTCTGTGTTTTCCTTTTTTGTTGTTTTATTAATTAATACGCCCTGGATGCTGCCATTTTTTTTTTTCTAATTCTCTTGCTTTTTTGGCTGGCTTTCTCCCACTATCGTCATCCGCCATTGGTGAAGAGTGAAGACTACAAGGCTTAATTTAGATTGTAATTGGAGAATTTTTTTTCTATTATTGCATCTAGATAGCTGTTTGGAGTTGGTTGATGAAGGCAAGACAGTGAAAGATGGCAGCAGCAGCCGGTTGGGGATGGACCAGAGGGCATGTGATAGCCATGCGGGTGTACAAGTAGCAGCCGGGTGCGACTCTCCTGTGCCTAAGTTACTTATGGTGCACATGCTGCAGGCCGGTGGATTTGGACCATCGAAAACTAATTACTATAATGATGGAATTACTACTTTTATTGCTCGTGGTCCTATAATTTATTATACCAATGGAAAACCGCCTTATTTCTATATTTTCAACCCTATTGGACCATTTTCCCATTATTATATGATTAAATGCACAATCTCAAAGCTGCTGTGCCCTTGACATTTATTTATTTTAATCTTCTTATTGATAAATTCTCATTCACATGTAGTTTGAAAGGAGGGTTCAAACTTAGATTATGTTGAAGAATATGTCATATATGGTTTAGAAGCTTCTTAAAGTTTACTTTAGGCATGGAAGCTATATATAGGTGTCCATGCTTGTTAAATATATGAGACCTTTAATCATACCCTATTAAGAAAGCAATCGCAAAGAACGATCAAAGGGTGAGAAAAATATGACCAACGATGATTGATTGGTTTAGGGCTATTCTTTAACAACTTGTCACTTTGAAATTCCTTCAAACATATAGTCGAAAAAAAAAGTTAGGGTTTTGAATTTTGATTTTAGAAAATATTGTTGTTTCATGTCTTTTGCAACAACAACAAAATAGAAAAGTGCTTTTCAGTACTCTGCTTTTAAAATATGGGTTGATTCATAAAGATTTTGGTAAACTATATTCAATATCACTGAATTATTAATAAATTTATGTTTTGGTCATTTAACTTCAAAAGAGTTACAAAATGATTATTAAATTATTAAAAAATTTTCATTTAAGTCACGTTATTGTTAAAATTATTATTATATGACTTTCTCCATTCTCACCTCCAGCACCAATCGAAAGTGTAACTTCCCCTCATCTACAATTTAGTTTTTTATTATTATCATGAAATAGCTTTATACATCACCAATTTACAAACTAAAATCTAAACAATTTTCTTCTCCGACACTGACCATCAAAACAACTTACCTTCGGATTTTTTAAAAAAGAAAACTTAATAGTTCAATGACTTTAATAAAAGTATTTGAAATGATCAAAATATAAATTTATTAATAGTTTAATAATTTTAAAGGTAATTTATCCTAAATATTTTAACTAATATTGTAGAATCTAAGTCTTAAACTAATCAAATTGTAGTTTTCAAAATAACATGCTTTCTTTTATACTTAAGCGTGTAATATAATAATTTATCACATGGTAATAAGAATTTTGTAATGGACTATCAATGATCACTGTGTTTATTCTGACATCTAAGGGTCCGTTTGTTTATATGTAAAAGGTTTTACGGAAAATATTTTTTGCATTTTTTTGTGTTTGTTTAATAGAAATTTAGTTTGCTCAACGGAAAATGACTTACAGGTCAATGTAAAATAAGCTTTTTTTCCGTAAAATGACTTACCATTTTAAAAAGCGTAAGTCATTTTCCGAAAAGAACTCATCAATAAATAATTTTATTTTTATATAAAAATTAAGTTAAATCAAGCTTAATATTATTATTTTGATAATAAATTTTATTTTTATTTTTAAAAATATTTAAAATATTATATTTTCAATATTATAAACATACATATTTAATTGTTTATATTTAGCCATATAATAAATTATTAAAATAATAAATTAATTAATATTTCAATTTTATTTAAATAATAATTTTAAATAATATTATTCACATATTATTGAAAATATTCAATATTTATATTTTAATAATAAATATTTATTACAATTATAAATATATTAATAATTAATGTTTTGTAGTATAAAGGTTAAAATATATCATAAGTCTATGTACACTTCATGATTTGTAATTTAGTCTTTGTACTTTTATTTTCAATAATTTAGTCCCTTTACTTTTCAAATTTGAAAATCAAGTCCAATTGTTGACATCGTTAATTTTTTTGTCAATTTTGTTGATGTCACATTTTAAATAAAAATACTCACTTAGTAGTCATGTAATTAAAAATGACATTGTAATGAATCAATTTAACATAATATTTTTAATATATGAAAAAATATAAAATATAAAATTATAGATAAAAATAAATTCAATTAAAAATAAAAAATAAGAAAATCTCAAATGTATGTTTGTTTAATTGAAAACAACTTTTATGAAATATTTTTAAGAAATCTACCAAACAACAGAAAATATTTTACACAGATTCTTCCAAACACCAGAAAATATTAATTTTTCTAAAAAAGTAAATAATTTTTTAAAAATTATTTTCCCAAAAATCATTTTCAGTGAAACAAACAGAGCCTAATTGTTGACTCTTTTGATATGCTAAAAGGGGACCACCCACGATCTCTCTCACTCCACGTGTTATGGGTTTCCTAAAAGTGGAAGGCTGCACTTTCCCTTCTTCATTTTTATCTATTTTACTTTTAAAATTCTCTCTTGGCATGATGATCTTCCTGTCCTGCTGGGAGTGGTACCCCATAAAAACCAAACCGGATTTAATATTTGATATGATTTTCAACATAAAAACTATAATCATGAAGGGTTCAATGTTCTTACTACTTTAACTAGAAAGAGAGCAGAAGTATTGAAATATGTCAAAATTAGTGTGTAATTATTTGTCAAGTATCAGTCACTCTTTGTATATGTATTGATGCTTCTTATCATTTGGCATCCACCCATGTGTAGTTATTTTTCAAGTATCAGTCACTCTTTGTATATCTATTGATGCTTCTTATCACTTAGCATCCACCCATTTCGCCGCCGCCCGCCTCTACTCTTGACTTAAGTTCGAGGTGAGGGTGTTGCCACTTATATATAGATATCTCAATATTATATGTTTGTTGAATAGTCAATCGGATGTATTGGATTATTGGAATAAGACTTCAATTTTATATTGTTAGAGTTGTGTGACCCAAATTCTAAGAGATTGCTTGCAAGTCAAGTTGAACAAAATATATTTTCTTTCTAGAAGATTTAGTATTTATTAGTATAATATATTTAGCATTTATTAGCATAATTTGTTTGACTTGACAATTTAGCTTATAAATTGGTTCTTTTACAACCTTAGAAACACACACCCATTAGATATTAGAACTCATAACACATTTAGAGAGTTTTGTGTTTACGTTTTGAGGGTTCTTTGTTTTCGGGTTTTGGGGTTTAGTTTTTATCTCCATCTTTTGTACTCTTCGTTCTTTTTTCATTATAGTAAAATTATCTTTGCCCGTGGTTTTTTATCCTCTTTGGAGGAATTTTTTCATGTTAAATTTGTGTGTTCAATTTCTCAATTTATTCGTTATTTTTTATTACTTGTTGCTTAATCGGGACGATCCTAACAAGTGGTATCAGAGCTAGTTCAATTTATAGATCAGCCCATTCAGAGATGGCAGCAACAAGGTTTGAATTTGAAAAGTTCGATGGTGAGACAAATTTCAATCTGTGGCGATTCGGATGATGGCAATTCTAGTTCAAATCGGCTTGAAAAAGGTTGTTACTGGGAAAAAGCTTGAGAATCTAAATCAAACAGAATGGGAAGAGCTTGATGAAAAGGCCTTGTCTGCAATCCAGTTGTGCCTCGCGAATACGGTATTGCAGGAGGTATTGATGGAGAAAACCTCATCCGCCTTGTGGAAAAGGTTAGAAACTCTTTATGCGACTAAGTCTCCGGCTAACCGTTTAAAACAATGTCTATTTACGTTTCGCATGAACGAATGTGAGCTTCTTAGAGATCACATCAATCAATTCATTACTCTTTTAAATGATTTAAAGAATGTTGAGGTTCATATTGACGATGAAAATCAGGCTATGCTATTATTGTGCTCTTTACCCCCTTCATACAAGTCTTTCAGGGAGACCCTGATTTATGGCAGAGACAAACTCTCGTTCGAAGATGTGAAGGGTCATTTATTGAGTAGAGACAAACTCGACAATGAGTTTGGTTTGGATAGCAAGGCAGATAAGCAAACTTCCGTTTTGTTAGCATCAAAGAAACGAGACAAAAGATTCCGTTATTGTAAAAAGTTAGGTCACGTCAAAGCAGATTGTTATAAACTGCGAAATAAAAGAGTTATTGAGAGTAACGAGGAAGATGTAGCTGGTACTAATTTGGTCGATGAAAACGGTGATGATTTCTTGTTAGTGTCAACAAGCGATAACTCTAAGCTCACGTCAGAGTGGATCCTAGATTCGGGATGTTCTTCCCACATGTGTCACATTAGAGAATGGTTCTCCACATACAGTTCGGTTGAAGGTGGAGTTATGCGCATGGGAAACGATTCATCTAGTAAGGTAATTGGTATTGGTACCCATTTACAAACCAAACATCATTCATTACTTATCAAAATAAAGCCTATACATGCCTTTGATTCAAAAGTTTACAAAACATATATATACCAAAGAGAGTGATAGTGTGGTCGACTTTCTTGATGATCCCCGAGCCCGTAGTTGAATCAACGATCTATAAAATGAAATACAAACACATACGAGTAAGCTCAATAGCTCAAGAAGTCTTAAGCAACTTTGATATAACATTGAACGATTAAATTTTATTTCTTTAAACTTATAATATCTATATTTATGCGGGGCGAATATTATCAGCTTGTTAATCATAGCATTTACACTTCATTACCATAATCCTATAATTCATCGAACCATAGTATAAACGTATTTTACATGAATCACATGCTCCTTGTCATATAGGTGCAACATTCATATCAACTATATTATCATATTCAAAGTCTTTCCACTATTAGCATTTCTACTGGTAACCATACATCCCAAAAATAGCACGTTTAAGCTCAAATTCTATCTTATACCATTCATACATATCGCTTAATAAACTCAATCACACAAAACACCAATCTTAATATGATACTTCAACTCAAGTAACATTAATCACAACTTACCTTACTTGATGATGAATTTATCGATGAATTCACTGAGATTTAAGCTTACCTGAGTTTTTAACTCAATAAGTTCACTATATTACACTCGAAAAATTTATGGTTTCTTCGTTTTAAAGTATCACCGGCATTAAGCCTGCTAGGCACGAAGCCCGAATATGTCACCGGCACTAAGCCTGCTAGGCACGAAGCTTGAATATGTCACCGGCACTAAGCCTGCTAGGCACGAAGCTCTAATATATCACCAAGACTAAGCCTGCTAGGCACTAAGCCCGAATATGTCACCGGCACTAAGCCTGCTAGGCACTAAGCCCGAATCAAATCACCGGCACAAGGCCTGCTAGGCAATAAGCCCGAAATAATTCATAAACCAATCACATACTTCACATTTTTCCCAAATAATATATCAAAGATACATATTCATATCACATTGTCAATTTATGCATTCAAGCCAATTTAACCATATACATTCGGCTACTACAATAATTTACCTTCAAATTCATCGAACATCATCATTTAACAGATTCATAATTAATTCTTTGACATATTTCAGCTTAAGGACTTACCTCGACTATCGACGGCAACCGGGCTAATCGATAACTTACCTCGACTATCGACGGACAACGTCAACCGGCTAGTCGATAACTTTCGTTTTTCCCCGATCCAGGTTCGTTTTTCTTTGTTCTTGATCTTGATCTAAACACATTAAAATTTAACTCATTCAAGTACATTTCATCTCAATTTAGTCCCTAAGCACATAAATAAGCAAATTACCATTTTACCCTTAACGTTTCACATTTTTACTATTTAGTCCTAATTGTACAAAACACAAAATACACACAATTTGCCAAGACTATACAAGGGACAAATATTCCTAGGGACTTTATAAGCCCTCTTATTTCATTTATTTTGCAATTAAGTCCCTCTAAAATTTTATTTTTACAATTTAGCCCTATTTATTCAATTTCACTAAAACTCCCAATACAAAACATATCAATCTTTAACCTATCTTAAATTTCAAACCATCAAATATCATAAACCACATAAGTTTATCAATGGCGAACATCAATAATGCATAGATTTACAAATTAAGACATGGGTTAGCTACGGTTCAAAGCAACGATTTCAAAAACGTAAAAATTAACAAAAATCGAAATCAAACTAACCTTGATTTTGCACTTCTAATTGCCGAAAAGGAACAAAAACCCCTTTTTCTTTCTCCCACATTCGGCCAAAGAACAAAATGAGATGATAATGGCTTTTTCTTTTATTTTATTATGTATATAATAGGTTATTTACTAATTTACTAATATAACCTTTAAAATAAAATAAACTATTACATATAATAATGGCATATTAGTCAAAAGCCATCCACTAACTTATAAAATGGGATATTTACCCACTTAATACCTCAAATTAAGAAGCCATCATCATTCTAGCACTTTACACTAAAGAATGCAACTTTTACGCTTTACGTGATTTAGTCCTTTTATCAAATTCAATACTTAAATATTAATCGTTAAAATTAGGATACACGGTGGGATGATTAGGACACTCTCAGATGTTAGGTATGTACCTGATTTACGAAAGAATCTCATCTCCTTGAGTAGTTTAAACTTGAAAGGATGCAGAATCAACATCGAGTCTTGCGGCATTAAAGTATCTCGTAGAGCTTTCATTTTGTTAAAAGGCAAAAGAACCGCAATCCTTTATATTCTGGAAGGTTCTACAGTGACCGATGAAATCGGATGTCCCTCGTCGTTACAAAGTCGAAGTCAACTCGTTTGGAGCGGAGGCAACTTGGTTATAGGAGGGATAAACGTATGACCGTTTTGTTGAAGAGATGTTCTCTTTTGGATGCAGGTTTTGAAAAGTTAGGGCACTGTGTTCATGAAAATCAGACTCGGGTTAGTTTTGATTTGACAGTGCACAAGTTGAAGGCTAGAAGTCTTCCAGCTTCTAAGCACAGATTCAACTCAGTTAATTCCCTGCATAGTTCAAGATAGGCCCATGGCGGGCTTTGGCAAAGATGGCGTTATAAGAATTCGTGTCAAGGTGGAGACTGTTAGAGTTGTGTGACCCAAATTCTAAGAGATTGCTTGCAAGTCATGTTAAACAAAATATATTTTCTTTCTAAAAGATTTAGTATTTATTAGTATAATATATTTATTATTTATTAGCATAATTTGTTTGACTTGACAATTTAGCATATAAATAGGTTCTTTTACAACCTTAGAAACACACACCTATTAGATATTAGAACTCATAACACATTTAGAGAGTTTTGTGTTTACGTTTTGAGGGTTCTTTGTTTTCGAGGTTTAGTTTTTATCTCCATCTTTTGTACTCTTCGTTTTTATCGGGCTTTGGAGGAATTTTTCCACGTTAAATTTGTGTGTTCAATTTCTCAATTTATTCCGCTATTTTTTATTACATGTTGCTTAATCGGGACAATCCTAACAGATATGTTGAGCTTTCAGTACTTGCTCATGATCTTTTGGCAATTCCATATCAATTATGGCTTCTGAGTCAACCTTTAGTATGGGAAAAATGATATCAACCCTTTAAAAAGTTCACTTAAATAAAAAACGGTTAAAATCGTTATTTGTTTTAATAATTGGATGCGAGTTAAAAAAATTCAATAGGTAATTATTATTTTTATTTACCTAATTTTTAATTTTTTTTGGTACACTAATAATAAAATGCTTAAAGAATGTATCTGTATTCTCATAACTATTAAATATTTATACAACTCAAGCTCAACTAATTCATAACAGAAAAACTAATTATTCTAACTGCTTCAACAGCCTATAACTCTTTCTACAGATGAGAACAAAGATGAGGATAACGATGCTGTCAGTTGCATTCTAGAATAGTTTAGTTACTTATGCATTATAATATCATAATTATGAATGTATTAATATATTAGAAATTCAATTTGTGTTGCAATTGGAAATTGAAAATGCTGCTGTTATGGGTGTTGTTTTGGTGCTGTAATAGGTGCTGTCATGGTGTTGTAATAGCTACTGGTTTGGTGCTGTTTTGGTGCTGTTATAGGTCATTTTGGTGCTATCACTGCAAGTTTGTGGTGCTAACTTTTATAAGTTTATGTTTGGAACTTCGTTTGTGGTTGTTGGGGTTTATTATTGGTTACTAGTATGACTCGTTTTGGGTGTTTTAATTTGGTGTTATATTATATTAGATGTACTAATGGATTTATATTTCACAACTAATATGTAGCTGTTTTGGTTATTATAGAATTTTTATGAAATCAATTAAAGCTTTTAACTAAATTAAAAAAATTTCGTTTGGACTGTCGGGTCAGAATTGGTCAAAACATCAGGTGAACTGTCAAGCTTGGGCATAGAAAATCTGTAGAAACCTCTTGTCTAGGCTTTGCCTAGTACAAATCCAGTCCACAACACAACTCTACTACAACAGTTCTAAGAAAAAAAAATAACATGCAACTCATTCGGATGGTAATAGGGCGAGCCTCACCTGAAACTTGGTTACTGTACCTTTTAATAAAAAAACTTGGCCTGACTCCGACTCTGAAATTTAATAGAAAATTCGGCCTTGATATGATTTGACCTGAATCTTATCTTTTTTATTTGATTATTCATTTCCTTCTTAAGAACAAAGCTTTTAAACTAAGTGGAGGAATTTTATACTTAAGCAATTTTAACATAACAAATTATTGCTTCAATCAATTGAGTCTAAAAGTTAGAAACACAAGGGACAGGATTACATTCAAATTACAAATAGGAGATCCAAGGTTGTAAACACAAATCATGGGCAGTTTATAAGTGGGACTGTGAAAGAAATTATGCCAAAAAAAAAAGAAGAAAATTTCTTGGTTGTGGCTGTAGGAGATGAAGAAGAAGAGGCGACGCTTAGCTATTTAGGTTTTAGGTTAAAAGTTAAAACTAGATATAGGGTACTTTCTTAAATGTTTCAGAACGGGTCTATGCAAAACTTGATTCCAACTCAACCCTGACTGTTTTTTCAACTTAACCCACCCCAAACTCGATTTCAAGAAAAATAAATTGACTCTAATGGATCGATTTGAGTCATAATCCGTCAATTCCAGGGTTCCTTTTTTTGCAATCCCTAGCCACTCATCATTTCTTTAAAATTAAGTCTGATTCCCTATAAATCTTACCAGCTCGTTTTTTTTTTTTTTTCTTTCACACTGATATTTGCAGTTTTACAATTAAATAATAAATTTATTCGATCATCCATTTTACAATTTAAGATTAATCTTGTCCAAATAAAAAATAATATTAAAGTAGAATACTCCCAATAACGACAACTACAAAATTATTGAATATTAAAAGTTGTTATTAGACATCATTTTATCATCTAACGGCCATATGGTTATCCTTTCATTGTTTTATTAATTTATATCAAAATACTTTTATGTTTGATTTACGGTTTATGTTTATGATTGATTATTAGTCTTTTAACAATGTCCTCTCTATAATTTAAATTTATATTCTCTCATTAAGAATACAATATATTTTATTATTGCACTGGCATATATTAATAAATATCCTATCCTTGATGTTTTCGCCTTAAAATTTATGAGTATATATAAGTTTATATTTTTTGGTAAAAGATATCAGTGTATATCAAAATTAAAGTTTTAATTAGCAAATTATTGCACTATGAAAAGGTTCTAAAGGAAACAGCTATGAAAATAGAAAAGTATACAAAAAAAAAAAAAAAAAACACCCTAGTTCTGGACCTCAATCACCATTTGTAGTTGTGTTATGGGTCAAAAGGAAGCCCAGATGATGTTCTTACTCAACTATGGGTCTCACAGTGGAAATATATGTATTTGGACAATGGATGGTTAACCTAGAATATATATATCTCTTTTATTTGTTTAAAAAAAGTGTTTTTAAAGTGCAGTAAAAACAAAAGTGTATTTTTGTATTAAATAATTGCCCTTATATATTAAGTGCTTAAATGTAAAAAAAAATTAAAAATTAAAATATTGAGTTTAATCTTGTAAAAATAAAACAAGTCTTTTTTTTTTTTCTTTTTAGTGAGGATTGAAGTGGAGGGCATAGAATAAGTTAATTTAGTTTATATCCAAAAAAATAAAACATATTAATTACGGATAGTTTGAGTCTGTCGGTTGACACGTCTTTCGTCTGTCTTTTGACACGATTTTGCTTTTGCTTTCTTTGTTTTTCTTTCGTCTTTTCTACTTTGCTGGGATAGGATCTTTCGCTTTGTTTTTTGTCCAGGCTGGAATGGAGAATGCTTTGGCTAGTCTACAGTTGGCTGACGAGGAAGAGATTGCGTTTTAGGAGGAAGAAGGTTTGACGGATCAATCTTTTCATCTCTGTTTGGTGGGTCGCTGTCTTACTGAGAGTGTCGTTCACTTTCCCTCTCTGCGCAACACATTGGCGGATCTTTGGCACCCCATAAAGGGTATATACATTTTCGATCTGGGTGAGAAACGATATCTCTTCAAGTTTTTTCATGAGGTCGATATCTAGAGAGTTATTGTGGGTTCCCCCTGGTTCTTTAACAACCATCTTTTGCTGATTCATAGGATAAAAGATGGGGAATATCCCTTATATGTTCCTTTAAATTATTCTGCTTTTTGGGTCCAAGTTCATGATCTCCCTCCAGGTGTGATGTCAGAAAATATGGCAAAGCAGTTGGGGAATTTTATTGGCCAATATCTCGAATATGATACGGGGGTTTCTCTTTTGGGCATGCGCAATTTTATGAGAATCCGGGTCTGTCTCAATGTGCTGAATCCTTTGAAAAGGAAAAAGAAGCTAGTGATTGGTTCGGATCGCATTGTTTATGCCAAATTTCGTTATGAAAAATTAAGTTTGTTCTGCTTCATTTGTGGGAAACTCGAGCATGGGGAAAGTTTCTGTCCCCTTCGCACTGTATTGGATCCGGCCATTATAACTTTTGGCTGGGATATTTCCCTTAGAGCGGAGGTACGGCGGGGGAGTTCTATGACGAGTAAATGGTTGAGAGAAGCTGATGGTTCGGTGTGTGGTGGTCCGATTATGGCAAGTAATCAAACAGGAGTGATCTCAGGGTTTAACGGGGTTAACGGGGATTTCGTGAGTAAACAGGGGAGTGATTTGGTCCCAAGTAATTATGCGCTTAATTATCCTCTTTTAAAAAATCAAATGACGACAATTAATGATAATAAGTTACAGCATAATATGGAGGTGGTTGACTCTCTTGGGTTTGGTGGTGGTATTGGGCCTATGGTCTCGGATATAATGGAGGAGAACGACCCAATCCATCCTCTTGATGGAAAAAAAATGACAACGTGTGATACATACCGTTGGAGTCATTTCAGGTGATAATCCTGCTAAGGAAAATCATGAATTATCGGCTAGCTTTGCTGGACAGAGCAGCCGGATGCAATGAAAATTGTTAGTTGGAATGTCCGTAGTTTGGGGAGTCACGGACGGTCAAAAGGCTCAAAAATAAATTACGAGCCATCAATCCCCATATTTTGTTTCTTATTGAAACAAAACTTAATGTGAAAAGTATGGAGATGGTTAGGCGAAAATTAGGGTTAGGCGAAAATTGGGTTTTTCTTGTGGTATTGATGTTGGTGCTGACGGTTCAAAGGTGGTTTATCCTTGTGCTGGAAAGGGAATTCGTTGGTTACTCTTCGAAGCTATTCTTCATTTCATATAGATACTGATATTACTGATTGTGATTATGACGTCAAGTGGAGACTGGTGGGGTTCTATGGTAATCCCGTGAAGAGCTTAAGGTCATTGTCTTGGGATCTTCTCTGCCACCTCCAACATAATAGTACTGGACCCTGGCTTATGGTTGGCGATTTTAACGAAATTACCAGTTCTTTCGAGAAAAAAGGTGGTCGACTGAGATCGGATAGTCAAATGGCTCAGTTTTAAAATGCTCTAGATACGTGCGACCTTGTTGATCTAGGGTTCAGTGGAAGATGGTTTACGTGGGAAAGAGGAAGGTTTCAAGCCACAAATATACGTGAACGTTTGGATAGGGGGTTGCTAATAGTGACTGGATAGATTTGTTTCATTCGTATTCGGTCAAACATTTAAGCCATTCATTTTCAGATCACTGCCCGATTCTCATTGACACAATTAGTAAAAATCTTAGTAAAAAGATTTTTGGGGGTTGTCGCTTCAAGTTTGAAGCTAGCTGGTGTTTAGATCAATCTTTTGGGGAGGCTGTTCGCCATATATGGTCTGAACCATGTGATAATGTAGTTGCCAAGTTAGCCAAAGCAGGCCAGTTTTTCAAACAATGGAATTACTCAAGATCGCGAGAGCTTAAAAGACAACGTACGAAGCTTGAGGAAATGTTGAATTTTCTTCAGACGCAGGACCCAAGTGATGATGTTTTGGAAGAAATTATGGAGGTGCAATTAGGCCTTAATTTGGAGGTGGAGAAAGAAAAAATCTTTTGGGAACAGCGTGCGAGGGTTAATTGGCTGAAGCATGGTGATAAGAATACTAGTTTTTTCCACCGAACAGCTATTTCACGCCACTATCGTAATCGCATTGTAGGCTTGGAAAATGAGAAGGGAGACTGGGTTTCTAACCCGGATGAATTGTTGAGCATTGCCGTGAATTATTTTGGGGAAATTTTTACTATTTCAGATTCTGATAGTGATCATCGGGTGTTAGAGCTTGTTAAACAAAGGGTCTCCTCGGAAATGAATAATGATCTACTGAAACTGTTTACGGAAAATGAAATTCGGGAAGTCGTACAATCGATGGCCCCTCTCAAGGCTCCGGGCATTGATGGTTTTCCACCTTGTTCTTCCAAAGATATCGGAATATTGTTGGGAGTGATGTCTCGCCTTATTGCTTGGCAAGACTTAGAAGGAGATTGATATGGGGAGATGAATAGAACACATATAGTGCTAATTCCTAAAGTCGACAAGCCCAAAAACTCGCTTCGATTTAGGCCAATAAGTTTATGCAATGTGCTCTATAAGATCCTTGCTAAAGTTTTAGTGAACCGAATGAGTACTGTTTTAGGCTATTGTATCAATGAAGCACAAGGCGCTTTTATTGCGGGACGGCAAATTTCGGATAATACTTTGATAGCCTATGAGATATTGCATTCTCTCAAGTCTAGAAAGCATTGTAAAAAGGGGAATTTTGCGCTTAAACTCGATATGAGTAAGGCCTACGATCGGGTTGAATGGGATTTCTTGGCTGGTATGATGTCGAGATTGGGGTTCTGTCAGGAATAGATTATTCTGATCATGAGGTGCGTCTGCTCGGTTACATATACTGTGGGAATAAACGAGGGTATTAGTGATGTTTTCACTCCAACGCGAGGTTTGCGTCAAGGCGATCCTCTGAGTCCTTACCTATTTTTGATATGTGCTGAAGGTCTTTCTACTCTGCTTAATGAAGCTAAACAGAAGAGATTAATGTTAGGGCTCTAATTGGTAGAGAACACTTCACGGTTAATCATCTATTTTTTGCAGATGACTGCATCTTATTTGGAGATGCAACGGAGGAAAGAGCATATATTGTTCGGAACATTCTTAATGAATATGAGATGGTATCGGGTCAAAAGGTTAATTTTGACAAATCTCTTATTTATTTTGGAGCAAGTATAGATGGGTCAGTAAGGACTCAAATCACAAACATTTTGGAAGTTAGACTCGCTGTTAATCCAGAAAAATACTTGGGGCTACCAATGATGGTGTGTAAAAGGAAATGTTGGGCTTTTTCGAATTTTGTGGATCGTTTTCGTAAGCGGGTGGAGAGATGGGATTTTCGGTTACTCTCGATGGGAGGTAAAGAAGTTTTTGTCAAGGCCGTCTTACAAGCCATCCCTATCTATGTTATGCAATGTTTCGAGCTTCCGAAAACGTTATGTAATAAGTTGGAAGGCATTATGAATAAATTTTGGTGGGCGAATGGCAAGTCGGGGAAAGGCATCCACTGGAGCTCTTGGAAGGATCTTTGTTATCCTAAATCTATTGGTGGTATGGGGTTTCGCGATTTGTCATTTTTTAACAAGGCTTTGTTAGCCAAACAAGCCTGGAGGCTCCTTTCTCAACCAATTTGTCTTTTATCAAAGGTATTAAAAGCTCGTTACTTTCCTTTTAGTAATTTCTTATCCGCTAAGGTTGGATCTTACCCTTGTTTTACCTGGAGAAGTATTTGTGGTGCTCGTGAACTGCTCGCAGATAGTTTACTCTGGCGAATTGGTAATGGGAGGGAGGTGAATATTTGGAATGACCCTTGGTTGCCTGGCCCTGAAAATAGTCGATTATCAGTGCAGAATATTCATACTCAGTGGACTACTGTTAATCAATTAATGGATAAGCATTCGTTTACCTGGAAGGAAGACATTATTTATCAGGTTGCTGATCACGATCAAGCGAGACGTATTCTTAATATTCCATTGCCTCAGACTAATGTTGATGATACTCTGGTTTGGCGCCATGACAACACGTGGGAATACACGGTTAAGAGTGGCTATAGGGTGCTACTATCTGGCAGCTCTCGGGTTATTAATTACACTTCGACCATCGATGACAATTACAACAACTTTTACAAGACACTTTGGGAGCTCCAGGTACCCTCTAAAATTAAGATACATCTATGGAGGTTAATTAAAAACTTTGTACCTCATCTATGTAATCTTAACAAACATGGACTTATACAGGAAGTTGTTTGTCCGTTGTGTAAAACGGCCCCAGAAGATTCAGATAATTTGTTATGGTCCTGTGAGGTGTTGCACCGTCTCTGGAACTTGATGAATATTCAGGCGAGTTTGTCCAATGATACCTCGGACGGCAAAAATAAGTTGGTTAGTATGTTTATTACTACATCGACTGAAAATAGGAGAATTTTAACAATTTCTTTCTGGGCTTTGTGGTTTGCGCGTAATAAGTTAATTTATGAAGGACGGAAGTTTTCTATTCAGGATCTTTTATGCTTTATACAGAGATATGCTTGGGAGTTAAAGCTGGGCTGTGCGAATGACTCTCCTACATTTACTACAGAAACTGTTTTATGGCGCCTTCCACCCTTGGGTGTTATCAAATTAAATTTTGATGCTTCGTTCAATAAGGATTCTAACTCATCAATAGCAGCAGTAATTGCTCGTAATGACAAAGGTTTAGTAATGGGTGCATGTGTTTACCAGCATATGGATATCGTGGATGCATTTGTAGCGAAGCAAGAGCTTGCGAATGGGCGATTCTCTTTGCGATTGATATGGGCTTTAGAAAGATTATCCTAGAGAGGGATTCTTTAACGGTTATCAAGAAACTGGGTTCTGATCTGGAGGATAGATCGGTGATTCGTCCTATAACAGTGAATATTTGTAAGATGGAAAGATTTATGGAAGAGATATCTTACAGTTTTACTCTGCGTAGAGGGAATCGTGCAGCGCACTGTTTGGCGATGGAGGGTCATCACCGGTTTTTTCCATGCTGCTGGGTTGAAGAGGTTCCTGGTTGGGTTAATCGCTCTGTAGTTGAGGACTGGGAAGATTGGATCAGTGCACAAGGCTGATTGTTTTGAGTTTTCTGGTGCTTTGAGGAGTGGAGAAGGTTCTCAGAATCTCCATGGTTTCTACATTTTCAAAGCGGACTCCTTCCTTTCGACGATCCGGGTTCCAATGATGCTTTAGGGAGGATTTTACTGGGTTTTGTTTGGCTTGGGAAATATCTCGCGATTTTTTGGATGCTCTTTTCTTGTTTATTTTGTTTCGTGCTAAGGTTTTTAATTGTTTTGGTTTTCGTCTTTTCAATTTTCTTTGAAGTTGACGTTTCTTTTTCTGCTTTTTAATCTTTAATTACTGTTCTGTCAGGTGGTTGTTCCCTTGCTATTAATAAAGCTCAGTATATTATTTGACAAAAAAAAAAAAGTGTTTTTAAAGTGCAGTAAAAACAAAAGTGTATTTTTGTATTAAATAATTACCCTTATATATTAAGTGCTTAAATGTAAAAAAATTAAAAATTAAAATATTCAGTTTAATCTTATAAAAATAAAACCAGTTTTTTTTTTTTCTCTTTAGTGAGGATTGAAGTGAAGGGCATAGAATAAGATAATTTAGTTCATATCCAAAAAAAAATAATCTGTGATAATTAAAATATAACTTTTAAATATCTTTTAAGCAAATCAATACAAAATTATTTGAAAATTTTAATTTAAATGAATAAAAATTTTATATATTAAAATCACATATTTAAATATAAATAAAATTTGACCTAAAAATCATATGTAAACATAACCTTTCCAAAATTAAATAAATAACATTATATAGTTTAAAATAAATTACAAAAAGAAATTGTATATAAATATATATATATATAGTGTCAGCATTTTAAACTGAAATAATTAAACTACAAGATATAAATGATAGATCAATAAACTTCTCTTCTTCTTCTTCTTATTATTATTTAAGATTGACAGATTAATCTTCTGCCACAACTGAAATTTCTTACAAGAAAGCATTCTAACTAAAAGGTTGGAAAAGTAGTTAACTTACAGGGTGACAGTTGAAGAGACAAAAAGGGAAAGTAGAGGACTAAATGTGGAGTAGATGTAGACAGTTTAATTTAGAGTTGGATGCAGCCTAGCCTAGTCTAGCCTCAGACTTAGAATCAAGCCTGCTTTACATTTCAAGGCTTGCTTTGGATCCTTTTAGCAATACCATCCTCCTTCCAAATTTCAAACTGTTGAACCTTAACCTTATTATTAGTAGGATCGGTAATTTAGATTTTGATTAATTTTAAAATATAATTTATTTATTTAAGAGAAATTAAACTTATTATTATTTGACTCAACAAATATCGATAAAATAACTTTCAAAATTCGTATTTGGTGTGCAAGAATCTAAACATGAAAAAGTAATCATTCACAAATGATTCTATTCATAGTGCACTTACTGCCTCTCAACACTCCAACATTCAAAAGAAAGAAAAAAAAGGTTTTGAGTACTATTTCACCTAATTTTGGATTATTCCATGTACACAGAAAGGACCCGATATAGAGACAAAAACAAACGTAGGATGGGCTTATAGCTAAGGTTAAATGGGTAACACCAATTTGCCCATGGGTCGCAACCATCATCAAAAGCCTAGTTCAAAGCTTTTATCTAAGCATGGATTGCCAGTCCATATGATCAAATTTGTAGTTCCATTCAAGGACGCCCTACGACTAGGACTATAGATATAGTTCAAATTTGAAAACGAAACCAAATATCAGAGACCATCACATGGTGGGTGGCAAATGAGAGATAAAGAGGAGTTAATACATAATGGAGTATTTGCTTGGCTGAGAGGCACAATAACCCATAACATGCGAGCATTAATGACAAAAACCAGTGTTAACCAACCCAATAAAGCAAAGGGCATTGCAACTTGCAAGCCCAGCACAACACATATATGCTCACTGCCAAAACCAGACATTCTTTTGATTTGTATACAAACTAGGGAAAATTTTCGAGATTTTAAAACACTGTGTGGAGGAGCGTGGGAAGAGAAAGGGATGTGATCCTTCCAATAAGATAATCGTTTTACAAGAACCCAGGTTGCTCATTAATGGCATTTATTTAGGAGAAAGAGAGAGAAAACAACCCTTCCAATCCAATCCCCCCTTTCTCATTTTCATTTATACATGCAACGTAATATAGCTTTCAAAGAGTTAAGGTACAGATTTTGCAATTAAAAAAAAAAAAAAAAGGCACGTCCAATAGGCCCCTACATAATGAAAAACCAGATAGCCTGCAGTGCTCACATTCTCTACATTTTGTCTTTTTTTTTAACCAACAACATGTTTTCTTCCTTTCCTCGGCACCCTCTCTTTCTGTCTGTTTTTTCAATCTTTTTCAAACTTGAAACCGACATTTCCTTTGCTCATTTAAAATTTAATTATCCTTATTTTTCTCCTGTGTTTTAGTATTTGTAGTTAAGGGTTAATTTCTTTAATGTGTTTAGATTAGCTCATAAATATCTAATTTCTCCATTCAACTCAACCACACGGATAACGCAAAACAAAGATCTCATGGGTGTTTTTAACTTTTAAAATGTGTATTATGGATATAAATAAGCCAAACATCATTATTAATGTGATTGCCTTAATAGTTGATTAATCAATATCTACTATACTGATCATGTTGTCGGAGGTTCTAAACTAGGGACAAAGCACCTATCTTTTTTAGGTTTCAAACCTTTCGCAAGCATTATACTATAGAAACATGTTAGAGTGGTGGTGTTTTTTTTTTGCTTGAATCTTTGCCATCTGATAATACAAACAAAAATGAATTTGCATCAAATAAATTAAATAAAGTAATTTGTTAATTACACACAACACTAGTCAATATAATAGAGAGAGAGAGAGATGTAACCATATATAACTTTAGTCCTAAAATTTGGTCTTTGGCCTTAGAGAATGAATATTCTAGTGAAAGTATTATTGCTATGAATTCTATAACAAAGTTGTCATCATAAGTGTTAAATGTCGGAAAAGTTTGCGAAGAAAATAGAAAGATGAGATAAAGGAAACTAACTGGAGATGAGAAGATAATAGAATCCCAAACCATCTCTTTTCACATTCTCCAACTAGCCACCTCACATAATATATATATAAAAAAATCGAATAAAACAACAACGCCATAAAATTACTAATATAACAGTAAATTATTAAAAATTGATAATATCTCTATTTCATAATATTTCTTTTACCTTACATATTTTTTAAAAAAAATTCTCGTGACGTCCAGTTCTTGTACTTTACTAATAATTGTATTGGCTCCTCCATTATCCATAACAGTCTTCTTTTTACGAACCAATAATTTTCAAATCATCATTTTGAATATTGTCTTTTGGGATCATGCCAACTATAATTTTGGACCATTTAAAACAATAAATATATAAAACCCTAAACCCTAAACCATTTAAAATAATAAATATATATTTAAAACCTTAAACCCTTTAAAAGTTGAGCTATACCTACATGATTCAATAAATTTGGTATTATAAACTCGAGATGTATTAAACTTTTAATTTAATAATCAATTATAAAAATAAAACGTTTCTTGAAATTAATCAATTTTATTATTATTTAAAATAATGATATAAGATGCTTTAATTTTTATGTTGCAATTTTTTTCATAAAAAATGGTTTTATTATATGCATGTCGTATTTAAAGTCATGGACTTGTGAGAGTACAATTTCTTAATTTGACGAAGAAATGAGAGACTTAAAACAAACCTTGTGTATAAGCCATAAATGTTTTACCCACTCATATTAATAGACATAAATTA
Source organism: Gossypium rotundifolium (assembly GCA_025506655.1). Classification (NCBI taxonomy): domain Eukaryota; kingdom Viridiplantae; phylum Streptophyta; class Magnoliopsida; order Malvales; family Malvaceae; genus Gossypium; species Gossypium rotundifolium. The sequence continues at coordinate 196,623,888 of CP106734.1, read as the reverse complement.
TATTAAGAGAAGAAGTGATTATGTGCAGTTTTTGTTTAGATATTAACAAGAAATCAAAATTTATCTCTTATTTAATGAGTTGCAAGTCAATTGCTTGTACCGAAAATAAATACATAAATAATGAAAAACTACCTTTATCCTAACTCGAGGAATCTTTCTCAATACATCGTCTGAGCATATAATAATTTTCATCAATTTGCATGTGTTAGTGTTTAATTTTACACCTACGGAGCTTTTAAAAAAGACAAGAAAATAATATTTTAAATCAATAACTTTTGACTACATTTCCTTTTTCTTTTTTTTATTACTTCGATTCTTTTAGTGCGATAAAGAATAAAGTTACTCTTTTTTTCCTCCAAAAGTCCAACACAGAAACTGAGATTTAACAACTTTTTTTGATGTAAAAACATATAAAATGGTCAAATAGCCCCAAAAGTCCCTGTTTTATCACTAAGGGAACAAACAAGTACCTCTACTGAAAAAGAAACAATTAAATCTTGCATTTTAAAATGTAAATAAATTAGTAAAATTGTTAACGGAAACCATCCAAACGTCGGAGACATGATTTTTCGATAAATGATGACATGCCACTCATAATATTGATACGATAGTTATAAAATATTATTTTTAAATATGACAAAGATATTATATATATATATTAAATTTTCATGTCATAATTAAATATATATTATGTCAGCACTGTTAGTGACATGTCATCTGTTTAAAAATTTTAACAATTGATATATCAAATGACTTAAAAAAAAAATTGGTAGAATACAAGGAATTATTGATAATCGGAGTAGTGGGGGGTACTTTCACCCATATAAAATGGATTTGAAATCAAAGGATTTTGCTGCCACAAAATTTTCCATTTCGTTTTCCTTTTTGCCACTGCCCTATCTTTTCAGTAACAGTTCTTCCCCTGCAGTAATATGTCAATGGAAAGGCAAACAAACACTAGAACAAACAAACGCAATTTCTGCTTGTTTTGAAGGAAAAAGAATTCCACTTTTGGGATTTCATCGAAATAATCAAATTCACTGTTTAAAATTTAAAGATTACATAAAAAACAAAAAAAAGTCATATACATACATTGAACCGTGCTGTAGACAAGACAAAGCAAAGAACAAAGAAAACCAGCAATGTTTTCAACTTCTCTTTTAATTAACAACGTTAATTCGGAGTTAGAACTCTAAATTCTAATTTAAAATCTACTGGTAGTGAAATAAACAAAAGCGAAAACGTGCAAAGTTTTCAACTTTCTCTTGGGACTGTGCATTTCAAGAGAACAAAGTCTCCCAAATCTCTGTAAAAACCTCAACGATTATGCTATGATGGTGATGAGAGTTCAGTGACAGGAAACACTGCAACAGTTGTTCCAGATCTTTTGTTGCGAATATCTGTCTCTCAACGATCATTTCCACCATTGATGTCCTGAAATCATTGTAGGGATCGCTAGAACTTTTCACTACGGCGAAGCTGTCTTTGACTTTATCGGTTCCTCCTTCCAGGGGCAAAACTCCCATCCCGATGTCGGAGCTTCCAGCTCTTCTACGACGAACTTTGCACCTTTTACGGTAATTAGAATGCTGTCGGAGAGACTCGGATGAATCCGACGAGCGAGTCCTTGAAGAGAAAAGAGTCTCGGTTTCATCTTCACTGCTAAACCACCACCCACCGTAATAAGTATTACTGTTGTAAGCAACAGATGAACTGAAAAATGCGGCGGTGGAAGACATATACTTGCTTTTAATATGAACCCGTTTGTTGTTCTTCTTTTTCTTGTTTCTGGGTAAGCTTTTCTTTTTCTCATAGAAACCAAAGTCTTTACAGTCGGAGAAGAGATTCAAAGGCATCATAGGAGAAGCAGGCGGCGGACACTTTCGGGCGTCGAAATCGGCTGCGGAGACTATATAAGAAGGATAACGAGCTAACGATTTACGTCTGGGAAGAGATTCTTTAGGAGCATTGATGGCGTCTCTGGGTTTAGAAACGGAAGGGAATGGTCGAGACTTGGGTGGTGGCGACGACGAAAATGGCTCGACCAAATGGAAGCTGTTGTGTTTTTCAGGTGAAAAAACAGGTTTCTCAATAACGTCCGACATGTTCCGGGTCCTACAAGAGGCAAACGAGGATCGAAACATGCGAGAGATTCTTAGCTTGAATCGATTTTCCATACGGATCAAACGAGAGAGGTTTTTTCTTTTCTTTTTGAGAGGAGAGTGGTGATATAGCAATGCAGAAAGAGAAGTTATATATAAACATGTGAGAAATGGAATTTAAATCCCGAAAACTATTAAAATATTATTTCTTTGTCTTTATTGTGTTAAACTTTGGGTTAAGGGTTAAGACGACTTATTTTTTTGGGATTAATTAGTGATATAAAATAAGGATGAAAGTCACGGGTAGTCAACTTTTCTTACCTGCTTTAATTTTCTTTGTTAAATTTGCGCGCTTAAATTGTTTGCAAATCAAAATTTAATTACCGGTTTTAAAATTTAATTACATTTTGAAAATGGAGAATTTTCAGGTTAGCAGGAAAAAAAGGGTAATGAATTGGGCAGGCCAAATCTAGTTTGGGAAATGAATTCCAGGTATGGTATTGTTAAATTAAATGCAAACTACCCAATTTTATTTGGAAGAATTGGAGGATAAAAAATAATTTGATTAAAAAAATATTGGTAAGGAATTTGGGCTCTATGGTCGACCCTGACTTCCTATAATAGTACTAAATTTAATTAGTTTCATTTCTAATTAAAATAAAATAATAAAATTTAGTTAAGATATTTACTGTTTGAATTTTATATAAAAATATAAGGTAAATTACACCATTAATCATTAAATTATGAGTAAATTTTCGTTTTGATCACTTAACTAAAATAAGTTACAATTTAGTCATTAAATTATTCCAAAGTTTTCATTTAAGTAATTGAAGAATTCAAAAGATTTTTTTTTATTTAAGTCATTGGTCTATTAATTTTTTTAAAGTCCCGCTAGCGAGCTATGCGACGATTCGACTAACGGTACTGTAGATCAATACACATTGACGAGTAAATTAACATACCTTTAATTCAAGTCAATCTAATAATCAGAGTGCTGGAGATCAGAGAAAAAAAGTTGTTTGAATTTTAGTTCGTAAATTCGTGACGTCCAAAGTTGTTTAATGAAAAAAGAATAGAAGGGGAAAGCGAGCTTTCAGCTGATGTAAGCAATGCAAACAAAAAAGGCCATATAACACCGATTTAACAACCTAATGACTTAAATGAAAACTTTTAAATAGTTGAGTGATCAAATTGTAACTATTTTTAGTTAACTGGCCAAAACAAAAACTTAATCATAATTTAGTAACTAATGATACAGTTTATCCAAAAATATTAATTATACTTTATAAAATGAATATAATGTTTAATAAATATAATTACATTTTACAAGGTTCATTAAATATACAATCTAAATTTCACTGGGTAATAATGTTATTAATATATTACAGTTTTATAATTTAAAATTAAAAAAATATAATTTGAATTTCAAATGTAGGGTTATATAAATGTACAACAGTCACCATCTTATAACATCTAAATCTTTGACAAACAAATAAAATTATTATAGAAAAGTTAATTTTATATATATATATATATATATTAAACACTCAACAATATAATATAAAAATGGTTAAAATTCTTTGCTAATACCCAATAATTAAAATATAACGAAAATTGAAATGTTGAATAAAGTAGTTAAAAAAAATATGTACATCGAAGATTAATTTTATAATAAAATATGCATTTAACATGAACAGTGTTAATGTGGGAATGGGACACCGACTTCTAATAGGACATTGAAGAATGACATACAATTTCTTTTGCCTTTTTCTTTTCACATACATGAATTGGGGTTGCTGCCGTATAACAACACAAATTCCTTTCTATGACCATTCCTCCCCTTGTCCCTTAACCACCTATACGAATATGCTTCAGAACTTTGTTATACATGAAAATATCCTATAATTCGATATGACCCTATTAGCTATAGAGGATGGATGAGGGTGAAAGAATCTAGATCCAAATCTTTGCTTGTCTTTCGGGTTTTCTCATGTCTAGTAACAAATAATGAATATATATATATGGATTCATAATTCTTATTTATCTATTTATTCTTAATATTTATGTTTCAAAGTTGAGGTAGCGCCTGCATTAAACTTGTACGTAAACAGGACAAATCAATAAACACAAGGAGTACTCGTACATCAAATCTATGTATATATATATATTTCTATTTCCCCCCAAGAAAATGGTGAATAGTAAGACAGTGATATTAAGAGTATCTCACTGTCTGGGAAGCTTCCAAACAACAAAAACACATAGGATCAAAGAGCTTCACTTGGTTACTTATTACCCTTTCAATTGTTGGAAATGTGCCACAACAACAACTAACAGACAGTCTTTGAGTGGTTGAGTTTCAGCTTTTTTATTTAGAGTATGAGGTCAAGTTCAGTCACACCTACAAGTTTTTACTTTGACTGTTTTTTTCCTATAATTTTAGTTTTGTTGAGTGTTTTTTGGCTACTCTTTAAGGTTAGTTAATATAACATTTTTGGTAATTATTTTCAGAAGCTAAACATTATTACTATATAGAGTAACTTTTAAGTGTGCTCTTAGTAATTTAATTTTCTTTTATGACTAATACTCTTTAAAAGTGACTACATATATGTGAATAATTATCTTCACTTAAAATATTAAAACATTCACAATTCCATTTGATTAATTAGTATAAATATTACGTTAAATAACCTTCGATGATCATTTCGAAAGGGTTTTTATTATTTATTAAAAAAAATCCCAAATCCCAACATAGGGTGGCAGCATATCCACGTGGGATTATGACTTTTATAACATTATATTATTAGTACTGTTTTGTGGGTTAATTTACGCCAAATTTTCATGTGCAATTGTCTCTTAATAATACATTTAATTTTTATCAAATAGCTGCTTTATAATTTTATTATCGATATATGTATATATATTCGCTTAATTAATGCAACATTCATGATGCATCAAGTTTTCAAGAAAATAATAGTTTGCCTCTCTAGCACGCCTCTGGTCTGTCGTAATTGGCACGTTTCTTGTTTTGGGTTCCTTTGTGTTTTCAACGTTATTTGTTCTTATTGGTGGAGGGCGGCAAAAACGAGATCTAAGATCTTGGATATGTGTTGTCATATAGCGATTCCGTGATTAGGGATACATCTTAAACAAATGGAGAACGAATTAGCAGGACTATCAATCAACGAAGAAGAAGATGTAGTTTTACAGATTCAAACAGAACGAATTGAAGAAAGAAGTGAAGAAGTTTTCAGGTTAGTAGCGTGTTTTCTAACTGCTAGTGTTATTCATTTTCCGGCAATGAAAAATACTATGGCAAATCTGTGGCATCCTGTAAGGGGTGTTCGTATTCGGGATTTGGGTGAAAAAAGATTTTTGTTTCAATTCTATCATAGTATGGATTTGGAAAGAGTGTTGAAAGGATCTCCATGGGCTTTTAATAATCATTTGTTAGTACTACATAAGCTACAGTGGGGAGAAGACCCTCTTAAAATTCCTTTAATTAAGGCACCTTTCTAGATTCAAATTTATGACATACCCATTGGCTTATTTTCTAAAAAATTGGCAGTTCAATTGGGCAATTTTATAGGAGAATTTATGGAATACAATGGATCTAATTTGGGTACAAAAAACAGAAATTATATGAGGGTAAGAGTCAAGATTGATGTTAGACGACCGTTAAAGAGGAGAAAACAAATTTTGCGTTATGGGAAGTTCTTATATGTACAGTTTCGATACGACCGGCTGTCCCTTTTTTTGCTTTTTTTGCGGGTGATTGGGGCATAATGATTCCTTTTGTGATGCAAAGATGATGTTAGGAATAGAAGTGGCTGAGATGGGTTGGGATTTATCACTAAGGGCACAATCTAGGAGGGCAGTAACAACGACTAGTGTGTGGCTGAGAGAGGAAGAGGACAGGAAATTAAAAGAAAACGATGAAGATACGTCTATTGATGCCTGGACCAGGAGAAATAAAATAGCGAGATATGGAGAATCCTTTGATCCAGTGCTGGGATTTAGCTTAGAAGGCCGAAAGATCTTGGAGAATCAGATAGAGGTTAATCGAAGAGTAGATCTTTCTATAGATGACATAGAGCAAGACAAGGAAGATGGTGTTTTGATTGGAGAAGAAGGAAAGAAGGGAGCCAGAGGGGAGATGGATAACATGATAATATTAGGAGATGAGAAAGCCCCGGCAGGGAGGAATAGGAGAGTGTTGGAAGTTAACCAATTTGTATCAGCGGCTGCCAAGAGGCAAGCCGACCGATCGTAATGAACTGTTAAGCTGGAATGTTCATGGATTAGGGAGTCCACGAACAGTACGGAGACTTCGGTATATGCTAAAGTTACAAAATCCTCAAATAGTCTTCTTTATGGAGACGAAAATTTGTAGAAGTAAAATGGAAAGAATTCGCTACAGTTGTGGGTATGCTAATGAAATTGAAGTTGATCCAAAGGGTACTAGAGGAGGATTATGCTTGGCATGGAAACAGGGGGTGAGTGTTACCCTTCGGTAATTTTCAAAAAGACATATTGATGCGGTGATTGATGATGATGAGCTAAGAGGCAAATGGAGATTCACTGGTTTTTATGGGTCCCCATATGAGCATGATAGAAGCAATTCATGAGCTGAATTAATAAGTTTATATACAGGAGAGAGATTCCCATGGTTCGTTTGTGAGGACTTCAACGAAATTATGTATGGCTTTGAAAAAAAGGGAGGGGTACCTAGGGATGAAAGAAGAATAGAGGTATTTCAAAAAGTCTTATCAGAATGTAGCCTGATGGACATGGGATTTTCTGAAAGATGGTTTACATGGGAGAGGGGGAATTTACCTAAGACCAATATACGTGAGAGGCTTGACAGAGGAGTTGCAAACGAAGAATGGCAGAAAATGTTTATCGAGTTTTCAATTCAACACTTAACCCATTTTTTTCTGATCACTGCCCCCTTGTAGTGAACACAAGAAGGGCAGAACATGGGGCTAAAGTAGTAGATTTCAGATTCAAGTATGGTGGACAATGGAGGAATCATTTGACGATGAAGTTAAACACATCTGGGAATCATCGCCAGGCAATTTGCTGCTAAAATTAGACAAGTTAAAGACTGGATTGAAAAGATGGGCTTATAGAATCCAAGATGACCGGAAGAAACGAAAGAAATATCTCAACAACAGACTTTCGAAAATTCTAGCAGAAGAAAGAGATGATTATAATTTGGCCGAGCTGATCGACACTAAAATTCAACTGAACCTAGAAATTGACAAAGATGAATGGTATTGGGAGCAAAGAGCGTGTATAAACTGGTTGAAAGATGGGAAAAAAACACTGCTTTCTTTCATAGCAGCCACTTATCGAAGAAGAAACATGATCCAAAAGATGCAATATGAGAATGAAAGGGAAACAGAGAACATTCAAGACATAGAAAACATTGGAATATACTATTTTCAGAACCTGTTCAGATCAGAAGAAAGGGAAAGTTGCAATTATTTGTTGTCAGTGTAACACCCCTTACCCGTATCCTATGTCGGAACCGAGTACGAGGCATTATCAGACTTAACAATACATTTTGTCAAATTAATTAACGCATATACAAAATGACTTAGTCAAGCCCCTATACATGCCATAGTTTAAATCATTTATAAATAATGATACCCATAGATAGCTTGATAGTGTGAAGCGATCTCCCAGCGACCTCCAACCCAAGCTTGTTTAGTAGGACTCAGTAACATGGGAAAGAAAAGGGGTAAGCTTATAAAGCTTCGTAAGTTCACATGTAAAAATTTTAAGTATTAGCAATGAATTTAACTTACTACTAAGCTGTCATAACTTGCATAAATAATCCTAAGTTCTTACTTTCCCAACATACTCATTTGTAGCTTTATCAAAGCCTCAACATGACAAACCCTCACAACAAGTTCTCAAATTGATGCAATCATTAAATCACATGCTTATACCTTATTACTCATGTTCACATTAATCATCTACTTGAATCACGTCACTAAATTATTTATTTCTTGAGCTACAGAGCTCCAAATTCCAAACCGCTAATTTTTCCTAAAACTATACTCACATATCTTCATTCCATATAATTTCCGAATTTTGGCTTAGCCAATTAGTACATTTTATTCATTAAAATTTCCCTTATTTTTGTTTCGACGATGACTCTAACACCTCTTCACAAAAATTAAAATTAATCATTATATAGAGTTTGGTTAACCTTACTGCTTGTATTTTTGAAATTAGACTCATCAAGAATTCGAGAATATAAATTACACACCATAAACATTTTTATACAATTTTTAATGATTTTCCCAAGGCGTAACAGGATCTCATAATCACTCGAACCAGGTCTTACAAAATTTAAATATCTCGTAATATACAAATCCTTTGCTTGCTCTGTTTCTTTTATATAAAAATAGACTCAATGAGCTTTCAATCCATATCTCTTTCACTTTCTAATTCAATTTATACTATTTTTGGTGATTTTTCAAAAGTACATAATTGTAGTTGTCCCAGACTATTTTAATGCAAATTTCACTTTTCATAATTTCCATGTATTCACTTTCTTTTTTCTTTTTTACACACATGCACTAAAACAACATATAACTTGGCACATAACTATCACTTGATCATATGCACATCTCACTCATTTGCATCCTTACTATTAATGCATCATAATCTAAGCATTTTATTCAACATATAAATCATACAATAACAATTTTGTACACATACCTGTACTACTTATTCATACGATTCTCTACTTAGTTTCATACCTGCACTTTACTTGTACAAACAATTTCATATTCACACTTACTCATATAAATGCATCAAACACAATGTTCACTTTCACATTATTATCGCATGATTAAATCCTTTTCACGTTCAATCACTTTTCATTTTATCAATTCAATACCGTTGAACTATAAGGAATACTAAAGGATACGCGGAATAAGGCATCGAGTGCCACATCGTAATATAGCCGGGTTATCATCGTAATGTAGTGAAGCTACCAATCGTAATGTAGTCGAAGCTACCATCGTAACATCGGGTTACCTGCCCGCTTTCACACAAGTCGTTAGTTTAAGGTTAATATACAGTCTTGCTTCACACAAGTCGTCAGTGTCGCAACATATGCACGATCACCCACCACCGATATAACACAATGAACCAAAGACCGGAGAACACTTTCACACCGATAACATCGAAATTCCTAGTGACATGTCACTTGTATCCTAATCGCTTCCTAAGGTTCAATCGGACTTTTCACACTTGTTAACACTTAGTCAATATTCACTTAACCAATTGTCTCATGATAACACTAATTCACAATTACTCATAACATTCACAATCATAGAAGTCAAGTTTAAGTACAATATTTCGATGCGCTTCCATGTACCATAGACATATTTTAAATCAATTTATAATCTTGGCACATTAAACATTTAATTCAACATAATTCAATTAATTCAAGAAATTAGCTTTCAAATATAAATTACAACATTATTACATTATTATTAACAAACCAACTTACATACTTACATTCTAAATCTCATCATATCATCAACTTAACTTATTCTCATCAACTATGCTAGTTAATACTTTCTTGTTATCATACAAAGCCATAATACAAAATATGGTCTAACATATAAATTATACAAGTTCTCTTCCAATATCGAATTATTATCGAACACTAATCATTATATCTGAAACTCAATACTATAGTATTTATGGCCAAAATATCAATTTATCAGTCGAATATGCATAATTAAATGCTTATTAAACATATGAACTTACCTCGATACCAAAACGGTCATTTTACCAACTTTTTCGATTTTCGATTTTTCTCCCGTTCTAGGTCCAAATCTCATTTTTCGGGGTCTAAGACATCACATTTCACTTATTTAATTAATGTACTACTCAAAACAGTCCCTAACTCAAACTTTGGAAAATTATAATTTTGCCCCTAAACTTTTGCATAATTATGATTTTGCCCCTAGGCTCGAAAATTAAACTTCATCCCTTATTCTTATGTTTTATAACATGCTGATCATTTTTCCCTTCTATGGCAACATCAAATTCTTGCTCTAACATGCACTTATGTACATTAGGTATTTTTGCCGATTATATCATTTTACTCGTTTTCACTTAAAATCGCTTAGTAAAAGTTGTTTAACATAATTCTAAGGTTCATATTCGCCACAAAACATCAAAATAAACACATTTCACCTATAGGTATTTTTCCAAATATGAACCCTAGGTTAAATTATTGCTAGAATAAGCCAAATCAAGTTCTTGGACTCTAAAACGTAAAGAACATGAAAAGCTGGCTAGAATGAACTTACCATGAAGCTTGGAAAGCTTGAAAACCCTATCCATGGCTTCCCACATGTTAAATTCGGCCTAAGCTTGAAGATGGACAAATTTGGCATTTAAATTTTGTTTTTAATTCATTTAATTCACTAAATTACTAAAATGCCCCTAAAAAAATCTTTTGAAACATACCCATCTATGTCCAATTTTGTCCAACAACTTAACCAATGGACTAATTATCCTTTAAAGACCTCCAATTTAAAATTTCATAACAATTGGACACGTCTAACATGTAGAACTTAACTTTTGCACTTTTTACAATTTAGTCCTTTTGACTAAATTGAGTGCCCAAACGTCAAAATTTTCGAATGAGATTTTCACGATATCATTCCGTGAAATTGTAGACCATAAAAATATAAGTAAAATAAATTTATCCACGTCGAATTTGTGGTCCCGAAACCACTGTTCCGACTAAGCCCAAAATCGGGCTGTTATAGTCTGGAATTAAGAGATGCATAACTGAAGAGGATAATCAGTTTCTCATGGCACCCTACACAAAGGAAGAGATCAAAGCATCAACATTTGGGATGGGACCTACAAAAGCCCTGGGGAGGATGGTTTTCCGGCAATATTCTATCAAAAGTGTTGGTATATCGTTGAAGACGAAGTTAGTAGATTTTGTTTACAAATTCTGAATGAAGGAAAAGATTTCAAGCAGGTAAATTCCACACACATAGTAGTCATCCCTAAAATTGCAAATCCAGTGAATATGAAACAGTTTAGACCAATCAGCCTCTGTAATGTAATTTATAAAATCATGGCAAAGGCTATAGCAAATAGGCTAAGAGGAGTTATTGAGAAGTGCATAGATACGGCTCAGAGTGCTTTTGTACCTGGAAGACTGATTTCAAGCAATATTCTTCTTGCTTACAAAATTCTCCATACACTGAAACAGAAGAGAGTAGGGAGGAAAGGGTTCATGGCAATTAAACTCGATATGAGTAAGGCATACGATAGGGTTGAATGGAATTTTGTCAAAGAAGTTATGATTCGAATGGGTTTTGCTGCTAGTTGGATTGAAACTATTATGGAGTGCATAACATATGTTTCTTATTCGTTGATTGTGAATGGTTTTGAAGGGGAGAACTTCTATCCAACAAGGGGATTGTGCCAAGGGGATCCGCTTAGTCCATTTATATTTCTCATGTGTGGAGAAGGTTTATTTAGCTTAATGCGCCTGGCAATGAATAAAGATATATTGAAAAGGGTCAAAGCTAAACCGAAGATCTCACATTTACTCTTTGCAGACGATTGCATCTTATTTAGTGAAGCATCCAGTAGATGAGCTACCATTCTAAAGGAAATTCTCAGGAAATATAGAAGGTGTTCAGGACAATGCGTTAATTTTGATAAGTCGACTGTTTTTTCAGCAAAAGCACTTCAGAAACTGAAAGAAGATTGATGATTAACACACTAGGAGTAAGAAGTTCGAATAATCCAAAGCGTTATTTAGGGTTGCCTAATATGGTGGGAAAGAAGAAAAAAGAGTCATTTCAGATCCTGAAAGACAGAATGAAGCAGCGTATTGATCGTTGGAGTATGAGACATTTATCGCAAGGGGGAAGGAAATATTTATTAAGGCTATCTTACAAGCCAAGCCATTCCGACTTACACGATGGCATGCTTCCTTTTACCTAAAACGTTATGTGTAGAGCTTGAAAACATTATGGCCAAGTTCTAGTGGCAAAAAGGACATAGGAAAAAGGTATTCATTGGTGTGAATGGAGGAAGTTATGTACTTTGAAAGAGAGTGGTGGTCTTGGTTTTTGAAACATTTGCCAATTTAATTTGCTTTGCTTGCTAAACAAGGTTGGTGATTAATTAATTATCCGAATTCCTTATTAGCGAAAGTTCTTAAAGCCAAATACTACCCAAATTCAGACTTCTTAAGTGCACAATTAGGCAACTTACCTTCACTTACCTGGAGGAGTATGTGGGGTGCCAAGGGTTTGCTTCGTAGTGGGATGAGTTGGAGAGTAGGACGGGGAACTAAAATTTCTGTTTGGGACGACCATTGGATACCAGGGAAGGATGGAGATGGATGGAGTCATAGAAATGATAATGTAGTGAAATTAGTTACCAATTTAATTGATGCTACAAACAATGTGTAGAAAACGGATTTAGTGGAAAATACCTTCACAGCTGACATTGCCAAAAAGATCTTGCAAATTCCTCTGGCGGAAAATCCAGGAGAAGACTTTCAAGTATGGAGGGGAGAGGTGTTTAGAGAATTCTTTGTCAGAAGCGCTTATAAACTATTACAAAATGCTAGCTTGGATTCTAATGGCTTATTATTAGAGACTGATCTAAAAAATTTCTTCAAAAGGCTTTGGAATTTACAACTACCCTCCAAGATTCTGATTACAATGTGGAGAGCTTCATGGAACTATCTACCTACTCTAGTTAATCTAAGATCCAAGAAAATAGCTGACAACACGGTCTGTCCTCGATGTAGATCTGGGGAAGAGGATATTGGACATGTATTCAGATTCTGCCCTGCAACAAATGAGGTATGGCAACTCTTAGAACTTGCCTGGGTTAATAATTCCACAATTTAGAATTTCTGGGAGTGGATTACCTGGGTTTTTGAAAGAAGCAGCCACAAACAATGTCGACTATTCTGCAGCACAATATGGCTAATGTGGGGATCGAGAAATAGGCTCATACATGAAAGAAAAACCGATTCAGCAGAGGAGTTATCATCGAATGCAAAACGATATATAGCAAAGAGTACCTTAAACACATTTAAAAGCATGAGCCAGTGAGGTACAACTTTAGAGATAACGATTTATTTCGATACTGCTTTTAACGAAAGAAGGTATAAGTTGATGGCGAGTCTGGTGGTTATGGATCAAGCAGGAGGAATCATAAGAACAAAATCTGTCTCAAACTCAAACGTTTCATCTTCCTTTACTGCAGAAGCCTATTGCCGGACTTCATGCAGTCAAGCTTGGAATCTCATGGGGTTACAATCAGTCAATATAAAGGGGGACTCACGAACAGTCATAAAGAAATGCCAAACAAACAAGATAGACAAATCAGTTATAAGCGCAATAATCAAGGATATTCAGGAAAAATCGAAGCAGTTTCAAACACTCGAATTTCAGTTCATTAACAGGAACGAAAACAAGTTGGCGCACAAAATAGCAGAAGAAGCACTTAAAAGAGAAGGAGAAGCATACCTGGGAGGAGAGGAACTGCACAACCCACAAGCAAATCCGAAAGGAAGGTGGAGAAGATCTCCAGATTGAAGCGACGCGAAAAAAGATGAAGAGTAATAGATAGCAAAATTGGAGGATATGAAGTGGCTATCGTCTGACTATAGATGGGACTGGACGAATAAGAAAAGACAACACGAAATGATGCCCAGCTATTATGAATCGGCTAATTTTCAATTTTCTAAGTTTCCTTTTTCTTCATTGACTTAATTATTTGTTTTCCTTATTGATGGTAGTTTTCTTCTATGTTCTATCTCGGCCTTACTAATATGGCAACAGCAGGCCCAAAGTATTTTAAAAACCCAAATCCATTTCTTTTTCTTTAATAAAGTTAGCCGATTATTATTTAAAAAAAGTTTTCAAGAAAATAAATCCTATTAATTGATTTATTATTTTTCTTAATTTTTTAAAAATTACAATAGTTTTAAAAAGTTGGAGTCCTAACAGTCATCCGTCATTAACTAAATTTATTTTTTTATAGGATAATATATCATCCATTATAGGACAGGAACGTAAGAACAAAGATATAAGCCAAAGTCTTTCATGAGATACTAAAAATGGCTTATTTTTCTCATCAGTGCACCCTTCAAAATTATATCATCAACAAATAATCGTATCTTTTTCTTAAAAAAGAAAAGAAGGTGTTCCTTGAACTTGGTCTCGAAATCTTTTTCAAAAGCTATTTCCGATTTGAGTGAAAAATCATGGGAAATTAGGTTGGCTTAAGTCTTGTTCCAAGCTCTTGTCTTTTTTATTTGGTTTCTGGTAACAAGTTAATAAAACAACAGTGTACTCACCACCATGATTTCACAAATAAAATTATGAATCAGTGAAGCCAGAGTTGGGTTAACTTTACCCACAATTAAAAGTGGATAACGATTGGCATATTTTGATCCAAATTATTTAGATTATTAATTGATAATAGTTTATTGTTAGACGCTCATCAGTGGAGATTTTATAATAAAAAAATATTTAGATTTTTCACATGAGTTTAATGATAAAAATTTTGTATTGAATTTTCGATTGAAGAATTTTTCTAAATGATTATTTTAAAAGAATTGATGATTATAATTGATTGTATTTTAATAAACCTTTCTAACTCTTATAGAGTAGACGAGTTGTTTAGGTTAAAAGTATGAATTAGAGCATTTTATTTGTTAGTGCAAAAATCCACAAACGAAGTTTAGAATGATTTAGCACTAAAATTAGTCGGTGTATCTTGTATAAAATAGAGACGGATGCCCTGCCCAATACAGCTGAGGGTTCGGGCCCATCCCAAATGAGCCTAGCGCCTCCCAACCCAAGATTTCGATTTGGACTGAATATGAGTTTCAATTTTTTTTTTTTGATAAATAGTACAATGAAGTACGTAGAGTAGATCATAGATAAGTTATCAAAATTGAAATTTTTCTTCAATATCTCTTTAATCTTTAAAGGGGGTTATTCACATATGTGTAAAGTTTCATCCCTCATCAAAGTTATTTTTTTCAAATATCTGCTACACAAGTAGACTCTCTTGAAACATAATTCAAGGACTACTTCTCTTCAAATGTTAGAATTTATTGAATCATTCTTATTAGAGAGCTTTTTGGACCATCAAACTTACTTTCACATATTAGAGATAACATTTTCAATGTTATCTGACTGAATAATGTCCTTAGCATAACCTTATTTCTTTGATATAAAGCATTGTCCCCACCCAGCATACCATGATAAGATATGTTTAAGCATTGAGCGAAATCAAAAAATTTTTAGGAGTCAAAATAAAATTGTAATTTTTATGATACAAAAAATATTAATTTTATCATTTTAATAATTTATATTTTATAATTTTAAAAGATTAAATTAAATTTTTATATTTGTAGGAAAACTTTTACTTTCACAATTTTAAAATTTTAAAAACTTTAAAAATTCTAAATAAAAATAATTTCTTTTTAAGGCGTTCCCGGATCGCCATTGCTTTTGTTCGTGGTCTTATTATTCATAGAGATATTACCCTAGATGCGGGTCGGTAATGGTTACTGTTTAGATTACGTAAGTACCCCCAAAACCCAACTGCCCAAAGGCGAAGACCCAAAACCAATAAGCCTTAAAATACAAAGGCGTAGAAGCGTCACCCTCCTTCGATGGCTTCCTAACATTGTAGCAAAACGACAGGCAGATACCGACCCACAACGCCACGTTTCGGCCAAAAGTGCAGCAGATTACGTTTCTTTAACGTGTGGTCATCACATTCCTCCACCTAATGTAAGATCCGCTTCAATTCTCTCTCCGATTTTTTTTTAATTATTTATAATGTGTATATATAACTAAAAAGATTTGATGTAAAAAATAGAATAATTTGGATAATTAGGAGAGAAATAAAAGATATTTTCTATTTCTTCGTTTCCAGTGAAGTTGGGGAACTGAAAACATTCAGTTTATTTAGTTCGAATCTCTTACAGAAATGGCGGCAGTGACAAAACTTCACTTGTGTACTTTCCAGAAAGACCAACACTTTTGTTTCAAGGAACAGAAACGGAGCTGGTTTAAAGTTAAACGTGGTTGTTTTGTAGGGTTACCCGTTCTAACTAGAAACCGTCGTGGGGCGTACGTTCAAAAGTGTCGGTCGTTTAGGGGAGGAGATGGAGGGGAAGTGGAAGAGAAAGAGATGGAAAGTGAAAGAAAGCTTGGGATTTGGACGGAAAAAGGAGATGGGTTTTGGAAATCTTTGAAATCAGCTGTTTTTGGGGTTAGTAAATTTGGTTCTCAATCTCAAGATGAATACGAAAAAGCTGTGGCTAAAGTTGAAGAAGTTTTCTCCTTGGTGAGTTTAATGGATTGAATTTCTCTTTGTTCTTTATAATTCATGTTCTTTAATATGCTCTATAATTAGTAGTTTATGCATGTTTAAATGATATGAGCTATCTTTGAACCAGATTGCTATGCAAATAGGAAGATATATTGTGACCATGATGAGCACTGGAGTGATTCTCTTGACAGGTTTTCAGCTGTCAGGTTAGCCAATTTACTTGTAGATGTTTGAATTGATTTTAATGATCCATCTCTAAAACTACGAGTTTTATAGGTGGAGATAGTCAGATGAATACATTGATTTGGTATAGCTGGGTTGGGGGGATTATCATTGGAACCATGATTGGAGCTAATATGGTTCTAGATGAACATTGTCGAGCTGGTCCAAGAAATGTTGTTATAACTGGAAGGTACAATATATATAATCTGCAGTCGGTGTTCGGTTTTAGACAGATGTATGTTGCTAATGGATCTATGATACAGAGAACTTACCCTTTTTGTTGGGTTGTGTTTTTGACTGGCCTGGTTTATAGCACAAGGGGTTTGGGAAAAGCGCTTGCTCGGGAATACCTTCTTTCAGGAGATCGAGTTGTTGTTGCTTCTCGCAGGTGGAGTACGAAATCTAAGTTAACCATTGTTTATGATGCTTTATATTCCATTTTTTTATATGACTATAGTTCTCATAACGACCTTTTCTTATTGGATCCTGTCGAGACAGTCCCGAATCTGTTGATATGACTGTCAAAGAACTCGAGGAAAACCTGAAGGAAGGTATGACTGCTGGTGGCTTATCTAGCAAGAACCTGGAACGAGCAAAAGTGGTTGGCATAGCATGTGATGTTTGTGAAGCCAATGATGTCGAAAAATTGGCCAACTTTGCCGTCAGTGAACTCGGTTCTATCGACATTTGGGTGAGTTATACGGCTTGGTGTTTGTATAGTTTTCCCTCCTCCTGTCACTCTCTTGCATGGAGATGCACTGTAGTGTCATATTAGCATGTTGATGCTTTCAGGGGAATGATGTTAGGTAAAATTTTCAATGAAGTTGAACGACCTTATGTTTATTATGAATTGACTCTTAGCCTTAAGAAATGTTATAAAATCATGCACGGTGATATTATTGAACTTAATTCTTGGACCTACAAGCAAAGAGGTCCTCGCAAATGGTCATTTCCTATTGATTATGATGATGACTACTGCAATTGTTGTGTAATTCCTGTTTGTTGGGGTAGGACAAAGAACTGTCTACTCGTGTGCTTAATGTGTTACTCTGATTTGTTTTTCTCCTACAGATAAATAATGCTGGCACTAACAAAGGTTTTAGACCATTACTACAGTTCAGTGATGAAGATATTAAGCAGGTATTTAATTTTTTTTATAGATATGTTACTCGAGCATTTCAATAATGCAAGCCTCTTAGGGTACTGGATTATACCAGGTCCTTACATTTATCATCGTCTTGGTTGCCTTGGCCTGTAACTAGCGTCTGTAACAAAGCTAAGTAAGAGCCAATAGCCAACTAGTAATTGAATTTCTCTCGGTGTAATTCATTGATGAAACACGATATAATTCCGATGCATTAACTCTGATAGCTAGTGGTTGCAGTGGTTTTTAGTATATGATTAACAAGATGACAGTACCTTGTCCCTGACTTGCTGATTATGTGGTAGATTGTCTCAACAAATCTTGTTGGTTCTATTCTCTGCACTCGGGAAGCCATGTGCATCATGAAAAACCAGCCAAAGGGAGGGCATATATTTAACATGGATGGTGCAGGCTCTGGGGGATCTAGCACTCCTTTGACTGCTGTGTAAGTTTTCATTACCTTGCACTGTAGTTAGTTCTTTTGCTTGTGGTGGGCTGCTACTTATCAACAACGGATCTCAAATTTTCGTAATGTTTTGAAGTTTTCAGTAGTTAATATTGATGATCACTCTTTTTTACAGATACGGATCAACAAAGTGTGGCCTCAGACAGCTTCATGCTTCACTTTTGAAGGAGTGCAAACGTTCTAAAGTAGGAATACATACGGCATCTCCGGGCATGGTCCTTACAGATCTTCTCTTAAGGTATGTTGGATAATCCTGACTTTTGTGAAGCAGTTGCTTTCATGCGTGTTGGCTTGCTCACGAATTTTGAACGTACGGCGAATAAATTTGTTATCGTTGTTGAATATTTGTTTTGCACTTAATGCAGTGGGTCAACCTTGAAAAATAAACAAATGTTTAATCTCATTTGTGAGCTTCCGGAGACTGTTGCTCGAAGTCTAGTTCCACGAATGCGGGTTGTGAAGGGGGCAGGGAAGGCCATCAACTACTTGACCCCACCTCGGATACTATTGGCTTTAATCACTGCCTGGTTGCGACAAGGTCGCTGGTTTGATGAACAGGTAATCTTCGATTCTCTGGGGCAAACATTTGTTACATAGTTGCGATTGTTATAACTGGGAATCCGAACTTTAGAGATGCCACCTTACATCTAAAGCCTGCTTTCATTAATGATATGAGAATATGTTTATGCAGGGAAGGGCATTATATGCGGCAGAGGCAGACCGAATCCGAAACTGGGCTGAAAACCGCACTCGGTTCTCGTTTACGGATGCAATGGAAATGTACACAGAAAATACCTGGGTATCTGTGTTCTCACTTTCAGTTGTTTGTGCCTTCATTATTCTTTCTAGCACGAGCAGCACGTTGCCTGGCACCTGAGACCGACTTCACAGAACATCATCCAAAACCATCAAAGACTACATTATAAGCATTCTTCTCAGTCAAGGGGGCAAGTATGATTGAAGTTACATATGATAAGATTCTAAAGACTAAACCAGCCATTTTATGGTCCTTTTTTCGTCATTGGAAATATCAGTCATCAAAGAAGTAAGCCTATATATTTCTATTTGCATGTATATACAAGTACTGGCTGGGACAAGATCTTATACTTCTGAAAATAGCAACATAGACAGACATTTAAGATTTTCATTGAAGCATTCTTTATTCCTATTCATGTAATGACTGATGCTGTAATGAAATTTGGGTCCTTCCAAAAATGTGGATGATCCCGACCACGACCATTTTTTCTCCATGATGCTTGGAAATGCTAACATAACAACCTGCGCGGTAACATTCTTCCTATTAGCTGTATCAATACGACATTTACGCAAACCATTTGGAAGACAACTGTAGCTGAAATGCATAGCCAAAGGAATCATCTGAGTTGAATAATTAAAATCCGTGTATATCATTTTCATTATTTCCATTTTTAAATGGTATAGGCTTGGTATAACATTCCAGAATATTATAGTCCATTTAAATTTGATTAGCTAAAATTACTTGGTGGTGATGACAACAGGTAACGGTTGCAATTTGTAACGGACGGGAATCCATAAAGATTTGCTTTAGCATAAAGACACAAGTAAGAGAAACGAATGTCATGCCACTAATTATGAAAAGAAAAAGAATAATAATCTCCCAATTTTACCCTTCTCTAACCCCTTTAAAAGGTTACAAATACTACCCGTGTTCTTTTCCATCACAAATTTGGAGGATGAAGTGTATTTACAGACCTCAATAATTGACCCTCTAAACTAGGAATAAAAAGAGATGATAATTTTTTCAAAACTTAATTTTTAGAATATTTAAAAACCCAATTTAGGTTATATAATGCCTACCTTTATAGAATATGTGACCTTAGAATATATCAGCATCATGCTTAATTGCCGTCACGCCGGGCACGACCTTCAATTAGAATAAAAATATAATGAGTCAATAATCAATTGGGATTTTGTATTTTAGGGTCTGGCAATTGAAGAGTCTTTTGAGTATGTAGTCTTTTTATTCCCCCTTTGTGACTTGTTCTTCATTATCGTTGAATTAATATAACAGGGCTGGCACTCAGCAGGCATTCTAGATTTAAAAAAGATTGATATAATCAAGTCAAACATTCGTCGAGTCCCTCCAATCAAGTTCAAGCCTTGCAGCTTCTCCTCACCTCGCATGCGCCGTTGAACACTGAATACATCCTCCCCATCGCCACACCTACTAATTGCCGGCAGCTTTTGCAATACTACGGATAAATTAGGGGTGAATTTATCTAAAGTCCTCTATTATAGGAAAACGATTAAATTAAATGTTAAATAGTATAGAGGCTAAATTAATTTATTTAATAAAAAAAATTAATTTTATTCGACCGAGACATCCCAATATTAGGTGTAAAAACTGTATTGGGAAAAAAAGGAAGCGGAGGAAATAATATATTTGGTAAGTAATACCGAAAGTCTGGAATCCAAATAGGGCAAATTAAATTACGAAAATTATTTGATTAATAATTATGATTATTGGGAAACATGTCTCCATCCCGAAATGTAGAAATTAATTAAATTAGCTGTTGGTTTCCAGCTGGTTTTGCCTTTTACTTAGGGGTCACAGCTATCACTTCAAATACGTTTCAAATGTGAACTCAAACAAATATAGTAGTAATGGTAGTAGATTATATACTTAGTTTGGCTTTACCTAACTCTTCACTTAGTCTTCATAATTTTATCTATCAATCTTCAAAATGATATTGCAATTTTCTAATCAAATTTTATAATAATATTCGTCTTACCCTTTTTGTCCTCTCTTATTTAACTATTATGGTGTAATAATATTTCATTACGTCTAAGTATAATATCTCTTTTTTTTTTTCTGGCTAAAAGAAAGTCAATCATCTCATTTACTTTTTCATAAAGAAAATGCAATTGGTTTATGGTAAAATTTTATATGATTTACGATTACGAGTTAAATTATATTTTATTTTTATAAAAATAAAATTAATTTTTATTCATTTAGATTAAGGAGTAAAGTAGTCATTTCGGTTAAAATTTTATTCATTTTTCTATTAGAAACTAACATGACCAATAGAATAACCAAAAAGTGACAAATGGTGTGTCACGTATACCTTATTATAACGTACAAAGATCATTTTTTATTAGTAAAAATAGATAGAATTTTTAACAGGGTGACTAGTTTGCTCATTTGAATTAATGTATAGGGATTAATTTGCCCATCTTTTAAGTAGAAGAGGCTAGATGTAATCCGACTATTAGTACAATAATCTCCCTTATATTTTTACCTAAAATTTTCCTTTCTATTTCTCTAATAACAATATAAGTATGAAAAAAGATAACAAGATTTGGACAAAAAATAATGAAATACTTGTTGCGAATGATGTTTCATGCATACAATACATATCGAATCACATCATCATCACCATTTAGCTCTCATTGATGTTTAGCGATGAATTTTCGAATGCAACGTACTCCCACATTTTATAGACACTCCGTACATATCTTACGATGAGATTC
Source organism: Gossypium rotundifolium (assembly GCA_025506655.1). Taxonomy (NCBI): domain Eukaryota; kingdom Viridiplantae; phylum Streptophyta; class Magnoliopsida; order Malvales; family Malvaceae; genus Gossypium; species Gossypium rotundifolium. Next base: position 196,602,065 of record CP106734.1, on the reverse strand, counting down.
AAAATCAAGAAAAAAGAAATTTATCACATTTTAATGATCTTTTTCTATTCTTTTAAATTTTTTAACTTAAATATAACCTAAAAATTGATACTATTAAATAATAAATTAAAAATAAAATTACTATTAATGGGCATGTTGAGAATTAAATACAATTTTTTAATTTTGTATCACACAATCACTCAATTTACTTTAAATTTTTTAACACGTATATTATTTACAATAAATTTTAATTTTAAGTACGTGATTTATAATCAATTCACAAAAATAAAATTATGGTCTATTTAATGTACTGACAAAGTCTATAATCTATTAATGAACTGAACCGTTAAATGATAATAAATAACTTTGAAATTTTTTAGATGTGACGACATGATATATAATAAAGTTCTATTAATATGTAATAAAATAAACATGTAAAGGTTACGATGTTAGTTGCATGCAATGGTTCTGCCAATTGGTTGTTTTAGAATCCGTATATAAAACGTTGTGTTGCACCCCTTTGTCCTTTCTTTTTGGAACCATCAACGCTGCCAAATTTGGTTGATAAAATTAAGTTGATCTTAATAATTGTATTTTTTTTATTTTAGTTCATTCCTGTCAAAGTTAGTAAAAATAGAAAAAAATAAGATAAAAATAACAGCTGAAAAGATTTAATAAAAATTATTTTAATTATTTTTGATTTTTATAAAATTTTAATTAATTATTTAATTATTATTAGTTTAGTAGTTGAATTGATCGAACTAATTAAATTGAGAATTGATGGTTTGATATGTTCAACCACCAATTTAATTATTAAAACACCGAATATTATATGATACTTTGAGAATGTACCACATTATTACCTTCAAGTTTATATAAAATTTTCATTTTCAAAGAATACCTCGTTATCCAACTTTTATATTTTTAAATTTAATAATGAAAATAAACTTTATCGTGTTACATAGTGAAAAATATATAAAATACCAAAATCAAGTTAAGAATAAAAAATTATATTATCTTATTTAAAAATATTTACTGTCAGGCAAAACTTGGGTTATTCAATTTAATTGTTAACCTACCAGTTTTTCACGTCAATTAAACCTTGAATGGCGGTCCTCTATACAATAATTATTTATATAAATATTATTTATACAATAATTATTTATATAAAAAAAAAAAAAAAACACCATTTTGGAAGAAATAGTAAAATAAAGTCCCAATCAACGAAAAATCTGAAACTGTGCGTAAAAAAATCGTAGTTAGAAAACTTCCAAAAAGAAAAAAGAAATGGGAAAATTACACTGCCAGAAACCCAACTATCAGTAAAATTCTTTTTTATCGCTTAACTATAGAAAGTTATAAAATAGTTACCAATTATTTGATTTCTTCTTTTTAGTCACCTACTATTAAATTTAACTCTTAATGTTTACATATTATGTTAATTAAATCTTATTTTTTACAATTTGAGGCCTTATTGGTTATACATTACCTAATTTTATCCTATTTTCACATGAAAATATAATCTAATACATAAAATGTAAATTAGAAATAAAATGATTTTTAAAGTTTTGTTTATTATTAGGCTAGACAATCCTCAAATGCATTGATTTCATTATAATTCAAATGACTAAGAACTTGATACCTCTAGATGATAATTATTATTTTTTTGTTAGCTTGAGTTAATCTCCTTTGATAAAAAAAAAAAAATTAAGCTGCTAGGCTTACAATTGGATTGATTTCACTAAGTGAGTATTTTTTGTTTTCAAGCAACTGAATTGACTACTTTTCAAAATTTGGGTCATTTTATTTCTTATTTTTGTTGCTGTTTATTTTTCCATCGAATCAAATGTAGGGATAATGTCAGAAATGGATTACAAAAAAAAGTAAAATTGCAAAAAAAAAAAAATTAAATTATACAATTTGCAAATATTGAAGGTTTAATTTTTTGGAATCAAGACTGAATTGGTACAATGTATAAATGTTGAGAGTTAAATTTATTTGGTGCTGGTAGTTTAACGGTCAGTGATAAAAAAAATTGAATAAATAGATGACTATTTTATAATATTTTATAATCAAATGACTGAAAAAGAAATTAAATAATAGTTGAATGGCTAAGCGTGAAGTTTACCCAAAAGAAATCTAAATTAAGGAGTATTAAAAGGAGGATAAACCGCGGGTCAGTCGCGTAAAACTTAAAGGGGGGACCCACTAAACAGCTCTTTGTCCTAAACAGGACAGCATAGCATAGCATAGCGAAGACAAAAAGCACGAGTGTTTTGGTTTTCATTTTATATTGTCAAAGGTTCCCAATCCAATTCCAAGCCCAGCGAGAACGGCAGGGCGGGGGCGGGGCCACCTGCATGTGCTAAACAACTACTGCTACTTCTTATTCTACTGCGTTCAAACTTTGTAACCTTACTACACCAAATCGTTTTCTTCAATTCTCGCCACCTCAATTAATTTCCTTTTTTTTTTTCTTTTTCTTTTGATCCGTTTCTCTCTTAAATCCTTGCTTAAACATTCACACTTGTTCTTTAACCAAAAACCCAATAAAGTTTTTATTTTTCTTTGTCCTTGTTTCAGAGAGAACAATGTCATCGGCACCGCCAGGGGCTACTCCAGCTCCAACATCACCACCGCCAGCAACCAATACTACATCCCCGCCTCCACCAGCTGCCGCGACTCCGCCGCCTACTACAACTCCTTCCCCACCACCCGTTACCCCATCAACTCCTCCTCCTTCTACCACTCCATCCCCTCCTCCTCCTTCCACTTCATCACCTCCGCCTTCATCCTCTGCCTCTCCACCTCCTCCGGCCGCTGAATCTCCACCCCCATCATCCTCAAATCCTTCTCCTCCGCCGCCTTCATCATCAACACCATCTCCGCCGCCGCCACCGAGGAGTCCCGGTACTGCATTTCCACCACCGCCTCCGAGGAATTCCGGGACTCCATCTCCTCCGCCTCCATCTGATTCCAGTAATGAGACGCCGACGGGGCTCATAGTGGGGGTAGCAATAGGGGGAGTGGCGATATTGTTGGTTTTGGGTTTGTTGTTTTTATGTTGTAAGAAGAAGAGAAGAAGAAGAGATGAGGAAAGTTACTACATGCCTCCTCCACCTCCTGGACCCAAAGGTCAGATATTTTTCCCGTATTTTGAATAACAGTGCTAATTTAGTGTTGGGGTTTTTAAACAAGAAAATTGGGTTTGTTTACTTCCTTTTGGTTGTGCATTAGAAGGATGGAAATTTAAAATCCTTTTGCATGATTTTACTTGAAAAAAAGCACACGTTTTGTGGCTTTCAATACAGAGAACTTTGTATTTGGCTAATTGAACCTTTTGGATTTCTTACCTGAATTCCAGATGATCCGTATGGTGGCCAGCAGTACCGGTGGCAACAAAATCCTCCTCCGCTTGTGGAGCAATTTGGTGCTGTGGCTCCAAAGCCGACTCCTCCACCAGTTACAGCATGGCGACCTCCATCTCCAGGACAATCTTCTACTCCTCCTCCACCTTTCATTAGCAGCAGTGGAGGTTCTGGCTCTAATTATTCAGGTTCTGAAAACCCGCATCCGCCTCCGTCACCTGGTATTTCCTTAGGTTTCTCGAAAAGCACTTTTAGCTATGAAGAATTAGCGAGAGCAACGGATGGCTTCTCGGAAGTTAACCTTCTTGGACAAGGTGGTTTTGGGTATGTACATAAAGGAGTTCTCCCTAATGGGAAGGAAGTAGCAGTTAAGCAACTCAAGGCTGGAAGTGGGCAAGGCGAGAGAGAATTTCAGGCTGAAGTTGAGATCATTAGCCGCGTCCATCACAAACATCTCGTCTCATTGGTCGGATACTGTATTTCTGGGACAATAAGAATGCTTGTTTATGAGTTTGTTCCAAACAACACCTTGGAGTTTCACTTGCATGGTAAGTTTGTCGTTGAACTATAGTTATTGGTATTCAATGTTGTTGATTCATCTGTTCAAGTGATATGACGGAGAATGCTAATTTCAGGGAAGGGGCGACTGACCATGGATTGGCCGACAAGGATGAAAATTGCTTTAGGATCTGCAAAAGGACTGGCATATCTTCATGAAGATTGTGTGTTCTCCAACTCTCACTTATGTGCTCGCTCTTTAGAGAGAATTTTAATCTTTTACTTTGTGGTAATGATTATTAATGCTTTTCAGGTCATCCTAAGATCATTCACCGTGATATTAAGGCCGCTAATATTCTGTTGGATTTCAAGTTTGAAGCAAAGGTATTGATTTCATTTGAACAATCCTATGTTGTAGTTTTGAATGTGAATTTTTTGCTGTAATTTTGTGTCCTCAACATATTGGGATAATGGATGGTAATTTTGTTTTCAGGTTGCTGATTTTGGACTAGCGAAAATTGCTTCCGATGTCAACACCCACGTCTCCACCAGGGTGATGGGTACTTTCGGGTAAGAAGGCATCCTGCATTCTCGTTACTTGGCACGTTGCTTATATGTGATTAAAATTTTTCAGTTGTTTTTCCTCACGATTTGCACTATCTCCAGGTATTTAGCCCCTGAGTATGCTTCAAGTGGAAAGCTCACTGATAAATCAGATGTTTTCTCCTTCGGAGTCATGCTTTTGGAGTTGATTACCGGACACAGACCGGTTGGTTCTTCTTTTATGGATGACAGTTTGGTGGATTGGGTAAGTTTATTACTTCGGTCCATATGATTGTTTACCTTACATAGATTTAAATTTCTTAGAATATTTAGTTAAAAGTAAATCTGGTTCGGCATTGCAGGCTAGGCCTTTGCTCACAAGAGCTTTGGATGGAAACTTTGATGGTCTGGTTGATCCAAAGTTACAAAAAGAATATAACCACAACGAGATGACTCGCATGGTTGCTTGTGCTGCAGCTTGTGTACGACATTCAGCAAGACGTAGACCGCGGATGAGCCAGGTAATTCTTTTTCAAATTCCAACGCTCTTTCATCTCTGTTACATTCTTTATTTATTAGACCCTGACCCCAGAAGTTATAACCGAGCAGATAGTCCGTGCTTTAGAAGGAGATGCATCATTGTCTGATCTTAACGAAGGAATGAGACCCGGACAGAGCGGTGTCTACAGCTCTTACGGAAGCTCAGACTACGACACGAGCCAATACAATGAAGATATGAAAAAGTTCAGGAAGATGGCATTGGGTACTCAAGAATTCGGTGCTAGTAGCGAGTACAGTGAACCAACCAGTGAATACGGTTTATACCCTTCTGGCTCGAGCAATGAAGGCCAAACCACCCGCGAAATGGAGATGAGAAAGATGAAGAGGAATAGCTATGGATTCAGCGGAAATTCAACCTCTTAACGATAAATCGGCCTTGTTCATTCCCTTCTGTAAAGATCCCATCCCTAGTCCTCCATTTTCATACTATTAAGACTTTGATTCCAAAAAGTGGCAAGGGCTTTTTTTTCGTGAGATAAAACATTCTTTTATTATCCCTCTAATCTTTGAAATTACGGGTTTTTTTTTTATTGTTATTATCAATTTGTATTTATTTATTAATCCACATAGTAAATAATGGAATCATACATTGAGATCGATTTTTCATTTTATTAGAACATGTAGTAGAAATGGGTATTCAGTTGATGGTGTCACGTCGTTGTCCAACTCAAGCGTGTGCTTTTTGAACGTGAGGTGAAGGAAAGCTTAAGACTAAAGATAATTGGTGACGGTGGCCAGCATGTGGGAACATTCTCACATCTTTGAAAAAAATTGAAAAGCTTAGCTGAGGGTGGGTGGCTTTAATTGATTCAGTCACATGCAGAGCTGGCTGCCTTTTTAAGCATTACAAAACGAGATAACGGTCAACCGCAATACAAAACGTAATCATCGAAAATGACAAAAATGTGGGAACATTAAACAGCTCATTGTGGGGTGTCGTCCTCTCTCTTCTTTGGGTTCAGACTGCTGGGTGGCTGCGCCTACCACCAACTAACCTTACCGGTGAAGAAGCTGAGTTGCCAAGACCCAAGAGATATAATAAAATAGTAAAATTCTACTTTTAGTTTTTGTATTTTGTGAATGTCTTGCATTTATTCCTTGGTATTTTAATTTGATCAAATTTAATCCTTGTGATTTTTGAATTGGTCAATTTTAGTTTTTACACTTTTCGAATTTTGAAATTATAGTATTGATGCGGTTAAATTCAACTATTAGTCTTGTACTATGCATACAATTGTAGACTTAGTCCATATTTTTCAATTGGATTATTCAAACCCTATACTTCTCAAATTTTAAAATTTTAATCTTGACACAAATGATAAGATTAATCTATTAACTAGTTTTTTAGTAAATAATATGTAGAAATTACAAGCTGATATGACTTTATACATGATAATATATTTACCACAACAAATTTTGAAAACAATAGAACTTAATGAATTTAATAGTTATTATTTCATAATGATTGAAATTTTATTATTTGAAAAGCATAGAGATTAAAGATGACTAAATTGTATAAATTAAATTCATAATTTTTATAAAATATAAAGATTAATAGCAAAATTTAAGTGAATAAAATTTAGGTGATATATATATAAATATAAATATATATATATATTTTCTGTGAGAGGTATAAGGTGAAGGTGATCCAATTCCAATTCATTGACAACCTTAAAATGGTAGCAAGTTGCAGCAGCTTAGAGTACTTGGATTTTGATGAGACAGGGAAAACACAGAGAAATTAAAAATGACAATTTAAAGGGCTTATCAACAAAAGTCACTTTATTACTAATTAAAAACTGGCTGTTGGTATTGCCAGAGGTGCACCCATGTGCCATTCAAGTTTGAATTTGATTTGCTTTGATCCCTATAACTTGTATTTTATTATTAATTAGTAATTTAAGCTGGAATTAACCATAAAACTTACATGAATCAGGCCCATCTGTCTAATCCTTTGATAAATTTAATAAAAAGTAAATAAAATTGAGTGTTAATTTTTTTAAAATTAAGATTAAATTGACATAATATATAGTTATTGTTATAACTATTTTCTGATAATAATTTAATGACCAATGATAAAATAAAAAAGTCAAATAGAATGACCAGTTTGTAAGGATGACCAAAAAGCATTTTACTAATAAGTGAGTGACAATTTGTATAATTTACTCAGAGTTTTGCAAAGGTAGAAGAAAACAAAATAAAAAAAATAATATTAATAAATATTTTTTCTTTTAAACTTGTTCTTTTAATTAATAAAATTTCGGGAATAAAAGGATTATCTTGTTAAAGTACTTCACTCCTAAAACTGGATATTAATAATATGAAGACGAATTAGCATTATATTATTGCTACTGATCTACATACATGAATTCAAAATTAACTCTTGTTCTGTCGCTGTCAAAACTTTCAAATCTATAACAGTACAGCAGTAAAAATTGAGAAAAGTTCAAAAAAAAAATTGCTTCAAAAATTCCATCCTCATTAACACTATAGGTTGGCCAACCGACCTGAGGCAGATCGCCTTCGCCTCCGCCGTTTATGATGAATCCGCCAAATGCTCAAAATAAATACAAAGCCTGAAGAAACAGTAGGGGACATTGATCAAGGACACTTTAACAAAAATGCTTATATACATATATGACATTCACAAACCTGTAACTGCTACTATTGCTGGTACAACCCAATGACTTGCAACTAGTTCAGGCACATCCAGCTGAAAACATAAGGTATCTTCTTCAGTGTTAAAGTTTAACGAATGAAGAGAACTAACAAGTTAAAACCGAGTTGTCTGCTTCTTACCTCATCTCTGTACAGGAGACCAAGGTACCTGTTTCCCAGAGAATCACCTTTCCTTTTCTTTGTGAACTTGGGACGCCTTGATCTGGAAGAACCGAAAGTGGAATTTAAGCCTCTCCCCAAGTCAATAACATGATGACCTGGCATTATTTTGTTTCTTCCCCTAACGTGTAAATTGTATCCTTTAGTTCCCCACACTTCAAATCTAGAATCACTTCGACAGATTAAATCCTTCCCTGTGACAGCAGAATACAGAGTGTAATTTACATCAGTTCTTCGAGATGGTAGGCGGTTGTCATCTTCATACAACAGCACATCTTGCTTTGCAGACTCTGAGAAAAGCACTGGATCTTTAATATTTGAACCAGTGAAATCCAATATTTTTCTTAGAAGCCAATAGCAGTTAGTAACCATATGGCTGCTGTCCAGGCAGTTCGAGTCTCCATATACAGCTATGCGACCTTCTCCAGCATCTAACAGGCCAAGGATAGGGGAGTCTGCCTGCATTTGCCAAATAGATGATTAAAAAGATAAAAATTTCATTGTGCTGAAATAAGGTCCATGAATCCTCCAAAAAAGGAACATCTATGTCTAATCACCTTGTTCATGCCCGAATTCAGTAGCACATTCTGAGTGGCCCCACTTTCTGAGCTATCCAAAAAAGGAAAGCTGTGAATATACCCATCTCTTGGAAACCTCACTATATCTGTTCCAGATGCATACCGACTATGCTCACCATCAATATAAAAGTCACCATTCAGAATCTTATCCCCAAAAGCAATCCCAAATGGTTCCAAAAGATCATTTAGTGCAGGAATATTTGCACCTCCAGTTACCGGTGTCCACCAGCTCCTTGTGTTGTCATCAAAAAATCTCATTTTAACCATTGTGTCCACATTATACCACTCAGCAAACACGGCCAACCCCAACCCAGTATTAATAACATCATCCCTGAGCTTTTCAATCTCTTCTTGAAAGTACTCATCCTCAAGATCAACCAGTAAAAGTGTCCCATAGTGGCTAGCATCAAAGCATGTAAAAGGAGAACCTAGCGTCTCAACATAATAGCCAGCATCTCGTAACATGTTGAACATAATGTGAAAATTTGTATGCAGGTGATCCCCATGCCAATCAAGAATGTCATTACGCACATCCAATGAGTCTCTTGGAATATATCCAGGAGGATATTTAATACTGTGAAACTGATCCCACAAAATACGTTTGGATCGTGGTGGGGTTGGAACCACATTCAATTTCAACTGAAGCACACAAGTACTAGTTCGAGCAGTTTTCTCCCCTTGGGCAGGAGGACTGTAAATTCTAACAGTTACATTGCCCTCAATCACACCAGAAAAATGTGCACCTTCTTCCTTAATTTGCATGTGCAGTGCTAAGTAACCAGTCCAAGGCCAGATAACTTCTGAATAAGTAAAGTGAATGCGTAGAAGATTCCCTTCCTCAGTTGAAGGATGCCATGTTGGCGGACTCTGAACATATCCAATGACACCCATCCCATTCAGAATAGTAGCATTAAATATCACAGGCATAGCCCCAGAATAGAGTGCTTGATGACAAAAGGGCCAGGTATATGGACAATTTGTGTAATCAAGAATGCTAGGGAAGATGCTTGCACGAGGTTGATAGCTCTTCAAAATTTCAAATGATTCTAATCTGACAAAATAAGAAATAATCATAGCTGCTTCTACTGAAAATGGAAATGTAAATAGAATAAAAATATCGGACAGACTAATAACTTAAAAATATGTAGATCTAAAAGAAATAATTCTGAATGTTAAAAGGAGAAGAACTGTTATTGGGTGAACTTACAGATCTACTCTCCCTGCACCCTGCTCATACATGTTAGGACCAACAAGCTTAGCAGCACCCTCAACCAAAGCTTGTTTCATGCTTGCAGGATTTAGAATCTCCTTTCTTTTGTTCTCAGGAATGATACTAACAAGCAGGCATACAACACCAGCAACCACAGGACTTGCCACACTAGTGCCTGATAATTGTTTACAACCAGTACTGATCTTGGATCCCATAATTTCCCGCCCATATGCCACAACATCTGGTTTGACACGACCATAACTGCAAAGATAATCAAACAAGTTTAATATTCATGATCAGGACAATAAAGCTTGCTTAATAAGGGAGTTACACATGGAATATCATAAACTACATGAAATTGAAAATAATTCAAAGCCTTCATACGATCAACACTAAGAAGGGGCCGATAACAAGACCTCAATACCTTTAGAGAAAAAGTATAGTACAGTAGTAAAATTAATAAGTGACTACTCCAAAATTAAATATATTTGAAGTTTCACTGTCAATTACGCCCCAACCAAAATAAACTTGCCAGGAGAGGCGTCCTAGCCTTTTTTTTCTTTCTTCTTAAACTGAAAATGATTATGGGCTAGAACAGTATGTTTTGAACAAAGTGAAGAACAGTTAATATTGTAGAATAGAGCAATATGCTACCCATGAGGAATCTCCCAAGTACTCATGCCACGTGATGAAAATGAGGCTATGTGATCACTATAATCGATTCCACCAACACCAATAACATCACTTTGGTCTGCTGGGTTGTTTAAAGTGCCATACAATGGCCCATCATTTCCAATGGCTGATACCATAATAATATTATTGGCTGTTATTTCCCAAACCTGTAGAACCATAAAGCAGCAAGCATTAACCAAAAACGTTCAACTCCATTGTATGTAAGGATAAGCATGTAAAACTGAATGTGGAAGTTTCAACAGCAGAGTGGGTAACTTCACAGGCTAATCCTTCCATATTTGGAAATAAATGTCCAAAGAAAACAAGCAAACTTCTTCAAAATTCAAAATATTGAAAGAGGAAGTCAACTCATGAATTTGAATGATCAAAGCATGGTTCATGGGATTTAAGAGAGGCCAAGAAGCCTGTGGGAAGCAAGTGAATGCATTATGATTGAAGCATTTCCACATGCCACTACAACCAAACTTAGACAATTTTGCCGTTTTGAAACAAAATTATTAATGATGCTTGACAAATGAACACCAATAAACCACAGGCCATGGGAATCATACCTTCTCTACAAATGGGAGATCCAAGTAATCAGGTCCACCTATGCTCAAGTTTAGCACATCCATGTTGATTGCAATAGCATAGTTGAAAGCATCAAGGAACCAAGATGTATATGATACCTGCAATGAGCTGAGAGCAAAATTCTCATAATCTAGCCAAATTTTATAGAATAACAAATGTTAAAGGGAAAGTCTTTAGGTTGATGGATATACTGTATGATATATGTCTTCTAATTATAGTAATGAACAGTTCAAAAGAGCTTCAAATTTCTGTAGTGCATGCTAGGAATTTTCAAATGGATCAAATATAAAGAAATCAACAACAAAAAGGGTGAGATTTGCAAAGGCCTTGTGCAACATCCAATCAAAATACAAAAACAAACAAAATATCCAACACCAACTTGTGTTACCTGTGCATCAGTAAAAACACGGAAAGCATAAATTTCAGTATCTGGTGCAAAGCCAAGACATTCTGCGTCCTCACCAGCAATAACACCAGCCACAAAGGTCCCATGTCCAAGATTATCATTCAAAGTATCCTCATTGGTCCAATTAGTTCGTTCCTGAAAAATTTACTCGCAAGAGTGAATATCAGAACTCCCTATTGAAGACCAACAAGTCATTTTCAATAAGAAAATAATTTCACACCAACAAAAGTTCAACTAACTTCATTTTCCCACTAATGATGTACCTTAATGTTTCGGAAGTGAGGATGATGAGCACGTATTCCAGTGTCGAAAATAGCCATTTTGACTTTAGCACCGGTATATCCTTTTCTCCAAAGAGCATCCGCTCCGAACAAGGAAGTAACTTGAGACCTCTGCGATATCAAAATAAGAAATTCCATAACTTTCCTCCCTCGTTTAAATTCTCATAAATTTGGCTTTGGGAAATTTAGTTAATCGAATTAAAATGTTTACCTGCATCAAAAGATGGCGACTCCAATTAAGTGAAGAATTACTTAAACCGGAATAGTGGAAATGTTTCTCTTTTTCACTAAAAGACATCGAAGTAAAAATCTTCCCGGGTCGTTTTCGCCCATTCTCAAAAGCACCACTAAGTATACCCCTACTATAGCTCAAATCAACGTTGACATCTTTAACAAATCCCAGCCTTTCAATCTCCTCAATGACGGATTCTTTTACCAAATCCCTGATCGAAAGCAACCCAAAATCCGTGGGGAACTTAGCAGCGGGGTTATTTCTCTGGATCCACTCCCACCCTTCGGATCGGAGGCTGGATTCTAAGTACGAACGGTGTTCGGACGCCGGTTTGTAATCGATGAACCGAACGATGTAGTTGGCACGGGAGGCTTCGGGTTGGGTTCGATCAGGGGTTAGGGTTAGGTTAGGGGACGAACGGAAAGAGAGCTTGAAATGGAAAAGGGAAAGGGAGAGAAGAAGAATGAAAAGGGAGGATTTGAGAGGAAACGAAGATTGAGCAGAGAGCATGGTGTGGCGGGATTGCATTGGCGGGAAAATGCCCTCATCAGATAGAGAGAAGAGGAAGAGATAACTCTCTGCCTTCTTCGGTTAAAGCTTGAGAGGGAGTTGTTGCATCTTCAGCTTCCGACAACCTCGTCAATCTAAAGCTAACCTCCCTATCAACAACTAAATAGTTAATCAGCCATCAGAGTGATTTGCCACGTGACCTTAATTTGTTTGTCTTCTTTTCTACATTTCAAGAAATTAGAAACAAGGAAATTAAGCAAAAGAAACTAATGAAAGCTTTCGAACCACAGAAAGCCCAAAGTCCAATATCTTTTCTGAGCCGAGGGAAGTCTTCGATTTGTTGGCAGAGCGAAACAGAGTGGAGGAGGAGACGGATGTCACTAAAGGCCCGACCTTAATCTTGACCGTGTATGTGTCTGCTAGTCCAGGCCGAATTTGGGCCCCAGTCAAGCATCGAATTAAAAGGTTTCAAACGGTTCATGCTTTGATTGGTCCCCTAATCCGGTCACATTGTTTATCCAGTTTTAGCTTTTCTAATAGCTTCGAAGGACGGTTCAAGCTGAAATAACTATCATTATTATATTAAACGAAAAATATTTAATAGACAAGGGTGATGATAAGTGTAAGTAGAATATATTAAAAATTTTATTGCATACGTATAAAAATATAAATATATATTTAAAAGTATCATATTATAAATAATGAAATTATAACTTAAAATTAATTATTAATAATTATAAATAAAATATGTACTATATTAAAATAAAAAATAGATTTAATTATTTATTATTGTGATATTATTAATGTTAGATAGTGTCAAGTTAATCATTTTAATATTGATTTTTTAATTTTCTCAAATTTTCTTAATATTTTAAAATGTAATTATGTATATGTTTGTAAAATTATATCACGTAATCATTTCATATATATAAAATTAGGAAAAGTTAAATTTGAAAAAATTGAAATGGTATAATATGAAACCGCAACAAGATCGAAACTCAAAGTCCCACAAACATGTTAACATACTTAAAGTAGTTAAGTTTCGAGGATAATATTAAAAAAATAGCAAAGTTAAGCTAATTACAAAATTTAGCTTGACTTGAGTAAGTATAAGGGTAAATTATATTAAAAGTTATTAATTTATTAGTAAATTTATATTTTAATTATTTAAGTTTAAAATTTTATAAAATAGTCTTTATATTATTCAAAAATTTTTATTTCAGTGACTTAAATGAAATATATTCGAATAGTTCAGTGATAATTTTGTAAGCTCAAATAAATATAACATACCGAAGAGGACTTGGTTTCACAAGGTCGAACACCGGCAGTGCACGCCGCAGTGCTTCAATCCTTCAGATGGCGCGAGGCCTTGTCCTCTGTTCACAAACCAGAACCATCGCCAAGCTTTCCTTTTTCCTCCCGTGTCCCAAATTATGGTTCAAGCCCCACTGCCACCATCACCCCTGTTATGGACCCCAAAATATACCTTCAGCGCGCGTCTTTTGTCATTGCGTTAGCTCCCAAACGCTAAACTTAGTAGATATGGCTAAGTACAATGAAGCTTTCTCCAGGCGAATGGCCATGGCTGGAATCAAACACCACAACCGTATTGGTTAGCTTCTTTTTGCTGTTCTCTTTGTTGGGTTTCTGTTTGTTTCTCGAGAAAAGATACAAGGAGGCCAGAAATCAATGGCCTTTTACCAAAGATAATTCTATTTCTCATCTTGTTTCTTAAGATGGAAAAAAAGAAGAAGAAAATTTGGTCGTGCAAATTAGTAAATCATTGATTTTAGTTCTGGGTTTGTGTTTTTAGCTCTAGGTGTATCCGGGGGACCGGATAGCATGGCTTTGTGTGTTCTAGCTGCTAGTTGGAAAACTGAAGGCCTATATGGATTTGACAACAGTGGCGAATTCATTGATGGTCTTTTAGCAATAATTGTTGATCATGGGCTACGTTCAGAAAGCAAAGATGAAGCAAGTCTAGTGGGAAATCGGGTTTCAGAAATGGGTATATTTTTGGTTTATCAGTGAAATTTTGAGTTTTTGACTTATATTTGGATGGCTAACATGAGTTTTGTGTAGGAATCAGATGCAAGATTGTCCGTTGTGATTGGTTGAATGGCAAGCCTAAACAAGGTCACTTGCAAGAATCTGCTCGAGACATGAGGTTGTTTGTTTCTCTTTTTGAAGTTTGTTTGAAATGCTTGCTACTCTGCTAATAGTGCTTTCATTTTCGAGCAAGGATGCTTTATAGTTTATAGTTACGGTTGGGCTTCGTAAGGATAACCATTTGATTAGAGTCTCATTCTCTTTCTATTATTGTGCTCGAATTCCAGGTATAAAATATTTCAAGATGTTTGTATGCAAAACCAGATCAGTGTTTTACTTGTTGCACATCATGCAGATGACCAGGTTCTTGCCAATACTTTTTTGCTTCACCAACTTTCCATATGCATGCTTGGAAGATACAAATACTTGTATGAAGCCTTACATATGTATATGTGTGTGTGTGTTTATTAAAGTATAAAAGCTGCATATTCAATTTATTTACTTATAAGAATCAATTAACTATTTTTGTGAAGTTCCTCACTGAATTGATTGAAACATGAACGAACAAACAGGACACTAGATGTACTAATTTTCGCTCCACAATGCAGGCTGAGTTATTCATTCTTAGATCATCTCGTGATAGTGGGGTCCTTGGACTTGCTGGCATGGCATTCACATCTCAAGTGTTTTCCTCTCATACAAATTTTTGTAACAATGATTGGAAAAATCATAGTGTTCTTCTAGTGCGGCCTCTGCTTGATTTTTCAAAAGAAGACATGTACAAGGTTAGTGCGAAGGATATAGCAATAAAAGTGATCTATTCATGCCTTTGCCCAGTGCTCTCTTTACTAGTATTCTTATTAGCTCTAAGTTCTTTTTAATAGATATGTCAAGGAAGTAACCGGGATTGGGTTGAAGATCCAACAAATCGAAGTCCATTATTTGCTCGGAATAGGATTAGGGCATCATTAGGAAATTTATTATCTGGTGAGTACGATAGATGGGACGGTTTTGATGTATCATTCATAACAGTCTTGTTGCTTTAACTTTTCACTTGCTGTTATATACAGTGGTTCTCCATACTGATCTTGCTGCTAAGTTGCCAAAGTTTGAGTTCGAATAAGATCTACATTGTCAAACCCTTTGTATTAGTACTTTGCATTCACACTCTTCCTTGAGAGCAATAATAATTTAGACTTCATATTTTGGAATAACGACTCTTTTCTAGGTACCTTTAATTCTGAGCTACAAGCAGTTATTTCTGCCTGTCGAAGAACACGCATCTGTGTTGATCAAATTTGTAGCAGTTTAATAAAGCAGTCCATTACCGTAATGGATGTAAGCACTCTTTGATGTTTGGAAGTTTCTTGTTCTTACATTAAATTTAACTTAAGTATAATAATACAAGCAAATTTATTATGATGATAACTTTTGCAGCAAGGTTATGCAGTTATCAATTTAAAGACACTTAATCCATCAAAATTTGAGGATATCTGTCTGTCTAAATTTATTACATTGGTTTTACAGGTACTAAACCATTTACGATATCTCTAATTTTTATGAGGGAATCTTTCAATGTTTCAATTAATTCCATTTTCTTGTAACTTGTCAGTTTGTTTCACAAAGGCAGAGGCCAATCAGAGGCAGTACTTCAAAATTGCTGTTGCAATACATACGTACCATCCCATGCAAGGTAGAACACTTTCACTAAAATTGTAGTTGCGCTTCTCGTGCAATTATTTAGTTTTTCTTTTTCTCTTTTGCAAGTGCAAATTTCTTGATTGTTATTCTTTTTCTTTTTCTTTTTTTAATAATTTTTAGACTTCCCTGACTGCTGCTGGTTGCTACATTTGTCCGGCTCCTGGATCTAAGGGCTTCAAAGCTCTCGTCTGCTGCTCTGTTGATTGTCCTCTGCCTTCAAATGCAGAATCATTTCACACATTTTCTAATGTAGAAGAGAAGCATTGCTTTTCAGAGCTGGAACAAATTATAGCTAATGGGAAATCATATTCTAATAATAACCTGGTCACCAATTCATCCCAAGCGCAGTTTTTGGACATGAGATCTCAATCAGTACCAGATGAAGCCCTGAGATTAGATGTTATCAGTGAATCAACTCATAGAAACATTATCTCATTGCAAAGGGAGGAAGTCAGTCATTTTAAGTCTAGAACTGATGAAGTTGCATCTGGGTGTGAGTCAAAGCAGGGAACTGAACATATTGCTGCATTTCTGAGTGAACCACTCCTCCCAGGGCAAACATGCTACTTTATGAACCGATTCATTATCTCATGGAAACTAAGCAAGGAAATCAGTAGCAATTGGTTTCGTGGGGAACCTCTCTCTCTTTCATATTTGGAAGGGGCGGTTATTGCTGCTGTGTAAATGAGGATGAAATGGTAGCCACGGTACGTACCATGATTGATGCTGATTGGCTCTATCTAGCCGAGTTGATAAAGTGGCCACATTCAGATAATTTTGAAGCAACAAGACTTCCATTAACTGGTAAGATAACATGCTCGGATTATTCAAGGTTGTCAGCAAAAGTAGCTCTTAAATCACTGAAATCCATCCCAGTTGCAGCAAGAAAAAGCATCCCTGTGCTGGTTGATGATCATGGACGGCTACTAAGCATCCCAGTATGTTAAACACTTCCTTTGATATGATATCATATGCAATTTCTTTCCAGTTTCCTTTTAAATTCTCTTTTAAGCCTATTGACAATCATTTCATGCAGAATCCTTCTTCTACCTAATGATTCTTTTCTTTCATGTTCTTTCAGAGCATTGGCTTTAAACATTGCCCTTGCATGGAGGCTTCTGCTGTATTCAAGCCAAGGGTACCACTTGGAGGAGGATACAGTTCCTTTCTGTAGGTCATGGTAATTTAAGTTTCACCAGGTCTGTAAATTTCAATATGCCTGGGTACTTGGACGAATGCCATTTTTACTCTAAAAAGGCTGGGAAGAGTTCATATTATATAGATTTTGACACTTTTACACAAACATTCTATTGTGTTTTAAGTTAGCATCATTCAATTTTGATTGTAGAAAGTTTTAACATCTAAAACCCCAGTTGGCATTTTAGGGTTGTTTCATTTAATTCTTTCAAAAGTACATGAGTATTCATTCAGTTGTACACTTGACAAAATATATGATTGAGTAAAGAGAAAATTAACGGAAACACAAAAATGGGGGCAGAAATATCACAATCTACCTTGACCTCCCTTTTCCCTCATTGAGATAAAAGAAGTGAACCTCCTTTTCCATGGAGCATCCTTCTGTTGTTCAATCCATGACAGAAATGCACTGTCTAACAAGCAGAAGATATTAACATAAAGCAGCTGATATCTCACTGGAACATATCGGAAATTCACAATCTGAACAATCGGCCATATACCACCCTCCAAAATCAAGGCTGGGATAAAATCTCTCTTCACATCGGCCTTCACTTCCGGAACGCTTTTACCAGTGGAAAGCCCCATATATGAGAAAAACACGAACAAGTCAAAGGGGCTAAAGATAAGGCCATCCATCGCGACTTTAGCAGCAACAAATTTCACCGACTTTGGTCGTAGTTGAAGCCTCAACTTTATAAATCTGTCCAAGCCTTCATACCTAAATGGAGAAAAAAGAGAGGTAAGCGGTTGCTAGCGTACATTACGACCTGCACCCACCATAACCAGTTGAACAGAAACTTACCATTGTCTGTTTATTTAGTTTCAGTTGAAAATTATTAGCAACTTAACCTCAATATAAACCTTGAATTTCTTGGATTCTATGTAAAGTCATAGTTACACACATTTTGGGACAAACTTGGTATCAACAGAGTACATGGACAGATAAGCAAAAATCAGACTAAATAAACCACAGGGGGGAACAAAGGGAAACGAAAACGAACCAGTAGTGTCCAGCCGGTCCAACAAAGCCAAATCCAAACATACTGGTGATAGCCACTCTTTTCCAATCGGTTATAAATTCTTGCACTGAATCCTGCCAAATTAATCACCGATTATCGTCTTATTAGCGCGTGAGGAGCCGGATTATTCAGAATCCAACTTCAGAAAGCATTCAAACTGATTAATAAGAAATGTCTAACCAACAAGTCCTTGAGCAACAGGTACAAGAACAAAATATAATCTCCAATCACTTCAAGTAGTTAGTTAATCAATATGAATAATGTCACGACACGATTGTACAGACGAAATCGTTCACTCGAAATGTAAAAAGTAAGTAAATAAACTAAACCTGGACTGAATAGTATTCTTGTATTGCCTTCTATGTGATTCACCTGTTTCACACATGCTAAATAGAGAGCCAAAGGACCAGAAAGCAAGAGACCAACCAAAAGCAAACTCTAAAAAACACAAACTGCTTAACCAACATTATCTTTGGAAGACAATTATGAAACAATTCATCTGTGAAACTTGAGGAAAGATGAAAGATCAATCAACTCTTACAAACAATTACTTTGGGAACAAGTTATCTGATCTGAACCATACAAGTCTTTTAAGATTTTGTTACAGGCATTAGTATCAGAATCGAGAGAATAGACATTCAAACTGAGGGCCACAACAAAAGAATATACTGTGGTGTCATGTGAGACCGTAAACTATGGGTACCAAAAGAGGCAAATATGAAACTTTACCAGCTATTCTAGTAAGGCTATATGTTGTCAACAAATCTCTAATGGAACATTACCATTATCAGATTCAATCTAGATTACCACCTCGAAAAATGAAACCTTTTAAATTGTTTCTTTAACATTACCAACCAATAAAATTGAATCAAATCGAGCAGGAATATATAGAAGAAAGAAATGATATTTAGGGACAATAATCCAAAACTCAAAAACTATCATTGAGGATTGCAAGAACCCACGAGAGAATGCAAAAAAAGGTGCTTACTTTATATTGAAGGCGTGTGTTTGTGGTGAAATGGGTGATGTATTGAGCCCCAACATCCCCAATGCCCCAAAGGAAACCTGAGCTGACAACTTGTGTTTTGACAGGATGAAGAGATAAGCAACTCTTGTACCATTTCCATATCCTCGACATTTTACGAGATGGAAAAAAAAGAAAAAGAAAAGACAAGTTGGAGAAGAACAAGATGAATAAAAGGGGGGTAGCAAAAGAGAGGAAAGGGATAGATAAAGCTAAGAAAAAGGAAAGAGAAAATATAACAAGAGTAAAATTTTCTCGTATTCGTTCATTCATTCATGGTTTTGTCACCGCTACATGGGACAATGTTGAGCAGAAGAAAGATGGTTAGCGAGAAAATCTCTCCATAAAGAAAGTATCGTCCAAAGGCTTTCCTTTCCTATATTACAATCATTCAAACATTTGGGCATTTGGATCCATTTAATAGGTTAAATTCTAACAATAGTCCTTTTACTTTTATTTGATTTTTCTACTCTTTGAATTGTTAATTTCAGTCCTATTAATTTCTATATTGTCTCTGTTTTTAAAAAAAAATTAATCCTCATTTTACCAATTCTTTTTACCACATTTCTTCTTTTTCTTTCTTAATCTTACTATTTTCTGATTTGTTTAAATATTAATTTTCAAATTTTAGAAAACTCATCAAATTTATTTATGAAATTCTCTTGACCCAATAAATAGTTATTTTTCCATTATAAAATTGAAGAGAGAAAAAATGGAAAAAAGAAAATATGAGAATCAATGAATGGATTCAAAATTGGTCCCGTGTAGCATTTTAGATTGTTATTTTCCAACATCAAACGGCACATCAACAAAAAAATTATTCTCAACCTTTGTACAGGATTGAAGTGAACAAATGATTTTTCATTAATATTAAAGGCACAGGATTTCTCATTTTCCCTTTCCGGACTTCCACTATATTTATAAGCTTAGATTTCTTCCCCTCACAAAATTATATTCATAACTTGTTTGAGTAGAGATGGTGATATCTCTACACTCTTCTCTGCCTCCGTTTCTTTCCTTTCAAAACCCTAATCCCAATTCAACCCAGTTCTCCAAACCCATCAAAATCCTTAATTTCACCTCAATTCCCTTCTTCAAGTCCCTCAAAACCCCTAATTCCACAATCTTCAATCTCCAACGATCTTCAAAACCCCACCCCTTAACCCTTAACCATTCCACAGTTCTCTCTAAAACTCCAAACTTTTGGGGGTTTAAGATAGAAAATGCGACAACTTTAGGACCCAGAAACCAATTTCTAAGACTTAACTGCTATGGAGTTAAAGACTCCGGTGAGAGTAACAAAGTAGTGGTGGACTCTGGTGGGGCGGTGGTGGAGGTGGTGGTGATGGCGGCAGAGATGGGGACGATGGAGAGATAGAGAAGAAAAGTGGGTCATTACCAGAATGGATGAATGTTACTCCCGATGATGCAAAAACGGTTATTGCTGCTGTGGCAATATCGCTTGCTTTCCGGTCATTCGTGGCTGAGCCGAGGTACATTCCTTCGTTGTCGATGTATCCAACGTTTGATGTTGGGGATCGAATAGTTGCTGAGAAGGTAGTTATTGTTTGTTTGGTTGGTTGATAGTTAGTTAATTGGCACAAGGTTTCTAGTGGAAATATTGATTACATACTATTTCATTGTTTGATGCTTGTGTTTATTTTTTAAAGCTTTAGGGTAAAGGCTTTCATATTAGGTTAAATTGTGTGAAACATCAGTGTCAAGGTTTACATACATTCTTAACTTTATGAAGGTAAAGAAATGAAGTTTAATTTAAGTATGGTTAAAGACTGATTGAGAGGCTGGATCAAAGCATATGCATTGTCATCGGAGGTTTTAACTTACATTTATTGATACCTAAAATTGGTAACTAGTAGAAAGCATATATTGCTTAAGGCCTAATCTTATTTTGTTTTAAACATGCATCGGTAACTGAACATGTTGTTTAATCCATAGGTATATCATGACAGTTTTTTTAAAATTGAAATTGTCAGGTTTCATACTACTTTAGGAAGCCATGTGCTAATGATATTGTCATCTTCAAAAGCCCACCAGTTCTTCAGGAAGTAGGATACACTGATGAAGATGTCTTCATTAAACGAATAGTAGCTAAGGAAGGTGATACTGTTGAGGTGAGGATACTCTGACCATTTCTTAGCATCTATATTTCTCCTTCTGATTGCATCTGTTTCTTACTGTATTGAGAAAATTAGTACTGCGTATTAATGTTGCATGCTGTGATGTCGAGTCACAAGAACAAGGAAGATGTTAGGGTAAATGGATAGTTTTGCAAATTATCCATGTTGTTTCTCTTGGCATCTCACATGTAAGATGCCACTCCCCATGTGGCTCTGACACTCCATTTTTATTTAAGTACAAATGTCTGATGCATATTCGGACCTGGGTATGGAAATATAATTATCGAAGAACCCTCCAAATACATGGAAATTTTGAACCTATTATGTGTGACACTCACACCTGTGTCAGATTAATATAGGCCATTCCTTTACAATTCCCTATCTGTTTTACTTTTTTGTTTTCATGTATTACCATCTGTAATGTGGTTTCATTAGAATGAAATATTAAAAGTTGTTCTGATGCAGGTTCATAATGGAAAGCTTTTCGTTAATGGGGTTGGACGAAATGAAGAGTTCATCAATGAAGCTCCTTCTTATGAAATGGCACCAATTGTAAGGATTTGTATCTAAAATTTTAAATACTTTACTTTTTAATTCCATTGCCCAAAGCCCAAATGAGTTTGTGCCAATATCTTTCTGATTGTATACGTGCTACTTCATATTGCAGAAAGTACCCGAGAATTCCGTCTTTGTGATGGGTGACAATCGTAATAATAGCTATGATTCCCACGTTTGGTAAGATATTTTGTTCTAACACGTTGACAATGTTGCAACCTTGATTTGAACCTTCAAATCAGAATATTTCCTCCTCTCTTGGTTGACTTTTATGAGTTCTGTTTTGTTTAGGGGTCCACTCCCTGCCAAGAATATCATAGGAAGATCAGTATTTCGATATTGGCCCCCAAAGAGGATAGGTGGCACAGTAATTGAGCGTGGCTGTGCCGTTGACAAGCAGGAGGAGAGTGTCAAAGCACCTGAATAGATGTATCCAGCCTTACTGATTTTATGAAAAGCTTTATTTTCTCTGTTGACGCCATTTTCCGTGATAATAACTCTGTTATCTTTGCTTACTCAATGTGAACTTCTAATTCTTCTTTTGTATTTACCAAAGTTTCTGCAATACAATCATTTTTTGAGTAGGAAGGCTATTCTTGTAAACAGGTCCTTTTGCCCTGTCATAGATGTAGATCTGATCCTTTTAATGATTAATGCAACTAATTTTCTGTTTTCTGTGGTTCCATTTCTGGTTGACTGCAACTTGGTTTATATAATTACAATTCAATAATACTAATATATGACTTGAAAATCTTGATTTAGGAGATAAACCCTAAAAAATTTGCTTTTCAAAGGGCTACTTTTGTAATGCATATCAACAACAGATATATATATATGAACCAAATCTTGTTCTACCAATTATCACAGAAATCATTCATGGAGTTTCTCCACACGTACTACAGCCGTAAATGGAAACATTATTTGATAATATGATTATAACCTACATCAATACTTTTTCAATTTAACTCCAAACTGACAAACTGATCTAAATGATTATATTGTTTTTCTAACGAATTTATTACTTTCACACTTACCAATCACTACAAGCTTTGCAAATTACTTTAAAACACCCAAAACCCACCATTTCCGTGTGAAGAAATGCTGCAGTCCTCGACTCAATCGTATTGGCATGAACTATTTTTAAGCTTGACAGGCTTGTTACTATGGGAATCAATAACCAATGAGCAATAGATACGTTTCCTATGCCTTGACTTCACCAACTTTCCGACCACATTCCCTCTGGACCGAACTTCAAAGATCAATGTCACTGGAACTCCGCCACCATCATCTGAAATTGCTAAGCTTGCCCCAGCCCCATACAAAGGAACCTTGTCTCCATGGAGAATCACGGCTACAGTTCGATGACTCTTTCTTGGTTGATAATACTTTTTCAACTGCAACACACAAAAATAAAGATCAAAATACCATTTTTTTTTTTTTTTTGGAGTGATTCTTGTGTAAAGAAAGGTCTGAGAAAATGTTTACCTGACCAGTAGCAACTGCAATTTCGGAGTACATAAGGTTGACTAGATTGGAGCTAACATGAATACCAAAGAAAGTTGCAGGATTGTATACTGTCATCCTTAATGAACAATTCATTGTAAGCATCTTGCTTGGAACTCCTGTCATGTCGGCTCCTTCTCCAAAATAGAAATTATGCACTGTCAAGCTCTGCAAAACAAGAATTTTTTAAGACTAGTCAGTTTGTATAGCAGAAATTAAGAAAGAACAGTAGTTTCTGAAGTTTCTGACAAAACCCAAATTTTTTTTTTAATATTACTTTTTTCGAGTATCTTATGTTTAAAGGAATCAAAGGGTAATTAAATAATATTATCTTACATAACGACAAGAACATTGTATTTATTAGGAAAAAAAATTGCAAACCTTAACAGCAATTTGAGCTTTGTAAGGGCGGCTAGCACCCCAGATGATCAAACAAAACAAACTGAAAACCGCTATAAACCCAAACACACCCATCAAAATCTGGCATCTCCTGGTAAACCCTTTATCATTCCCATAAAAATACTCCCCATAATCCCCTTCTTCTTCAATAACATTACACTCAGTCCAACCCTTTTCGTTTCTCTTCCTTCCTTTCTTGAGAGTTCCCGAGAAACGACTAGCGGAAGATGCCCTTGAGTGACGGCTGTAAGAAGGGTGAGAAGGAGATTCCATGGGGCTACTGTAAGCAGGCGTTGCCTGCATGGAAGTCGACTTATCACCATCGTGAGAATCCCTGGAAGGGCTTTGGACGTAGTAAAGTTGGCGTTTAGGGGATCTCGGAGATGATGGGTCGACTGAGCTTGTTACATCGGAATCGGATTTCGTGTGCATCTTGATATTCTCAACTCAATTGTTGTTGTTGTTTTGAAAGACGAGTGAAGATCAGCTGTGAAAGGGGCAGTTTGCTGTTTTTACAGTGAGGAAGAAGGGAAGGACTAAGGGGAGACAGACAACTGAGTGAAGAAATGTACGAACTATTACCAATGTTAGGTTCGGAGCTGAGATGGGGATTTGTGAAGCTGGAGGTTCGGGAACGAGTGTCGGCAGTGATTCCGTTAATCTGTTTGTTTTGTTGGATTAACGTTAACGTCATCTTTGACGGAACATGAAGACAGTGATGTAAACCATTACTAACAACGTTTTTAAAGTTAATTCCACAGTAATATCCAAACTATAACTTTCATTTTAAATTAATTTCTAAATTTTAAAATATTTTAATTACATCATAAAATTATATTAATAAGATTTTCATTACTAAAATAGTTAATTTAATCTTAAATAAGATGTTAAACTTTACATGACATAATTTAAATAAAAATTAAAAAATGGACATTATAAAATTTTAATTTTAAAATTTTCAAAACCTTTAAAAAGGTTTTATTGTTCACTTACTCTTTTTCTCTCTCTGTTTTTAACTTTATTATTAGTTTTAACTTTTAAAAGTTATAAGGTGACATTTTAATTTTTTAAGTTTTTATTTTAAATTATATCACATAAGATTTGATCGTCATTTAATGATTGATATAATATCGATAATTTAATGATGTAATTAAAATATTTTAAAGTTTAAAGATTAATTTAAAATATAAATATAATTTGAGGATGTCTAATAAAAAGGAAGAAACCTAATAGGAGAGGAGAAGCTTTAAAGTTTTTTTTTTTTGAACTGAGATTGAAATGAATAAGAAATAAAAATGGGTTTTAGAATATTAAATGAAACAGCTGTTTGGTGGGGCATGAATCCGCGTGCTCCTACCTTAAAAGGGGGATTTACGCTTCTGGTCCCTCCCTTTTGTTGTGCCATTTGATCAGGCTTTATTTCTTTTAATTTGATTTTGCCCTCAAATTTCATGTGGTTTTTTTCAATTCGGTCCTTTGGGGTCGTCATGCTGAACATGCGCAGGGAACCAAGGGAATATTTTCCCATCTAGTCCCTGCTAGTTTCAGTGTGTTTCATTTGGATTCTCGATTAACTTTCCAGTATTTATATTGTGCACCCTGAGATTTTAGCTTGTTCTCATCCCCGTTTTTTAGTTATTTTGCTATTTTTTTTTACTATCCCTATTATTTAATATTTAATATTTTTATTACTATTAATTATTTATTACCATTATTATTATTATTTTATTATTACTATTACTATAATTTGTTTACCATTACTATTACTATAATTTGTTTACCGTTTACTACCATTATTGTATTATTATTCTTATTACTTCACCTTATGATTATTATTATATCGTGCTATTATTATATTTATAACTATTACTATTATTATATTTCTATTATACTTATTGTTATATATATACTTGTTTGCTTGTTTTTATATATTATGATTATTTCTTTTGCTTCATTATTATATCTTGTTATTTTCAATATGTTTACTATTATTTTATTATCATATTAATTATGTGTATATATATGTGTCTCTATTATTTTTATTTTTATTACTATGGTTATTATTTTATGTTTCTTTATCAATATTAATGTTGCTACTTTTGTTATTTTTGTTACCTTCATTATTTTATATTTTTTTGTAATTTACTATTGAAATTTATATTTTTTTTGTTCTTATTATCTCATGTCGATCAATGATTTTGAAGGACACCTTAACGATTTTACCCTTTTTTTCAAAATTCATAAAAAAGGAATTTTACAAAGGTAACATTACGTGATCGGAAGTTCGAGAAATCGTGCTCAATCGTGCTGGGCTTCGATTTTTTGTTCATCTAGATCACTAAATGTCCTTTAAAGATTTCGATTGTTTCGAAAATGAGGCAATGTCTCGTGTTTGGAAGTTCAAGAAATTCGTACCCAATCGTCTTTGGGTTTCGATTTTACATTCATCTAAACAACGAGATATCCTTCATAAAATTTTTATCGTATTTCTTAAATAAGGGCAATATTTCATGATTGGAGATCCAAAATCGTACCCAATCGTCTTTGGGTTTCGGTTTTAGTTTTAGCCAAATAGTGAAATACCCTTTTCAAATTACACTCCACGTATTTTGGGAATCATAAAATGATCTTGGGATCGAGAGTTTGAAGCATCGTGTCTTATCGTGCTGGACATGATATTTCAGCTTTTCGGAACAAGAGAGTTTTGGTATCAATCTGAGTCATTCAAAGATTTTTTTCCCTACTCTAAAATATTTTCTAAATTTCGATATTAAGGACATTAATCAATCAATACGGTACCAATTTTGGGCGTTATGAGGTGCTAATCCTTCCTCGTATGTGTAGACTCGAGCCCATTTTCTTAAAATTAAGTGAACCAAAATGTTTTATAAGTGGCCCAATCACACTTCAAAAAGATTGGTGGCGACTCGTTTTTGTATTTTAAAATCGGCCCGTTTTCCAAACAAAAAATGGTTAAACGACTTGGCGACTCACTTTGGGGACCAATAAGAGAGTCAAGTAGTAAACTTGGTTGATTAATGTCCTTTTATCAAAAATAAAATTTTTTCGTTTTCGATTGCATGAGTGCGTGTCGTCATATATGCGCTTTGGTTTGAGACACATATAATATTTTGCATTCATATTGCATGACCGTTGTGGTCACACCCTTAAGTGGGAGCAAAATCTATGCCTTCGTGAGGTTTTCACCTCCGCATGGGCTAGGATCGCTTAGGAATACATCCGTACCTATGGTTCCGTGAGGTTTCACCTCGCATGGCCATAGGAAATGTATTCCTAATGAACTTAATCGGTATGAGCCTATAATGGGTGAGGATTGAGGAATTTCTTTGGTTCGGTACCCTTTCTTTAGAACTAGACCACATGTAGAAAACCTAAGGGCCTACCAAGGTAGAACCATGTCAAACCCTAGTGGTCACCACGATAGGTTCTATGTTATTTATTTTTCTTATACTAACGGGTTTTATTCTTTTTGATTGCATTGCATTCACATCATAGAAAAGAGGTGTTGATTTCAAATTCGATTACTAAATAAAAAGTTGGTCATAAGAAAATGGATTTTTGATAAAGTAGATTATAATACGGTCATCCAGAATATAGTCCAAGTGAATACAACGAGAGAAGACTTATAATCCGTGAAGGAATACAAGACCTTATCACCGAGGATTCAAGTTGACAAGAATATTGAAGATTACTACGTCTCGGTATTTTTTGAAGAAGCTAACAAGTGAGCAGGAGTAGCGGTCCGGATCAAGCAAAAGGAGTTAGAGGAAGTATCTATTAGAATTTTACAAGACTTGACTTTTGCGAAGAAGGATTCATGTTTTCACTTGGACTATAAGGACAAGGCCGTGTATGCGATCCGTTTAGTGTAAAGAAATTTATTTTCTAGTAAAGTTTTCTAATGTGATGAATTGAGTCAATGCCTCTTATTTTTTTGCATTCATTCATTTACATTGCATTTCATGCATTTGCATAGCATCACATCACATTATGTGCATTTAATATCATAAAAGAACCCTACTAACTAGAGGTCATATTATAGTTATCTGGAACACGCTATTACACTCGGAAAAAGCGAGAGCAATGGATCAAAGGATAGAAAAATTGGAGCAAATGCGAGAAAGAGATGCAAGACCAACTACGAGGCTCGGATGCAAAGCGATTAGCCAAGATCCAAGGATATGAGGGATCAAATCTGGAATCGAGAGAAGCATGATGAGCCAGCTAACACGATTGTTGGTGGAGGGCACGGAAGCGGAAAAAGGCCTATGGTCGATCTTTGGAGGAGATAATGAAGATTTTGCTTGCCCTCGGCCTGGCTCAAACAAGTTCCCAAGTGCAACCACCAAGAGTGTCTGTCAATATCAAACCTCGGCACCAATTGATTGCTCAAGACGCTGGAAACTTCCTGCGGGCTCGAGCTCTAACCGAAGTCAATTTGATAAAACCAATAGTCCCGGACTTGATGAGGTGGCGAGGGGAGGAAGTAAGCGAGTTTCAAAAGAGTTCGAAGATCGATGCAAATGGTTTGGAGGAGAAGTTTGAGCATTGGAAAGTGCTGATCACCAATGCGAAGTGGATGCTAAGAAGTTGAGTCTAGTCCCATTTAGTACTCCTCTAAAGTTCAAGATGCGAGTTTGAAAAGTACAACGGACTAGGCGTCACGAGGCCCATATTACGATGTTCTATCGGAGAATGACGGGATATGTCAACAATGACCGATTGTTGATCCATTGCTTTCGAGGATAGTCCGATTGGAGCTGCAACAAAATGGTACAACCAGTTGAGTTGTGCCCAAATCAAATCGTGGAGAGATTTGGCGCGAGCTTTCATCAAGCATTACTACCATGTGACCGAATAGCATGCTTTTGACAGGATCACATTGCAAAACATGGAGAAAAAGCCAAGTGAAAGCTTGGGAATGCCTAAAGATGGAGGGAGGTCATTTACGAGTTCGACCACCATTACTAGAAAAGAAATGACCATGCTCTTCATCAAAACCACAAGGCACCTTTCATTAACCACATGTTAGGAGGCACGACTAAGAGTTTCATGAGACATGGTGATGTCGGTGAAATGATAGAAACATATCGAGATGTGGGAAGATAGAGTAGGAGAGAGCACAAGAAGAGCGTGTAGAAGAAAAGAGAAGTGAAGTGGGAACATAAGCTCGAGTTATCCTAAACCGTTACTATTACCCAACCGGAAGCAGAATGTGGGCGTGAGGCCGACCAAGACAAGATCCCAACATGAGGCAAAGGACCAGAAATTCCAATTTACTCTATCTGGGTGGCGTATAAGGAGTTGTATAAAACTTTATTAGGCGACGCGCGTAGTAGCCCCTGTCTACTCGAATCTTTGCAACCCCATATCCTAAATGGTACAATGCAAGCACTCAATGTGAATACCATGCGGGGATAGTGGGGCACCCGATAGAGAATTGATTTCCTTTCAAAAGCTAGTCGAAAAGCTCATCAAAATGGGCATTGTGGAGTTCAATGATCGCTTTGTTGTAGAAAATCCGTTACCCAGTCCACATTGATAATGGGATGAATGCGATAATCGAGCACGGAAAAGAATCAAGTTAAACGTTGCGAAATAAGAACCCGATGAGAGAGGTGCGGAGAAGAATGGTGGAAAGAGGTTTAATCATACAAGGCGTAAGGGCAAATCCGGGATACGAGGAACTATTGTGAGTTCCATAATAAGGAAGGCCATGAGATCAAAGAGGTCGGTGAATTGAGCCCTAGTACAAGGGTTAATGGATAATAAAGAGCTAGAGTTTTTTGACTTTGCGGGTGGGGAAAATGGTTGAGACCTACAAGGACTGGCATGAAAAGTTACCGCTTGCCCTCTACGCCTATCGAACATCGGTTAGAACCTCTACCGGGGCAACTCCTTTCTCGTTGGTTTATGGGATGGAAACAGTTTTGCCTATTGAAGTGGAGATCCCTTCACTCTGGGTTTTGTCAGAGCTAAAGTTGGACGAAGTGGAATGGGTTCAATCTCGATATGATCAGCTGAATCTAATTGAAGAAAAGAGGCTAAGAGCTATTCGCCATGGTCAATTGTACCAGAAGCGGATGATGCGAGCTTACAATAAGAAAGTCCGCCCCAGAGTATTCCATGAGGGAGACTTGGTGTTGAAACAGATCCTCCCTATGCAAAAGGACTTCAGGGGAAAGTGGATGCCTAATTGGGAAGGACCCTACGTTGTAAAGAAGGCCTTTTCTAGAGGAGCTTTGATACTAGCCGAGATGGACGGCAAAAGTCGCCAAATCCAATTAACGAGACTCGGTCAAGAAGTACTTGCTTGAAAGTGGACCAAGATGAAAAACCACAAAGGGCATCTTGGTCAAAAAAAAAAAAGGAGAGGCCAAAGCGAAAACCCAGAAAGGCGCTTTGAGACCAAAGGGCTCTGAGTTGAAAACCCAAAAAGGCGGCTCAAAGTATGATCATTTCGTGAGGGGCATCTGATGGTTTATTATACTTGAATTAACAATGAGGAGATATGTTACGTCTTGGGGCATCTACAAAGTACCATGGATCTTCAGACACATGTTGAACTCAGTGGTCTTCAAGAAGTACATCTGAAAAAGCTCGGTGTGATATCGGGGCATCAATACCGATCTTACTCATATTGTACCTTAATAGAATTTGTTTTCCTTGTTCAACCTATTTTTCACGGATTTTATCCGAATAAATTTCATTCTATTCTTTTCTATAGTCTTGTTTCAAGCATTTTTCTTTGAAATGATGATTACTGAACTAACAATACTTTCACAAAAGAAGTTTTATACACTACTCTGAAAGTTTCTAAAAATACAAGAATCCAAAACAGGACAATTGTTTAGAACTAACCAGACTCAAAAGGGCTCAGAGACTTGAGATAAGGGTTTAAGCAGTGACGACATCTTCAGATTAGTTGTTAGAAGTATCAGCGGAACAGAGAAGACATACGTCAGGAGTTACCTTAATAAGTAGCAAGCAATAACAACCCAAATGTTAAAAATAGATCATTCTCATGACATTTTGCATCCATTCATAACATTCATGATACATATGGTTAGGAACATCTTTCATGACATCCTAATCATTTGACATATGCATAGACCCCATGAAATCACTTCTACGGTGGGTTCTTGAGGAGGACAATGTAGCAAGGTTAATGGGATTCTGAGGATAACAGATCTTATCTCCACTGGCGAGGTGGAAGCGGATCGAAAAGCCTTATCTTCACCGCGGCGGAGTG
This sequence comes from Gossypium rotundifolium, assembly GCA_025506655.1. Taxonomy (NCBI): domain Eukaryota; kingdom Viridiplantae; phylum Streptophyta; class Magnoliopsida; order Malvales; family Malvaceae; genus Gossypium; species Gossypium rotundifolium. Next base: position 196,570,940 of record CP106734.1, on the reverse strand, counting down.
AAGCGGGCTAAGATAGTAGATCCTATCTCCACTGGCGGGAGTGGAGCGGATTGAAGATAATGATCTTATCTCTACTGGCGAGAGTAAGCGGATCAAAGACAAATCCTATCTCCACCGGCGAGTGGAGCGGGTTGAAGATAACGAGATCTTATCTCTTGGCGGGAGTAGAGCGGATCGAAGAAGCCTTATCTTCACTGAAAGGAGTGAAGGAAGCGAAGCTAAGATAGTAGATCCTATCTCCCCGGAAAGGTGAGTGGAGCGGATTGAAGATACAGATCTTATCTCTACTAAGCGAGAGTAGAAGCAGATCAAAAGACAAATCCTATCTCCACTGAGCAAGAGTGGAGCGGATTGAAGATAACAGATCTTATCTCTCTGGCGAGAGTAAGCGAGATCGAAGATTGAAGCCTTATTTCCATTGAGCAGGAGTGGAGCAGGCTAAAGATAGCAGATCGAAACAAAACTTCCACACCTCTGAAATGCAGTGGGTGGAATGAAGCTACCTGGAAAAAGGAAGCATCAGGAAGTCAAGATCGGGCAAAATTGATCCTTTTAAAGTCTTTTCTCTATTCTCGTTGCACGACAATGAGCAAAGAGGGGCAGCTGTAAGGCCCAATTTTCGTTCGGGGCCCAAAGCAAATGAAAGGCCCAAAATACAGCCAAAATCCAAACAAAACAGAAAATAAAAAAAGGAAGAAACCCTAATCGGAGAGTCCTAGCGCCGCACGCCCCGTGCCAGCAGGACCCACCTCCAAACGGTCGCGTCATAACTCGCATACCGCACTACTTACTGTAACTTAGATTTTGGCTTAGTCGGAACAGTGGTTTCGGGACCACAAATTTGACATGGATAAATTTATTTTATTTATATTTTTATGGTCTACAATTTCACGGAATGATATCGTGAAAATCTCATTCAAAATTTTGCCGTTTGGGCACTCAATTTAGTCAAAAGGACTAAATTGTAAAAGTCAAAAGTTGAGTTCTACATGTTAGACGTGTCCAATTGTTATGAAATTTTAAACTAGAGGTCCTTAAATGATAATTAGTCCATTGGTTAAGTTGTTGGACAAAATTGGACATAGATGGGTATGTTTCAAAAGATTTTTTTAGGGGCATTTTGGTAATTTAGTGAATTAAATGAATTAAAAACCAAATTTAAATGCCAAATTTGTCCATCTTCAAGCTTAGGCCGAATTTAACATGTGGGAAGCCATGGATAGGGTTTTCAAGCTTTCCAAGCTTCATGGTAAGTCCATTCTAGCCCCGTTTTTCATGTTCTTTACGTTTTTGGAGTCCCGGTAACTTGATTTAGCTTATTCTAGCAATAATTTAACCTAGGGTTCATATTTGGAAAAATACCCATAGGTGAAATGTGTTTATTTTGATGTTTTATGGCAGAATATGAACCTTAGAATTATGTTAAACAACTTTTACTAAGCGATTTTAAGTGAAAACGAGTAAAATGACATAATCGGCAAAAATACCTAATGTACATAAGTGCATGTTAGAGCAAGAATTTGATGTTTCCATAGAAGTTAAAAATGATCAGCATGTTATAAAACATAAGAATAAGGGATGAAGTTTAATTTTCGAGCCTAGGGCAAAATCACAATTATGCAAAAGTTTAGGGGCAAAATTGTAATTTTCCAAAGTTTGAGTTTAGGGACTGTTTTGAGTAGTACATTAATTAAATGAGTGAAATGTGATGTTTTAGACCCGAAAAACGAGATTTGGACCTAGAACGGGAGAAGAATCAAAAATCGGGAAAGTTAGTAAAATGACCGTTTTGGTATCGAGGTAAGTTCATATGTTTAATAAGCATTTAATTATGCATATTCGAATGATAAATTGATATTTTGGCCATAAATACTATAGTATTGAGTTTCAGATATAATGATTAATGTTCGATAATAATTCGATATTGGAAAGAGAACTTGTATAATTTATATGTTAGACCATATTTTGTATTATGGCTTTGTATGATAACAAGAAAGTATTGACTAGCATAGTTTGATGAGAATAAGTTAAGTTGATGATATGATGAGATTTAGAATGTAAATATGTAAGTTGAGTAGCATTTTATTATTATGCAATTATTGTTATTAGTAATGTTATTATTGAGTTATCGACTAACCTTGAGAATTTGAGCAAGTATGTTTCAGCTATGACTTGACAAGGCATTGATATCTCAAAGTCCATGGCTATACCATGGCAATTAAGGAAGAATTGACGGGAAACTCCATGTTCATAACATGGCATTTAAGGAGGAATTGACGGTTAAGGATACCATGTAAGACCATGTCAAGACATGGCATTGGTAAGGCAAGGATCCCGTGTAAGACCATGTCAAGACATGGCATCGGCATTGATTAAGGACTCCATGTAAGACCACATCAAGATGTGGCATTGGTACTAAGACAAGGATACCATGTAAGACCATGTTTGGAACATGGCATTTGGTAAGACAAGGATACCATGTAAGACCACGTTTGGGCGTGGCATTTGGTAAGATAAGGACATCATGTAAGACCATGCCAAGGCATGGCATTGATAAGTTTTATAAGGCAAATGTCCCATGTAAGACCATGCCAAGGCGTGGCATTGGTGAGTTCATAAGGCAAGGATACCACGTAAGACCATGTAAAGACATGGCAATGGTAAGTTCAAAAGGAAAAGGTTCTGAGTAGTCCAAAGAGTAAGTCAAAGAAATGGCAAGGTTAGAACATGAAGAAAGAGTATGGTATGCATTTAAGGCTTATTTAATATTGAGATCGTGAGGTAATTGAGATTATCAAGTATTAAGTAAGTGATGAGTTTTCAGTTATGCTTGTGACACTTTATGACATGATTGGCAATATGCCTATATTATGAAAGAGTACTCATTTGTTAAATGAGAATGTTGCGAGTATGTAAGCAAGTTATTAAGTAAGGTGCCCTTTTTATTCTGAGCCTTTGGTAAGGTTACCGATGAGTTCACCGGGAAAATCGATTAAGTGAAATTATGTGTGGCTTGTAGTGATAAGTGTAGGTATATGCATGTGTAACATATGAGCAATATGCTCGATATGTAATCGGAAATTGGAAAGATTGTTATAGGTAAGTAATAAATACAACTAAAGTGAGTGAGAGCAAAAAGTTACAATAAAACTGTTTTGGACAGCAGCAGTGATATGAATTTGAAAAATCATCAAAAATAGTAGAAATTGAATTATAAGTTGGATGAAATATTGATTTAAAGCTTATTGAGTCTATTTTCATATAAAAGAAACAGAGAAAACAAAGGATTTTATATTTTGAGATATTTAAATTCTTGTGGGATTGGTTCAGAATGATTACGTGATCCCCTGTTCTGCCTTGGAAAAATCATTAAAATTGTACAAAACTAATTAAGGGATATGAGTTATATGATTGAAATTATAAATGAGTCTAGTTTCAAATGAAATAAATTATAACATCATTTGAATTCTGTACAAGGAGAAAATTGATTCGTAGTGAAAAGTGGTCAGAATAGTCGAACAGTGAAACAGGGGAAATTTTAATGAATAAACTGTACTAATTGGCTAAGCCAAAAATTCTGGAAATTTTATGGTATGAAGATATATGAGTCTAGTTTCAGAGAAAATTAGCGGTTTGAAATTTGGAGCTCTGTAGCTCAAGAAATAAATAATTTAGTGACAGTGATTCAAATAGACAGATTAATGTGAACATGAGTAATAAGGTATAAGCATGTGACTTAATGATTGCATCAAATTGAGAACTTGTTGTGAGGATTTGTTATGTTGAGGCTTTGATAAGGCTACAAATGAGTAAGTTGGGAAAGTAAGAACTTAGCATTATTTATGCAAGTTATGACAGCTTAGTAGTAAGCTAAATTCATTACTAATGCTTATTATTTTTACATGTGAACTTACTAAGCTTTATAAGCTTACCCCCTATTCTTTCCCATGTTACAGAGTCCTACTAAACAAGCTCGGGTTGGAGGTCATTGGAGATCGCTTCACACTATCAAGCTATCTATGGGTATCTTTATTTATAAATGATTTAAACTATGGCATGTATAGGGCTTGACTAAGTCATTTTGTATATGTGTTAATTAATTTGACAAAATGTATTGTTAAGTCCGGTAATGCCTCGTACTCGATTCCAAGCATAGGATACGGGTAAGGGGTGTTACATTTAGTGGTATCAGAGCTATGGTTTAGTCGATTCTCGGACTACCATAGTGAGTGTGAGAGTCTAGCTATACATGCCATAATGAGCTGTGATAGTGTGACGACTCCCGACACTGATGTAAATTATTTTATTAGACAGATGCGCACTTCAACCGAGCTAAATTTGATAGTACAAACAGTGTGTTTATGATGAGTTGAGACTCGTGAAAAAAAAATAAGAATAATAGTTTATGATGTTTATGTGAAGATGTATAAATTGTGGATAGGAATTTCTTTTGAAATATGAAAGACGAGATGAAAGGAAAGTTTATCCTATGATAAGTGTTCATGTTTGATTGGCATTTGTATGATGCTATGAATATAACCTGTGAAATTAAATGAATATTATGAGTAATTTTACTTAAGATTTATGAATGAAAGTATAAGTGCACTTGTTTGTATAAGATGATAGGAAGGTTGTGTAAAATGAGTATGCATGTTAAGTTACTTGAAACAAAATATATATTGATGAGTGTTAAGTTATATGCATGAATATATAAGAGGCAAGTCGGATCGTTACAACTTCACCCCTTCCAATAAGGTATGTTATAAAGAAAATTTATGAAATTCGGACCGAATGGATTTACAAGTGGAAGACTAAAGAGTTGAGTTGTAGATTAACCGACAACGTGATCGAGTTGAGAATGGTTTAGTAAATGAACACGATTTGCGTAAAAGATGTCGATTAATATGAAGATCATTGATTCAAATGTTATAGTTAAAGAAAGGTCGCTCGATTAATTAACTCATCCGGTATGATACCTAAAGTATGTAATTGCTGGAATTTATTACGAATTTATATCATTGGCAATTGGAATAATATCATATTAGTAATGAAAGAATTAGATAGTGCAATCATGATCGAGATGTATTAATGATGAATGCGTGTTTATGGTTGAGAAATTACAGCAATCTCTTCCGAGCTATTATATGTTTCCATTTACTCTCGGAGGTATATATAAGCGCAAGATTTGAATGAAATTCCTATAGTATAAAATTTCAACTAAATTCTGAGTAGATGAAAGCATTGTAGCCTATTTGAGTGATGATCGAAGCGCTCTATCTTTTACGGTTTTCTGCATCATGCGAGATAGAAAGTTGACGGAAAGGTCCATATGATGTTAGCGTCCGTTTTACTAGCTATTGTTCAATGAAAATAAAGGAAGATTGTGTGGCTTTTGTTAAGATTATTTTGATTACTTATGAGTATTTTACGTGTAGCTCTATGTTTTGAGATTTTGTTACTTGGTTTCCTTAATAAATTATTGTTCAAAGTATCGCCATGAGATATGAGTAGGAAATGTTCCATTTATGAAAATGGTTTCTTTTATTATTAAAATGCTTATGATGATTATAAGTTTTGACTTGATGGCGAGAGTACTTTGATCTGATTACCATAGGTATAAAGGTTGTGCTTTTGTATTGGTTGTTATGGAAATTTGTGTTTAAATTTCTCCGATGATCGAGATGTTTTATTTTCAGCTAGGACATTATCTACTAAAGTGGCGAGAAGTTAGTCTTGTTATGGTACTATGATTTTAAGTTGTATGAATATTGTGACATCGGTATAGTTAAGTGCTTGACGAGTAACAGTTGAAGTAAATTCTATTATAAGTTTAATCTTTCACTAGATTTGAGAAGAAATTGAAGTTGGAAAAGTGTGAATGAAGGAAGTTCAACTTAGACACTGTATTAGTTTTCATTTTCAAATGATCTTGATACATATATTAGCGAGTTAAAGATAGAATGTTATGATGTCTAGCACATTGATAATTATCATTTTATTTAAGTAAGATGTTGAAGATGCCGAGACTATATGAGAAGCTCAAAGTGACTTGTGAAATTAGACCTAAATCCATTAAGCGGTGAGATTTTCGGGACGAAAATCCCTAAAGGGGAGAGTTATATGACGGATTTTTGGCTTAGTCGAACGATGGTTTGGGACCACAAATTCGACGTGGATAAATTTATTTTATTTATATTTTATGGTCTACAATTTCACGGAATGATATCGTGAAAATCTCATTCGAAAATTTTGCCGTTTGGGCACTCAATTTAGTCAAAAGGACTAAATTGTAAAAAGTGCAAAAGTTGAGTTCTACATGTTAGACGTGTCCAATTGTTATGAAATTTTAAACTAGAGGTCCTTAAATGATAATTAGTCCATTGGTTAAGTTGTTGGACAAAATTGGACATAGATGGGTATGTTTCAAAAGATTTTTTAGGGTATTTTGGTAATTTAGTGAATTAAATGAATTAAAACCAAATTTAAATGCCAAATTTGTCCATCTTCAAGCTTAGGCCGAATTTAACATGTGGGAAGCCATGGATAGGGTTTTCAAGCTTTCCAAGCTTCATGGTAAGTCCATTCTAGCCCGTTTTCATGTTCTTTACGTTTTGGAGTCCGTTAACTTGATTTAGCTTATTCTAGCAATAATTTAACCTAGGGTTCATATTTGGAAAAATACCCATAGGTGAAATGTGTTTATTTTGATGTTTTATGGCAGAATATGAACCTTAGAATTATGTTAAACAACTTTTACTAAGCGATTTTAAGTGAAAAGCAGTAAAATGACATAATCGGCAAAAATACCTAATGTACATAAGTGCATGTTAGAGCAAGAATTTGATGTTTCCATAGAAGGTAAAAATGATCAGCATGTTATAAAACATAAGAATAAGGGATGAAGTTTAATTTTCGAGCCTAGGGGCAAAATCACAATTATGCAAAAGTTTAGGGGCAAAATTGTAATTTTTCCAAAGTTTGAGTTTAGGGACTGTTTTGAGTAGTACATTAATTAAATGAGTGAAATGTGATGTTTTAGACCCCGAAAAACGAGATTTGGACCTAGAACGGGAGAAGAATCAAAAATCGGGAAAGTTAGTAAAATGACCGTTTTGGTATCGAGGTAAGTTCATATGTTTAATAAGCATTTAATTATGCATATTCGAATGATAAATTGATATTTTGGCCATAAATACTATAGTATTGAGTTTCAGATATAATGATTAATGTTCGATAATAATTCGATATTGGAAAGAGAACTTGTATAATTTATATGTTAGACCATATTTTGTATTATGGCTTTGTATGATAACAAGAAAGTATTGACTAGCATAGTTTGATGAGAATAAGTTAAGTTGATGATATGATGAGATTTAGAATGTAAATATGTAAGTTGAGTAGCATTTTATTATTATGCAATTATTGTTATTAGTAATGTTATTATTGAGTTATCGACTAACCTTGAGAATTTGAGCAAGTATGTTTCAGCTATGACTTGACAAGGCATTGATATCTCAAAGTCCATGGCTATACCATGGCAATTAAGGAAGAATTGACGGAAACTCCATGTTCATAACATGGCATTTAAGGAGGAATTGACGGTTAAGGATACCATGTAAGACCATGTCAAGACATGGCATTGGTAAAGGCAAGGATCCGTGTAAGACCATGTCAAGACATGGCATCGGCATTGATTAAGGACTCCATGTAAGACCACATCAAGATGTGGCATTGGTACTAAGACAAGGATACCATGTAAGACCATGTTTGGAACATGGCATTTGGTAAGACAAGGATACCATGTAAGACCACGTTTGGGCGTGGCATTTGGTAAGATAAGGACATCATGTAAGACCATGCCAAGGCATGGCATTGATAAGTTTTATAAGGCAAATGTCCCATGTAAGACCATGCCAAGGCGTGGCATTGGTGAGTTCATAAGGCAAGGATACCACGTAAGACCATGTAAAGACATGGCAATGGTAAGTTCAAAAAGGAAAAGGTTCCTGAGTAGTCCAAAGAGTAAGTCAAAGAAATGGCAAGGTTAGAACATGAAGAAAGAGTACAGGTATGCATTTAAGGCTTATTTAATATTGAGATCGTAGGTAATTGAGATTATCAAGTATTAAGTAAGTAATGAGTTTTCAGTTATGCTTGTGACACTTTATGACATGATTGGCAATATGCCTATATTATGAAAGAGTACTCATTTGTTAAATGAGAATGTTGCAGGTATGTAAGCAAGTTATTAAGTAAGGTGCCCTTTTTATTCTGAGCCTTTGGTAAGGTTACCGATGAGTTCACCGGGAAAATCGATTAAGTGAAATTATGTGTGGCTTGTAGTGATAAGTGTAGGTATATGCATGTGTAACATATGAGCAATATGCTCGATATGTAATCGGAAATTGGAAAGATTGTTATAGGTAAGTAATAAATACAACTAAAGTGAGTGAGAGCAAAAGTTACAATAAAACTGTTTTGGACAGCAGCAGTGATATGAATTTGAAAAATCATCAAAAATAGTAGAAATTGAATTATAAGTTGGATGAAATATTGATTTAAATCTTATTGAGTCTATTTTCATATAAAAGAAACAGAGAAAACAAAGGATTTTTATATTTTGAGATATTTAAATTCTTGTGGGATTGGTTCAGAATGATTACGTGATCCCCTGTTCTGCCTTGGAAAAATCATTAAAAATTGTACAAAACTAATTAAGGGATATGAGTTATATGATTGAAATTATAAATGAGTCTAGTTTCAAATGAAATAAATTATAACATCATTTGAATTCTGTACAAGGAGAAAATTGATTCGTAGTGAAAAGTGGTCAGAATAGTCAAACAGTGAAACAGGGGAAATTTTAATGAATAAACTGTACTAATTGGCTAAGCCAAAAATTCTGGAAATTTTATGGTATGAAGATATATGAGTCTAGTTTCAGAGAAAATTAGCGGTTTGAAATTTGGAGCTCTGTAGCTCAAGAAATAAATAATTTAGTGACAGTGATTCAAATAGACAGATTAATGTGAACATGAGTAATAAGGTATAAGCATGTGACTTAATGATTGCATCAAATTGAGAACTTGTTGTGAGGATTTGTTATGTTGAGGCTTTGATAAGGCTACAAATGAGTAAGTTGGGAAAGTAAGAACTTAGCATTATTTATGCAAGTTATGATGACTTAGTAGTAAGCTAAATTCATTACTAATGCTTATTATTTTTACATGTGAACTTACTAAGCTTTATAAGCTTACCCCTATTCTTTCCCATGTTACGAGTCCTACTAAACAAGCTCGGGTTGGAGGTCATTGGAGATCGCTTCACACTATCAAGCTATCTATGGGTATCTTTATTTATAAATGATTTAAACTATGGCATGTATAGGGGCTTGACTAAGTCATTTTGTATATGTGTTAATTAATTTGACAAAATGTATTGTTAAGTCTGTAATGCCTCGTACTCGATTCGGCATAGGATACGGGTAAGGGTGTTACTGGGTATACGTTGGAAGCCAGATTTACCACGAACCTACAAAACAGGAAACAAAGCAGTTATAAACAATATATTATAAAAGGCCAAGGCAGATTGGTAATGGGGGGATTATTTTTTTTTAGAAATACAAGAGAAATATACCCACAATCACTACTTTTTACAAATACAAGAATACAGATAACCCTTGCGAATACAATATCAAAAGGCAGGTTACACAAGTTGATTTTGTTTTGCTTCCTTTCCTTCTTGACATTTTGTACTTTTCAAACTATTTTCTTTTCTTTTACATCTCTATTTTTTATATCCAATATTAAATACAGTTTTTTAAAAAAAGAAAGAACTCACCTTTTCAAACGGTGGCCGGTGGCGGCCAAAGACGGGGCGATGAAGGCTTGCTGGAAATGGGCTAGAGAGAAACTGAGAGAAAGGGAGAGGGGAGAAGCTTTAAAGTTTTTTTTTTGAACTGAGATTGAAATGAATAAGAAATAAAAATGGGTTTTAGAATATTAAATGAAACAGCTGTTTGGTGGGGCATGAATCCGCGTGCTCCTACCTTAAAAGGGGGATTTACGCTTCTGGTCCCTCCCTTTTGTTGTGCCATTTGATCAGGCTTTATTTCTTTTAATTTGATTTTGCCCTCAAATTTCATGTGGTTTTTTCAATTCGGTCCTTTGGGGTCGTCATGCTGAACATGCTGAGGAACCAAGGAATATTTTCCCATCTAGTCCTGCTAGTTTCAGGTGTGTTTCATTTGGATTCTCGATGAACTTTCCAATATTTATATTGTGCACCACGAGATTTTAGCTTGTTCTCATCCCGTTTTTAGTTATTTTGCTATTTTTTTACTATCCTATTATTTAATATTTAATATTTTTATTACTATTAATTATTTATTACCATTATTATTATTATTTTATTATTACTATTACTATAATTTGTTTACCATTACTATTACTATAATTTGTTTACCGTTTACTACCATTATTGTATTATTATTCTTATTACTTCACCTTATGATTATTATTATCGTGCTATTATTATATTTATAACTATTACTATTATTATATTTCTATTATACTTATTGTTATATATATACTTGTTTGCTTGTTTTATATATTATGATTATTTCTTTTGCTTCATTATTATATCTTGTTATTTTCAATATGTTTACTATTATTTTATTATCATATTAATTATGTGTATATATATGTGTCTCTATTATTTTTATTTTTATTACTATGGTTATTATTTTATGTTTCTTTATCAATATTAATGTTGCTACTTTTGTTATTTTGTTACCTTCATTATTTTTATTTTTTTTTGTAATTTACTATTGAAATTTATATTTTTTTTTGTTCTTATTATCTCATGTCGATCAATGATTTTGAAGGACACCTTAACGATTTTACCCTTTTTTTCAAAATTCATAAAAAAGGAATTTTACAAAGGTAACATTACGTGATCGGAAGTTCGAGAAATCGTGCTCAATCGTGCTGGGCTTCGATTTTTTGTTCATCTAGATCACTAAATGTCCTTTAAAGATTTCGATTGTTTCGAAAATGAGGCAATGTCTCGTGTTTGGAAGTTCAAGAAATTCGTACCCAATCGTGCTGGGTTTCGATTTTCTGTTCATCTAAACAACGAGATATCCTTCACAAAATTTTTTATCGTATTTCTTAAATAAGGGCAATATTTCATGATTGGAGATCCAAAAATCGTACCCAATCGTGCTGGGTTTCGGTTTTAGTTTTAGCCAAATAGTGAAATACCCTTTTCAAATTACACTCCACGTATTTTGGGAATCATAAAATGATCTTGGGATCGAGAGTTTGAAGCATCGTGTCTTATCGTCTTTGGACATGATATTTCGACTTTTCGAACAAGAGAGTTTTGGTATCCAATCTGAGTCATTCAAAGATTTTTTTCCCTACTCTAAAATATTTTCTAAATTTCGATATTAAGGACATTAATCAATCAATACGGTACCAATTTTAGGCGTTCGAGGGTGCTAATCCTTCCTCAAATGCGTAACCGACTCCCGAGCCCATTTTCTTAAAATTCGTAGACCAAAATGTTTTATAAGTGGCCCAATCACACTTCAAAAAGATTAGTGGCGACTCGTTTTTGTATTTTAAAGTCGGCCCGTTGTCCAAACAAAAAAATGGTTCCGACAATAATTAATTCCAAATTTTATGTTAAAGTTTGGAGGAGTTCATAAATGAATTTTATATTACAATTTTCTTTTTGAAGAAATTACAATTTTTTTTGGTAGCATTACAAATTTTATTTTTATATTTTAAGAATTTAGATTTTAAAATTAATGTAAATTATGTAATAACGTGTGGATAAAATTTTTTTATAATTTTTAAAGTTTATGGATTTGTCGATATTTACCAAATGATGAATTCAAATATTTCCATATATATATATATATATATACATCTTAAAGATGTTTGCGTCATTTTAAATCCGCTTTTGAAATATGAAAATGGCCAAAAAATGAAAAAAATGAAAACCTAAGTATTGTTAAGGTAAGATGCTTTCCGAAGTTTGAAATGAAATCCATATAGTTGGTTGGTTCATAAATCGTAAATTTATTTCGAAGTCAAGACTTTTATACTAAATTTAAATTTTAAAATTTTAAAAGAATTAAAATAGAATCTTTACTACCTCGCTGGCACCTGCCCCATAATTTTAACGGAACTATATTCGAAAGCAAACAGTGTGACTTTAACTATCGTAAACAAACAACCTTATAAATGCCACACGTATCAATAAAATGATAATGTAAAAAAAAAAAAAAATCATAAATCGGTTGAATAAATCAACTGAGTAATGCATCAAGTTCATACAAAACTTATAATCTCATCCCGAATCCTGCATTACCTATATACATCGATTGGGAAGGCACACTGATGACTTCAATTTGGAATCATCAGAAAATAAAATAAATAAAGAACTCCTACAACTGTCACCTTAAACCTTAGGTTATGTCAGATCTGCTTCTTTCCAGCGGCGGCAACTGTGTGTCAATCGTTGTCAGCATTTGCGGCATTGACATCCCTCCTGAGACTACGATTTCTGTAATGGAAGAATGAATGAGATGTAAGCTTAAATTTTGAAGCAGGAAAAGGTTTCTTTCTTTTTTCATACAAACCATTACTACTTCAGAATAGAGAAACCATCATCTTAAGTGGTAGTTTCAAACCAATTACGTCGAACAATATGTAGTAAGAGTTAGTAGGCTTATAACTCGACAGACTACATGGAAATAGCAAGGAAAATGTTTGTAAATAATACCGACAACAAAATAGGAGGAACCCTTACCAATTCCTTCACGAACTGATAGATTCGGTCTGATAACATCCTGGGTATTGCTGAGGAATATATCGCCAATGTAAAGATGATTCGTGGGAACATAGACGCAACATAGCTCCTCTTCCCCAGAGAACTTCTGCATTATGTGGAAGGAAAATGTAATGCATGTAGCACGCCAATAAGATCATGCAATGTATGATGCTTATGGAATCAGGAAAATGATTAAAACAAAGAAAGTAATGCTAAAATGATGGTTTTGGAATATAAAGTTCACTTGCGCACCTGCAGAGTAACAGATGAAGTGATGAAACCAAAAGCATATTCACCTATACGAGGATGTTTAATGATGGCTACTTCCTTGAAGGCCTGTGAGCTCTGATCTGATACGCAATAAAGACGTAAAAACATAAAAGTGATGTAGCATATGGATTGTCACTACCTAAACCAAAAAACAAGCAGAACACACACCTGGTGATATAGCAGAACTAATTTGCTTGGAGGCATTGTAGATATGACGAACAAATGGCATCCGCTTGATAAACCACTCACCAAGGCCAAGCACAGATGCTCCCAACCACGAGGACATGAATACCCCAATCACGAAGATGAACGTTATAGAAGTTACAAATCCAAGACCTACCAAGAAGTAAAAGGAGGAGAAAACATAAGGAGACCTGAAAACCATATCCTACATACTCTTAAAGTTAACAGACTTTATTAGCAAAAATGACAAAGAACAATATTTAGATAATATAGGGGTAGATCATTTAAAAAAAGGCAACCTTGTGAAAAATTTATCTTTCTTGCTGTGCATACCATATTTGGCAAGATCTCACATTAAAAAATCATTTTCATTCAGAAGCCTTAATGAAAAATAACGTAAGTTTACAAACTCCAAGATCCAATTAAAGGGGAAAAGAGTAAAAGGTTTTTAGCTGCTAAGTGAAACGCTCACCAAATACATTAATGCCGAGTTGAAGAAAAATTGGAGAGAAAAAGCCATCAACAAAGTGAATAAACCACCATGTTACGTAGAAAGTGATTGCTATAGGAAATAGAATGACACTGCAAAACAACTACAAATCAGCAACTGCTATAACAGAATCGTGAATGACAAATAGACGCGATAAGATAAAATGCCATGAGCATATATTCAGTAACTGAAACCAAATCTACTAAGTTTCTGAGTTCATCAAATAAAAGGTTAGCACAAATTCATGATGGCAAGAAGTATCATTTTGTAAGATGATAGATAAGTAGTAGATTAATTTCAAGACAACCAATCAATTTTATGAGAAGAGATATTGAGGAAACAAGGAAAAACTAAATGACGGTATCAGGTTAATCTGTCACTTACATTTCACTTCTTAAATGGATTATTTGAAAATTATTTATATGCATTTACACTCATCTCTTATTCCAAGATTTAATAGCTAACTAAGTTCTTAAACTTACTATAATCATAATTAAAAGTGAAAAGCTAAACAAAGATATCTAGTTTCACCTTATTTGTGAAAACATTTTCCCTCGATATCAAGGATATAAGAAAAAGTTGAATAGGAAGCACGTGTTGATCATTTTTCTGTAAAGATGAATTATGATATGCAAATCATTAAAGATCGTGCACATGATAATTGCACAAATATCTATCATGAATAAAAAGAAACTTAAAGCATTGAGAAATGGAATGTTGCTCACCATCCGGTCATGAACTTTTTTGAAGCCCAGCTCTGGAAAACCTTGTAAAAGGTCTGGATAAAACAAAGCTTGTCAGGCAAGTTTAGAAAATAACATGACTTCGTCAACAAGCATAGCCACACTGTTCCTATACATGCTGAGAACATTTGTTTTCAACGGTTTCACTAGGAAATTTACACAAAGATTGAATACAACAAATAAACCAATAATCATAAACTCTCTCGTATACAAAATATATATACACTCTGTTATAGGCTTTTACGCTATTTAAAAAAAAAAAAAAAGAAGAAGAGCACCGCCGTACATTCAAAGCTTCTAAGAGAAAGGGGAATCATTTTCACGAATCTTATCTTTTGGTAACACGTTTATTATTAATAATTAAAAGGAGGAGAGATTTAAAAGGGAAAACATTTTCCTCATTCTAAACAGTTACAGTAAATGAATTTGCAATCCTATTACACAACAAAGAATTCAATGTCATACTTATTCTAAAGTGAATAATTTCTTAAATTAAATATCAATTTGAAACGTCCAATTTCTCTCTACTAACGACCAAATCATCCAAACAAATACAACTCTCAACCAGGTTAAATCGAATTCTATCATAAATGTAGCTCAGTTAACAACCAAAAAGCTCTTCTAAAGGAAATGGGGGAGAACGAGAGAAACCTCGCGGCCAGAATGATGCGAAGGAGCGAAAGAAGGAGAATGTTTGCAGGAATCATCGTGGACGGAATCAGCGACCGGAATTAGAAGCTCTAGATCTCTACCCCCCATCACGATCGTCGATTTATCATCTCCCATCGCCGGAAAATCCCTCCGCTGCTACTCTCCTTCTCAGGAATAACCAAAAAAAAAAAAAAAACTGATTCGGTGCAAAACATAATAATACGAGAACAAGAATTTTGTTGGGTACCTCCGATTCACTATCAAAGTCTACATCAATTATTCAGAAAAAGAAATTAATTCAAATTCAGTATATATATAATACTATATATTATATATTTTATTTCACAACATAGTCTTTGATCGTTAAGTAAAATTATCACGGAAAAAAATGTTAATTATGAAATTAAGATATGAATAAATGTAGTTTTGGCATAAATTATTAATATATTGAAATCAATGTATGTGACTAAAGGATAGTTGGTTAAAATTTTATATCTCCTGCAAAGTTGGCGAGAATTTGAATTAGATATATTGATATACCAATACGAAATCAATAATCTTTCACCATTATTAATTGATTTTGATTGCAGCTATATGAATATATCACTTGTAATATATCTTTTAAAAATAATATATATAAAACTCTTTCTAAATTTTAGAAAGGTTTGAATAAAAATATTAGATTCAAAAAATAGATTTGAGTAAATAATTGACCCATTCAAAATATAGATTGAGTTTGATTTAAACATTCAATGCTTGAGCCTCACTTAATTTATTTTAAAACCTTTTAATATATTATATATTTTTTATATATTATGTAATTTATAACAAAAAATTAATTCCATAGTAATACACAAATACTAATATATGATATTATAATGTAAAGAATTGTATGTCTATATATATTTAAGAAAAGTTTAATAGTAATATAATGAGTCTAAAGTTATTTAAATTAACCATTTATAAATACGGATGATTTTAAGTAAAATTTTAGATTTATATTCAAATCAAATCCAACCTTTTTTTTTTTGAAAAGAAATGGGCTGATATTATTAGGCCTGGCTCAAATCAATGCAAGAAAAACCAAAAGTACAACAACCTAAAAGACAAGACAGAACATAAAAAAATAGCTGGCAGCAACAAACAATAAATGAAGCTTGGGAAGATAAATGAACAGAAGAAAATTTCTTGAGCCAACCACCACATCTTCTCGAGAACCAAAAATATCTACCAAAATAGTGCCCTCCATCATCAGAGATCAAAACAATTTTGAAAAATCGGACGAAAGCTTTGAACAACGCCTATTACCAGCACCTGGAGATTCAACGAACCTTCCCCAAGAACAAAGCAAAGCAAAACACCTTAGTTATCCAGATTCCACTCCAATCGTTCCTTAACGCGATCAACGTCACCGAATCTGGTATTCCATTAACCCAACCCCCATAGAAGCCTGTTTCTTCTCCCCTCTAACGCCAGGGTATGAGCCTCTCCATTTACATATCGCGGCACAAAGAGGTAAGAAATCTCATCAAAACCCAAACCCATTTGATAGATGTGTTGAGTAATCGGCCTGAGTACTGATTTATCTTAACCCTTCTTCTTTATGCTTTTGATGACTGACAAAGCATCTCCTTCCACGACCAAGAGCCGAAAACCCATTTATTTCGCAAAGATTAAAGCTCTTTCACACGCCTTGCTTCCTCCACAAAAGAGTCTGCTACATTCTCTATAAGATAAGTTTCTGCCCCTATAACGACTCATGTAGAATCTCTGGCTACAACTAATGTTGTTGCTAATCTGTCTTCTCTTTGAAACGACGCATCAAAATTAATCTTAATAAATTCTTCATCCGGAGGCCGCCATAAAACCTTCGGTAGAGGTTTGACATGAGAATGAACGTTCTCTTGAATTAAAACAAGTTCTTGTACATAACCTCGAATAAAACCCAACACCTCTTGCATTTTAAAATTAACCCCTTTGTGGATAAATTTATTTCTTCGATACCATAGACTCTATGAGGTAATAGCAATAATGCGTCTTTTTGTTCATCAGCTGCAGGAAAATTCGAGCAAAACACATCTTGGAACCCAACAAATCATCAAGAACTAGAATCTTAATCTGAAAGTAAGCCCACACACACTGCAACGTACCGCAAGACCATAACAAATGCTTTGAATCTTCCAGTTCTTCCTTACACATTGGACAAACAGTATCCACAGACAACAGTCTTCTCGCCAGATTACTAAAATGGGGAAGCAGATTATTAAACAACCGCCAGATATGTATTTTTATTTTACCTGGGATATTCAACGACCAGAGAGCCTTGTAAAAATCTTTGTAATCATCCTCATTAGAACTGTACGTATTAGTTTGTACAAGAGAAGTAGCTAGGACTCAATAACCACTCTTCACTGTATAAGCCCCGGATCCCTCATATTTCCACACTAATGTATCCTCCGTTCTACTTCCGAAAATCGGGATAGAAAGGATTCTGGTTGCTGTGTCCTCATCAACAAGGCTACGGATCAATTCCCTATTCCAGGTATTAGTGTTAGCCTCCATGAGTTGATTAACAGTTGTCCACATTGTCCTAATCTCTTGACCTGATACCATATTATTCTCTCTTCCAGGAAGCCAAGGGTCGTTCCAGATGTTGACACGATCTCCCTTACCAACCCGCCACTTCCTCAATCAGTTCTCTAGCACTACAAATGCTACGCCAGGTAAATGAAGGGTAAGAACCAACTTTTACTGCTAAGATATCTGTAAAAGGAAATAACGAGCTTTTAAAACTCTGGCTAAGAGGCACTGAGGCTGAACCAAAATACGCCAAACTTGTTTAGCTAATAGTGCCTTATTAAACAAAAATAAGTTTTTAAAACCAAGATCACCGTTGTAATTTAGTTTACAAAGCATATCCCAGCAACTCCAGTGAATACCCTCTGCATTTTATTATTAGCCCACCAAAACCTGTTCATGATAATTGAAACATCCCGAAATAGGGCCTAAACGGAATAGTGGTTGCGAAACCATGAATCCAAGCTATAAAAATTTATTATGATTAATTATTATGATTTATCGAATGATTAAATACATGTGTTAGAGTATTGATAAGAAATTTTATTAATTTCATGCTTAAATTGCCTATTAGGACTTGTTTGCAAAAGTTGCTAAATAGGGTTCTAATTTATAGAGTACTTGATTGAAATGGGGTTTGAAGTAGGAGTCCTTAAATGGTAATTAGACCATTATATTTTCATGGACAAAATGGACATATATAGGTGGAAAGAACCAAAGTTTTTAATGAAGGGTAATTTAGTCATTTGGTAATAAAAAGAATTAAAAGGAAAAAGATGGCAAAATATGCTCATCTTCTTCATTAGGCTGAATTTTCAAGTGGTCACCATAGCTAGGGTTTGTTTCAAGCTTCCAAGCTCGATAGTAAGTGATTCCAAGCCCCGTTTTTAATGTTCTTTACATTTTTGAAGCCCCGGTAGCTCGATTTAGCTTATTCTATTAATAATTCATGCTAGGGTTCATATTTGGAAAAATACCCATAGGTGAAATGTGTTTATTTTGATGTTTTATGATAGAATATGAAGTCTGAAATTATGTTAAACAACTTTTGCTAAGTGATTTTAAGTGAAAACGAGTAAAACGGCTTAATCGGTAAAAATACCTAATGTTCATAAGTACAAGTTAGAGTGAGAATTTGATGTTTCCATAGAAGGGAAAAATGATCATCATGTCATAAAACATAAGAATAAGGGATAAAGTTTAATTTCCAAGCTTTGGGAAAAATGTGTAAATATGTAAAAATTTAGGGGCAAAATTGTAATTTTGCCAAAGTTAAGAGTTAAGGACTGTTTTGATGAATGTGAGTATTAAATAAGCTAAATTTGCTATTATAGATCAAGAAGAACAAAATCCAGAGCTAAATCAAGGAAAGAAAAAGATAGAGGACTAAATCGATATAGTTGATCGTATTTTGTTTCGAGGTAAGTTTACGGTAAATAAATGTAATATTCTATTATTTTACATTTAATACTGTTAAATTCTAGTATTTACATATTTATTTTGTAAATTTATTATTTAAAGACTCAAGTATGAATTGACAGAAAAATTATCTCAGAAAGTTATCTCAGAAAGTTCCTG
This sequence comes from Gossypium rotundifolium, assembly GCA_025506655.1. Classification (NCBI taxonomy): domain Eukaryota; kingdom Viridiplantae; phylum Streptophyta; class Magnoliopsida; order Malvales; family Malvaceae; genus Gossypium; species Gossypium rotundifolium. The sequence goes on along the minus strand of CP106734.1, from coordinate 196,551,605 downwards.
TTGAACCTTAGAAATGTGTAGGATACAAATGTCATGACATTAGGGTTTAAGGAAATCATGTAAGACCATGTCAAGACATGGCATTGATATGTTACTATAAGGCAAAGGTCCCATGTAAGACCATGCCAAGGCATGGCATTGGTGAGTTCATAAGGCAAGGATACCACGTAAGGCCGTGTCAAGACATGGCAATGGTTAAGTTTCATAAGGAAAGGTACCCGCGTATCCTTAGTATTCCAAGTGGTTCAACGGGAAAATTCAAAGAGTATACCAAAGTAAAGGTAAGACAAGTTCAAGCTAAAAAGGTAAGGTAAGGCAAATTCATGTTAAAAGGTACAGGTAAGAATACAAGTTTAAGTATATTGAGTTAAAAGCTTAAGTGATCTTGATAAGAAAAGAATAAGATAATTGATTAAGAATGTTGTTATTTATTTACATGTAAACTTACTAAGCTTTATGCTTACTCCCATTTTTTAATTTTTTTATAGTATTACAAGCCAACTCGGGAATCACAAAGACGTTGGAGATCGTTACGCACTATCAAAGGATTATATTGGTATTTTGTGACTCGAACGTTTTAAGTTATGGCATGTATAGGGACTTAGCCATTTTGTGTGTATGTCCTTATGATATGGCTTAAGATTGGCTTGTAAATATTTGGTAATGATTAGCCAGGTTAATTAAGAACATGTTTTGGATGCTATGAAATGCCTAGTTGATAGTTATTTTAAAGAAATTATGTAATTATATGCGGGGAACAGTTTGGACAAGAAGCGGTGACGTGATTTTGAAAAATCACCAAAACTAGTAGAAATGGAATTATGTTGGCCATGAGATATAGAATTAAAGCTTATTGAGTCTATTTTATAAAAAAAGAATGGTGTATGAAAAGAGTTGTATATTATGAGATAATTGATTTTTAGTACAGAGGGTCAGAACTGTCGATCTCGTGTAATAGGGAGACTTTAACTAATAAAATGTACTAATTGGCCACACCAAAAATTTTGGAAAAATTATAGTAAGAATATATATGAGTCTAGTTTCAGGAAAAATTTACGGATATAGATTTTGAGTTTCGTAAATCAAGTTATAATTGATTTACTTAACATGACGCAGATGGACAGTTTCAATTTTTATGCCCCAAATCAGTAAGTTAAGTTTAGTAATGCCTCGTGCTCGACTCCGGCAACGGTCTCGGGTAAGGGGTGTTACATTTATTGGTATCAGAGTAAGGTTTAGTCGATTCTCGAATATTTAGTATGAGTAAGAGTCTATCTATACATGCCATACTTATATTTTGATAGTGTGACGACTCTTGACGATTTAAAAAATGTTTTTTCTTTTATAGTTATGGATCCCGAACGAGCTAGTGTAGATGATGTAGAGAGTAGTGCACCCACTCCCACTGAGGGGACGGTGCCACAAGATAGTCATGAAAGGCCCGTTACTGCTTATTCGGGAGGAGGGCTCAAAGCCTTCTTCCAAGCTATGAATGAATGGTTTCTTGAGTTCGTTCGTCACGAACCCGACCGTTAGACCTCCGCCCCTCATGATCCACAGACCACCCATGTAGCTTCCCGATCATGAATAAATAAGAGAGAAGCCACTGTTGACAAGATCGAAAACAAGGGTGAAGAGTTTTGGGCTACCAAAGATGATGATGAGAAAGCTAAATTTTGGCTCGAAAATACTATCGAGTTTTGACGAGTTATCCCGCACACCGGAAGAGTGTATTAAATGTGTAGTGTCACTTAAAGATTCACCTACCGGTGATGGAAGGCACTTGTATCGAGAGTACCGAAAGAAAGAGTTACCTGAAATTTTTTTCAGGAGGAGTTTCGTAAGAAGTACATCAGTCAGAGGTTTATTGACCAGAAAAGAAAAGCATTCCTTGAATTAAAACAGGGTAAGATGACTGTGACCGACTATAAACGTGAACTTGTTCGACTCAATAATTATGCTCGAGAGTGTGTGTCTATAGAGGCTATCATGTGCAAAAGATTTGAGGATGGGCTCAATGATGATATCTGACTATCAGTTGGTGTTCTAGAGATAAAAGAGTTTGTTGTTTTAGTTGACAGAGCCTGTAAGGCAGAGGAGTTGTTGAAAAGAAAGGGTAAAGCTGAAATTGAGATGCAAGATACGAAGAAAAGACAGATGAGCAAGTCATTTCAGTCTACATCCAAGAGGCCTAGAGAGTTCTCTATGAGATCTAATTTTTCAGCCGGGAATTCTAACCAAAATAGAGGTGGAAGATTTATGGATTCAAAAGCTCAAACCACTTCGATTGCGAGTGTTGGTAGTATTCAGCGTAATAGACCTGAGTGTCCTCAATGTGGTCGACGTCATACAGGTCAATGTCGAGCGACTGAGATTGGTTGTTTCCGATGTGGTGCACCGGATCATTTCATTCGGGTGTGTCCTGAGATGGTAAAAAAAGAAGTAATACCGAGTGCAAGATCGTAATGCCCCGTTAGAGGCGACCTCGAGAGAAATCCAGGAGTAAGGCGGGAAAAGGTACATTTAGAGATACAAAGAACGAGATCGGATGTTAGAGCACCCGCAAGGACTTATGCTATCCGTACTCGTGAAGAGGCATCCTCCCCGTGTAATTACGGTACATTTTCTCTTCATGATGTTAATGTTATTGCTTTGATTGATCCGGTTCAACCCATTCCTATGTTTGCATGAAATTAATGCCTAGTATGAACATGCCCATAGAGTTTACAAAATTTGTGATTAAAGTATCAAATCCATTTGGTCAAGATGTGTTAGTAAACAAAGTATGTAAAAATGCCCTTTGATGATTAGAGGTTCTTGTTTTCCGATGATCTCATGCTATTGCCATTTGATGAGTTTGATGTGATTCTTGGTATGGATTGGTTAACTGCACATGATGTGATAGTGAATTATGGAAAGAAATTCATTGAGTTGAAATGTGAAAATGGTGAGATCCTTCGGGTTAATTCAGATGAGTCAGGTAGTTCAATTTCCATGATTTCTGTTATGTCTGCTCAGAAATGTTTAAGGAAAGGATGTGAAGCTTATCTTGCTTTTGTGTTGAATACTAAAGACCCAGAGTTGAAAATTGAATCAGTGCCTGTGATAAATGAGTTTCCTGATGTGTTTCCGGAAGAACTACCAGGTTTGCCTCCTATCAGAGAAGTTGAGTTTGGTATTGAATTGATTCCAGGTACCACACCTATTTCTATTGCTCCTTATAGAATGGCTTCGATAGAATTGAAAGAATTGAAAGCTCAGCTACAGGAATTAACTGATAAAGGCTTTGTAAGACCTAGTTATTCACCATGGGGCGCGCCAGTGTTATTTGTGAAAAAGAAGGACGGTTCCATGAGATTGTGCATAGACTATCGGCAGCTTAACAAGGTAACCATAAAGAACAAATATCCATTGCCTAGAATAGATGATTTGTTTGATCAACTGAAAGGAGCCATTGTGTTTTCTAAGATAGATTTGAGATCTGGATACTATCAGTTGCGAGTTAAAGAGTCAGATGTTTCGAAAACTGCTTTTCGAACTAGGTATAGTCATTATGAGTTTCTTGTGATGCCATTTGGTTTAACCAATGCTCCTGCCATCTTCATGGATTTAATGAACCGAATTTTTAGACCTTACTTGGACAAGTTTGTAGTTGTGTTTATTGATGACATCTTGATTTATTCTCGTGATGAGACTGAGCATGCAGAGTATTTGAGAACAGTTTTACAGATTTTGAAAGATAATCAGCTTTATGCCAAGTTTAGCAAAAGTGAGTTCTGGCTACGGGAAGTTTGTTTTCTTGGACACATTGTTTCAGGTGAAGGTATTAAAGTTGATCCGAATAAGATTTCAGCCATTGTCGATTGGAAGCCTCCCAAGAATGTATTAGAGGTCAGAAGTTTTCTTGGTATTGCCGGTTATTATAGACGATTTGTAGAGAGATTTTCCATGATAGCTACTCCATTGACAAGATTGCTACAGAAAGATGTCAAGTTTGAATGGACTGAGAAGTGTCAGCAGAGTTTCGACAAGTTAAAGGTATTTTTGACTAAAGCTCTTGTCTTAGTACAACCAGAACCGGGTAAAGAGTTTGTGATTTACAGTGATGCATCCTTACATGGACTAGGCTGTGCACTTATGCAGGAAGGAAGGGTAATTGCTTATGCCTCTGAGCAGTTAAAACCACATGAGAAAAATTATCCGACACATGATTTAGAGTTAATGCTATTGTATTTGCATTGAAAATATGGAGACATCATTTGTATGGTGAGAAATGCCGAATATTCACCGATCATAAAAGTTTGAAATACTTGATGACTTAGAAAGATCTAAACTTGAGGCAAAGAAGATGGCTAGAGTTGATTAAAGATTATGAACTAGTGATCGATTATCACCCGTAAGGCAAACATTATTCTTGATGCTTTGAGTAGAAAATCGTTATTTGCATTGAGAGCTTTGCACACTAGTTTGGCCTTGTCAGATGATGGTTCTATTTTAGCTGAGTTGAGAGCTAAACCGATATTTCTTGAAGTAATTTGTGAAGCTCAGAATGATGACAGTGAGTTGCAAGCCAAAAGGTTTCATCTTGAGTCAGGTGTAGAGTCTAATTTTCAGATCAGATCTGACGGTTGTTTGATGTTTAGTGACAGGGTATGTGTACCAAAGAATGATGATCTTATTCGGAAGGTTTTACAAGAAGCACATAACAGTTCTTGGTCTATTCACCCAGGTAGTACAAAGATGTATAATGATTTGAAGAAAATGTATTGGTGGAGAGGAATGAAAAGAGATATATCAGAGTTTGTTTCTAGATGTTTGATTTGTCGACAGTAAAGGTGAACATCGTACCTTCAAGTTTATTGCGACTGTATTAGTTTACGAGTGGAAATGGGACCGAGTTACTATAGATTTTGTGACAGATTGCCTTGACACGAGAAAGAAAGATGCGATATGGGTTGTGATTGATAAGTTAACGAAGTAGGCTCATTTTATCCCATTCAGTATGGATTATTCACTTGACAAGTTGGTCGAGTTGTATATTTTAGAGATTGTGAGACTACATGGAGTGCCGTTATCGATTATCTTAGATAGAGATCCGAGATTTACTTTACGGTTTTGGAAGAAATTGCAGGAAGCTTTAGGTACAAAGTTGAGTTTTAGTACAGCTTTCCATCCTCAGACTGATGGTCAATCAGAAAGAGTTATTCAGGTACTTGAAAATATGCTTAGATGTTGCGTATTGGAATTTCAAGGTAGTTGCGAGAAATATTTGCCGTTAATAGAGTTTGCCTACAATAATAGTTATCAATTGAGTCTGAAGATGGCACCTTATGAAGCTTTTTATGGACGTAAATGTCGCACGCCTTTATATTGGATAGAGCTTAAGGAAAATCAAATTTACGGGGTTAATCTAGTCAAAGAAACAGAAGAGAAAGTAAAAGTCATCAGAGATTGCTTGAAAGCAGATTCGGATAGACAGAAATCTTATGCAGATTTGAAAAGAAAAGAAATTGAATTTCAAGTTGGTGACAGGGTATTTTTGAAAGTATCCCCTTGGAAGAAAGTTCTCAGATTTAGCAAGAAAGGTAAATTAAGTCCCCGTTTTATTGGACCGTTTGAGGTGATCGAGAGAGTTGGGCCATTGGAATATCAGTTAGCTTTGCCGACCGAGTTAGAGAAGATTCATAATGTGTTTCATGTTTCTATGCTACGTCGTTATCGTTCAGATCCATCGCATGTGATTTCACAAACAGAGGTTGAGATTCAGCCAGATATGACTTACGGTGAGGAACCGGTACAAATTCTAGCTCGAGAGGTTAAGCAATTAAGGAACAAAAGTATTGCACTTGTGAAAGTATTATGGAATAGGCATGGGATAGAAGAGGCTACATGGGAGCCCGAAGAGATTATGCGAAAACAGTACCCAAACCTCTTTACAGGTAAGATTTTTGGGAAGAAAATCCCTAAAGGGAGAAATATAACATCCCGAAATAAGGCCTAAACAAAATAGTGGTTATGAAACCATGGATCCAAGCTATAAAAGTTTATTATGATTAATTATTATGATTTATCGAGTGATTAAATACATGTGTTAGAGTATTGATAAGAAATTTTATTAATTTCATGCTTAAATTGCCTATTAGGACTTGTTTGCAAAAGTTGCTAAATAGGAGTTCTAATTTATAGAGTACTTGATTGAAATGGGGTTTGAAGTAGGAGTCCTTAAATGGTAATTAGACCATTATATTTTCATGGACAAAATGGACATATATAGGTGGAAAGAACCAAAGTTTTTAATGAAGGGTAATTTAGTCATTTGGTAATAAAAGGAATTAAAAGGAAAAAGATGACAAAATATGCTCATCTTCTTCATTAGGCCGAATTTTCAAGTGGTCACCATAGCTAGGGTTTGTTTCAAGCTTCCAAGCTCAATAGTAAGTGATTCCAAGCCCGCTTTTAATGTTCTTTACATTTTGAAGCCCCGTAGCTCGATTTAGCTTATTCTATCAATAATTCATGCTAGGGTTCATATTTGGAAAAATACCCATAGCTGAAATGTGTTTATTTTGATGTTTTATGATAGAATATGAAGTCTGAAATTATGTTAAACAACTTTTGCTAAGTGATTTTAAGTGAAAACGAGTAAAACGGCTTAATCGGTAAAAATACCTAATATTCATAAGTACAAGTTAGAGTGAGAATTTGATATTTCCATAGAAGGGAAAAATGATCATCATGTCATAAAACATAAGAATAAGGGATAAAGTTTAATTTCTGAGCTTTGGGGCAAATGTGTAAATATGTAAAAGTTTAGGGGCAAAATTGTAATTTTGCCAAAGTTAAGAGTTAAGGACTGTTTTGATGAATGTGAGTATTAAATAAGCTAAATTTGCTATTATAGATCAAGAAGAATGAAATCCAGAGTTAAATCAAGGAAAGAAAAAGATAGAGGACTAAATCGATATAGTTGATCGTATTTTGTTTCGAGGTAAGTTTATGGTAAATAAATGCAATATTCTATTATTTTACATTTAATACTGTTAAATTCTAGTATTTACATATTTATTCTGTAAATTTATTATTTAAAGACTCAAGTATGAATCAACGGAAAAGTTATCTTAGAAAGTTATCTCAGAAAGTTCCGGTTGAACCTTAGGAATGTGTAGGATACAAATGTCATGACATTAGGGTTTAAGGAAATCATGTAAGACCATGTCAAGACATGGCATTGATATGTTACTATAAGGCAAAGGTCCCATAAGACCATGCCAAGGCATGGCATTGGTGAGTTCATAAGGCAAGGATACCACGTAAGACCAGTGTCAAGACATGGCAATGGTTAAGTTTCATAAGGAAAGGTACCCGCGTATCCTTAGTATTCCAAGTGGTTCAATGGGAAAATTCAAAGAGTATACCAAAGTAAAGGTAAGACAAGTTCAAGCTAAAAAGGTAAGGTAAGGCAAATTCATGTTAAAAGGTACAGGTAAGAATACAAGTTTAAGTATATTGAGTTAAAAGCTTAAGTGATCTTGATAAGAAAAGAATAAGATAATTGATTAAGAATGTTGTTATTTATTTACATGTAAACTTACTAAGCTTTATGCTTACTCCCATTCTTTAATTTTTTTTTTTATAGTATTACAAGCCAACTCGAGAATCATAAAGACGTCGGAGATTGTTACGCACTATCAAAGGATTATATTGGTATTTTGTGACTCGAACGTTTTAAGTTATGACATGTATAGGGACTTAGCCATTTTGTGTGTATGTCCTTATGATATGGCTTAAGATTGGCTTGTAAATGTTTGGTAATGATTAGCCAGGTTAATTAAGAACATGTTTTGGATGCTATGAAATGCCTAGTTGATAGTTGTTTTAAAGAAATTATGTAATTATATGCAGGGGAACAGTTTGGACAGCAGCAGTGACGTGATTTTGAAAAATCACCAAAACTAGTAGAAATGGAATTATATTGGCCATGAGATATAGAATTAAAGCTTATTGAGTCTATTTTTATAAAAAAATAATGGTGTAGGAAAAAGAGCTGTATATTATGAGATAATTGATTTTTAGTACAGAGGGGTCAGAACTGTTGGTCTGTGTAACAGGGGAGACTTTAACTAATAAACTGTACTAATTGGCCACACCAAAAATTTTGGAAAAATTATAGTAAGAATATATATGAGTCTAGTTTCAGAAAAAATTTACGGATCTAGATTTCGAGTTTCGTAACTCAAGTTATAATTGATTTACTTAACATGACACAGATGGACAGTTTCAATTTTTATGCCCCAAATCAGTAAGTTAAGTTTAGTAATGCCTCATGCTCGACTCCGGCAACGGTCTCGGGTAAGAGGTGTTACAATATTTTCAAGCTTACAACATAATTTTTTCAGAAAAAGGAAGCATTGCATAGCATAGAGGGGCATTGCCTGCAAAACTGATTTAATAAAGACCTCCTTACCACCCATTGATAGATAACGTAGACTCCACCCTTCAACTCGTTTTCTGAATCTATCAATGAAATTAGCAAAAGCCCACGTTTTCCTTCTACCCACCATCATCTGCAAGCCTAGATACTTTTCAGGGCTTGAGGCCACCCGAACCCCCAATAATCTTGTAATGTCCTCCTTGACCTCGTCGCTCACATTGGCACTGAAATAAATTAAGGACTTGTCATAGTTCACCCTCTGCCCTACGCTCAGCTTATACTCTCCAATGACTTCACGAACCGTTCTAGCCCCATCATATGTAGCATCTCCAAAAAGAATGCAATCATCTGCAAAAAACAAATGGTTAATAGAAAATCTTCCTCTACTAATAGATGCACCCCCTATACAACCTCTCTGCTTTACATCTTCCAAAAGAGTAGAAAAGCTCTCAGCACAAATCTGAAACAGATAAGGGCTGAGAGGATCTCCTTGTCTCAGTCCTCTTGATGGTGAAAACCAATCACTACTCATACCATTAAGGCAAACAGAATAGGACACTGAGCATACACATATCATGATTAGGACAACCCAGTCGTCATGGAACCCCAAAGACTTCATCATCCCTGCTAGAAAATCCCATTCCACTCGGTCATACGCCTTACTCATGTCTAACTTAAGAGCAAAATTCCCTTTCTTACCACGCTTTTTCATCTTAAGAGAATGAAGAACCTCATAAGCGATCAACACGTTATCTGAAATAAGTCTCCCTGGAATAAATGCACCTTGAGTTTCGTTAATACAATCACCCAAAATCTCACTCATGCGATTGACCAAGACTTTCGCAATAATTTTATAAATAACGTTACAAAGGCTTATGGGTCTGAAATGAGACATATTTTTTCGGCTTTTCAATCTTTGGGATCAACACAATGCGTGTTCTATTAATATCACCAATTTCTATCTGCCCATTCAGAATAACGAGACAATAACTAGAAATATCCGGTCCAACTATATGTCAGTATCTTTGCAAGAAAATTACAGTGATCCTGTCAACCCCGGGAGCTTTCAAAGGCGGCATCAATTTTACTGCATGACAAATATCCTCTTCCGTGAACTGCTTAAGTGAGGACTCATTCATACTTGCAGTAACTCTTTTTTCCACAAGTCCAAGTAGATGCTCATCCGATCCCACCTCAGAGGCTGAAAAAAGCTTTTCAAAATAATCCGAGGTAATCTTAACCATCTCCTCAGCCGCTGTATACCTTCTACCAAACTCATCTTCCAATTCATAAATTCTACCTCGAAATTGACATTGGCCGAAAATCTTGTGAAAAAAACGGTATTTTGGTCACCATTCTTTAGCCAATTAACACGGGCCCATTGCTCCTAAAATAACTCTTCCTTATCGGCCTCCAAATTAAGCCCCAACTGGATCTCTGCAATTTCGCTAAATTATCATCTGAGATATCTTGATTATAAAGGCAATTCAATCTTTCCTCTAAACAAACACGATTTCTCTTTTCTTCTCTGCTTCTGGTTTTGCTCCAATTTTGCATTTTATGACCCATAATCTCAAGCTTGTTTGGTATGCTCCCATCTGAATCATCCCACCATCTTCTAATCATTCCCTCAAAAGAACTTTCTAAACAACATTTAGTCTCAAAACGAAAACTCTTTGCATTGTTCCTTTGATCATTCCGTTTTCCTCCCATGGTATCTAGAAGAATAGGACAGTGATCAGAAAATGAGTGATTCAAATGTTCAACCTGATAACTTGGAAAAAGCTTCATCCAATTAAGCATAGCAATTCCATGGTCCAAACGTTCTCTTATATTTGTAGAACTGACTCTTCGTCTTTCCCACGTGAACCATCGGCCTATGAAACCGAGATCGTTAAGATTACATTCCTCTAAAGCCATTCGAAAAACTAGCATCTGACGTTATGATCAAAGGCGTCCCCTTTTCTTCTCAAAATAATTAGCGATCTCATTGAAATCCCCTAAGACAACCCAAGGGATATTATGGACGTTCTCTTAATTGTCTTGAACCTCAACATCAACATGAAAGGAAGAGAAGCTCTTAAGACAAACCAACAAATTCCCTTTCCAACCCAGTGACAATCCACCTCTAGAGCCCATCGCCCCAATATCAATGCCATTTTCAAAACCGCATTTCAATCTGACCAATTCCATCTTCTTAGCACTTAATTTTGTTTCAATAAGAAACAAAATTCGGGGATTAATGGCTCGCAGCTTATTTTTGAGCTTTATAACAGTCCACGGTCTCCCCAAACCACGAACATTCCAGCTTAGGATTTTCATTGCTCCCGGCTACTCTGGTCACCAGAGCTAGCCGATAAAATTAACGAACCATTCCCAACGTTTGAAACCAATGAGACCGATGGACCTTCCACAATCCTCTGCCGTTTCTTACCTTCCAAAATTGTAAGTGGGTCATTTTCATCTTCTAAGACCAAATCCATAGGCCCATTCGTTACCCCTTCATTAATCAAATTCTCTTTGCTCCAATTACTCCCCTGAATTTGCCCATTAGAGATATACTGATGATTGACTCCCAATGGAATTAATTTGGGATTCACAATCCGAATCAAATCCAACTTAAGCAAATATATTCGAACTCGATGCAGCCCATGAATACCTCTGTTAAATGCGACTATATGCGCTTAGACACGTATTGAACTTGTAAGGTAGCAAGCAACAATTTCCTTGTAACTTTTACCATGGTTAACTTGCCTCAAAGGTCCTTGTATTATAGGAATTAGATCAAAATAGTCCTTATATTATTAAATGGTTCAATTTAGTCCATATAATATTAAAAAGAATTAAATGAGTCCAAATGGTAGTAGAGATAACATTTACTATATAAAAAAGGCTTGAAAATTATTATTTAATTGTAGTTCAATTCCAAACAAAAATTTTATTTGTAGAACCATAAAACTTTAAAGATATTAACTCGCTAAACACTAAATGATATTTTAAAATAATAAATGTTAACTCTATTGAGTATTCCAATTTAACCTGATTTGATTATTTTTAATAATACATGGACTAAATTGATACATTTAATAATTGGGGGACTAATTTGAGAAGATCCCTATAATAGAGGGACCTCTCAAACTACATTCACCCTTTTACCAATATTGGCTGACACATTTCAAGGTAATATTTTGTTTCTATATCCATTGAGATTTATATTACTAACTATATTAATATATTACAAGATATCTTCAATAATAGACCTTTACATCGAGTAATATTCAGCATGATCTCGACCCTAAAACAAGCCATACCAGTTATTTAACACACCAAATAATAAGCTAAAGCTAAAAACATGCTGTGCGGAAGCTAACACATAGATTTTCCCTTTCAGGTTTTTTATCAAGCAGCTGATCTTCTTGCCCGTCGAATGAAAGATAAGATATAAGCACTCGGCAATGATTTTCTATACAAGCTTTTGCGTCCATGTTTTTTATTTCCTTGCTGCATAACATACAAGACCAAAGCTAAATCAAACTAATTTGATGCAAATAAGGCTATGGTAAGTGTTTCATTATTTATCTAATCGTAATTCGTTGTTATGTAGTTTAAAGCTAAAAATCACCTGGAAATGGAATGTAGGATTTGAACCCTTTGATAGCATCGAGAACCCATCACGGACAGGCACTGGGAAAAGAAATTACCCATTAGAGAAAAAAAATATATAAACACTTTTGATTAACAAAAATGTGCCCTTTCTTTTGTGTTTTTGTTTTTTTTTACCCAATGTTGAATCAGAGTCACTTTCGTCACAATTTGATTTGAGAGATGGACTCTTAGATAGTGAAGGCTTGTCGGTACAAGTGAAGAAAAAAAGTGGGACTCCTTCGGTGTCAAGTTCATGCTTGTTTACGAGCTTTCCAGGAATTCCAGAAATGGTAGCCCTGGAAATGGTTAAAACCCATAAAGCCAATGTCTATAAATATATGTTTCTTCAGGTAATATGAAGATTGAATTTGAGCTGATGGTACCTTGGGTTTTCATTTGATTTCTCTACAGCTGCTAATGTTGCTATCAGGATTTTGAAAAGAGAGAAAAAAAACAAAACAAAACAAATGATTAACATAAAGAATTAGAATTGTAAAGCAAACATGAATAATAGAGGCGATTAGGAAACCTACGTGCAGATAAATAACGCCGGTTATGTCTTGGCAAAATGGGGTTCCATTTGACTCTGGTTAGAGCAAGCTTGTGAGCAAATTGTTGGCATGAGAGAAGTCTCTGGTAGAACATCAAACAAGTCGTATGTAAATAAAATGTAAATGCCAAAACTCAATAAATCAAAGTTAGATATATATATATATATATCTGTGTATATATGTATACTGACTTGATGGAGGCAATTGATGCGGAGCTCAGCCTCGGAAAATGAATGAGTCTGGGAAATGGAGTGATTTAGATTGGCAGAGACGTTTCCCAGATGATCAACGAAAGTGACAACTGCCTTGCATAGGTATTCTTTTGTGTTTTCCACCACACTGCAAATTACCAAACATTTATTTATTTAATAATTTTAATTAATAGTCTGGGACTTTCTTCAACACCAGCTAAAAAAAATCGATTAAATCTAGAGTTACTGGAATTGAGCATTAAGATGCTAGAATTCAATTCGCTTGACAGTCCAAGCTTGGCTCAACAATGGCTAGTACCTGAAGGAAAACTAAAGAGAAGCTAAGCCAGTAACTCAACCATGAAAGAGGTTGGCTTGAGTGGTTAGAAATGAAGGAAAACTTACGTTTTCTTCTCTTCAGAGTTTAAAAATGTTGTTTCACAGTAATCCGCAGCGCAATAAAGCTGAGACCGCAAATCTCTCAGTTCCTGTAACCATAAAAAAGGAAGAAAGAAGAGAAAGAAGCATTAATATGGAATTTTTGTTCAATGAAAGCCACCCCCAACCTAAAAAATAGAAGAAGAAAGAAACCTGGAGAGACTTGTCAAAACGAAAGCCTTGGCCTGAATTATCATCTTCTTTCTTCGGAGAAGAAAACATTTCAGTTACATGCATTCTTCTCTTAGTTTCTTGTGTTCCAAAAGTAGAGCTAACTGATGATGATGGTCACCAGTAAGTAAGGATAGGATAGCTGAGCTAAATTTAAAAGCTAGTGAAGATAATGAAGGAAGGGATCCATTTTGTTCTTTTAAAAATCCTCTTGTCGATATTCAACAATTTTGAATTTCTCCTGATTAAAAGTTTGAACGAGAGAGAAGATAGATAGAGAGGTTTGGGGTGTGTCGATTGAAATAGTCCCAAACATATAGTCATTAAAGAGAGATTCTCTTTAAGCCGATCTCTCCATGGCACGAAGGGGACGTACGATAGGAAGATGACAAAATTGCATTGCAGCCCCGTGATCTTGTGTTTCTTACCTTTTTCTGGAAAAAGGCCGGTTACTTACTGACAAAACTAGTTCCTGCCATTGCCACTCACCTCATTTACCATTTCCACTGTATATGTGTACATGTATATTATTAGTAAAGTTAGCTGTTCCTCTATTAAATTTTTTTACTTATTATATAAAAAGTAAATTAATTATTTATATTAAAAAATTTATTCATTTTTACTATTAAAAATTTTAAAAGTAAAAATGAATAGAATTTACAATCAATTTATTCATTGATCTTATTTACAAAATCTAATTTGTCTATTTTTTCTGTAAAGAGTAGTGGCAACAGGGTGGAGCAAGGTGGATTTTTGCCCACCTCAGCCCAACTCGATATTCCATCGCCATACCCCAACCTCGAGAGAAAAAAATTGAAATGGGAGTAAAGGTGGTAAAATAATATTGATAGTGATAAAAGTGTAAAGTTTTTAACCTAATTAATATTAAAAAGATAATTTTGTAAATATCTTAGGGACGAAGCATGCTAGACACGATCTCGACCGGACTTGAAACCTGTTTCTAAGAAAAAAAGCTTGACTCTATCAAGTCGGATTAACTCAAAACCTGTCAATTTCAAATTTTTTTATCATTTCTAATTAAAATACTAAAATAAAATATCATAAACTCCATTATACTTTTACAATATAGTGTTAAATATGTGCACCCATTATACTTTTACAATATAGTGTTAAATATGTATCCGCATATACACAAGGTTCTTCCTTCTCAAATACGTTAGTTTGGTATAAAAGTATAACATTAAAATAAGAAAAATTGCAGACACTAAAATTGGGCATCAATTTTGATAATCAAATGTCATTTTCATAGATATTTACTTTTATTTAACCCTCAACTTTTAAATAAGAAAAAATATATTTAAATTCATTTTTATTATTAAAATAATCATAACTAAACTAAAAATAAATCCGTAATATTTCCCTAATATTATATAAAACCAATTATGATAAACCGAGATTCTTGTGCTTCTCTCCATCTACTCCTTGTAGGATTCATTTGTTGGCGAATCCATTTTTTTCTTTCTTTGATTTGCTTATCGGGTCTCGAACCTCGAGGTTTAAGAAGCACCTAGCCATCGAAGACATGGCGAGAGCTAGTCCATTTTTGTCCTTTCTTTATGCTTAGTCATGGGGAACTTTCCAATAAATTCTATGATCATTAGTTTATTATTATTGGTGAAAGAAAGAGTAAATACATGTTAAGGAGAGAAAAAAAGGGCGAACAAATCGAGACACATCGGTCATTACCGACCTTGTCTAACATTGGAGGAAGAAGACAAGATGAATTGATATAATATGCAAACTATTCCAGGAAAAAACAAAATGTTACCTCTTATTATATTTTCATTAACAGAATTCATGGTGTGCCTGCCAGCATACATCCCACCTGAGATGAGTGGTTAATTAAATTCATTAGCTAATTATCTGATTTCGCATGTGATTCACCGACAAAAGATTGCTAAGCTAGACGACATTTTAACAGATATTATATATATACACACATGTAAATTGCGACTATGGATCAACTGATGTCTTCACAAAGATGGATAATCTATTAACATAACTAGAGGGCCATTTTAGGCATGAGAACTAGATACGGGTATATCATGTCCAATTCTTCCATGAAAAATTTCATGTATTTAAACGAACCTTAAGATGTAATATTCCCATATTTATGTCTAGATATGCTTCGGATATATAGGAATCTAACATAGATATTTCGAATAAAATGAGAGCCGGAAAAAGATAGTAGGCCATAGCAGATAACAAAGAGCCTGAAATGTTTCACTTAAGAAGAATGATATACATATAAACAATGATAACATTAATGGCTGAGACAACCCCATTTTATATAAAACAAAACCAAAAAAAAAAAAAAAAAAACCCTAAAAAATGGATTAAGGTCCACCCCGCAGGTGTTTCCGATCATGAATCACCAAATAAGCACTAGTCATCTCTTCTATAAGCCACATACTCCATGAAGAAACATAAAATTGCTATTAATGAAACTCCTAGCATCTAAGAACAGAAGCTAATGATGGTCATTGACATGTAGGCTATTAAGTTACTATGTGATTTACAACGGTATAAGCTCTAGCTATATTTGAGGCAAAAGCAAAAAAGATAAATATACAATCAATAATGGCAGAAATTCGTCTGAGCACTAGTCCTACAGATGATGCCCACGATCACCCTGATATTGCATCAAAACTAAAGGTGGAGTGAACAGTGGAATAGTGCAGTGAACTGAGGGTTCATACCTCAGGCCAACTGTGGGGTCATTACATCTGTTTGGCTGGTTTAGATTTAGCATCCCCATTTCCAGGAAAGGGTGGAACTGTAGGGAGATCATTATCAGCAGTCGTTACCACAGCAGCCGTCTTAGATGTTCTCACTGTAGGTGAAAAGAAAGTTTTCGGAACTCCATAGTTATCGAATCCTTGTTGATTCCCAGTCTCAGCTCTATGGCTGAGTGGGCATCTTTGACTACCTATCTCTATTCTAGCTAATGTTGAACACTGCATTCCTGTGATTGAAAGGAGCAGCATTGTCAAATTACCACTTTTAAGATAGCAAACATGATACACCATGAGATGGATAACATATACAAATTGAACAAGTACACTCTTTGCCACTTCACAGATAGCAATTTACTTCAGCACACCAGGATCAGAGAGATTGCACCTAGCCTTGAAAAGTACAGCAGCAAAGCTGATTGTGCTGAAGCAAACTGTCTCATTCTAGAGAACCCATCAATCATGAACCATGTTTTACATAGGCCATCATACAACAAGCATCCAAAGTTAAGGAACCTATTTCAGATACCTGAGAAACAAAATAATCTACCTCCTAAATTCAAACATATCGACTTTATTTTTCAGGAATCTCCTTCCTTTAGACATATATAAACTGACTATTAATTGGTGTCATTTGGAAATTTTGATAAACCGGTTCTTTCCTAGTTAATGAGGAAGTTTTCATTGTTTGCAAGGATGGTTTCATCATTTGAAATTTCTTCCTTTTTGCTGCATGGAATATAATTTATTAGGAATCGAATTTTCAGAAAAGGGAGTGGGAAACTTGCCCTTTATTTCTCCAAAAGTGATAAGCCTATTAAGACAATCTCGGAACTTTGTCAAAACAACTCTTTCATGCTCTGCATCAATCTCTATCATGCCCTTTCCACAAGGCAATTGTGAAGATGTGCTGTAGCCATCACCCATGATCCCATTAACCGAAGCAGCTGCTGTGAACGTTGTGTCTTGTTCATCACACATCAATGCCAAAGCTCCTGGACACATAGGTCTTCCCTCTGGCATATCAGCAACATCTGTGCAAGAATTCTCAGGGCCAGATTTAACAGCCTGGTTCGCACTCGAACAATTGTCAGCCCTGGTTTTTTCAGCAACAAAATCCTTCTGGCTTTCCAGCCTGTCTTGAGTGGATGATGCAAGGGAAATTTCTGAGTGATCTTCTGCCCCTTCAATCAAACTTCTCTGGTCTAAATGTATACAGAAATTAAAGTAAGATCCATTAGATGAAAAGTTGCAATTCATCAACTTCTTCTGACAGATTCAAAAATAATTGCTAAAAACATAATCCAACTAGTATTTCTTAAAAATACTTGCTAGAACAAATATGGTCTAAACTAAAGTAGAGAAAATATTTACAGAAACAACATCAATAACAATTTTCAGAACATTTTTAAAACAAAGGAAGACTCTTAACTTTAAAAGCTGACATTACATCTTCAAGTAAAACAAAAGTTGTACGAGTAATTTTTCATCACAAAGAAAAAAAATTGTACCATTAATCTCTTTGGATGATTCAAATAAACAGCATTATGCAAATCTTTTTCTATAAGAGAGAAATACATCAGTATACAAAAGTAGATAGAGACGAATATAGCAAAGCAAGTATAAGTTGATGATCATACATGACAACTTTCACTGTGTTCTTGGATAAATAAGCACAAATGATCTTCTGCCTATTCATGAAAAAACGTGAATTAAGCACTGAAGCATATCAGGAACTAGACACTTCAAATTAGACCATAGAATTGAATTGTTTTACAAGCACTCCATATACCTGCAAGTATCTTTGCAGCTTCTCTGGATAGAACTACCAAAACAGAGCAAAGCTCCTTCAAGTCCTGCTTTTGAATAATGTCCGCTAACAGAGACCTTCCACCAAAATGCATGAATTAGTTTCTATAACAAGCAGACTATAAATATCTTTCCGTCAAGACTCTTCATTTACCTATATGATAATTTTGATGGGCCTACTGCAGTACCAGCACGAGAAACTGACATAGAAGACAAGGAAGAGGAGGGAATAGAAGCTCTGATAAGATTTGTCTGATTAACATATAAAGTAAGCAGCATCCATAAGTTTTAGGAGCATAAACTAAAAGCAATGATGAGAAAGCTTTTACACTGACAGTGGCAGGAGAATGAGAACGGAAAAACTAAATTCACTAGCAGAGCACACATTCTTTTCTATCAAAACTGAAGTACTATTGTAAGATTATTCAAATAAGATTTGGAAAGTTTATTCAAAGCGAAGTGCCCATAATTATGCATAGACCTATTTACCTGTTGCAAATGTCCAAGACTGTGAACAGATGGATCCTTGGCAGTTGACCCCAAAAGGAGTTCCTGACTTTTTCTCTTCTTAGACACTGGGGCAGATGCAAAATCAGATGCCTCAATTGCTCCAGTTGTGGTAGCATTTGCTGCCTGCTGGATGTATGCCATATTGTTGGCATATTCACCATGAAATAGAGCCTGTCTCTCTTTGCTCCCCTTAAATTTTTTGCAGCCCATGCATTTGTAGCTTTCGGAGCAAAGAATGTTGGCTTGGAAACACTCACAGTACTTTCTAAGACACCCAGATCTTTTACAATGACATCCTTTGCTGTGCTTTCCCAGCATCAAAATTTCCCCAGCCTCCTAAAGATTATCCAAATTAGTTCATATGAGAATGCCAATTGCAGCAACATTTATCAAATAAAAAAGGCATTCATGTTATACTTTAAATTTTATGTTTTGCTATTTAAAAAAAAAGCTCAGCTCAGGCCCATTTTCCAAGAGTGTAACCATACAGAATTTAGAGAAGAGGATATCAAGTATGTGATAAAATCAACATGGTCATACATTTCAACAGAAGGATATCATTTTAAATGATTCTGTATATTACTATTGGACCATCAATGATTAAAGGGAAAAAGTTATGACCTTGCTAAACGTGTTAACTGAGCCTCATGAAGAATAGCATCCCCAATAATAAAAGAACCAACTAAAAGAACATACAGCTTTTTGTTGAATGAATACTGTAAATTCTATGAGGTAACTTTGTACTTGATAATGTGAAGAGGAAAAAAAAAGAGTTTGACCTGCGTACCTTGTTATCTTTTGCACCATGTGAACTGCTATTAATTTTTGGCCTGAAAGCATTTAGATTGCTCTTCAAGGTTGCTCCAACAGAATCTCGTCTCACAGATTCATACTCAACATTGTTATAACAATTAACACAATTGCACTCATCACAATACATGACAGATGCAAAGCATTCACAGTACCTGACCAAGGCATTGCAATATTAACTTCCTATATCTTATATCATCAGTCATGTTGACTACATTTCAAATGCAAAAAATGGCTCAATCATATTATATAAACAGACAAATCATAAACAAGACAGTCTAAAGATACTACCATCCAAATGACCAGGTAAGCTGATTAGATGCTACTAATAGAAGTCATAACCTATCTCCATCTTTTCCCTCTCACGCACACTTCTCAACAGATCGAACATACAACTACAAAACTAGTTAGTGTGTTGGAACACATTTTTACATCTTTCGTAGACCATAAATTGAATGGGTTAGAAATAAATAGAAGGAAATGTTAGCTTAAGGAAATATTTTAACAGAAGCATCTCTTATCGAAGCATGCCAAGGGTCTGGGCCATTTGGTCGGAGAAAGTGCATTTTTGGAATTGAAGGCATTTTCCTCCTGTTTCTGCCATTTGTAGAGTTCATCTTCTTCTGCACTTGGTAAAGACGGAAATATTCCAAAACCTTGTATTACTTGCACTCTGAAGCTGCTCAAGCCAGACCCATATAATTGTGGAAAAGGTTTAGAAAGGTGATGCAGAACAAACTTAAAAGTTAGGAAGTACCACTTGTCAGGCTGATAAAATGTGACACTAGATTCAGCTAGGGGCTAGTGATACAGAAATGGATATTGTGAGAAATATCTCTAAGAACTATTGTTAACTAACTCATTGTACTTACAGTTTTAGACACCGAGAATGTTTACAGTTAGATTGCTTCTGCTTCTTTGGAGCCCCATCATTTAGTTCATTTGGTCCTGTTTTAGCTTTTAGGGATTCTGGTTTTCTGAAGAGAGCAAGAGATAAGAAAAATAATACATTCTTCAATAAATACAACAAATATTTGAGAAAATCAGCATTAATAATCACAAGAAGCATTTCATCTGCGCTTTAAGATTAATAGACATCATTAATCAGGAACAGCAATGCTGAATACATCCTCGGTTGAGGGGTAAGAAATATGACCATTACAATAAATAAGTCGCGAATAATAGAAAGAACTATTCTTTGGCACACAAATTGACAGAAAAAAAAAAAAAAAAACCCGAAGCTGATAAAGCAACGGATATATTCCTTTACTCCAAAACAATGCTCAATTTGAAAGAGAAAATGATGAAAAAAAAAAAACAATTGAACTTCAAGAGATCAGTTCCAAAAGAAACCAGATATTCTGTTCTGTGATCAGACGGAGAAAATAGTCAAAAACTTCGTAAAATGAAATACAAAATTCACCAGAATTTGATTCAAACATAACTGAAGGTTGATACTAAAATGTTAATTTTGAATTATTTAAAAACATAATGTCAATCAGGACATGGAAGACCGTAACCCAAGCTTCCTTACTGTGTACACTCCCGGAAAGGGGGGAAAAGGAGCTTTTATCAAACAAAAGATTAATCTACAGAATAACACGATAAAAGGAAAAAAATTCAAAAGTTTTGATAGCAAAAACTTACACAGCACTTGACGATGCTGTAGTTAGAGGATGAGATTGCCCTGCAGCCAGCCGCTACCTGTTGCTTTATCTGTTGCTGCTGTTGCTGATTAACTGAAGCCGCAACAGGCGACCACGAAGCGACATCCATCCCTTGTTTGGATTGCGGGTTTTCTGGGAAAACTACAGCAACGGCAGAAATCCCGCCAAAACCGGCCGTAAAATCGAGCTGCCTTGCTAGCTTCTTCGCCGGAAAATCCGCCGAATCAGATTGTACTTTTTTTTGGCGGGAATTGGTCTCCTTTTCCTTCCCCCAGTCAAGTTCCAATATGTTCCCAATGATCCTACACAGCCACAGCTCAAAATCACCAAATAATATCACAAATTGCCTTGAATCACCTCAAATTCACCCACTTTAATATACAAATTCCAATCTACAATCTCGAAAGCCTCAAAATACAAAAATATCCGTGATTTCCCGAGCTCATCACTATTTCCACCGAGGCGTGCCAAAAAACAAGAGGCGATTTTTAATTTTTGTTGGTGTGTTCTTTCTTTCTCCTTTTCCCCTTCGGTTCTCCTCCCTCTCGCTTGTAAAGTTTTGAATTTCTTTTTCTTTATTGGTTATTGAACGTGAGATTCGCGTGGTTCTCAATCCGACGGCTTATATTGAAAGTATTAATCTGATGGATGAAATTCACAGTAGTGAGTATGGTGAGTTAGTGACCGTTGGATCCAGTTAAACGCAAGGTTTCCACTAAGGAGCTGTGGGTTAAGTAAGTGAGATAATGATTAAGGAATGAGAGTAGGGACAACTCATGTTTTGACACTTGGAGGATTATATTGTGGGAGTTATGGTTGAAAAAACCATAACGAAAAGATCGTCGTGCTAAAGACAGACAGATATAATGGCAATACCTTTTTTGTTTTGAGGACTTTTAGTCAACCCAAGTCAAATTTTAATTTCAATTATTTTTAAAACATAGCCACTGCTCTAACAAAGATCTTCATGTCAAAGGCCGACAGATAATGGAATGTGACTTATACTTTCAAGTCGCCGTATCAGCGACTTCCATCTTTTTTCTTTGGCACCGCCCGCACTTAGTTTTGTTGCATGCATAATTCGCTGCTATTAAATAGTTTAGTTATCGGTCAATTGTTTTAATAGAATATCTAAATCTTAATTTTCAAAAACAGTTTAGGTTGGAATTATTATTGCCGTACCAAAAAGTATATTATGTTTTTAATTTAATATTATTATTGTGTTATTTGTTGTTTTTAACTTTCTTTTTTTACCTACAAATAATAATAAACACTATCATATTTTAAATTTATTTGAATAAAAATAAAAATTTCAGTTAATTATTTTTTAAAATATTTGATTTAGGTAACGATTAAAAATTTTAATCAAATAAACCATTTAAATACTTAAATTTAGTCTTCCTTTATTGAAAATGACTTATTATTAAAAGTTTAAAGAACTTTTAATCGTTCCTTAGATAAAATATTTTCTTTTGAAGGCTTATTATAATATGTGTAGCTTTTAAAAACCTTTGAAAAATATTAAAAAAAGTTAATTGTAACTATCATAGGTGTTGCAAAATTGTGGAGTCAATTCAGAATTCACTCTTCTTTTACCCTTTTGCTGGCATCTTTAAAAAGCACATAATCTTTTTATCTTTAATTACATTTCTGACATAATGTTATTCATAACTTTACATCTTTTAGCAATTGTTTCACCCCTTAACTTAATGGATAACTCTTTTAATTTTCTTTGATAATAGCAATTGTAATGTATTATTCTGTGCTCGGAAAAGTTTAGAATTGATAAAATATTTCAAAATTATTAACATATGATTTAAGCAATTTGATGTAACATTTATTGAGATTACAAAATCTTTTGATACTCTGATGATTTACACACAAACTAAAAGCAAAGATTGATCTTATTTTGAATTGGATAACGATAATATTATAAATCAACTTAATTCTATCTTTACCATCTACCTCTTGGAATACGTTTGTATCAAATAGGATATTATTCCAATTTTGTTCTTGATTTGCTTGCATTGGTTGGAATACGTTTGTATCAAATAGGATATTATTCCAATTTTGTTCTTGATTTGCTTGCATTGGTTGAAACGGTAATACAAATGCAAATTGAATTGTTAAACAAGCTAAAATTGAGTATTCTATGACCGGTTTTTTCTCCCTCAGATGAGCTTGCAGTAATGCTTGCTGTGTAATTGTTGGATGTTACGGAACAGTTTAACGACCTTTATATTTTCGTTATGTCTGTTACTTCTTTTGTTGTTAAACGCCGCGTTTTATTTCTGTTTTCATTTTAGTTACACGGTGCGTTTTGTTGTCAACAACACTGTTATTGAAACGGTGTGTTTTAGTCCATTATTGCTGATAGGATGAGTTTGTTATTTGGTTACCATTTATATACCTGTAATTAAAGGTCAAAAACGGTTATGAAGTTTTGAATCAGAATTTCAGTATTTTCTCTTCTTCTTCTTTCTCTCGATTTCTTCTCTTCTTTTCTCTATTTTCTACTGCTTCAGATCCGTTACGTGACATTGGGTCCTGCAATGAATAGGGCAGTTTTTTTTAAAATAAATAAATGAATGTTGCTGTTTAACAAAAGAAAAAAGTTAAAATTATAAACAATCCAACATGAAAAATATTTTGTCCCAAGCACCGACCTTCATGTGACAGTTCTTATTTCCTCTAGATCACGTGCAGGATGAAGTTAGAATAATTTTTAAAATTAAATAAAATTTTAATTTTTATAATTTATATTTTTATAATTTATAAATAATTAAATTAAATTTTTATAATTTAAAAAAGATTAAAATATAATTTTATTTTTATTAATTTAAAATTTTAAAAAAATTTAAAAACTTAAATAATAATTTTATATTCTAAGAGTAAGGTCGGGGCCATGTGAACTCTCCTTTGCCCCTGATCACGTGACAGGTATTTGATATATAAAAGACAAAAATATTAAACCACCATACCTTAAGGGGCGACGTTTTACCCACGGTCTTCTTTATTGCTGGAATAATAATTCAAATTGTCTACACTATCGCCACCTTTCTTCTGCAATGACAGTGATAAACTAGAAATTCCCATACACGAAATGTCCAAGTTACCCCAATCTTCATCTTCTTCCAGCAACCTGTCACTTTCCATTTTAGGATAGGTGTCGTCACCGAATCAAACTCCCCCAACCCGCTTTTTCTGGAATCACGTTTTTTTCGAAACTTTAATTTGTTTTTTAGCGGCTAATAATTAAGTTGATTAACTTTTTAATTTTAATTAAATCAAAAATAGCTTTAATTAAGTATCGTATTAGTATGCTTGTCTATTTATTGTGCTTTAATTCAGTTCATTTTTTCTAGAAAAAGAGAAAAACTATTGCCTGTGCTCTGTTTCTTTAATTAAGAGAAACCTTCTTCCTTCCCCTCAGTCCCCACTCATCACAATCACAAACCTCCTCCCCCGGCGCACGATAGCTCGTAGACGTACCTTCTTTTTTCTTGTTTACGTTTTTATTTATTTATAAATAACTGGAAGCTCTGTCTCTTTTTTCGCGAAATTTCTGTACCTTACAGTAAAAGTGTCATCAAAATTCTTGGACGATTACATACGGCAGATCTATCAAATCATCTTAAGCAAGGTGGATTAAATTTTAGCTTTTTGATCGAATATTAGCTTGTTTAGCGTTCATCTTCGTTTGATTCCTTTTTTACGACTAGCATTTCTTTGTGCGGTTTCTGCTGTTATTTGAATTTTCTTTTAATGAATGTTGATTGTATTTGTATTGATTTGAAGGTGATTTATTTTAATTTAATAGTTTTAGTTTTATCTAATTTAGAGATCCTCTGTTTTTCCTTTTCCTTCCGTGTGATTGTTTAGAAAAATTCAAAGGAAAGAGAAAAATGAAGTGAGCGTTTTAACGTAATGGTGGAAGTTAGCCTAATTTTCAGGTTTTTGGTGCCAATTTAAATTTCTGG
Organism: Gossypium rotundifolium; assembly: GCA_025506655.1. NCBI lineage: Eukaryota > Viridiplantae > Streptophyta > Magnoliopsida > Malvales > Malvaceae > Gossypium > Gossypium rotundifolium. The sequence continues at coordinate 196,526,646 of CP106734.1, read as the reverse complement.
TGTCAAATTAATTGAAATCGGAGTAAGATAATTTTTTTGTTATTATTATGATGCCAACAAAGAATTGTTTGCTTTTTATTTACGCTATATGCAAGTGCAATCTAAACGTCTAATTTTAGCATATTGGTCGATTTGGTTGATGATTTTGTTTAATTTGTCTGAGTGTTGAAAATAAATTACAAGATGTTGAGCTTGAATCTGTTTTTCTTTTAGATTAGAGTTCTATAGGGGAAAATAAACAGAGATTTTTATGTTAATGTTCTATGATGATGAAGGAAATTAATTTTTCATGTTAAAATGCTAACTTATCGCAACTTGCAATGTGCCAGTACGATCTTTACAAATATACGCAAGTTTGAGCGATAGAAGGCCGGAGCTGGCTGCTCTAGTTTGGGATGTGGGGTCGTCACCGTGAAGCATTCTCAATGTACAAGAGGATGCCATCAAGAGATCATTCAACTCTAGTTGATGATGTAGAAGAGAATTCAGGTAAAGTTATTTATGATAGACAAGCTGAGGGGTCTGCATAGCCATGTTTGTGGAGTTGTTAGACCCAGAACCAACTTGAGTTCGATTCTAATTGCCTGAAGTGCTTGACGGTATTGTTCCCTTGAGATAGGTGCTTTCCAAATTTGTGTACGGAAAAATGTTAACCAATGGAAAGATTTTGGAATTTTTTTTGTTCTTCTTTTTCAATTTACTCTTCATAAATTTGCATTCAGTTATCCGCAATTGGAAAAACAGATTAAAAGATTGCAGATATTTAACTATATCGAAATAATTCCTGGATATTTGTTGCTTGAATAACTTCTTTTAGATTATTATCAGCTTTCAAGTAACTTTAAGATACTTTTATGCTTAATTTTTGTGTTTGTTTAGCTCTCTTACAGAACAGCATGGACGTGGAAACTACAAATCCTTCATGGTTGCTTTCCTTTCCGCATGTAGTAGTTGCGACCATATCTTCACTCCTATTTGGCTACCATCTTGGGTTTGTGTGCTATCTTAAACTGTCATCTTCATATCTTCCTTATTTTGCTTTTATTATTATTATTATTATTATTCTCACAACAATATTAGATGTTTATGATTTGCATGTTGGCCATTTTATACAGGGTGGTTAATGAACCACTTGAAAGCATCTCTATAGATTTAGGTTTCAGGGGCAATACTCTGGCTGAAGGTGACATTTTTTTTTCCTTTCCATTTTTTTCCTCACTTCTGCATCTGGAGCCTAGACTTATTACAACATGTTAAATTTAGGTCTGGTGGTGAGTACTTGTTTGGGTGGTGCCTTTATTGGATCTTTGTTCAGTGGTTGGATTGCTGATAGTGCCGGGCGTCGTAGGGCATTTCAGTTGTGTGCTCTTCCTATGATTATTGGTGCTGCTACAAGGTGATATACATTGCCAATGAAATGCTTCAATGAATCATTTTCAAGCTATGCCCTGTATTTTATATCCTAATACTGCAACAATAGATTTTGGTTTAAATTTGACACCCACTTTTTATCGTTTTACTTTGTTATAGTGACATTTGTTACTTTTTAATTCTCAAAGAAGATAGATTAGATATAAAATTTTACACTTGAGACAAAATTATGTTTGACAACAAATTTACCATCTTGATAAAGTAAGAATAGCTTGTAGCCTAGGACCTTGATTGGTAGACCTTTTCTTCTGTTTTGACCCGCTATAGTTATTTCTTCTAAAGCCTTGTTTGTGGAGAGATCATGTTTTAAACTATTTAATATATGTGTTGATTGGAGAACCTTTTATTGTCTTTATAATCTTTTGGTTACGTGCTGTGTTCTCCATACAATTCTATTCTTTCTGTTTCACTTCATAAATTTGAATTCATAAGATAGGACTCTGACAAACAAATTTCGTTTTAGTGCAACAACAAGAACTTTGGCGGGTATGCTCATTGGAAGGTTCTTAGTTGGGACTGGAATGGGAATTGGTCCACCTGTTGCTTCTCTTTATTTGGCAGAGGTATTCATGCTGTTAATTTTATGTTACACCAATCATTGAATATATAGCATACTTTATTCTTGCATGAATGTAAATTGTTCTTTGTCATCTGATTTTATGTACTCAATTTAGGTTTCCCCTGCTTCTTTAAGGGGAACTTATGGAAGCTTCATCCAGATTGCAACTTGTCTGGGACTTATGGGGGCTCTGTTTATTGGTATCCCCGTCAGAGAAATTGCTGGCTGGTACGAATCATGCTCTAGGCATCACAGTATCTGTTATATGTTTCTTGTCAGACTTATTTTGCATAATTTGCTCAGGTGGCGCATTTGTTTTTGGGTCTCAACAGTTCCTGCTGGAATACTTGCATTTGCTATGATATTTTGTGCTGAAAGTCCACATTGGTTATACAAGGTTTGCTCTCTGGTTTGCATGTATTGTAATATCTGATTTTATGTCTGAATATATAGTTTTTAATGTCTTTCTGTATGTGTGTTACTTCTCACTTTTATAGATGCAATTTATTGGTTAGAATCACTACCAACTTTCTTTGGACCCTTTCTGTCATGCTATTTTTATTCTTTCAACTTTTCCATATACTGTACTCATTCTTCTATGGAAAATTTTTGAAGATGTCCCCATCACCTCTAACATGTAATCACATGCGATAGAAACAGATATTTAGTTTATTAAAGCTCATGCTGAAGTAAAATTATTATGCTATCCTCGTTGTGTCATCAGAAAGGTAGAAGTGCTGAAGCAGAAGCAGAGTTTGAGAGGCTTTTAGGTGGATCACATGTCAAATATGCCATGTTAGAATTATCCAAATTGGACAGAGGGATGACGCAGATACCGTGAAACTGTCAGAGTTGCTCCATGGCCGCCATTTTAGAGGTAGATATTTACCATTTCTTGCTATGCTTTAAAAAATGCCGAGTATTTTTGGGGTCTACAGCTGTTGCTTCCTGTTCTGCTTTGCTTCTTTCCTTTTGGGTTTTGTTATTCATGTTCTCCTTTTGCAGTTGTTTATATTGGGTCAACCCTATTTGCTTTACAACAGCTATCTGGTATAAATGCCGTGTTTTATTTCTCTTCGTCGGTATTTAAAAGTGCTGGAGTACCATCGGATGTTGCAAATGCATTGATAGGAGTAGCAAATTTAACAGGTATACTTTGTTCTTTGATGGCTTTCTTGACCGCGTTCGATTATGGCATTTTGGTCCGTCTCTTGATGCATGATTTTTCCTTCACAATAGGATCTATTGTTGCCATGCTTTTAATGGATAAACTTGGAAGGAAGCTGCTTCTTCTGTGGAGCTTCTTTGGCATGGTAATTTACAGTGTTACTGATTTTCTCATCGAAAGCCCTTTCATTTATTAGTAGTATTCAAGGAGAGCTACATGTGACTTGTATCGACAAAAATGAAGAAAAGAAAGGCATATTGCTTCCTGACGTAAATTAGAATTTACATCCGGTAATGCTTTACAATGGGTCAATCTTTTTTCTTTTGTGCCCAAAGCACCCCTGGGTTAAATTATTCCATGTCATCTCTTGTTTGAGATGGAACGAAATTGATTTCTGTTTTGTTAAAGAAGCTAGTATATTGATCATAGCAAGGATTTGGGAACTATGGTTTTAAATTCCATTGCTATTACCATTTTATGCATGGCTCAGCTAAAAACAAATATTAATTTTCCTTCTTGAATGGAAGAATGAAAATTTATTTATAAATTCTGACTTTATTTTTTTAATTTAATTTACTCAGACTATGTCATTGGTCCTTCAAGTTGCTGCGGCAAATTCTTACGTGTCAGGCTCTGGATCTTTATACCTATCAGTTGGTGGCATGCTAATGTAAGTATTACCCTAATTTATATGCTTTTTTTTTTTTTTTTTTGTAAAAATCTCTGAACACCTAGGATTTATATGGATGGAAAAAGTATTCAAATTTTGTATAAGTTGGAAATCTTGATTGTAAGTTCATTGTGTTTGGGTTCTCGAACCTGAAATCCTGACCATTGGAATAAGCAGCAACCTAGAAGTGGAATTGATGGCTTGAAAATGATGAAAAGAATACCAATATATCTAATATTAGTCTTTTTTATATCTGTTCACTATCAACCACTGAGGCGAAACTTTTAGTAATTGATCATACTATTCATCGTGGAAAACTATAAATTGCCTATGACGAATGTCAGCATTGATTGCTGGAAGGCAATAGAGATTTGATTTCTGGATATGGATTACAACATGCAGGTTCGTCTTAACTTTTGCACTGGGAGCTGGTCCTGTTCCAGGTCTCCTCCTACCTGAAATTTTCCCTAATCGAATCTGGGCAAAAGCTATGGCGTTCTGTATGTCAGTGCACTGGGTAATTTTCTCCTCTTTTCTTTTTCTCTTTCTCTTCCATATCATTTGTCCGAAGAGATTGTGACAGCTTTCGCAGCTCCGCAAGCTAGGATATGAAATTATTAGGAAACAAAATAGAAATAGAGAATCTTATTGCTATCTTCTGATGTTCTTTTTCCTGGTTGCTTTTACATTGCTCTTCAGGTAATCAATTTCTTCGTTGGTTTGCTCTTCCTGCGCTTGTTGGAGCAACTCGGTCCACAGCTCTTATACTCGATTTTCGCCAGCGTTTGCATGATGGCTGTGATCTTTGTTGAAAAGAACGTAATGGAGACCAAAGGAAAATCACTTCAAGAAATAGAGATTGCTCTTCTCCCACCAGAATAGAGTTGGTACATTATCTTCCAAATTTATTTTTTGCAATTCAATTTTTTATCTTACTTTTATAGAGCTAAGAATAATAACCAATAACCACCACACGTGTCAGTACATGTGAGTGTGACGATGTCAGTACATGTGAGTGTAGATAATTCCTTCTGACTTGATCAAATGAATTTATATATGCAGATCAAACATAAATTTGAAGAGCAGATATTTTGATCTCATGCAACCAACTTTAGGTATTCATGTTAGTGTTTGACATGCATGAAGTCTGTTGTATATCCATATTTGGTCCTTAATTCATTCGGGCTAATATGAAATGATATATTAGATGGGCTCTCTATTTCCTAATTCGGGCTATGGGTCATTTGTTTTGAATCTTTATAGTTCTAGTTATTTGACTTAAGGTAGCACCACCGTTCACCATTTTTGCCTCGACTTTTCAGCCTAGAAGTTGAAATCATAGCAATATATATATATATATATATATACACAAAAGCACAATCGCTTAAAAAATAACAATAAGTTTTACTATTTTTATGTTTAGCAAAATATGACTATTTATATGCAATTAGTATACATAAAATGATATCACTAAGTAAATTAAAGTTATCATATCACCATGTTTATGTGTAATTTTATCCCTAATCTTTTTACCCATACTCCTTTAACAATTGCCAAGTTTTGGTGGTGGTTTGGAAAAAAAATGTATTGGTTAATGACCAGTTGCCTGTATTGTCTTTTTGGTACATTACCAATTGGCTATTTATCATGGCAGCATTAACTAGAAAGATAGAATTTTTAGAAAATGGAATGAGAACTATGGCTGTTATCAAATAACCTTAATAAAAAAGAACATGAAAATTTCACAACTATAAAATCCATGTTTTTACAATGAATGAAGTGTACACAAGTTGGTTTGATACAGAGCCAAGCAAGTCTGACAGATTCATGATTTCTCATCTTCCTAGTTGCTGTTTTAGCTATGCCTTTAAACAAAATGGAAAAACAACGAAAAAAAAAGGCATTCACAATTCCTGAATACAGACCAGGCTCAAGGGAATTGTATGGAAAAACCACTGTTGGTATTCTAGACATTAACAGGACCGTCCAAGTCGGAACCCATACCATCATAATTATTCCACCCACCAGGTGGATCTTCATGATGGCCATTCGTTGCAAGAGGAACATTCAGCTCACAAATTGGAAGAGGAAGAGGTTGTTCATTGAAGTACTTGTCATTGAGAAGTTCCATTGCAGTAGCTCAATTAGCTGGGTCATAACAAACTAGTCTTTTGACAAGAGAGATTGCATCCAGTGCCCGGATTGGGTAAGCAGGCTTCTAAACCAGTTGGGTTCTCTATCTTGGTGAAAGAGACTGTTTTGTTATCGGGAAGTTTCGAACAGCTCGGCCAGACTTTTTCAATCAAGTTCCCAAAATATCGATGATTTTGCTGAGCTGATCAATATCAGAAACCCCAGGGAAAAGGGGCTTAAGGGTTAGAAGCTCCGAAAAAATGCAACCCAATGACCACAAATCCACCTCCACGCCATAACCGTCGATCCATAGAGTGGTTCAGGGGCTCTAAACCAGCGAGTGCCAACACAAGATGTGAGAGAACCTTTTCTGTCATCCCCATCTTCAGCCTCATACGAGTAAGAACTCTTGAAAGGATCATTAATATTCGATGCTTTGTCAGTTTCGTCCACGGCGTCAACTAACTGTCTAAAAACTTCTTTATTCATATGTTCCTCTACTCACTTATTATATCCTCCATTAGGTAAATTGTCTGCTTCCTGGGCAGCTTCTAATGATGGAGAGATGCTTTCCCGGTATCCTGTGTACTGCCCAAACCATTGTTGGTTATCATTGTCAGCAACAGATCCAGGCTCCATATTCATCAGTATCCTTGCCTGAGAATAGAACCACAAAGATATATGACACATGGAAGATGACAAGCAGAACAAATTTTGAACAGTTCTTTTGTAGACCATAATTAGCAAAAAGAAACATGCTAACCACATGCAAACACGACTGACAACTCGAAATCAGCAATTGGAATTAACCATTGATAAGCTGATGGGGACAAATCTCAACTCTTTTATTTCATTGGGTCTATCATTCTTTTGAATGTACATGATCCGAAAAGTAAGAACGTGAACGATGCTTACAATGGGGACCAGGGCAAATTTCACAGAAATGAAATTTCAGGATGCTGCTATTCACAATCAAAACAAAGACATTGATGCAAAATCTTTACAGCCTGTGTTTGTACAAACTGGTTATTGACTCCAAAAAAAGTTCATTTTCTGATAATGCATGGGGCCTATTTGTCCAGCTTTCCCGTAATCATCAGGAAACCAACATGACCCCCAAATGATATACTATCATAACTCAAATCGAAAATAAATATGTAACACCCTATATTATGTTCGACTTAAGAAACCTGATATAGGAATATTATATTTGTTGTCAAAGTAATTCTTGATTAATTACTATTAAAGTTGAACATAAAAATGAATAAATAATAAATTTAAAAAACCCATTACTACTATTTGGGACATACCTAATTTTGTCTAAGTACATATTATTCTATTCAAAATTTTATACTATATCCTGTTGTTGCTTGAAGATGTGATGAGATAAAAACTTGCAATCTCAAATTTGACTCTAAAAAATTAGAGTACTTAATCTGCGCATGAAAACAAACCGTACGCTGAGCACACACCCAATGGTATTACTATAATTCAAATACTTAAGGTAAAAATAATATATATACACATTAAATCTTACCACTATTTTACCTTCAATAAATCATTCATGCATTTAAACCTTAAATTTATTTTAACAATATGTATCTTTTCTTTATTTTAATTTATATATCTTCTTATTATATCAATATCCATTTCATAAAATCATTATTTTATATATTTCATTTCTATATCCTAATTCAATAACATATTCTATTCTATATCTAAAACCATACAACATTAGTCTTTCAATAATTATTTAAACCAATATTTTTCAATAAAAATAATTATAATTAATTTCAATTAACTCATACACTATTTCATTATTTCCAATTCATTCTATTTTTACTTCTTATTTCGATATCTCAATTTCAATTCACATTTCAATTCATAATTTCACTTTCTCATATTTTTAATAGTACGATCAATTAAATTTTATTTAATTTTCTCATTTTAGTTATTCACCCTATTAACAAACCCGGACTTTGACGGATACACGGATTCCAACCCAAACACACCAGTCCGATACATTGTGCCTTAACGGTATACTGAGATCTAAACAGAATCAATAATGGATAGCGATAAGATAAGATATGAAGATTCAACATACAAAGTCTTGAATCTGTAATAATGTGATAACGAGATTTGACACACAAAGTGTCAAATTGATAACAGTAACAGTAGTCGGCACATAAGTGCCTGATCAATAAACTGACAAAAACCCGTACTTTTCCATTTCCTATGGCATGCCAACTATATCCGACTAGCCCGACTAGTTAATAAGGCATTTAATTCACTTTTCAGTACAATTTTTATTTTAGTTCAGTATCAATTATAATTTCTCTATTTCAATTATTTTCACAGTATTGCAGTAATTCATTACTTCAGTTATTTCACAGTTAAATGCAGTACATATAACAATATTCTTCAGTAAATTCATAATTCAGTTCAGTATTAGTCTCAATTTCAATAGCCATAAACATTTTTAAATCAATTTCATTCAAATCAATATTATTATTTCAATTACTTTCCTAATTTTATCTACCATGCATTTTTATTAAAATATAACAATTAATAATAAATAGATTTAAATTATAGTAATACAAACCCGAATTCCGCGATTACTCCTCGATAACTTTTTCTTTTACTTTCGATGACGATGCTTCGGGTTCTTTGTTAGCTACAAAAATAATAATAATTAAACTATTAATTACATCACTAATTTATAACAATTAATTGAATTTCTATCCAATTTATACTTTAATTCCAATTTGGTCTTAACTAGATTTATCTACTTTTCTAACTCAATTCATACTTTATTTCTATCCAAATTTCAATCAAACTTATACATATCTATCAAAATTTCATCATAAATACCTAATTTTGAAATTCTTACAATTTAGTCCCTACAACACAAAATTTATGAGAGAAAGACTTAATTTAAATTACCAATTAAACTTCAAGCTTCAATTCCCTAATTTCCCTTTTCTTTTCTTTCCCTATTTTCGTTGCTTCTTCTCTGTAACTTTCTTCTTTTCTTTGTTTTCTTTTTACTTTCTATCTTTTATATATATATATATATATATATATATATTAGTTAATAGTAATAATAATAATTATTATTATTATAATAAAAATCTATTTAATACCAATCATAAATAATACATTTGTATACATACTTCTTTCTACATTTATACACTATTATCACCCTACAATTGTCACCATATGATTTATTTATCACAAAAATCTCATAATATAATTATTTATCTCATAAATATTTTATTAATTTAATTTAATAATAATAAATATCTATTTACTAATTAAATAAAAATATTCTAAATGTGCATACTTAAATTAATACATTTGTATTTTATCTTTATCATCCATTTGTACAATTGTACAATATCATCACCATCCATTTGACAAATTTTTAATTTATTCATATAATATAATATTTTTAATATATAATTAATATAAATTACCATATAATAAAATAAGTATATACATTATAATTTAATAATAATTAAACAATAAAATAAAATCTTAGATTTTTTTTCTTTAAAAAAAATCTTAGATTTTTTTGTCGCCTCATTTTGGTGAATGGTATATTTGCCATTTTGGTCCCTCTTTCTTTTATTAATCTATAATTTTGCTTTTACCCTTATTCAATTTAGTCATTTTTTCTAATTTCTCTTAATTAAGCTAAATTCACTTAATTAAAACTTAATTAAACACACAACTAGCCTCACAAATATTCCTAATAAATATTTACGAACTCGATTCATTAAGACGAAGATCTTATAACTCACTTTTTCAATGCCCGTGAATTTTAGGTCATTATAAAATAAATGGTTTATTAGAATTTAGCATCAACACCTCTCATTGATGCAAATGCCATCAACTAATCTAACATTAAAAATGCAGCATTTTGATTCAAAGGAACACCCAGAATGCAGTAATTGGACGAATCCCATCTAAAGAATCTACATTTTCTTCCTCCTAACTTCACTATCAAATCAATTTGAGCTCATGATTTCAAGCATCGGCTAAAAGAATTAAAGAATAGACATAGTTTGAGAAAATTAGACTAGTATTTTAAACAGTGATGGTGGCAGTGGAGTTCAAAAGCTCCATGAGCTGGTTTATAAGCTTGCTGAAAATTCGCGTTCATAGTTCAAACACTTGCGACGGTAGCCATTAAAATAAGGCAAGCTTTGCAATTGAGAAAAAAAATAAAAATAAAAATAAAAAACACTTAATCTAAGATCATCCTACAATCTAAATACATCTTGACTCATAGAGTCATAGATTCCATCAGGAAAACCAGTTAAATGATCAAGAACCAAAAATCAAACAATGAAATTTACCTGGCCAAAATCAGCTAACTTAAGAACCCCATCATCAGAAACCAACAAATTCCCAGGCTTCAAATCCCGATGAACGATCATATTCCGATGACAAGCGTCAATCCCACGTAGAATCTGAAGCATCCATCTTTTAACTTCTCCGACTAGGACCCCACTTTCCTTCTTCTTGGCTTCTTCAATAACAGCCGTTAAATCGGTTCTCAAGAACTCTAATACGAGCACGGCATCCTCTTCCCGTCAAAAGAACTCATGCATGACAACGATGTTGGGACAGTTCTGGAGTAATTGTAAGGCCTCGATTTCTCGGAAACCCGATTGATAGTCGTGGGCTTCCTTGAAGGCGACAAGGAGGTTGTTGGAGAGTCGACGCCCCTTAGACGTCAGCATACGTGCCTGAACCGACGCGCTCCTGTCACGTAATAGATCTGGAACCGAAGAAATAACAGGGAGAAGAAGAAGAAAAAAGTCGAGAGAGAGAGAAGAAATCGAGAGAAGAAAAAGAGAAAATACTGGAGTTTCTGATTGTAATTTTCATAACCGTTTTGGCCTGCAATTACAAGTATAAATGGTAACGAAATAGCAGACTCACACTAACAGAACAATGGACTAAAACACATGGTTTCACTAATACTCAAAGCGCACCGTATACTAAAATGAAAACAGACGTAAGAACGCAGAGTTCAAAACAAGAGAAATAACAAAAATAATGAAAATATGAAATTAATAAAACCGTTCCATAACAAATACCCCTCCCCTGCAAGAGGATCCTTGTCCTCAAGGATCAAATACTGGAAAACGACGTTGAAGATCCTGCAAATTCTCCCAAGTAGAATCCTTAGGAAAGGTGTCCACCCATTCAACGAGAACCTCCACCGCAGTATGGTTCCCCTACTTAAACATTCGTCTGTCCAGGATTCGGATTGGTGTCTTGAGAAGAGCTCCATCAGACCCCACTGGTGGCAAAGTAGAAGCACACACCACCTAGCCAATATGCTTCTTTAATTGGGAGACATGAAAAGTAGAATGGATACGAGTAGAAGGTGGTAACAACAGTTTGTAGGCAACCTGTCCAACACGAGCTTCCACAGGAAAAGGCCCAAAATATCGAGGTGACAACTTCTAGTTCTTGAACTTGCGTAGAGAATGTTGTCGATAGGGTTGCAACTTCAAATACACTAAATCGCCTACTTGAAACTCCCGCTCCAACCTATGTTTGTCGGCCATCTGTTTCATTCGGTCCTGAGCTCGAGTAAGATGAAACTTCAAAACCTAGCGCATAACTTCTCAATGTTGCAAGGTTCGATCGATAGTAGCCACTGAAGAAGCACCAGCCAAGTAAGGCAAATGAAGAGGTGGATCTTGCCCATAAAGAGCTTCATAGGGAGTGATCTGAATGGCGGAATGGTAGCTGGTATTATACCACCATTAGGCTAAAGAGAGCCAGGACGCCCAAGCAGAAGGCTTTTCACCCGTCATACACCTCAAATAACTCTCTAAGCACTTGTTAAGGATTTCTGTCTGGCCATCAGTTTGAGGTTGGTAGGCAGTAGACATCTTGAGTTTGACACCTAAATAGCGAAATAGTTCCTACCAAAAGTTGCTCAAGAAAATTCGATCTCTATCCGACACGATCGACTCAGGTATACCATGCAACTTGTAAATGTGATGAAGATACTCATGAGCCACAGTGAAAGCAGTAAAGGGATTAGCCAGGGCAACGAACTGACCATACTTGGTTAAACGATCAATCACTACCAGTATTGCGAACTTACCTTGGGACAAAGGTAGACCTTCAATGAAATCCATACTGATAACAGACCAAGCACGAGCGGGAATTGCTAAGGGTTGCAAAAGGCTAGGGGAAGCAGAGGTATCAACTTTGCAGCGCTGGCAAACAACACACTCTCGAACCCAATGCTTAACATATTTAGAAAGTCCTTTCCAATAAAGCAAGGCAGAAATCCTGTGACGAGTAGCATGGACGCCCGAATGACCTCCCAAAGCACTTTCATGAAAAAGACCAAAAAGGTGTTTGCGAAGCTGTAGATCATTTCCCACCACAACTTTGCCCAGTCTGCGAAGGAAGGTACCGTCCCATGAGTACTTAGGATGTAACTGAGGTTGTGTTTGAACATCCTGGCACAACTGGAAGAGTTTCTTGTCTGTCGCATATGAAGCAACAATGCGGTCCCATACCTCAAACCAAGAAGAGCCCAAAAGACTTTCACATTGGAACAATTGATGAGTATGATCATGTAGTTGTCGAGACAAGGCGTCCGCCACTATATTCTGAGCTCCTTTGCGATAGAAGATCAAATAATCGTATTCGAACATCTTTGCAACCCACTTTTACTGGTATGGTGTGATCGCTTGCTGTTCAAATAAGAACTTTAAGCTTTGATGGTCCGTTTTGATGAAGAAATGCCTACCAATCAGATAAAGGTGCCATTTTTAACTGCTAACAACACTGCCAGCATCTCTTTATCATAGATAGATAAAGCTTGATACTTGACTCCCAATGCCTTGTTAAAATGTGCCACTGGCTTTCCGTTCTGCTGCAAAACAGCCTCCACCCCTTGACCACTAGCATCTGTCTCCACAAAAAAGGTTCTTGAAAATTTGGTAAAGCAAGAACTGGTGCTTAACAAACAGCTGCTTTGAGTTGGTCGAAATCTGTCTGTTCTAAGTGTGTCCACTGCCAAGGAACATCTTTTTTTAATAAGGCAGTGAGAGGCTTAGCCAATAAACCATATCCTTTAATAAATCGCCTGTAATACCCGGACAGCCCAATAAAACCTCACAACTCCTTGAATGACGTGGGAGGAGACCAATCCAGAACACCAGCCACCTTGGTTCGATCCATACTGACAACCCCTTGAGTTATAACATGTCCAAGGTACTCTACCTGAGTAGCTCCAAAAATGCATTTGGACCTCTTGGCATAATGTTGATGAGATCTCAACACCTGAAGCACTTCATATAAATGAGTCAAATGATCATCCCGCTTCTGTGAATACACGAGTATGTCATCAAAGAAAACAAGAACCGATCTCCTTAAGAAGGATCAAAATACGGAAATCATTAAGGACTAGAAGCTAGAAGAGGCATTGGTTAGGCCAAATGGCATGACCAAGAATTCATAATGGCCAGCATGAGTTTTGAAAGCTGTTTTATACACATCCGGTTCCTACATTCGAATCTGATGGTAGCCCGAACGCAAATCCAATTTGGAGAAAAATTTTCTTGTCCCAACTCATCCAAAAGCTCTTCAATAATTAGAATTGGAAATCTATCCTTAATGGTCAGTTGGTTAAGCTGTCTGTAGTCGATACACAGTCTCCAACTACCATTTTTTTTTCTTGACCATCACCAAAGGAGATGCAAATGGACTGTTGCTATCTCGAATTATTCCAACTTGTAACATTTCTTGTATCAATTTCTCTATTTCGATTTTCTAAACTGTTGGATATCGATAAGGTCGTACCTTAACTACCTTAGACTCATCTATCAGAGGAATCCTGTGGTCTTGTAGTCTAAGAGGTGGTAAACCTGTGGGAGTCTAGAATATATCCTCAAATTCATCAAGTAGACCTTGCAAATTAGATGGCAATTGAATTGGCTACATAGTAAGAGTAGTCTAATCACAAGAAGCCAAAAGCATAGGACATGGTCTATTATCTACCAAACTCAAACATTTGGAGAGTTGACTACTGGGAACAATTTGTAATCAACCCGGTACTATTCCTTGCAAGGTGCAATTCTGTCCCATATGAGTAAACTGCATGGTCAAATTAGAGAAATTCCATACAATCGGACCAAGAAATAACAACCAATGAATGCCAAGTACCAAGTCAAATCCCTTCACTGATAAAATCAAAAAATCAGTGGTGAATTTGTGTCCTTGTGCTTCCCATGAAACTGCCCTGTACAAACCCTGAGTAGACAGTCGAACCCCGTTTGCTACCATCACCCTCAAAGTGCTTCCTGATTCAACTGCCAAGTTCAACCTTTTAGCCATCTTGAGATCTATGAAATTGTATGTGCTACCAGAGTCCACCAACACAACCACTTCAGTGTGACCAATAACGGCTGGAAATCTCATATTATTATGGCCCTGCAACCCTTGAAGAGCATGTAATGACAATACAGGACTCCCTGGAACCTGATTTGTTAAGTCCAATTGCTCAGAATAATCCTGAAATTCTTCAAAAGAAGAACTTTTCATGTCAGAAACTTGTTCACGATAATAAGTTGGTACAATTGAGACTTAGAATATTTGTAACCATGTGAGTACCTCGAGCCACACCAAAAACAAAGGCCCTTCTTCCTTCTATCCTCCAACTCGGTTTGAGACAAAGACTTAGATGGAATTCTTTGTCCTGAGCTGCTATTCACTGATCCCCCTACTGAAGTTGAGTTTTCCATTCCTTGTTGCACCATCGAAATAGGGAATAAAGGCTTCAGTGAACTACCCCACTACCAACAATGAACCCCTTTCCACTTGCCGAGCTAAGTTATAACCCTCCATCAACGTCTAAAACTTAAACAACTTGAGATACTGCCCTATTTTAGGCTTCGAATTGCTGATGAATATGCTTAAGGCATAAGCTTCAGGTAAGCTCAGCTGATTCAACAAACTAAGGAATCCATCATGGAACTGGTCAACAGATCCATGTTGCTTAAGAGTTACCAACTCGGTCATGGGATCAAGGAAGGAATCGGATCCAAAACGTTCCCTAAGTCCCCTAGCATACATCTCCCAAGTTAATTGGTGCAACCCTCCATGTCTGTGTACAAAGAAATGATGCCAGTCCAATGCCTTCCCCTCCAAATGCAGCATAACCATTCGAACTTTAGCATGTTCACCTATCCCTTCTGCTTCGGAGTATTGTTCCAACTTAGACCACCAACCTCTAAAATTTCCACCATCAAAATGAGGACAATCTACTCCAAAAGAGGTATTTCCAACTTCTAGAGTGCCTCCTCGTGAGGACATACTCGAATGTCCTAGATCTAGTATAGGCGACACCACGATGTGTTCCTTTATTGGAAAACAAGGAGGAGAGCCCAAAATAACCTTCCCTTTACCAATCATCACACCCATAACCGTAGCAGGGGGACTTGTCCAAAATACTGTTCAAATAAAGAATAGAGTTCAAATCGAAGTTCAGATCGTACCTCAGACTTATTTCCCTCTTGAAAGTCCTTCAAACACGTATCAATCCTTGCATCTAACTGAGTAAATTTAACTTGCAGCTGAGTAAGTTCTCCTTGCATCATTCCAAGTTATTTCTGCATCCTTGTAGTCACACCTTCCACAGCCATGAGAATCGACAAAGCTCTGATACCTTTGTCACGTAATAGATTTGGAACCGAAGAAATAACAAGGAGAAGAAGAAGAAAAAAGTCGAGAGAAAGAGAAGAAAAAGAGGAAATACTGGAGTTTCTGATTTCAATTTTCATAACCGTTTTGGCCTGCAATTACAAGTATAAATGGTAACCAAATAACAGACTCACACTAATAGAACAATGGACTAAAACACGTCGTTTCACTAATACTTAAAACTCACTGTATACTAGAATGAAAACAGACGTAAGAACGCAGCGTTCAAAACAAGAGAAATAACAAAAATAATGAAAATATGAAAATATGAAAATAATAAAACCGTTCCATAACAACTCCATAATCACGTACTTGGCTATAATCTCGAGTCGCGTGTGAATGCTCCAGCTCTTCGGTAATGGATGCTCCATTTTTCTTTCTTCATCCGATGATTCTCCCGAGCTCTGCATATTCTTTTTAAGGTTCTTTGTTTCTGTTGATGTTTGTGTTCTGAAGAAACTACCAATTACAGAGGAGAAAAGCGAGGATTGAGTGAGTAGTTTAAAGAACGAAGCCGTTAAAGAAAAAAGCTCCTTCAGCTACCATTTAATTCACCCGCCTTCAAGCTACGGGCCATTAAATGCCCATTTGAAAAAACAAGGCTAAACTAGTAAAAAAAATTTGCTAATTAATTATTAGTAAATTTATATTTTGTTATTTAAATTTAAAAAGTTATAAAATATCACTTAATTTTTCAATTTTTTTTTTCTGTCATCGGCTAGAGTTTTTTAAAATTGACATAATAACAACTTTAACCTTTAATATCTGCCCATTATATCAATTTAATCTTAATTAGAAAAACTTTGACCATCAACATTTATGTATTATGCAATTTGTTTTTTTCCTTTTCTTTTATGATATTTTCACTTAAAAGCTAAAAAATAAATTTATTAGTTAAATTTAATTGAAAATATATAAAAGTGAAAACACCCAAGATAATAATTTTCATCGTTTTTCATTTTTAAAAATTAACCCTCAATGTCACAAAGACTAAATTGACATAATTTATTGAGGGTTAAAGTTGTTATAATTAAATAGTTAAATGATCATTTTGTAACTTTTTATAATTGAGTAACTAAAAAAAATTTACTAATTGTTGAATATCTAGAAATATAATTAAAAAGAAACAAAGAGTTAATCCGATCTCTAAATAACCTTCACTTTTTAATATTAAAAAGTTAATAAAAAATTATATGAAAAATGAGAAATAATCAAATCTCAATTCAAATAATATCTATAGTTTTGCGTGGTTTTATAATTTCTTTTTCTGAAAAATGTGGAGTGAAATGTTGGGTAAAATATAATTATGAACCCATCTACTTCCGCAAGTATTCAGTCCTTCTCCTCAAAATCCCATTGTATTGTTGTTTATTGCCTAATAGGGAGACAATTGAACCATTTTAAATGAGTCTTATAAACCTGATTCATGTTTGCGTCTTGATTTTCTTTAGATTTAAACTCATAAGTTAGTGGTTTTAAACAATGTCCCCAAATTTTAAAATATCTAATTAAGAGTGCAACAAAAAGGAGATTGAATATAACTTAACCAAAGGTAAAAAAATTACATTAAACAAACATATTTCAACAGAGACTACAAAAGAAGGAAGAAAGCAATACACTAATCATAATTCATGAGAGAATGAACAATTCCCTCTGTCATGCACTCCCATTAAATTCCCTGTTGAGGATTAGCAATCCACAACTGCCATCTCCCTGATCATGCATCACATCCTCCACAAACCAAACTCCTGCAATAGCCAACGGATAAGTATAGTGAAGCATTGGCTAAGTGGTGTCCGATTCCACATCGGTTACGTTGAAAAGATCATAATGACCTTATTTGGGTTGATTCCCTTCATCAATGGTTACTTTGACAATAGGGGATGCCTTAGATGAGTGTAATAGCGTAGAGTGAACTGAATTATGGGTTCAATGGCCACTGGATAAGAAGAGAAATGAGCTACTTACATGATTGAACAGCCGGACCTTCGGCGTCTTTTCTTCCTCGCTACCTCTTTCCTCCTTGGTGGTTGAAGAACAACCTTGATCGCAGTATCAAAAACGGCTTTCACATTCTGAAACAATCAACAAAGATCAAGTTATGTTCGTTGAGATGAAGTAATACGGTGCAAACCTTTCATATAATGACATTGAATTCACCTGCTGAGTCTTGGAACTGCATTCTATATAAGCTGCTGCACCAATTTGTTTTCTCAGTTCCTCTCCCTATGCAGCAAGGTCCGAATGAACCACTTCGATTTGTGCCAAAAAGGCGAATAGTATCCGCAAACGAATTTCAAACAAAGCTAAGAAATGCATACATACCTGAGCAGACGTTATTATATTAGAACCCATTTGATCAGCAAGATAAGCTCTATCATCCCGAAGATCTGATATTGAAGGAACGAACCATTATTCGATGTTATTCATGAAATTCATCTATTCAAACGTACTTAACTGCAGAGCCTCATTATGATCAAAGTTTCAAAATAGCTGTCTACCTAGCTTTGTTCCAACCAGAACAATCGGAACGTTCGGAGCAAATCTACGCAATTCCGGCATCCACTATGGACAAATGAAATAGATGGTTTAGGATTATATTGGATAAAACAAACTAAAACATATCTTCGTGACCAAATGATATTTGATTCATCAAAGACTCCTTTGAGAATGTTTTATTCTAAGACTTGACCATAAGTCGCTTATCACTCCATTTGTGGTTCAATCCACACGACTGTTTTATTTGAAGAGCTAAAAGGAGAAACTATTGATTGGCATTTGAAGAAAGTTACCTTCTTGAGAACATTTTCATAGCTTGCTCTGCTAATTAATGAGAAAGCCAACACAAATATGTCTGCACCTCGGTAACTCAGTGGTCTTAGCCTGCAATAATCCTCTTGACCTTTAAATGAAGAACAGAAAATCAATCAGAAATGGAACATCAAATAAACCCCATCAAATCTTCAATTAAAAAAAGAACCCAACAAGCAGCAAACAAGACCTCGACTTTTTTTTTCTTCTTCCAAAAAAAACCTCAACTTTTTTTAATACAAGAAAGCCCAGAATACCTGCAGTATCCCATAAACCCAAATTAACAATGCTCCCATCCACAGCCACATTAGCACTGAAATTGTCAAACACTGTTGGTATATAATCCTGACAAAGAAAAAAATAACTCTGTTACTCTAAATTCATGAGAGGACCCTTTCCGAGTTTCAAAAAAACCCTAGTAGTAAAGCAACTCCAAAGCACATAAATGGCATAAAAAGGAACTCACAGTTGGGAACTTGTTGCTAGTGTAGCAAATGAGCATACAGGTTTTGCCAACCGCTCCATCCCCAACTGTAACACATTTAATGAACTTTGAACCACTCATGCTGCTGTTCTTAAAAACCTTCCCCAACTTGAACACTAGAGCAGCAATATATATAAAAAGTTGAGGTAAAGTTAAACAAGGAGCAAGAAAGGGTTCTTTTTAAATGTATAGCTGTTGTAATTTCAAGGGGAAAAAAAAAGTAATTAAAAAGAGAAAAAGAAGATTGGCTTATGAAGGAAGTATCATCTGTAGTCAATGGAGTTGCAGCACTTTATCGTCTATACCGATAGATTTCAAATATGCAAACAGATAAATTTTTTGAAATGCAGGAAAATAAAAATTGGATGGGGCCCTCTCTCAAACGGGTAGTTCCTTCGGTTGAGCCCTTTTTTTTCTCATTGTTGGTTTCCAGCTTTGGTTGGATTTTTTTCTTTTTGGCATTTATTATTTTATTACTAAAACGCAGAAGTAGTTGTAGTATTTTGATAACAATGGAACAGATTTCTATTTTTGTTTTTAAATGATAAGTTTTAGATCCATTGGTCTCCGAGTCAACCAACAAAACCACAGTTAAATTACACGCGGTGCTTGTAGTATAGTGAAATTTTTTATCTTATTATTACGGTAATTAATTATATTTAATTTTATCAAAGGTAAATGTATCGTTCATTTAAAAACGAGAAATAATTGTATGAAATAATTATAATATCTCTTTCTAATAGTTTTATGTCACATTAATATTTTTATCCTAAATTTTAAGATTTTAATTTGAATTTAATTTTTAAGATAAAAATACTAATATGACATAAAACTATTAAAAATAATCTGAGATGATGTGGCGTCATTATTTCATACAATCCTTTCCTCTAAAAACACTCTTAATTTATGAACTTTAAGAGTTCTAAAATAGTAGAAGAAGTTATTTTATTTCTTAAACCTAATTTTTTATTTTATAAAAAATAAATTAATTATAAATTAAATAAAATAAAATTTGACTCGATTAATGGTGGTATCTTTAAGTTTTATTTCATAATTTGTCCAAACATCACACGATGTTGGTTATATCAAAAGTCCGAGAGCAATAATAAATTTTAATTTATTATGAGTAAAAATATTATTGTCGATATAATAATCTCTACATAAAATACTGATATAAATAGAAAAGGAATAATTGAATAAGATCTATTAACATAATTGAAAACGTTATTAAAATGCTTGAGAAAATTTTATTGATGACAAGGTAAAGAAACTTTGGGAATACAACAAATATTTTTTTTATTTTAACCTTACGATAGAAAATGACAGCATAAAACTAATTTAATAAATAAATTTTAAGTGAAATGAGGGTCGTAATTCTTTCTACTTCTTGGGGGTATAATGGCAAACCAAGAGATCCGACTAGAAAGAATTGGCAGGAAAATTTTATGTTACATATGATAATCCATCCTATATATAAAGTAACCAATGATACCATGCTCCTAATCCTCTATTTATTTTGTTTTTTTTTTTTAAATCCCTTCTAAACATTAAAACCCTAATTACAAACTAGCCCCTTTGAAAGAACCTAAAGATTTATTATAGGGGCAGAGCAACATAATTTTCTAAAGGCCTGAACCCCAAAACATTGGGGCAAAAAAAAAAAACAAGCATCAAATGTCTTTGCTCCACAATTAAAAGAAATGGTTTGTTTTAAATCCCCCAAATTTAAAAACAAATTTCTTGAAATAAATGGGACGTTAGATAATTCTTGAAATGATTATTTCAATTCGCACGACAAGAGGTCCTTTCCCTGCTCTCTTTTTTCATGTTTTTGTAGCAAATAAATTATAATCAATTTGATTTTGAAATAATAATTAGTTTTGGTTTGGGGATCGTGCGAATTTGTGTTTTGATGAATTTAAGTTTAAAGGTAATGTTCGTTGATATGCATTAATTGGACTGTGCAGGGTTCAGTTTTTCATGGTCTTTTCAACCTTTTGAACTGTGCCAACTTTGAACGTTGGCGGAACTTAAAAATGATGTTTTCTATTACAAAGAAAAAATTAGTGTTAGGATATAACTGTTCCTTATATGACCCAAGGATGGACCTGCCTTAAACCAAACTTACAGTGGAGGTTGACAAATCGTTGCTAAAAGTAGTGTCCAAATTCACCCCATAAACAAAAAGTCTTCCTGGATTTGGGGTTATATATGTTTGGTAACTTGAATTTAGGGGAAACAAAAAGTTTGAAATTTAAATTTAACATAATTTGTTTGATAAAATACATATGAAATAATATTAATATTTATGATTATTTTTTAAATTTGTGATTTCGAAATAAAATGCAGGAACTAAAAGATAAAGAAAGGCCTTCGACCAAATGTTTTATAAAATGCTAAATGTCACAGTTCAAGCCAATCTGTCAGGTTGTATTATGAGAATACAAAGTGAAATTGTTGTCTTTAGGTGTTTTTTTTTTTTTAAAATTTATTACAGTAAAAGAATGCTATTATTAGAGTAAATAAAAGTGGAAAACGAATGAGAGATGGGAGACTTTTTTATTATTATTAGAGTTTTTATTCTATGAACCCGTTGGATCAATGGTCAAATAAATTGAATCGATCAAATTAAAAATCGAAAATTGAAAACTGATTACATTGAGAAATGCAAAAACCCTATACATGAAAAGGTACCTGTTATTGCCATAACCATCAAGTGCTTCTACATAAAACAAATCCATATTGTATAAACTAACCAAAAGGAGAGTTTACGAAGATGGCCGGCAATTCCGAGGTTAAAACAAGATGACCTCCGTAGATAAAAGCAATTCTAAAGCATTGCTTTAAGGATGTCATCGGCACTAGAGACGGTAAATTCTCCTCCTTGTTCAATATTCGCAGCTTTCACCTTGAGGTTGTCAACCAAGAGAGCGAACCTCTTGGAACGAGTGCCCAGCCCTTTCTCGCCTAGGTCAAGTTGAAGGCCCAGAGTATGGGTGTATGTTGCCGAACCATCTGCCAGGAACTTAACATCCTTGTTCTCCGGGTAAGTTTTGGCCCATGCCTTCATCACGAAGGGATCATTCACTGCAAAATTCAAGACCCAATCCTTACCCAAGTCTCCATACCTTTCAAATAATTGAATTTCAATTGGAAAGTCTAAAGCCAAATCTTGTAATCAGTACAGGAAGCATGATTTTTTTTTTATTTATTTACCAAATAAACTATAAATTTTACTCTTACTAGGTACTTTTCAAAGAGAATGTTATCTAGTGATATATTTTAATTATTCAAGGATTTTACATTAGAGAACATTACTTATTTTAGTATTTTACAAAATTCAGAGCATTATTTTTGTTAAATTCAAGAGGCGTGTTTAATTGCAATTTTCTTTCCTTGAAAATAACCTTAAAGCTACCGATTAATATTTCTTAAGGAATTGCCTGCTAAGCACCTTTATGGATACTATTATTGTTGTAACAGGTAATATCCTCCTAGGAAATAGAGGATTGAGGAAGCCATGAGTAACTTAGAAATTGTATAGAAAAGTTCCTAAAAACTAAGGACGAAATTATGAATTTGGTATAAATGGCCTAGAACAAAATTATAGCAATTTAGGGGGTCAAAGGTAAAAAAAAAAATTTAAAAAACTTAAATTAAATACTTTATAACTAAAGGGAATTACAATTGATATCATAAGGAGCAAAGTCAGTACTAAGGACCTTTTTGCTACTGAATCTTAATTGTCAAACCAATTTCAATTAAAATTAATCATTGTAAGTATCAAATTAATTAATTAACTCAATTCATGCTAACTAACCACATTAAAATATCTAGTTAAGATGATGTTTACAGAAAGAAACGTGTAATTTGAGTCATTATTTTTCAAAATTTCTCAAATTCCCAATGTATTAAGAGCAAGTTTAAAAAAAATTATGTGGGTTTCCAGTTAATTAGAATAAAATTTAAAGTTCAGTTTTGTAAATCAGTTCCCTTTCCATTGTAATTGCTTACTTTTATAAGAAAAACCCAAGTTAATAATTAAAGAAGGTTTAATTCAGTTAGTCGAATTAGTTACATTTAAATACTATTTTATTTAAGGGTTAATTAAATACTATTTAATTTAATGCATTAATTAAAGTTTTCATTATTTAAATCATCTAAAAAATATCACCAAATCAATGACGAGAACTGATTAACATTTCCATTTAAATAATGCTTTACTGGTCAAGGTAATACTTATATTATAGATTACTAACTATTTCTTTCCCCAAATGTGATTATTTATAGAAGGTTAAAAAGAATCATTTGATGCTAATTAAATATTCAATCAAAACAAAACCGTAAAAAATTAGAAAACAATATTAAGGAACAAAAAATTACCGCTGATGCAGATGATCTCATTAATCCCATTGGATTTAAACTCTGCAGCTTTCTCGATGAATCCAGGCACATGTTTCAAGCTGCATTTACACCAACTCAAAACTCTCCATAAAAGTATCCGCTAGAAGAAATTTTTAAAAATCGGGCTCCGTTGATCGGAAAAAGACAGTTAAAACACGATAAGAAGAGTTCTTCTTTTGGTCAGAAAAAGGTGCATGCTTAAGATGAAATCAAAATAAGTCACGGTACAAGATGGAGCCTGACGCTTCCAGCAACAAAATAGATTTTAAATATTCAGGCGGATCTCTGCATATACAAAATAGAGAATTACTTACCTGCAAGTAGGGGTAAAGGCACCGGGAACGCCAAAAAGGATAACCTGTTTACCGGCAGCGAGGGAGTGTATGGAGACCTGCTGGAGCTTATCCTCTGCGTCGAAGTAGGAGAGAGTACCGTCCGGGAGTGAGTCGCCGACAGCAATCGGAGCCATTGGATAAAAATTGAAGGTGATGATGAAAGTCGGTTGCTAAGGCAGTTGATGGGAAAGTGATAAATGAAGGCTCGGAGGAAAATATTTATAGGGTTTTAGTCCTTTGATGGCGCTATCAAATCGTTCAAGCCACGTAATAAGAAGCGTCAGAAGTGTACTGAAATATCCTTTTGGTGTGGTTGACTTTCGTCACGAACTGCCCGCGCGAAATATTAAGGTTGCATATCTCATTATTTTGAATGGGTCAACTAATAATTACGCAAAATATTTGATTTCAAATCCAAACCTGATTTGGAGAATATTGAATATTGAAAATGAAACCTGAAATAATCTAATAAAAGATACCCAAATTTAAAACAAAACAAAACAACCTTGAATCAACTTTGACTAGGTAAAAGTTTCATGATTCTGCAGAAGTCATAATACTTTTAAGATCTTTTAAGTCTTTTGAAAAGTATTTTTTAAGTATTTTGAGAAATACTTTTAAAAATTTAAGTGTTTAGCATCGCTATCAAAAATACTTTTGAGATGTAAAATATCTATTTTAAACATGATATTATAAAATAACAAATATGTATTTAAATAATGTTCAAATTAGTTAATAATATGATATTTTAATAAAATATAAAAATAATTTATTATAATTTATTGTTAATATTTTAATAAATAATATTAATTTTAAAATTTCTAAATAATTAATATTAATTATTTATTAAATTTAATTATGAAGCCTACAACATGACAATGAAGCTCTTCTCAAAGAGGTAATAATTAATAATTAATAACCCAAAGTGTTCAATTTTCCTACATCTAGTTTGAGCATGGAATGATTTGTTGCAGATAAGAGAGTTGCAGGCAAAGCAAAGTGGAGAAAGCACGAGAGAGAGTAATATTTCATGAAAGAAGTGATTGTATCTCGAAAATACAGATAACAAAACACTTGAACAAAGTGAACCAGTGCAGATCTCAACTATGGATCATTGTTGTTGGTGCAACCCTTTTCCGACATGAAAGATGGATATCGACGGTGATTCCAATTCATTTTCAACACCAACACCAACAAGGACAACACTAACTAATAACGCTTTTTCATCATCCAGGGTGTTAGAGCTAGCAGTCAACACCACCTTTTGATATCATCTTCTTCGTCACCAACATCCTCC
Organism: Gossypium rotundifolium; assembly: GCA_025506655.1. Taxonomy (NCBI): domain Eukaryota; kingdom Viridiplantae; phylum Streptophyta; class Magnoliopsida; order Malvales; family Malvaceae; genus Gossypium; species Gossypium rotundifolium. Next base: position 196,501,610 of record CP106734.1, on the reverse strand, counting down.
ATGGATTGCTTCAATTTCACAAAACAAGCTATCAACCCCACCAAGACGTGAAGATGGAAGAACATAATTTCTTCACTGCAGATGAAGCTTGTAATTTCTTTTCGATGAAGCTCCAAGTCTTCATTGGTATTCTCTGAACAATGGAACTAAAATGAAGCTCCAAGATTTTGTAAGATGGGAATTATGTAAGAAGTTAAAAACTAGTACCCAATACCATGATCTTTAGCCTGTGATCGAAGAGAATCGAAAAATCACCAGAGGAACCAGAGGAAAAATCAGACAAAGAAAAGGGGAAAAAAAAGAGAACTGTAATGTCCATTGGGAAGAAATAATAAGGATAAAGAAGTAAAACAACAGCCAAAAGTGCTTTTGCCATGAAAAAAGCTAAAATTTTTAGCTTTTTCATCCGGGAAAAAGGTCTTCTGAAACGGTGTAAAATTTTCTCCACTGGCCCTTGTTCTTCATTCCTTTTTAGTTAAAAAGACTTTTGGCCAAAAAAGTCCATCCGAGATGGAGCAACGAACTGACCCTTAGCATTCAACCATTACCCTCAATTATATCAACAGTTAGTATTAAAATCAATCACACATGATTTAGATGAGCCTGAAATCTCAAATTTTGCACGGCCTGAAGCCACAATTGTTATGCCCACAACAATGAAACCAGACAAAAACAAAAAGGTATTGGACTACCAGGTCATAGATGACATTTCATTGGAATATCATCAATGACTGTCTATGCCTTGGATTCTCCGTTGCTGCATTCAGTTCTTTTTAACATTTTGGGTTGTCCTATCCATCAGAATCTTATGTTTGCCACCTAGTTGGTGACAAGGTTCGGTGATTGATCCTCCCTGCCGCTACTATGACTTGGGAAGAGTTCAGGGACAACATGAAACTGGAAAAAGATCATCAATACAAACTACTACAGCAGCAATAAATTTTTATTGCAATACCAGTCGAAGCAGCTATCGAAGATCCATTCGCTTGTTCAGGTTGCCAAAATGGTTAGGACATGGTCAAGCAACATGGCCTAGTGCCTCCAGCATAACATAAAAGCACCAGCTCGGCTGGTGCAATTACAATATCCTATCTTATCAGTAATTTCTATTGCTAGTAAAGTTTCAACCACAATCAAGATCATATATGTGATGTGTAACATTTCATAATATCTGTGACTAATACCTGAACTAAAATTCCTCAAGCAACAAGCTAGGAGTGAAAACTAAGTACCTGGAATATAAGCTCCATGATAAAGCTTTGTAATTTTCAATCAAACCTATATTTCCTGGTAAAGTATATGAGATCACATATGCTAATTTTCTCTGATTGTTCTCATGCATATTTTAATATCTTTTTGTTCTACTATATAGTAATCAACAAAGGAATTTTAACAATTAGCTTTATGACTGATCCTAGTGAAGTTGCAAGAACTCAATCAAGTATGAACCAACAAGAAAGTCCTTGGAGCAGGCAAAAATTTTCAAATCAAAAGGATAACAAGTTTGCTCCTACGGAATTGAACTTTTTTTCATTATTCACTAAGTGCAAGATCATTGTGCTTAAATGCTCAAGGCTGCAACCTTCTCAAATGTCTCATTAGCATAACAAATCAAACAGTAAATTCATGTTAGATTGTTTAGACATCTTGACATCAAGATGGAGTATATCCAGAAAAGCATGTTCTTATCTAAAATGACAAGGAAATGGCTCCAACAAGTTGGCAAAACTATCCTTATCAATCAATTTATCTAAAACATGGTAGACATTGCAAGCTGTATATACCTGAAGAGAAAATTGAACTTCTCCAAAACATATGGCCTTCCAGAAAAACTAGAACCTCCTAAACATACAATCATATGGACCAGTTAGACCGAAGCACAAGGGCCAGGGTTTGGGTATTTCCATCTACTACATATGCAACTCCTGGTTTCAAGCTAAATCTTTTACTTGGGTTAAATTTTACATATGATTCAACCTGAAAGTGGCCCCAGTTTCCTGGACCTTCAAGAATTCCACCTAGACTTGTACCCCAACCATACCCATCTTCAGAAGAATCAGAGAAATTAACAGCCCATTCTAAATGTTCTGGATTTGCTTGTTTCATCTCAATCCAACCAGAAAGTCTCTTGTATTCATCAAATTCTGAATCCAGCTTCAGGGCAATAGATCCAAATTCTGGAATGTTTGGTGTCAAAGGTGGAGCAGATGCTTCAACCCTTGAACCAGCATCTCCAAAAGGCCTAGAAAATCCAACTGGAATAGCAAAGGCTCCGAGATGGATGTTATGACCTGCTAATTTAGGCCCTCGGTGAAGGCCTAAAAGTGAAAGTTTCAATCCTAATGGAAGTAGACAAACAACTTGTCCAAAAGTACTCAAGCAATGTCCATTTCTAATTCCAGATATTGATTGAGCTAGCGAAGCGATGACATTGGACATTCTCACAGTCACCCCAATTGCACCTCCAGTTTGTTGATGCAACATGGGTGGCCCCAAAGATAAATCAGTGAGGCCCTTTTCCTCCTAAACAACACAAAAAGAAACAGGTTAATACAGAAAAAAAAGAGTTCAAGAAAACAACAAAAACTTAAAAGTTTATATCAATTATGGAGTCTGATCAGTAATTAAAGTAAAATTCACATGAATAAGTGCAACTCTATAAAATGGAATGAACAACACATGGTTTGCAAAATTCAATTCAAATTGCAATGGCTAATACTTGAAACACCAGGGTATAATGGGAGGTCTAGTAAATTGTACCTGAAGGGAATAGTCCGAGGCGACATCTAGATCTTTAACCTGAGCTCCAATTGGAATTGCAATGGCGGAAAACTCATTAGCAGCACTTGCTTTATAAAACAGCTTAGATAGGGAAAGTGGAGTTTCAAGTACATCACCATCATTACTCGCAACCCTTTTCTGATTAGCCACGAATTCAATCCCAACAGAATCTTTATCCCCAACAGCTGTTTCAAATCTAAACCTGGAATCAACCCCAGTTTTAATTCCTGCCCGACTAATCCCACCCCAGTGTTCCTCATCAACCCTGGACATAAGCAATACGGCTCCGAGAAAATCAACTTCCCCTTTCAAAACGGTACTTGATTCTTGGAATGGGTTCCCCTTGGATGATTTGTAAAATGAAAATAAACGTTCCACTTTGTCTTGTCTGTCTCGGAGTTTCATCAAGTCTGAAAATGATTCTCGTTGTAGCCGCTTCAAGATTTCAATCTTTAAACCAACAACAAAAAAAAAAAAAAAAATAGAACAAATAGGCTAAAATCAGTAGAAGAAAACAGAGGAAAAGAAAAAAGAAATAATAAAAAGGAGGGGGGAACTTATTATACAGGATTGCGGCGAGATGAAGATTCACGGCCTGTAACCAAGCCTTCAGCGAACCCTTTTAGTTTCTGCACTGCTAAAGCTATAGAATCCATTTTCTGCTAGATCCTTTCGTGGGGTTTTTCCCTTTTTCTATTTATGAACAAAATTGTTCTGTTCTATTTGAAAACGGGAGCGGCAAGATTTGTTCGTGGGCTTTTATCGATGGTGGGTTAATGTTCATTTTCAATGATTTAATAATTGAGAACTTATTCAGGGTTTTATGTATTATTATAATCACTTTATTTTGGTCAATATTGTAATCACTTCAATATCTCATCAAATATTAAATTGCCATTTCCAGAAATTTTGGAATTTTCATCCAATAATGCTAAGGATCCGGACAAATTTACAGTATTCATATATGAATTTATGTATGTATGCAGTACAATGCTAAAGAATTACAAATTGTGACCAAAACTTACAATTCAACTTGATGCAAGTCAAGACTCAAATCATACAACGAATGACAACTTGCATGCAAATTACAAGAATTTCTTTTCCCAAGGGATTTCAAAGGGTATAAACATTTCCAGCGGAATTATTCTGCTTCTATAGTTCTATAATCAATGTGTTCTCCATACTTTACAAGTTTTTTCCTTTATCATTTTTCCAGCTTTTTAACTCCATCCCCATGCCTGCAGAGCAAATAAAGGTTTGGCAATTAATCCAGAGGGTTCAACTTCAATGAATGTTTGAAGTTTGAAGAAGAGGAGCTTTTTTTTTTACCTGAATTCGGCCTTCGGAAGTTCCGGTAACTAAAACTTCCTCATTGGGATCAAGACTCATGCAAAGAACTTTACCATTAGTTCCTGTTTGCAGTATTTCAATTCTAGTTTGTTTTTTGAGGTCCCAAACTTCCACAATTCCTCCTTTGCATCCCAAGTATATCAGCTCTGAGCTTATTACCATAGACCTCACTTCTGAAGTAGTTGGCAATGATCCCACCATGTTATAATTTGTGGTGCTCCAAATCTTTGCAGGAACAAAAAAATTTAATAGAAGGTTAAATAGCCATTGCTTGTCATCAAAATGAAGATGGAAGGGAAGGGACAGCAGAAAAGAGAAAAGGTACCTTCACAGCTACTCCATCCAAGGCAGTACTGGCTGAATATACCAGTCCATTGTGAACCTGGAGTGCATGGATCGGATGTGCTTTGCTTAGTAATTTTCTAGAACCACTTTGAATGGTGCTGAGTGTTCCAGATGCTAAATCAAGTTCCTGAAAAGTAAGATTTCTTTTCATTAAGATACCAAAAATGACTCAGAAAAAGGGTGTCCAGAAAAGCTGGATGCTTTTTACCTGGATACTGTTATCATGGCATCCACAATATAATCTTCCATGGTCAAGAGCCAAGCACTTGATGTATTTATTTTGATTCAATACTTTTGATTGTCCATTCCATGCATGAACCTGAAAAGGGTAAGGAATAAGGCTTAAACTCCATTTTTCCCCTTCAGATGCCGAAAGGTAAGAGAATGAAGTATGAAATGATCCTATTACCTTGACACCAGCTCCTTGGGGAATGAAGCATGAAATGCTGTTGGCAACAACTAAGTTATGAACCTGATCCTTCATATCATGTACTTGTACACAATGTATTTGTTCATTGCCAATGGACCAGACCTGCACATTACAAATAGAATGCATCAGTCTAGCCCTTCATTGGATGTAATCTAGAAGCAACATAAGAGCATACATACCCTTGTAGTTTTATCAAGTGAACCACTATATAATCTTTCCCCAGATTGTAGAACATACAAGCTTGTAATAGCCTTGGTATGTTCTCTAATTTCTTGGACAAGGTGAAGAATGCTGTCTCTACCAGCCCAGACCTTCAAAAATTAGAACAGTAAAAACTCAAGTTTGATAACCTCCTGTCACTGGAATTAAGAAACTTAATAGCAGAGCTGAGGGTTACCTTTATAGTTCCATCAGAATGGCCTGAAAAGAATTTGTCTTTGAAACTAACAATTGACAACACTTCTCCATTTTCAGCAGAGTCTACTTGAGCTAGTTCTTTATGATTCCATAATTCCTGTAGCACAACAGAAATCTATAAGTTTGCTTCGATACTTTCAAGTTTCACCCTTCTTTTTAATGGAACTATTGATTTGGAAGTTTAACAAACTTACAGCACTGGAATCTTGTCCTTCAGAGAGAAGTTTCATGATTTCAAGTGCCAGCGAGGAAGATTTTCTGAGTTCTCTTAGACCTTTCAAAATGTGCTTCATATAGGAAGACAGATCACGCAGTCCCTCTGAATTTCAGATAATCTTGCATGGTTAGCTAGCATTTAAAGCATGTATGAACCGATCTTTTTTACTGCAAAAATTAGACCTACCAGGGTCATGAATGAAGCTTTTGAGAGCCAACAAGGAAAGAGTTCTGTCTTCAATGTCCTTTGAAGACTTGAATGTTGATATAAAGTGCTTGAGTAGGCAGACTCGGGCAGCTCCTCTTATTCCGGTGTCTGGAATAACGCCAAGCATGTATACTAGCCATGTTGCTGCCACAAAGCAACTGGAACATAGCTCTGCTGATTTGCTCTTTAGCCCTTCTGCTAAAGCTTCAAAAACCAAACCAAATTCATGACTTACTAAAACAAATGCTGTTTTTCTTTCCCAAGCATCAGCTGCCTTCTCTTCTTCCTGTCCATACCATTTCAATCAGAGTGACAAAAAGAAAAAAAAAAAAAAGAATGAAAAGCAAGTAATAGGTGCAATATGCGAAACTAGAAAAAATAAAACTCACAGATATATCTTCAAAGTCTCCAGGATTGTTGTGTAGCTGCTCCATCCGCATGAGCTTTCTATAATTTTTCTCAAGTCCGGCACGCTTTAGAAGAAAAGGCCGTGCGAGGGGCTTCCCCGAGGTAGTGAATCTTCCCTGCAGTGATACAATTGTCTCTGCAGCTGCAATTTGAGCAGCTGGGAATTCTGAATTTCTGAGGCATGAAATGAGAGTATCTATCGCCTCTTCACGGTAAATACTCATCTTTCTTGGCTCAACCTGCAGAGCAAAATAGTACTTATTACTGAAATGTAACAATATAAGCTATTGTGAAAGCCTAGAAAGCTTATAGAGACAGATCCAAACCAGGAGATCAAGTTGGAGTAGAAGACCAGCCACAATAGGACTCTGGTCATGAAGTGTTGTCTGTAAATAAACTAGGAGAGCATGCATTGTACTAAAAGAACCTTCATCCCTAATAATGTTGAGAATTTGCTCATTGAATGTCCTCCTGGAGAAAACTTTATAATCAGATTCCATTCATGCAAGTATTGATTCAATTATTCACCAGCGAGGAATGTGAATGTACCTGTTTAATTTGACTAACTCGGAAAGGAAGTAAACTATCTCGAATCGTTCTTCATCGCTTGTGGCCATGAAGTTTTCCAGAACTGGTGCCAACTGAGCTTTATCAGCTATGGTGTTTCTACATTTACCATCTTGTTGTAAGCATCTTCTCAAGATACCAACTGCAGCAAGCCTCTCAACTGCCCATTCAGCTTCCAAGCTACCAACAATTCTTTCAATCACTTTTGAAGAAACAATTGTGCTGATAATGGAAGCTACAACGTTCTCTTCATTGCTCTGTAGAATTTGTCTCAATAATAGAATTGAAGCTGTTTTTGGCTTCAAACACATTTTAAGCAAATCATCAGCTCTCCCTTTTATAACTGATAGGAGGGATTCTACTACATCCATCTCCACGAGGCCATTGATTGAAGGCCTTAAAAGATATATAAGCACAATTGCCTCTTCCAAACCTTCCTTAAACAAACCAACAATACGTTGGACATCGGAGTCGACTCGAGTTAATGTATGGATCACAGTTTCATCTCTTGAACCCAGTTCACACAGGAGAAAAAAGGTGGCTTTCAGCACCTGGAGGTCCACTGAATTGAAAAGGATCTCCACAAATCCATTGATCACTGCTGGTTTTGAGAGCATAGTCAGAATATCAGGCTCTATATTCATATCTTGCCAAAACCTCTCTATTTGAAGAACAGCCCTCTCCGATTCCTTGAGAATTTCAGACATACAAAGACTGGTAATCGCTTGGCGTAACTCATTGATGGTTCTATCCATGTTGGCTTGGCTTATGACACTATTAGGAGAAGTTGCAGGAGGAACCACTGGCTTCACCATTGGCTCATGATGATCAGTTTCTACAACTTGCTGATTCTGGGACTGATGCGGGGGGGTTGCACCCGGATTCTTTTCTTGCCAGCTAGCTATGAGCCTCTTGAGTACGTAATTCGTTTTAGGCAACTGAATACTATGTAAACTCTGACGGGTGATGGGGCACGTCGAGTTTCCCCGATCCAACCATTCCTGGATTGCTCGACGCTCATAAGTCTGGCCTGTTTCAAGGGTGACTGGATCATCAAACAAATGACTTGTGATGGGGCAAACAAAATCCTTGGGAGGTGTATGTTTTCCACTGCCAGGAGGGTTACTATTATCCGCCATTAGATAATGAGGAGACCTGATGGAGATACCAGAAAGTCAAGTAGACAACATGTAAAAGACGATTGCTAATCAATTTTTTCTTTTTTTCCAATATTACTTACCGACTGGAATCAGCAAAGACAGGCTGCTTTTGTTTCCGAGTCGGACTATTTCCATGTTCTAACAATGCACTTTCTTTGTCATTTTCCTACAAAGAAGACAAACATAATATTTTACAAAATTAAAAAATAAATAGCCTTGTTATTTCAGTCCAAAGGTGGGGGTGGGGATTTGTTTTTTTCTTGTTTGTAACGAGCAGATTACATCGATATCGGCATCAGATTCCGATGAACAAGAGTTGGGTGAATTGTCCTCCGAAAGAGACTCCATTTCAGAATCAGAAATTGAAGTGGGCGATGTTGTCAGTGTCCTAGAATTTTGTCTTTTAAGGACATTTACAGACACTCTTTGAGGATAAAACGGTGGAGACTTGGATTTGCTGCTACTGCGAGAAAATTCAACTGATCCTTCTCCTTCAGCCCATATTGGCTGCATAGCAACAAAGAGGACTAAGCAAAGATTTGTCAAATTGAATTCATATTTCAGACATTAAACTACGCTTTTCACACTGAAAAGTTATGACTTATTATCCATTCATGAACCCATAATGACAAAGAATTATTAACCCATTTTCAGATCGTATAATTTTTAATTTTTGAAACAAGAAATGGAAATCACATTTTTTCCCTGCAAGTTGGAAGTAGCAGTTTATTGGAATAATCCAATCAATATAATAAATAAATAAAAACATTTTAAAAAATGGGGGTAATTAGAAAACTAAGGTTCAGCCATAATATTTCCAGATTAAAGAAGCTTTCAAGGGGTCCACTGTCAATGGTGTTAGCCAATTATTATGCCACACCAATACAATAATAACCCTCCATGCATTGCGGTCGAACAAGAGCTTACATTGAAAGTGGATTTAAAAACAGTAATATAATATAAACAATTAAGCAAGTCTTGTTTTTCTTTTTGCACAAGCATACTGTATTTGCTTGACTGATTCAAAGATAATATAATAAGCCAAACTGTCAAAACACACACACTGCAACAGAACAACGCGGTCAGGATACACTTATGAAATAAATAAATGCATATATATACGAACAAATGAAACATGGACTTGAATGTGTGAAAGCAAATTCACCAGTTTTGACCAAAAATGAGCAAATTTAGGGTTACCATTCAAGTCTATAGTTTATAACTATAGCTAAATATGAACAGGTCATGGACATTAAATAAAATCAAGGTGTTGATTAATTAAAAGCTACAGCAAAATATATTACATTATACCGTCCGTTTTTCAATCCAAGTTCCTTGGCTTTGACGTTGTTATCATCTTCTTCACGATAGTCTACTTCTTCACTTTTCTCTGATTGCTTAAACACCAAATCCGGCGGATTAACGGATCTATTTTCATCATTATTTGCTAGAACCTCTTTGAAATACTTAACGAAAACCCTGCAATTCTCGTCGAGAACCTCTTCGTAATTTCTTTCCAGTTCTTTCAACTCCAAAGCTTGATCACCACTCATTTTCGATAGCAATTTAGACCATGGAACGACCACCGAAACATCACATATGGAATAATCGTCTGTATCGTGATTCGCATTTTGCGATAAGGATGACAAAATGGTCGATCTTTGTTCGTTGAACCGTTGAAGAACGGGTAGGAAATGAACGAGAAAGAGGTCTTCGAAAAGGGTGGGTGCTAGTTCTGATCGAGCTACTGAAGGGTCTAAATAGAAAACTTGTAGGAGACTAATGGAGGAATTGATGGGTTGGTTTGACAAAGCGTAAATGAGAGATAGGAGGAAAGAAGAGAAGGTCGTTTCGGGGTAGGAAACGAGGAGCTTTTCAGCAAGGCGGAGAGAGGAGGATTGGGTGGCGGCGTTAGATGTGGAAATGGCGCTTTCTAGAGTTTCGGCGGCGAGCTCAAAGGGTTTGAGTGTGATTTGATCGGAGGGCAAAAGCTTGCAATGTAAGGTAGAGAAAATTTGACGGCGGAGGTCGGACTGGGATAGGATTTCGGAGGTGAAGGAGGTAGTGTGATGGAGGATTTGGGTTGACGTAGTGGCGGTGGTTCCCATGACGGTGCGGTGGTGATATTGCTTAACCGTAACGGTTACGTTTTGAGTAAAACGCTCAAAGTGAGGTTTTAGATACAAGGGATGATGATGATGATATTAACCGAAACACCTAAATCTTTGTGCTGGCGCGAGGACAACTGAACGCCCTGTGAAAATGACCGATTAGTCCTTTGTCATTTAAACTTTAGTGCTTAAAAATGAAGATTATGCAATACAAAATAAAAGACAAAGAAGAAGAGTCCCCCTCTTTGCCGCCCAGGCCGGCCTCACTGCAACGCGGTTCTAGCGTACGGAGACTGCTTCCAATCTCGGGCGTTGAAGCAGGTTCTTCCATTTGTGCCAATGATCAAAGCACGAGACTCGGAATGTTAGATATGGGCTATAAAAAAAATGGATTAAGATTCCTTCGTTGGACTTGGAATATTCTCACATATATTTCATGACTCAGCACCTCAGCCGATTGCCTACATTGCATTAGTTCTCATTTAATTAGTATTATTGGTTAAAAATCAATCAAATAATGCAGGATTAAAGATTGGGTCATACAGAAAGTTAATGATAATTTATTAGTGTAGCAAGTTGCTGCAGTTAGCTGATGAATTCAACTTGTCGTCTTCACTGCTTACCCACAGCCTTTAACCGATTACATTTGTCCATATATTTATAATATATTGCCTTGCCTGTTATCCTATTTTGGTTCAAGGTAATTGTTAAGAAATGTGTGACTCGAATCTCGTCGATCACTTGTTAAAAAATAAATATGATAATAAAATAAAGGGATTTGTGAGGTTAGGGTTGTGGGGCGGAGCTCTTGCGATACGGACCATAATGTACAAGTTGAATCCGTATAAAATTATACTTTTTACTATTTAACTTTGATTAGAATAGAATTTTTCATCCCTTATATAGATGTAATAAAAACTCTATTGTATCATTTGTTTTTCAACATTAATGAATTTCTTTTCATTTACCCATGATTTTTTTTTTCAAATGGGTTTCCACATTAAATCTTTGTATTTATTTTTTCCTTAATTATTGCTTTGTGATTGTTCTACTGTCATTATCAACATTTACTATTGTCGAAACCATTTTTTTGTTGGAAAAGCGGGCCGACTTTGAAAAGAAAAACGAGTCGCCACCAATCTTTTTGAAGTGTGATTGGGCCACTTATAAAATATTTTGATCTCTTAATTTTAAGAAAATGGGCTCGAGTCGATTCATGCACGAGGAAGGATTAGCACCTCAACGCCCAAAATTGGTACCGTGTTGATTGATTAATGTCCTTAATATCGAAAATAAAAAAAATATTTTAAAGTATGGAAAAATGTTTGGATGACTCGTATTGGAAATCGAAACTCTCTTGTCCCGAAAAGCTGAAGTATCATGTCCAGCACGATAGGGCACGATGCTTCAAACTCTCGATACCAAGATCATTTACGATTTCCAAAATTCATGTAGTGCAATTTGAAAAGGGTATTTCACTATTTGGCTAAACTAAAACCGAAACCCAGCACGATTGGGTACGATTCCTTGGATTTCCAATAATGAAATATTGCCCTTATTTAAGAAATACGGAAAACAAAATTGGTGAAGGATATCTCGTTGTTTAGATGAATGTAAAATCGAAACCAAAGACGATTGGGTACGAACTTCTTGAACCCCAAACACGAATCATTGCCTCTTTTCAAAACAATCGAAATCTTTAAAGGACATTTAGTGATCTAGATGAACAAAAATCGAAGCCCAAAGACGATTGGGCACGATTTCTGAACTTCAAACACACAAAATTACCTTCATGAAACATGATCAAAACCTTTTAAAGGATATTTAGTGATCTAGATGAAGCGAAAAATCGAAACCAAAGACGATTGGGCACGATTTCTCGAGACTTAAATACGAAATATTACCTTCACAAAGCCCATTTTATGCATTTTCTTTAAAAACAAAAATAACAATCTTGAAATGTGACCCGGTAATAACAAGGAAAAAAAAAAAAAAAACCTAGGAATATAATAATAGGAGAATAATTAAAAACTATAGTAGTAATAATATTAAAGTAATAATAATAATAATAATAATAATAAAATAATAGTAATAAAAATAACAATATATTAATACTAATAAGGTAATAAAGAGTACCAATAGAATAATAATAGCATTAATGTAAAAACCGCATAATAGTAATAGTAAAGGAAATAAAACAATAATTATGTGGGAGAATAATAATAGATGTACTACATATATAATAAGATAGAAAAACGATTTTAATAATAATAATGGTGATATATGCAGATTAGGGTACTAATAATGACAAATGTAATCTGAATAATAAATATAATTCTAAACATAATAATATGTATACAATAATAATAGTAATAATAATAATAATAAACAATAAGAAAAAGAAAATAATAGTATTAATGTAATAGTAATAGTAAAATATCAACCATAATAATATATATAAATAGTAACACTAAGAATGATAAAAATGACGATAATAAAATAATAAACAAAGAAAATAAGAAAAGGACTAAATTAAGCTAAAATAAAAATTTGGGGACAATTTTAAAACAAATAATGATAGGAGGAATCATGAATACGGCACAACTTAGGGGACCAAAAGGCAATAAACCCACTCAAAACGCAGCTTTGATGAGGACTCAATTGAAATCGAAGCAAATTTTGGGCAAAATCGTGAATAAAACCCGATTTTAAAGTCCATAAAAGCGGAGGGCTAACGCGCAATTAGCCCTCAAGCAAAAACGCTGGTCCTAACTCTGTCTTGGTCGGTCATGGTCAAGAGCCCAAAAAGGCGCGTTTGGCCTCGACCTAAGGCGTAAAACGACGTTGCGTTTACGATACTATAAATGCCCCACATCTTTTGAAAACCTCATTTCCCGCTTGAAAAGAAAAACCGAGGAGCTCTCACCCCCTTCCCCATGCGATTTCGGCGTCCCCTCCGTTGTCGCCGTCGTCACACCACCGTCCATGATGGTTTTAATCTGAAAAGTAAGTCTCTTTTTTTTTTTTTAAGAAGACAAACCTTTGAAATTTTATATATATATATATATATGTTTTTTAAAAGAAACGGAACCTCAAAAACAGATTCGAAATAAAGGAGAAAAAAAAACAAAAAACGAAAAAGGAAAAAAAAACCTTTGTTGTTTCTGTATTTCTCTGAGGTTTGGTTGTTACAAGTGTTTCTCTTTTTCTTATCCCTCAAAAAACCCTAAAAAAAAAATCCCCCTATTACAGATCTGCTTTGGCCTTTTATAATCTGTCGTTTACAACTGTTCTGTTTCTATTTTGCAGGAACGTGCTGGAGAGGGGCTCCTCGTGGTCATGGCGGACGTGGCTCAGTGGCGAGGCGTCCTGGTGGCGTACGATGCGGCGCAAGAAACGCTGGTGAGTGGCGCGCGTGTGACGGACGCGGGGAGGCCAAGAGGCGTGCGGCGCTATCCATCCTAGGGTTCTGTAGGTTTTTTATTTTGGGTTTTGGGCCTTTGTTTGCTTTGGGCCTGTTCTTTTATTTTATTAGGTCTTAGGCTTTGAAAAAAATTGGGCCTTACAGCTGCCCCTCTTTGCTCATTGTCGTGCAACGAAAATAGAGCAAAGACTTTAAAAGGACCAATTTTGCCCCAGCTTACTCACTCTTGACTTCTTGATACTTCCTTTTTCCAGGTAGCTTTATTCCACCCATCGCATTCCGTGAGGTGTGGAAGTTTTGTTTCAATCGCTATCTTTAGCCCGCTCCACCTGCTCGGTGGAGATAAGGCTTCAATCTTCGATCCGCCCACTCTCCGCCGGTGGAGATAAGATCCGTTATCTTCAATCCGCTCCACTCCCGCCGGTGGAGATAGATCTACTATCTTTTAGCTTCGCTTCACCTCGCCGGTGAAGATAAGGTGGAATCTTCGATCCGCTCTACTCTCGCCAAGAGATAAGATCTGCTTCAATCCGCTCCACTCCTCGCCGGTGGAGATAGGATTTGTCTTCGATCCGCTTCTACTCCTTTCAGTAGAGATAAGATCTGTTATCTTCAATCCGCTCCACTCCTTTCGGTGGAGATAGGATCTACTATCTTTAGCCCGCTTCCACTCCTTTCGGTGAAGATAAGGTGGAATCTTCGATCCGCTTCTACTCCTCGCCAGTAGAGATAAGATCTGCTCAATCCGCTCCACTCTCGCTCGGTGGAGATAGGATTTGTCTTCGATCCGCTCTACTCCTCGCTTCGGTAGAGATAAGATCTGTTGTCTTCAACCCGCCCACTCTCGCCGGTGGAGATAGGATCTACTATCTTTAGCCCGCTTCACCTCGCCGGTGAAGATAAGGTGGAATCTTCGATCCGCTCTACTCGCTTTCAAGAGAGATAAGATCTGCTTCAATCCGCCCACCTCGCTTCGGTGGAGATAGGATTTGTCTTCGATCCGCTCTACTCCCGCCAGTAGAGATAAGATCTTGTCTTCAACCCGCTCCACTCTGCGCCGGTGGAGATAGGATCTACTATCTTTAGCTTTCTTCACTCCTCGCCGGTGAAGATAAGGCTGGAATCTTCGATCTGCTCTACTCCTGCTCAGTAGAGATAAGATCTGCTGCTTCCATAACTCCCATTAACCTTGCTACATTGTCTTCTGAGGAACCTACCTGTAGAAGTGATTTCATGGGATCTATGCATATGTCAAATGATTAAGATGTCATGAAAGATGTTCCTAACCATATGTATCATGAATGTTATGAATGGATGCAAAATGTCATGAGAATGATCCATTTTTAACATTTGGGTGTTATTGCTTCTTTGTTTATTAAGGTAGCCACGACGTATGTCTTCTCTGCTCAATTGATACTTTTAACAACTAATTCAAGATGTCGCCACCGCTAAACCCTTATTTCAAGTCTCGAGCCCTTTTAAACTCAAGTTAGTTCTAAACAATTGTCCTGTTTTGATTCTTGTATTTTTAGAAACTTCGAGTAGTGCATAAAACTTCTTTTGTGAAAGTATTATTGGTTCAATAATCATTATTTCAAAGAAAAATGCTTGAAACAAGACTGTAGAAATGAATAAAACTGAAATTTATTCGAGATAGAAACCCGTGAAAAATGGGTTGAATAAGGAAAACAAATTCCATTAAGGTACAACATGAGTAAGAATGGTATTGATGCCCCAGATATCACCGTCTGAGCTTTTCTGTATGTACTCCTTGAAGACCCCTCTGAGTTCAACATGTGTCTAGAAGTACCATGGTACCTTGTAGATGCCCCAAGACGTAACATATCTCCTCATTGCTAATTCTGTATAATAAACTATTGTATGCCCCTCACGAGTCGATCATACTTTGAGCTGCCTTTTTGGTTTTCAACTCAAAGCCCTTTGGTCTCAAAGCGCTTTCATGGGTTTTCGCTTTGGCCTCTCCATTTTTTTTTTTTTTTTTTTGAACTCAAGATGCCCCTTTGTGCGCTTCCATCTTGGTCCATTTTCAAGCAAAGTACTTCTTGACTGAGTCTGCATTAATTGGATTTGGCAGACTTTTGCCGTCCATCTCGGCTAGGATCAAAGCTCCTCCAGAAAAGGCCTTCTTTACAACGTAGGGTCCTTCCCAATTGGGCATCCACTTTCCCCTGAAGTCTTTTTGCATAGGGAGGATCTGTTTCAACACCAAGTCTCCCTCATGGAATACTCTGGGGCGGACTTTCTTATTATAAGCTCGCATCATCCGTTTCTGGTACAACTGACCATGGCGAATAGCTCTTAGCCTCTTTTCCTCAATTAGATTCAGCTGATCATATCGAGATTGAACCCATTCTGCTTCATCCAACTTTAGCTCTGACAAAACCCGGAGTGAAGGGATCTCAACTTCAATAGGCAAAACTGCTTCCATCCCATAAACCAACGAGAAAGGAGTTGCCCCAGTAGAAGTTCTAACCGATGTCCGATAGGCATAGAGGGCGAGCGGTAACTTTTCATGCCAGTCCTTGTAGGTCTCGACCATTTTCCCCACAATTTTCTTGATATTTTTATTAGCCGCCTCAACTGCTCCATTCATCTTCGGGCGATATGGCGACGAGTTATGGTGCTTAATGTTGAATCGATCAGACTTTCGCTATCGCTTTATTGTTTAAGTTTAGTGCATTGTCGACACGATCCTTTCGGCATACCGTAGCGACAAATGATCTCCTTCTTCAAAACTTGCTAATCTTGTCTTCGTGATATTAGCATATGAAGTCGCCTCTACCCATTTGGTGAAGTAATCAATGACCACGAAGATGAAACGATGTCCATTAGAAGCTTTCGGTGAGATCGCCAATGACATCCATGCCCCACATTGAGAAAGGCCATGGAGAAGTCATAACATGAAGAGGTGAAGGAGGCACATGGATCTTGTTTCCATAAACCTGACACTTATGGCACTTCTTGGCATAACGGATGCAGTCTCCTTCCATCGTGGACCAGTAATACCCAAATCTCATGATTTGCCTAGCCATCGTAAACCCATTGGCATGTGTTCCATGACACCCTCATGGACTTCTTCCAGATTTTCCTAGCTTCCACAAAGATCCACACATCTCGAGCAACACTTGATCCCTCCTCTTTTTATACAGGATCTCTCCATCTAGGACATAGTCGCTGGCAAGTCTTCTCAATGTCTTCTTATCATTTTCAGTCGCTTGATCGGGATATTCGTGGCTTTTCACATATTGCAGAATATCATGGTACCAAGGATGATCATCTCTCTCTTCCTCTTCGTCAATATTGAAACAATGAGTCGGAGTCTCGCAAATACTCATTTGGATAGGCTTCATACCCTCCTGCTCATTCACTTTGATCATAGAAGCGAGTGGCCAAAGCATCGACCATCCGTTTTCATCCCATGGAGGTAGAAGAATGTGATGTCATCAAACTCCTCAATTAGTTCCAAAACTAACTTTCGATAGTCGATCGACTTGGGATCTCTTGTTTCCCATTCCCTTTGGTGATATATGACAAGAGCAGAGTCTCCGTATACCTCTAGCACCTTAACTTTGTGGTCTATGGCATTCAGATCCCCATGATACACGCCAGATTCGCCATGTTGTTTGTGCAATCAAGTCCAACTTGCAAGTGAATGGATAGTGTTCTCCATTTGGGGATACCAGATCGCCCTAATTCCATTACCAACAAAGATTTGATGCTCCGTCAAAGTTCATCTTCCGGGACGATCTTCTAAGATATCTTCTTCAATGGTAGCTACGAACATCGATCTTCATTAGGAAAATCGAAATCAAGGGCTCATAATCATCTAGCTACTGGCTAAGAAATCTGCTATTGCACTCCCTTCACCGCTTTCCGGTTCACATAGACAATGTCGAACTCAGAGAGCAAGATTTGCCATCGGGCCATTCTTCCATTTAGGCCATCGACTCCATCATGTATTTCAATGGGTCCAATTTGAGATTAACCAAGTCGTGTGGTACAACATGTAACGCCTCAACCTCCGAGTTGTCCGGACCAATGCACAACACGGCTTCTCAATTGGCGAGTATCTCATTTCACACTCGGTGAATTTCTATCGAGGTAATATATCGCCTTTCTTTCCTCCCTGTCTCATCGTGTTGGCTAGCACACATCCCATTGAGTTATCGAACACCGCCGATACAAAATCAAGGGTCTATCAGATCGGGAGGCATTAACACCGGGTGTTGGATGATATTGTTTAATCTTGTCAAACGCCTCCGCATTCATCATCCCAAATGCTCGGATTGTGCTTTAAGAAGACGGAATATTGGATCACATTTCTCGATCGGCCAGAAATAAACCGAGCGATGTAATTCAATCTCCCTAGAAAACCTCGGACTTCCTTCCGAGTGCTTGGCGGAGGCAATTTTGTACGACCTTGACTTTGTGCGGATCTACTTCAATCCTTTTGACCGACCACGAAACCCAATAGCTTCCCGATCGAGCCCAGAAGGTACATTTGGTGGATTGAGCTTAATTGAAATTTCCTCAATCTCAGGAACAGCTTCCTCAATACTTGCACATGCTCCCCTTCCGTTCGAGACTTTGCGATCATGTCGTCGACGTAGACCTCGATCTCCTTATGCATCATGTCGTGGAACAAGGTTACCATAGCCCTTTGGTATGTGGCTCCCGCATTCTTTAACCCGAATGGCATCACTTGGTAACAAAAGGTCCCCCATAAGGTTATGAAGGTGGTCTTTACCATGTCCTCAGGATGCATCTTTATTTGATTGTATCCCGAGAAACCGTCCATGAAGGAGAAAAATGAAAATCCCGCCGTGTTATCCACCAAAGTGTCAATGTGAGGTAGCGGGAAGTTGTCTTTCGGGCTGGCCTTATTTAGGTCCCTGTAATCGACACACATCCGGACCTTTCCATCCTTTTTGGGGACCGGAACCACGTTGGCTACCCATTCCGAGTAATTTACTACTCGTAAGAACCCAGCATCAAATTGCTTCTTGATTTCTTCCCTTATCTTTACTGTGACATCGGGTCTCATTCTTCGAAGCTTCTGTTGGACTGGCTTGCATTCTCTTTTTATGGGGATACGATGTACCGCAATATCAGCACTCAACCCTGGCATGTCTTGATATGACCACGCAAAGACATCTTTGAACTCTAGCAGAAGTCTAATGAGGTCCTGCCTTGTTTCATGGGTTATGCAGGTACCGATTTTCACTTCTTTCCCATCCTCTAGAAGTACACTTTCAATTATCTCTTCGTGAGGTAGAATCGGCTTCTCCTCCCGCTCTACCATCCTTAACAAATCTGGAGATAAATCATAATCTTCGCCATCTGCAGAAGTCCCGAGATCCCTCAGGCACGTGTCTTGCTCATAAGGGAATTTCGAGTTCATAGCAAGTGTCACTCATGACGTCGATATCCGGGGACCTATGGTAGGTATAAAAGAATATTCAATGAAAATAAATTTAAGGGCGACTTATTTATGCGTTATGATTATGAATGGAGTAGAACAAAAGTAGAAGAATTATTGCACGAAATGGAAAGAAAAATGCACTTATTATTGAAAATAATGATGCGTGAACATGCCTATTTCACAAAAAATTCTTATTGTTCCTAGGCTTGAAACAATAAGTGTGTTTTGAACATTACTCTGTTTTATTCCTAAAAACTACAGGAATTTCTTCCGCAGTCCAGTTGTCCAGAACACTTCCAGGCTTGTAAGGGCGAATACCCGCCAAGTTTCTTCTTCTCGAACTTTCTTCAGACACGGCGTTGATGTTCAATCTTCGCACCATGTCTTCAGCTGTTTCCTCATTCATGACCTCCTGTCCTGAATGAATAATCCCTCCTGACACGAATGAATTATATATGTGGGGAAAGGTCATTGAACCCCACTCAATCTCAGCACCGTTCAATCGTGCCCTTCGTCTTTCACGCTTTCTCTCTAGCTCCTTCTTTCTCTGTCTGGTATCTGGTCTATACCCTAGACCAAAGCGATCCTGCTTTTCAACCAACCTTGGCACTCTGACTGGACCTTGGAGATATTTTCCAAGTCCCCTCCCAGGCATTGCTCCTTTCCCCATTGTCAACTGTAGGCCCATCTTCGTTGCTTCAGAGAGTTTGGGCACCGGGATCTTGCTTCCCTCATTTATAAAAGTCGCGTTTACAAATTCTAACGACACGAAGGAGCACTCTATGGCCTCCGTGATCGTTCTCTATGTATGGTGCATCACTAGTAATGTGAGCGATGATATCTTCCTCTGCATTTATAGTTATCAACCGCCCCTACATTACTAATTTCACCGGTGTAATGACGATGGTACGCCCTCATTGAAGTGGATCCACGGCCTCCCCAACAAGCAATTATAAGAGGGCTTGATGCTCATCACAAGGAAATCTACCTCGTACGTATTTGGCCCAATTAGGAGGGGTATCTCAATCCTCCCCATTACCTCTCTCTCGGTGCCATCGAATGCTCTCACTATATTTTGGCACGTTTTCATGTGAGAGTCGTCTCACAGTAACTCGTCCGGTGTAGACAAGGGTAAAACATTGATCTCGAGCCATTGTCGATTAATACCCTGGCGATGTATACCCTTTGCATCGGGTAGTGATGTGCAATGCCTTGGTAGATCCCCTGCCCCCCGGCAGTATTTCATCATCACTGAACGAGATAAAATTATCTGCGCTCATGTTATTTATAAGACGGTCCAAATTTTATTTTGAAATGTCATCGAGAACATAAATCGTTCAATGCTTTCGATGGCGCACTACGGTGTCCTTCCGAGTTCAGCAATAAGGTCAATACTGGATGTGCGTACGGTTGTTTGTGTAAGCTGCTCCACCACATCAGACTCACTATGCTTCAGAACTTCAAGAACTCCCGGCCTCATCCTCATATCGGTTTATTAACCAGTGGTCCCGCTTTCTCGCCCCTTCTCGTCATAGAGGACTCGACACGGGTGGGTATATCTTGGCAATTCCCTTTCCCAAAATCGTCATAGTACAATCGTAATTCCAAGGTACCTCTTGTCATCTTTATAAGGAAAAGTCTCGGGTTTCAATTACGATCTTGATGCATTCTTAGGTGCGTAAATTATAGGTTTTCGATTATGACCCTCGGTGCCACCTTCACCCGGCCTCATCGACCGGCGGCGTGATAATCACACGTGGGTGATTGACTTTAAGGATCCTTCTCGACCCTTCCTCCGTGGAACAAACATCTCTCTTTCCACCAAGTCAAAGAACTCCAGCTCTTTATTATCCATTAGCCCTTGTACTAGGGCTCAATTCATTACATTCTTGGATTTTTGACCTTCCTTGTCATGGAACTCACAGAGTTCCTTGTATCTCAAGACTTGCTCACATTCTCTTGCGAACTAGTCCCATCTTCGCATTTCTTTCCAAACCCTTCTCAACGGGTTCGACCTCAGAATCTCTGTTTGAATCTTCTCCCCTGTTTTCAACTATCGCGTTTACCCCATTATCGGCATGACGGGTAGTGATTTCCTCCACTGGTGGGTCTTTGAAGTTCACGACCCCGCCTTTGATAAGTCATTTCGACTAATCTCTTGAATGAAGTGCAATTCTCATCGAGTGACTCATTACATCCGCATGGTACTCACACCCAGCGTTTGTGTCGTACTCACTTAGGATATGGGGGTTCTGCGGTTTCAAGTAAAATGGGGACACGACATCGCGATCGAATAAAGTCTTGTACAACTCCTTATACGTCACCGGTATAGGAGTGAATTGGAATCTCTCAGCCCTTTGTCTCGTGTTGGGCTCTTGTCTTGGTCGGGCCTGCTGGCCCACAGCTACAGCTTTCGGTTGGGTGATAGTAACGGGTTTAGGATAACCCGAGCTTATATTTCCCACTTCAGCTTCTCTTTTTCTTGGCGCTCTTCTTGTGCTCTCTCCAAATTCCTATCTTCCCACACCGATTGCGTTTTCAATCATTTCGCCTGACATCACCATGTCCGCGAAACTCTTAGTCGTGCTTCCCAACATGTGGTTAATGAATGGTGCCTTCAGGGTATTGATGAAGAGCATGGTCATTTCCTTTTCTAGCAATGGTGGTTTGGACTGCGAATGACCTCCCTCCATCTTTGGGCGTACTTCCTGAAGCTTTCACTTGGCTTTTTCTCCATGTTTTGCAATGTGATCCTGTCAGGTGCTATGTCGGTCACATGGCCGTAATGCTTGATGAAAGCTTGTGCCAAATCTCTCCACGACTTGATTTGGGTACAACTCAACTGGTTGTACCACTTTCTTTGCAAAGACCAATCGACTATCTTGAAAGCAATGAATCAACAATCGGTCATTGTTGACATATCCCGCCATCCTCCGATGTAACATCGTAATATGGGCCTCAGGCGCCTAGTCCCGTTGTACTTTTCGAACTCGCATCTTGAACTTTGGAGGAAGTACTAATCTGGGACCGACTCGACTTCTTAGCATCCACTTCGATTGGTGATCAGCACTTTCCAATGCTCGAAACTTCTTCCACCACTTGCATCGATCCTCGAACTCTTTTGGAAGTTCGCTTTTACTTTCTCCCTTCGCCGCTTCATCAAGTCAGGACCATTGGTTTTACCAGATTGACCCGGGGTTGGAACTTGAGCTCTGGGAAATTTACCGTCTTAGAACCGAATTGGCGGTTGCACGAGAACTTGTCGGGGCCAGGCCGGAGGGCAAACGAAATCTTCATTATCCTCTCCAAGATCGACCATAGGCCTTTTTCCATTTCCGTGCCCCTCAACAACAATCGTGTTAGTTGGCTCATCATGCTTCTTTGGGATTCCAAGATTTGATCCTCATATCCTGCCGGATCTTGGCTAACTGTTCTTGCATCGAGCTGCAGCTGGTCTTGCATCTCCTTTTGCATCGTTCTAACTTTTCTATCCTTTGATCCATTGCCTCGTCTTTTTCCGAAAGTGTGATAGCGGTGTTCCAGGATAACTATAGTATGACCTTTAGTTAATAGGGTTGTCTTATAATATTTAATGCAAATGTAGTGATGCGTGCCAATGCATGAAATGTAATGCAAATGAATGAATGCAAAATAAAAGAGTCGATTCGATTCAATTTCTCTTAGAATACTCATTGAAAAGACAAAATCCTTTACATAAAAGCAGTCACATATACGACCTAGCCCTTATGCCCAAAGTTTTAACTTTCTCAAGAAGTGAGGCTAGCTCTCGACCCTGATCTGACTTTGACTCATAAAATATACTTAACGCATCAGCCTGAACTCCTAGGGTTCGTAGATGATCGGCCACTTCTCGATTCGAACCACGACGCCCATCGGTAGTCTCTTTCTCGACCGGTTACGAGATTGTTGAAGTTGTTCTTTCCTCGTTGGTTATCCGCCTCTATGATTGGATCCGGAGCTCACTGTTTTGCAAACATTGTTTGAGTTGCACCACCTTTCCCTTCAATTCTTCAACTGCTCGGGCTTGATTCCAACTTCGCAAGTAGAGTTGTGACTTTGACTCAATGCCTTCTCCAATTCGCTACTCGAGCCCTTAGCATCTTATTTTCACTTTGGCTCTCCCCACCGCCTTTTCGTGGCATCCTTTTGTGCTTGAACCCCCTGAAATCTCTTCTTCCACTGGTCAACCTTGGTCTTCTCCTCCTGAAGTTCTTGACGCCATTGTTCCGAGGTCTTACCCAGCCCAGCAGTCCTCATCGATAGATGCAACTTCTTGTAGTCAGTTTTCAAGCTATCCAAATCTTCTTGACCTTCCTTTTCCTTTCCTCGACTTCCTCCCGATTTACGGATATCAATATCTAACATCGATCCATTTCTCTCCTTTCGGTTGTTCTATCTTTTCCCTAACTCAATTTTTACTTTCAAAGTCTTGCTTTATGATCTCCAACTCGAAGGGACTACTTGCGGGTATTCTTCTATCTAAGAAGCGACATCACGGTTTCGGCATGGGGATATTGTCGTTCACTCTCCCCGCCCGCCATGTGCTATATTCAAGGTCACCATTGGATTTATCGCAACTCTTTTCATTCGTGAATCTGCTTCACGCATCGTAGACTTCTCGAACTCTTTTCTTATAATTATTCCCACTATACGAGAATTCAACCGAGCTAACCCATGCGTTCACGGTATGAATCGTCTCGATTGGTATTGCCTTAGCACGAGCAAAGGAGCATACCCAACAGACTCCCAGATCCCTAACAGAGAACCCAATCATAACTCCCACACCGGTAGAGGATTTCGTCGGAGCAAACCAAGGAGCTTTCCATTCCACATCTTTCCTCAAGATTACGAAGAAGCGCGATCCGTTCTCTTCGATATGTCATCCTCCTAAGCTGGCGCCAACTCCTTTAATGGGGAAAAATTCAAAAAAGACGACAAGGATTTCTATCTACCTTCCGAAATGACTATGGAACCACCCAAGGCAACGGTATGCGCATCCCATGAATCTTCCTCACCGGCTCTTCGACACGAGCTCAAAGATCTAAATGTTTGGCGAGAATGCGAATGCCGGCGTAACCCCTTTGTCAAGGCGGTCGAACAAATCAATAAATGCTCGTCTACATGCCTCAAAGCCTTGGGAAAATCACCAAACCATAGATACCTAAGGCAAAATGTCGACTTTCCTCTTCATATCGGGTGTCAGTCATCAGTCCCTCAAGCTTACCCAAGGGATGCATTTCCCTCACCTTCATTGAATTCGTGCCATGACCCAATTGTCGCTCATCCCGGTGATGCTTATCGACTTCTTTACAAAAGAAGGTGCATTAGCGACCCCAAGTAAATTTTGTCGACTGAGCCCTTTGATTATGCAGAAGAAAGTCAGATATTCCTCCACGGTAGGTACCAAGTCTACTTCCCCAAACGTAAAAAATGACTATATAAGCGGGATTCCAATATTGAGTCATAGCCCAAACAAGTGTTTGTCCACTCGATGTCGAGTAAGTAAGGTAGATCACCATAATTACTGTAGAATAGTTGCCTAGTTATTTCATCCCAACCAGCCCATATATCTCTTAGTTCTTGTAGCTCATTTTGTGTCACGCTAATACGAGTGAAGTCCAATAATTGACGTGTAGCCTTCATTAAGCTATCCCCTCTCAAGTCAGGTCTTCTCGACCATATACGCACTACCGCATTATCCTCTACTTTATTAAGGAATCAGTCCCCATAACAAGTATTCTAACTTAGTAATTAAACAGAATCGACGCCTTTTAAGTATGAAATGACATGCAAATATGACCAAAATAAAGTGAGTCAAGATCACATAAAAGTAACCAAAGCAAGTAAACAAAAATGTCTAACCATTACATCGGTAGCTACTAAGGTTTAGCATGGCTCTACCTAGGTGGGCTCCTAAGGTTCACTATATGTGGTTCGGTTCTAGAAAGAAAAGGGTACTGAACCACAGATTCCTCAATCCTCACCCATTATAGGCTCATATAGATCGAGTTCGGTTCAGGGAATACATTTCCTATGGCCATGCGGAGGTCAAAACCTCACGGAACCATAAGTACGGATGTATTAGGAAGCGCCCCTAGCCCATGCGAGGTGAAAACCTCACGAAGGCATAGTTTCGCTCCCACTTAAGGGTGTGACCACACGGTCATGCAATATGAATGCCAAAAATACTCCATGTCTCACAAACCAAAGCGTACATATGGCGATTACGACTCATGCAATCGAACAACGAAAAATTTTTGATAAAAGGACACTTAATCAACCAATTTTACGGCTTGACTCTCTTAACGTCCCAAATGGAGTCGCCAAGTCGTCGAAACCATTTTTTGTTGGAAAATGGGCCGACTTTGAAAAGAAAAGCGAGTCGCCACCAATCTTTTTGAAGTGTGATTGGGCCACTTATAAAATATTTTGATCTACTTAATTTTAAGAAAATGGGCTCGGAGAGTCACACGCATACGAGGAAGGATTAACACCTCATAACGCCCAAAATTGGTACCGTGTTGATTGATTAATGTCCTTAATATCGAAAATAAAAAAATATTTTAAAGTATGGAAAAAATGTTTGATGATTCGTATTGAAATCGAAACTCTTGTCCCGAAAAGTCAAGTATCATGTCCAAGACGATAGGCACGATGCTTCAAACTCGATACCAAGATCATTTACGATTTCCAAAATTCATGTAGTGCAATTTGAAAAGGGTATTTCACTATTTGGCTAAACTAAAACCGAAACCCAAGACGATTGGAGTACGATTCCTTGGATTTCAATAATGAAATATTGCCCTTATTTAAGAAATACGGAAAACAAAATTGGTGAAGGATATCTCGTTGTTTAGATGAACAGAAAATCGAAACCCAGCACGATTGGGTACGAACTTCTTGAACCCCCAAACACGAATCATTGCCTCTTTTCAAAACAATCGAAATCTTTAAAGGACATTTAGTGATCTAGATGAACAAAAAATCGAAGCCCAGCACGATTGGGCACGATTTCCTGAACTTCCAAACACACAAAATTACCTTCATGAAACATGATCAAAACCTTTTAAAGGATATTTAGTGATCTAGATGAACGAAAAATCGAAACCCAGCACGATTGGGCACGATTTCTCAGACTTCTAAATACGAAATATTACCTTCGTCAAAGCCCATTTTTATGCATTTTCTTTAAAAAACAAAAATAACAATCTTGAAATGTGACCCCGGTAATAACAAGGAAAAAAAAACCTAGGAATATAATAATAATAGGAGAATAATTAAAAAACTATAGTAGTAATAATATTAAAGTAATAATAATAATAATAATAATAATAATAATAATAAAATAATAGTAATAAAATAACAATATATTAATACTAATAAGGTAATAAAGAGTACCAATAGAATAATAATAGCATTAATGTAAAAAACCTAATAGTAATAGTAAAGGAAATAAAACAATAATTATGTGGGAGAATAATAATAGATGTACTACATATATAATAAGATAGAAAAACGATTTTAATAATAATAATGGTGATATATGCGATTAGGGTACTAATAATGACAAATGTAATACTGAATAATAAATATAATTCTAAACATAATAATATGTATACAATAATAATAGTAATAATAATAATAATAAACAATAAGAAAAAGAAAATAATAGTATTAATGAATAGTAATAGTAAAATATCAACCATAATAATATATATAAATAGTAACACTAAGAATGATAAAAATGACAAGTAATAAAATAATAAACAAAGAAAATAAGAAAAGGACTAAATTAAGCTAAAATAAAAATTTGGGGACAATTTTAAAAACAAATAATGATAGGGAGTGAACTGTAATACGCGCGCAACTTAGGGGGACCAAAAAGGCAATAAACCCACTCTGAAAACGCAGCGCTTTGACTGAGGACTCAATTGAAATCAGAAGCAAATTTTTGGGGCAAAATCGTGAATAAAAACCTGATTTTAAAGTCCATAAAAAGCGGAGGGGCTAAACGCGCAATTAGCCCCTCAAGCAAAAACGCTGTGAGTCCTAACCCTGCTTGGTCGGTCATGGTCAAGAGCCAAAACGGCGTCGTTTTGGCCCCTGACCCCAAGGCGCAAAACGACGTCGTTTTACGTATACTATAAATGCCCCACATCTTTTGAAAAACCTCATTTCCCCCTGTTTGAAAAGAAAAAAAACTGAGGAGCTCTCACTCCCCCCTTCCCCCATGCGATTTCGTCCCTCCCATGTCCGCCATTGTCACGCCACCACCGTCATGATGGTAGAATCTGAAAAGTAAGTCTCTTTTTTTTTTTTAAGAAGACAAACCTTTGAAATTTTTATATATATATATATATATGTTTTTAAAAGAAACGGAACCTCAAAAAGATTCAAATAAAGGAGAAAAAAAACAAAAACGAAAAAGGAAAAAAAACCTTTGTTGTTTCTGTATTTCTCTGAGGTTTGGTTGTTACAAGTGTTTCTCTTTTTCTTATCCCTCAAAAAACCCTAAAAAAAAAATTCCCCTATTACAGATCTGCTTTGGCCTTTTATAACTCATTGTTTACAACCTGCTTCTGCTTTCTATTTTGCGAGAACGTCTTTGGAGAGGGCTCCTCGTGGTCATGGCGGACGTGGCTCAGTGGCGAGGCGTCCTGGTGGCGTACGATGCGGCGCAAGAAACGCTGGTGAGTGGCGCGCGTGTGACGGACGCGAGGAGGCCAAGAGGCGTGCGGCGCTATCCATCCTAGGGTTCTGTAGGTTTTTTATTTTGGGTTTTGGGCCTTTGTTTGCTTTGGGCCTGTTCTTTTATTTTATTAGGTCTTAGGCTTTGAAAAAAATTGGGCCTTACAACTATCATGACAAGCGATTCCAATTGAATTTGGAGTAGGCCTTAGAAAACCAAAATTATTCTTCCACCAGATCTATTTACAAAGTAATCTGAAAACTCTACTACATGCTTCACATAATCAGGTAACAATGGGTAAAGTTTGATGTGCCCATAACAGTGGAGAAAATAAATGTACGTATACTTTACTCCAGCTCGATTGAATACTAATTTATAGGTTTAAATTTAGTTTAAGACTTAATCAAACTATTTAAGATTGAATTCGATTAATCTCATTTATCAAATTTTTGTAATCAAAATCTAACTCAAATTTTATTAAATTTATTTGTATTTAAATATCAACTTGTTTATATTTAAGAGTAAATTAATATATAAATTTATAATATAGAAATATATTAAAAATAAAAATTCTATTAAACTCACAAGTTATTAGAATCAAATATTAAAAAAAAACTTAAAATTCAAGTGAAACGATAACTCAAACACCTCTCGGTAATTACTTATTTTGCAAACACGGAAATCTCATTTACATGTTAAGTAAGAGGTCCTTGGAATGCGATAATAAAGTCAAACACTAATTAAGATTCCCTTGATTGTTAGATGATGGAACTGACAGATCTGAAGCTAACTAATTAAGTTGTAGGGTAGGGCTTCTTCAGGAATCTGGAATGGAACATCAATTGATTAATCTGGCTATTACTATTTTAAATTACAAGTCAATTTTGATTTTAAAAGGTCAAACGCGGCTCGTGGAATAAACCATACTAGTGTTTCAATGCAGCAGAGTTCTCCAATGGTGTTTTCAGGGTTAATCAAAATGGGTCTCGGAGAGGTGGGTTGGATGAAGAAAGCCGCATGTATTGCTATATCTTTCATTTATTTTGGGCCTATGTAGCATGGGCTTTAAAATTGCCCAAGAGCTTAATAGAAGGTAATAAAGGGACACGTTCCTAGACGTGTATGATGCATTAATTTTGGGTTAAAATATGCTAAAAGTCCTTCTAATTTTTATAGATTTGGAATTTAGTTCTTTTACTTTTTAGGTTTCAAAATTATAGTCCAATGATTAATCTAATTAAACTTTTTCTGTTAAATTTATTGGTTTGACAGTTTGAAATAAACAAATACTCACCTTGAGAGCCATGTACAAAGAAAAATGATGTTATAATGAACTTAAATTTAATAAAAGAATTAACAATTAAATTTATATTTTAAATCTAAAAATTGAATCACTAAATTCTTTGAAACAAAAAATAGAAGGATTTTTGAGAGTATGTAGACATTGGCACATCGAAAGTTACCATGCTTAACATTCCATCATGTTGACATGATATCATGCATGCGCCACATGGGACAGAATCATTCACGCATGACACGTGTTGCGCGTCTTGACAATTCTTATAGAAAAAGGAAAGACTAATACTAATGATTTGTGTTGTTGAACTGATTATGTTCCATCTTAGCTTATGTATGATGATGTATTCATTTTTTTTTCTTCTTTCATGTCACAATTACATACCTAGTCACATCATTTTCCAAGAAATTAAGGCCACTGGATAAACAAATCGTAAGAATAATGTAAACAATACTAATATCTAAACCCTAATTCTTTTATTATGAAAGCCTAAAGCATAATTCAATAAAAAATAATTATTCAAAGAAAATGTTTTTTTTTTTTTGTATATTAATCCATCTTGCTCTTACATACGAATTATTTATAGTATAAAATTTTGATAAGTTTTACAAGTATAAACATGTATCCGACAATGGATAAAACTTATACTAAGTAAATGGTGGGATCGAGACTCATACTTGAATTAAGTCTTTAAAGTTCAAGGTCTTCACCTTTGTCAACCGAACCAATGGCTCATTGACAAAATTTTATAAAATAAAATAATATGTGCATGGTAAATTTAACCATATCCAAATTTAAAGTATCACAATGCACACACAATATATATATATATATATATATATATGCTGAATCAAATAGGTAAATATATTAAGATAGAAAAAGGGCAATATATTTAATATAATATTCGATGAATTAACGTTCAATATTACATCTGGTAATTTCAGTCAAATCCATACTAGTGGATATACATACATAACACTACACCAAAACAGACTTTTAGCGGCGTTTTTTATGGCTTTTAGCGGCGTTTTTAAGCGCCACTAATATAATTTGCGGCGCTTTCAAAAACGCCGCTAAAACACGCACCGCAAAAGTTAGCGGCGTTTATTATAAAAAACACCGCTATAAGTCTTGACCTTTAGCGGCGCTTTAAGAACGCCGCTAAAGACAGACCTTTAGCGGCGCTTTTATAAGAAACGCCGCTAAAGGTCTCGGTCTTTTAGCGGCGTTCTTATAAAAGTGCCGCTAAAGGTCTTGTCTTTAGACGTTTTTTCGCAATAAACGCTGCTAATTTGCACAAATTTTCAGTGATATTTTTCGCAATATCCTACCCTCCCGCATTAAAACCAACCAAACCAAAAACAGCTGAAGAATTGTGTAACATCCCGAAATAGGGCCTAACTAACGTTGGTTGCGAAACCATGAATCCAAGCTATAAAAGTTTATTATGATTAATTATTATGATTTATCGAGTGATTAAATACATGTGTTAGAGTATTGATAAGAAATTTTATTAATTTCATGCTTAAATTGCCTATTAGGACTTGTTTGCAAAAGTTGCTAAATAGGGGTTCTAATTTATAGAGTACTTGATTGAAATGGGGGTTTGAAGTAGGAGTCCTTAAATGGTAATTAGACCATTATATTTTCATGGACAAAATGGACATATATGGGTGGAAAGAACCAAAGTTTTTAATGAAGGGTAATTTAGTCATTTGGTAATAAAAAGGAATTAAAGGGAAAAAGATGGCAAAATATGCTCATCTACTTCATTAGGACGAAATTACAAGGGTTCACCATAGCTAGGGTTTTTTCAAG
The DNA here is from genome assembly GCA_025506655.1 of Gossypium rotundifolium. Taxonomy (NCBI): domain Eukaryota; kingdom Viridiplantae; phylum Streptophyta; class Magnoliopsida; order Malvales; family Malvaceae; genus Gossypium; species Gossypium rotundifolium. The sequence goes on along the minus strand of CP106734.1, from coordinate 196,470,925 downwards.
CTTCCAAGCTCCATAGGAAGTGATTCCAAGCCCCGTTTTCAATGTTCTTTACATCTTTGAAGCCCCGGTAGCTCGATTTAGCTTATTCTATCAATAATTCATGCTAGGGTTCATATTTGAAAAAATACCCATAGGTGAAATGTGTTTATTTTGATGTTTTATGATAGAATATGAAGTCTGAAATTATGTTAAACAACTTTTGCTAAGTGATTTTAAGTGAAAACGAGTAAAACGGCTTAATCGATAAAAATACCTAATGTTCATAAGTACAAGTTAGAGTGAGAATTTGATGTTTCCATAGAAGGGAAAAATGATCAGCATGTCATAAAACATAAGAATAAGGGATAAAGTTTAATTTCCGAGCTTTGGGGAAAATGTGTAAATATGTAAAAGTTTAGGGGCAAAATTGTAATTTTGCCAAAGTTAAGAGTTAAGGACTGTTTTGATGAATGTGAGTATTAAATAAGCTAAATTTGCTATTATAGATCAAGAAGAACGAAATCCAGAGTTAGATCAAGGAAAGAAAAAGATAGAGGACTAAATCGATATAGTTGATTGTATTTTGTTTCGAGGTAAGTTTACGGTAAATAAATGAAATATTCTATTATTTTACATTTAATACTATTAAATTCCAGTATTTACATATTTATTCTGTAAATTTATTATTTAAAGACTCAAGTATGAATTGACGGAAAGTTATCTTAGAAAGTTATCTCGAAAGTTAGGTTGAACCTTAGGAATGTGTAGGATACAAATGTCATGACATTAGGGTTTAAGGAAATCATGTAAGACCATGTCAAGACATGGCATTGATATGTTACTATAAGGCAAAGGTCCCATAAGACCATGCCAAGGCATGGCATTGGTGAGTTCATAAGGCAAGGATACCACGTAAGACCATGTCAAGACATGGCAATGGTTAAGTTTCATAAGGAAAGGTACCCGCGTATCTTTAGTATTCCAAGTGGTTCAACGGGAAAATTCAAAGAGTATACCAAAGTAAAGGTAAGACAAGTTCAAGCTAAAAAAAGTAATGTAAGGCAAATTCATGTTTAAAGGTACAAGTAAGAATACAAGTTTAAGTATAATGAGTTAAAAGCTTAAGTGATCTTGATAAGAAAAGAATAAGATAATTGATTAAGAATGTTGTTATTTATTTACATGTAAACTTACTAAGCTTTATGCTTACTCCCATTCTTTAATTTTTTTTTTTTTACAGTGTTACAAGCCAACTCGGGAATCACAAAGACGTCGGAGATCGTTACACACTATCAAAGGATTATATTGGTATTTTGTGACTCGAACGTTTTAAGTTATGGCATGTATAGGGACTTAGCTATCTTGTGTGTATAACCTTATGATATGGCTTAAGATTGGCTTGTAAATGTTTGGTAATGATTAGCTATTAAAATGGCTAATTAAGAGCATGTTTTGGACATTATGAAATGCCTAGTTGGTAATTATTAGAAAGAAATTATGTAAGTATATGCAGGGGAACAGTTTGTACAGCAGCAGTGATGTGATTTTGAAAAATCACCAAAAATAGTATAAATGGAATTAGGTTGTGCATGAGATATAGAATTAAATCTTATTAAGTCCATTTTTATATGAAAGAAACGGTGTAGGCAAAAGAATTGTATATTATGAGATAATTGATTTTTAGTACAGAGGGGTCAGAACTGTCTGTTTGTGTAACAGGGGAGACTTTAACTAATAAACTGTACTAATTGGCCACACCAAAAATTCTGGAAAAATTATAGTAAGAAGATATGTGAGTCTAGTTTCATATAAAATTTACGGATCTAAATTTCGAGGTTCGTAACTCGAGTTATAGTCAATTTACTGAACATGATACAGATGGACAGTTTCTATTTTTATGCCCCGAATTAATAAGTTAAGTTTAGTAATGCCTCGTGCTCGACTCCGGCAACGGTCTCGGGTAAGGGGTGTTACAAATTGCATATAATTCCAACCCAAGGCAGCAAATAAAACATTGAAATCTCACCAAAAGCATTAAATCTAAACGATACTTCAAATTTAATAAAAGATATATGATATTTATTAATAAATGAATAATAATTCAAACAATTTTACAATAATGTTAACTGTAACAATGTTAAAAAAAATCTTACAACAATAAAACAAATGTCTAAGAGGGCGGCCTCTGCGACTGCTGCTGGAACAACTGCATCATAGTCTGCAGCTGTAGCTGGAGTTCTTCATACTTTTTGTTCTGCTCTGCCTCCCGCGCTGCTGCCTCCGCTCTAAGTTGAGCAATATGCTCGCCTCCCTCGCTGCTGCCTCCGCTCTAAGCTGAGAAATTTGCTCAGCTGTGCTCGCTTCCATCAGAGATATCTGGTCTTTCAGTCTCTGAACTTCAGCACGAGATTGACTCCCGGAAGGCATGTATTGCCGGGAGCCGGATTCATGTTATTTGAACTTGCTTATTCCCATTTCCTTTATTATAAGTTCTACATAACTAAAATGCAAAATTACTCTAATTCATTTTCTTATATTAACCAAAGTTAAGTGACAACTGATGTAGCTTACCATTACTTTAATTCATATTTGCCATTCCACTTGTGAACTAATGATCAATTTATTACTATAAACTCTATTTTGAATTTTATTATTTTACTTTTATTTGATTAAATTTTGCCATTAAAATTATTTTTATTAAAATTTTTATTCAATTTAAATTTAAAATACTTTGAAGAAAACTTAAATGACAAAATATTTTTTATATTTTACTTTAATATTTAAAATAATAAGTTAGTTAATGTAATTTTAAAATTAAATAAAATGGTTATTTTATAATAAAAAATATTCTTCTATGATATTTTTTTCAAATTTTATTTCATTAAATAGAAATTCTAATTTAATTTATTAATTTTAATATTTATAAGTTAAATTGTTGTTAACTTTTAAAATAAAAATTTGTTTTCAAACCATTAAAATTAATATTGAGTGATAAAATTTAATTACAAAATTTAATAAAATTCAAAGTTTAATAGTAATATTTAATCACATAAATTTATTTATATTTTCAAAATATAACTAAAAACATCAATGAAAACAAAATAGACCTATAGTATAATAATAAATTTACTCATTAACCCAAAACAAAATTAAAATTAAAATAGTAATAATGTTACCATTAACCTTTTGTTTTCCTTCGATAGTAAATTTAGATTTTTGTAAACATTTTGCTTAATTTTACCGACAGTACTAAGCATTATTTCTAAGAGAAAGGAAAAGATTTGCGAACTATTCATGCAATCTATATAATATTATAACATATAGGAAATTATAGCAACATATAGGTTTTATATAGGAAAAAACTCTCTTAGGTTTTTATAGCAACATATAGGAAAAAACTTAATTGGAAAGCAATTGGTACGAATCAGTTGATAAATTAAAAGGTGTAAAATGGTGTAAAATCATAATTCAATAGTTCAATATGTTTGATACTTACCAGGTAATTACAGCTTTTTGTCAATCCTTTAGAATTTAAGCTTCAATTACTATATAAAACAATATAAGAATGAGAAAAAAAATCAAAATTTCTATAAGTAATATATTTTAGTAAAATAACAGGATAAGTATTAGATACGAAACCTGATTTATATATTGGCTAAAAATCAATTTGAGTAATACCCAAAGCTGCAAACAATCTTCTTCAAATATTGAATTTGTCAATACTCAATTTTAAGAGTATTTACCTTAATAGAACTCCACCCAACAGTGCAAACTGCATCAAATTAGATATAAACTTAGTTATTGCGGTTGAAAGCAGTAGTGATTTCACAGAGGATAGAAAATACAGAGATTATCTTAGTGCAACTAACACTTTTCTCCTGAATCTCCTGAAACACCAACAAGGTTGGTTTATTGACACATACTCAAATAAAGAAAGGAAGTACAACTTTCTTACCTGAGACAATATGGATTGAAGCTAAGAAAACTGGATTGCGATAATGAGATTTGAAGGCGAAACGGATGACAAGTATGTAAAATAAAGTAAGCATAACTTACAAAAAAAAAAAAAAAACATTTCAACTATTTTACTCTTGAATAAGATATCATGTATTTAATATAACCATGATGATCTAACATGTAAAAGCAATCAAATTACTTTATCAAATTACTTTATCTCGTATAAAAAGCCGTAGTACATTCACAACTAAATACAAATATATGTCAAATCAAGTATAATGTAAATAAATATAAAGCAAAACAAACACACATGTATATTAAAATTGGAACATTATTGTAATCATCTTTTATTTTGTAAGTTATAATATGTACAATAATATAACTTCAAATTATCAAAATTATACACCAACCTTGATTCATTTTACATTTTAAAAACCAAAAGTTAACTTCATGTTGAGTAAATATAATTATTTCTTTCACATAAATATAAAAATGAAGTTCAGATTATTAAAATAATAATAATACCACAAAAATTGCATGCTAAATAAATAATTTTGAATTAAACAAAGAAAAAACCGTTTACCTTTACGCTTTCAGCTTCTCAAAAAGAAAGGCAAGGAAACTATACCTTGCAAAATGTATGTGTCTGAGTTGCGCTTGACTCCCAAAGAAAGATCCGAATAGTCTGAAAAGGAAGGTGGAAATGAAAATAAGAGTTGGCTTAAGTAAATACGAACTCCAACAAAATGATTAGCACATATAGAATATATATAACATCATCTCTCTTTTACCAGTACACCACCATATTTTAGCTCATGTTCTTGAACATCTCAAATGGGCCGCACCAATATCACACAAGATTTAAGTCACCAAATGGGAGTCTATATATTATATCTTAGCTCAATAAATTTTGAGTAGAAATGAGTAAAGAAAAAAGGTATGTGAAAGAACAAATGAAAAAGAATAGGTCTTATTGAACAATTTGCAGAATTATTAGATAAAAATTTACAAAACAGCTACTACAAGTTCGGGGCTGATGACGGCATATCCTTTGGTTAATAATGAGATGGTTAGAGGGTAATATCATAGCAAAAAGCTTAGATCCCAGTTCAACTATGCTACTTTAAACATGAAGCAAACAAGAAACAACAAATGAATCGTACCAAGTTTTGACTATGTTACTCTTTCATTATGCTTATTACGCCATTGTTCATATCGGTGAGGAGAGGCCTCAAACTCAATGTTTTGACCTTCAATGAAACTAGTAAGCCTTTATCATTGTTTAAAATGGTACACAAATATATATCGATATTAATATGTATAAGTATTTAGACAAAAGAAAAAACAATCATGGACTTTTCTTCATAGTATGAACAAACATCAAGAGACCACGGAGAAGGAACAAACATCATTTTGTTTCAGAGAAAATGAAAGAAAATACAAAATGAAAGAAACCAAAATCAAAAATTTTCTCAATTTTCAACCACCACAAATTTAGCTAAATCACTTCTAACTTTACTAAAATAGAAAACCCATTACAACGAAGCTTCAATTTTCTCAATTTTCAACCATCAAAAATTAATCGAAATGCAAATCACGATAACAAAAATCAAAGTTATAAAAAACTTACCAATAACAAAATACAAGTTGAAGCTCAAAATCTCGTAAGCAAAGCAAAGGTGAATTTTAGGATTTAAAGCGGGAAAATTGTAACACCCCTTACCCGTATTCGATGTCAAACAGGTACGAGGCATTACCGAGAGTACGGAACACTTACGGATGATTTAAACCATTTATCGCTCAAATATCAAAATTGATTATAAAAGTTTCCTTTAATGCACCCTTGAAGTCCAAATCATGCATTGGGATTGGGTCGGGATTAAATCGAATCGTATGAAATTTTTCGCAAAAATCCCTAAGTTTATCTCATTTACAAAGCTCCCACGCCTGCAGTGGCTCACTCACATATCTTCTTACTATAATTTTTCCAGAATTTTTGGTGTGGCCAATTAGTACAGTTTATTAGTTAAGTTCTCCCTGTTACACAGTCCTACTGCTCTGACCTCTCTTCACTAAAAATCAATTATCTCATAGTACGGTTTTCATATAGTGTTTCTGATTATTTCTAATGAAATAGACTCACTAAGGAATACAAACATGTAAATTATAACTCATAATTCTTTTTGTACAATTTTTAGTGAATTTCTAAAGTGAGAACAGGGGATCACAAAGTTGTTCTAAACCAGTCTTACAAAAATTTAAATATCTCAATATGTAGACTTCCTTTACCTGCTTTGTTTCTTTTATATGAAAATAGACTCAACAAGCTTTAATTATATATCTTACTCAGCTTCTAATTCGATTTATACAATTTTTGGTGATTTTTCAAAGTTAGACAACTGCTGCTGTCCAAAACTGCTTTAGTATAACATGTTGATTTCTATTTTGTCCCAAATTCCATATTTCATACAATTCAATCCTTGCTCAATTAACCCCTCAATTTAGCTAATTTTCTCATTTAATACTTTTATCTATCATTTTAAACTACTTCATAACCTTTGAAAATCAGAATTTTAACTCTAGGCCTTAATTTTAACTCTTTCACAATTAGGTCCTAAAATCAATTTCCATCGATTTTACTTCATAAAATCATCATATAACAAAATTAAAGCTTCAATTCAATATTTATTCATCATATTCTTCCAGCACTAATCCACATAAACTTAAAAAATTACCTATAGAATCAAAAACTAATGACATAGTAAGTTGGACCCAATTGTAAAAGTCCAAAAACATAGAAATTTCAAGGAGAAAGTAAGAATTAAACTTACATGAAGCTTGAGTATGAAAACCAGCTTGAAACTCTCTCCCATGGCTGTTTTTCAGCTGAAGAAAATGAAGAGAAATGAAGAGAAATCTAGATAATTCCAATTTGGTCCCATACTTATTTAACTAATTTTGGCAATTTTCCAATTTTACCCTTATTTCATCCATTTGACAATCAGACTATTTAATCCTTTTAGCAACTTTTATACACTTTTCATTTTAGTCCTTTTTATTTAATTAACCACCCAAACGTCAAAATTTTCTAACTAAATTTTAATACTACCTTATTGACATTCCTTAAATATTCATAAAATATTTATGACTCGGTTTATAACACCGAGATCTCGATACTTCTTTTCTCGATTTCTTGACCAAATAAATCTTTATAAAACACAATTTACTATTTTAAAACATTTTAAAAGCTACATTTGACTCGTAAATATTAAATAAATATAATCTACAAGAATATATATAACATCATCTCTCTGAATATTTACCAAGACACCACCATATTTTAGCTCATGTTCTTGAACATCTCAAATGGGGCGCACCAATATCACACAAGATTTAAGTCACCAAATGGGAGTCTATATATTATATCTTAGCTCAATAAATTTTGAGTAGAAATGAGTAAAGAAAAAAGGTATGTGAAAGAACAAATGAAAAGAATAGGTCTTATTGAACAATTTGCGAATTATTAGATAAAATTTACAAAACAACTACTACAAGTTCGAGGTGATGACGGCATATCCTTTGGTTAATAATGAGATGGTTAGAGGGTAATATCATAGCAAAAGCTTAGATCCCAGTTCAACTATGCTACTTTAAACATGAAGCAAACAAGAAACAACGATCAGAATCGTACCAAGTTTTGACTATGTTACTCTTTCATTATGCTTATTACTTCCTTTGTTCATATCGGTGAGGAGAGGCCTCAAACTCAATGTTTTGACCTTCAACTGAAACTAGTAAGCCTTTATCATTGTTTAAAATGGTACACAAATATATATCGATATTAATATGTATAAGTATTTAGACAAAAGAAAAAAACAATCATGGACTTTTCTTCATAGTATGAACAAACATCAAGAGACCCTGGAGAAGGAACAAACATCATTTTGTTTCGCAGAAAATGAAAGAAAAATACAAAAATGAAAGAAACCAAAAATAAAAAATTTTCTCAATTTTCAACCACCACAAATTTAGCTAAATCACTTCTAACTTTACTAAAATAGAAAACCCATTACAACGAAGCTTCAATTTTCTCAATTTTCAACCATCAAAAAATTAATCGAAATGCAAATCCGCTGATAACAAAAATCAAAGTTATAAAAAAACTTACCAATAACAAAAATACAAGTTGAAGCTCAAAATCTCGTAAGCAAAGCAAAGGGTGAATTTTAGGGATTTAAAACTGGGGAAAATTGTAACACTCCTTACCCGTATTCGATGCCGAAACAGGGTACGAGGCATTACCGAGGAGTACGGAACACTTACAGATGATTTAAACCATTTATCGCTCAAATATCAAAATTGATTATAAAAGTTTCCTTTAACAGACCCTTGAAGTCCAAATCATGCATTGGGATTGGGTCGGGATTAAATCAGAATCGTATGAAATTTTTCGCAAAATCCCTAAGTTTATCTCATTTACAAAGCTCCCACGCCCGTGTGGCTCACATGACCGTGCCTCTGGGCCGTATAACTCTTTGACTTGCGTCTATGAAGGAACTTGAGTCACACGGCCTTAGTACACGCCCGTGTTGCTAGGCCGTGTGGTAAAGTTAATTTTCACAAATTAGGCTATTTTCCAAGCCATATTTCTCACTCATTTGATCCTTATTCTTCACCCACATTTAATACATACAAAAACCAATTTAAGATATTCAACTGAGCCTTATACTTAATACCATTTGTTAGTCGTACACTTCATGTAAATAACAAGAAATGTATATGGGCTCAATTCTCATTAAATTTCTCTTGTACTTATACTTTTCACACTATGTATTCATATAACATATAACAATCACACCTCTGTATTTCATATATATTTTATAACAAATTATCTTGGTTTCAAACTACTTCATATTTGAGTTTTACTTATCAAATCATTTGAAACATTATCTTTACACATATAGTGCACTAGAGATGCACAATTCTATAATTATGAATGAACACATTTATCAAACATATTCCATGTTTTTATATGTATAGTCTCATATTTCCATGTATCAATTACCATCATTTCCTCGTATTTTGACAAATACATGTAACAATTCATAAACATGCAATTCACTAACTCATCATGCCAACCACAATTTAAATTGAGAAATCACTTATTGAGCCCAATTTCAATGTTCACTAAAATCTATTAAGATGTACGTATCCACCAATAAATTCCATGTACAGGTATCATCACCTCATATTTTCACATACATTTACTTTCCATATTATGAACTCAAATAACATATACAAGACATACCAATGTATTCCAAGTACGTTTTCATTATATTTCATTTTGAATTTAGATTATGTCATATTAGAACTCTCCTCATTAACTCATTTGGAATATCAATTCATACGGATAATACACTCAAGGGTGTACAAATATATAATTACAAATGAACTCATTCATCAACCAAGTTCTACGTTTATGTCTCATCAACTCATATTTCCTTATATCACATAACTCTATGTAAAACTTACCAACTTCGTCAAATTAGTAAACGTCTTACGGAATTGTTCTGCATCGGTATGCATTGAATTTCACTGATAATCACTGATGCCATAACATAGCTATAGTTTTTTTCACAAGAATGACATAGCTCAACCATGGTCTTACATCTTCACTATCATTATGCCATGGTGAAACCATGGACTTATCCGTCAATTCATCACTTTTCACTAGAATGCCATAGCCCAGCTATGGCCTTACATCTTAAACACATATCACACAGATGCCATATCCCAGATATGGTCTTACACGAAATCACTTGTCACTTGTAGCGAAGCTACCACTATTCACTGATCAGGTAGCCAGAGCTACCACTTTTCATCGATCGTAGCTGGAGCTACCACTATTCACTGATCAGGTAGCCGGAGCTACCACTTTTCACTTTTCACTGATCAGGTAGTCAGAGCTACCACTTTTCACTGATCAGGTAGCTTGAGCTACCATTTTTCTCTTTCACTTGTCATTGATCAGATAAGTGTAGCCAAGCTATCACTTATCACTTTCACTTTTCTTGATCGGATAAGTGTAGTGAAGCTATCACTTATCACTTGTTGCCATGGTTCAACCATGGTCTTTTCAAATCAATTCATCTTATCACCGAATCAAGTGTTCAATTTTATCATTTATTCAATTTTCATGCTTTTACATTATTCACGATATTATCATCAATACATATGAAATAACACATCATGAAGTTCATAAAATTAACAAATAATCATTAAAATTTAGCCGTATAAACTCACAAGTTCAATTTTTATATTATAACGATAATCATAATTTCATAATAAACATTCCAAATAAAACATTATATCATTTCTAATTCAACATTTATCAATTATAATCGAGCATGTGATCAATTTATACACAAGTCATTCATATATTATTTTTCCTCCTCCTCCTCTCCATCCACATCCTTAGTATAAACAACACACTTGTAAGTAATATTATCTATAATTTTTACTATTTACTTATGTGAATATTTAAGCTGTCCATCCGTGTCATAGTCACTAAATTATTTTTATGTTAAGCTACAGAACTTCAAATTAAGATCCGTTAATTTTATTTGAAACTAGGCTCACTTATCTTCTTACTGTAATTTTTCCAGAATTTTTGGTATGGCCAATTAGTAGAGTTTATTAGTTAAGTTCTCCCTATTACACAGTCAACTGGCTCTGTCCTCTCTTCACTAAAAATCAATTATCTCATAGTACGATTTTCATATAGTGTTTCGATTATTTCTAATAAAAATAAATTCACTAAGGAATACAAATATATAAATTATAACTCATAATTATTTTTGTACAATTTTAGTGAATTTATAAAGTAAGAATAGGGGATCACAAAATTATTCTAAACCAGTCTTACAAAAATTTAAATATCTCAAAATGTAGACTTCCTTTGCTTGTTCTTTTTCTTTTATATGAAAATAGACTCAACAAGCTTTGATTCTATATCTCACTCAACTTCTAATTCAATTTATAACGTTTTTGGTGATTTTTCAAATTTGTCCAAAACTGCTTTAGCATAACATGTTGATTTTATTTTGTCCCAAATTTCACATTTTATACAATTCAATCCTTGCTCAATTAACCCCTCAATTGAGCTAATTTTCTCATTTAATACTTTTCTCTATCATTTTAAACTACTTCATAACCTTTTAAAATTAGAATTTTAACACTAGGCCTTAATTTCAACTCTTTCACAATTAGGTCCTAAAACCAATTTTCATCAATTTTTCTTGATAAAATCATCATATAACAAAATTAAAGCTTCAATTCAATATTTATTCATCATTTATTCCAGCACTAATCCACATCAACTTTAAAAATTAGCCATAGAATAAAAAAACTAATGAATTAATAAATTGGACCCAATTGTAATAGTCCATAAACATAGAAATTTCAAGGAGAAAGCAAGAATTAAACTTAAATGAAGCTTGAGTATGAAAACCAGCTTGAACTCTCTCCCTTGGCTGTTTTTCAGCTGAAGAAAATGAAGATAAATGAAGAGAATTCTAGATATTCCAATTTGGTCCCATATTTATTTAACTAATTTTGATAATTTTCCAATTTTACCCTTATTTCAGCCATTTCCTGATTTTTCTCAGCTATTGCCGCCCAAAATATCTCCTTTGGGCTTATTTTCACTTTAGGTCCTTCCACATTTGACAATTAAGCTATTTAATCCTTATAGCAACTTTTACACCTTTTTCAATTTAGTCCTTTTTATTTTATTAACCACCCAAACGTCAAAATTTCCTAACGAAATTTTTATACCACTTTATTAACATTCTGTAAATATTCATAAAAATATTTTTGACTCAATTTATAACACTGAGATCTCGATACCTCTTTTTCTCGATTTCTTGACCAAATAAATCTTTATAAAACACAATTTACTATTTCAAAAATCTTTTAAAAGCTACATTTGGCTCGTAAATATTAAATAATACAATATATGAGTTCATTTGTCAGATTTGATGGTCTCGAACCACTATTTCTAATATAACTAAAATTTGGGCTATTACAAAAATCGTGAACAGGAGAGCAAAACGGATTTCAATTGGGGAAAAAGGGCTGAAAATACTTAGAGATTTACGATTAGGGAAAAGGGGGGTTTAGGGTTCCTGCAGGCAGAACGACAAAATGGGAAACAAGGTAAGTCTGATCGTGTAGGTAAAAAACAAGAGAGCAAAATGACACCATTTTGCCCAGAGAAATTTAACATTTCTGGCGTTTTTAACTAAAAGCGCCGCTAAAAGTGGAACCTATTGCGGCGTTTTACCAAAACGCCACTAAAATCCTAATAAAACGGCGTCGTTTTGTTCAAAACATAACTTTTGCGGCGTTTTTTAAACAAAACGCCGCTAATGCCTTTAAAATTTACAATTATTTAATATATAAAATAAAAACAATATAAATTTTTTCATTTAAATAAAATAATATTTAAAAGAATATATAAAATAAAACAATATAAAATTATTTATTAATAGTATTTCAATTTTTCATTTAAATAAATAATTTTTTAAAATTTAATTAATATTTAAAAGAATTACATCAAATTTGAAATCTTGAAAATTATTTAAAATTTGAATTTATTTAATATAAATTAAAAACAAAGCAGATCATATACTCAAAAACTTTAAATTTATTTCAATAATAGTATTTCAAATTGTTAATATATTTTTCACACAAAAACCCTAAACACCTAACCCATATCCCATTAACCCTAAACCCTAACATCCGTCCTCTTAACACTTAAACTTTTAACATCTAACACCTAAACCAGAAACCCTAAACCCATATCATTTAAACCATAATCCTTAACCAATAACCCCTAAACATTAAATCGTAGACTCTAAACCTTAAACCTTAAATCTTAAAACCCTAAACCCTAAACCCATAACATTTTAAACTTATAAACCTTAAACCATAAACCCTCGACCCTCGGCCCTAAATCACTAAATTTTGAACCTTAAAATCCTAAACCCTAAACCCTAAGCCCTTAAAATCTTAAACTTTAAAATCATAACCCTTAAAACTTTAAACCCTAACCTCTATCCTCTTAACTCTTAAACCAATAACACCTAAACCCATAGACCCTAAAAACGTGTCATTTAACCCTTATTCCCCAACAAATAACCCCTAAACCTTAAATCATAGACTATAAACCTTAAACTTTAAATCATGAACTCTAAACCCTAAACTCATAACCTTTAAACTTATAAACCCTAAACATTAAACAATTGAACCACTAAATTATAAACACTAATGCTGAGTTTTTTTTCCAATTTTATATTGATACCAAAGCGGTGTCGTTTATATTCGGAATAAAATAGGTAGTTCTGCGGCATTTTTAGGCAAAACGCTATTTCTAAACATTTGGCGTTTTTTAACAAAACGCCACTATTTATTTTATATTGATACCAAAAGTAGCCGTTCTATTTAGAAATAAAATAGTTTTTGCATTGCTATACATTTCTTGGCGTTTTGAACAAAACGCCACTAATGTTGAGTTTTTTTTCAATTTTTATATTAAATCGAAACGACGACATTTTATTTTTAAATAAAATAGTTTTAATAGATTTTTGTGGCGTTTTAGTCCAAGCACCGCTAAAAGTTCGATATTTCGCGGCGTTTGTATAAAAGCGCCGCTAATGCTTTGACCTTTAGCGGCGTTTTTGTAATAGCGCAGCTAATGTTTTGACCTTTAGCGGCGTTTTGTGATAGCGCCACTAATTCTTTGACCTTTAGCGGCGTTTTTGTAATAGCGCCGCTAATGATTTGACCTTTACCAGCGTTTATTTAAAAGCGCCGCTAATGCTCGACCTTTAGCGTCGTTTTATAAAAAAATGCCGCTATTTTTCGTTTTTAGCGGCGTTTTGAATTAAACGCCGCTATTTCGTAATATTAGTGGCGTTTTTCTTTAAAACGCCACTAAAAACGCCACTAAAAATCTATTTTGGTGTAGTGTAAGTAAAAGCAAATAGTTTAGCAGCTAAGCTTAAATCTTAATAAGTAGTAAATTAGAAAGAGAGAGATATATAGTTCTTACAAATCACAAGGCTTGAGCTTAGCACACAACATATGATCGACGAAATACTCCAACGAAAGAAAGATCTTGTATAGCATCATGAGCAATCAGCCTTACAACTTTTTTTTTTTAATTAAAAAAAATTCGAAGAGTGACTGCTCATGATGTTATATCATTTTACATCAATGATGAGATCTCTTGTGTTTTTAATCTTTTTTCTTTTTATTTTTTTTCATCTTCTAATAGTTCTAAATAAAGCCTAGCAATTCTCCTATCGGAAAAATCCAGCACCCAGAGCAGGTGGAGGTGCCCAGTAATCAGCTCCATTGTCACCACTCCATACTTCAAGCGTGCATGATACTGGAACCAAGCACAGCCCTCTACTCCTCAGGTCTTTCTTTGCTTCTTCTTTACAATCCTTCAAAATGGCCAAACAAAACAATAAATAAATAACTTTTTTATCATGCATAGTAAATAAGAAAGCAATCTATAAAGCTGAGAACGTCTTTTAACACTTGTAATCTTTATTGGTTATAAAGCTTTTCTCTTTCAAACTTCCCTCCCCCCCAAGTTTCATTTTGAGGTAATGGATCCAATAAAGCTTAATTATTACCTGACCAAAATATTTTATAGTAATCATTAAGCAATAAATACTATCTTATTTCTCCACATACACAGAGAGATTTTATTTTTATTGGGAAGGACGATGTAATTTTTTTTTCTTACAGATTGTTGCTGTTGGTGCCTCGTGTTAGCTGATCCACTGCCCAAGTAAGGTAAGCATAGAGCCTATTTTCAAGGAGAGAAGGAATTAAATTAATTGTGAGAGGCTGAATGAAACTTTAAACAGTGTGTGTGCTGTCACTGTCACTGCTGGTTCATGGTTGTTTGCAAAAAAGAAAAGAAAAACATCACCTCAAATTGACTCTGAAGGAATCTGATGTACCCAATAGCTTCTGACAATACAGACGCTGTGTCAGTCTGCAAAAGAGATAAAATAAAAAAGCATATATTATACCACACACACCATTTTAAACCTTCAAAGTCATATTTAATGGCTTTCTTTCTGTTTATGTTTCGCTGTGTGTGCTTGAAGTAAAGAAAGAAAAAAAAGACCTTCTTTATGGGTTTTCTGCATAAAGAATATAAATGTTTTTATTCCATTAATTTCAATCAATCTGCAAAAAACCAAAAAAAAAAATCTAAACTTTTGACCCTTCATTGATTACACCTTATATTATACCTTCCCGAATGGAGAAACTAGCTGGTGAAGTGATGTAATCCTGTCTCCTAATTTTTCCTTCCTCACCTGTTGATAAATAAATTATTTTTGGTCACTAAAATATGTTGCTTCGATCGATAAAAGAATATGTATTTATTGAACATTACCTTTAAGGTAGATTGGGTTGCAGAAGGTTGAACCCTAGGCTTCTTCAATGGCCCCCCTGTTGCAGTGCTGTTACACTACATAGAAGAAGGAAAAGATGAGACTTTTGATTTTACAGCAATCTGCAACTAACCTTTTTTTTTTTAGACACTTTTCATATCAACCAGCAGTTTGTGCTTTGTACTTTACCAAACTACAACAATAGACTATGAATTTTGATATAAACTTCAAATATATATCAGCAGAAGAATGTTATTTATTCGATTTTGTTTGTTTGCTTTTTTTATTCCTCCCTCTTTCTTACCTCAGAAGACCGATCTGGCTGTGGCTGCCTCCCATGTTCAGCTTTGTTGCCTGAAAAATCCAACATGTTACTGCTGAAACTTGTGACACTGGACTTAGGTGATGAAGCAGCTGACGATATCTGGTGAAACCAAGCTGGTTTATTCGCCTGGTGATGATGAAAATCTTCACTTGCATGTCTATACACATAGCTGCTTGCAGAGTTTTCTTGTTTCACGTCCACAACAGAATTAGCATTTGAGACTTGGTGTAACGCTTGAAACTGTCCTATATCACCCCCCTTTTCTTCTTCTCCTACCAATCCACCCCTAAAAAACAAACACTCGTCAGTAAAATAATTAAAGATCGAACCCGGTAACATGCACGGTACTTATGTATAATACAAAGCTTTCTTAAGAGAGAGAGAGAGAGAGAGAGTTACAAGAGAAGTTGACTCCATGACTCAGGAAGCTCCTGGTTATTATCATGCCAAGAAGGAACGGGAAGTGAAGAAGATGAAGAAGACGAAGAAGAAGAAGTGGGTGTGTGAGGGAAGAAAGTAGTGGGAGGAGGATGCAAGAAAGGAGAAGGTGCTGCCGCCACCGCCGCTGCTTGTTGATGATGATGAGTTGGTGGGCGCATGGTGTTGATGTTCCACCAGTTAGGGTTTCCGGCCATCAGTTGCTGCACTGGTGAGCTCTGCAACACACCTCGGTTCATGGCCTTATGAATCTTATCTAAAGAAGAAGAAGAAGCTGATGATGTTGATGATCACTAGAAAACTTTCTCTTTTCCTCCTGGTTTTCCTTTCTCTTTCCCTTTTATGAAACTACAACTCTCCCAAAACAAGTGTTTGTAGAAACTTTGAGAGCTCTTCTTCCCACTCCTTATTTATTTATTTTTTAAAGGTGTATTTACTTGAAGGAATTTGAATCAATGGAGGTTTTTGGGAAAACTTTGGTTTTTTCTTTCTTTGATTTCTTTATTGCATTGCCTTTTTCTTTCTCCTTTTATTTTATGTTTTTCTTTACTCTCATTGCTTTTTTTTTTTTTTTTTTGGCCCTGCTTTTGCTTTATCTCAAAGTGGGTCAGAAAAGAAAAAGGTAGAAGCCATTCTCAATGTCTAATTATTCAATAAAACCACCTCAAATCATATTTAAAAGAATTAACCTACATAGCTAATACAACTTTTGGGACACCCTTTTTCATCATGTCTACCCATACCTAATTTGCTACTGATTACCACACATACAAACATATACATTCGAATCATTGGGCAAGACAGACTTCTTAAGTTTTTATGAATAATTTTTAAAAAATAATTCAATTTTTATATTTTTTTATCAAATTTAAATATTGTTACTATTTTAATTATGTTTTAATATGTTTAAATTTGAACATTCAATACTAACAATCTCTTGACCCGAAAGTAGTAAATTGTAGGTACAAACAATTGTCCTTTACACCTGTTTATAATAAAATTAAACATTCAAAATTTTAATAAATAAATAAAATATAGTTTAATTAATACACAAAATCATGGATTACATAAAAGAAATATATACGGAAATAGAGAGGGGTAGCTACATAGGTTGCTCTACATCACAATCCATGGTGTGGGTACGGCCGGGCAACTATGATTTCTAAGTTGAAATTAGGATTTGATTTGTCTTGTCTTAATATAGTGGTTTCCTTAATTAGTTGTGAGCTTACAAACATTATCCTTTTGGTTACTACGTCCACTTTCCTGCTGGCTGTGTTTTGGTTTTGAAGCTACAATGTTGCTTAATGAGGGCAGACATTTTGGAAAATCCAAATGCTAACTATCGTATTAATTAAAACAACATTTCATAGACAAACATCTAATTATTGCATTCATTATCTGTGTACTTAATGAAAACAATAAATTTTAAATGAAAGTTTCCTATACTTAATCATTATATTTTTTACAGGTGAAACAATATTTCATATTTTAATAATTAAAGTTGGATCAATTTAATAGGTAATATTTAATTTTTATATTTTTCAAGATTTTAGAATTTAGTCCTTCTACTTTTTAAATTTTTAAATTTAAGACAAACTCTTAACACCCTTAATTTTTTTGTTAAATTTTTAATGTTATATTTTGAAATTAAAAAAAAAACTTACTTGTTAGTTGTGCAATTAAAAAAATGGCATTGTAATTAACTTGAATTTAATAAAAATTAGTAATATTAATAATTTGACCTGAATTTTAAAATCTAATAACAAGAAAAATTGCATTCTTGAAAATAAAATATACAAAATTAATTTTAAATTTTGAAATAATATATATACTTATAACATATTTTAAGTTTTATTTTTATAAAATATCAAAATGAATTTAAGGTTAATAATTAATGACAATTAACTTTGTAACATAATATTAATATCAAAAGTAAAATATTTACGCTTTTAAAATTCTTATACTTATATATACTTTTTAAATATGGATTAAACTCAAACGTAGAAATAGATGAGAAGCTTATGGTTATATATAAAAAATTATTTATATATTTTAAAATATTTATACGTATAATGTTTGGGAGTAGAGTAGATGTAGCGGTAGTAAATGACGTCATGATGATGGAAAGGAAGGAAATTATTATTAATTATTATTATTATGAACAAACTGAAGGAAAATAGAGGGGAGGGTGTGCTTGGAATAATATAGTAGTAAACCGCTAAACGTGGGATAAATGAATGAAAAAAATGTTAGCCGCCCGTGACCGTGAGAGGACCGACAGGCCACACTTTTCAAGAGGTCAATGTCTAGGGCTTAGATAGATACCCCTATGCCAAGCTCTCGCCCCTCAGGGCCTTCAACAGAATGATTGCAATTTCCAACATGAATATTTTTTTTTTTTTAAAGAAATATAAAAAAATTAGGCTTGTTTACTTGATGGCATTATAACATTTTGTTCATTTTCTGGTCAAATTATTAGGCTTTTTTTCATATATATGAAATAAAAATTAATTAGTAAAATAGATGGAATTGTAGATTAATTAGTGACATAGTTGAACTCGGCACCTGGGCACCCAAGTTCAATTTATCTTGAAATTGTAATAAAATTATAAGGGACCATTTCTGATATTATTCATTTCTTTTAATTGAGCGTAAGGATAGCTTGTTTCTATGTTTTGGACTAAAAGTGAAATAATATCACAAATGGTCCCTCATGATTTTATCAAATTTTCATGATGAATTCTTTAAAAATTAATTAATAAAATAAATCTCATATTTACTTGTAGTTCTCACCAAATTCTTGGCTTGAAACCTTTTAATATTGTATTGTAGCTTTAAAGAAAAACAATTGAAACTAACTAAGCTATTACGAAAGTTTGATGGTTAAGAGTATTTACTCTTTTAAGTTTAGTTTAAATATGAGTTACATTAGTTCTATTTGTTATTCAAGTTTTATCCTCATTCTGTGATTCATAAAAAAATATTTCTCTAAATATAATTTTCCTTTTTATATCAATATTTGTTTAAGGATATATCAATTATTCGAATCACATAGTATATCTAATAAAACCAAATTGACCATCCACCCAACCCTCCCAAAAAAAACAAACATTTATTCCTAAAAATAGAAGTGTGAAATAAAATAAATAAAATCAATTGCATAGGAGTATAAATAAAATAATTTCGGTTTTATTCCTATATATGAAATAAAAAGATTAATTAATAAAATAAATCGAGTTGTACATTAATTAGTGAAATAGTTGAAGCCGGCAACTCTAGGTGAAGCCTTCTATATATGTTTTTTGAGCTCAAATGAAAATGGAAAATATCATAAATAGTCCCCACATCTTATCAAACTTTCATAATAGCTAATTTTAGCTAGTTTCAATTGTTTTTCTTTTAAGCTACAATACAAAATTAATTAAAATGGTATTGTAATAAAAAAAACAAGATATCCTCTTGGAATTAATGAGATTATTCCATGACAAACATTCCCTTAGATACGCATTTCAACGCTGCAACCAAACAAGCATTAAAAAAAAAAAAAAAACCTTAAATCCCGAGCTAATCTGACAATCTACTCAACCACCAAACCACAAAGAATGGAACAAACACCTCTATCTTGTCTTCTGCTTCATTCTTTTGTATTCTCTCCTTTGCTTGTTTGATAGCAACGCTAAAAATGAATAATATCAAATAAAATTTTATTAATTTAAACCAATTAAAATCATTTTCAAATTATAATATTACGTATTAAAATGTAAAATAAATTATTTAATTTTTATGGTACAAATTTAGAAAAACTGATATTGACGTCTTTCAATTGGCATATGAATCACCTGTTGTTTAATTAAGGCAAGTTGTAAATATATATTGGATTAATAAATATTTTATGGGATTTTTGGTTTATCAATATTGGGGTAGGATTCAATTTTTTTTTAAATTGAGTTTGAAGGTTTGGGTAAATTATATTGTGGATGTTTTTTTTTCTATTTAAATACTATATCGTTTATGAGTAAGCTTGAATATATTTTAATTATTTTTATTGTATTTGAGATTAGTTAAATTTGATGATAATTATTTGGGTACATACTATCATTTGTATTTAGGTATAATAATAATGAATTGTCTGAATTGTATACAATGCAGAGGCTTATATATAGGCTAGCAAAATAAATTTAAATAGAACTCTTAAGTATACTAGAACTCTAATTTAATCTAAATAATAAGTAGTTTTAAACTAAACTTTTTGTTAACATAAAACTACTAAATAACTTAAAATACTTAATAATTATTAAAAATTCGGAATAAAATAATAATAAAATAATAAGAGATGATAAATAAAATATTGGGCTCATATATAATTAAAAATTAAGCCTAAAACCCAAACCCAATATGATTAAAACTCGAATTAAAAGCCCGAAACTCGAAATTCTCGTTATAATCCCGTTCAGGAATTCTGCTCGTGTAGTCTTCACTAAACGATCATAACTTGAGCTCCCAAACTCAAAATCGAGTGATTCAAAATGCGTTTTGAAGCTAAGAGATAGATCTTCAAACGCCATGCAGACATCTCAACCCAGAAATGTCAGGATCCCATCCAAAAAGTCATTGCACGTATGCTGATTTCCCAATACTAAAAATGGGCAATTTTGGTGATTGGAATCTAATAAATTTCACCTCATTCGTGCATATATCAGTTACACTTTCAAGTGTAAAACTCAAATTCAACCCTTGAATATGACATTATTAAAAGGGACAACTATGAACCCGAAAGTAATTGTTTTTTATAGACCAAAAAAGATATGAAAGCAGAAACATAATTAAGGTAGCAAGCAATGGCCCTGCCCCTAACCCCTAACGGCAAATATGTCTTTTTTTGTGTGTGAATAAAATAAAACACTTTACAAAAAATTTGAAAGAGTCAAAAGAAAAAACTACAAATAACTATAAGCCTTCCCCTTTGTCAAAAGCCAACTTGGCAATGTGGTCAACTTCGGTGTTATCTTCTCTAGGGATATGTTCAATTGACCAATTCTTCACACTCTGCAAAAGTTGAGTTATGCGTCTGATTATTATTGAATTTAACCACTTTAACAACGCTTCCTTGATAGCTTCAATAACTTCCATGTTATCTGTTTGTACTAATATCTTGTTATGTTGTCTTCTTTGCACCAATGCCACACCATAAAAAATGCCCTACAATTCAACTTAAAAAAACCAAACATTTTCGAAATCTACGATTAAACCCAATGATCTAATTCCCATTAAAATCTCTCAAAACTCCTCCTGCAGCAACGCATGCATCTTGTGTTGATCTTAACAGCTCCATCGGTTTTAAACGAATCCACCCTTTTGTTTCCACCATCCCTCCCTCGAGACTTTATCCTTTGATCACTAAAAATTTATTATTTAGCCATAAACTCTAAATTAAATTTTTTAACTTCACCCCATCCCACGTATATATGTTATTAAAACATTCATATCGAAAAAACACTTAATGTGATGTTTCAAACCTCAAATCGGCATTGGCCATGTTGTAGTTTTGTTTGAACTCCAATAACATTACCCCATCAAAGGTTTTCTTTTTTCTTTCCCTTTTTTGGGGTTCCATACTGGTTCGTGCTTTGAGCATTGGATTCCTCAAATCACATGCTTTTGTACTAATAAATCTAGCAATTAAGATTAATTAAAGCCATAATTATTCTTCTTTGTGATCCCAAGACCGCTTCTATATATATTTATAATAAATGCCTGCCTGCCTACCCTAAAACCCTCGCCTCCAGTTCTTATTTCAAAGGCCTAAACCAAACAAAAGGAGGGGAAATCTATAATTAGTAGGTGAAATTTTCACCTAATTATAATTAATTAAAGGTTAAAACAGCTTTAGACTAAAGACGTAATTTTAATTTTATACACAACTAAATTATATCACACCTATTATTGATATAGATGAATAATAATATTTTAAAGCGCTAATCACGAATTTGCATATCTTTTTAACTAATTGTCAACAAATGAATAGAAATTAAAAGATTAAACTAATTTTGTTGCTAATCTATACCGTGTTTTATTAGTGTTGATGTCACCTCAATCTAATCATCAACTCAATTCAATTAAAATAAGCTATACTATTTTAAGAGTATTTTAGTCTTTTATTTTAACAAAATCAATAAAAATATGCATATAATAAGATTTGAACTCGCACCCATTAAATTAGTAATATATTAAATTTACTACTCAATTAAAGTTTTGTTTTGATGTATTTATACATTTTATTTTAACATGCACAATTTATTATTCCCACTATTGTATATATTAATAATATTGTTAATTGAATTGGTGTCATAAGTTAACTCGACACTAACTCATAATTGATGACAAAATCATTATAAATAATTACAGTGCATTTGGTATTATTTATTTAATGTATTTAGTTTTGTTTTACTCATAATTTAATCTAATTATTTTATATCAATATCATACATATTTCATATGTTGATATGATTAATTAGTTTCAAACTATATGTTTCATTATTTATTAAATATTATTTTAAATACTCATCTATATTTTAAATTGTGATTTTAACACGTATACACCGCATTATATATACTAACTGAGATTTTTGTTTAGGTGTCTAAATAAGGTTTAAGTTGCATTATTTAGGTTGAAAATGATTGTAATATACGTTTATATTAAACATCTTTCAGCTTTGTTGGCTTGAATTGCACGCACTTCAAAGAATCCAATCAATCTTATATATACAATTTTTTTTTTCTTCGGCCAAAATACAAATTGAGCTTCTTAGGTATGGTTTAAATACATTTTCGTCATCGGTTTTTAAAAATTGCAGACTAGAAATTTAACGTTGGGACCTTTGGACATAAGCTGCTAACTTTGTCGTGCATAGGGATGAAATAGGAAATGCCAGCCATGGAGCAGGTGGAATTAAAACTACAGAAAGCACTTAATCTCTTAAAACAATTGCAAAGCCAGTTGCATCCTGAAACCGGTAAAAGATTTTCCGAGATCCTTTTGAAATTTTATAAAAGTTACAAGATAAAATTATAAAATTATCTTTTGGCTTTCAAAGAATGTAAATTCAAATATGTTCCCCTTAAATTTTTTTTCTTATTTTTATTTTTTGCCTTTGTCCCCGTCCACGATGTAAAATTGTGAGTGTGCCATCAATTTTCTCTGTTAGAGTAGCTAAAATTGCTAGAGAATCAGTAACAAGATCTTTCCTTTCCGAATCGTTCGCAAGATTCAGCAACAAAGGAACAACCATAAAAGCAAAGAACCCTCCAACGGGTGCGCGCACTAGGAGTCTAAAAATCGCAACAAATGCATTACGCTTGCAATGATGCATGGTTTTCATTTATAACTAACCTTACTAATTCTAAATCCGTCTTGAGATGATAATCAGGGCGTTTATTGCCCCATATGTGGTTTGGATTCGAGTCACGTTAATTGTATTAATGTTAAGGTTTTATTCTCTTTTTGTAATTCACAAAAAAAAAATTCTTAATTCTAAAATAACCTAAACCATCAAAACCGATTCTCCGCAACCGAAGTGAGATAAAAAAAAAAAAAAGCTGGTGAGGAAGTGCTTAATATAACATGGACAAGGGAGATTTAAACGATGCCTTTTGGAGGTGAGAGAAGAAGAAGGAGAAATAAAAAAATAATTATCATCACACTGTTAATAGTAATTAATAATTAAGAAATTATAACATAACAAATTAATGATATTAATAATCATATGATAACTCTTTTAAATTCGACCAAAACATAATTTAAACCATATATATTATTAAACTTATAAATTCTCTAATCAAAATCGGATTAAGGATTTCCTATTTTTATTTTGATGGGATATATCTAGAAAGAAAAAATGAAAATATATTAAATCTACATTTGACGCATGCAAGTTATTTAATAAAGAAAATGTGGTTATCAGAAAACATGTTTTTCTATAAAACTAAAAAAAACATAAATGCCCTTAAAAGTAACATTTAAATTTTTTTCAGTCATTATGAATTAGTATCACAATTAATCAACTAAGTTTGGGTTTCGTATGCAACATAAAGTGTTAAAATAATGACCGACAATATTAAAATAAGTAAATGTGAGTAAAGTTTTTAAAAAGGAGGAGGAAGAAAATCAATCGCTCTCAATATGAATAATAAATCAGATTTCTCCTTTCTTTTTCTTATATATCCAACTAAAATACTGATCCCAATACGTTCTCACACCAAGCTTTTCTTTTCCCTTCTTTTTTAATTATTTTAATCCTTGTTTTTTGTCTTATTATATATATATAAAATTATAATCTCCACTTTGTTGTTTTTCTTCCACTAAATCAATTTTATTGTTTTTAATTCTATACAAGAATAATGAATTTGTGGTTCATTAAATTTGCACTATCTTTTCATATAGCTTTCATGTGTTGGAAAGTATGTCTGATAAAATAGAATAAGTCAAAGGGCAAAGGCAAATAAATAGAGAAAAATAATTGCATCCAACTTTATTAGTTATGAGACAAGTGTTTTTTAGAGTCATTTTCCTAAACTTTAGAAAAGCTTTTATATATATTCATGCTTTTAGATTTTGCACACTAAATTTTAAAATTCATTTGATCAAAAATGTTCCACTTATTTAAAAAAATTAAGATAATCATTTGTTAATATGCTTTTTCACAAAATTTAAAACGAGTGAATCTAGGTAAAGAACAATTTGAAATTAATTTGCTTTTAATTGAATTTAATAATGTGCATATATAAATCTTGTGTTAAAACTGAAAAGCAAATTAAATTAAAAAATGGAAGTTATACGTGATTTTGTATGTTTATAGATGATAACAATGTTCATTAATGTTGGTTTCTATATGTGAATAATGCTTAAAACCTAATCATTATTTCTTTGATGATATGACGATTTTAGCTTTTAGATTGAAACACCTTCGTTAAGAAAAGAAAAGGGAAAGGAAAGGACAGGACGGGAAGAAAGTGGGTGGTTGTGGTAGTTGGATTTTATTTTTTCAATACTAAATAAAAATTATTATTTTTGTATAATAATATTACAATTTAAATCTTAAACTTTGGGATAAGAATACGGGAGGGTTTTTTTTTTTCAAGTGTGGGAGCTTTAATCATTGCTTCCACATTGTGTTGGTAATTAAATAAAAAACTATAAATGCTAGTCTCACAAAATTTGTCCCATTACAATATATATTATTCATACATGTGACCTCCAATATTGATTCTAGAGGGTTTGGAAAGAGGATTTTGGTATAGTGTTATTACGCTTAGGCTAATCCCGAGCCGGAATTAAATAATAAATGTTTACAAAAATTAATTATGATTTTGTAATGAGGATTTTATTTTTAAAGGTTAAAGTATAATTTTATCATTTATTAAAATTTTCCTTAGTACGTTATATGATTTAATTGATTGATTTGACGGGACTTGAATGAGATAATTACGATAACAATATAAATTAATATTATTAAGTAGACTTATAAATTGAATTAAATTTAAAATATAATATTTTAAATACCAATTCAACTTGGATTAGTATTTAATGAATATATGCTTTTATATAAATCTAATGAAAATATAATTTTAAGAATATGGTGGTGGCTGTAAATTGACGGGGAAGGAAGGATATTTCAGTAAAAAGACCCCATCACCCGTGTGTTCTTTAAACATGGGATAATGATGGGTTTAGCCGAGTGTTGGGTCGAAATCAATTGTGAAAATACCATCATTAGATCCAACGGTGGACGATCGTTTGAAGTTTAAGCAAATTAGTGCCCATGCGAAGTACGAAAGCAAAAAGGGAAACTTATTGACCTCACATGCCAGATCACGTGACTGATGGCCCATTAACACCGATGGGTCAGTGGCCCACATCCTGCCACACGTGTGAACTACTGAACCAAGCATGTAACCTTTTTAAAGACCAAAAATAAAAAAAAAAAAAATCAAGTAATGTAAATCGATATATATATAATATTTTCAAATTTAAAAATAAATTTTATGCAATAATGATATTTTTTTCCTAGTTAAAGTTAACGTTATTATTTATTTAAAAATAAAATGTGATGTAAAATGTGGAAAATTTTCTGGAGACCTTAATTAGGTTTTAGTAATAATGAATATATTAATTAGAATATTTGAACTCAAATTACAAGATAAGAAAAATTAGATTCATGAAATAAAATAAATAAATATTGTTCAAAAAATATGCCTAGATTTGTATTTTTTTTAAAGTAAAAAAAGAAAAATAAAAAAGAAAGAGGTTGGATTCTCCATGTGCTAAAATCCACTAATCCTGCAATTTGTTTTTGACCGCTTAAAAATAAGTCAACACAGATTCATGTATTGATTTAATATAAAAAAAGGTGCATGTTCATGCACAACTAAATTGTTTAAAAAATGGGGAATAAAATGTCAGAGTTCAATTGGACGGAGTTGTACACTAAATTGGCATAAAAACACAAAATGGGATTAGTCAGATATCCAAACTCTGTTTTCATCTTTATTATTTAAAACATTTTGTATTATCTTTTCAATAATATAGTAATTATGCTTATATAACAAGCTTGAAGCTTCTATTCTGCTCTATTTTTTTTCATAATTTTGTATTATATGTTTAATTGGAAAGAATACCATGCACCTAAATCTGCCAATTTAAGTAATTTTAACCTTCCAAAATGCTACATAATAATAAATTTAGTTTTTGATATTTACATTTTTATTACCTTTATTTTTTTCAAAGTTAAATTTAATCTTCAATTAAAAAAGATAGTCGAATTTGATAAATAATCTTTTGAAAAGAATTAAATTATTGGTTTTTAATGAAATATTGACTAAAATATTAAATTCTTAAACATGGTAAATCTGCATTACAATCCACGTGCATTTTATGTTAAATTTTACGATACTTTTGAATATTTTAGATTATTAAATTATTTGTTAATGTGTCATATAAGATAAATAGTGTCAACATTTAGTATACGTGAACTGTCATACAAGTTGTCGTGCCAACATCATTAAAAAACTAATATTTTAATTTAAAAAAAAAAGTGATTTGAATTTAGGTAAAAGAAAAACGAGGATCAATTTAATAAAAAATATAAAAATTAAGAATTATGCTGTATATATGCAATCTAAGTTTCTAAAAAATTGATTATATATATTTCTTTTAAATTCAAGAAATAAGAAAACAATGTTTATTTTTTAAATCTTTAAAATTTTCGACACAAAAATAGCTACATTCCCCACGAATAAAATTCCTCTGCCCCCATATTTGGACGTCCCTCCAACAAATTTTTGACATATAGACTAATATAATTATACATTAACATAAGTTTGGCGTCAAGGTTATTTACTCTTTGGGTTTCTCTCTAAATCAAAGAAGGAATCGACTTTCTTTTTCCAAATCCTTCACCAGCTATTGAAAGTCCCAGGGTAATGAATCAAAACTCAGTTAATGTATAGTTATATTAGTCCAATTGGAGGCAGTGGAATTTTGTTCCTATGTAAGGAACTGCCTAAATATATGATTATCTTTTGTCAACTGCCTAAATTATTGTAGACATTCAATTCTGAATTCAAGTCTTAAATTTCTCTGCTAGTTGCTGGGGTTGAGAATTTTGGAGTCCAGATTAATGAAGAGTGGCCCATTGATCTATTTGAGGTGGTGTTTTATTGGACCATATATACCCACAAGTATTTCCAACGTCCAATCCAAAATTAATGGACCATGAACTTTAATGGTGAAATTTTCACCCATTATTTTCATGGATCAGCAGAGATTTCATTATGTGATATGACCTTGAAGGAAGGTTTCTGGGCAAAGAACAAAAGTAATATGGATTTGTTATAGGTTTCCAGTTATGCAAACAAATGCCATGTTTGATCATCTCTATAAGAATGAAAAAACTAATACATGGTTTAAACCACATCTTAGAATTTTGACAACCCTAATAATTCATATCATCAAACAATTTAATATTTAGATTTAAGTAGTTAGTTGTAGGGAAGAGCAATTTTCAATTAAAATCGAGAAAATCAATTCCAAACGATTTAATTGGTTTTTTGTTGATGGGTTAGTTTTGTAGAAGGCCCAAATTGCCCAGGGCCCATTTTTACAACCCATTAAACAAGCCCACTTTACAAGCCCAATTTCTAAAACAAAACCCTAGCCCAACACCCAAATGAAAAACAAAAAAACAACAAACCCTAGGTGCGCCGCACCTAGGGTCTTTTGCCTCCACCGCCCATGTCAGCCTCTGCAGCCACCGACCACCGTCCCATCACCACTTGCTCCCCATAACCTGCAAACAAAAGAAAACAGACAGCAATAGCAGCAGAAATATCGATTGTATTTTTTATTTCTTCTTTCTTCAATCTCGGTTATAAAAACCGTAGAAGAAACAATGTAAAGGGGGGAACCTTTTTTCTTTCTCTTTGATTATCAATACAAACAGAGAGATTCAAAAAACAGAATAGAAGTAATCTACTCGATTTCGAATACAAATACCAACAGAGCAGATATTGAATCGCAAAAAAAAGGTGGCCTTTTTTCTCTTATTTTCGAATCTGTCATATTCGAATATCTCTTTTTTTTTCCTTTTCTAAAATTTTCTTTCCATATATATATAAACGTTAGTCTAAAAAATATAAAAAAAAAAGAAAGAAAAAAAAAATGAGATTTTACCTTTTCCGAGGTAGCCGGAGCGACGGCACCATGGCAGACGCGTACCAGAAGTAACAGGAGAGGAGAACCTAGAGAGAAAAAAAAGATCGATTTTTTTTTTTAAAGAAGCGACTCAAATGATTTTTTTTCGATTTTTGGGCCTTAATAACCCTCAAACGACGTCGTTTTGGGGTGATTTTAACCCCAAAACGACGTCGTTTTGCCCGTGGGATCCGCGTGTTGACCTGACCCGACCAGAGGATATGCGCTTTTTTGTTGGTTGGGCTAATTGCCCTTTTGATCCTTCCGCATTTTTAGATTTTAAAATCAAGTTCTCTGTTATCGCAATTTTACCCAAAAATTTGAGCGATTGTAATTCGGTCCCTCTTTTTTACGCTATGCGTTTTAGGAGGATGGGATAATTTCCCTTTTGGTCCCCCTTTTCTTTGCGTACTACAATGAAGTCCTTCCTTCTTTTTTTATTTTCAAATTTACCCCAACACTCCGTTTTCACTCCAATTTTCGTCCTCCTCCCTTGTACTTATTTATTATTTTTATTTCTATTTTTTATGTTATCATTATCATATTATTATCACTTTATATTATGTTTAATATCATATTATTATTTATATATTTATTATTATTACTATTATCTTTTTACTATTATTCGCTTATTATTGCTACTACTACTATTATCATTTATTATTATTATTATTATTATTATTATTATTATTATTATTTTGTTCCTTTACTATTATTACTATTACTACACTACATTTTATACATACATATTTTTGTTAAATATTTTTATTAGCTACTAATATTGTTGTTTTTATTTTATTTTTCTTTCTAGTACCATTATTATTTTGTTATTAGTCTTTCTTATTTTATTATTACTATACTACTATTATTAGCATTACTATTTTTATTACTATTATTTTCACTACTATTATTTTATTTTCACTATTATTATTATTAATATTATTATTATTTTACTCTTATTTTTACTTTTATTTTTATTGTTATTTCTTTTTATTTTCAATTGTTTATTTTATTTTCATTTTATTATTGTCATTCACATTATACAATCATTATTATTCCATTATGTGTGTAAATATCGTGATTCATGTTTTTCTTGTTTTCACAAATTCGTGTTTATTAACTTTTGCCCGATACAAATTGATTTCTTTCATAAAGGCAATATTCCGTATTTAGAAATTTGGGAAAATTGTGCCCTAACTTACTGGATTTTGATTTCTCTCGTTTAACCTAAATAGCGGGATATCCTTTTAAAATAAGTAAGTTTTGAATAAAAAGCCTATTCTCAGGAATTTAAAAACGTCGTGTCCTAACTCATTGGGTATGATGTTTAGTTATCTCGAGATAAGGATTTTTAGATAATAAAGCGATATTCTGCGTTTTGGAAATATGAAAAATCGAGCCCTAACTTACTGGGTTCCGATTTTTCTCGTTTAAGTTAAACAACGGGATATCCCTTTCAAAAATCGCAAATTCAAGTTTCGAATCAACATTCCGTATTAGCAATTCGAGTGAATCGAGCCTTAACTTACTGGGTTCTAATTTCTCGTTTGACAAATGACGGAAGATCCTTTTCAAATATAAAGTCAAGTTTTACAAGGTGAGCTTAGTTTCGGGAGTCTAAAGTATTGCGCCCTAACTTACTGGACATGATGCTTTATCTATTCGAAAATAAGAGAGTCTTAACATCCCTTTTGATCCCTTCAAGTTTTGGAAATCAAAAGTATCTATTTTCGAATCATTTCAAAGTTTTCAACATTAGGACATCGATCAATGAATTTGGTACCAATTTTGGGCGATCGAGGTGCTAATCCTTCCTCGTATGTAATCGACTCCGAACTCATTTTCGGATTTCAGAGACCAAAATCGTTGTTTTGATAAATCAAACTATTTATTAAAAATAAGCTTTACGAGGTGACCGATCACACCTCATCAAAAAAGATTGGTGGCGACTCCCTTCTTTTTCGTTTTCAAAACCCGAGTCGACCGCATCGTTTACTGTTTTATCAAAAAATGGTTACGACAGCTTGGCGACTCCACTAGGGACTTATTTGTTGAGAGTCAGGCCATAGATCGATTGATCCTTGTCCTTTTGATTAAAATTAGAAAATGGTTTCGGAATTCATGTTTCTTTAAATGTATTTTCAATATTATATTGGATCTCTTGAATACTTTGGCATTGCATTGCATGACCATTGTGGTCACACCTTTAAGTGGGAGCGAGAAACTATGCCTTCGTGAGGTTTTCCCCTCCGCATGGGCTAGTGGACTGCTTTCGGGATACATCCGTACCTATGTCTTCGTGAAGTTTTCACTTCCGCATGGCCATAGGGAAATGTATTCCCCTGAACCGAACTCGGTCCGTATGAACCTATAATGGGTGAGGATCGAGGAATCTGCTGGTTCGGGTACCTCAAACTTTAGAACTAAACCGCATATAGTAAACCCTAGGAGCCCACCTTAGGTAGAGCTATACCAAACTTTAGTGGTTACCCAGATAGGTGTTTGTTTATTTTACTTGCTTTATATTCCATGGTACTAACTTGTTGTGTTTTATTCTTTTTGTGCATATCATTTCATATTTTAAGAGGCATCGATTCACGGTCAATTTCTGAGTTAGAGAGCTGGTTATGGAAAGTAAATTCCTTGATAAAGTGAAAGATAATACGGCCGCCCGCACATGGCCAGAGCAAAACCAATTAAAAAAAGGGGATAGCTTAGCCGAGGGATATGTGTTAGAACTACGGGATTACACCAATATCAGTGTCACGCAGAATTAACTCTAGGGGTTGAAAGAAATATGGACCCAGTGGGATGATGAGGCAAAGCAGTTGTTCTATAGTACTTACGGCGACCTACCTTACCCGCTTAATGTCAAAATAGATAAGCACCTATTCCTAGCAATGACTCAGTTCTAGAATGCTGCTTATAGCTGTTTCTCTTTCGGAAAGGTGGATTTGGTTCTCACGGTAGAGGAGTATACGACCTTGCTACGTTGTCCAAGAATTCAAGTTGATAAAGCTTATTCCCAAGCAGTTAATGGCCCGATGTTTTGTGAAGAAATTGATGAATATCACGGGAATGAGTGAACAATGGGTCTCAGCTAGAATTTAGAAGAAAGGCGAAAGCATATTTGTAATCTGTTTTATGTAAAGGGTTTTGCCTTCTAATAAAGTTTTCTAAAATGAAGTTGATCAGAATCGATGTCTTCTTCTTGCATTCATGCATTTGCATTACATCACATTACATGCATTTAAGTTTATAAAAAGGGGACTAATTAGCTAAAATTATCAGAGAGAGGAAAAAAAAATGAAAAGAGAAAATCTTGAAGTGGAACATCACTACAGAACACGCTCTAAAATCAGGAAAATGGATCAAAGGTTCGAACAATTCCAGAAAGAAATGCAGGAACAAATGCAAGAGCAAATGTTAAAACTCCAGCAGGAAATGAGGGACCAAATGTTGGAGGCCCAAAGGAATATGATGGCCCAAATGGCCCAAATGACGAACGGGGCAATGGATAAGGGAAAGGTCCCACGTTGCCTGTCGAAGAGGATAGTGATGGCATCCCCCCGGGTTTTACCCCACCGCACGCAAGAGCACAGCTTGAGGAATATCTCCAAAGGCCACCAGTTACAATCAGGCCCTAGCAAGGGCAGGATGACACTAGACCTCCCATGAGCTATTACGTAGGCTCTGGATCCCAACCAGGAGATAGCCTGGCCAACCCTGTTATGCCTGATTTAGATGCAGTAGAGAAAATGGGGTCGAGAATAGAATTCTCAAGACAACTAGAGGATCGTTGCAAATGGCTGGAGGAAAAATTCAAAGCGCTGAAAAGTATCGATCATCATAGGATCGACGCAAAAGATTTAAGTCTAGTTCCCGATTTGGTACTGCCTCATAAGTTTAAAATGCTGAATTTGAAAAATATAGTGGGACTAGCTGCCCGAATACCCACATCACCATGTTCGCAGCGAATGGTCGCTACGTGAGCAATGATCAACTCTTAATCCACTTGTTTCTAAGAAAGTTTGGTATGCAATTGCTAGATGGTATAACCACTTAGTCAGACCAACATTAGTTCTTGAGAGATTTGGCTCAAGCATTTCAAGTATTACAACTACGCCACGGACATGGCACCGGATAGAATTACTTTGCAAAGCATGGAAAAGAGACAAAATGAAAGTTTCAGACAGTACGCGCAGAGGTAGAGGGAGGTCGTCATGCAGGTCTAACCACCCCTCTTAAAAAAAAAAACTATCATGCTCTTCATCAATACCCTGAAGGCTCCTTTCATAACCCATATGATAGGGAGTACCGCAAGAGCTTTGCCGACATGGTAATGGCAGGGGAAATGATTGAACATGCGATCAGATGCGACAAGATTGAAGCAGGGAAAACCACTAGAAGGTCTGCTCCTAGGAAAAAGGATGACGAGGTGAATAATACAAACATGGGAGACCCAAAGTCAATTACCATTAATCAGCCAAAAATGGTGACTACTGAGTATCAAGGTTCATCAAGGAAAGAATCTCGCGCAAGGAAAAACATTGAAAAACTCTAATTTACGTCAATCCCAATGACGTATAAGGAGTTGTATCAAAGTTTATTTGATGCACACGCTGTGTCTCCCCAATATCCAAAAGCGATGCAACCTCCATACTAAAAATGGTATGACCCAAACACTCGGTGAGTACTGCGAACCTCATCCTTCAAACGGGATTACCACCGAGCTAAATCCTCAGAATATAAACTCATAAGTATTGTCGGGATTACCGTCCAAAGCTAAATCTCGCAACGACAATTACTCTAATGAGCTTGGATCCGAATTACCAGTCAAAGCTAAATTCAGACTTAATTCGGATTACCCGTCCGGGCTAAATCCATTTTACACATATTCTTTGAGCGCTATATCAGGATAGGATCACCCGTCCGGGCTAGATCCTTTTTACCGTCAATTCCTTTTCAAAGATCCATCAAATTTTCCTTTCATTCAACCGGGATTTCTTTCTTTTTATCAAGTATATCAATGTATCATCAATCCTCATACAATGAACATTCAAATTATATTCACATCAATAACATAAATTTCAAGCATTTAAGAAGATAATTCAAGTTACATGAACTTACCTCGATACTAGTTCGTATATAAAATCTACTAATCTGGGACTTTTTCCTTTCCTCGATCTAGCTTCGTATTTGAGTTTTCCGAATCAAATTAAACTCCAAGCTTCAAACTTTCTATTTTTCCTTTTTCTTCTTTCTTTCTTTCTTTGTTTCCCTGCTCTCTGTTTCGTTTTCTTCTCTGTTTCTTCTCTTTTTTTCTTTATCTTATTTTATAATTTAATATTATATTAACATAATTATCTAATAATAATATATTTTATCACATAAAATCTTAAGATTTTTATGCTTATGTCATTAACATTTAAAAATGGCATAATTGCCATTTTGGTCCTTTATAATTTTTAATCTATAATTCAAATTTTACTTTCATTTCAATTTAGTCCTTTTCATTTAATTACCTACCCATACGTTAAAATTTTCTAACGAAATTTTAATACCACATTACTAACATTTTATAAATATTTATAAAATATTTCCTATCATATAAATATTCATGCAAATATATTGAATTAAATTTCTTTTAAATCGGATTTATGGTTACTGAAACCATTGTTCCGATAATCTTGAATTTAGGCCATTACAACTCTCCCCCCCTTTTAAGGATTTTCGTCCTCGAAAATCTTACCAGTAAAGAGGTTTGGATATTGTTTCCTCATTGCCTCCTCCGGTTCCCATGTCGCTTCCTCAATCCCGTGCTTTTGCCACAATACTTTCAGCAAATTTATTTTTTTTATTTCTAAGCTCCTTTGTTTCCGTGCTAATATCTTGTGGGTTCTTCCTTGTAAGTCATATCCAATTGAATCTCCACTTTCGTTGGAGAAATAACATGTGAAGGATCTGACCGATATCGTCGTAGCATAGACACATGAAAAACATTATGAATTCTATCGAGTTCCGGTGGTAACGCCAATCGATAAGCGACCGGTCTAATTCTTTCTATTATTTCATATGGCCCGATAAATCTTGGACTCAATTTACCCTTTCGATGAATCGGGAACTTTCTTCCAAGGAGACACTTTCAGAATACCTTGTCACCGACACGAAATTCAATCTTTTTCGTTTAAGATCGGCATATGATTTTTGGCGATCTAAGTCGCTTTTAAACTATCCCGAATAACCTTCACTTTTCTTCTTTCCGGATTAAATCAACCCCATGTATCTTCTTTTCATCGAGCTCATCCAATACAATGGTGTTCTACATTTTCTACCATACAAAGCTTCATATGGAGCCATTGTAATATCGGATCGATAACTGTTATTGTAAGCAAATTCAATCAAAGGTAGATACCTCTCCCAATTACCTTTAAACTCTAGTGTACAACATCGAGCATATCTTCCAATACTTGAATTACACGCTTTCGATTGGCCATCCGTCGACGATGAAATGCGAGATCAAATACAACCGAGTACCCAAAGCTTCTTGCAATTTATCCCGAAACGAGGACGTAAATCGGGATCTCTATCGATGTAATAGAGAGCAGACACCCATGTAGCTCGACAATCTCGGATATGTATAGTTCAGCCGGTTTATCTAAAGAATAATCCATACGTCATGGAATAAAGTGTGATGACTTTGTCATCGATCAACAATCACCCAAATAGCATCTTTTTCCTCCGAGACAATGGTAATTCGATACAAAATCCATAGTGATTCTTTCCCATTTCCATTCCGGTATAGTAATTGGCTGAAGTAACCCCGAAGGTACCTGATGTTCCGCTTTGACCTGTTGACATATCAAACATCTTGATACAAACTCAGAAATATCACGTTTCATACCGCCACCAAGACATCTTCTTCAAATCATTATACATTTTATTACTTCCGGATGTACGGACATAATACCATTGTGAGCCTCGTGTAAAATCTTCTGTATGAGCTCTCAATTCTTGGGTACACATACCCTATCTCTGAATAATAAACAACCATCAATCCCAACTTGAAATTCGAATCAAGACCTAACGCACATTGTTCCGTTTAACTCAGAATTTATAATTCTTCCGAGCTTCACATATTTTTGTAGAAATGTCGGTTTAGCTCTTAATTCAGCTATGATTGAACCATCATCATCATTGACAATCGGTATTCATAACTCGTAAAGCAAAAGAGATTTTCGACTCAAAGCATCACCACAACATTAGCCTTACCGGATAATAATCAATAATCAAATCATAGTCCTTTATCGATTCAAGCCACTGACTGCCTCAAATTCAAATCTTTCTATGTCATCAAATATTTCAAGCTTTTATGATCGGTATAAATATGACATTTCTCACCATATAGGTAATGCCGCCATATCTTCAACATAAAAAACAATAGCGACTAATTCAAGATCATGTACGGGTAATTTCGTTCATGTGGTTTAAGTTGTCTTGAAGCATAGGCTATTACTTTACCTTCTTGCATCAAGACACAACCTAAACCATTTAATGAGGCATCATGTAAATAACAAATTCCTTACGGTTCAATTTGCACTAATCTGGTGCTTTCATTAGTAGATCTTTTAATCGGTTAAAACTCTCACGACATTCATCATCCACTCGAACTTTACATTTTCTCGTAATAATCGAGTCATCGGAGAAGCTATCATAGAAAATCCTGTACAAATCTCCGATAATAACCAATTAAACCCAAGAAACTTCTAACTTCAGATACATTCTTGGTGGACTCAATTGACAATAGTGAGATTTTACTTGGATCTACTCCGATGCCTTCTACGGATACAATATGTCCAAAAAATCCACTTCAAGCCAAAATTCACATTTATGAATTTAGAATATAATTGCTTCTCTCGTAAAATTTGCAACACAATTCTTAAATGTTCGCATGTTCTTCTTCATCTCGAGAATAAACCAAAATATCATCAATGAATACTACCACAAATCTGTCTAAAATGCATCCTAATATCCAATTTATCGATCCATAAATCTCGCAGTGCATTAGTCATTAAACGGCATAACCGTAAACTCATAATGCCCGTACACGGTTCGAAAGTCGTCTTTGGCACATCCGACTCCTTTACCCAGAATCGATAGCAACCCGACGGAGATCAATCTTTGAAAATATAGTAGCACCTTTTAGTGATCAAATAAATCATCAATCCGGCAACGGATACTTATTCTTTATAGTTACTTTATTGTTGCCGATAATCAATACACAATCTCAAAGACCGTCTTTCTTTTTCACAAATGTAACCGAGCACCCCAAGGTGAATGACTCGGTCGGACAAAACCTCTATCAACAAGTTCTTGCAATCGTGTCTTTAATTCCTTTAATTCAGAGGAGCCATCCAGTGCAGAGCTATGGAAATTGGAGTAGTTCCGGAATCAAATCTATAGAGAATTCCACTTCCCTTTCATTATAACCCGGTAATTCCTCCGAAACACATCGGAAAATTCGCATACCATCGCTTTCATATCTTTGACTCGAGATACCTTGGTGTCGAATACATAAGCAAGAAAAGCATCATACCCTTTTTTGACATACCTCTAAGCAGTAATAACTGAAATCACATCAGTAATCCCTCTGTCTGATCAGATTTAACCATTCTTCGAATCGTTTACACATTTCACTTCTGATTGTACCTATTCTTGAGCATATTTACTTAACCGAACAAATTCTCTTTCATACTCAGATACCAATCTATTGCCCTGTTTCAGCTCAAAAAAT
This sequence comes from Gossypium rotundifolium, assembly GCA_025506655.1. Taxonomy (NCBI): domain Eukaryota; kingdom Viridiplantae; phylum Streptophyta; class Magnoliopsida; order Malvales; family Malvaceae; genus Gossypium; species Gossypium rotundifolium. The sequence continues at coordinate 196,433,201 of CP106734.1, read as the reverse complement.
TCTTTTCTGTTTTGATCAAGGAATCTTTGATCGATATATTTCTTTTGAACTCACCGAAGAATTCCCATGTAATTTCTTCTTTGAACAACTGAAGCTTTAGTATTCCACCAATGATAAGCTGTGTCTTTTAGCAGTGAAACAGCACATTTCAAACATTCTTCTGGCGTGCAAGATAATTCCTCCAAAACCCGAATAGTATTCTCTAACCAAAATTTAGCCCGTTCGGGATCATCATCAACTGTTGCTTGAAATTCTTCGGCCTCATATTTTTAGATTTTATCGACCGAAGCTTTTCCTTTTTTGACAGATTCAATACCTATACCCTGTGGAATCTCGGGAACCGGTGGAGGGATAGGAGGGGGAGCTTGAGTTTGCTGCACTATAGGGTTAGTTCTTATGTACTGAGTAAACCATTCATTCATCATTTGAAAGAAGGCTATTTTTGCCTCCTCCCCTCGACCCTCTGTCCTGGGCCTTCTACTGCTAGTTTCTTCTCTTTGTACTGAAGCCGGAGCATGACTCCCAACTTCTTCGGATTGAGCTCGGTCGGATGACATTACTATAAGAAAAACTCAATTTAAATGGTCAGGAGATATCACACTATCAATAATAATTTAAATGGCATGTATAGCTAATCCGTATTTGCTATGTCGATCCTAGAACCGGCTAAACCGTAGCTCTGATTGTAACACCCCAAACCCGGCCTAAATGTTACGATAGGATCCGGCATGTCACATGAAAGGAATGTTTAAAATTGTACGCTCATTAAAAGTTCAGATTCTTTTTGAAACTCCACGCTTCGTGGTTTGTATATAAAACCCGATTCATTTAATGCCCATTTTACAAAGTTGTTATTAGTTTGTAAAAATTGTATTTGTTGTGAAAATTGAGTTGAAGTAATTTTGAATAAGAAACGGTTTATTAATATTTTAGGAAAATCACGCATTAAACATTTAATAATAAGCAGTAACCAATTTAAATGCTAAAACCAAATAAAATACCAAGGCCTTATTACATAACAAAACCCAAATAAAATAAGTCCAAATAAAAGAAATGAATTTGCGAGTAAACATATGTATGGCCTCCACGAGTCCACCTCACTCCCAAATCCGCGATCTAATGATTACCGTAAAATTTAACTAAGGGGTGAGTCATGGAGACTCGGTGTGTAAATCCCCATCCAACGTGTGTTAAACCTTACACAATTTCATATGAAAATATGCATGTCATGCAACCCAAAACCTAACCATCCGAAACTCCCGATTCTACCCCACGTGGTGCCAAACCACTTTGGTGGTGCTAAACCATCGGTGACCCAAAGTCACGATATCCATCAATGTGGTGCTAAACCCTTTGGTGACCCAAAGTCACGAAAAATCCATCCGTGGGGCCAACCCACGTGTGATACCAAATCACTGGCGACAATCCCAGATCTCAAAAGTGGGGCCAACCCATGGTGGTGTTAAACCACAAGGACGAAGTCGCTATGAGGTGCCAAACCTCCGGTGTCCCAAAGACACAAGTGTGATACCAAATCACTTTGGTGACCGCGATCACGAATCAAATGATGGGGCCAACCCATCGTGTGATACCAAATCACTAGCGTCAATCCCGTAAAATCAACCGTGGGGCCAACCCAATGTGGTGCTAAGCCACGACGAGACGCGGAGGTGCTAAACCTCGGTGACCCAAAGTCACAATAATCAATGTGGTACCAAACCACTTTGGAGGTGCTAAACCTCCGTGTCCCAAAGACACGGATATCATATTCCCTCCACTCATATCACCCAATAACATATAACATAATAATTGTGTATGCAGATGTCATGTATGCTAGACATATATCAAATATAAGTATAACATGAATTACCATCATAATCAGATAGACATAAAACAACATAATCATGCTAATCAATCTCTAAGGGTATAATCGTAATTTTACCTACCAAGGGTATTTTAGTAATTTATCCACCAAGGGTATTTTCGTAATTTACCCACCAAGGGTATTTCGTAATTTACCCACCAAGGGTATTTTCGTAATTTTGTACCTGGAATGGCCTTTCTAAAGGTGCAGTGTCGCCTTGAGCGACTCAACTACCATTTTCGGTCTTTACTGGACTGTTGGGCCTAAAACTCGATTTTGGCCCATTCGGGCCCACACGCTCATGTGGCCCACCTAACACAAATCTATCCACGTATATAAGCTCCACCTAGTCTAGTTCACTATATACTATATCATCATACAATTTATTCCAATTGGGCCTACAGGCCCATTGGGCCCACTTCGGCCCATCGCAGCCCACGTAGCCCCAACCCACAAGAATACTACTGATGGCCTCAACTATCGCGTTGAAGCCCCCACGCGTCGCCATGACGCTCGTGTAACTACTATTGCCGTGGACTCCAAGACTTTGGCATTTGCCGCTTCTACAACTAGAGTAGAGAGAGTTACACACCGATAGAATCGGTGCTAAACGTACAATGCGACCACTCTTGTGCCCAACGCCCACCAAGGTATGTTAACCCTTCTCCGCATGCTCTTTATATAGCTAGCTCTTCACCTTCATTCCTTGTATCTTTCCGATGTGGGATCCTTCGTCAAGAGAGTTTAAATTCAATCAAACTCTTACCGTCCACTCAGAAAATAAATACTCCTCGCTTCTCATGAGATTCAACCTGTGCTCCCTTATAACATAATCCACGCTGCTAGCCACTTTACCAACTAGCTCCTTGTGCCTCAAACCATGCGTAATTAAATATAACCCTATGGCCAAGTTCTAAATTCATTTAATAAAAATAATCAAAAGGAATGCAAACGCTACAACTAGAACCTTGGACCTCCTTCCTTCCTTGTGGCGTCACTTTGCCACTACACCACACATACCACTTGTGTCATTTTCCTCCACATTTTATTCTTAAGGCCTACCCGCCAACCTCCGAGGTTTTTTTCACCTAAAACCAAAATTTTCCCAAAGCTAATATTTGATCCCGGGACTTCATAGAAGCCCTCTAACCTTCCAAAATCACTTATCTAAAAGGTCCAACTTGCACTTAAGCCGATCTCCTATTCTCCAAAAAATTTTAAACGCTACTACGCCTAAGGCTCATTGGGCTCAATCCTACTAGGCCTAATTTGTGGTGTTACAAATCTACCTTCCTTAAAGAAATTTCGTCTCGAAATTTCCAACTAACTACCAGTCTGCGTCCTAACCTACCACACTACACTCACGCACAAGACTGATCTAATAACTCTAATAAACCAAATCTCAAACGTCTTTCTCATAACTAGATAACTAAACACAAAAGCAAATCGATATTTATACATACAATTTCTATATCCAAACCAAGACACACAAATTAAATACCAAAAATACAGTCATAACATTGTCTTAACAAACATAAAATAAGGAACTTACGGATTTGGATACGGAGACTCAAGGTGCCATACTTCCAAACAACATGTATTTTCAAACAAACTTTTTTTGAACCCCATAACCCACAAATGAAGTTTTTGAAACCTGCTCGATACCAATTTGTAACACCCCAAACCCTACTTAAACGTTACGAACGGATCCGGCATGTCACATGAAAGGAATGTTTAAAATTGTACGCTCATTAAAAGTTCAGTATTCTTTTGAAACTCCACGCTTCGTGGTTTGTATATAAAACCCGATTCATTTAATGCCCATTTTACAAAGTTGTTATTAGTTTGTAAAATTGTATTTATTGTGAAAATTGAGTTGAAGTAATTTTGAATAAGAAACGGTTTATTAATATTTTAGGAAAATCCCGTATTAAACATTTAATAATAAGCAGTAACCAATTTAAATGCTAAAACCAAATAAAATACCAAGGCCTTATTACATAACAAAAACCCAAATAAAAATAAGTCCAAATAAAAGAAATGAATTTGCGAGTAAACATATGTATGGCCTCCACGAGTCCACCTCAGCTCCCAAATCCACGATCTAATGATTACCTGCAAAATTTAACTAAGGGGTGAGTCATGGAGACTCAGTGTGTAAATCCCCATCCAACGTGTGTTAAACCCTTACACAATTTCATATGAAAATATGCATGTCATGCAACCCAAAACCTAACCATCCGAAACTCCCGATTCTACCCCATGTGGTGCCAAACCACTGGTGGTGCCAAACCACTGGTGACCCAAAGTCACGATATCCATCAATGTGGTGCCAAACCACCGGTGACCCAAAGTCACGAAAAATCCATCTGGGGCCAACCCACGTGTGATACCAAATCACTGGCGACAATTCAGTATCTCAAAAGTGGGGCCAACCCATGGTGGTGTTAAACCACGAGGACGAAGTCGCTATGAGGTGCCAAACCTCCGGTGTCCCAAAGACACAAGTGTGATACCAAATCATCTGGTGACCGCGATCACGAATCAAATGATGGGGCCAACCCATCGTGTGATACCAAATCACTAGCGTCAATCCCGTAAAATCAACCGGGCCAACCCAATGTGGTGCTTAAGCCTTTGGGGACGAGGAGCGGAGGTGCTAAACCTCCGTGACCCAAAGTCACAATAATCAATCTGTGGTACCAAACCACCGGAGGTGCTAAACCTCCGTGTCCCAAAGACACGGATATCATATTCCCTCCACTCATATCACCCAATAACATATAACATAATAATTGTGTATGCAGATGTCATGTATGCTGACATATATCAAATATAAGTATAACATGAATTACCATCATAATCGATAGACATAAAACAACATAATCATGCTAATCAACCCCTGCGGTATAATCGTAATTTTACCTACCAAGTGGTATTTTCAGTAATTTACCCACCAAGGGTATTTTCGTAATTTACCCACCAAGGGTATTTTCGTAATTTACCCACCAAGGGTATTTTCGTAATTTTGTACCGAATGGCCTTTCTAAAGGTGCAAGGTCGCCTTGAGCAACTCAACTACCATTTTCGGCCTTTCTTTGACCGTTGGGCCTAAAACTCGATTTTGGCCCATTCTGCCCACACGCCGTGTGGCCCACCTAACACAAATCTATCCACGATATAAGCTCCACCTAGTCTAGTTCACTATATACTATATCATCATACAATTTATTCCAATTGGGCCTACAGCCCATTGGGCCCACTTCTACCATCGCGTTTCATGTAGCCCCAACCCACAAGAATACTACCGATGGCCTCAACTATCGCGTTGAAGCCCCACACGCGCGCCGCTGACGCTTCGGTGGCTACTATTGCCGGACTGCACTTTGGCATTTGCCGCTTCTACAACTAGAGTAGAGAGTTACACACCGATAGAATCGGTGCTAAATCATGCCACGACCACTCTTGTGCCCAACGCCCACCAAGGTATGTTAACCCTTCTCCGGCATGCTCTTTATATAGCTAGCTCTTCACCTTCATTCCTTGTATCTTTCCGATGGGATCCTTCGTCAAGAGAGTTTAAATTCAATCAAACTCTTACCGTCCACTCATAAAATAAATACTCCTCGCTTCTCATGAGATTCAACCAGCTCCCTTATAACATAATCCACGCTGCTAGCCACTTTACCAACTAGCTCCTTGTGCCTCAAACCATGCGCAATTAAATATAACCCTATGGCCAAGTTCTAAATTCATTTAATAAAAATAATCAAAAGGAATGCAAACGCTACAACTAGAACCTTGGACCTCCTTCCTTCCTTGTGGCGCCACTTTGCCACTACACCACACATACCACTTGTGTCATTTTCCTCCACATTTTATTCTTAAGGCCTACCCGCCAACCTCCGAGGTTTTTTCACCTAAAACCAAAATTTTCCCAAAGCTAATATTTGATCCCGGACTTCATGAAGCCTCTAACCTTCCAAAATCACTTATCTAAAAGGTCCAACTTGCACTTAAGCCGATCTCCTATTCTCCAAAAAATTTTAAACGCTACTACGCCTAAGGCCCATTGGGCTCAATCCTACTAGGCCTAATTTCAGGGTGTTACACTGATACCAACAAATGTAACACCCCTTACTCGTATTCGTTGTTGGAATAGGTACGAGGCATTACCGAGTTTACTGATTTTTTTACTCAATATAACCCATTTATAAATATCTAGCATTTCCGCAAATTTTAAACCGAGACCATTCCAATTCAACATATTTTTAAAATAAATTCATGCATATTTATAAGATAACATCATCACATACAAAACTAAAATTTGTTAGCCATACTAATGGTGACCTTACATTCATATCATATTAACATTTATTTTATTAGCTTATACATGCCATTTATTTCCAAAATAAAGTTTCTTTAAATACCAAAATCTTGGTGTTGATAGTGTGATGTGTCTCTCAATCGAATCCGACCTCCGAGCTCTTAAAACTACAAAACAGGAAAAGGAAATAGGGTAAGCACTTTGTGCTTAGTAAGTCCATGTAACAAGAATTATACTTACCTAATATTTACAATATAAACGATAAACATTCATATACCCATTCAATGCATTATTACCCTAACATTCACAAACTCAACATTCAAGTCAGTTCAATAATTTCCATATATCAATAATACAAATACTATGATTGATGAGCTCATCAATATCATGATTTCCATCTCCTTGTTATTTTCCATATTTATCCCGTTGAATTACTCGTAATTTCGATGGATTTTCAGAAGTACACTTTTAGTGTACAATCTAGGTCCGTCAATTCATGTTCATGTGCGACATTTCCATTCAGAGAGTACACTCTCTGAACCTCATCCTTACAAATGGATTACCACCCAAAGCTAAATCCTCAGAATATAAACTCATAGAGTATTGTCGGGATTACTACCCAAAGCTAAACTCGCAACGACAATTACTCTAATGAGCTTGGATCCAATTACAGTCCAAAGCTAAATTCAGACCTTAATTCGGATTACCCGCTCGGGCTAAATCCATTTTACACATATTCTTCTGGGAGGGCTATACTCAGATAGGATCACCCGTCCGGGCTAGATCCTTTTTACCGTCAATTCCTTTTCAAAGATCCATCGAATTTTCCTTTCATTCAACCGGGATTTCTTTATTTTTATCAAGTATATCAATGTATCATCAATCCTCATACAATGAACATTCAAATTATATTCACATCAATAACATAAATTTCAAGCATTTAAGAAGATAATTCAAGTTACATGAACTTACCTCGATACTAGTTCGTATATAAAATCTACTAATCCGGGACTTTTTCCTTTCCTCGATCTAGCTTCAGATTTGAGTTTTCGAATCAAATTAAACTCCAAGCTTCAAACTTTCTATTTTTCCTTTTCTTCTTTCTTTCTTTCTTTCTTTCTTTCCGCTTTCTGCTTTCGCTTTTCTTCTCTGCTTTCTTCTTTTTTCTTTACCTTATTTTATAATATATTATTATATTAACATAATTATCTAATAATAATATATTTTATCACATAAAATCTTAAGATTTTTATGCTTATGTCACTCAACATTTAAAAATGGCATAATTACCATTTTGGTCCTTTATAATTTTTAATCTATAATTCAAATTTTACTTTCATTTCAATTTAGTCATTTTTATTTAATTACCTACCCATACGTTAAAATTTTCTAACTAAATTTTAATACCACATTACTAACATTTTATAAATATTTATAAAAATATTTCCTATCATATAAATATTCATGCAAATATATTGAATTAAATTTCTCTTTAAATCGGATTTATGGTTACGAAACCATTGTTCCGATAATCTTGAATTTAGGCCATTACATTGGAAAGTTCAGATTTTGTTCCCTCAAGATGGTAGTGGAGCAGACTAAAGATTGAAGTCTTCTTGAAGATAGTAAGGAAGCAAATTGGAAAGTTCAGATTTTGTTCCTTTGAGATGTTAGTGGAGCAGACTGAAGATTGAAGTCTTCCTGAAGATAGTAAGGAAGCAAATTGGAAAGTTTTGAGTTCTTGTTTCCTCGAAGTTCCGGTGGAGTAGGTTGAGATTACAAATCCCGTCTTCCGAGTTAACAATGAGGATCAATCATTATTCCTTTGAAGTTTCAGTACGAGAAGATGGAGATTACAAATCTCTTCTCCCTAAATTCTTATTTCCTCGAAGTTCCAGCGGAGTAGGTTGAGATTACAAATCCCATCTCCCTGAGTTAACAATGAGGTTACATCCTTAAATTCTTTGAAGTTTCAGTAGAGAAGATGGAGATTACGAATCTTTTCTCCCTGGATTCTTATTTCCTTGAAGTTCCCGTGGAGTAGGTTGAGATTACAAATCCCGTCTCCCTGAGTTAACAATGAGGTTACATCCTTAAATTCTTTGAAGTTTCAGTAGAGAAGATGGAGATTACGAATCTCTTCTCCCTGAATTCTTATTTCCTCGAAGTTCCCGTGGAGTAGGTTGAGATTACAAATTCTGTCTCCCTGAGTTAACAATGAGGATAAATCCTTATTTCTGTGAAGTTTCAGTAGAGAAGATGGAGACTACGAATCTCTTCTTCCTGAATTCTTATCCTGAAATCACACTGGAGCAAGTTAAAGATAAACAAATCTCATCCCCTCGAAATTGCAAGGGAGCAAATTGAAGCTACATGTCCTATCTTACTGAAATAACGGTGGAGTGGATCGAAGCGACAAGATGCGGTGGACCGGAATGAGGCTACTCAAGAAAAGAGCACCAAAAAGTTAAAGCTCAAAGAAAACGGGCAAATTTGGTCCTTCTTTATGTCTTTGCTCTATTCCCGTTGCACGACAATGAGCAAAGAGGGGCAGCTGTAGAAGGCCCAAATTGCCCGGGGCCTATTTTTACAACCCATTAAACAAGCCCACTTTACAAGCCCAATTTCTAAAGCAAAACCCTAGCCCAACACCCAAATGAAAACAGAAAACAACAAACCCTAGGTGCGCGCACCTGTGGTCTTCGCTCCACCGCCCATGTCACCTCTCTGACCACCGACCACCGTCCCATCACCACTTGCTCCCCATAACTCGCAAACAAAAGAAAAGACAGACAATAGCAGAGAAATATTGATTGTATTTTTATTTCTTCTTTTTCAATCTCGGTTATAAAAACCGTAGAAGAAACAATGTAAAGGGGGGAACCTTTTTTCTTTCTCTTTGATTATCAATACAAACAGAGAGATTCAAAAAACAGAATAGAAGTAATCTACTCGATTTCGAATACAAATACCAACAGAGCAGATATAGAATCGCAAAAAAAAAGGTGGACTTTTTTCTCTTATTTTCGAATCTGTCATATTCGAATATCTCTTTTTTTTTCCCTTTTCTAAAATTTTCTTTACATATATATATAAACATTAGTCTAAAAAATATAAAAAGAAAGAAAGAAAGAAAAAAACGAGATTTTACCTTTTCCATGGTGTCGGAGACGGCACCCATGGCGGACGCCTACCAGTAGTAACGCCAGAGAGGAGAACCCGCAAAGAAAAAAACAAAAGATCGATTTTTTTAAAGAAGCAATTTCAAATGATTTTTTTCCGATTTTGGGCCTTAATAGCCCTCAAACGACGTCGTTTTGGGGCTAACCTTTAACCCCAAAATGACGTCGTTTTGCCCGTGGGATCCACGTATTGACCCGACCCGACCAGAGATCCGCGAGTTTTTGTTGGTTAGCTAATTGTCCTTTTGATCCTTTCGCATTTTTAGATTTTAAAATCAAGTTCTCTCGTTATCGTAATTTTGGCCCAGAAATTTCGAGCGGTTGTAATTCGGTCCCTCTTTTTTACGCCGCTTTAGAAGGATGGGGTAATTTCCTTTGGTCCCCTTTTCATTATGCATACTACAATGAAGTCCTCCTTCTTTTTTATTTTCAAATTTACCCTAACACTGCTTTCACTCCAATTTTGTCCTCCTCCCTTGTACTTATTTATTATTTTTATTTCTATTTTTATATTATCATTATCATATTATTATCACTTTATATTATGTTTAATATCATATTATTATTTATATATTTATTATTATTACTATTATCTTTTTACTATTATTCGCTTATTATTGCTACTACTACTATTATCATTTCTTATTATTATTATTTTGTTCCTTTACTATTATTACTATTACTACACTACATTTTATACATACATATTTTGTTAAATATTTTTATTAGCTACTAATATTGTTGTTTTTATTTTATTTTCTTTCTAGTACCATTATTATTTTGTTATTACTCTTTCTTATTTTATTATTACTATACTACTATTTTTAGCATTACTATTTTTATTACTATTATTTTCACTACTATTATTTTATTTTCACTATTATTATTATTAATATTGTTATTATTTTACTCTCATTTTACTTTTATTTTTATTGTTATTTCTTTTTATTTTGACATGTTTATTTTATTCTCATTTTATTATTTTCATTCACATTATACAATCATTACTATTCCATTATGTGTGTAAATATCGTGATTCATGTTTTTCTTGTTTTCATAAATTCGTGTTTATTAACTTTTGCCCGATACAAAATTGATTTCTTTCATAAAGGCAATATTCCGTATTTAGAAATTTGGAAAAATTGTGCCCTAACTTACTGGGTTTCGATTTCTCTCGTTTAACCTAAATAGCGGGATATCCTTTTAAAATAAGTAAGTTTTGAATAAAAAGCCTATTCTCGGGAATTTAAAAGCGTTGTGTCCTAACTCATTGGATATGATGTTTAGTTATCTCGAGATAAGGATTTCTAGAGAATAAAGCGATATTCCGCTTTTTGGAAATCTGAGAAATCGAGCCGTAACTTATTGGGTTCCGATTTTTCTCGTTTAAGTTAAACAACGGGATATCCCTTTCAAAAATCGCAAATTCAAGTTTCAAATCGATATTCCGTATTAGCAATTCGAGTGATTCGAGCCCTAACTTACTGGGTTCTAATTTCTCGTTTGACAAATGACGGGAGATCCTTTTCAAATATAAAGTCAAGTTTTAAAAGGCGAGCTTAGTTTCGGGAGTCTAAAGTATTGCGCCCTAACTTACTGGACATGATGCTTTATCTCTTCGAAAATAAGAGAGTCTTAACGTCCCTTTCGATCCCTTCAAGTTTTAGAAATCAGAAGTATTTATTTTCGAATCATTTCAAAGTTTTCAACATTAGGACATCGATCAATCAATTTGGTACCAATTTTGGGCGTATCGAGGGTGCTAATCCTTCCTCGTGCGTAATCGACTCCCGAACTCGTTTTCTGGATTTTGTAGACCAAAATCGTTGTTTTGATAAATCAAACTGTTTATTAAAAACAACTGTTTTACGAGGTGACCTGATCACACCTCATCAAAAAAGATTGGTGGTGACTCCCTTTTTTTCGTTTTCAAAACCCGAGTCGATCGCATCGTTTACTGTTTTATCAAAAAATGGTTACGACAAGTTTTTTATTGGTTATTTCAATTGGTTATCGGTTTTTGAATTTCTAAATTGACCGGGTCGAAAAAGTAGACTTAATTTAATATATTTTTAATTATTTAAAATATATCTATAATTTATAATATAAAATAAACATATATTATACAAGTCCAACAACTCAAGTCAATTAGTCGATCAAACCAACCGACCTAAAATTGATTTGATTATGTCAATTTTGAAATCTAATTCAGTTGAATTGATTTATGATAGATTAAATTCGATTTAATAAAAAAAAAAACTGAATACTTTCCAAATACCATTTAAGTGCACTAAATCTCCTGTCTTAATGTGATTTTAATCATAGCCTGCACTCATAAGGTTATAAATCCGAGAATACTCTTTATCAACTTCTTTTCTTAATAAGATGCATCTCTCCTTCCTCACTTAGTTCCTTTCCCAATCTGGTTTCAAAGTAAATATTGCCTTTCTGGGAAAATATAGATTCTACTTAAGCTCTTCTTAACATTACATTTGGAATTGAAATCCCTTCCTTTATCCTTGAATCAAAAAAAAAAAAAATTGCCAAGGAAGTCAAATCCCACCCATGTTTTTGGATGTAAATTCCACTGGCCAAAAGGCTACCATCTCCATAGTGAATAGATCACTCAAAGTCTTCCAATATATGCAAGACTTCTACATGTACACTATCGTGCATCTTATCATGAGAATTGAGACGATTAAAATTCCAGAACCCTAAGGCCACTTGCTATCACATCACCCCGTCACTCATCACACCAATAAAAATAAAAATAAAAATGATTCCAACTAACTTCCACTAAAAAAGAAAGAATATTATTACAATTTAGCAAAGCCTAATAACTTCCAATTTCAAACCCATATTTCCCTTTTTAGCTAAAGCATATATAGTTCACTCCCAAATGGGTTGTCTTTAAATCTAGTCCCATTTTCTTCATTCTTTTGGTTCAAGTTCTCAACCCAAATTGACCTCACAAGTTAACAGTACCTACAAAACAATGCTAAATGGATGATACTTTCATGCATATATTAGACCTCCCAATATCCTATTGATTCTGAAATTGACATTAATATAGTTTATGGTTGGTGAGTCATCTCATATAATGCATTTATTTTGCAGTTCAAATGTCAACCCAGTTTTTCATTCATTTTTTATAATTAAATATATATGATCATTATAGATTTTCCTGTCTGTACACTCGACACATTTATTATGCATTAAATGTAACAAATAACATCAAACCCTGAATTCCATTTTATATATATGCTGAATTTCTTACTGCCTTTTTTTTGTCATATAGCCAATACGATCCTACTCTCAAAGTCTATCACCCGTGGCCACCAATTATTGTTTCATGATTTCTCCATGAAAGCTGCAAACGGACCAATGGTGATGCTTTGATTACTGTATATGAGATTTCAGCCATATAGCAAAAAAAAAAAAAACCTTAATCAAATTTATGTACTGATTTGTTGGTAATTAAGATGAGGTAGGGTTTCAAGTCCCTTCTCTCTCGCTCTCAATAATTCACATGATGCCATGTGGGGGACCCCTTTGATAAAAAAGCTAATGGGACGTACAACAAATATATAAATAAAGTTTTCAGGCTTTTGTTTCGTATCCTACTTCTAAGATGCCATTGAAACGTGACAAATATTTTAACAGAGGGGTTGTGCAGTTTGGTTTCATTTATTATTTTGTGGGGGTAATGAAAGTTGGCCTAACTATTCTGTAAATGGGAATATGATTCTTGTGGTGATGAACAGCTTGTTTCTTATTACATGGAGAATCTTTGGGGGTGCATATAGTGATGTAACTGTAAATATACATATGTGTGTGCGCGCGCTTGCTTGTGTGTGTGGGGTGGTGGGGTTGCATTTTTCCATGGTTCATGGCCTTAATTTGCAGTTGATGTAAAAGCTGAAGTGTCGGATTTGTGCAGCCGTATGATGGTTTATCCGAGACTAAGAAAAAACGAAAAAGAGTTTTGTGATTCTATCCCTTATGTTTAATCAAATCCTGCATGGGGTCCAAAGCTTCTGTTTTTAAGATTCATCTTGTCCCCTATCCCTTACCAGAAAGTCTATGGTCCGATCATGACATCCATTTTCCTTTTTTTCCTTGGGACATTGGTTTTATAGTCTTATCACTTTGCATTGTTAGTGTAATTTACTGGACTAGATTAAGTTGAAATTTGTACAAGGAATTTATATTAGAATAAAATAATATTTTTATTTTTTGTTAAAAATAAAATAATTTTTAATTAAAATTTCATCTATTTCTATTAATAAAATTTATTTGCATTTGTCTAGTTATTTGATTAATTACGTAAATTTTAAAAGTAATAAAATTTTAATTTACTTACTTTTTAATAAAAATAAAATAAAAAAATTTTTTAATATAAAATAAAATCTTTCGTAATATTTTTATCCTTATTTTAATTGAAAGCTTGACCAGGATCTTAACTGGAGGTGTCGGTCCTGCAATAATGAGACAGACATTCGACAGAAATGTACCGGACCGATCACCTTAATTAATTAGAGCTGCTCTTTGTTCGCTGTCAAAATCCTTGTTTGTACTGGATTTTAATTTTGAATCAGAGAAAGTAAATGACTTTGAAGGGAGTAATTAATTGCTCATATATATGCTCCAATGTAAACTACGTACCTGAGGTTCTAGAAATTAAAAAGTTGATTAAGAAATAACATATGGAGAAAAAGAAGTCAAATCTATGAAAAAAAAATCCAAAATTAATCCACTTTTTTCAAGACTAAGCTTATTGGAAACAGATCACACGTGCAATGCTAATAAAACTTGAGATATTTTAACTTCAGTCCTAATAAAAAATTAACGATATTCATAATGCGAGATTAACGGACAGATGAGTCCATATGTAGATGTAGGTGTAGGTGTAGGGTCTTCGACTCCAACCCTCTATCATGCCATTTGGAAAATATGCAAAAGCGCCGACTAAAGCTTTTTTAATTTGATACGATATATTTAAATATGTTAATAAACATTATTAATAGATCATACGTCTTTGTTGTAGGTTTTTATTTTTTTAATTTATTTTTTATTAAAATTTATCATTAAAAATTAAGTCATATTTTTAAATGAAAATATTAATTAAAACATTAATTATTAATAATTCTGATATGGCATTTCATATGACAATTAATATATACTTTATTTTGGTATAATGATATTTATTTTATATGACATGTGAATAAATAATTAAAATTTTATAAAAATATTACAAATTTAAAATATACATCTTTAAAAATTAATATTAAATAATATTTAATTTTTTTAAAATAGCTTTTGATTTAAGATTGACACACACACAACACAGAACTTGATTGTTGAGTTAAAAGAAGTATAAAGTAAGCCATTCCTAAATTTAGCAGGGCTAGAGTAGAGTAGGGCCGCAGTAAGGTCATGATCTCGACTATGACTGTCATCACTATATTGCTTTCTTTAGTACTTGATGCTTTTCTCTTGGTAATATTTTTACAAATCAATGTAATTTAGTTGGAAAGATTATTATCTTGGTAACCACGTGTAACAAAAAAAGTGCAAGCCAAGGACTGAGGACTATACTTATACAACTAATCCTTATATACACAATTGGATCCTGTTTTTTTCTTGGCCGAATAAAGCTTTTCCTTTATATCATATATTTTTTCTAAATTGTATCATATTTAAATTGAGGTATATTCCTAAAGAAATAGAGAATTTTGGCATGGGAGCTTTTTTTTTTTTTTTCTGACACGAGTGGGGCATGTTGATGTTGGTGTTAAGCGATTCTGTTTGATCTTTTTATCTTTTCCTTGTCATCGTTATGGTAAGATAAGTTTGAATAATTATAGAATATTTCCAAACCATACCATAAACATATGTTAATAAGTGAAAACAATTTTAATTTTGCTATTATGATTATTATTTTTGGTCGGAAACACACGAATTATTATCAAAATTTCATTATCCTAAATTGAATTTTGTACTCTAATTGTAACAGAGCTGTACTTTTTACGATTTCCATAATTAATTAATTACTTAATAAAGTTATAGTTAATTAGACAATGTAGTTAGACAGTGAAGGTAAACATCTTTGATATTGCTGAACAGCTCTAAAGTAATTTTGTCTTTATTGTGTTTCTGGTCTGCATTGCTTTCGGACATGACATCTTCAGATTTGTTAATAAAAATATTGGTAGTTTTCTTTTTCTTTTCTTTTTTTTTTAAAACTTTGTCTTATTAAAATGATCATATAAAAAAAATCAGACATGTAAAGATTCGAAGACAGTACCAAAATATAAATCTAGATTGGAAGTAGGCAAATTTTATTTTATTTTTCAAAAGATCTTTCTCAACTGTCATAAAATCTTTGGCTGTCTGAGTAATTCAAGTTCTAAGATGTTGACGAATTCTGAGACATTGGGTGAATTTCAAGAAATTACAACCCAATATACAAATAACAATACCAAACCCCCCAATAAAAAAAGAGTGAGTAAAGGTAAAATATCAGAGATAGTCCATAGCATAAAACAATCTGTACTTTTCGAAAATTGTAAGAATAAATATAATAAAATAATAAATCTATTAGAATTTTAACGTATATTAATTATGCTAAGCGTATGATGTTAGGTTCATTTACCTTCAAAACTAATAGATCTAATTAAAAAGTGAATCCGAAGCATGGGCATTCATTGCCCTCTTCCCTACAGTTCGCATAATCCTTTTACCCTCTTTTACCTCAGTCTCCTGGAACCCACCTGCAGATTTTTACAAGCTCAATACAGATGGATTTTGTTGGGAGATCCAGATAAAGCATACATTCCTATCGATAGAGATGATTTAGAACTTGCTAAACATGTTAATTTTGAGATTAAAGTTGATGTTAATAATTTTAACCTCATTCTTACGCCTTTTAACTGATGAGTGCAGGATGCTTTGCCAGTCATTAACTTTTTAATTTTTTAAATCACACTTTTAATGAAAGGAATCAATGTACGGATGCCTTAACTCAGTTCAGGAAGATGTTTTCATGTTTCCTAGTTTGCTAACTGATAAGCAAAAGTGTACTATGTATTGAGCTGAACCCTTATTTATTTTTCATGTGATTAATCTAATTTAGTTCCATTTTTCGACTAAAAAAGAAATTAAAAATTGATTTCATGGTTTGCTGTGTGCTTGTTCGTGTCCATTAAGACAATTAACTCCCGACAGCCTTATTAATCACTTAAACAATGTTTAGTTAATCCATGGTGGTTAGCACATAATTAAAGCAAAAAAATTGTTATTGTGGGGGAAAATTCTAATTATAGCCTTAAAACAAATACAATATACCGCCTCAGTGCTTTGGAGACTTCTCCTGTAAAAAGAGAAGAGACAACAATGGACTACACTATACGAATAAACTATTCAACTATCGACTAATTTAATTGCAACGAATCAATCATTTGAAACTTGACATTATTATTTAATTTAAACAAATTTTAATTTTATTTCTTTTACATATGTTTAGAGAATAAAACTTTTGTTTCTGCATTTTTTTTTTAAATTTTAAATTTATATCCAAATTAACAGTTACGGACAATCAAACAAAAAACAGATCATAACAAAGACAAAATATTATTGAACAGAGTCATTTCTCTTTCACTACCCCCCTTCAAACTGCCGTTTTTCCCTTTCACTTACCAGCCTTTTTTTCCTTTTTCCTGCAATCCAAACAAGAAATCAGCCAAAAATTATGTAAAACGGAACCCAGTTTTTAATATTTATTTTATATAATAACTTAAAATGTGAGCAGGTTTGGCCGTTTAAAGAGTAAAAAGGCAACAAAAGCAAACAGCTCTCGTCCTTTCCTTTTCCTTGAGATTCCCTGCATTTTTTTTTTCTCTTTCGGTTTCCCTCGTGTCGTCCAAACACTGTCCGGAATAAGGCGCACTTTAGTGCACTTGGCGTATTTTTATTAACTTTTACATTTAAAAAAAAAAAAGATTTATCGGAAAGTTAGCCGGGAAAACGACTTTCCGTGACTTCGTCGGAAGTGGTTCCCCACAAAATAGCCGTTTTATATATAAAAAAAAAGTCTACTTTTAAAAATAACCAAGAAAAATGGAATCCTTTTCTGTTTTAAAAGTACAATTAAGTGCCAATTCAACTGGATTTTAACTTCATATTAATTATTATTACAGTGTTGAGAGTTAATAGAGATTTGTCTTGAATAGAAACAAAAGAGAGTGTTATGAGTATGGAGTAATTTAAAACTCGCAATCAGTATTTACTTTTTAATGAGTACGGAGTAATTAATCACTAAATTCGGTTGTGGATAAAACCAGAAAATATAGAAACAAAAAAGAGTATACCCCAACGTTGAAAGCTTAAAAGAGCTTCTTTCTCTTTAGTTCATCATCAAAGTTGCAATATTTTTCTCAGTTTGGTTCTTAAAAAGAAAGAACACTTTTTTTTTTTTTGCTTTGCTTTTGTTTGGTGGTTGATCTCTTCTTTTGCTTCTTCATGTTCTCATTTTCATGTCTAAGCCCATAGAGCATGATTACATAGGTTTATCAGAGCAGCAGCTCCCTTCAATGGAGAAAAGCTCTGATAAAAAGGATGGTTTACACTTGAAAGATACTGAGTTGAGACTCGGTTTACCCGGGTCCGCGTCACCGGAGAGGGAGGATCATGACCAAAACGTGCTTTCACTGAAGAGTTTTGTGTCAGGGGCAAAAAGAGGTTTTTCTGACGCACTCGACGGTGGCGGTAATTGGGTTTTCTCCGGCGGCAGTGGTGGAGGAACTGAAGGGTTGTTTTCTCCTAGACGTGGCGGTAAAAATAATGGAGGAAAAGATCTTTCTGGGTCGGATTCGGGTTCGGTTTTGAAAGATGGAGCAGCTCAGAAGCCATCGGTGGTTCAAGAGAAGAAGCCTCAGGTAGCTGCTACCAGTAGCCATGGAAATGGGAATATTGCTCCTGCTTCGAAGTAAATTATTGCTTCATTTCCTTTATTTGTTCTTTTTAATTTTTTTTACCTTTTTTCACCCCTTAATTATTTAATAATAATAAAAAAGTTTGATAACAACATTTTCTATGGCTATAAGCAGTGGAATTAGGCACAAAAATTACGTAAATTCTGATGAATTTGTTCTTCCATGATCTACATGTTTATAACAAGTGTGAAACTTTTGATAGTGCAAATTGAACTTGTTCAGGTTGGTTAGTGTTCAAACTTGTCTTCTCTGTAGCTACCATGTTGTCTTTGGTTTTGGTCTCATAATTACAAAATTATTTACTCTTTGGCTTTCAATGCAAGAAATATAGTCTTGTATCTTCCGGTTGATGTTTTTAACAGGGCTCAGGTAGTTGGATGGCCACCAATTCGGTCTTTCCGAAAGAATACGATGGCTTCTCACCCTCCGAAGAATGATGACGGTGATGGTAATGCAGAGGCCAAGTTAGGATCAGGATGTCTGTATGTCAAAGTTAGTATGGATGGTGCTCCATACCTGAGGAAAGTTGATCTCAAAATCTATGGCAGCTACAAAGAACTCTCCTCGGCACTCGAAAAGATGTTCAGTTGCTTCACAATCGGTAATTTTACTTGAAAATCTGATGTGTTTTTCAGTAGCAGATCACATAGAATGAACAATTTTGTCTTTGTTACATGTGAAAATCGAAAGGATCTGCCTGTGATGTTAATGATCTATGCATTAATGAAGAGGTAAGTGTGCATGCATACTAGCCAGAATAGCCTTTGAAAAGGGTTTATTTGTGGTTTTGTAATTGACTGGTTCAGGTCAGTGTGGTTCTCATGGAGTTTCTAGCGGTGATGGATTGACTGAGAGCCGGTTAATCGATCTCCTGCACGGTTCAGAGTATGTACTCACCTATGAAGATAAAGACGGTGACTGGATGCTGGTGGGCGATGTTCCTTGGGAGTAAGTTGATTTTCAACATTATTGGGTTGATTTTCAACATCATTATTCTTTAGTTAGCACTTATTTAAGCGCCTGGTTCCGTTCACAGGATGTTTACCGACTCGTGTAAGAGATTGAGAATCATGAAGAGTACAGAGGCTATCGGCCTAGGTATGCCATAGTAGGATTCTTCATTTCTTGTTAGTTTTTGATTGCCTGTTCATTACAAATGCAAAATGGTCATCTTTGTAACATGTTCGAAAACCCTGTTCCTTTAGTTACACGACAGTGTTTACTTCCGAACAAGTAATCACTGAGACATGTTTTTTCAGCTCCGAGGGCTATGGAGAAGTGCAAAAACCGCATCTAGACGATTCAATGTCACTGTAACTACTGAAAGCAGAAGATGCAAGTTTGCTACTATATATATTTATATAATATATATATGTGAATGTCAAAAGCCTTTGACTATTTATCAAAATCGGGGTTTTCTATTTGCTTCTGAAGTATGTTTCTAAGCACTGAAGGCTTTGCTATTGTTAGTAGGGCAAGAAAAAAAAAAAGTATTTTAAGACATTAATTTCCAGGCTTATATAGATTTGTTGTTGTATGGCTATGTGTTTTATTGTCTCTTTGCTTAAGGCTAAATGGTTTGCTAACTGTCGATAATCTCCATCTTTCAATAAAATAAAGGGCATTTTTATGATAATTCTTCATTTCATATTATATGTTCAAGCTAAAGATCGCATGAAATATGATAGTTGGTTTAGCAAGATTGAAAAGATGGAGGTGCACGTGGGACTTCCTTAGACGCAACAATATTTTTTTTATACTACTATTTTTATTACCATCCCTTTAAATCTTTAATTCGAAAGAATATATACTATTCATGTCTTCTTAATTAGTGTAATAATAACCATATTAATTGAATTATTGTAATAATAACCTGAAATAGTAAAAATAAAACAATTATTTAAGGGTTTGACATTAGGTTAAGAGAATTTAAGATGTAAAAATATAATAATAATTAATATTAAATTATATTTAAATAATGTTACTAATATGTATTTATAAATGTTTTATTATTTTGTTTTATTTAAGGGATAAATATAAAATATATGAAATTTTGATTCGATTTAATTTTCATAAATTAGTAATAACATAATTAAATTAACACGATTTTATGTTAATATATTGTATATACTAACAATTATATTAATTCAATGTGAAAATAAATGTGTGTATTTATTTATTTAAATGTGTATATCTTAATTAAATTTAAAGTTTTATGTATACAAATAAACCACAATTCAAGTTTCAAGTGTATAATTAAAACACCAAATTAAAATTTATATATCAAATCTCATATTAGAAAAAAATTATGTATAAATTTTATATTTATCCCTTTATTTAATGATGAAGTGTTATATTATTCTTCACCAATTATGAAATGTTTATATACTATACTAGAAATCTCATATGCGTGTGGATAGTGGAAACCACAAATATAGAATAAAAATATGTGCTTAAAAATATATAATAAATAATGAAACGTATAATTTAAAATTAATTAATAATAATACCTTATTAATATACACAATTGATGAAAATAATAAATTGTGCATATTAAAATAAAATTTTAGTTTAGTGGTAGATTTAAGGTTTTACTAATCTAATTAGGGTGGGTTCAAATCCTACTAAATGAGTATTTTTATTATTTTTGTTAAAATAAGAAGACTAAAGTACTCTCAAATAATCTAATTTATTGTAATTAAGGAAGGGTGTTTCCATAATTTTCCTAATTGAATTAGTGTCCAATTGACTCGTTACACCAACTCAATTGAAAATTTAAATAATAATATAGGTATTAGGCTTAAAATAACATTTGCTACCTGAACTTCACACTTTTTCCTAATTTGGTACCTAAACTTTTTTTGGCCCAATTTGGTACCTTAACTTGACACTTTTTTCTACTTTTGACTCCTAAACCATTTTTTAGCCCAATTTTGTACGTCAACTTGGCATTTTTTTTCTAATTTGTTACCTAAGCCTTTTTTTTAGGTTCATTTTGGTATCTAAATTTATAAATGTTATACAAATTACGCAAAACACTAACGAACGGTGTTTTTTTTGTTATGCTACAAAATATTGCTAATATTAGAGGATTCATGTTAAAAAATAGGTATTGAGCTATGCTTAATGAATTAATATTAAATAAGAAAAATATTTTTAAAACTCCAAATTAAAGAAAGTCATTATTTTCAATTAATAAAATAAATAAATAAAATAAAACTAATTGAACATATAAAATAAAAAATATCATATCATATCATCTATCACATTTCGGTCATACATTGATTATTTTGCTACCTCATAAAAAAGTTAACATTGTTAAATATATCAGAGTAATTTGTAAAACGTTTGACAAGTACCAAATCAAAAAAAAAAAAAGATTAGGTACCAAATCAAGAAAAAGAGTCAATTTCAAGTACCTAGAGGTGTGCATGAGTGGGCGTCTGACCGTCCCAAAGGCCGCTTGAAATGTGGGAGGTTTGGCAAAAAATATAGGCGAAAAATGGGCTTGGACAAAAAATAAAGCCCGCTTAAAAATGGGGGGGCTTAGGTAAGACATTTTGGCCCTGGCTCATTCAATTCATTAAATGAAAAAACTGCTTTTTAATAATATTGTCTTATTATTTTACTACCATTTTACTATTATGTTTCTATTATTTTGTTGTTATTGTTTAGATATTATATAAAACTTATTTTATTATTAATTTTATTATTATTTTAAAGACATTTGTTAATTTTGTTATTATTTTAGAGGCATTTGCTTGTTAAGTTGCATCTATTTTAGTATTATTTAAGTCTACATATTTTTAAAATTTATTTTCAATTTGTTGAAAATATTTATTTTATTTTTTAGTATTTTGATATATTATATATATTTAAAACTTATAAAAAATTAATACAGGCAGGCCGGGCCAGGTCTGAGTTTTAGCATTTTATATGGGCCAGGCTTGGACAAAATTTCAGGCCCATTTTTCGGGCCCGACCTGACACGAGCCCAATGAACGGGCCTAAATTTTTAGTTGGGCCCTGTCTAAACCTAGCCTGGCCCAGCCCATGCACACCTCTACAAGTACCAAATTAGACCCCAAAAATATTAAGTATAGACTTAAAAAAAATATCAAGTTTACCTACCAAATTAGAAAAAAAAAAAATCAAATTTTATATTAAGCTTAGAGATTACAACGCAAGCCTTAGACAAAACCCAAAATTTTTTGTTTTTATGAGAGACTGAATTGGGCCTATAATTGAGTTCCACATACGTCGCTTTGCTTCTCATTTCTCACTAATTGAGGAAAAAATAAAATACGGAATTTTGTTATCATTAAGCGAAGAGATTGGTGGTAATTTGTTTTTTTTAAACTTTGTTTTGTCTTGATGAGGAATTTATTTATGCATAAATCAGATTGTCTTCATGATGTGTTTAATGAATATTTTAAAATAAAATAGTGTCTGCTGGTATGAATAATACCAACAACACTGTTTCTGACATTTCTTAAGACTACCACTACCACGTTTAATTTTATTAACAATCCATCTCTCTTATAAGGGACCCGATTACATATATTGAAAACAACAGGGACATTAATCAAAACTTTTGGTATAATATCTAATTTAGTCTTCAATATTTGTATCTTTTATCAAATTTGTTCCTCATTCATTTTTTAGTTAAATTTGTTCCTTAACCTTTTAAAAACAAGTTGAATTTGACCATCAACATTTTAAAAAAAGTCAATTGTTGTTGTTTTTTTTAAACGGATTTTTTAAACATGACAGTCCACATGTACTTTGTTCTAAATTTTGAATTTTTATGAACTTTGTAATTTATTTTTGAATATTTTATAATTTTTAATTTATTTGTTGACGAGGCATATTAAACAAATAACTATCATGTTAGCATGAAGTACATGTAAACCGCCACACCAACATTGTTAAAAATTAATGCTTTAGTCTACATTTCCATTAAAAAATAAGTTGACTCTTTTGAAATGATAATGACAAAATTTATCTCAAAAAAAATTAATAATAACCAATTTAATAAAATATGTAAATGTTGAGGATTAGATTTGACATTATGTCTAGACTTTTATTTATTTATTTATAAATTTTAGATATTTTTAGAGTTTACAAGTATGATATAATTGCAAAAAAATAAAAAATAAATACATATTCAAATATTTATAAAGTAAAATCAAACCATTACAACCATGATAGTTGGTATCGCACCATTATTGATCGTATTGGTTGGGACATACCGTTTGGTCCTAAACCAGTAACAAGTAGTCAATATTTCTTGTCAAAATTTCGATGCGTTTTGTCTATTTCAATTTGTTTCAGCTTGTTTTGGTTAATATCATTTTTTTTAATAAAAATAATATATAATTTATTGAGAAATTAAAAGAAGCTATAAATATATACAAATATGAAAAAGGAATTAAATGGATATATAATTTATAAAGAACTAAAATGAGACTATAAATATATATATTTAAAAATATTTAAAAACATCAATAAATTTTAAATGGTGCACTGAAACATATCGATTCGAGATAAAAACGGTATGTCTATCAATATGGTATTGATTACCTTGATTACAATATGGGACGAAATCCAACCACTAAACTAGGCCCACACATAATACATAATATCGATGCATGATGTCCTAACAAAATCCACCAACAGATCAAACACATAGGTGATAATTAAAACAAAAAAAACAGACGATAAATCTGGAAGGGGAGTAATCTAAAATCAACCTCCCCCTCCTCTTTCGTAAAACAACAGACACTAGCTTTGCAACTTCATAGCAGAAAGAGGGGCAAGCAAAAGAAGATTAATTGTAATTGGCGTTCAATCTAAGCCATAATGATACAGTTGACACGACACAAAGCCAACAACTTTAATTAATTAATCACCGGACATTCTCTAAAATATTCCCAAAAGAAATTATCAACTTAATTTATTAATATTTTAAAAATAAAGAAATGAAACATATAACAAATTAATTTTGTTTTAAAATAATGTTAGTTACTAAGTTAAACAATATATCATTATTAACCTGCCTCCTTAATATAGCTTAGGTTCTTTAGATTTAAAATTAATTAAATAAGTAAAAATTCATAATTAAAATCTAACCTTATTATTCCCCCAAAAAAAAAAAAACAAGTCTAATTCACTACATAATCTGGGTTTAGATCTTGACACGTGCGAAAAGGAAGTTGCCTTTTATTAATGACTTCAAAATCTGATTAATTAGAACAAAGGCAATGGCTTCAAGTGTAATATACTTCATCCATTGATTCACTTATATAACAATTACATGTCCTTTTTCTGATTATCGAATTTACTGTCCATATTTTTGGGAATAATAAAACAAAAGATTTGGATGGATTTCTAAAATCATACAGCATCAGAATACCGTATCCATATCCATATCCCCATGGCTGCTATGTTCTATGATTCAGTCATCAAATTCATTGATGGGGTATTTTGAAAGGAATATTTATGAAAGGAAAATTTATAATGACAAAAGGAATATTTATGAAATAATTCCATTAGAATTGTTCATAATTAGCGAGTAATGGAAACAAGTGATGATATATACAAGATATTTTTTTTTTTTTAATATTCATTGTCTTAATTTTATACTATTGGAGCATGCCCTAGAAATCAGATTCTCTGTACCTCCATGACATCTCCTACTACTTTTTTGCATATTACCTTTGACCTTCGCATCACAATCCTAATAATAAACTCAACTGGTTTCACTGTTCAAAAGACATCGACAAACAGACAACAGTAGTGTTATACTTTCTTCCCTTTATTATTTTTCTTTTAAAAAAAAAAAAACAGACTTCAAGTTTATGTATTACAAAAATCTTAGCATTTTATTTTCTGCATAATTTTATACCCTAAAAGCTGCGATACTAAAGATTATGCATATCGTCTCTCACATTTCTTAACCTTATAAACCCTAAATTTGAAAAAAAAAAAAAGACATGATAATTACAGAAAAAAACCCAGCAATCTGGTTGGTGGGGGATATATATAGTCTCCTTAATTAGGCTTAAAATGCCTCATCTTTAATTAGACATAACAAATCCCTAGGGATTGCATTTGGTTGGCGAATCCTCTCTAACTAATATTGCATGCAACCTGTAAGGCTCTTACATGTGCCCCCCAACTTCGTCTCTACAATATCTCCCCATCTCCACTACACTTTGTCTTTGTCCCTTTTTTTTTTTTTTATCATTATTATTGCAACGTGGTTTACAATATTAAGCCCCTCCCTCATTATGAAAATAATATATGTATATGGAGGGCATGCCGAGACCACCATAATAACAAATTCAAATAAAACCCAAGTGTTGGAATTTGGGGTTACATGTTTGTTTTGGGGGCAATTTGTTTAGGACGATAAACTCTAAATGCTCATATCTTTGAAACATATCTTATGAAATTAATTGATTGGAGAGACGCCCCATTTTTTTATAATTCTAGAAAACGACATCTCAACGTTGAGTTTAATAATTTATATGTATATACTTATCCACATACGTAACAAACGTCATAGATAGTTTTTGGGAGGGATTTATGACACCACGCACGCCTCACAATATATAAATACATCACCCACAAATTACTCCTCCAGAATTTTTTTAAGGGAAATGGATCAATGGGGTTTTAATTGAATTTCTATTTGAAGGAAAACCACTATTAATATTTTAAAACGCTAATAACAAGTCTTAAAGTTAATTCTATAATTAAGATGAGAATCGAACCTCAACTATTAGTTAAGACAAGTGAGATGTTCATCATCTCATTTAATCCTATAATGTATAATCAAACCCATTAAATTAATGAAAAGTTGCTAAGGAGCGTGACAAGCACTTTTGTAGTACATACGTATAGTGAAGCTGTTGAAGTTATCAAGGATTTGATTTCAGAATATATGTGCTTGGCAAAAACACTTAAAATATCTTTTGTCAAATGAAAATTAAAAAAGAAAAAAGAAAATAGTAAATAATTTTTTCATTAATGTATTTACTAGAAATGCTTTTTAATAATTGAAAACATCTTAAATGAATTAATTTTGATTTAAAGTTATATAAACAACAAATATTTTTTTAATAATTTTTAAACATCAAATTTATTAAACATGTTTTTGTTATTAGAAACAAAATTTTATTTCTATATGCGAATTGTGTTTTCATTTATCTAAAAAAAAAATGTGTTCAAAGTAGGTTTAAGAGTAATTAAAGTAAATAATAGTTAATATATATTTTCTAATATTTTCGGTAATAAAACAATAGAGAAGTATGTAGTGGGAAAAAAAGGAATATAAGGTCTATGTATATATAAAAAGATGAATATAAATCTGATCCAGCGATGCAATAGTTACAAAAGGTGCAATCAGCTTAAAAAAGGGGGCAGTGAAGAAGATCTTTGATTCCTCAACACTTCTCTCTCTATTGCCAGAAAGTTTGCAGCTACTGGGATTTGCAGACCTAAACTAAACTATATAGTTTTTAATCTCTTTGTTGTTTTTTTTTCATCTTTATTTGACCTAATATATATAGTTCTTAGTATCATCATCATCAGTAAATTACAAGGGAAGATGGGTAGCAGCTATTTTGGAGAACCAAACGTGGGAAACGAAAGGGGAGCGTCGTCTTCGTCATCCTCGTCTTCTTCTTCAAGAAAAGGGAAGAAGGGTAGTAATTCAGAGAAACCAAAGCAACCCCAAAGAGGGCTTGGTGTTGCTCAGCTGGAGAAGATCAGATTACAAGGCCCAGTGGGTTGTAGTTACCACCACCATCCTTCTCTTCATGGTCGACCTTTCCCTTCAAATTTCAACCAGGTAACCCAAACCCTTTTTCTGGGTTTTTTTATTATTAATTATTTGAGTTTGTGGGAGGAACCTGATCAAAAGAATTGTTTGATTTTACATGCAGGAAGACATGAGAGTGCAAACACTTTATTCATCAATGGCGTCATCATCGTCATTAACTACCTCAGCTTCTTATGGTTTCCACCCCACCATGATGGTAGGTGAAACCCTGTGCCCTCTTAGAGATGCCATACAATTCCTTTTAATGGATGACTTAATTGAGTGCATATTTGACATGATTTTGTGTGTCACTCATTCACAACTTGCTGTATCCCTAATAAATGATGAGGTATAACAGACATGACAGAAGAATTTTGGTGGATATTGGAATACATATTATATGTTCTCCACGTCGTCGTCATCATGAACATCACAGCATCCAAGTTTTGATATTGCTAACCCTAGATACTAATTTTTCATTCTTATATTTCATCATAATATTAATGAGGGCAAGAAGAAAGTAAACCAAATTTGATTGCATATGAACTACGCTATATATCATATAGTAAAATTTACCTTATAGAGTTATATATGTTTACAGAAGGGGCTTGGGGAATATGATAAAAGACCGAACACCAGATATGGTGATTTCCAATCTTGTACGACAACAAGGTACATCATATTTAACTTTCCAGTCTGTCTCTTTTTCTGTTTTCTTTTCCCCTTTAAAGAATGTCCTTTTGAAGCACATCTGTTATCATAGTTTCCTATTAGAAGTTTGTTTTTTAGGCCTTTTTTCTTTTGGCTTTATAATTAATGTCTGGGGTCATTTGAAACAGTTGGAACCCCGACAATGGCAGCACTCAACATTTTGCACAACCAAACCTGACCAGACAACTTCTAAACTTACATCATGTTGAGGTTGCCAAATCACATCCTTATTATGTAAAATTTTTGAAATTAATGAATGCCTCTATGGCATGTCTAGCTTATATATATATATACCTTATTTGTTCTTCTTTTTTTCACCCTCTATGTATTTTATAGGATTCACCACCAAAAAAGAGCAAGAAACAAGGGAGCAATTCATTGGGATCTAGCAGTCAGAATTGTGAATCCACACAAGAGCTTGATTTGGAGCTCAGACTGTCATTGTAATCAATATATATATTATAAATGCTTATTATGGTTCCCACTTTTAGCATTGCAAGTTGAAGATAATTAAGCAGTACTTGGACTTGCAGTTCATTTATACAGGTTGAGCAAGTTGATGATTTGCTTTAAATTTCATTTGAAAGGAATCTTTCTTGTGTAATGAGAGGTAGACTGACTTATTGCATGAGATATAATGAAAATTTGATATTCTCTTTGTTCATAATTTTTTCAAAGAAATAAGGATTAAATTCATAATTAATTCTCAAAATTTTCAATTAACTATTTGCTCCTTATTTTTAGCTTGCTAGACATATTGAGATGGGGTTGATTTTCATAGCCTTTTAGCTACCTAGACATATTGAGATCAAGCAAGCATCAAAACCCAGTTAGATTTCCTAGTTTTTGGTTAAGATTCGATTGTTAATTTGGACAATCTAATTAAGCACGAGATAAATAGGCATCTAGTCTTAAAAGTTGAAAAGTTTAGATGTTTTTATTTTTAAGTTTCATGTGCTACACTTAATACTTTATAAACGTTAATATTTTTAGATGATAGAAAATGTGTTTCTATGTATTCATTTATATAATCAATTAACACTTAGAGGAGCAATCGCTTTAAAATAATAAATTTTTATCACATGTACAGAGAAAAATGATTAATTATCAATGCCTATTAAGTTGAGGGTTTAGGATTTTACTCATTATGAGTAAAATATAACTTCCATAGAAAATCTTATTGCTTACATGTGCTACACCTAAAATGATGACTTTATCAAGCCAATTACACTTCTTTACTTGAAAGGAAACACGATAGGTTAATGCTAAATGAAACATTTCCCTTACAAGAACACAGTACATCTTGTTTACTGGAAACCTTCCCAAACAGGAAGTTGTAAATAGGAATTTGTGCCCCCTCAAAGTGAACCAATGAAGGACCTGATTTCATTTTCAAAGCCAAAATATCTACAAACAAATCCTTAATTATCTCCTTTTTCAAATTTATGATGATTTTTTTCTGTTTCACTAGTCTGTTTCACTTGATCATAAATGAGGGTGTGATATCTTTAAAATCTAATAATCACTTATTGCTAAAACGATTAAATACATATTATCGAGATATAAATGATCTAAAATTTCTTCTTCTAAATAAACTTCAGATTTAGTCTAAGTGACATTTGAGAATTTACATAAAAAAAAAAAATTGTAAGTGGCATTTAATTGGATTGAAATTTGAATCCCAATACTTTACAATTCATGTTATTTTAATTCCTAAAATTATGATCTATTTTCAAAGGAAAAAAAAATTATCCGCCGAATTTGCCTTACTTATATTAAAAGACAGAAGCATTCCAATAACCTTCAAAAGGGTTTGGGACTACTGACAATCTACACTCACAAGGCTTTTGGGATGGCAATGTGCACAGTTGATTTGGTTATAATAATAATAATATACAACCAGAAGAGAGTCACAGCATCAAAATAGATTTTTTCCAAAGAAGTTAAATAGATTCGTTTTTTTAACATTCAGCGAAGCTTATAAATAACCGAAAGTATCAACCAACTTTTTAACCCCTCTAAAAAATAGCAACAATTTTTTCTCAAAAAGGTACCGCTAAAATTAACTGTGCTTCTCAAAAAAAAAAAAAACTGGCACCTCGAAATTTCTTCACTGGAGAAGATTTATCTACAAAACCAAATTGGCTGTGTGCTCAAGGCGGATTTAATTTCTGCCCCAAATCCTTTCAGCTCGGAGTTGGATTTCAAAAAGGAAAAGTGTGAGAAATGTACCTAAAACTCACTCCATTTCCTTGAGGAAATCAATATTATCAACAAAAACCTGCAAAATTAAACAGTAAAATGAGTCAATTATTGAAAAGAAAAAAGAGCAACACAATTTTGTTATCTAATCCATGATGCTCGACTCTTCATATCTTTTGAAGTATCCACATCTGACACGTTTATGCAGTGTATATATGGATATTGGTATGGAAATATAATCCTCCAAAGACTTCCAAATACATGAAATCTTGGAATAAAATGGAACATTCTCGTGTTGGATACATACCCGTATCTGACATTCAGACCTCTGTCTGAGTTGCTTGTTCATTTCCATGATGCATTAATTAAAAAAAGAAAAGAAAAGAAAAGAAAGTTCACCCTGTAAAGCTAATAAAACTTAGTGTTGGTGCAATGCACAAGAATGAGAAAACATTCTTGATATATATTTGTTTTTCTATTTGATATATTGGCGATATAGTTGAATGATAAACAACTTAAAATAAACTGTGTATAAAAGCTTTGAAAGGCATACCGTCTTCCAACCATCAGGATCTAAGCATGCAGTGATCTTGGTGTTAATACCAGGTAAAGGTCCAGGTTCCTGGGTAACTATTCCACCAAAAAGTCTAACAGCCTCTGCAGTGTTGTAAACATCATCTGTGCCGATTGCAATCTGTAGAGATGCAAGTTGTTCCCATATGTAAGAACTTTATAGTTCCAAAATAACAAAGCAGAATCATGATGCATACCACAAGCAGTTACATTTAGCAAACAAAAGAAGAAAATCTTTTACACATTAAAGTGAAACAAAAGCAGAAATATTTCTACCTGAGCATAGCCATTTCCTTTCTCGTAGTTGGTGACCCCGTAGTTGTATGTTAACTCAAGCACAGCATTTTTTTCTTCAGGCCCATAGCCCATCATGGCTATTGTATACTAAAAGGAAAATTCATAAACATATGTCAGTGCATACATCTAACATGCCAATTACTAAAAAGGTTGACATGAATACTTTTATCAATCAAACTCAGCAAGAAGAAACACATAACCATGAAGACAACAATTCAGGACCTAGGAAGCACCGATACGGGGAAAAACCTCTCGTACCGGTGTCGTACTGGTGTCCGACACGGACACGCCGCCGACACGGCCGGATACGTACCGGACACGCCTTGAAGCGTGTCAAAAAATGACACTCCCGGAGTCTGCACATGATACTGGTTTTATTTTTACAGAGAATGAAAAACAGAGCAAAGCAAAGGTTTGGGAAATGATTGATGGCATTAAAGGGTTCTGGAGGACGCTGAAACGGCCGTGATGGAAGCTAAAGGAAGGACGGACATGAACAGGAGACATGAAGGCGAGGCTGCCGAAAAAGAAGATGATAGGACTTAGGAAGGGTTCTGATGGTAGTGGATGATCTGATTTTCGAAGAAGAAGATCTGGCTTCAGGGGCAATCTTTTCATTTGGGAATAAAGGAGGTCTGATAAGTTCAACAATTTTTGTGAGTTCCAAGATGGGATTAATATTGGTAAGCAGCTGGGACGCAATCCCCATAGCCTCCATCATTATCTGCTACTAGTTCTCATGGGTATTGGGCTTAATCCATTTATTTGTTTATTTAATTTTGTTGGTTTTTAGATTTGGGCTTAGTATCTTTTGCTTAGTTTTTATTTCTGTTCAGATTGTTTTTGTTTTTTAACTCTTAGTTTAGCCTTTATTTATAAAAATCTAATTTCTTACAAAAAAAAAGAAATAATCATAATAAATGAGAAAGGAAAAAAAAATAAATGGGGAAAGAAAATATATTATAATAATACAAAAAAATTAAAGTAAATATTATAAAATATGTGAGACCCATATAAATTAGATTTAAAATAATTAAAAATTATATATATAATAAAAATATTTTTTATTGCCGTATTTTACCGTATCCGTGTCCTCATTTTTAAAAAATTATCGTGTCGCCGTATTCGTATCGTGTCGTACCCGTATTGCGTGTCCGTGTCCATGCTTCATAGTTCAGGACACACAAGAAAGCCCTGCATAGAAACACACATTATATACAAGTGAATCCTTCTTTTCAACCCTTTAATAGCTCCCACCAACCCCCTTCTCTCTTTCTTCATTCTGCTTCTACATTTTGTTTCTCTTTTCACTTCTCTCCCCAGAATGCAAATTTTAACTGGTTCTATTTGCCAACCCAAGGTTGATTGCATCAGGCAATCTGATAGCAATAACACTAAAAATTTCTCATAATCTGCATTTTAGCAGAAAGAGTACATTGTTATTTCTATATGCTACTAGCCTACTAGCAAGTACCAACTTTAATCCTTAAAAAAGCTAGAATTCTTATCCTATGTAGGACTTTAGAGGAAAACTTTCGAGAGAAGAATGAGGGAGAAAAGAAAACTAAAATAATGAACCATAAATATAGCAAGAGTAATAAAATAAATCTTAAGTAAGCCAGTCCCTCAATTAGCTTATGAGGGTTCTGCATCAAGACGATAGTATTTACCTTGTACTCTGGATTATCTTGTGTGTGAAGAAGCTCCATGCCAAAGGCCTGCAAGAAAAGGAGATGGAGACTAAGACCTAGAGCATGACATAAAACATAGCACCTCCACCCCCACCCCCACCCCACAAAAGAAAATGGCATGTTCATGTAAAAGCCTGTAAATAGCATCATATATCATTTGCCAATGCTCTGCAGCAACTCTCACCTTCTCATAAAATTTTATGGAACGATCAAGATCACCAACACGGAGCATTACTTGGCACAAAGGTTCAGGAGCAGGCCACCTTTCAATTAGTTCAAACTTGTAACCATCAGGATCCTCAACAAATGCAATTACAGTAGTACCTCCTTTCACTGGACCAGGTTCCCTGGTTACTTTTCCACCCTTGATCTTTATAAGCTCCACAGTCTTGGCAACCTAATCGGTGAAATTAAATAAGCATTCAGATTTACCCAGCACTTCCAAAATACAAGAACAGTCATTTTGTTAAAAATGGAAAACCTAACACAATTCATGGAGGCCAATGTTCGAGCTTACATCCTCAACACTAATTCCAAAATGACCAAATGCAGTTCCAATGTCATACTTGTCAACTCCGTAATCTGGTAACGCCATTCAAGAAAAATGAAATATCCACAACTGAGTTCATGTATAATGACTATTCTAATATTCACACATGGGAAAGAAATGTTTCATCAATATCCAATTAAATAAGATTATACAGATTTATCATATTTTAGAAAAGCATAAGAGAAGTCTGAAAGCTTACTGTAAGTAAGTTCAATAACAAAGTGAGAATCTTCAGGCCCATATCCAAGAAAGGCATTTGTGTATCTCTCCTCTGGTATGTCTCGTTTTCTCAACAGCTTCATTCCCAAGCATCCAGTATAAAATCTACAACCACCATGAATTCTAGTTCAGTTAAAAGATTCCAGCCACAATATTGGCTAAAAAGAATAGATGTATACAATATCAGGCATGAGTTTAACAAAGGAAACAAAAACAACAATATATGACATACTTGATGGTCCGGTCTAAATCCCCAACTCGATAAACAACATGGAGCATTCTTCTTTTATCCGTTTTAACAAACTCTACGGCAGTTTCCTGTGCGGCAAACGTGCTTGCCTGTACCACATTTCTTATAAGAGGCATCCCTACCCTGCTTCTTTCAGCATTCAACAGCTCGGAAGCTTTAAAACCGATGAATCGCAATTGTGGAATAGCTGGATAAAATTTACAAAAAAAAAAAAAAACATATATTTATATCAAATCCATCCGGTCAGTCCTTCCATACCATAAAAATTCAGCAGAATCTCTAGAAACTGTTACTAAAATGCAATTCTTTTAACAAATTACTGGTTCTTTCAACCTTGTAACATAACTGCATTATAACCAGATGCCTCTAAATGAGTAAATTTCTTAACACTCTAAAATGGACTTTAGAAGTTCAACCACAATGTCGATTCCATCTAATTCTTCAATCAGTAATTAAATTCCTAATTAACTGAAAAATGCTAGCACAGTATAAATTGATTTTAAAATGGTAATAATAAAGGGAACAGTGCTTACCACTGCCGAGCTGAGAGAAAAGGAGGCGTCGAGGAAGGTGAAGCGGAGGAAAAGGGAGACCAGAACGCGTCGTAGCAACACCATCAGAGAAGATAATCGACGAGATCGAAGGTCGTGTTGATGACGCCATGGGAATTATCCTCCTCACCATCTCGGTGAACTTTTGACTCTATATATTTAAATAGTAATTATTTTATTCATTTTTAAAACTTTTTATTTCCAAATTGCCGTATTATCGGACGTCCTTCACGAGAAGAGATCCTCTCTCTAACAAATGTTCCATCTTTTCTTCAGTCCGATGTTATCAGACTTCTTAATTTTTTTCAAATATTCGCATTTATATGTATATTTAATAATTAATATCTAATCTCAAAAATAATATATATATTTATATACATTCAGAGGTAATTATATAATTTTCCTTCTCGAAAAAATATTATCATAATATCTTAGACAAAACCCAAATAATAAATACAATTTAAACTCAAATCAACTTGTGTAGTAAATATCTTATTCATCATGTTATGACATAAAATTCTTATAATATTATTTTAAATATAAATATATCACTTTTAATTAAGTTATTTATGTGAGTATTTTCATTTTAATATTATATAAAATTAGTTATATTCCCTCCCAAAGTATAAATAAGAGTATAGTGTGCTTCCGCATATTTGAACTCGCGTCCTCATGCATTGACAACATACTATATCAATTGATGTAAGACTCAATGAACATGTATTATAGTTTTTAAATCTTCAATTTTAACTTCCAATTAATTTATAATAAAATATTTGAATAAAAAATTATTTGATTCATAAATAAAATTTTAATAAATAATTTTACCCACTCATCATAATCTAATACATATAATATTCTAAAAGAAAACATATATTATTGATTGTATCAATTGAAAAGCTAGTTTAAGAAGCTAGTTTGAAAAAGTAATTTTGAAAGCTTTTGAAAAATAAAATTTAAGTATTTAAAAGTGCAAAAATTTTGAGAAATAAAATGTTCATTTTAGACATATTATTATCAAATAACAAATATACATTTAAATAAAATTTAAATTAGTTAATATTATTATATTTTAATAAGAATATAAAAATTACTATAACTTGTTAATATTTTAATATATAAAATATAAATATAAATTTTAAATATTTTAAGTAATAAATATTAATTACTTATAAAATTTAATTAGAATATATAAACTACATTTTAAATATTTAAATATAACTATTAAATATTTGTAATTAATATTTTAAAAAATATTTTTATTTTTAATTAATGATTTTAACACATTTGTAATTAAACAACACAAAAAAAAGAGAAAGTAATATATTATTAGAGGAGTGAAAAAGTAATTAAGCACTGGGAAAATGCTTTTAGGAGAGAAAAATTAAAAAAAAAACCAAAAATAGTTTGTTTTTCATACTTTTCCTTCTAAAAATGCTTTTCGTAAGAATTACTTTTAAAAACAATAAAGAACTGGGCCTAAATCAAGTCCTCAATTAACATATCAACTATAGAATAGTAAACTCCTATAAAATCCATAAATTTGTTAATCAACCAACAAAAGGTCAAATAGTTGCTTTCTTTAAAAAAAAAAAAAATTTCAAATAGTTGATCCTATCTTCCGGATCTAGGAATTTTCAATTGTATACTAATAATATAATTTAAAATATAAAATATAAATATTTTTAAAACCGAATTGATGATTAAGCCAATTAAATCACTGGTCCAGCTAATTTGATTAAAAAATATTAAAAGAAATTCCAATTCAACCCATCCATACCAGTTCCTTGTCCAATCAGTTCAAGCTATTCTCTGACATTGAATCAGGGTGCTAGACCCACAACAGCTGTGAGGAAACCTCCAAGAAATCATCTGCTTCTCCAACTGTGAACTTCCATGAAACAGTTTAAGCTGTCATGTTGAACAGTTTTTACAGAGTCCTACCTCGCAGAGATGAAGGACCAACATTTCATAAAATCTCGTCTCATCGCAAGCTTAAGAATGGAGGAAGTAGGCTCCAACCATAAAGGCTGTATGCTGCTATTAAATTGTCACACAAACAAATCATGCTATAAACTTGGTCGCTATGTGAGAACTTCCAAAATCCTAATTCATCAAATTTTCATTCACTGCTTGTTAATATATAATGACTACACAAAGATTAAGTCGGAAATGATATGATGCAATTGATGAATGTTGAAGCTAAGCAGATTGTAGAGCTGCTTGAACATAACCAATCCGAAAATCAAAACCACAAAGAATACGAGTATCGCATTCCAAAGTAGTATCATAAAGACCTAAGAACAATCATCGTATACCAAAGTTGTTCACAAAACCGCAGATACTAACATGTCAGAATCTGAAGCTTAAAAGGCTGGAAAATAAAATACAACAAAAGGAAAATGATTCTCTTAAGGAACTGTTACTACAGAAATAAAATGCTTAACATTACTATTTGACAAGAAAAGGATGCTAGAAATTCTTACATACAAATGAAGTATTCAACTCCGGGAGCTAATACAACCGGAAAAGGGTACAGAGAGCTAAACTCCGCAAGAAAAGCAAGGCCCCTCATCAGTGTATTCTCAAGGCCATACCAATGTCATGCTTGATTGGAAGTAAATGTATGTCATTTCAGCTCTGACTGGAGGCAGCAGGATTGGTACCTGGAAATGTTGCCAAACCGTTGTTATTTTCCGGATTGGTGCACTCTTCATTGGCATGACGAACAAACTCTTCGGGGGACATGTGGGTTCCATGGCAAGCACAAACGATTTTTATCTGATTTGCACTGAATCTGTAAGTAACACCAGAAATAGTTCTGCCGTGCGGACCAGTACCTGTGGTTGAAACCCATGGTAAATTTGGATAAGAACCAGATCCACCAAATTTCAGGTCTGCAGCAATTCCGGGTTTTATGGCTGAAAAATCAAGAGTTAAGGCTTCTGCAGTTTGTCGATCAGATGTAGCATTTGCTCTGAGATTCATGCTGCTTCCTTTTACATCTTCCTCTGCCCGAGTAGAGGAGCCTTCCTCTACACCATGCTGTTTACCTTCACCTTTCACTCTTTCAAATGTCCTGCCATCATATTGTGCAGCCTCAGAGGAATTGCGCGCAATTGTATGCATGGAAGCTACATTCAACAGAGGGAGAGTTCATAAACAACTATCAACCCAGTGATAAATAACACAGAGGTAAATAATATTCCAAATTAACAATTGATCAACTGGTTACTAATGTTAAGAGGTCAAAATTTCATACATATAGAAAATTGAAAATCTTTGGCAGCACGAACCTGAAAAGATAATTTATATAGAATTCAATGCTGAAATAAGGTTATACCAAGAAGGTTATACCAAGACAGCAAGATCAGGATAGCTCAGAGCTATCCATGAAGAGTATAAAAAGTAGATAGCTAGGCAAATTTACAGATAACATCATATTCATTAAACCCATTAAAATGCCGCCTTCAAGCAAAGGGATAAAGAGATACCTTGAGATATTTTCAGTCCATCACTCTGCCTATCTGCATTAGGTGGACTTCTGCCAGCATATGAAGCCTGGAATTGTGGAGGGTGAGAGACCATACCCCAGGGATTATCCTTATCCAACAGTGGAAGTTGAACAGGCAAGTACCCGAACATGACCGGTAAGTTTCCAGGATTCACAGACTGGGTCCCAGACCGTTCACTATTTCCGGTAGGCATCATTTGCATCATGCCAGGCATTGTATGACCTGATGAACTAGGGATCCCGACAGAGTTAGAATCCTTCATAGGCAATGAGAAAGGTGCATTCATGACATTGACTGATTGAACCTGGAATGAGTTACCATAATTCAAGTTTCCCAGCTTAACCTCCTTAGGCACCTCAGCAGAACCACTAACTCCCATAAATCGCTTGGATCCATCATCATGGTGTGAAACCAACCTCGAGGTCGAACCCTCAACTTCAGACTCTGCAACGTCTTCATTCTCAGCAGTTGAGCCATCTTCTGTTAGGGAGATATGTGATGTTTTGGGCTTTTCATGCAAATCAGAGTGATGAGCTTCTCTTTCGAGCTTCTTTGGATTGTTTATCTCATTAAACAACATCTTACGTTTACTACCCGTTTCAGACCGCTTGTCTTCATCGATTTCAGCAGACCTGTTACTGTTTGTACCCCAAAGACCTCTACCATTCAAGTTAACAGTAGCTTCTACCTCACCATTACCCTTGGAGAGATCATTAAAGAAATTTTCCGAAGGTTTTATTGGATCACTTCTCTGAGAACCCACACTGGGGTCTTGTTTCTCGTTTCCAGCTTGAAGAAAGTTTTTAAAGTTATCCACTATTTTGACACCTCTATCACCTTCTTCTGTCCTACCATCGGAGGAGCTACTAATCTTGCCTTTGGCTTTGGCAGATGAAGCACCACAAGATAGACCCAAGCTAAGCTCAAGCCCGTTATCGTCCTCCATTCTATCGATTCACAGTATATTATCCCAGTGGTTCAAGTATAACTTTTGCTCATCCTCTTTACAGACCATTCAACCAAAAATACACAATATAGCCTCAGCACGCACCAAAACCATCCTAAACATACATGTCTGCATAAAAGTCAGATTTATCAGGGGAAATACAAGAGAGAAATAAATAAATACATTCCAATTACCATACAAATCTTAGAAATGAAACAAAAATCATTAATATTTGGTAATGACCTCTAAAAAAGAGGAACTTTAGGCTAAACAAAACATCCATTTGATCCAAGGGCAACACCAAGCTCTACTTATTAGAGAAGTAAAGCTAAGAAAAACCAAAATAAATAATAAAATAATAAAATTTTCCATGAAAATAGTCTTGAAGCAACTACTAAACTTAAACAGGGTTTTCTTTTTAATTTTCATTTTTTGAGATGAGGGAAGGGTTTCAAACAAAAAGAAAAAAAAATATGAGACTAAAGACCTGTATTTATTTTCTTTATTCGTTTATCAGCTAGATAGATCCATTCATTAGCAAAATCAATGAAAATCAAAACCCAGAAGAGGATATTATTAAAGAAAATAAAATCAAAACTCAGAATGATAAGTTTAGACCAGAATTCATAATAGATCTAAGCAAACCCAGAAACCCATTTTTCAAAAATCAATCAACTTCATCAAAACACCCGATGCAAAAAAAAAAAAGGAAACTGCAGAAAACACAAAACACAATAGAACTATATAGAAAAAGGAACAATAGAAGAGAAAGATAGATAAAGGGAGTTACCTGAATAAAGACAGAGAAGATTAAAAGAATCAAAGCTGAGATTGTCTTTGCACTTCACAAGGACAGGTAAAGGGAAAATAACACAGAAAATGGGAGAAAAATAATGTTAGAAATTACCTAGTAATGTTTTATACCATGTGATTATCATGTATATAATTATTTTCTTTTTGCCGCTATCATACCAATCAAATACCATACAATGTCTTTTATTTTATCATTATGTGCCCATGTCTAATTTTCACTTTTGTCCAATCCTTTTTAGTTTTTTCTTTAACCCTTGTTCTGTTCAAACCAATAAAAAGGAAAATGAAAATTTTTTAACATTTACGTTGTTGCTGGTAAGTGACACTGGACTAATTAAATTCCAATCTTAAATTATCTAAAAATATCGTAAATAGGATTTTTTTTTGTCATCTTTTACTGTATTGTTTCAATCCAAGTTTTTTTTTTTAAATGCATTTCAAGATGTTCATTTAATTTGGTCTTTCATATCATATCATATGGAACAGATAATGACCAAGATTGTTCTTTTCAAATCAATAAATCTTACGTGGAACTGAATTCAGACATTTGATCTTGTCATATATTTGGGCATAACAAACAACTTGTGTTTTTTTACCAATGGTTTGTGTTTAACCATCATCATGTCACCAATGACAACTATATAATTTCACTTACTTTTAATAGTGAGCTTATGATTTGGTTAAATTTTATTATACAAATCATGATTATAATTATTTATTTATGTGGTTCAAAGGGACACAATACATTAGCAAATAACTGGTCAATGATCGTGTAACAGGCAGAGACCGACACTGTCATTGATTGCAGTAAAAAAAAAGCAGCAGCAGTTAAGCAGAAACGATGTCGTTTTTCCATACTATGGAAAAAGGCTGAAAAGATCTCATTTGTGAAGGGAAATGGAGGGACTCAATCAGGAATAGCTTGATTGTAATATTTGGTTTGAGTGAGGGTAGTTACTGATACTCATTGATGAACAAGTAAAAGAGTACGTTTCACAGTACTAGTAAGCTGAAGTGTGAACCCAGACCGACACTGGTGAACCTTTTGAGTGCTTGACCATGGAGGATCTGCTTAGGTACTTTTCGCCATCTCACGAAAAGCCCAAATCTTTTTGCTTTAGATTTCATGGAACACTCAGTACCGTTGGTACATTTTCTGGGTCACCATTGTTTTTGACTTTTTACAAATGTTTCTTGCTTACATTAACTATTGCTCTATGATTAATGGAGTTGCAAATGTTGAACTCTGGCTTCTTTGAACTGAATCTATCTTACTGAACCACTATTTTATTTGCTAGGTTGAATGCTTGATTCAGTCAATGATTATGTGAGATAGGGTTTCAAGATTCTTATTCTGTACGTGAGATTGTGAGGTATTCATTGGAGCTTTGCTACTGGGTGACATGGGTGTTTTTGCCCTAACTCTGAGGTTCTTTCATGCTGAGGTCAGAAAGTTACTTTTGATCATTGGGTTGGCAGTTTCTTTCATAATCCTTTTTCAGTGTTTTTCATTTTCTTATGGGAAAATATTTGTTCCATCACCTACTAGTAAGAGTTCAATAGTTAAGCTGGTAAGCAATGCCACCACTTTAAATGATTCGAACATGGCTGAACTGTTTATTAATGTGGTGGCAAATGATACTAATGGCTCTGATCCTGAGGAAGAAGCTAGGTACAAGCACAACACGCTGGAAGCAAATACAGGTTCTGATTCGTCATCAGAAGTTAACAGATATCTTGATGGTTCTTTTAGTAAATTCAAGGATCAAAATTCTCATGAGCTGAAATCGAAGCCGAGGATAACTCAGGGTAAGAGTTTGATGTCTGGTTACATTGCTAGTACAGATGATGGTTCTACTAAGGTGCTGGTGGAAATAGCAAAAGCCAATGAGAAGATGATCAATGGTCCAAAACCCACCACTGATTATGGTGGTGTTGTACCATTTATATCGGCTATAGTTGCTGCTAAAGGCCTACAAAACTCAAACCTTAGTTCAGGGACTTCTAGCTCATTCTTGGGTGCCAACTTATCTTCACCTGGCAATGCCGAAACTTCTATTGGAACACAACATACGAATTTTAAACCATTGCAAATTGAATCAGCCATATCTGTATCCCAGATGAATTCATTATTGCTTCAGAGTATTGATTCTTCTCGCTCTCCGGTAAGAATCACATCTCCAAGGTCTTAATTAAGCAACAGGATTCAGTTAAGATTCTGAATTTCTCACTTCTTTGTTGGTAATAGAGGCCAAGACGATCTTCAGCACGTGACCGTGAACTTTTATCTGCAAGGCAAGAGATTGAAAATGCTTGTGTTTCAAGGAAGGTTCCAGTGCTTCATGCATCTGTTTATCAGAATATTTCTAAGTTTGAGAGGTAAGTGTTTGACTTGTTATGTTTCTGCAACATGTCCATGTCCATGTTTATGCTAAATGCTAAATTGTTGGTGGCTTTCTGCAAATTATTTGCAGGAGTTATGAGATGATGGAACAAATACTCAAAGTTTACATATACAAAGAAGGAGTTAAGCCCATATTTCATCAGCCAAAGATGAGAGGAATTTATGCCTCAGAAGGATGGTTTATGAAACTCATGCAAGGAAACAAAGAGTTTGTTGTGAAAGACCCGAGAAGAGCTCATTTGTTTTACTTACCCTTCAGTTCAAATATGCTAAGGAGTGCACTAAATGGCCAAGATTTTCAACACGTCAAAGACCTACAGAAATACCTTAAGGATTATGTTGAGTTGATTGCTAGAAAATATAGCTTTTGGAACAGAACCGGAGGAGCTGATCATTTTCTAGTTGCCTGTCATGATTGGGTATGCTAAGGATTATGCTTATATGGTTAAATTTCTGTGGTAGTGTTATTATTGTTATGTAGATTTCGATGGCCAAATTGAAGTATCTTATTTGATCTGACATATGGAGTTTCAAGCTATCAAATTGACAAAGAACATCAGAAGTTGTATTAGAGCTCTTTGCAATTCCAATGCTGCCAAAGGCTTCGAAATAGGAAAGGATACCACTTTACCAGTTACGTATATACGTTCCATGGAGGCTCCTTTGGAAAATCTTGGAGGAAAGCCTCCTTCAGAGAGGAATATTCTGGCCTTCTTTGCAGGGGGATGCACGGTTATCTTCGACCGATCTTACTACAGTATTGGCAGAATAAAGAATCTGATATGAAAATCTTTGGACCAATGCCTCGTGATGTTGAAGGTAAAAGAAAGTACAGGGAGCATATGAAGAGTAGTAAGTATTGCATATGTGCCAAGGGTTATGAAGTTCATACACCAAGAGTGGTTGAGTCGATTTACTACGAATGCGTACCGGTTATCATATCAGATAACTACGTGCCACCATTCTTTGAGGTGTTGAATTGGGAAGCTTTTGCGATTTTAGTTCAAGAGAAAGATATCCCTAGTTTGAGAAACATATTGCTCTCCATCCCTGAGGAGCAATATTTGGAGATGCACGCAAGAGTGAAGCTAGTACAGCAGCATTTTCTTTGGCACAAAAGGCC
The DNA here is from genome assembly GCA_025506655.1 of Gossypium rotundifolium. NCBI lineage: Eukaryota > Viridiplantae > Streptophyta > Magnoliopsida > Malvales > Malvaceae > Gossypium > Gossypium rotundifolium. The sequence goes on along the minus strand of CP106734.1, from coordinate 196,390,163 downwards.
CGTGAAATACGACTTATTTCATATGATCCTTCACTCAGTATGGTACAACAGGGTTTTTCACACAAAAACCAGATAAAAGGTCTTCATTCTTAAAGTCGAGTGAAACAACTTGAGAAGCAAGCCAATGCAGTAAGGGCTGTCATTTCTCAGTCTGTGAGCTTTTGATCTTTTAACCATCTGGTTTGGGCTTCAAGTCTTCAACTATTGGTGTTGTAATAAGTAGGATGATGGAATGTATTGTATTTTGAATTCTAACTGATAATTCTTTACCTGGGTGTATAAAATAACAATTTAATGTAAATACATGGCTTACGATTTTGATTTCATTGTCTTTTTTCATGAGTTTTACTTGATGAAGTTTGCACAATTTAATTTGCTAGTACAGTCTAAACATGGTGCAAGCCAGGTAAAGTTAGGATAATTTAATTTATTGTTACACTCAACTATTGAAGCTGAATGTTTTAAAGAGAGATTATTTGTTCCACTAGCCCTTTCTGAGTATTTTATCGTTCAGCTTTTAAAAATGACTTTTCGATTTTGTTTTTTCACTCTAGTCCTCAATGTTTATATTTTTGGTTAATTTGGTTTCTTCCTTCTTCTTTTTAATTAAATTTGACCTTCAACTTTAAAAAAAAGAGTCTAATTTAACCATTAATCTCTTAAAAAATCAAATTTTTATTTGATTTTTTTACTTATATTGTATATAAAATAAATAGTATCATGTGTTATGAAGTATACAGGGACTACCACACGGGTTGTCATACCAGCATTGTTAAAAAAGTTAATGTCAGCATTTTTTGTTTAAAAAGTTATTTAATGCTACTAAAAGTTAATGATTAAATTTAGCTTTAAAAATAATGAGGACCAAAGTGATAAAATATATAAATATTAAGGGTTAAATTAAACATTATGCCCAAAATTTAATAGGTCAATATGCTATTAGACCCTATATTTTAATTTGATCAATTTTAGACCTTATAAATTTCAAGTTTTGAAATTTTAATTATAGCCTAAAGATTACAACTAAATATGTTTGGTTAATTTCTTCTATTAGTCTTGTATTATGCATAAAATTATAGATTTTGTTCATGTTCTCTAATTATATTGTTTTTACCTACTCTATTTTTCGAATTTTGAAATTCCAATTCAATACAAACAATAGCTGACAAATCTATTTTTTTAATAATGCATCGAAATAGCAAGTTGACATAGTATACACGAGATAATATGTTTGTCGATCAAATTTTAAAATGGTAGAATTTAATGAATTTAATAACTATCATTTGATCATGAATAAAATTTTGAAATCTAAAAAATACAAGAATTAAGAATGACCAAATTAAAATACATTAATTAATTCCACCACTTACATATAATATATAAACTAATGTAATGTTTGATGTTTTCGTGTCTTATGACTCCAACCGAATTTAATTTCTTGGAATGTAATTTTAGGAATTTACTTTACAATGTTTGGTATACATAAAAGATATTAATTAAAATTATCAAGTTTAATTCACTAAATACTTTCGTAAAAATATAATAATAATTTACAAATTTACCTTTATTAAATAAAAGATAATATTCATATTTTTAATTTTTACAATAAATTTCGATCTTAACTTAATAATAAAATTTATTTGATAGTTTTAAATTATTTTTAAATTTATAATTAAATGTGGAAATAAAATTATTTCAAATTTATCTTATATATAAAATAAGTAATAAAGAAAGTTAAGTGGGAGGAAGGAGGCAATTTTCTTTTACATAATTACATTTATTAATAGATAAATATTTACCAAGAAAAAAGAGAGAGAAGGAAATGCCAGCAATTAATTTATCTCCAATTTAAAAAAGTTTAAAACTATAACTGCCTCCCGCACGCGCTCCTGACTCGGCTCGGCTGCCGCCAGAGAAACACCACTACCATCTTTTCCCTTTCTTTTTTTCTTACCATCAAATTCTACGCTCTCTAATCTTTAAGGAAACAAAATCCAAATCTTTTCACTGTTCAAAACTCAATCCATTTCCTTTTAAAATTAAATATTTTCTCTTTGATGATATATTTCCAGAATTTTTATTTTGTTTACTTTAACATCAAGCAAGAATTTTCACTATCCCAACTTTTCTTTTCCTTCAAAGCGAATCTCATAGTAAAAGTAACCTCCCTGTAAAACCTTCATCTTTAAGCTAGTTTTAATTTATTGTCTTTAATATATATATCTTTTATTACCCAGAAATATTTAACATGTCGAGTAGACTAAGGGATAGAACTTCTTGCCAACGCAAACTACACAACCATCATTACCAAGTAACCACAAAACGGCCGTGGCGATGCCTAATCACTTCACTGAGACGCTGACCTGTCCACTCGCTGAGATGGCAACGAATTTATCAGATTCGGAGCTCCGAGAGACGGCTTACGAGATTCTGGTCGGAGCCTGTCGGAGTTCCGGCGTGAAGCCATTGACTTTCATATCGCATTCCGAGAAAAATTCGGGAAGGGCGCCGGCGCCGGCGTTGACGTCGACGGCGTCCTTACAGAGGTCTTTGTCTTCGACGGCGGCGAGTAATGTGAAAAAGGCTTTAGGATTGAAATCGTCTCGGAAGAGGCAAGTGAGTGGTGAGTCGGACTCGGAACAAGTCAAAAAAGCGGTTACTATTGGGGAGATGTTGAGGGTTCAGATGAGAGTTTCAGAGCAAATCGATTCCAGGGTTAGGAGAGCTCTCTTGAGAGTTGCCGCTGCTCAGGTTTGTTCCAAAAAAAGAAAAGAATTGTGTGGTTGCCTTTTTTTTTTTTTCTTTTAATTTCATTGACCAAAGCAACGGCCTCTTTTTTTTTTCTTTTTTTTGTCGTCTTTTGTCTTTATTTTTTTTTTAAAGTTAAATGGAAAGGGAAAAAAAAAAGAAGAACTGTTTAATGCGACAGAAATATTTTGTGTTAAGTTGAATTAATCAGACGCTTTTACTTTTTTTCAAAGTTCAGTTTGATAATTTATGCTGTAATTATGCGTAGGGTATACAAATGTGATATAATTCAATTGGTGATTATTGGAATTTGGAAATGTTTATGGAATATGATTTTTGTATGATTATGTTTGCTAGACAAGTTATATATAGTATTGCAATCATTATTTAACTTTTGTTTTTGTATATGTATGATGTATCAGCTTGGAAAACGGATAGAGTCAATAGTGTTGCCAGTTGAGATGTTGCAGCAACTCAAGCCTTCGGATTTTCCGAATCAATGGGAATATGGAGCTTGGCAGAGGAGGAATTTGAAGCTTCTTGAAGCTGGACTCCTTTTACATCCTCTCTTGCCCCTAGATAAAACCGATACTGCTGCACAGCAACTGCGACAGATCATTCGTGGGGCCTTGGAGAAACCTTTGGAGACTGGCAAAAACAACGAATCGATGCAAGCTCTTCGGAGCATTGCTTTGTCTCTTGCTTGTAGAACCTTTGATGGGTCTGTTTCTGAGACCAGCCACTGGGCAGATGGATTCCCGTTGAATCTCAGAATATACCGAATGCTTTTAGAGGCTTGTTTTGATGTTAATGATGAAACCTCTGTTATTGAAGAGGTCGATGAGGTTCTGGAACTTGTGAAGAAGACATGGGTAGTCCTTGGAATGAACCAGATGCTGCATGATCTTTGTTTCTTGTGGATATTGTTTAACTGATATGTGGTAACTGGCCAAGTGGAAAGCGGTCTGTTGTTTGCTGCTAATAATCTGTTAATGGAAGTTGAAAAGGATGCAAAGGCAATGACAGATCCAGATTATTCAAAGATAATAAGCTCTACTTTGGGCACAATTCTAGGCTGGGCTGAGGAAAGGTTACTTGCCTACCACAATTATTTTCACAGTGATAACACTGAGACAATGGAATGTGTTGTTTCTATGGCGGTTCTATCAGCAAAGATAATGGTAGAAGATATCTCTCACGAGTATCATAGGAAAAGAAAGGAAATTGACTTGGCTCGTGAGAGAGTTGATAATTACATAAGATCATCATTGCACGTGGCTTTTGTTCAGGCAAGTTTTCAATATTTTAGCATAATGTCCCTTCATAGAATGAGCAGTACAAGATAAGAAGGCTCCTATAGTTTTACATCGTGAGATTAATTCACCGCTTTCTGTATGATTGATAGGTTTTTGTTATTTGCAACTTTTGCAGGCATCTTAATATGAATACTTTCCTTCTTGCTAAACCAGGATCTTTGTTGTTCTATTAGCTTTTAAATTATATATTCAAGCTGAGCTCTTTATCTCCTTCTGAAATATTTTGACCTAGTTTTCCTGTTATATTTCTGTCTGAAAGATGATCCAAGGTTGTGTGTTGATTCTATTTAAACAGATAATGGAGAAGGTGAAGTCCAGCAAACGTTCTTCTAAGAACCAACAAAATCAGTTTCCTTTCCTTTCCATCCTCGCACAGGGTGTCAGTACACTGGCTTTTAGTGAGAAGGCAATTTTTAGTCCTCTATTAAAGAGATGGCATCCTCTTGCAGCTGGTGTAGCTGTGGCCACTCTTCATTCCTGCTATGGAAATGAGCTGAACCAGTGTGTTTCTGGCATTGGTGATTTGACACCAGATATACTACAAGTGTTGAGAGCTGCTGACAAATTGGAGAAAGATCTGGTGCAAATTGCAGTTGAAAATTCAGTGGATAGTGAAGATGGTGGAAAGTCGATCATAAGGGAGATGCCTCCTTATGAGGCTGAATCTGTGATTTCCAATCTAGTGAAATCATGGATAACGACTAGATTAGACAGACTGAAGGAATGGGTTGACAGGAATCTGCAACGAGAGGTATAAGGCTTTTATTCCTTTCCTATAATACCTTGGTGCTGGTTTGGGTGATATGAAATATTTGTGTTTTGTCATTTAAGTGGAACAGGATATTAATCCTTTTCCGTAAGTAGTAGAGCTGAAGGTTCAAGCTTTTTAGCAAGTAGATTATGGTTCAAGCTTCTTTCATGGCTTGTATCTAATCTTTGTTGCTAATATATTCACTTCTATGCATATCTATTTCTTGTCTCCTTATAGGTATGGGATCCACAAACAAATAAAGAGAATTTTGCTCCCTCTGCTGTTGAAGTTTTACGAATTGTAGATGAAGCATTAGAAGCATTCTTTTTGTTGCCAATATCTATGCATGCTGTATTGCTTCCCGATTTAACCACTGGTATTGACAGATGTATTCTACATTATATATCAAAGGCAAAGTCTGGCTGTGGTACGTATCATGTAGCCTGGGAAGCCAATGCATATTGCCCTTTCCATTTCTTCTGAAGTAATCAATTTTTGTGTAAAACTAAAAGGAAAATACACTATCTTATTATCTACAGGGTCCCAAAGTACTTTTGTTCCCTCAATGCCTGTTTTGACCAGATGTTCAACACGCTCCAAGTTTGTTGGTGTTTTTAAGAGAAAAGAGAGGTTTCAAATAGCACAGGGTAGGAAATCTCAGGTTGGAACAACAAATAGCAATGGCTTCTTGGGGATATCCCAGCTGTGCTGTCGTATTAATACTCTGCAGCATTTTCGAATGGAGTTGGTTGTATTGGCAAAAAGGGCAACTTCCTATGTTAGAAATTCCGAATCAGCTCATATGGACAGTATTGCTGATGGGATGGGGAAAGCATTTGAACTTTCAACTACTGCTTGTGTGGAAGGGATAAAACAATTGTGTGAGATAACTGCATATAAGATTGTTTTCCATGATCTAAGTCATGTCCTTTGGGATGGCTTGTATGTTGGGGAAGTTTCGTCCTCTAGGATTGAACCTTTTCTTCAGGAGCTTGAGCAATATTTGGAGGTTATCTCATTAACCGTGCATTACAGAGTCAGAACACGAGTTATTACTGAAGTAATGAAAGCTTCTTTTGATGGTCTCTTGCTGGTTTTACTCGCTGGAGGCCCCCCTCGTGCTTTCCATTTGCATGATTATGAAACAATAGCTGATGATTTCAAGTCCTTGTGTGATTTATTTTGGTCCAATGGCGATGGACTTCCAGCTGATTTAATACAGAAGTTTTCAACCACTGTTAATGCCATCCTCCCACTATTTCATACTGATACTGACAGCCTAATTGAACAATTCCAATATATAACCCTAGAGGCTTATGGCGGTTCTGCTAAATCCAAGCTTCCGTTGCCACCAACTACCGGCCAATGGAATCCAACAGAGCCTAACACACTCTTGCGTGTTTTGTGTTATCGGAGTGATGAGACTGCAGCTAAGTTCCTTAAGAAGACTTACAACTTGCCCAAGAAACTCTAACGACTGTTTTACTGGTGAAAAGAAGAGTGAAATGATGCACTTCTTAGGCATACACTGCTTGAGGTAATTGATATAGCTTTCCAAGTTTGTCAAGCCATAGGCATTACATCTCGAGCAAGTTATACCCCTTAAGAAACTACGACTCCCGTAGTTCTCTTGGTCGGATTCTATTGGTTTAAGACCTTAACCCAGTGTACGGAGAACTTGTGAAAAGAGTATAATTCTGATGTCTGGTAAGGATGAAGATTCTGGGTTTTCCATCATCATCATCTGCTTCACATGGAATTGAGATGAAACATTAGAAGACATTTAGTGGAAAAACAGTGAGTGTGAGGTTCTTGCAGGATATTTGTATAGAAAGGTTTGGAAAATATTGAAAGCTTTATGTTCTGCATCAGTGAGTTGGTACGGAAAATAGTATTGCTTGTCAAATAAAATGACTTTTCCCCCCAGTTTACTCGAAGCTAGATTGAATCTTCCCTTGTTAAAGTGAGGCAAATCTTTCTGGTTGTATATATTATGGTAATGGCAAAGACATACAAACAAATTTACCACCTCTAGAATCAGTTTTAAAAATATCTCTGTAACTTCTCACTGTTGTTACTATATAGGCGTGTATAGCAACAATTCAAGCTACTATTAGCATATCTTGAATTTGTGTACGGGTGTCCCGTCTTCTTCAAAATGATCAATCGATTTTCGCTTAGTGCACACATCTGTCATCATCAGTTTCAATTTCAAACATTGTTTTTATCAATTTTAAGCTAAAAGTTTAAATATATATCATTATGTAATTATTTTGTTCTAAATCCAAGTGATCGCTGGATATATAATTCGGTTCTGCTTTTTTTTTTCTTCTCATTTTTAATTCAGTAAAAAGTTTTGACTATTCCTTCTTCCATAGGTCGGTTGCAATCTCTTAGCTTTCGATTCACTATGGTGGTTTTAAAGGATCTTTTACCAGATATGAAAAACATCAGGTCGACGTATTATGACCATGCAAACCACCCGTGGTTTAAACAAGGTTTAGTCCGTTGGAGGATTAATTTTAAATTTCAGAACCTCGTAATTATATTTTTAAATTATTAACATTATTAATTTAACTATTAAATAACATTCAAATTATATATAACTAAATTTAAATGAAATTTTTAAAGAACTAGAAGTTTATGTAGCATTAATATTTTTAAAATATCTATTTTATAACATTCATTTTTCTTAAAAGTTTCATTTTAAATTTGTGAAATAAGATTTGAAGTGTTATGTGATAGTTAAATTAATTACTTAAGTAACGGAAAGATCTAATTTATGGAACTTTAATAATTTAGAGATGTAATTAGAAGATTTAAAATTTAAATACTAATTCAAAATAAGGATCATAATTCGAGATGTTTGGTGCTAGATCTTAAATTTGGTAATCTACAAATTTAATCACTTATTTATACTTTATATTACATTTTAGCTTAAATTATGTTATTGTTAAATGCGGTTAAGAAAAAGCTGATGTCGCTGTTAAGTGTTAACAATATTTTATTATTTATTATTATTTTCTCTTTCCTTCCCTTTTAGCCTTCCTTTAACATCTTCTCTTTGCCAAAATAAGAAATAAAAAAGTTTGAGCATAAAAATGCATTTAATATGGATAATAGAATGATTAATCTTAAACAGAAAACCATGTTAACAATGCACTGCACCTTAGTGCATCGATTCAAATTAAGCATCGCATTTTCAACAGAAAAACTCTATAATGTAACATGACTTGAAGATTATCAATAAAAAATAGCTTGCTTTGTACCATATTGTCAATAGTATCAAGAAGGAAAATTGCTTGAATAAATCATATTGTCAACTCGGTTGACATTGAACTTTACCTTTGCTCTATTGTATCTGTGTGCTATACCGAGCTGAGCTTTTTCTCTCAAGACTACCATGTTTATGGAGAGACATGAAGAGAAACGGAAGCAAATGAGTAAAATACACACTCATAGTCGTCTTCTTTAACGAGAAAAACAAGCGTAAAAAGCATAAAGAAATATGCAAACCTTTAGGTCTTTGACAAGCTTTTCAAAATGCTTCTTTCCTAATCTATTTTCTTTTATCATCATCATCATCATCATCATCATCATCATCTTCATCATATTTTCTTTAAATTACATGTTGTTCTATAACGTATTTGAATCCATCATATATGGACATCGCCATTGCAATATTCCAAATATTTTATCAGCAATAATTCAACGGCCTAAAGCAACACTGGTTATGTTATGTCAGTGCCAGTAACCATCCAGTTTTTATCTCAACCTTATTCAAATTTGGTCTGCCAAATCACAGTTTGCAAGCTAAAGCAAAGGCCATGCCAGTGCCACCCACCGGAAACCAGACAGCCAAACTAAAGAGAATAATAATCTTACTTATATATATTATATTATATTATATTATATTATATTATATTATATTATATTATATTTGCTTGGTGTTTAAAAGTTTCCTTTTCCTCCCAACAAAACTATTTTCCTTTCAAAATTTCCCTATTTCCATGGAACCAAAACTCACCTTCATTCTCATCTCTTGTCCATGCTTCAGGTTTTCCTTTGAGGATGGTTCAAAGAGTGGTGCCCAACAAGCTTGGAATTTGTATCCAAGTGATCATATTAAACCATCATCTAAGTCAGCACCAAGACGGCAAGAACAAAGCAATTGAGTTGAAGAAAGAAAATGAAAAAAAACCAATGAAACATTATATGAAAATGCAATGCTTTGTACCGATACTCTAAGGTGTAGTGTTGCTGCCTGTTAAAGATTAATAACCCTATTATCCATGAAATGTATTTTAGTGCTGACTCTATTTCTTTTCTTTTTTTTTTTTTTTTTTGGCAAAGAGAAGCTTATTGGAAGAGTAGAAGGTCTTGAAGAAGGACTTTTGAGAAAAGAGAAATGGAGGGAGAAGAAGAAGGAGAAGAGACAAAGAAAAGAAAGGAAGGAAAAACAGAAATTCCGAACTTCCAAATTGCTTGGTATTTAATATATTTATTTAGTTTGAATATTAATTTGGTATTTAAGTTTGATTTTAATGTTTAATTTATTTTTATGATTTTTTTTAATTTAGTGTTGGAGTTTGACATTAATATTTAATTTGGTATCTAGATTAAACTGTATTATGTGACCTAATTAATATTTGACACATGTGTTTTTGTAAAAAATATAAGTACTTAATTAGAAAAAAATTCAAGTACTAAATTGAACATTAAAACAAAAGTAAGGTATCAAATGCTATATTAACCCGAAAATGTTATTACCTACTTTCAAACCAGAATAAGTATGAAATATGAATGTGTAGCAGCGGATAATTACCCAAAACAATGTCACGTGAGAGCTGCATTTGAAAGAGAAGGAAACACGTGCCACCCTCAATTTTGAAACCTAAAGCAAAGAAGACCCCCAAAAACAAAACCAGTACCCCTCTCTCTTTCTTTCTTTCTTTCAATATTTCCTTTTGGTTCTATTATTTTTGGTTACCAGCCATGGAAGCGATACTCACAGAACGTATTCAGAACAGTCTCCGCCATTTTATGTTCAAAAACGCTATCTTCCTTTGTGAACGCCTCTGCGCTGAGTCCCCTTCCGAGGTAACTCACTCACTCACAAAAAAAAGTTGATCCTTTTTCCTTTCTTTCTTTTTTTTTTTCAAAATTTTCCTTCGTTGGTAAAAATAAAATTAAAGAAGAAGAAGCTGGAGGAATCTTTTCTGGTCTTTCTAGTAAGAACTTTAACTCGTCCGGGTTTCTAAAATCGGTTGCAAAAAGGGAAAAAACAAAACAAAACTGTTTGTTGGATTTTCCAGATCGACCGTGGTTGATTCTGTCACTCGTTATTGATTAATATATTTTTAAATTTCCTTCCTTTTCCCCTTTGAATTATACTGCTTTTAGTTTTTAGTTCACTGTGTTAGCTTTAGTCTCTGATTTGGTTTATTTTTCAAATTCTTATTTGACTTCGGAAACCATTCAAAGATGCATTAATTTTGATTTGGGCTTCAATGCTTCTTCTTTTTTTCGGTTGAGAGTATCGGTTTTGGGTAGTGGAACTTGATAAATTAATGACATTAACGTTTTAAATTGCATTGATTTCTTATAATTTCAAGTGGGGGTTCTTTTACTGTATTAGCTAACTAAAATATAATCGTTTGGCTTATCTATAGGTGAACTTGCAGTTGCTAGCTGCTTGCTACTTGCAGAACAATCAAGCCTACTCTGCGTATCATATTCTAAAGGGTATGCATATCACCTTCTTATAGATGTTTGAAGTTGTTTTGGTGTATTTAATCCTAGCCTTTTTTCTACATTATCCTGACTAGCTTGTTATCCTGTTGTTAATCAATAAAGTTTTTTTCGCTATGTGAAGGAACACAAACTGCTCAATCCCGTTACTTGTTTGCAATATCATGCTTTCACATGGATCTACTTAGTGAAGCTGAAACAGCTTTATGTCATTCTAATGAGCCTGGTGGAGAGGTATTGGGTGATAGTTCGCATTAGTTTTGCAGCTTTCACATTATTATTGTGATGGCAATATCTAGTTAATACCTTTTGCTTTTTGTGTAGATCCCAAATGGTGCAGCTGGTCATTATCTTCTTGGCCTTATTTACAGGTTGGCTGAGTTATTTCATCTTTAACTGTGCTTTGGCCGAATTTAGGGAGAAAAAAATTGCAATTGTTCTCTGAAATTTGCCTAGAATTTTATCATAGAATGGCTTGATAAAACGGAAAGGATGTGCATGGTTTTGCATTGAAGGCCATCTCTTCTTTTTTGTTTTTTTATATTGTTGCTTAATTCATTTCTCAGTGGACATAGAGATACACAATCTTAATTTGATCGTCTGTTATGAAGGAATCTAATCTTCAATGCTTAGACTTGTCCTTTTTTTAATCACTGCTATGGTTGGGATTATCTTTCAATTTTGTAACAGTTTTGATCTCTGAATTTCTTAAATTTGGCATTGTCTCTTTTTCAGGTACACAGATAGAAAGAAAAGTGCCATTCATCATTTTAGGCTGGCTTTATCTATAGATCCTTTACTTTGGGCTGCATATGAGGAGTTGAGCATATTAGGTTTGTCACTTAAAGGGCTCTGCAGATTGTTTTAGATTGGCTTGATTTTTTATTCACTCAATATTTCTCTTTATCTCTCCATGTGATCCTGTTCTAGTATCATTTAGTACTTGGTCTCATATGTTCATTGATATTTAAGTTATGTTCTTTTGTGTTCGATTATTTTAGGTGCTGCTGAAGAAGCAACTGCAGTTTTTGGTGAAGCAGCTGCTCTTTGTATTCAAAAGCAGTACATGCATCATGGGGCAGCTAGCCCAAATTTGCATATTTCCAGTGAGGATTATAATTTGGTTTCGTCACGGAATTTTGCTTCTGAAGACGTCTATTCTAGGCAATTCAAACACACACAAGGCAATAACTATAGGGATATTCCTGGTAATTATCATGCAGCAGCTGTGTCTAGTGGAGCTGTTGCTCAGCCCCAGAACGGTGGTTCTTCAAATACGTCATTTTATAATACTCCTTCTCCAATGGCTTCACAGGTAAGATGTGAAATGCGACTTATTGAATCACAATTTTATGTGGAGTTCTATGTTTTGATTACTTTGGTACTTAATTTAAGGTGGATGAATTGAGGTTATTTAGTTTGATCTTTTCCTGTCTGATTATGGGCAACCAACGTGAATTCGTCTGTACTTGTAGTTGTCAGTTGTTGCTCCTCCACCGTTGTGTAGAAATGTGCAGCCTAATGGTTCTAACCTCAACACGGGTAATACTGATGGTTCTCCAAGGTCAGTTGTGAACACTACCATTCAAGCACCTCGAAGGAAGTTTGTTGATGAAGGAAAACTACGAAAGGTAAAAAAGTGGATGTAAAGTTTGTTGGTGAAATTCTAACTCTGTATGCCTTGGTTTTCATAGTTCTTAATCATCATGTATATTGTTCTACGTGCTTTGAATGTTTTTAACTGGAAAGAAGAACCATTTAGGTTTGAGTTATAGAGCACATTCACGCATGCAGTCCGTTCTATATGTAGATCAACTGTATCATGCTAGTTGGCTGTGAAATATGGTTCTCTTCTGGAAGTGGTTGGGTTGGATGGCATTGTTTGTATTTGATTGATATATGGAACCATTCAAAGATGTGTCAGATGTTCTATTCAATTACTTGTGGTAGTATGATACATCAGTGTCCTGTTAGTGCAAATGGTATTTTTGTATTATTATCCTAGTGCTTATGTGCTGTATAGTATGAAGCTCCCCCCCCCCCCCCAAAACCAAAAATAGAGAACACTTGGAGCTGTTCTTTGATCCTTTTTAATGTCAGATTTCTGGGAGGCTATTCTCTGATTCTGGTCCCCGTCGAAGTACAAGACTCACCGGAGATTCTGGGGCCAACACAAATGCAAATACCACAGCTGTAGCTGGAAATGGGACTAATAGTTCTTCTAAGTACCTCGGAAGTTCTAAGTTGAGTACTGTTGCTCTTCGTACTGTGACGCTTCGTAAGGGACAATCACGGGCGAATGAAAATATTGAAGAAGGTTATAAATCTTATTATTCATCACTAGTTCTCTGATATGTGCACTTTAACTTTTTTTATAAGTTCTTTCAAATATTCCTGTTTGCTGTTGTTATTTGTTGATTCATGACTGATGGGCACGATGGAATAAAGTTTGTTTCATGTACCATTTTGGAAGCCTAATTGTGACAGTTATTTGATTGAACTGAATTGAAATTTTAGTTTCTCTTCTGATTAAGGATTTGTTTCTAACTGCTTTGGTGCTTAGAAACTTTGAATTCTGATGTTATTTAGGGATAAGGAATGAGGCATTTGATGATGCTCGTTCAAATATGGCATCAACAAATTCTAGTTCATTTCCTTCTGGTGATGTGAGATCTCTTGACCAAGATGGGGCAACTGTACTGGTTGGTGGGGTTGTTATCAGTGGCTCTAAAGTCATAAGTGGTACTTCAGAAGTATTAGGCCTTTTAAGAACCCTTGGGGAAGGCTACAGACTTTCTTGCTTGTACAGGTGTCAGGTAATTCTATGATTTTCTTAGAGAAAAAGTTGAATTCATATCTTTGTGCTATGTTCATTGCTCTTGATAATTCTTCTGCCTACAGGATGCCTTAGATACCTATCTGAGACTTCCACACAGGCATTATAGTACAAGCTGGGTGCTGTCCCAGGTAATACTTCTGGTGCAATACACTGTTTTCTTCCTCTTTTATGTCCAATTGTCTCATACCAGGTTGAACAAGCAGTCTTGCTTTGCATATTTTTAATAATGAGATCATAAAAAGAGTCCAGCATTATATTTTTAATAATGAGATCATAAAAAGAGTCCAGCATTCTTTTTTTTATCATTTATATTTTTCACGTTTTATTACATGTTGGTTTGAAATAATTTTACAAATTTTGGTTGGTTAACTGAAGGACTTAGGGTGTGCTTGAAAGTTGCATGCATGTGTGCGTGTGCAAGTGAGAAAGAATGAGTACCAACTCATCTCATGGTCTACAATTTTCTTTTTCCAAAAATTTTCTAATGCAGATTGGAAAAGCACATTTCGAATTGGTAGATTATTTAGAAGCTGACCGAGCATTCTGTCTTGCCCGTCGGGTGTCTCCTTACAGTTTAGAAGGAATGGATGTTTATTCCACTGTTCTATATGTGAGTTACCTTGATCCCTTAAAATTTGTATCGCATGAAATATTGTTGCTTTACTACTCAGGATACCCTTTATCTGACTCCTCTCATGAAGGTTTTAGAGGAAGTAAATTTTTCTCATTCAAACTTTCTTTGCTGATGGCTGTTTTTATTTTTCTTGCAGCATTTAAAGGAAGATATGAAGTTGAGTTACTTAGCCCAAGAATTGATATCAACTGACCGTTTAGCTCCTCAATCATGGTAGATTTATAGAACTTTTTGTTAAGTAACTTGTAAATCTTACCAATTTCACTATCCTAAGTTTCTCAAAGCTTGTTATTTGCCTGAGATTAAATACTACCTGCCCGCCTTGTTTAATACCTGCTAGATGTGTGCTTTTTAGCAATTTTTGAGGGTTTAGAGGCTGCTGTTTTGTGAGTTCTTATAAACAATTGTTTTCGTTCTTCTATTGTTTATATTTGTGAATTAAATTGCAGGTGTGCCATGGGAAACTGCTACAGCTTGCAGAAAGACCACGAAACTGCTCTGAAAAATTTCCAACGAGCTGTGCAACTGAATTCAAAATTTGCATATGCACACACCCTTTGTGGTCACGAGTATGTTTCCATGGACCTTTTTCTTCCATTGTTAAACTTGCTAGTAACAATTTCATTTGTTTGTTGAAAGTTCTATCATCACATTACTATCTTCAGGTATGTTGCCTTAGAGGATTTTGAGAATGGAATCAAGTGCTACCAGAATGCACTTCGTATTGATTCAAGGCATTATAATGCCTGGTATGGTCTAGGAATGATCTATCTTCGCCAAGAGAAGTTTGAGTTTTCAGAGCATCACTTTAAAATGGCTTTCCAAATAAATCCACGTTCTTCTGTTATAATGTCCTATCTTGGAACTGCTCTTCATGCCTTAAAGGTTAGGCTACTTTCCATACTGTTTTGTTATATCTTGACATGAACAATATCACCTTTAGGAGTTCTTTGAACTTTTGTCACAATCATTTTACAGAATAGTGAGGATGCTATCAAGATAATGGACAGGGCAATACTGGCAGACAGAAAAAACCCTCTTCCCATGTATCAAAAGGCTAATATACTGATGAGCTTAGAGAGATTTGATGATGCTTTAGAGGTTCTGGAGGAACTTAAAGAGTATGCCCCTCGTGAGAGCAGCGTGTATGCTCTGATGGGTAAAATCTATAAGCGGCGTAACATGCATGAAAAGGCCATGCTTCATTTTGGTATTGCTTTGGATTTGAAACCATCTGCAACTGATGTTGCTACAATTAAGGTATTGACTTTTATTTGGTCTTTTCTTTCCTTTATAATGCCCTACTGTTACAAATGAGGAACCATAGTGAAAATTTCCACAGTAACGGTTCGAGTCTCTTAAAGCTGTAAACTTGATAGAACTGTATGCATAGTGACGGGCTAATGTCGGTTCTATTTGGGATATGCCAATTTGTGATTTAGACCTTACTCTCTTTTGACTACCTAAACAGGCTGCCATTGAGAAGTTACATGTACCGGACGAATTAGATGATAACCTGTAAATCCGCTGAGTTTCAAGGGAATCTCCTGTAAAATTTCTGGCTGAAAACGTGTTTTCCAAGAGAGTTTGGCCGTGCTTGCGCTTTCGATCGGTGCTGAATAAAATGGTAAACAATCTTTAAAAGCCAATCTATTTGGCAATCAGACCTGATAGGGCAGATCTTGTGAAAGTGACCCCATTTTTGTGGGTGATTCACATGCTAACCGAGGGCTTGATTAACAAAACTAGTGAAAGCTGCCACACTTTGTATCCCATAGTTAAGAACAGGGGCTTGTACCATTAGTTTAATAGCTTGTACTTGTTTAAATTGTAATTTGCTTAAACAATACATTGAGGCAAAATGGCTCATAACTTCGTTTTAATTACAGTCCCATCACCACATTTTCTGCTTTGTCACCTCACTTGAGCCAGTGGATTCAGATTCATAGACAGCATTGTTATTCGATTTGAAGTGGTATTTCATAACTTATGTTGCTTAAATTCTTTCATTTTTCATTCATTTGCAAGTTTTTATACTAATTATATTCTCAAGCAACATAATGTTTGATATCAAATAGACTCAAAATCATAACATAATCAATGGAATTTTATTGCTAAATCTAAAAAATTGGTTAAATAATAAATATACATGGAATTTTAAAAATACAAATTAAAACTAAACAACAGTGTGAAATTCAGTTTTCACTTAAGATTCTCTCTTGAACGCTACATTTCAATAATAATTCCGCCAGTCAGCACCATTTCACTGTTAAAACATGTAAAGAGAGGGGCTAAAATAATTTAAACTTCAGCAACTTCACTATTAAGAAAACTGAAAACTTGCTTGAGATTTCCTCTGGATGGCCGGGCCTTTATTGCAAATTTACAAACATGTACAAGTCGTCGCCGCATCTCACATTTTGTGATACCAGTTTCACTGAAGGATTTGCCATCATCAAAAGACCCTAACAGAGGGGTGCAAGAAACTTAGAGAAACTATCCAAGGAGTCAGCAAAGAAATGATGCTAACAACAAGCCTTGTTGCAGGGAAAGTAATTAGTTTTGGTTTCAGGGAGAAGAGATTTCATCAATTAATTTTATCTATTTTCCTAGGCATCAAGCATAAGCAAGCAAAAAGATTGACTGAATCTAAATTGATAAACATATGGTCATGTGGAAGCTAGTTATAAGATTGCATACCTTCATCATTAAATAATGATATCAAGATAGTCAGACAAACGCATACACTAATATCTTCCCCTGATAACAAATGCAGATTCAATGCTATTAAAAACCAGAAGATGGTTCAGAAGAAAAACAGTAGTTATATTAGGAAAATGGCATGTGACATTTACCGTCGTGACAACATATAAGAAGTGTTCTCCCTTTTGTAAGATTTGATTTTGCAAAGTTAACCGCAGAAGAAAGGTTATTAAACAAAGAAAACCGGTCCATCTTCGAGCTCTGGTCAGTAATAAAAAGGAGGGAAAAAGTAAGCAGGAAATGTACAAAAAATGATAATTAACAAGCTAATGTTTCGGCATACACACCACAATAGGAAGATGCAAATTCACTTCGGCCTCTTGATGATGGACAGAGATTGGCCATTGATCACAATTCAATACACAGTCAACGTTAGATGAATGTTCAGCCGCTGTACCACATGAGTAAAACAAAGTATAAGGCACATGAAATTATCACACAAAGGGCTTACTGCTGTATTGTCACTGAAATATCTACTAATACATTCTAACTTGTGTCACGATCGATTTAGTCCGACAGGTTCGATTATGTGGGATTTTATAGCAGATAACATCCATCAGACATACTCCAAACCTCTTAAGGAAAATTAGCAAAAATTTTATAACTAAATTAAATTAGCAATCATGAGTGTAATTTGCTAATACATCATACCGATTTGAGATGAGCCAAGAGCAAGATTAGTAGATCCTAGCCAAAATATTCCACGTTCTTCATCAGAAGAGCTAATCGTAATGTTCGAAAGATCTGAACACAATAGAGGGTCCAAACAAAGTGAGCTCTCAGAGATTGAGGGTTTGACAGTGATCTGAGGGGCATCTTGCCCTCTTCGAGCACGATATACTCTGTGCTTCTCAACTATATCAGCAACCTTCTGGTTACATACATCAGGTCCAGTGCTAATAAGATCATAGGCATGATTCCAAAAGAGATTAGGAGACAAGCCCCTAGCCCAGCTTTCTTCATCATCCCCAGCTCCAGGTATATAATTCCAACTAAACTCTGAGGTAGTCCTATGTTGAGTTACTCCACTCGTGGAAGACGCAGAAACAAGAATTACAGGTGTGAAATCCCAAGAATCATAATCCGGTACTTCATTTATCCAGATGACAGTTTTCTGAGAAATCCATAGAGGACGCAAAGGCTTCTTTAAGCACGATGCAAGGATCGCAATATCAGCTCCGCTTGTTTCCAGGTCTTTGGTCCATCCTTCTAATCGGTCCTCAATTGCTGCCTTCTCAGTTTCGGAAACCCAAAGGGGAAGATGCAATGAACAATCCCAATCATGAGAGTTACGCCCTGTATTTGAATCCTGCAGAGAACAAAGCAAGTTAGAAGACAAGAACAAGAAATTTCTTCCACCAGAAAACTAGCAATCATGAAAATTGGGCAAAATTAAGAAACAATGAATAAAGAACATCAGCATTTCTCACCTGCTTCACCAATGAAGCATCAGCATTAGACAACTTGTTTAAATAATTAAAAATGGAGCGATTCAAAACACAAGCCCAAATAGGTATAGTTTTCGACATACTATCAGGAAACCGTTTCCCCCTCCGTGTCGAATCTACTATAATACACCCTCCCTTCTGTCCTACCAATAAAAAAAACCCAAAATAAAAAAAAAATCATTTCAAATTCTATTTCAAAAAGGGAAAAAGAGAGGAAATTTACCAGCTAGAAGGGCGATGTGGAAGTTAAGACGAGACGTATTGAAGGACCAATTATTGGTATGACCATCGGTGGATTTAAAGTAACAAGTGGAGTGAAATTTGGGATTATACCAGAGACCGCAACGGAGGTTAGCAACGAGAGGGAGTTGAGGCCATAACTGGGAGATTTCACCCACGAAGATTGAATCCTCGTAAATTGATCTAAGTGCGTTGTAGAGAGTGTTGTCTTTACGTTTTATCGCCCTTGCTGCTCTGTATATGCTTAGCTTTGTTTCGTTTTCCATTGTTATGGAGGTTCTGTTTGCTTTAGTTTCTTTTTTTTTTCCTCTATTGTTTTTGTGTTTGAGGTTTTGAGGCTCTTTAGGGTTTGGGGTTTTCAGAGTTCAGACAGAACAAGATTTCGTTATTACGTTTACATGTGTTTTATGTACTTTCGGAGATGCAATGCTAGTGGTGATGTGATGCCAACTGAAAAACTGAATATAATTTGAAACGACTGTCGTTTGGTTTAGGGTTCGTTACAGCTATGGCGAAGCCAAGCCCAAAGGCAAAGTATTTTGGACCGCTTTGATTGGGCCGATTGAGAGCAATCCCCAAAACTAGCGATAATTTATAAATGTTAACATTTATAAATATTTAATATACAAAATTTTAAACATCAAATAAATAAAACAGAACTAGAAATTTTATAGTGTGAAGAATATGTATTTAGAATATGCATTTAAAAATAATTATAATAAATAATGAAGGTAAGATTTGAAATTGATAATAACAATACATATAATTATCAATATATGAAAAAAAATGTTAGTGAAATAAATTGTGTAATAAAATTTAGTTGTATAAAAATATTAAAATTAACCTTTGGTTGAAGTGATAAAGAAAAGATTTTACAATTAAGGATGACAATTGGGTGAGATGGAGCAAATTTTTGCGTACTCCGATCCTAGCTTAGAACTTTACCAATTCACCCTAGCCCCAACTCAATTCTTAAGAAAATAAAAACTTAATATATTTTTTTAAGCAAATAAATTACATTTTTAATTTGTTTTAGTTTTTATTTTGAAGCAAATATGATTTTTTTTTTTTTTAGTTTTAACTTAGAACTCAATATATTTAATTATTGAAAGCATCTTGAATCGGAACAGATTTACTTCAAACTTAATTCTAACTTGATTATTTTTTCTAATTTCACTTGACCCACTCCGAATCCAATTTTCAACAAAAAAAAAAAAAAAATCTAACCCTAATAGGTTAGGTCAAAGCCCGTCAAATTTGAGTTTTTTTGTCATCCCTATTCAAAGCTTAACATTAGCAATTATTTTTATCAATTTTTTTAAATAAGAAAAATACAAAAACACCCTCATAATAATATTAAGTTATTTAAAATACATAACTATCGTTAATAATTTCATTAATAGAATTGGTGTCAAGTTGAGTTGTGATACTAACTCAACTATACTATGAATAAATAATTATTAATTAAGATAATGAAATTTTTTTTGTGGGGGTGGAGGGGGAGATGCAGCAAACGACCACGGTATATGACAGGACTGATAGATAAATTAGAAGAGATAGAGAATGGCAACGCAACAGAGGGGGATTAGAAAGAGAACTGTGTGAATTACAAACACTAACGTTTCTCACATTTGAATATTAACAGTGTATAAAAAAGTTTTATAAAATTACAGGATGAAATGAATTCAAATTACAAGGCCAGCCCAGAGATGGGTTGATAAATTAAGAATAAATCGATTGAATTGGAGAATAAAAAATGGGAGAAAATAAAATACAATCCTAACCACTAAAAGTCAGTCAAATAAGGGAATAACCGAATAATCAAACCTCTGTTACCTATCCCTGGAGTCTTAGACATCATATTTTTTAGGTTGATGCCAGTGAGCCAAACTTCTCCCCAACGAGCCGAGGAGCGAGGCTTTGGGAGTGGCTGCTTTCTTTCCATATAAATGCTTCCCTCCAAGGTCTGTGAACTCTGGACCCTTGTCTTTGTTCCTTTCAATCTGCAGAGTAGCCAAATACTGCTAAAGCTTTGAGCAAATAAATGAAAAGCTTGTTATGAATAGCTAAGCCCCAACTCTCATACCTTGTGTATCTTTCCATTCTTCAAGTTATATCGAATACCAGACCAATTTATAGTTTGAGAGAAATGCGACCAGAATGCGGAGATCGGGTATAGAAAATTATCAACCAGCATTGCAACAAAAATCTGCTCAATCACAAAACAATTTGATTTATATTATCACATGCACGTACGTATCTCTGATATCCAAGGTCTAGCTTAAATAATGACACAGCAATGTGTTCAACTAGAAGTTTTCTTCATCACTCTGAACATAAATACAGTTCTGGGGGGGAAAAAACGGAAGTCTAACAACTCATTGCCATTACAGATATTAATGAGATAACAGAGGTGCTTACCATGCTCCAGTTGTAATAATCAAGTGAGAGCTTAGGTGCCTCTGGAGATAAAATGTTGCATAGTTGAACTTCAATCCTTGTCAAGTTCCACATAGAAAGTAGCTCCGTGAAGGTACATATAGCTAGCCAAATCGCTAGTAACAATCCTGTGCAAAAACAGTTCGGTTAGTACCAGACGCTAAATTCAACTTTAATACCATAGTATACTTCTCTAGCTTCCATTTTGTTAAACTGGATGCTTTACCAAATGAACTGCAACAAAGTTTCTACCACGTTATGAGGTTACTGCTAGCATTTCTAGTTGCAGAAGGCTAAAGAGTTATGCAACCCTGATATACAAGTATGTCTAAATTACTAAAATTCCAATACGTAGAGGGCCAAGGGGAACTTGTAAATTATCTGGCATAAGTCAGTACCGTCTCAGGCAGACAAAAAGTAAACACTTATTATACATACACTTCCAAAACTATTATTGCCATCCAGGTAAGGACCTGAAGCATCGGATTCATCTGAACTATTAATGCTACAACATACCTAAAAAGGAAAAAGAGTGTGCTCACCACCAGAAGTACAGGTTGTTTCGCCATATGAATAACCTTTTATATAGATTTTTAGTGCTGCTGCAACATGAACCATAGCCATGAAGTACGGTGCAACAAATCCCCATGACAGATAGAAGTGGGTTAAAAACAGTGCTCTATTCATTAGCCAATTAACTGTGCTTATGTATGATTCCAAAACAAATGTTTGCTTCCTCAAGTAATTCCAGTACCTACTCAAGAGGTCAAAGTCAACATGGATATAAATATAATAGAAAAGCTTAATGGTAACAACCACAAACCTAGAGAAAGTAAGATCACTTGCAATAGGATGAGGGAAAACAGCAACTGGAGGAGATGTAATAAGCCTGTTGTGGGCTCCTGAGAAGACACAATACATGAGCAGTGAGAAGGTTGCAAGTCTATGTACAAAGCTGCTATTCTAATATCAACAGAAATATTGAATTTCTTATTGGTAAAAGATTTAGTAGAGGCTATAGTACCAGCTATAGCAGCTAGAGTCATATCATCGGAGTATCCACCATCTCGAAGTCCCGAGACCACACCATAGTTATCATGTCTAAAATCATCAGCATGCATCTGAAAAACAATCTAGAAGAATCAGAAATAATTTTTCGACTTGGCACAGGAAGCACTGAGAAGGATAGGAAGAGCTACTTGCCATCATGCACCCTCCCCAAAGAAAAAAGGTTTTCCCACCAGTAGCAAATCCCATTGAGCATGGCTATAGAAGAGAAATGCAATGAGTACATGAACTAAAGAATACAATAGTCAACTTATTTGAGAAAGATTAAAATAGCACATGCAATTTCAACTGCTAGACCATAGTTATGCATAAAAGCAAAAGTTTTTACACTTATCATTTGTTTGTTTTTTTTGCTCTCTGTGTGTGTGTGTTTTTTTTTTTTTTTTTGGGGGGAGATTTGGCTTCACATCTTGGCCAAATTCACATGATATAAACAGATGAGGCAACACTGCCCCTATGCACCAACCATCTATATGTATAGTGCTCAAGTCTTGTTTGAACTTTGGGCTATGGAGTAAGTTTATATTCGCCACCTTGCTGCTGCTTTAGGATTTCAGTAAGTGTTTTCCTGTTGATTTGTGTGTGTTTAATCTTTTAGTAGGGGAACGAGGTTGTTTAGCTAGCATAATGCTTGTCTAGTAATCAAAGGTTGCACCATATAACTGCATGATGGCAGATTGGGCAGTGGACATGAATAAAACAGGGAGTCATAAACAAATGAGATATTGGAGTGCCTGACTGAAGCATTGATCAGAATTTATGTAATAATTCAACCATTAGCAAAGGGCTTATGGCAGCGTCCTAATATCTTTTATTCTGGCTGTACTCTTGTTCTGATAACAGGTTTTCCCCTGCTCTCTTAGATTAAAACAATGCCAGTGATCCAAATAATAATAATAATAATGCAGTCAGGTGTCTGCAAATATCTCAGGAAGAAGACTAAGTATAGATGGCACTATACCATATGGTATTCGTAGATGCAGTAACTCCCTAAAGTTCCAGATGGTAAATCGAGAGGGTATCCAGTTTGAATAAATATCTGCATATATTGCCAATAAAATGAGAACCTCAGAACAAATCAATAGTTTACACTCTATGCACCATAACCATTATAAGCACTCATGTAAAGGTTAAAAATCTTATTATTTTGACTGAAGGTACATGGATGAATACAAACATACCTCAGGATTCTTTTCCATTTCAGTAGTGAGGACCCCAATTGATCCTGGGTGGAACCTAACATCATCATCCAAAAATAATACGTACTTGGAGTCTTTATGCATATTCTCCACCCCAACCTTCACAAAATACCAAAAATGTATATTGCTAAGCATGTATGGAAAACACTTCTAGCAGAGGGAACAAGGACTAATGCTAAATAATATTAATTAAAATATATGAGGCCCGGTCATTTGCAAAATCAGTTTAACAATCTGGAAAAGTTCTTACATACCAGCTGGTTATGTATTTTCTGACTACAGGTTGTTGATAAACCAGCTACAATGACTCTTGCATCCACGTCACCCTGGTTAGAGAAATATGCAGTGAAATCAGGAAAGCAAGTACTATGAAGCCACAGCCCACAGTGAAGGAGCTCAAATGAAGCCCTCAAACACTTGCATGAAACAAAGTGGAAGCATTTTTGGAAGTTTTGGAATAAAGGATTATCAGTAATTAACAATCCTATTGGATTTTTTTGTGGTATACCTTAAATTCTGTTATTAACTGAGATACAGCATGGTAAGCGGGGTCTTCAGTACTTTCAACCACAAAAAGGAACTCAATTGGACCACCATAAAGAGATGTGATCTGCCTCCATCAGTATTAAGTAGAAATTTCAGAAAAATACTTATTGCAAATATTAACATTTTAAAATAATCAACTCTGGTTGAGTAATGTTAAAATATAAAATAGAACAGGTGGGATAAGCCTAACACTTATTAAAGGAAATTTAATCAAAAATTCCATTTTTCTATTTAGCAAATGTGGGAAAGGAAAAGATAAATGCACACTTCTTTAGAAACCCAGAGAAGACACCACAAGAGTTGGTTAGAATTCCTAACATAAAATACTCACCTGACTCTTCCAATTGTGTAGATTATGCTCTCCAAAACCCTTTAAAGGCATCACAACCGAAACCCGTGGCAGATTGACCTGATTAGAGTGCTCAAGTTCATTAATATCATGGCATAGAAAAGCAAAACTATTGCCGCCTTTTACGCCATCTTCTATTCGATTGATCTCTCTTTTCCTGTGAAGAGCCAAAAAATGTAGGTATATATAATAAATATACTGAATGGAACGGTCATGTCATCCTGCTGTTTAAATGCTCAGCTTTGAAGCCATGTACCTGACATAGGCAGCAAAAGCCCACCCAATAGCAAGAGTCAAGCAGATTACACATCCCTACATTATATACAAAACATCAAGATTGTTGACCTTTTTTAATTCTAACAGGCAGAGAGTGAGAGAGAAAGGTGATGATTAGTTAATAAAATACTACATTCATAAATAGATCACTGAAGTAATTCTAAAGTAGTAAAAGAAGGAAGCCATAAGTCAAAAGCAAAAGAATATCAGCTAGTTGAATGGATAACATGTATTGGTCAAACATTATAGTTCATCCAAAAATTGTAATTGGTAATGAATGTAAAAATGTAAGCATGTTTCCATAGCTTTTCTTTTGATAATCCATTAGTTTGGAGCTGACTTCATCTGCTTTCCAATGAGGCAACCTTTGTTCAATTAATTGACATACCAGCCTTCCCTCCAACAACTCAAATAAATCAATAAACTAAACAAAAGCTCCCATTATGGAAAATGGTATTTAGAGAAGGAGCCTTCTGTTCCATTTTATTTTAATACTATAACAAAGATCAACTCAAAGCTTAATAGTAAAACCTTACCACCTCGATGCCTTCCAATGGACATGAAGCAAAATTAAGGAATTTACATCTACGAACTTCATAACCATTACAATGAAATTGACGATACATTGCTCACTATCATAATAACAGTCATCTTTGTGACTACATATCAGAACTTTCAACTCCACTACGTAACAGCAGTATTTTTTTTCTTTCTTCCTTTTTCCTTTTTCTTTTTGTGTGTGTGTAATTAAGAAAGGCCTTTTTTGGCTCTAAACTTAGCTATCTAGGCCAAATGATAATGAAAAAACTCCATTTCCGCTTTAAAAATAAAAGAAGTTATAGTTTCTTTCAAGAATAGGTCTTTAAGGTTGCATGGAGAATTTTTTTTAAAAAAATATAGTAATAATAAGCTAACTATAAAGATAAGTAGTCCGATATCCATTAATTTCTGAGAAAAGACACAAAATAAAGTTTAGAAAAACTGAAACGAGTTCAAGAAAGCCATTCAACTTATTTCCATACGTTAAATCTCTCCAAACAACGAAAAAAACGAATACATACATTGTTTGGCTCCATATACAGATAATTATGAACTCCGCGCGGAAGCGGAACACAATAAAGTAAATGGATCTAAACCAGAAAATATTAAAACACACCTGGATTTGAATAAAAACAGCAAGAGGACTACAAAATGCTCTGCTGAGAGATAAGAGAAACGAATCGGCAGAGTGCAATGCTGACATTCTACCGTCTAATTTATTGTGTTCCTCTTCCCTCTCTGCGATCCTCTTCGACGGAAAGGGTTATCTTACTAGCCAAACAGAAAAATCAATCAATTGATCAACCAAACACACAAACACGAGGAAAAAGAAAAATAAGCCCTAGAATTTAGCAATGGAAGCTTTCGTCTCTTTCTTCTATCTCCCTCTCTCTCCCTCTCTCTCTCCCCGTGTTTGAATGAAGGGCGTGTCCTGGGTTTCTGAGAGAAAGGAAAAGATCAGAAGAAGAAGAAGAAGACGACGACGACGATGATGATGATGGAGGAGAAAGGGCCTGCGTAATTTTTTTAAAAAGAAACTTTTGGAATTCAATTTTAGCTGGGAAAGAAAGAAAGGTGATTGACCACACACATCTGTACTTTTCTTCCCTTTTTTTAAGGAATAATTACAAAACAGACCGACAGACTGGAAAAATAAAAACACAAACAAACAAAATTAAAAATAAAATCTAATGAGAAAAAAGAGGGAGAGACCGTTAGATGTGTTTGTTGTGTATATTGGAAGTTTCTGAAAAATATTTGTTCTTATGTTTTAATTAGTTGTATATTAAAACAAAATGAAGTTCGAATTATAAATGATACTATTACGTTAATCTGGTTGTTTTATTGAATAATAAAGAGGTGAACAGTAAAAAATTTGGTAGCTCAAGCTTGGAACAGTAAAGCAGTAGTTTTCCCATAAGTTGAATCAGTAAAAAAGAAAATATTCATTTAATCCTTTTTTTTCTTTGTAAGTTTATTAAAAAAAGAGTTACCTTTCATAACTGCCCATATTTTTAGGGATTTTATATTTTTAGATTAGTTTCAATGATTTTTTTCCAACTCCTTTATTGTTTTATCCTTTGTAATAAATATTTTATTATTTCTTTTAGAAGAGTTTCAATCTCAATCTTTCTAAATCTATTTTATTTTTAATTTTTTAATTGTTTGTTTGCTTAATTTTAAAATTCAGATATCAAATCATTTTAACAATTTAAAATCGATCTATTTGTTGAAACAAATTAATTTTTAGAGTTCGTCAGTCGAATAAAAAAACATAACCACCTAATAATTTGAATAATTTTTGTAAATAATTTAATAATTATTTAATAATTATTTAAAATTAAATTAAATTTACTAATAATTTATATATATTTTTTGATAAAACGACCCAAACAGTACTTCATTTTATCGCATCATTCATAATCAAATCATAGATTTTATAGGATAATCCATATTAAAATTCATGTTACACTCATTTTCTTTACCTAGATTATACAATTTGTCGACTACTCTATTACTCAATCTAGGGACCCATTTAAAATTGAAAAAAAATGAAAGATTTAATATGTTCAGCCAACTGCCTCATATAATAGCCTATAGTAATCAGGTCAATGTTTCTTTTATTAAAACGATTGACCATACTGACATTGTCTGTATCAAAAGTTACTTTATTCTAGCTTTTACTCTGTGCGTAATTAATACTCTTTTCCCAGGCTCTCATCTCCGTCCATTCTACGCTCATCACCTTGTTCGTTATCTCCATCCGTCCACCCAAAACAAACCCGTCACTGTTCTTAACAATCAGACCAAAACACACCTGGTTGCTATAAACTACAGCATCAAAGTTAATCTTTATCGTGCCCAACTCAGGCTTCTTCCAACCTTTATTCACTCTCGTTTTTGGCAACAACGACTTCTCCATTAAATTGAAAATCCTCAACTCCTAACTCAAACATAAAGCTCTGTCCTATACGACTCTAGCATCCTCTTCAACCCCTAAACACACTGTTGTTCCTTAATAATTCAAATATTTATTTATATAGTAAAGTACTCTGTGTTTGCTTTCCAGAAAAGTGAGGTTGAACAAAGGGCGCATAACTTTTATCCAATATTGCGATGCCAGCTTTGTTGTTTGAAAGATCCATGGCATTGTAACTTTTCTCCTTTTTGTGGTCCGCTGCTTTCGTATATTTTGTTGCAAAACAATTGTCCACCCCTGATTACCTCAATCATGATCCACATGTTTTTAGATTGCAGAGACTATCTTTAACTAACCAGTAACGGAGAATTTTCGATTGAGTCAAATTAAATTTAGTAAAAAAATTTTAAGTTAAATCGAATCAAGTTAACGAATCATATTATTTATATTTAATATTATGTTTACATAAATCGATTATTTAATTAGTAAATGAAGTATAAAATTATTTAACTATATAAACAATATAATAGTTTTACCTTTTAACTTAATGAGTAAATATTTATCAAAACAAAATAGTTTTGGTTTTGATTTAACTTTAGAAAAGGTAAAATTTATCAAAATAGTGTAGTTTTACCTTTTCTTATTCAGATTTTCGAAAAACTCAAATTGTGTAATTCATATTTGAGTTAAACCGAAAAATTTAATTTTTATTCGAGTTTATCCAAATAACTCGAACTATTTAATTCAAAATTTAAAAATTTTATCGAGTTATTCAAATCGAATCGGATTTTATTTACCCTATTGACTAGTATCAAACAATTTCAAGTGTTAAAAAAAGAAGAAGCACATGATATTTTATTAAATTTATATAATTTATAATTGTAGTTAATTAACTGTTTTTAACAATTTTATTATAAATTTAGATTCTATTTTTTTATATAATATTTAGAATTATTTATATTTCTCTCAACTCATAAATAAAATGACAATACACTTTAACGTATTCAAATTCATATCCTCCT
Organism: Gossypium rotundifolium; assembly: GCA_025506655.1. Taxonomy (NCBI): domain Eukaryota; kingdom Viridiplantae; phylum Streptophyta; class Magnoliopsida; order Malvales; family Malvaceae; genus Gossypium; species Gossypium rotundifolium. Next base: position 196,361,815 of record CP106734.1, on the reverse strand, counting down.
GTATTGACAACAATACACATACTAATTGAGTTAAAGATTTAATCAACTTATATCAAATAAAAACTTGAATGACTCACTTAGGTAATAAAATTGTACTTTAATTTTTTGGGTTTTTAAAATTTTATTTTATAATTTAAAAGCATTAAAATCTAACCATTGTACAAATTCTGCAAGACACAAACTTTAATTTATATTATCTGTACTAAAATCATACGAAAATTCAAGCAATTCAGCAATTTGAGAAAATGCCTAAAATGGTCCACACACAGTGACCAGTCCACCGAAATTCCGAGGAAATTTGTGGATTTGTCATTTGCATTGCATCATTCATTTTTCATATTCTATACTTTTGTCCAATCATTATTAAAATTAAAAAAATATAAATTTTTAAATATATTTAAATTTAATAAATTAATAATTCATATTATAAATTTAAAAATATATATATGTGTAAATTATTTTCATATAATTACATCCAACCTATCATATCGAGTCTAGTTATAAAAAGAACCTTTTCTTGGGTTGTTAGGCTGTGAATGAAAAGCCCAGATGCGGAAAACTGCCACCGTTACGGCAGCTGAGAATTTTTTCTTTACTAGGGCAGTTTAAAATTATTAATTCCAAACTAAGGGCGTTTTTAATTTATTTCTCAAATTAAGATATCTTAAGCCACTTGGATGCCTATTCATTTCTCTTTAAAAGCAAAATATCCTAATCACTCTTTTCTTTGGAATCGAATTCAACGTGGAGAAATTTTTTTGAACTTTTTTTTTTGGTTAAAATTTTAGGCTACTTTTTAATCATAATTTTATTTGAAATAATAAGTGAAATGCAGAAAAAATATATTAAAATTCAAGTAGAGCAGCATAGTAAAGTCGCCTCGTTCAATTTTCAATACTCTGTTTGGTATGTCTCGCTTTCGCTTGAATTTTAATTTGAATTTTTTCCTTTTTATGGAATAGGGATCAACAGTTTCACTGTATTTCCTCATCTTTTCACTAATGAAACTCTAATTTAACTAAAAAAGAAGTTCAACAGTTTCAACATTGCCTGATATTTCTCCAAAGTGTATGGGGCAAGGGGGTTTCTCTAGGGATTTGGTAGAGACAGACGAAGTTGCCATCCGCCATTTAGATCCCCTCTTTGCCCTTATTGGGAAATTTAATCACATGGGATTCAGTGGGGAAGGCATAGCGTCAGCCATGGTCGGATTAGTAAAAGGAATTATTTAAGCCGACAAAGCAGGGCTCAATGTGGCCGGGTTTTTGGATGCGATATCGACGGGGCAGCTGAGCTCAAAATCGTTGGATTTGTAAGGGAACCGGATTTTAATGAGGGATTTCGAACCAGGCTTTCTCGTCAACCATTTTGTTAAGGATTTGGGGATTTGTTTAAAGGAATGTCAGAACATGGGACTTGCTTTGTAGTTCAACAGCTTTATTTGTTGCTTATGGCTCATAGAGGAAGGAATATGATAACTCAAGCTCTGATTTTGCCTCTGGACAGGCTCACCTTAAAACCGGTAAACTGCTAAATACTTATATGTTTGATAAATTTCTAGTACTCCATTAAAGTCAATATGCAATTTCATGGTAAATTAAAATATGCAGTCTCGTTGTTTGTTGCACTTCATAAAATATTCAGTTTGGTTGGCCTATTAGTTATTGTCTGCCATAAACTAACTTGCAACCTTGTGTATTTTTCTGCTACCATTAATGAAAGCTATGGTGCACGCAATGCATTTGAATGGCGTTAGAAACTTATATGTGCTCCGTTCATTCATCATAAATGACTTGAATAGTATCTTCTGCTAGATAGAATGTGAATGATGAATGTTCTTCATGCTATTAGACTCTATTTGTTCTCAACCTGAAATACTTGTATGAATAGCTAAGAACATCCATATTTTGAGTGGAACTAGCATTTATGTTTGCCTCACTAGGCTTCATTTTGTTCCCAAGCAAGAGAAAAAACAATGTTTAGGAGTTGGGGAATAAGAGAGCAAGACTCATACAGGCAGGCCAGTGTTATTGAACATGATACATGATAGAAAACTCTTTTATTCCCCATCAATCTATTAGCATCTAATTAAATATAGTAGAAAGATTAAGTAAGTGTGTAGCAGCCTAGCTGTAACAGCCCGAAAATCAGTGGTTTTGGAATTTCATTTTCAATGATCGAGTCAATGTTAGTATAAAGTTTAGTTAAAGTTTGGTCCATTAATTTTGTCAATTGGATAGTTAATCAATATATAAAGACTAAATTGTAAAAGTGATAAAAGTTAACTATTATGGATTTTTAATTAATCGAATGACCAATCGAGCAATTGAACCTTTCTTAAACCACCAAATGGTGGTGGATGACAACTTTCACCCATCAAAATATGTTAATCATCATTAGCCTAGGTTAATTAAGGTTAATTATGATTTATTATATATTAATCTAAGTATAAATAAGAAAATAAAATAAAATAAAGACATTTTCATTCATCTTCTTCTCCAACCTCACGAACTAAGAAAGAAAAATAGGGGTTTCATGATTTCAACATTAGGCCTTCATATTTGGTCAGATTTCAAATACTTTTCTTGTAATTTTTATGTTATTAGGCCTCGAGAGCTTAATTTAACTAGCCCGTCTACCAATTTGCAAAATTGTTAAAGTTTTTAAAAGTTTTCATTATTAAATCGCGAAACTTTTGGTATTAAATTGTTAGATTTTAAACTTAGAAATGAAAAAAAAAATGACTAATTTGTAAAGTTTAATGGTTAGTTTTTGAACATAGTGACTAAGTGTAAATATTTCAAAATTGATATTAAATATCTGTAAATATAGATAATAGTGGGCTGTAGAAGGATGAAATTGAGATCAGTTTCAAAATCGAAGCCCGAATTTGAAAGTTATAACAATTTCGATTTTAGAGACTAAATTGAATAAAATGAAAAAGTTTAAGGAACATTTGAAAATTGAAATTGAACTGTCATATGCATAAAATAGAATGTTATAAAATATTTGGAATTGATAAATTGAAATGAGTTATCATATAAATTGAACCAACTGAAAGATATTTGATGAAAGAGAAAATTGCAGATTAGTGTCTAACATTTTGTTATTGTTATTTTGCCAGACAAGTTCATATGGTGTGATTATATATAATAATAATGTAAATATGTTTGAATTATGAATTTGTTTGTGTGAATTGTAATTTTACGATTTAATACAAAATGGTGAGACATTGTCTAAATTGTAAAGAAATGATACTATGTGTTATATGTGTTTGAATGGATACAAAATGTTCTATGATGGAAGAATATGTATATGATTGCACTACAGTGATTTTAATGTTACGAATATAGTATTAATGTCCGCGTGAATTTAGTAAACGATTAGGATACGGTTGACATGCCAATAGGGTTATTTGCGTGCTTGCACAGGTTTAGTACTTCGGTGTTCTCTGTTCAACACTTAAGTGCTCTTTGATCAGCATTTCAATACTTTCTGCTTAGCATTTTAGTGCTCTATGTTTAGCACTATGGTGCTTTCTGGTGTGGTGTAGTTACCCGTGAATGGAATGTTAAAAGTTTAATGTTCAAAATGGAAATTTGATGTTTTGATATCGTAAATGGAATTGAATTGTGAATTGTACTAAATTGAATAGCATATTGATGTTGAATTGCTATATGACTCGACTATGTGAAGACTCAACTTATCGTTGTGAAATGCTATTTCAAAAAAATTGTAACAAGTTAATTAGATGGTTATGTTTGATTATAAATTAAAGTATGTTATTCGTTTTAATACCTATAAATTTATTAAGCATTCGAAATTCTTACCTAGTTGTTTTTTCCTTTTTTGTAAATTGTTGGTTTGTGGAACTCGTCAATCAGATCAACTCGAAGCTCACACTTCACTTTGGCTAGATAGATGTTTAAACTTGATTAATGCTTGATTTTGGAAAACTAATGTTCATATATGCAATAGTACATGTTTTAAAGATCTAAATGTGGCATTTGAAAGCCAATTTTGTTGATGAAATGGTATGATTAATGATGATATTGAAAGGCTATATGGCATGGTTAATTTAATTGAACTTGATCTAGTTGAATTGTTTGGTTTGGTGTCAAATTGTGGATTTGTTGAATTGAATGTATAGATTTGGATAAATGGCATATATTTGACATGTGATTGAACTTTATTTTATGCAGGCTGAAGGTGCACAAAGGCACCAAATTGTATGAAATGGTTTGGTTGATTGAAATAGGTATCAAAAGGTCTATTTTGTGCTAAAAACAAAGTCCATGTCAAGACGTCAAGTGATGATCATCGTGATGAGATTTGGGATTTGGACCACGGCGTGACAAGAACCCCGTCGTAACAATGAGGCAAACTAGACAGTCACATTCTGACGAGTAACTTCACATTGCGATGTCGTATTGAAATTTTGAAAATATTGCAATTTGGTCTTAATACAGTTCTGGGTTAACTTTAGAGTATTTGTAAGTTCATATAACACCCGAGAAAATTTGTATAATGAACTTATGATCTGTAATGATTGTGTTTGCACTTTTTTATATTTTAATGTGAATGTTAATTGTCTGTAGTTGCTCTGGCAACAACTGAAACATTTTGTAATTCAGACTTGACGATTGGATCGGACGAAAAGCGTTACACTAGCAGAGGACCATTCAACTGAAATTGGGGTGATTATTCAATTTTATTGATTGCATTATCTTGAGTGAAGATTTAAACAAAACACAAGACCATTCCACTAAGAATGGTGGCCTAGAAAGTGTTCCATAAATTAATTAGGAGTGGAATGTTAAATTAAACTTGGTAGCAGCCTACCCTAGCAGGTCCATAGACCATGGTGGCCATGAAAATGTTCTTTGACTGAGCTTTGAAACCAGCTCCAGAGTCTGTTCTCCATTGATATGATGTCAAACCCTGCAATTTAAAAAAATCCGATCGATCCTATGTTTATTATGTACTGATCTACTCGGAATGAAGACTTCTTCTTCTTTTTTTAATGAAAATAAAGACTTCTCGTCAAAGTCTTCGGCAATAATTTGTGTTGATCCTCATCCAAAAAGTAATATTCTATTTTTTTTTTTTGGGGGGTCCTTTCTCTCTTTTCTGTCCACTCCCGTCCCCAAGGCTAAAAAAATATTTAGTCATGACTCATGACTCATGACTCTTCCATTTAACTACCACTATACCATTTTCCAACTGATGTGGCACTTTGAGCATTTGCATAAGAAAAGTAAGAACACTAATATAAAAGACTAAAAATGGATAGGATAGGAATGTTTTGGAGATAGAACTATTATGCTACTAGTCATTAACCTACAATAATAATCATATATCTATGTACATTATTACATCATTGATGGGATTTTTCCTTTCAAAATTTTTAATCTACCTTTTAACTCCCCATCTGTATTATGCATATATAGTTATATCAAATATATATACCCTCAAAAGGTTTTTTTTTTTTATTATCTAAAATACATGTCATCGGGGTATTCATCCCAAATAAACTTAAAGAAAGTAACTAGTTCTAACTTTCTTTTGTGAAAAAGAAAATTTTGGATAATTGATAGAAATGGTGGTTGTTTTCGTCGAAACAAACAAACGTATTGGAAGGGTCATATGGTAATAGAAAAGTGGTGCCTTTGTCCGTTTTTCTACATGTTTTTTTCCACGACTTGCAGGTTGCACATTGGGTCGGGATTAGAAGTATTTATGACCTGGATTGAATCGGGTTTGATTTAAATTTGATTAACATATTTTATACTTAGCTTAGTTTGGTTCAAAATATGAGTTTAAATTTTTGTCAAACTCATCCATATTTGCAAAAGACTAACCGAGACTTATTTTAAGTCTACCCGTATTATTTTTTAGAAAAATATTTATTTTATATTATTTTAATATTTAATAATTTTTTATTTTTTATTTCTTGAAAGTTTTATATAATCATCTTAACATTATTTTAATATTTATATTAGAGTAGTATTATATATTTAATATAGATTTATTTTCTTAATGTATACAATATATAAAAATAATAATATAAAATATTATAAACTTAAAAATGGGTTGGGCCAAGCTCAGCCTTAAATGTTCAAGCTTGAACCCGGCCCATATTTTAATCTGGCATAATTTTTTTTGCTTTAGTCCATTTTTCGGGTCTAATATTTTTATTCAAATCCTTTCAAATTTCGAGTAGACTTTCAAGCCTAAATGAGTAGCTCAACCTATAAACAGGTCTAGTTGAGAGTTGTAACTTTAACGAGAAACATATCATTTTTATTGGAGTAATATAATTGGGTCTAAGATATCATTTTTCTAAAAGAAAAGTTGACCATAATGCTTAACCCCTTTGATCGCTCCAATGAGTATATAAATATTCATTTCCTGAATATTTGGAAGCATAGACCTTAAAGATTCATTCTTACATGTATCATTATTACTACCCATTTCACTTAACCTTTGACAACATAGTCCTTACAGTGGGGGATGTGATACTAATTCTCACTCGCACTTCCCAATGTTCCAAATGTCAAAGCCAACAGCTGGTTTCCTCAAAATTCATTTCAATGCCCTCGTCCTTATTCTCCTTTTCAGCCATGCAAGTTCCCAGCTGCATGCTGCCCAAGAACAAGCTATCTTAATCCAACTAAAGCAATATTGGCAAAACCCATCGTCCATCAGCCATTGGACCCTCTCAGCAAACTCCACTAACCATTGCAGCTGGCCTGAAATCACTTGCATTAACTACTCAGTCACTGAGTTAGGCCTTCCCAACAGGACCATCAACGGTACAATCCCATCTCTCATTTGTGGCCTTCAGAACCTTGCATCCCTTGATCTCAATTATAACTACATCATAGGTGAATTTCCAAAAACTCTCTACAACTGTTCCAAACTTGAGCATTTGGACCTCTCTCAAAACTATTTCGTTGGCCCCATCCCTCATGACATCAACACACTAGGCCGGCTCCAGAACTTGAATCTTATGGTAAATAATTTTTCAGGCGAAGTTCCTGCCGCCATTGGATCGTTGCAAGAGCTAAGGACCCTTCTGCTTGTTAAGAACCAGTTCAGCGGTCCTCTCCCGCTAGAAATTAGCAACTTATCCAAGCTTGAAATTTTGGAATTAGCAGAAAATTCAGAATTCATGCCGTCTAAGTTTCCTTCAAGTTTCACTAACTTGACGATGCTGAAGACTTTATGGATGTCTGGAACAAATTTAATTGGTGAAATCCCTGAGATAATTGGAGATATGAAAGCTCTCGAGGTATTGGATTTATCTAAAAATACACTAACGGGAGAAATCCCAAAAGCATTGTTCTTGTTGAAGAATTTGAAGGAGGTATACCTTTTCAACAATACGCTATTCGGAGAGATTCCTCAAGTGATTCGAGCTTCCAATCTGACAGTAATTGATCTTTCTCAAAACAGCCTGACTGGAAGAATCCCGAGTGATGTCGGGAAGCTAGAAAAGTTATCCAGTTTAGTTCTGTTTTACAATCAACTGTCAGGCGAAATTCCTGAAGGCCTCGGCCAAATCTCCACGTTAACAGACATTAGATTGTTTGGCAATAGATTGTCAGGCACTCTACCTCAAGATCTCGGCCGATACTCGATGCTTGAGAGATTTGAGGTTTGTTCTAACAGGCTGACAGGGATGTTGCCTAAGCATTTATGCGATGGAGGTAAGTTGCTGGGAGTTGTAGCGTTTGACAACAATCTTACGGGAGAATTGCCAACATCACTCGGTAACTGTGATAGCTTAGTAATGGTTGATGTCCGCCGGAATCGTCTTACTGGGAGCATTCCCAGTGGACTATGGACATCGTTGAACTTATCAAAGTTAATGATAAGTGACAACATGTTCACTGGTGAGCTTCCCCGAGAAGTATCGGATAATCTCTCCAGACTCGAGATGAGTAACAACCGGTTTTTTGGAGAAATACCTGTTGATGTGAAGCTGTGGAGGAACCTTTCCGTATTTAATGCCAGTAACAACTTCTTCAGTGGTACAATTCCTGGAGAATTAACTGCCCTTTCATCTGTACAAGTTCTTTTGCTTGACCGAAACCAACTCCATGGTTCCCTTCCATCTGATATAATCTCATGGAACTCACTCGCTACTCTAAACCTTAGCCAAAACCAACTATCGGGACAAATTCCAGAGGCCATTGGTTTTCTACCGAGCCTAAACTTATTGGATCTGTCTAAAAACCATTTTTCTGGCCAAATTCCTCCTCAACTTGGTCAACTAAAGTCTAGTTTCATTAACCTTTCTTCCAATCATCTCGCGGGGAACATCCCAAAAGAGTTCGAAAATGGTGCGTACTCCAACAGCTTCCTAAACAATCCTGGTCTCTGTGCAGGTACTGCAAATGTAAACCTCCGCATTTGTGGTTCACAAAAAAACCCGAACTTGAGTTATCCTCGAATTCTTATTTGGATTTCGAGTACAGCAGTTCTTGTACTGTGTTTGTCAATTTCATTCTTGCTCTCTAAATTCTGTTGGAAGAGAAATCGCGTCTTGGATCCGAAATGGGAGCTCACCGCATTCCAAATGGTGACTTTCACGACAAAAAGCATTTTGTCAGGATTGGAAGGTCAAAAAACAAGATTGGAGATGGGGGATCAGGAGAAGTATACCGTGTTGATATAACTGGCAATGGTGATTTCGTTGCCGTTAAGAAGATCCGGAATAAGATAAAGCTTGAGAGGGAATTGGAGAAGGAATTTCAAGCTGAAGTTATGACATTGAGCAGAATTAAGCATTTGAACATAGTGAAACTGATGTGTTGCATGTCAAGTAAGGACTCGAAACTTCTTGTTTACGAGTACATGGAGAACGGGAGCCTTGACCTATGGTTGAATAAGCACCGAACATCGGGTATCATCTTGGACTGGCCTAAGCGATTCCGAATCGCGATCGGGGCTGCCCAAGGACTCTGCTATATGCACCACGATTGCTCTCCACCCATTATTCATCGAGATGTGAAGTCAAGCAACATCCTGTTAGATTCTGAATTCAATGCCAAAGTTGCTGATTTTGGTCTAGCTAAGATGTTGATCAAAGGAAAACCAACAACAATGTCTGCGGTGGCTGGTTCGATTGGCTACATTGCTCCCGGTGAGTTTTAGCCTTCAATATTGCATCCAATTCCACTAGCTTGATTTCTAGTTAAATATACATTATCATTTATTTCGACTTGAACTGTAGAATATGCTCATACACGGAGCATCAACGAGAAGGTCGATGTTTATAGCTTCGGAGTCATCCTTTTGGAGCTAACAACAGGACGAAAACCGGATCATGGGGATGAAAACAGATCACTTGCAGAATGGGCTCAACGTTACTATGAACAAGGCAACTCGATATTTGATGCATTAGCTGAAGATATCAAAAAAGCTTGTCACTTGAACCAAATGTGCAATGTCTTCAAACTCGGTCTCTGTTGTACAAGAACATTGCCTCCGTTAAGACCTTCCATGAGAGATGTTCTGCAAATTTTAGTCCAAAGCGCTCATCCTCTTGATTATCAAAGTAAGAGCGCTGAAAAGGAGTTTGATAAGGCTGTTTTGCTTCAAAAGTTGAAAGATGGACCGACCTTCGGTCCCCATAATGTTTACTCAATATGACTTTATCGGTTTACATTATTATTATTGCAACAATCAAGAATTTAAATATGCTTAAGGTCATATTTTTTTTAATTTAAAGATTTGAGAAAAATGAGTAATAACAACAGAAATTGTATAAAACTCGTGTGATTTGTATTAATAGTTATAAGGACTTCAACTATTTTAAATTAACTTGGTCTTAGTATGTGTATAATTGAGTTGAATAAAATATTTCATCTAAATTTGCTAATAGTTATAGAATATTAACTATTTTACATTAACACTGGTCCCAATATCAGCATTAGCCTTAACCATTTCACTATTTGTTACCAAGAAAAGCAGACACCTAGTTTTCCGACTTCCTCTAGTATGGCAATTAATTGGATAAAACTTTCTTGACCATAAACCAAAGACCCACTTTTTTGGGGCCACAACAACCATACATTTGTCCACTCCGAATAAGAATAAATAATCACACGGATTAAAAGTCTTTTTTGGACTCTTTTTCTTTTCCTTTTCCTTTTTATTTCACTTCTTTTGGATAGATTAAAATCTGTGAAGTTAAACTTGTAACATTTAACTTATTAAATCACGTTCTCATCCTCTAACTTTATAAAAAATTCATTTTAGTCCTTCATTTATTTTTTAATTTTAATTTTCAAATTTATATTTTTATCAAATCACTTCAAAATAAATAGAAAAGTTAATGTTTTCTAACATTATCTAGATGACATGTCAATATTTAATTAAATTTTAAATTTTAAATATTCAAAAATAATAATAAATATTTTAAAATTAAAATCATTAAAATATAAAAAATATTTTTTATATTTTAAAATTTTAAAAATTAATTAAATCTTGATATGTCATCTATATGACAATCTACGTGTATGACGATGTTAATAAAGTTAACAAACATTTACATTTCTATTTATTTTGGAGTGATTTGACAAAAAAAAATAAATTCAAATGCTAAAAGAGACCAAAAAATAAATAGAGAGTTAAAATTATATATATATATATATTTTTTGTAAAGTTGAAGCACCAAAAACATCATTATGCCAATATCATATATACAACTTTAAATGATATTTTTACATGAAACTATGTAGTGAAACAGGTCAATATAATATATGGTTTAATAATGCTGAATTTATTGTGCATCTGAAATTTAATTATTTTTATTTTTAATTTTAAAATTTTAGTCCCTCAAATCTTTTGAGGAAGTCCAATTGAATTCTGTTAAATTGATTTGGGTAGCATTCATAAAATAAATAAATAAAAATTACTCATGTGATTAATATTATAGACATTGAAAATCAAATAATTAAATAAAATATTAATCTAAATTAGAAATTTTATTCTAAATATGAGGTTTGAAGGTTAAGCGAAAATCAATTTAGAATCTATGTGATGGCTTGATGAGTCAAGGGTGTTTACCGTTTCATGTGTGGTTTTGGATTTGAGTCATGTTAGTCGCGTTGATTATTTAGGCTTTGCGTTGTTATTGTAATTCACTAAAAAAACATAATTTTTTTTATAAAATACTTAAATAGTGAAGATTATTGTGCTACGCTAAAAAATATATATTACATAGTGTAGTGTGTTTAAAAGTAATTATTATTATTTTCCTCTTAAATTTAGGAAAACGGGAGAAATTACGTCCAATGTCATTAAATTATTGTAAGTTTAAATTTTCATCATTTAACTTCAAAAGTTACAAAATAACTACTAAACTATTCTAAAGTTTTTATTTAAGTTACTAGGTTGATGAATGTATTTTTTCTTTAAATTCTACTAGTGAGCTCTAAGCAGCAATTCGACAATCAGTACAGTAGATTAATACTCATTGATAAATAGAAGAACATACATTAGATCTAAATCGATTTGACAGTCATTGTCAAAGATCGAAAAAGAAATTTATTTGGATCTTAATTCATGTATTTGTAATATTCAAAACTATTTCATAAAAAAATAAAATTGAACTGTAGAAGAGAGGGGAAGAAGAACTTTCGATTGGTACAGGTAATGCAAACAAAAAAGGCCATACAATAGATATTTTAACAATCTAGTGACTTGGATAAAAAATTTAAATAATTTAATAACTATTTTATAATTTTTTAAAGTTAAGCAGTAAAAATAATAGTTTAATAGACTTGAGGGTTTATCCAAAAAAGAATATAACAATCTCCAATGTCATAATATAGTAGCCCATTAGCCCTGGAAAGATGCCCTTACCGGCCCACTTGTTAACAACTGCATGAGATAGAAAATAGTTAAATGCGGATGTTGCCTACCTCTCGATGCCCCATCATTACCCTAATCTTCTTCTTTCTTTTTACCCCAAGGAGCCCTTAATTCAATGATGGCAAAATATTACGTTTCGTGTTAACTGATGATCAATGATTTAGTGTATTTATTATTGAAAGAAATAAAACTGAATCTGCCAAGCAAATACATAATTTGTGGATATAAGAGGGTTCAAGTTATTTGTTCCCGTGATTAGAGTTCACTATTTCAAAAGTTTCACATGCACATTAGGGGGTCTTTTAAATCTAATTATAAAATATACAAGGCTAAAAGTCAAGTTGCTTGAATGTTTGATATTTATGGTGGCACAATTTGTTTAATAATATACTATTCTCATGGTATACAATAATATAATAGGTGAAAGAAATAATAATAATAATTTTTTATATAAAAACATCTTTTATTTTATTTATAAATTAAATTAATTTACTTATATAGCCCTTATAATATATAATTTTTGCGTTAAAATTATAGTCATTTGGTAATTTGTTAATTGAGGTTAGTGTGTGGCAACATTGTTTGAATTGAATTGGATTGGTCAGTATAGATTGAATTGGGTATTGATTCAAAAAAAAGTCATTAAGATTAATTGATTTAAGAATCGATATGAACTGCTTAAATTATTTTTAATGATTTATTTAATTATAACGTATTGATGGATTGAATTAATAAATTAATGGCTTGAAGTCTAATTTTATAAACCTTATTATTCGATTGATTTATGCCACCACCAAAACTACATTTTTAAATAATAGTATTGAGGTAGGAATGGTGTTAGCTTTTAACTCAAGTGGGGAAGATGGTCCAAAAGAAAGAGCATCAGGAGTTGCGAGAAAAAGACTAAAAACGTTAATACGGAGAAGGGGAGCAGGGAGCCCACAAAAACGGCACGGCAACAGCACAACACAGCACATAAACGCTAGCTCCCGTAATAGAAACACAAACAGTGGTGCAGGGGGTCGACAGCGAGTGTCAGATTCAGACTGAGGGTGGAGGCTGCCAAAATTTTGTGGGTCATATTCACTACAAAGCTTGGCTGGCTGGCTCCCTTCCCCTGTTTTTGGCTAGACAAAACGACAACAACACTCATTTATAAGCCCAACTCAACATAGACAAAGAAAGAGAGAGAATGTGAAAACACAAATTTAAGGAAGTAAAATTTATTTGTAAAAAAATTGAAAAAGAAAAGATATGTCTCCTTTCTACCGTCTGTTTGGTAAAATCCCAACGATGTCGATGATTGCCTCTGTACTTTACCTATCTATCCACCCCATCTGCCTTTTTTTATCTTACATGTGAAATGAAAACCCTGTTATTACCGCCACCCATGATTATAACCCCTATCCCTTACATTAATTAAAAACGTGACTCACAGTAAAGTTTAGGTTAGGTTACCCCCAACTTCCCCCACACATGATAATTACATCTTTTAAATTTCTGGGTCTGCTTTTTGGCAGTAAAAAACCGAGATTAGTTTAGGGATAAGTTTTTAGGTGAGCATAGAAAGGGGAACGGCTTTGATGCATGCATGCATGCACGCGAGCTGGGTCCAAAATTTTGGCAGATAGATTACAGTAGACCAATAATAAAAATAAAAAGGATAAATGAAAATGCCAACTCTTAAGTAATTAATTAACAGAGCCTGAGACAGAGACTGAGACTGAGACTGAGAGAGCCTTTTCCCACGGCTCTGTTTTAGTTTCAGTTTTCGTCTTGGTCTTCCATTTTGTTCGTCGTCTCTCGTAGCTTAGCCTGCTCAGTCTGTCTCTGTTCCACGGCCCCTTTTAAGGACCCTGCCAGAAACCCAGCATTGCCAAGTCTCTAACTGCACGTGTGTCCTGTCACGTGTCATTACCTTCTCTGTTGTTTTTTTGTACTTCTCTTCTTTTTCCCATTGTTTTATTTACTCACCTTCTTTTGTTTTTATTTTCCTTGCTTTAATTTTTATCTTTTTGAAATTAAATTCAAGTTGTAAATGCAAGCATACCACACTGTAAATGACTCTGGGATGCGTTTAAATTCGTGGATCAAAGTAATTAATACTCTAATTAATTTGATTATAGTTTTCTTCTTGGTAACATATGGATATAAATGCTACATGGGAAATACAAATATTTAGTACAGGTATTTTGACCGCAAACAGGGAGTTGAATTACCATGCAAGGGTAAATACTAAGAAGACGAGAACAGCGAAATACTAAAAAATTTTACGTACACATTATCTTTACCGTGTTACCGGAAGTGAAACAGAGCAGATCGGAGAACTGCCGAAGGCTGGAGGATGACGCCATTCATACGAACAATAATAAAACCAGAACAACAAACTCTCGTAAAAACGCCATTCACTTATCGGAAATTGAGCCAATCTGACAACTTCTGACGTATTTTTTAAAAACTTACCATGAATAAAAATTAGAACTGTTTAACCATTAAAAATTCAACTAAAAATGTTCTTTATTGGAAATGAGATTAATAATTTTTTTTAATTATTAGCAACTTATTTATGGACCATAACGTTGGAATTTAATCTGTTGAACTATACCATGATTTACAAAGAAAAATAAAAATGAACAAATTTAAAATTCAAGTGATTTATTGATATTTTATTACAAGTGAGTGAGTGACAACCCTTGAGACAAAAAAGAGAAAAGAAAATAGAAAGAAAACAAGACCTCAACTCATCTATTAATATACCTAGCTATCTCAGTTGAAAATCAAACCATTCTATTCTATCTTCCTATCTTTGAAGCGAAGCTTAGTATCCATACAAAGTTAAGAGAAAGCGAAAGGAAAAGTAGAGAGAGATAGAGAGCTTCTACGAGAGTGTCTTTAGTGAGTTAAAGCAAAAAACAAGAAACAGGAGTTGCTTCATCTTTAATTCCCCTTTCTTCCTCTTCTTGCTTATCTCATCGGCACCGTCGTCGTCATGTGTAATCAAACCACCACCGCTACCCTCCCAAACGTATCATCTACTTCATCAACCGAGAAATCATCTCAAACCAACCTTTATTTCAATGTACTACCACTCTCCAACTCCATAAAAGATACTGAAAAGCACCAATTGCAACAACATCAAGGAAACGGATATGTATACCCTTCAGTCTCAGAGATCAGTGCAGAAGTTAAATCACTTTTCAATCTGGCTTTCCCCATAGCTCTTACCGGTCTCATTCTCTATTCTCGCTCCATCATTTCCATGTTCTTCCTTGGCCATCTCGGAGATATCCAACTTGCTGCTGGCTCTTTAGCTATAGCTTTTGCAAACATCACGGGCTACTCGGTTCTTTCTGGCCTTGCTTTAGGTATGGAACCACTGTGTTCCCAAGCCTTTGGTTCTCAAAGACCTAAACTTTTATCTTTAACCCTTCACCGCTACGTTATTTTCCTCTTATGCACTTCCATAATAATATCCTTTCTTTGGACAAACATGTTCAACATTTTGGTTTATTTTCACCAAGATCCTGATATCACCCACATCGGCCAGAGATACTTGCTTTTTTCCCTCCCCGACCTTTTCACCAACTCTTTCATTCATCCAATCCGCATTTACCTTCGTGCTCAAGGTATCACTTTCCCCCTTACTTTAGCAACCCTCATCGCCACCGTCTTCCATTTACCCATCAACTTGTTACTCGTTTCCCGCTTCAACTTCGGTGTCGCCGGTGTTGCTGCCTCCGCTTCCATCTCTAACCTGTTCGTTCTCATCTGCTTGGTTGTCTACATTTGGGCTTCGGGCCTCCACGAGCCCACATGGGAGAAGCCGAGTTTGGAGTGTTTAACAGGCTGGAAGCAGCTGCTCAAGCTAGCCGCGCCGAGCTGCGTCTCGGTGTGTTTGGAGTGGTGGTGGTATGAGATTATGATCGTTTTGTGTGGGCTTTTGGGGAACCCAAAGGCACCGGTCGCTTCAATGGGGATATTGATCCAAACGACGTCGTTGATATACGTTTTCCCATCTTCACTGGGTTTCGCGGTTTCGACCCGTGTTGGTAATGAACTAGGTGCGAACCGTCCTTACAAAGCGAGATTATCAGCTGTGGTGGCGGTGCTTGTATCCGCCATGATGGGCCTATCAGCTTCTACATTTGCATCGGGGATGAGGGATAAGTGGGCCCATATGTTCACCTCTGATTCCGAGATCCTACGACTCACATCCATCGCCCTTCCCATCCTAGGGCTATGCGAGCTTGGGAATTGCCCGCAAACGGTGGGATGTGGGGTCCTAAGAGGGAGTGCCCGTCCTTCCACCGCAGCCAATGTGAACCTGGGTGCATTCTATCTGGTGGGTATGCCAGTGGCAATTGGGCTCGGATTCTATCTCGGAGTCGGGTTCCCTGGGCTTTGGTTAGGCCTATTTTCTGCGCAAGTGTGTTGCGCTTTGTTTATGTTGTTTGTGGTGGGATCCACTGACTGGGACCTACAAGCTAAGAGGGCCCAGATGCTGACGTGTGTAGATACAAGGCTGCCTGATAATTGTGATGATAATAATAAGGGCGACGAACATCAGCCGTTGATCTGCATTATGGTGACTTCGGCTGCTTAAATAACCCAAGTTTAATTAGTAATAATATTAGAGTCTAATATGTAACCTTTTCTTCTTCTTTTTTTTCCTTTTTCACTTTCTCATTTGTTTATTTTGCGAATTATTTTATATATATTTTTGTGAGGAGGTGGAACAACTTATTTGAGTTAAAAGTTTTTTTCCTAAAAAAAAGTTTTGTTGGATACAGTATTTTGTGTGACTTACATTTCCCAAGGATTTTCTCCTTAATATTTCAAAATGAAAAATAATTAAAAGTAATACATATTACAAATTAATTTAAAGATAATATATATTAAAAGGATTGTAAATTTATCATAGTATAAGACAATTAAATCTAAATTTAGGGTAGATGTTGAATTATGCAAACTATAGAATACAAAATGAAATTTTTGTTTCGAATGACACGTACTGTAGAGACCATAAAATGCTTTACTTGGAGTCTCTTATTTGAGATAGTGTATAGATATTTTGAAAGTGTGAAAGGGTTAAAACCAAACAACTCGTGAGCTGAATGAATATACATTGTAAATGTCTCAAAGATTGAGACAAAGATAGGGGTTTGGACTTGGTGAGGAATCATCCCAACAAACGACACATGGCAAGGTTTTTTTTGTTAGGATGAATGCATGGATTACAACCCCCCAAATAAATAAAGCATGCCAAAACAAAGAAAGGGTTAAAATTCGGTTTGGGTTTTGATTCCAGAAACCCTATGCTAACATCATTTGTTTTGTCCATTATCTTAGCAGCCAATACCATCTGTTTCATCATGCTTTTAATTTGGAGGCTTGCCAAACCAAACCACCGTGCTGTGCTGGCCGCCGGTGATGGACCGTCATCAATGAAAAAAAATCGAATTTATTGGTGTTAATGTGTAAATTTATGCACCATCAAATACGATTTCTTTTTGTCAGAGGAATTGAGTATGTGTTGTAGTTTTATATTTGGCCTTGTCAATTTCAATCTTTAGCTTTTGGTGGGCAAGAGCGTTGGGTGAAAGAGAAATGGCATTTATTTCAAAAAGTTAAGGTTACTGTACATACAATGACTCGTTAATGTAATATGTTTGCCATTTGAAAGATACAATCTTTTGACATTTTTATTTCTATATACTTTGAACCACTTTAATATATTTTAACCACTAAATTTTAAACAATTATAATATGATGGTTAAGATTATTGATTTGTTACATTTTAATTATTAATATTATTATTTTAAATAAAAATTTTCAATCTAATCATGGATTCACTAAAGTTTGACAATAATATATCCAATGAATTATCTACAAGCTTTCGACCGATTTTTATTTGTTTAACTTGTTAAATTTGTAAAATAAATTTAAAATAAAACTTAATAGACCAGGATCTATCATGTCAAATCATCAAGAACAAAACTAGATGCGAAAGCATACCTGATTTCATGAATTCCTTACAGTTTTACCAGATTTTGAGGATTGATCTTCCAAATTAGCACACAAGAAATTTAGAGAATATATGCTCTCTCTTTCCTAATGATGGGATATTAGAAAAGATATCTTGTGTATAATTTGGGGACCATAACCCTAATATTTATAACCTTAGCATACTAGTTCTAATCAAATTCTAATTAGCCTATCATTAATTAGAATTTGATTAGAAGAGTATCTACACATATTCCATACTTTATTTAATAATTAAAAGCCCAATAAAATTCTAACCAAATTAGATCACAGGCTAACCTATCATGATAGTAAATAATAACATGTAATTATCCTTATTATATATGTGATGTCCAAATTTTCCAACAATCTCCCACTTGGACCACATATATATACTAATTACTTTATAATTACATGTCATTATATAACCTTATGAGCTCAAAATTTTACTATCATATCCAAAAGATATTCCGAACAATCTCGTCCATCAATTATATTAACATAGAACCAAGACGACTTTCGTTACATATATCGTAACTAAATTCATCCATGATCACGTATATTAACACAACCAAATGACATAAATCAAGTATGGATGCGTAGCATGGAAATTACATGCAAGATGATCTAAACATGTTATTTTCCAACTGGTCCTCTTTAGTAAGATCAAACCTTACCAAAATCAGAGTGTGAATAAACCAAATAAACTTTATTTCTGCAGAAAATAAACTTAATATCTTTAAATTGAAAAAACTGAAAATGTGTCTATAACATAAAAGCATTTAAAAACATAAACTCCCACTAAAACCAAATATCCTTTAAATGACATTACACCCATATAAGCAGTGTGTTCTTATAAAACCTTAGGTGTAGTTCTTTAGTAAGCGGATCCGCAATCATGGAGTTTGTCCTAATATGCTTTATAAGCACCTAACCATTATGAACTTTTACTTTAACAACCAAGAACTTAAAGTCTATGTGTTTTTACTTTGATGTGCTCCTGTTGCTACTGGAATAAAAGATTGCAACACAATTTGCACCTTTGTAAAAAAATCTTATATCCATATTCCATCAAAATCGGAGTCTATATACCTGATGATCTCTAACTGATTAGACCTCCGATATGTGAGCATGTAACCTTTTGTTCTCTGAAAATACCTTATAACCCTCTTGGATGCTATCCAATGGTCCAAATCAGAATTGCTTAAAATATCTGCCTAACATCCCAATAGTGTACACAATATTCCAATGTATACAAACTTGAACGTACATTAGACTTTCCACTGCTAAAATGTAAAAAAATCTAATGCATTTTTGTAATTTCAAAATCATTCTTAGGGTATTGATTGAGGCTATACTTATTATTAAAAAGTAGTATGTCATTAACATATAAAACCAGAAATATGTACTTACTCCCATTGAATTTGTGATACATACAATCATCAACAATATTCATCTCAAAACCAAACGTTGATGAAATATATGGTACCATTGACGGGAAGCTTATTTGAGTCCATAGATGGATTTTGTCAATTTGCAAACCATATTCTTTGAGTCTTCCGACTCAAAATTTCTGGTTGTACCATATAAATTGCTTATTCAATGTCGCCATTAAGAAACGCAGTCTTAACATCCATCTGATGTAACTCAAGATCAAAATGAGCAACAAGCGCCATGATTATCCTAAAGGAGTCTTTCGATAAAACTGGAGAGAAAGTCTCTGTAAAATCAACACATTATTTCTGAGTATATCCTTTAGTTACAAGACGCACCTTATACCTCTCCACATTACCATTTGCATCCCTCTTGGTTTTAAATATCCATTTATAGCCAATTGGTTTTGCACCTTCAGGTAATGGGACAAGTTCCCAAACTTTATTATCTCGCATAGACTTATACTCATCTTTCATGGCATCAATCTACTTTTGAGAATTAGAACTTTTCATAGCCTGATGAAAGTTGATTAGATCATCTTCCATCATTCCATTATCATCCTCATGTTCTTGGAGAAATACAACATAATCATCTGGAATAGCATTTCTCCTTTCTCTCGTGGACCTCCTTATTGGCACTTGTTCTTGAGGTTGTTGAGTTTGTTCTTCTGGAACAATTATCTCATTTTGAATGAGGAGTTATTCAACATTGTCTTGCAAAGGTTCTGGATTCACTTCTTGATCAATGATAGGTATAAGAACCTGAACATCGTCAAAAGTGATAGTAGGAACTAAGTTAGAATCTAATTCCCCCTCAAAAGCAATGTCTCTAACCTTATTTCTTCCCCCAAACTCAACGTCCTCAAAAAATGTTGCAGTTCCCGTCTCAAAAATATTCTTTATTATGGGATCATAAAACTCATAGCCTTTAGATTGCTCAGAATTTCCTTAACCCTTAACTTTATAGACATCAAAGAAGTTAGAAGTGATGTCATTTCAACCTTATCGTTTTTTTTAGCAAAATGTTTCTTAATTTCGTCAAGGAAACATTGGCCTGAGTAATCTTTTTAGATCTTATGCCCCTAAAGGCTTCTGAAATGCTGTGCCTCATGATCATTAGACTCTTGCAATTTGAACGATCCCACCTCTCAAAATCTCTTTTAATATAGGGGTTACTTTCCGCAGTGAGAGGTGCGAGTAGTTCTTCCCTTAGCGCAAGGTCTATGTTCATACAGCCAAGCACTATAAATGTAATACCCCTATACCGGTTTAATCATTCAGACCCGGTATAGGACTATTACATTTGGTGCCAAAATGGTTATGGCTAGATACTGTTTAATTAAAAACATTTGTATATAATATTTTAACTTACCAACCATTATTGCAAACATATTTATTGTTTACAATTTCATTCCATATATACCAAATACTTCAAGTAACTCAAAAAGATAGAATTTTAAGAATCTACATTTTAGTCCCTATCATATGAGAACACTTTTGAACTGCATATGTACATGCCAGTTTAATACAAAGTATAGTACCTACTCTTGAAGCCCTTGAGGACGTGATGAGATGAGAGATCTTCTAGTTGGACTTCTCTTCTAGTCTAATTGTACCTACGCGTTAAAATAAACGCGTTAAGCCGTGAAGACTTAGTAAGCACTACAAGAACAATTAAATAAGTAATCATAACAAAATATTTTAAACTCAATCAATTATTGCATATTTACTCACATATAAATCTCTTCAACTATGCATTACTTTAAATAAATTTAAACTTATCTTTTGTAAGGTATTAAACTTACTTTAACACATCAGTGATTCATTTTTGTTCTCATTTCACATTCTTAGCCCAAAGTAGACTTTATAGAACACACGGATATCTGAACAAATACAGAGGTGCATTATAATGCACAAGTGAACAGAGAGCACCAATGTGCTAGTAAGTAATCGACGCTAATAATGACATGCTAATAATCAGAGAGCGCGCTAAAGTTCCTTAATGGCATGCCACTAATATCCTAGTAGTTCTAAATTTCGTCTACTTGGGCATTAAAACTGAATATCATATAATTAAATAATTCACATAAATATTTCAAAAAGATAAATAACAATAATTTAAAATTCTTGTAGTACTTACAACAAATAGGTTGAAATGATATATGTTATTCTTCCTTCACTCCTTAACCTTCTCTTTTCCTTTTCCTTCAATTCGATCCTTTCCTTTCTTTTCTTTTCTTTAATTTCATATAAACATATAACATTTATAATTTAAAAATAATCAAATAAAATTTCTGTACTATTTAATAAAATAAACATGTATAATATAATAAATTCATCCTTTCTTACTTTTGCTCACATTTCAATTTAATCATTTACTCATAAATTTATTCAAAGTTGTCCTTTTGTGTCATAGTCACTAAATTATTTATTTCCAGAGCTACAGAACTCCAAATGAATAACTATTAATTTTTCCTGAAACTAGACTCACATATATTCATACCACAAAATTTCCAGAATTTTTGACTTAGCCAATTAGTACAGTTTATTCATTAAAGTCACCCCTGTTCTGCTGTCTAGCAGTTCTGACCCTTCTTCACTAAAAATTAATTATATCTTCATATAGGATTCCGATGATGTTCTCGTTTATTTCTATTGAAAATATACTCATTCAGGATTCTAAACATATAAATTTAAGCCCCTAATTATTTTTCTCCAATTTTTTATGATTTTTCAAAGTCAAAACAGGGGATTTCGAAATCACCCTGAACTAGTCTCACCAAAATATAAATTTCTCAAACTACAGAATTTCTTTGCTTTCCCTGTTTCTTTCATATGAAAATAGACTCAATAAGTTTTAATTTAATATCTTACTCAACTTCTAATTCCACTTCTACGATTTGTGGTGATTTTTAAAAGTTACACTACTGCTGCTGTCCTAAAACTGATTTCTTTTTGCTTATTTTGCAATTAAATCCTTTACCCAATTCTAACTTCAAATTCTTTCAATTAAACCACTAATTCATCTTTTGTTCATCATATGCTATGTTCAAAACTTTAAAACTCCAAAACTTCAACTTAAATTCATCAAAACTTTGTCCTAAAACTTATAAAACATCAAAATGAAAAGAGAAGGACTAAATTAACTTACCTACTAAATATCCAATTTTCAAACTTTGAATTTTACCTTTTCTTCTTTTTCTTTCTTTCTTTCTTTCCCTTGCTCCCTGTTTCGTTTTCTTCTCCGTTTCTTCTCTTTTATTCTTTACCTTATTATATAATATAATATTATATTAACATAATTATCTAATAATAATATATTTTATCACATAAAATCTTAAGATTTTTATGCTTATGCCGCCTCAACATTTAAAAATAACATAATTGCTTTTTAATCTTTTTATTTTCTTTAATCTTTAATTAAACCTTCATACCTATTTCAATCTAATCCTTTTTCCCAAATACTTTTAATTAAGTCAAATTCACCTAAATAAAACCCAATTAGGCACACAACTAGCTTCGTAAATATTTTTAGTAAATATTTACGATTCAATTTTATGAAAACAAAGATCGAAAATATATTTTTTCGGTTACTCGACTATCGGGTCACTACAATAAATAAGTGCCTTTTCCATTCATTGAAATTAATCCCATTAAGCATGGATATAGAATTTATATTAGTAGATATTATGGAAGTAGAATATGAATTAGCTAAATATAGAACAAAAATAAATAAAAATAAACTCACATCAATATTCATAAGTAAACAATAAATTCAGGATAATAACTAATCTCATCTCAAGATACCAATACAACATTAATATCAAGTCTTTGGACAGTAATATTAACAATAAGCGGTACTATTGTTGTAGCAATCAAACATTGACAACAAATTATGTCAAACAATTAATTAATCTTTGGACTAACTTATTGCTCACATAAAATACCTTTTAATTATCACACATTTATCACCACAGATGTTGTTGAAATTCTGCCAAATATTAACTTACCTTTGGGTCAATTAATAAACGCACGAATCACAAAAACATATAATCATCCTAATATTTCAAATAACACTAATCTACACAAAAGAGGTCACTTTGGCGACATTTTATTTCAACTAATTTATTTAAAATATTAGACATTCTAAATTAAAAGCCAAAATATAAATTTATTTGTTTCAAAATATCTCTTTTAATTTCATTTTCAATCAAATTAAAAGATAATAGTATATATATGTATATATTTATCCCAAAACAACATGCAATTATGTTGGCAAAAATAATAGTTGAATAAATCATAAACCGTAAATAACCTCACATAAGACTTCAAATTTAAACCAAAATAATTTGAATAAAGGTAACATCATATTAAGATATCGGACACTCCATTAATATTTCATCTTTGAACAAAATATTATCTTTGTAAGTGATATATTGGTGTAGTAATCAAACAAAGACAATAAGAACATGTCGAACAATAAATCTTCCATTGGACCGATTTACTACTCACATTGTAACATCGAATAATCATCACATGTTTATCACCATAGTTGCACATGTAATATTATTAACCTTCATTTAGGCCGATCAATATCAACATAACTTAAGTTACATGCACACAAACTTTTATATTTTAAAACAAAATAATTTATACAAAAAAAAATCACTTGGTGACTTATTGCTTCAATTAAGTTGTTTTAAAAAATATAAACATACCAATATTCAAAATTAAAATTTTCCCAATAGTCAAATGTCAAAAATATATTTTTTATTGCTTTATAAACTCCGAAATAACCCCAAATAAGGTTATCTTAATAATACAATAAAAAACCGAAAACATTAATTTTTGACTATTCTTTTCTTCTTCTTTTTTTTCTGTTCCAAAACCATATATATCAAAACCAAACAAAAATAATGTAGTGGTTCAAAGCCAAATAATTAACAAGCACATGTATTCATAATTTTGGCATGGATAAAAACACCAAAGCAATCCACGCATATACATGTATTCATAATCAAATGGAAAACCTCACCCTGAATTTACCATGTAAATTCAAAGTTGTATTTATGATTAAATAGATATTCACATGAATACTTGAAAAATAAAACTTCAAGTCAGTATATCTCAGAAATAAAATTATAATAGTTGACATACTACATAATTCATACCATAGACCATATCATCATAATTTAATCAAATATTTGGAACCATAAGATGCCAAAACTTAATATTATAGAACCAAATTTAAAACTAAATTATTTAAACACATATTATGATTAACATCAATTTGCATCAAAATCTAATTTCATCATAATTAAATCATAAAATATAACCTTGATCGACTTGTCTTACATATCCTAAATAAATCCAAATTCAAAATATATGCTTAAACCTGAATAATATGAGAAGAATAAGCATATAAACTCAATAATAAATAATATATTCCATCAACTATATATTGAATTTAATAATTAATTATTATAAAATTGAATTCAATTGTACAATTATTGAATCAATTTGAATTAAAAAAGATTATAATGAAACCCTAAAATTGAATTGATAAAAAAATTAAAACTAATAAATATTAACATCAATCTTAAGGATTAACATATATAATGAATTCATTTATAAACAATCGGTATATAAGAGATACTTTACGAAACAAATTTTTTTACCAACCATATATCATCATGTAAAATCTTGAACATAATTACTAAAGTGTCTCTAAAACAATATATATATATATATATATATATATAAAACCGTAAAATTGTAAAAACAAGCGATTAGCGATTAACAATTCATTTATTGATATAATCAAATATATATCATAAAAAGTTTCTAATGAACCCAAACCTACACACTTTTTAAATATTTATTAAAACTGTATAAACAACATAAAATCCTTAGTTTTTTTAATTCTCAATTAAAGCGTAAATCTTTCCAGATATATCGAAAATTAAAACCTTAAAATTTTATTTAAAACTTTAAAATTTTATTTAAAGAATCAAAACCCAAAAATTATCAAGAATATCAAATATTCAACATAATATATAATTAAATATCAAATTCATAAAATTAAAAAAGAAAAACGAATCAATCCAAAAATAATAAAGAATCAATTCATTCTCAATGATTCAACATGATAAAGCTCTGATACCACTTGTTAGATTTGTAAACTAAATCTGAAATAAAACTTAATAAACCAAGATCTATCATATCAAATTATCAAGAATAAATCAAGAACAAAACTAGATGCGGAAGCGTACTTGAATCCATGAATTGCTTGCAGTTTTACCGAATTTTAGGGATTTGATCTTCCAAATTAGCACACAAGAAATTTATAGAATATATGATCTCTATTTCCTAATGATGGGATATTAGAAAAGATATATTGTGTATATTTTGGGGACCATAACCCTAATATTTATAACCTTGGCATATTAGTTCTAATCAAATTCTAATTAGCCCATCATTAATTAGAGCTAATTAGAATTTGATTAGAACAATATCTACACATATTTGACCCATATTTTATTTAATAATTAAAAACTCAATAAAATTCTAATAAAATTAGATCATGGGCTAACCTATCATGATAGTAAATAATAACATGTAATTATTATTATTATATATGTGATGTCCAAATTTTCTAACATAACTAATTTGAATGATATTGGGTTTAATTTAGTGTTATATAATAATTTTGTTTTGTTTCAGCCATGATAGAGCTAAAGCTATTCAAAAGAAAATAAAACAAAAATAATTAAACTATTAAAAGAAAAGTAAAGAATTAGCTATACAATTCAATCTAAAATAATGATATAATACGACAAATCAATTTATAATTACATTATTTATAACTTAATGGTTAAAATATAATAACTTTTAAAGAGAAGATATAATTTAAATTGAACATAAGTGATTAAATTTATAATTTATTCAAAAATATATTTAAATTACTCACCGACATAAAAAGATAATCTATAATTTAGTCCCATATCAAAAACAAATTATTATGATTTAGTAATCATTATCAACAAATCAAGTTCATGTCAAAAGTAGATTTGAGATTAAAGGGTCAACTTGCAATGCCACTTTATTGAATTTTTCATTAGATTTGAGATTAAAGGTCAACTTGCAATGCCACTTTAAAAGCAAAATATATTACTATTAAAATTGATATTTGGGGAACGAAAAAATGACTACAACAATTTAGAGAGAGTGTTCCTTTTTCCCTCAGAAAAGAAGCATCAAATTCCAATAAAAAACAAGAGAGGGTTGTCTGGTAGTTGGAAGTGGGATAAAATCAATGGTGCTGTTTTTAATTTCGGGATGCAGAGATTGCACGAGGGGGGTATCAGTTCTCAATATTTCACATCAATCACCCCGTTTATTTTGTTTTCGATATATTTAACTATTAATATTTACATATTTTTATTAATTTAATTTTTAGCTAAATTTAGAATATATTTTAAAAAAAATCAAATTTAATTATCAATCTTTCAATAAAAATCAAACTGTTAAATTTTTTAATATATTGATTACAGTGTTAAAATTTTAAATATAATAATATGCTGTTCACATGTACTTAATTTATTTATTTTTTGAATTTTTATAATTTTTTATAATTTCTTTTACTATATTATATAAATTTTTAAAAATTTTTTTGGCATGACATTAAAGCAGTGATGAAGCTATAGTGGGTCAATTGACCTAAAAAAAAAAAATTAAAGAACAAATAATTTATAAAAGAATAATCTATGTGGTGAGTTAACTAGATGACCGCATAATTTAAAAGAATCCACTAAAATTCAAAAAATAATTTTCTTTAATTTTCTTTAATTTTAAGTGAGTTTCTTGATATTTTTATTGATATTTGTTAATTAATCTCTAAAAATTAAGATTGTAATTTTAGTTGTGACAAATTAAGATTTTTATATAAGATTATTTTTTTATTGATCAAATGATTTTGAGATGTTAATTTTATATGTGATTACTAATATCTTGATTGAATAATATTTTTAGAGAACATTAATGCAAATCCTTGACAAAATTAAGATTGTTTGTCCTCATAATCTTGTATTTCTTGAATATATACATATATTAGAAATTAATATTTTATTTAAAATTTATTGTTCTATATGTGATTATTATGTATATTATATTTTACATATTGTATTCTCATGGCACAAAGAACATTTAAGTAGCTTTTATTTTTGTAAAAGGAATTATATTTTATCCCTTAATCACATTTTCTTTTTAATTCAATGCATAAAAATTCAATATTATTAGGTAATGTAAAAACTATATAGTCAAGTTTTGACTGAAAATAGATATACCATAGCGAAAAATAATTAAATTAAAGGTTTTTCTTTCAATTAAAACATTTAGTAAAATCAATAATATGGTTGGTTTTATGTAATTTTTATGTGATTAAACCTTAGGTTTGTTTAGTTACAGTTTTAATAGTTTTATATTTCACCATATTATATATTGATTTATCGAGTGTTAATGTTATGCATTAATTTATATAATTTTTATTAATTTTTCAAAATTTAACTCCACAATAAAAATTATCTAACTCCTCCCACATATAAGATAAAAAATTTATATCAGCATAAAATACATGTAAATTATCACACACGTTGGTACGTCAATAGTGTTAAAAATTTATAATTTAATTAGAAGTTCAATTAAAAAAATTATTTGACTCTTTTCAAGATAAATTTAACATAAAAAAAAATAATGCCTTTTATGTCATTCTTTGCTGTTGCCATTAGAATGAGGAGCAGAAAGTTCATTCCCCCTCTCCGGCCCTGTCTTTTCATCTCTTCTACATGTGAAAGCAAAAAGATGTTATATATGGAAATATTTGATATCTAACCCCAAAGGAAGGGGCAAGGTTAGGGCAGTAGAATGTTTGTGCTTTCTTTGATATGGGGGTCCATCCCCATCCAATCCACTATCATTAATTCAAATTCCTCATCGCCATGCACGTTTTAATGGGATATTGATTTTCCACTACTTAGCTTCCTATGTGTGGCGGAAAATGTATGGGATAAAGGTTGAATCTTAAATTATAGACAAAATTTAAAATTATTTCGTAATTTGATTAAGTAAGAGAAACCTTTAAATTTTATCTAAATCCAAAATTGTACATTTATTAAAAACAACAGTGGTTTCATTTATAATGCTACCAAACATTTTATTAGTGAGAATATGTAATGGTTGGTTTAAGTATAGATATACTGTATTTATATTCTAATACGTGTTAGATAAATATATTGAGTACAAGTATGTAAAAGCACAGATAACATACATATGGTATAATGTTTATATTTATTAAAAATAATAATAACAAAGACCAAAAAAAAAATAGATGTGAACGACATTTTTGCAGAAAGTTCAAACTGGATCAATTATTGTAACTTTCTCAAAAATAATGTAAGAGTTTAATTTTCAATCGTGTCGGAAACAGTGGTTTGAGACCACTAAATTTGACAAGTGAGTTCATAAAATTTATTATTTAGTGCTTATGAGTTAATCGTGAATTTAGGAAAGCTATGAAATAGTGATTTGTGTTTTAGAAAAAAATTATTAGATTATTTAGGTTCGAAAACGAGGTATCGAGACCTTGATTTCATAAACCGAGCCGTAAATATTTTTATAAATGTTTATTGAGTATCATTGAGTTAGTGTTAAAGTTTCATTAGAAAATTTTAACGTTTTGATAGTTAATTTAGTAAAAAGACTAAATTGAAAAATGTGCAAAACTTGCAAACTAAGGAAATAGTAGAGGTGATCATGGGCCGGGCCGGGCCGGGCCGAGCCATAACAAAATTTTAGGCCCAATATCGGCCCAAAATATGGGCCTAAAAATTTATCCAAGCCCAGCCCGAAAGAAAATTGATAAACCTGAGGCTAGCCCTACCATATTAAAAATTTTCTAGCTTTTTTCATTAAATAAAAAATTTTAAAACAAATATTAAAACAAAAAAACAAATAAAAATATGTAAATTTTAAAAGTATATTTGATTAAAAATAAAATATGTATTTAATATATAATTCGGGCCGAGCTCGGGCCAAAAAAGTTTTACTCGAGGCCCGGCCCATTTTCTAAACGGGCCTCATTTTTTGCCCAAATCCATATTTCGGGCCTATATTTTTACCTGAACCCTCATATTTTGCGAGCGGGTGTCGGGCCGGGCCAAGTAGCCCAACCCATTATCACCTCTAAGAAATAGTGATTAGATAGTCCAAAAAGTAAATAAGTAGGACTTAAAGACCAATTTAGCCTAAATTATATAGGCTGGGCGGCATGGGTATAGAAATAAACAAAAAAAAAAAAAAAACAATGTGAACTAAGGACAAAATTGGAAATTTTGTAAATTAAACAAATAAAAGAATTTCTAGCAATTTCTTCACATATCTTCAGCCAAAAACAGCGATAAAAGAGCCCTTAGAGCCCCTTTTTCATATTTTTACTTCATGTGAATTCATTTCTTTATATTTTCTTGAAATTTTTATGTTTTTAAGACTTTTACAACTGGGTCCAACTATTTATTTCATTAGTTTTTGATTTCATGGGTGATTTTGAAAATTACCATTGATTAGTGCTGGATTTTTATGATGAATTAACATGGATTTGAAGCTTTAATTTTGCTATATGATGATTTTACTAAGTAATTTTGATAGATATTAATTTTAGGACCAAATTGTGAAAATGTTAAAAGGTGTTTAAATTATGAATATCAAAGGCTTTATAATAGCCTAAAATAATTATATAAAGTGGTAATTGAGAAAATTAACTCATTTGATAGGTTTCTTGGTGAGGGACTAAATTGTAAAAACTATAAAATTGGGGTAATTGTGTAATTTCAAAAATTGAAGGGTATAAAATTGTGAAGTGAATTAGAATTGAATTAGATGCTGATTAATGAATAATTTTATATGATAGATCAAGAATCCGAAGATAAACGTGAAAGGGAAATTAATAAAATAGTCCCTAAATTACTATAACTTCCACAATCTACTCCAGGTAAAGTTCATATGGTTGAAATTTCATGATTAATTGTTAATTTAGGAATGATATAATGTATTATTGCATATTTTTGTTATCGAATTATGATTAATGTAAAAATATGAAAATTGAATTGAAAGTTCAAATTAAGTGGAACGCAGGATTGAGTACGATCGTTCCATGATACAAGATGAATTGACGGATAAGACCATGGTTGGACCATGGCAATATTTAAATGTAAGACCATAGTTGGGCTATGGCATTTTAGTGAAAAAACCATAACTGGGTTATGACACCTTGAACATAAGACCATGTTTGGACCATGGTAGTATATATATGTGTGTGTTAAGACCATAGCTGGGTTATGACATCCTGAAGATAACACCATAAATAGGTTATGACACTACGAGTGTAAGACCATGGTAGGGCCATGGCAATAAATGTGTAATGACCATAGTTGGATTATGGCATCTAGAAAATGATGTACTCAAATTCGTAAGACATTCTCTAATTTGACAAAGATTGGTAAGTGTCATATGGAATTAATGTGATAGAATTTAA
The DNA here is from genome assembly GCA_025506655.1 of Gossypium rotundifolium. Lineage (NCBI taxonomy): Eukaryota > Viridiplantae > Streptophyta > Magnoliopsida > Malvales > Malvaceae > Gossypium > Gossypium rotundifolium. The sequence goes on along the minus strand of CP106734.1, from coordinate 196,330,888 downwards.
GAAGTTATTGATATTGAGCTCAATCAAGTGAACTCAACATTTGAAATTGTGAATGGCAGGAAATGTTAGTGACATGCTTGTTTAATTATTTGTTATAGTATGTTCTGTAACATTTATTTTTAAAGCCAATGAACTTACTGAGTTTCATTAAACTTACTTGTGTCATTGAATGTTTTTTGTAGATTTTCAAAAAGTTCAGAAGATCAGATCAACACATCAAGCCACACTATCCAGATTGCTTCGGCAGACTTTGTTATTTACCTTATGGTTTATATGGCATGTATAGGGTTAGACTAGAAAAGAGCTAAACTTGAAATATAATTGTGAATGATATATATATATATATATATATATATATATATATATGTGTTTGTATGCATCCATTTTGTAGTGGTATTTAGTAAATCAATGGATGGAGTTATTTTGGTAAGTCTATGTAAATGAGTTTTGTGATGTCCTATTATGTTTAAAGCAAGATCTTTGGCTTGTACTGGTTGCTTGGTTGGAATATATTAGTGTATTTCAATATTGTGTGCAGGTTGATGATAAAAAGGGGTGAGAAAAGTGGCCTTAAAATGACCTATTTTTGTCCACACGAGCAGAGACACGGGCTTGTGTCTCAAACGTGTGTGACACACTGCCATGCACATGGATGTGTAGTCTGGCCGTGTGTTCCCTGCACCTTAAAATTTTAAAACAAAATGCCTAGGTTTTTGCACACGGTCTAGCACACGGATGTGTGGTTGGCCGTGTGGCACAAGTCAGAGTTACACGGGTAAGAACATGGGCTGGGACACGGCCGTGTGAGCCACACGGTCTGGCCACATGAGCGTGTGTCTCCTGTTTCTAAGAAAATTTTTGACATTTTGCGAAAAATTCTTGAAGTATCCGGTCGAGTCGCGATTTACTTCTAATGCCTATTTGAGGCTTCGAGGGCCCATATGAATGTTTTAAGAATGAGATATGATATATATATTAAAGATTATGAAATGTTCATAATTAATCCGTAAAGTCCGGTAATGTTCCATAACCCTATTCTGACAACGAATATAGGTTAGAGATGTTACAAATAAAACCCCAATTTCTAAACATGTTCTACTCTTAATCTTTTAAAATTATTATTTCTTTGACTGTCATTTAAGAAATACAATATCTCTCTTCAAAATCGAATACTGCCATTTGTGTACTCGATGTGCCATTTTTACCTTGTTCAGTCTCTGTATATATAAAGTGAGATGACAGATAGAGTATGCTTAATTAGCTGGCCCAACCAAATCTCCTTAACATAAACCACGACCTTCCAGTCCAAATCAACAAGCTAGCTGCTGCCTTTTGCACCAGATATATGACCATAAGTCCTGCAGCTGAATATCCTTAAATTTGTTTCAATATAAAATATAATGAACATGAAGAATATGTTTATTTATGGTCCTATATAGCTCCACAGACTCTAGTTTTATCATCAGGCTTATGCTTTCAAACTTAATTATGGTTTAATCTGTAACAAAATTGCTGCTCATGTAGTCCTAATGACTGAAAAGAAATTGGCATTTGAGGAGATCCTGTCTGGGAAAGTGAAAACCTTTTCAGGGATTAGAATCTTGGTTGGTGCAAAAGCATTTAAAAAAAAAGATGATATAATTACATGCCATTTGCCTGCAGGGAGGGAGGGAGTGTTCAACATGCCGAAATGAAAAGGATGTGTCATCCACATAAAGAAAAAAAAAAAGATTTTTTTTTTCTCTCAATTTCAGTGTCTCGCCTTTCTCAAAGTCACCCCCCCCTCACTGTCTGTTCTCTTTTTTTTTAGCATATGTTAAGAATCATGTACCTTCTACTTCAACTCTTGCTTGTTCTCGTACACCACTCATTTAAGAAGCACTTTCGAAGGACTACTCGGTACAACACGTATTTTATGGGGAAAAAATGTACTACTACTACTACTTTATAGCATCATTCATAACAGTGGCATTTAGCTTGTATGCAACCATTGGCAAATGAATTAAATCATGTTTTCCTAGTTGAACAAAAGTAGCTAGATATAGATAGCTAAGCTTCTCTTGGTTTTAGATCAACAAGCAACAGTTGGCGTAGGTAGGTATTTACATATATAGCAGTCCAGTCAAGTCCCACCATGGATGGCCTATATATCAGTTATATTAAGAGAGAAAAAAAAAGGAGGTGGGGGGGGTCATGGTTGCCATTCCTTTTCTAGTAGTAAAATAAAAGATCAAGTGTTAGAAAGAGGGACAACATGATTCTAGACCATCATACTTCTCACATGGCTACTCTTTTTGGCAACCACTCCATTTTCCATTTTTCCTTCAATATCATAAATCTCTTTCTTTGTCCCCTGGCCTTATCTAAATCTCTCTCTCTCTCTATCATGCCATACTCTTTCAAGGGCTCCAAAGGCCCCTCCATTATGACCCCCTCCCAACCAAACCCATCATGGCTGTCTCTCCATATGTATGAAGCTTTATTTTTGTACCTGCTATATTTAGGACAAACTTGAAACGAGAGCATTGCAGGGCTAAGCTATATTAGGGCAAAAGCGGGTTAGGGGGTTGGCCTTTTGTCCTCCTTGTAAGCAACAACTGGCAACACAACACACAAGAAAAAAAGAAAAAGAACACATATGAATATTCTTCCTCAGCAGCAGCATTTGGCTTTGCATTTAGTAGGGTTTGGTTTTCCATGATTTGTTCAAGTATAATGTTATATTTATTCCACAACTTGCCATGAAATGTCCCCTTCACCATCAGTCTAAACCTCCTTCTCACATGATACATTATATGTACTCCAACTTTTCTAGTATTATCACTATTGCTTTCAAGTTTTCTAGAGCATAGCCGGCATGTCAGGCTTCCATTACAAGTTGGGTCCACTTTAAAATGGGATGACTATAAATATATATAAATATATATATATATATATATCAGCTGGTATACGTTCATCAAACAGAAGCATGCAAACATGTGCTAGTGTTGTGTGTTTATCATGGTATTTATTTTGGGTGCAACTTGGATTTAGAATAAAGAATATATTGTTAACTCAAAAAAGGTGATACAGCTAGGGGATATGTAGAGCATGTATGATATATGCTCTTTAGTTAGGTCGAATTAATGGAAGGTATGTATTGGAATCTTGTTGCTGATCTTGTGGGCGACACAACAATCAATGTTTGAGGGATGATATTTATATATATATATTAGGGACCAGTTTAGGTTTAGGGTGTCCCTGAAAGCAATAGAACTCAGGGTCTTTTGTATAACTTTGGACCTGAGTAATGTTATATTTAGGACTCATTTTACACTATTGGTATCATCCTAAAAACCATTAAATAGTCTCACGTTGAGAGACGACAATTTTATTTTACTCTCATCCATATCTAATATCTCCTACAATTCAATTTAGCTTTAATGATTAATTAAAATTTTGAAGGAAAAAAAGCATTGAAACTTGTAATTAATTGCTTTTCAGAATTTGTTCAAACTGTTAAGCTTCATTTTTTGGGGGTCGGGATTTATTCTATACTTTTTTTGAAATTAAAATAAAATTTCAGCATTACATTTGCTTATATTTTTACAGTTTTAATTTTTTCAGAGTTAAACTATAATTTTACCATATATTAATTTATAAACTTATAAAATTTATGAGATATTTTTTTTTTAATTTAAGAGTGCCAGGGCCCTTGCGTAGCCCTCTCCCTTCACCCGAAGTTTCATTGTTTTATTAAATTACCTGAGAATAAATAGAGCCATTGAATCTAGTTCTCGAAAAACAACCATTAAAAATAAAAAGAAAAATTAACAACAATACTATTCTGGTCCAAAGTTATGGAAAGACCTAAATTTTTAAAAATCAAAGTTACGAAGGCGCAAATACCAAAATTTGCAATAATGGGTTAAAGTTGATGGCCTTATAGTCGACCAAAATGACCCAACTTGGACGGCAAAGTCTGCTCCCACATCGAGCCATGAACAAACTGTTTAAGCTTGAAGTAGGCCAAGCCCATTTTCCAGTTTATTTCTCCCAAAAAGATGGCATCTGGCATTGATTGAGCCCATCATTTATTAAAGACAAAATGATCAAATATCACTTTCATCAAGCATTTTATGGATTGTTAAAAGTTCTGAGAACTTATGGATTCTTTTCATTTCTTACCTAATAACAAAAGAAATTAAAGATTATGCCAGAAGTGTCATACTTCTGCAAATATGTCATAATTTATATTTGAAAGCCACTTTTACTGATAAACTTGTATCAAAGTATTGATTTCGAGATTTATTGGGTTTTAAACTAAAATAATTGAAGTTGAACTTTTTCTCAAATCCCACAATTTCTAATCTATGCGGTGGTGTCTGTGAAAATTATTTGATTATAATTACAATTTCATAAAGAGAAATTAATATTTATTTTTTATACATTTTCATTAATTTTGAAATGACAGAGAGCAGTGGTTTAAAAAGTACATAAACAGTAGAATCAACTTTATTATACCATCTTTAAGCTACTGGGGTCACAGTCTGGTGCAGACGACTTTGAAAAGGGCTCTGCCACTGCCATAAAACTAAGATTATGGGAAGGGTGATTTAATTTAATAAAAGATATTTTATTTCCACTTTTCTGAAATTACAACCAAAATTTATTTGAACCAAACTGTAAATAAAATTAAAAAACTGGGTGAAAATTTTATATTTTAACCTTCAAAAATGGAAATTGTAGAATTAAATTCTGATATGTTCTTTTTCCTGCTTTCGGCAGCATTACGGAGAGAGAGGGAGAGTTGATAATCTCGAAACCCGAAATAAAAAAGAAAGGAAAGGATGAGGGAAAGGACAGAAGTGAGGAGATAGTGGAAGTAACAGAGAGAATAAAGAAGTAAATATAGAAAGATGTGCGCTTGATTACATTACATGACTGGTGGGTGAGCTTGAGAGAGAATGAGAGATGTACTTTAAGGGGATACAGTGACATACCATTTGTGGAGTGTTCAGAAAAGGAAAGGGAGGGGGGGGGGGAGAAGCTGTACGACCGGCCATAGGTAGGTATAGCTATGGCTATACAGACATATAGATGGTAAATATTTTTGAGAGGGGTGATTGAGGCACAGCTAGGAAATTCTTGGGTTTTTTACAGACATAGATTAAAAAAAAAAAAATATACGAAAATGGTATGCCAATTAGATTATTTATCGAAGTGGTATGCCCAGGGTGGTCACGCCACTCTCATAGGCGGCACCACCCTGGAACATTGTCATGAAACGATATGAACAATTATAATGAATAGGTAAAAAGTAAAAGCACGAGGAGAATATTGGAACAATGGTATGGCAGAGGCGGCACCAGGCCTGGACAATGGCCTGCCATAGGCGGCACCAGGCCTGGACACTCCCATCCCATAGGCGGCACCTGCTCTCTTCTCGTCCTTAAAATGGTCCCCCCCCCTTCCCTCCCACCGGAAACTTGAAGCAGCAGCAACAATTAGGCGAAGAAACAATAGCAGCAAGAAGAAAAAGAAGAGGAAGAAGAAAAAGAGAGAGAGAAAGAAGAATAAGAAATAAGGAGGAAGAAAGAAGAAAGGGAGGAGATCACGGGGGAGGAAAAAAAATTAGTGAAATTTAGGTATTAAATTTTTTAAATTGTTTGTGTTATTTTTATGTTATTATTTTATTTTATTATATATTAATTTTTATTACTTATTATATTGTTGTTAGTTATTTTAAGTTTAGTTTAATTTATATCCTAAATATTGTTAGTTAGGATTAGTAAGTTAAGTGGTAATTAATTTAGTTAGTTAGTAACTAATTAGTTATATTATGGTAGGTAGTTTGAAACCCTAAAAAATTATTTTGGTTAGTTAGTTATATATATTAATATGTTAGTTTTAACTCTAACATTATTTTAGTTAGTATATTATTATTAGTTAATCCTTAATAATTAATTTATAGTTATTATATATATATAAAAGCATTACTATTATTTTTAGGTTAGTATTATTGATTATTTTATTTAGTAATATAATATTATTATTTATAGTAAAAATATTATAATTATTGTTAGTATAAAAGAACATAAAAATAATACATGAAACATTATGTATTAAAATAAATAATATAAAATATGAAAATGTAAATAATATAGATTATAATTATTGTTAGTATATTAAAATGTTAGTTAAAAACCCTATAATAGTAATATATTGGTAGTAGTATAATTAAAATATCATAATCAATTAATATTTTATTAAATATGTAACTAGTTAGTATATTGTTGTTAGTATGTTGATATGTTAGTTAAAACCCGAAAATCATATATTGACTATGTTAGTATATTAATATTTTAGTTAGTATTAGTAAATATTGTTAGTAAGGAACCCTAAATATTAAAATAATAAAAAATGATAAAGTGATTAGATGTAAAGATAAATGTTGTTCATGTACAAAATGATAATTCAATAGTGTGAGCTTAAGAATGAAAAAATAGCATATTCATATTCAAACATTAAGTTTTTATTTAAGAATAGTATATCTTGATAAAAAATTTTCGAGCAATTTTGTTTATTTTTAACAGATTAAATATTGAAGATGGATGATCGGTTTTCAGATGCGTTTATTTCGATGGAATCATCTTGACAACAACCGTTGGATGCATATTTGAATGTCGGCAACAAATAGCAATGAGATTTAATAAAATGTCTCATTGGATGATATGAAGCGAAGGATAAACGCAAAAATTGTTAGGCGGTGTGAGAACGATCTCGAGAATTTTCTACAAGTTTCGGTTTCGCAAATCCGATCAAATTCACGAAATGGAACTTGTAGATGACGAAGACGTGGAGACAATGATCAGTCTTTATTGTGGGAACGGGAGTAGCAGAATGTAATGCACCGATCCACTTATTTGCTGAGTTAACCGGTATTGAGCCAAATGAAGACAGCAATGTATATGGAGAAGAACATGAAACTCAAGAACCGTCCATGGTGCGTCCAATATCGCATGTTGATGCCGAATCGAATATACGTGGGATCGATATCGATCTGAATATTACACCGATATTGATGTGGTTGGTGATGATGGACATGATAGTAGTGATCATTGCGGGGATGAGGTCGATAGTGACAGTGATCCGGATATGGATGATATACCGATGATATTGACGATGAAGACATGAATGACGATGTAAACATTAGCGTCGTCCGATCGGGAACCGGTGGGATGTATTGCGATACACAATAATCTGGGCCACACATGTCGCTTCATAGACCCCGTCTGATAGCGTATGGTTGAGTTTCCGAGTACCCGAAATATATCTCGCTCACCGACCGTAGTAAATTCGATCATGAGGGTTATTCGTGAGGCGGAGATTTAGAAGTAAAGAAGAGTGCGTGTCTGCTATTAAGCGGTATAGCATGGATATATCGATGGATTACAAAGTCATGACGTCTAAATCGACGGTTTATATTATGAGTGTTGGAAGGTAGCGGAAGGTTGTAATTGGCGGATCTGAGCGCATTCATACAAAATTCGCAGATGTGGGAGATAAGAAAATTGGTTGGGCCTCACACATGCAGTTGAGCGGTATGATGAAGATCATCGAAAACTTGATTCCAAAACTATATGTATGTATTATGCCAATGGTGAAGGACGCGCCGACTATTAAAGTTTCGGTATTGATTCTTTGAAATAGAACACGATTCGATATAGAGTATCATATCGAAGGCGTGGATAGCTAAACAGATGGCAATGGAACAATTGTATGGGGACTACGATTCTTCGTACAACGAGCTGAGGATGGATAGTACGCAATGCGTGAGTATATACCGAAGCGTGATTGAGTTACGAACCACGACCTTTTACGGCCCAAATAACCAATTACGGTAGGAAAAAGAATTTTTCATCGGATGTTACGGACGTTTGATCCATGTGTGCGGGATTTCCACACGCAAGCCATTTGTGCGGTGGATGGGACATGGCTATCTGGAAAATATACAGATCTTACTTATTGCGGTTGCTCAAGATGGCAACGAACGCGTGCTCCCAATAAGCGTTTGCAATAGTAGATAAGGAGAATATGGAATCTTGGGAATTCTTCCTTACCAACCTGCGGAGGTATGTTATTAGCAACGATAATATTTGCATCATCTCCGATAGAGGGAAAGGACTAATTGCCGCAATTAAGCGTTCCGGTGTGCCATGGAGATCCGTTTACTGCATCCGTCACATTGCGGCTAACTTTCTTCGAGAGTATAAGAATCCAAAGCGGAAAAGAAAAGTGGTGAAAATAGGTAAATGATAACCTTATATTTTCAATATAAGTTTAATATTTTTAGTTATTGATTACCCTAACTTACATTTTTAAAACATGTACAGTGACGAGTTAGAAACCACATATTTTCACCAAATGATGACTCAACTTGAGAGTGACATGGAAGGTCAAGCGAACAAATCTTTTCGGAGTGGTTGGGTACAATGGAGCCGTGGCAATGGGCTCAAAGTTTTGACGAGGGCTTTCGTTATGGTCAAATGACCACAAACTTGGTGGAGGGGTCAACAACGTGTTGTTGAAAACACGACATCTACCGATTTCATCTGTCTTCTGGCTACATTCTGGTTGGCAACCTTGATGCCAAGAATGGGTGAACAACAAGTCAACCGGATGGATCGGGACACGTGTTTGTGGAAGATGTCGAGGATGCATTGATTGCAAATCGCCGGATTGCGAGGTCGATGGTTGTAGAAATATATTCAAGACAAATGGAAACTTTTCGAGTTATGGAGTCTATCGGTCGTCGACGGTTTGCCACCTAGGTCTTATGGAGTCAATCTTGGAGTAAGCGGTCACGAATCGAGGAGGTTCCAAACACTTCATTATCCGTGTGCACATGTTGTGGCGGCGTGTGCTAAAGCGAACCTTAGTGTTGAACATTTTGTCGATGATGTGTACGCTAGAGCGTACATTGCGTGTATGGGAAAATGAGTTCCACATTCGCCTGAGCAATTGTACTACATGGGAGGTGCCTCGAACGACTTTTGAGCTTGTCCTGACGAGCGCCACGCGAGAATCAGAGAGGTCGTCGCAATCATCTAGAATCCGTAATGAAATGGACTTTGGGAGAAATCCAAATGATAGTACTGTGGAATATGCGAGTTAGGTGGTCATAATCAAGTAAATGCCCGCAATGAAACTATCATGTTGGACAATCGTCATGACTGACGGAATTGAGCTTATTCGAGTAACATGTTTTGTATTCGATTTTGGTGATTTTGTGGAAGATTAACATGTATGTATTTTTATGAATATAGTAATCTATGGATTTGTATGCAAAATAAATTTCATTCGTACCACAAACGGACAATTAATATAACATACATTGCCAATTCAAATCTAATCAATATAACTAATACACATCGTTAATTTTAAACAACCTAATCGAACTCACTTAAATACCAATTGTACCATTTAACATTTTGAATAGCAAAATTAACTAATCATAGTGACCATATACATGATCAAAAATCAAAATGAAATATTCGGCGTGGTCAAATCTTGTTACGAAATGTTGCAGTTCCAAATAATCAATTTAAATGTATACAAATAAATTACAAACATTATAATAATTGTAAATACAAAATACAATAAAATTAAAATCACAAGAAACACCTAAAAGCGATGGTTCGATGGTGTAGTCCTTGGTGTGTATACTGCGGTGCTCGGCGTTCACGTCGTGGGTGCCGTGGCGTCCATCATCATCTTGGTCTCGGTGGGGTCCGGTGGAGGTGTGCTAAACATGGCGAGAAAAATCATATGGCTCGAAGGGTGTAGATGAACTCGAGCGAAGCGATTCTACGATGCGATGGATCTGCGGTGTATCGATCCAAATATGTCAACCCGTCTTGGTATCCACCTCCGACGAGCGGCATATATGGATGATATGAATGTGACTCGAATGTGAATGTGATTCCTCGGGCTCGGGCCTCGGCTCTGCTCGGGATTAGGATCGCATGACTACCTCCGCCTCCATATCGGGCCCGGCTCGGCTCGGGATTAGGATCCAGACTACCTCGCCTCCATATCGGCCACGCCTCATATGCCCCATCTCATTTTGCATGCAGACGGGGACTACGATCGGCGCCTCCCGATAAATATGGCTTCCCCATACTAGAGTACCATTGTATGTACTCTAATGGAGGTTGAAGATCGGAAGCCATATCCATCCGGGGTATTCGAGAAACGCGAGCATTCCACACCGCAATAAATTCCTGGTGCCTAACCCCCCAATCCCAGTCCTGTTTCCCTCTCTTATTTTTGCCATGAACCTTTCCCACTTTGCATGGCGGATCCGGGATATATTGGATGCAACCAAATTGGCGCAACACTCGGTCCCCGTGATACCACTCGACTACATTGAAACAGAGAATTGGTGCGTTAGTGCACCATATATACGAGTGAATATACGAGGACGGGGGTATAACAGCTGCAATTTCCGGTCTACGGTATGGCATCCATATAAACTGCACGATTAATAAATTGTTAAAATTAAACACAGTGTGCGTAAGATATACAAACTACTACGTAACTAATATTGGAATCGCTTACCCCTTCCCCGGCATATTGTTCAATCATAAACCGGTATATCGGGACAGTGTACGACCTCCCGATACCCGGATAATTACTCCACCTACAAAAAAAATTAAGTCAAATAGTATCGATATAAAGAAATTTAAATTAAAAACAAGTTATATTTTATCACCTGTTCACTAACGGATATACGTATGGTTGGTGGGTAACTGATGCCAAAAATGGCATCCGATACAGAGCCCATGACTGCAATAGTATTAGACATCCGCCTATATCTCATACTTGGATCGTGCGTCAAACAAAGCTCACGGTACAACATCGCGAGGGCTGCGGAACCCCAACTATCTGACGAGTATTCCTCATATCGCCTAATAGGGTAGGTCGAATATGAACCCTATTATTATTTGAATTGGGCATCAAGACACCCCTATGACGTGCATAATGTACGCTCGACTAGCGCACATCAACTCGACTGCAGTGGGATCAGCTGATAACTGTTCATATCTCCCTCTCAGCCATGTCAATTTCAACTCTGTAAAATTTTTTCCTTCATCGCCGTACGAGTTCCCTAGTAGGCTCTGACAAAGCGTATGTGGGTCATCTATCGCACTGAAGCCCGTAACGGGTCTCCCGTCAATTGGGAGCCCAAGTTGCAACGCAACATCCTCCAGAGTGACTGTGCACTCTCCACACGGGAAATGGAAAGTATGGGTCTCCGGACGCCAACGCTCGACTAGTGCGGATATGATATCATACCGCAAGTCAAACGTCCGGATAATTGCTGCTGACCCAAATCCAGCTTGCTCAATATACGGCATCAATCGTTCATCCGGGGGATTCCTTAAGCCATTCACCCGGCCCCTTAATACAGTATGAGTCTGACGGTGTTAAATCATAAAAAAATTAGATATGATTAATAACATAATTTATTATGTTGCTGTTTTGTTAATACAACCTGCGATAAATAAATAACAATACATTACCATTTTATTAGCAGCGTCAGATATGTGAGGATTTTCACTAATCAATGAAGCCATTTCTGTCTCAAATAAATTTTTACCTACATAAAAATAATAAATCTTTATTAAATTAGTGACAAATAATATACCTCAAATAATCATATTCACACATAATAATAATATTAACTAAAATAATATTTACGGTTTCATAAAAATAATATTAGATAAAGTAATAATAATAATAATAATTTTAGAATTCCTTAATAATAATATTACGATACGTATACCTCTTTCTAATAAAATCGGTTATCACGTAATAATTTAGTACATAATTATTATATAATACGAGCATTTGTTCGTTTTATTTTACATATTACGACCCTGTTCATTTTATTATAATAATTATATATTACGAGCATTTGTTCGTGTTAATTTATATTATTTGGTACATAATGATTCAAATATAGGGTTTTACTATTTATTTTATATAAATTTAGTAAAACCTCTTATTAAACACTATGTTAGTTCGTATTTCCTAAGTGTTCAAATTCTATAACTTTCAATAAAATATTATTAGATTTAGTAAAACCACTTATTTTCACTATTTACTTGTATTTTCCTTTTTCTCATAATACTAACAATAATTATAATATATATGTATTATTTTAATGTTATTTATTTTAATACATAATGTTTCAAATATGTATTATTTTAATGTTATTTTATACTAACAATAATTATAATATTTTTTACTAGAAATAATAATATAATACTAAATAAAATAACATTTACCATTTTACTAACAATAATACTACACTAACAATAATCTAAGTATAAATTAATCATTAAGGATTAATTAATAATCATATACTACCTAAAATTATGTTAGAGTTAAAACTAACATATTAATATATATATATATATATATATTTATTTATTTATATATATATATATATATATATATATATTTATACATACTTTACTAACTAGTTAAATTTTTTATTACGCTGGTTATATTATGTTTTTAAAAGTTAACATAAATTTTATTATATTAGTTAAAAATATTAAAGCGTGTGTTTTGCCATTTTGACTTTTGACCATACTTTTCATATTAAAATATATTTTCTTAAAATCACATGTTAAGTTAAATAAATATTGTAATAGTATGATTACCCTTTTAAAGGATATTTAATGTTGTTTTTTAAAAATTATTTTTAAAATAGTATTTAAAAATGAGTATGTTTAAACATTAAAATACTTAGAAATATTTTATCTTTTTAAATTTTATATTCTAATATTAGAAAAAGCTAAACTACATCTTGGCCATGCATAACGTTTAATTTAATTCAAAACAATAAATTAACAAAATTATTAAAATAACTTGTAAGAGAAACTATTTTTGAAATATTATGTTTAAATTTTATTTATTTCAAATTTCTAACTATAACTTACTAACTAACTAACTAACTAAATTAATTAACCTACTAATCCTAACTAAAATACTTATTCTTATAATATAAACTATTAAACTAAACTATACTTAAATTAACTAACAACAAATAAATAATAAAATAATTAATCAAAACACAACATAAACAATTTTAAAAATAATAATACCTAATTTGCACTAAAAAATTTTTTCTTCCCGTTATCTCCTCCCTTTCTTCTTCTTCCTCCCTATTTCTTCTTCCTTTCCTTTCTTTTTTCTCTTTCGGTGGCCCCTTTCTTCTTCCTCTTCCTCTTTTTCTTCTTCCTCTTCTTCTTCTTCTTACTGCTACTAGCTCTTCTTCTCCAAAGAAACTGCTGCTTTGCTTTGGGTTCCTTCACTTTTGCCTTGCCTGCTTCCCTTCAGCTTTTACTGTTCTTGCCAGGGTGGTGCCGCCTATGAGAGTGGCGTGACCACCTGGGCATACCACTCGGAAATTCTTCTTCTATACTTTCTTTTTTAAGGGTGAGAGAGACATCATCCTTTTTCAAGCTGCTGAGCTTGACTCAGACCTGAGCCTCAGCCTGATCTTTCCTTTTCTTTCTGAACAACACACCATCGTCGTACTGCATTATCAAAAAGAAGCAAAGTAATGTACATTGTGGCGTGACTGTGAGCCTGTGACCAAGAGAAACTCAGAATCGGGTTCTAGTAAAACAATACATCTTATAAATTATAACCACAATGTATGACCCCATCTTCTTCGGTTTATTACATGATCCAAATTTTGATATTTACTTAAAAATAAATAAAACAAATTTCATAATAAAGTCTCATTCTTTTCATTTTATCATTTTAAATACTGACACTGTTATTTTATTATTTTGTCCATTAAAAAATAGTATAAGTAAATAATAATTCTATTTTTTCTTTCGGTCTTTTTTGACAGAGTATTTTCTTTCAACTGAAAATATTTTTACAATTAAAAATATTTTTTTCATTACCAACAAAATTAATGTTACTATATTTCAATAAAATATATATTAAGCTTCCTTTATTCTTTCATTTCATTTAGGAAAGCTCTAACATTTTAAATATTTATCATATATTTACAGCGGGCCCGCAAATATTTAATATAAATTTTAAAATTCAATGCAGCCCAAACTTGAGATATTTATATAAATTTAAAACAATAATTATTTATTTTATATGATTTTATCGATTTATTGTTATATTTATAGCTGTTTACATTTATTCAAATTTTATTTTAATCCAAAATGACCAGAGATCTCAACAGCGGGTGATTATTTTATTACATATATGTCCTTTTGATCGTTACTGCAATTACTCCTTTTTAAGTTTCTGATTAATCATAATTAAGTAATACTTTTAAATAAAAATAATAATATAATACTTTTTTTATTTTAAGACGCTCTGAATCTTTCAGCGGCATGCTTTTGTCATCTAATGCTGTTTCTCACGAGCCAATCAGTCTTTTTTTTATTCCCCTTTAATACCTTATTTTGAATTTCAAACATCATTTCAAAGCGGTTAAAATTTAATATTATTTCATGTTATATGTATAAATTGTGAATCTAGTCCTCATTTTTTATTTTTTTTTCAAATTTTCAAATTTTAGTTGTGATCCAGTGGGTAATTATTAATTTTTTTGAAGTTAAATTTTAGTATTTCCATAAAGGTAAATTTAAAGTATATGCCAGTTTTGAAAAAATAATTATGTTTTAGGTCAATTTTTGTGATATTTAGGGAAATAAGTAAATGGTGATTTACATGACAAAAATTATTTTTTAAAAATTATCTGTGCCGTTGGGCCGAATATATACAACAATTCAGTGGGTGTCGGTTGCAAGGAGGATTTCTTAATAGTTGGGGTTCCGATTTCTCGTTTTCTTCATCTTCATCTTCTCGTTTCTTCGTGCTTGATTGCCATGTTGTCATAGGTTGTCATTGTATATCGCCCGTTCAAGTAATAAGTGGTTGCAAAGATAAGCCACATTGGTAAAACAATGACACAAGGGTGTTTGTGACACTACCGACGGATAAGTGTATGGTGTCATATAACCCAATTGCGGATAAAATGTTAGAATTTTCAGATATGGAGGATACATCGGTGTTGTTGGTGGCATTGGCGCTTCAAATGAGGATGGAAGTGGTGCAAAAAAATATACCTATAGAATATGTTGACACATGGTACGATGGTGCATAATTTAGTGATTGTGTACAAAAACTAGGTTAGTGAAAGCACCAGAATAATATGAACCATACTAACCGGAAGGTGGTGCAACCACCGGTGCCATGTGTGGAGTTGGAGTTGATGATGACTCCATCGAGGCATGTACTCGACCTAGGATTCATGCGAGGTCGTCTTGGCCTTCTATGACAATCTTGTCTAATTCTTTCCTCCCCTGACAATAGATATGGCTTACCATGATGTCTAAACCATGTCATGTAATTCAGAGAGGTCGCCAATTCCAATATGAGTATTGGTTTGCGCATAGGTATGAAATCATACATATGCTCCCAAATGTAGAGATACTTGTTGTGGCATTTCACCCAATCTTTGTCGGTTCTTTCTCCGCAAGTCAACCTTATGCAATTATTCGATATTCTGGGGTAACGACAGAATACTTTGTGTAAATCCGAACTGGCGCATCACTCAATCAGATTTGTAAATCTCCACCATCACGAAAACTAACAATGACACATTGATGTGCCAAATATTGCGATTGGTAAAAAATTCAGTCGGGATGTATTCTTAAATTCTCGGATTAGCGTACGATATCTATTCAATCTATAGTACAAATTTATAAATTTTATTATCTACCTAATATTAAATTTCAAATATTTATACGAATATTATATAATTTAATAATTCAAAAACTAACATCGGCTTCGATTGTTGATCTAATAGTAGTCGGATATCTTCGAGCTCGTCCACTATACCCACATGACTCACCTCATTGTTCTGCCTATTCAAATAACATGTTATTTCAAAAATAAAATAATTGAAAAAATATTATGATAACTATATTATCAAATGAATTTTACTTTATTACGAGTGGAAATAATAAGGGGCGTTTACTCGATGACATAAAAATGGTAGCCGATACCATGCCCATGATTGCAGAAGGAGTATGCAACTACCAATTTTAATTTTTGTAGTTGCATCGCTTGGCACATTTCTCGACACAATGTGGTCAACACAACTAATCCTCAACTAAGTCGCCCCACTTCTTTCAAGTCGACGAGTTGTAATAGCCGCCTTAAATGTACAATATCAGGCATTAGAAGATTCTCGATTAACCTCAGGATGACTACTCGGGCATATTATTCTCTTTCAATGACACTCGCGGAGTTGTCAATTTAATTGATATTGTCTTCCTACTATTTCATCTCTATCCAGGTACCAAAAAATTTGTCTGGTACCTTGCCTAATAGTTGCTCGCAAATCGCACTCCAATTGCCAACGACCACTACCCCTGTAACGATTGGCCCATCCACTGATAAACTGAGTTGTAAAGCTAAGCCCTAAAGTGTTATTGTACAATCACCGCACGAAATATGGAATGTATGTGTCTCGAGTCTCCATCTTTCCACTAAAGCGCTGATAAGTGTGGGATTCAATTTAGTCCATCGAGCACACGAGACATGTGTAAGAATCTAGCCTCTTGCATTTGTTATTCAATAACATGTGGTGCCTTTGCAGTTAAATTGTGTATGTACGTTTCTAAAATCCAATATTCAGCTTGATTATATAAAACATTAAAAAATATAGAATTAATAACGTTAACAAATTAATAATGAATTTAATTAAAATTAAAAAAAAAAATTTCTTACCATTTGTAGTTGGACGTCGAGAATGTGCTTGTCATCAAAACAAATAAGCGAAATTGTCATTATAAAAATCAATTAAAAATGAAGAAATTACAAAATAGAAAATTAAAGCAACAGTTGAGAGAAATTGAATGAAAATTTGAGAACTAGAAAGTTGAGAGAATTAGGAGAATGAGATTTGAATGCAAAAGGAGGAAAATGGTTTAGGTTTATATAGCAAATAAACTAGCCATTGGAAAACTTTTTGCTGTTGGATTTTTACCATTGGGAAAAGTTACCTTTGGATAAAAACTTTTCCAATAGAATGCGTTTTCAGGCTATTTTACTAAACTAATCTAAAAATATTTAATATTTATAAAAATGATTCAAGTTTAAAAATAATCACTAAAATAACTTGAAATAAACAGTGAAAAAGAGTTTTGGCCTGTTAATGGCCGACACAACTTAGATATTTTAGACCAATGATTTCTTGATTATTGTGTCAAATTTTAAAATATTAAATTTTTTGTTCTGGCATGTCAATGGCCGGTACCAGAGTATTTTTTTAAACCGTATCATTCCGGTATAAAAAATGGAAAAAAAAAATCATATTAGTGGTGCCGGCCATTGATGCTAGCACCAAAATTTTTTTTTGTATTAGTGGTGCCGGCTATTGATGAATGCAAACAAAAAAAAAAAATTAGATAGTGGTGCTTGCCATTAATGAGCCAAGACTCAAATTTTTTTTCAGATAGTGGTCTTTGGCCATTGTGCCAAAGACCCAAAATAATTTTTTTCTTTGTTTTTTATTTTTTATATTAGTATGATACGATTTAAAAAAAATACTGAGTCTTACCATTGTGAAAGTCGAACAAAAAATTAATTTTTTAAAGTCTAACACAATAATCTAGTAATCATGGGTCTAAAATACCAGGTGATATCGGCCATTGATAGGCTAAAACCCTTTTTCACTGTTTATTTTAGGTTATTTTAGTGATTGTTTTTAAACCTAAATTATTTTTGTAAATATTAAATTTTTTGGGTTAATTTAGTAAAATAGCCCGTTTTCATCTGAGTTGGTAGGAAAATGCGTCGAGCAAGACGCATATTTTGTTTGTCTTGGATTATTTTTATAAATATCCAAAAATTTGATCTAAAACCCTAATTATTTCCTAAAACATGAATTTAATGATTATTATTTTAAAATTAAAAGGTATGAAAATAAATAACATAAAATTGCATAACTTAGAATATTAAAAGTAACCAAATTAGAATAAAATAAATAAATGAATTTCACTTATCAAAGTTTCCAATTTTTTTTTTTTCTTTCTTTCTTTCTCAAATATGGACGTTCCTTTAAAAACCATAGTTAAATGGTATTCACCACTTTTTGCAACATGGAAAAAGTTCCTATAATTGTGAGCTTTATCAGCTTTTCTAGTTTGTTAGCTTTCGTATAAAATAAAAAATGGGGCATTTTCAGATTTCACTTTTAAATTAAAACCCTCTTTTGAACTCTCTTTTTACAATCTTACTCTCAGAGTTGCAGTGCCTGGAAAAAAATGGGGAGAGCTTCAAGGTGGCTGAAGAGCTTGTTTGGGATAAAGAACAGTAAAAACAGCTTCAATCCCAGAGACCGGAAAGACAAGAAGATCTGCGGCGTTGAACATTCAGTGGGACATTCAAGCATTTCCCCAGAAAAGGTTGCGTGGTTAAGATCGTGCTATAATGAAACAGAGAGGGAGCAGAACAAGCACGCCATTGCTGTGGCTGCCGCCACTGCTGCTGCGGCGGATGCAGCAGTAGCCGCCGCGCAGGCTGCAGTGGCGGTGGTGAGACTGACTAGTCATGGTAGAGGGTCCATGTTTGGCGGTGTACATGAGAAGTGGGCTGCTGTCAAGATTCAAACAGTTTTTAGAGGTTATCTGGTAAGTAAGGAGAGTTTTTATTTCTTAATTTATTTAAACTTGAGTCAAATTCATAGCTTTCATTTTTTTTTAATCATGAAATTTTGGGTTGAAAACAGGCTCGAAAAGCATTACGAGCTTTGAAAGGATTGGTGAAAATACAGGCACTTGTTAGAGGATATTTAGTGAGGAAACAAGCTTCAGCTACATTTCATAGCATGCAGGCATTGATGAGAGCACAAGCTACAATTAAATCCCAGAAAGCTCGTGCAATCATTAACAATGACGCTATTAGATTTGACATCCGAGCACGAAAATCCATGGTAAAATATTCCCCTTTTAATTCGGCTACTTCCATTTTCTTTTGATTTCCATAATTGATTCAAAAACCCATCTTGTAGGAGAGATTTGATGATACAAGAAGTGAACACACCGTTTCGATCCATAGCAGACGATTATCGGCTTCTCTCGACATCGATGAAAGTCCCAAAATTGTGGAAGTCGATACAGGCATCAAGCCTAAAGCAAGATCTCGAAGAACCAACACCAGCATATCAGATTTCATAGATGACCATACCTACCAAACACTTCCTTCACCACTTCCGTGTCGATGTCCAGCCCGATTATCAATACCAGATAGTCGGCATTATCAGGACATTGATTGGGGATTTAGTGGAGATGAGTGCAGGTTCTCCACAGCTCACAGTACGCCTCGGTTCATCAATTCTTGCGCTCCGGCTACACCGGCCAAGAGTGTGTCGGGTCACAACTTTTTCAGACCCTGTGGGGATTCTCCTAATTATATGGCTAATACACAATCATTCAAGGCTAAATTGAGGTCGCATAGTGCTCCAAAACAAAGACCGGAACCAGGCCCCAAAAAGCGGCTTTCCCTCAATGAAATGATGGAATCCAGAAGTAGTTTAAGTGGGGTAAAGATGCAGAGATCATGTTCACGAGCTCAAGAAGCTATTCATTTCAAGAATGCAGTAATGGGGAAGCTTGATAGGTCCTTAGAATTTGGTGAAGATTCTGAGAGAAACCATTTGCAGATTAGAAGGTGGTGATTATGAAAAAAACGAAACAAGATATTTAGAAGAAAAAAAAAATGTGTAGAATTTACATTCAAAATGTCAATGTTATATGTGAAGGAATTTTGCCTTCTTTTCCTGTCGAATCTCAGTTCTGTTCTTTTTTTTTTTTTTTTTTGTAAACAAATAAAATGATTTGGGTTTTGATGTACTAAGTTGATTGTCGGAGGTAATGATTTTTTTGGTTAAAATATGAAATAACGTCCTATACTCTGGATAATTTTAGAATTTAGTCCTACTTTTCAGGTCTAAATGTTAACACTCTTAAAATTATTTTATCAAATTTAGGTTCATTATAGTATTATTTTTTAGTTATATTACTATCAAGGAAGGTTTTTACTATTATTTTAAAATATTACATTAACAATTTTAACTAAGAAAATTAATAATGCTAAAAATTAAACTTGAAATTTGAAATTAACAAAATAAAAGATAAAATTTAAAAATAAAAATAAAAGACTAAATTTTAAATTTATTAATAATAAAAGGAGGAATGGCATATTTCAACATTATTATTTTTAAAAATTTAGTCGAATGGCTGATTGATTTGATGTAAGGGTGTTTTTATTTTAAAATATTTTCTTGAATCTAATGATACGTAGAATATTAATGTGGAAAAAACAAGGGCATGGATGGCAGTTTGAAAAAAAAATTCAAAAGTTAGAATGATTTTTAAAATAAAAATATTGGTGGTATTGTTGATTTCAAATTGAAAAAAATGGGTATTTGCAGTACAAGATTGGCTCCTTCCTTTCTTATATTTTCATTTTGGAATTATGTGTAAGAATGCAACTCTATTTTGCTCTTGCTTTTTGTTTGCTTATGATATATGAGATAGTTTGGATTCCCTTTCATTGCTGATTTTATGGCAGTCCACTCTCCTTTTATAGATATTTAAATTTCCAATATCTTGATTTGGGTTCTTCATTATTTAGACGTAGATATATAATTTTATTATGTGTAATTCTTGTTTGGTTATTTTTACTTCTTGTATTAATTTAATTTATAATTATAAATTTAAAAAAATTAATTAATTTTTAAGAACAAAATATACTAAACTTTTATATGAATATATATATAGTAAATTCCAATTTGCAAGCATCTACAAAACTTCTATTTTTTCTTACATGAAATAAATATTGTAAAAGGAAAATGGGAAATGACATTAATGCACCATTTTCCCCATTTATAACAGTATTCAATATTTATCCTCTGTTTTTTTTTTTGGGCATTGCCAGTTCATAATAATTACTCTGTTACTATAGTACCAAGTTTAATTAACTGAAAAAGTACTTCAATCAATGTGTTGAAAGATTTATCAATGCTGGATTTTAATAATTAAAAGCAATAATTGTCCTCAGGAGTCAATCATATAATAAAATTAAGAAGCAAGTAAAAGTCAAGCTAAAATGGTTTAAACTATCCAACCACTGTTTTACACGTGGCCAAGCTTGATTAAAAAAAATACCCCTAAATTATCCCAGAAAATTAACACTATTAGAATTGAAAAGAAAAAAAATATGTAATAAAAAAAAGTAAAAGGTTTAAAAAAAAAATTTACCGACTCATTTAAGTATATAACTACTTCCTCATTCAACAAAAAAATGTTAACGTAGCTCAATCACTAATTGCCACATAAACAATATCTCATAATTACTCATATCAAATAATTCCTTCACCCACCCCGTACCTCTCCCCCTCTCCTCTCCCTCCCTCTCCCTCCCCCCCCATCATCCTTCCTCTGAAAATCTGAAAACAATCCCATGCAAACAAAAAAACCAAACACATTATAAAAAAATCCAAAGACATAATAGTGTGAAACAAACATTGATTCTACCGATTTTTGTTTTTTCTTCGATGGATGATGATGAGAGATGAATTCCACCCTGCGTCTTGCAAATTTACCATCCATTCTTTTAGTATCTTTTTAAATGTAGGAGAATTGGAGCTTGTGAAAGACTGGATGTGATAAAGGAACATCACTACTTTATGTAAACAATCATCTACTATTAATATATTTATTTTTAATTAATACTAATATAAATTTTCTCTTTCAAATTCGAAAAAAAGAAAAAGGTTGAAGTGAAATACTGTTGACATGGCAACCCCTGATCTTAACTTTTGAAGTAAAATGAGTAAAAGGAAATTACGTTTAAGTAGATAAAAAAGTTCAACTATCATTTTGAGAAAATGGGAATAATTTAGAGGATTTCTTTTTAAAATTAAGCATTTTTAAAAGTAAAGAGAATTAA
This sequence comes from Gossypium rotundifolium, assembly GCA_025506655.1. Classification (NCBI taxonomy): domain Eukaryota; kingdom Viridiplantae; phylum Streptophyta; class Magnoliopsida; order Malvales; family Malvaceae; genus Gossypium; species Gossypium rotundifolium. The sequence continues at coordinate 196,308,835 of CP106734.1, read as the reverse complement.
TAACTTTTAACTTTTCAATCAGTGATTTTCTTATTTTAAAAAAGTAACTGTCTTTTTGTTGGCCTTTACACTTTACCATTAAAGATGGTTCTTATTTAAATTTTAATTAATATCGAAATTTGTTGGTTTTGTTCGTTTAATTGGGTTTAATCGATGGATGATTTTGGGTTGGAAAACTAATTAATTTAAGTAATACAATATGAGTGGAATTAAATGAAATTATTTTAAAAATAAAATTAAAAAAAAAAGGGTGGACAGTTTAGATAGTTGGGCAGTGTTTTATGGAGTAAAGAATATTTGAGTATATTTGGGAGAGCGTGTTGATAAGAAGAATTTGAAGATGGGATAGTTTTGGGTGTAGATTCTCATTTGTTCAGTTCATTGCCGGGATTTCTTTTGACAAAAAAAAAAGTCTGCCAAAAGCTTTGAAAATCTCTGGTGACAGCTTCGGCCTAGCAGTAAACAAAACCATACGTAGTTGGCCAACGACGACTAATGACTCAAAGCATTTTGATATTGAACCCAAAAAAATGACTCCAACCTTTCTGATTGTTTCATCCATGATAATGATTTTACATTTAAGATTATGACTTAAGAGCAGTCGCTGGGCTAGGCTCTTGTGAGAGACCTTTAATGTAACAAAAAGAAAAGGACAAGAGCCTGATCTTTTGTGTTATTGAACCCATCAGAAGAAGCAATCCAATTTTCACTTCATCTACCCGTTCAAGGAAAATAGATATATTTGGTATAATAATTTATTTGGTTTTTAATTTTATAAAAAATTTATTTGAACTCTTTATTTAATTTTATGTTTTTATTTTTAAATTTGAAATTTTTGTTAAATTACTCTAAAAATAGATGAAAAAGTTAATGTTTTTAACTTCACTACTGTAACATATATATAAATTGTCACATGGATAACATATCGTCACTTAATTAACTTTTAAATTTTAAAATTCAAAAAATTTAAAAATTTTAAAATTCATTTTCATATTTTTAATATTTTAAATTTTAAAAAATTAATTAAATATTGAGATGTCACCCACCCAACAATCTACACGTAAGTGGCATCAACAAAGTTAACAAATATTAAAATTTTTATCCATTTAGGTGATTTGATAAAGAAATACAAATTTAAAAATTAAAAAAAATGAAGAATTAAATGAAAAGCTAAAATATATATTTTTTTATAAAATTGCAGGATCAAAAAATCATTATGCGAATGTGCTAAGAATCATCAAAGATTGATAACCATTTCCCTGTTTTTGCTATATATGATAATAATCATATTTGTTTGAGCAGCTTGTTTACCACATTAGGCTTAGGCTCCGAATAATATGAAGTGATGAAGCACATTAATTTTTTTAACTTTCAGTGGTTCTCTCTTTTAACCATCAACTTATCGCAAGGAAGCCAGCCGCGTGAAGGGAAAAAAAGCAGTCCAGGTATCAAAAGAACTTTAAAAAATGAAAAAGGCATGGAATGCTGTTAATTCAATCGTTTTCTATAAATACAAATCTATTTGAACTCCCTTTCTCTCTGACTTTCTCAAGCGTTTATTTCCTTCCCAACCAAAATAGCTCACCACCTCTATACCCTCACGTGCGGGCCACATGTTACAAGCTTTCAAGCTAACCCTGCCCTGAAACCTATGCCCTTTCCACACTCTCCTGCAATATGGAGACACACTGCCTCCTACGAAACTTTACTACCCTAGCCAGCTTCACGTTCATCCACTCTGACAGGTTCTCCAGAGCAACCTATAACTTTTCATCTGAAGCAAAAAAAAAAAAAAAAAAGTACAAGGGTAATCCCTTGCTGCCTACATTATATGAATACACCATTCAGGTTCTGCGACAGCAACGGTGATTTATGTAGACTACGGGCTAATCAGTGAACTACAAGACATTGAGAGATATGGGAGTAAGGCGAGTCGGGGGAGGAGATGTAAAGTGGTTTCCAGACAACAAATGGATGCCACCAAGCGGAGTTCAAGCAGGAACAATCTACAATAGGTCCATAGATCATTCTCGGGTAACATAACAAAACTAGATGACCTATACTTTACATGTCTACATCAAAGTTAATATATCCATTATCCTGCACAGAACAAGTGAAGATTGAAAATAAACAGCAGAAAGTTTCCAATATGTTGAGCAAGGCATACATAAAAAACAGTAATTAAGACTAACGTAGGCAGATATGAAGATCTCGCAACTACAAGAACAATAAATATCAAACCTTGCAAACCAAGTAGCGTCTCCATTCACTGTATTAGATTAATGACAAAAGAAAATAGAACAACCGGTATTCTAATAAAGACGGTAGAACCTCAAAAGATTGCCAATAAATTCAAATTTATCATCAAGAGTGACTCATACTCCATGCATGCTGCTCATTAGACATTAATCCAACCTAGAGACCAAGGCATTCATACATGCACATAGTACTAGATTTTTTATCTGCCTCAGAACATAAATTAAACGTAACTTTTACACTTCCTTATATACACGGTAGCATCAAAACATTTTCCTCATCATTGCAGATTAATATTCACACTACAATAAAAGCTTTGATAAATTGGATTTTTGTGTCAAAGATTTCGTTATCCTAGAACTTTAATAAAATGAACCTCACACAATTAAATGACAAAACGAAGTTTTATTTTTCTGGAAAATGAGATTTTAGATAAGGGCAAAACCTTTTCTCCCTTGTTCAAGTCCATCGATGAGCCATCAGAAGCAGTCACCATTCACCAAGATAAATGACTAGAAAAATGGTAACACTATAGTTTCCACAAATCAAGTTTGCAAATGAAAAATGTAATAATTGACAGTCGAACATGTAATGGAAATATAATTGATGCAGGTGCTACTACTATTATGTTATTTTATTAATTCAATCTCATTTATTAATTATTAGACATATAGATCGATGGCTAAGATCATAAGATATCATTAAAGTTCAAATCTAGGTCTCGGATTAAAGTTTTATTTGTAACCCTACGTCCAACATGATAATTCTGGAGAATTTCTAGAGCCGTCAGGCATGCCTCCAAAGTCCTTAATGGAGAACAAGCACTTCTAGCTTTGCTTATCTGCATCACCTAAACAAGTTAATTTCATTGTACTAAGGCTTGATTTTCACTTAATTCAATATACAAACAAGTAAAATCTCAAAGCTCCAAGATGAAAACCTCGAAAATATATCATCTAATCTCATAAGTATCAATGATGAATGGACTAAATTTTCCACTATTATAACTTGCAGATATCTTGCAATCTCAAGGAAGAATGATTGTGGATTTACATCCCGCTAAAATTCCCAAGGCTAGGTGATGCAATTGAAAATGCAAAGATCTGAAAACTGCTGAGTCAGAGCTTTTGATGCAACATGAAGTTCGCAAATCCAACACAATTACTAGACCATGAACATGACTAAACAATCTAAAATAACGCTGTATTTTCTTTTATTAGTTCTACCTTCATTCTCATTCGTACTTTCTTTTCTGATTTCATTCTTCTGGCCATCTCAATATCCTCATTTCAGTCTAAGCTCCTTTGTAGATATCAGCTTGTAAGTGATAACAAAATAGAAAGGAAACAATGACAAAAGAACATGATGCATGATTACGGAAGAAATCTAATTGCTTGCCACGATAACACTTTCTGGTTCAGCATATCAAGAGTAAATTAATTTATTAACTACAAACAAACTGAAGTACAGCAAAAGAAGATTGGGATTGGACATCAAAGGGGTTCAGATTTAATATCAATGAACTTTGCACATAAATGAAAATGTCTGGAGATACAAGTTCTTTCCTGTTAAACATGAATAAGACCTATGGTATTTTCTCTTTTCACTGATAAATAGGGCATGGTATTGATAATAATAATAATCCCATATAAACCTAAACGCTAACAAACTGTACAAAACTACAAACCAAAGGAAGTAACGGGTTAGGCTGCAGAATTTAGGATCTGAATTTGAATGTATATCATGTACAATTTTACTACTTCTGTAACTGAATATGTATATTAAAGCACTAAAACTTTTGGGTTATTCACTTCCAAACCTTAATAGCCCCATCTCTACTGCTTGAGATTAAGAGTCTCTGGTTTAATTTCACTGAAGCCAAAGAGAGGACAGAATCATGGTGGCATCCAGCAGAATCAGTGGCAGCAGCAGCAAGAACTGCTTTTGCTGTCAGCTTTGTTGTTAGAGGTCGTCTCTTTGTCTCCTGTTTATGAAAAGATAATAAATAAATATTAAAAGGGAACCCTAAATCAACAACTTTAAAAGACTAACAAAAACAGCAATAACAGTTCCACAAGGCATGCTTGCTTTATAATATGAAAAGATAGTTGAGAGAATTTGCATAAAAAACATGATGAGGACGAGAACAGTGATTAAAAATGACATGGCTGACAACTTTAGCTTAGTAATTTGCCTAGTTTCCATTAACAATTAACAGCTTTACTCCCTAAGGCTTTGCTAGGTAGAGTGGAAAGAAACATTGGAAACATGGAAAATTCTAAGGGTAGAACAAATAGAACTTGGTAGGAAGGATGGAAAATTTGAAAGAAAAAGTTATTATCTTTCCATCCATTACTTGGTAGAACTGACAAATGAAAGGAAAGAAAATAAAACATTTGAAAAATGCATAATTTTGAACTAACATACACCTCTCCCTCATTTTCTCTCCTCTCGTCATTCCAAGTTAAAAAGATTGGCTTTTATGCATTAGGATGGAAAATGATCATCTCTCCTATTTTCTTTCCTCTCACTTTCCTTTCCTACCAAGCACAGTCAAAACTTATTTTCTTTCCACTTTTCCATTCCTTCCTTCCGTCCCTCTACTATCCACCCAACCAAACACACCCTAAGTGCCAAGTAATAAAAGCAAAATCCGTAAATGAATATTTAAAAGAAGGAAAGGTAACTAAAAAACATAAGCCCCTGCAAAGATTAAGTTGTAAAGCAAGAAATTAAAGTTTCCCAGGATAAGTAACAAGTATATCCCGTGTCACTAAAATAGTTAAACTCTGACTAAAATAAAAAGGATGCTTGTCTACATTTCCATACCACTTACTACCTGCAGTCACTAATTTGATCGAGATAGATGAATAGAAAACCGTTATCCACAGTAACCCAACAAATGTTTGAAAGGAAAACACATGAATGAAGTTTAATGTAAAGCTATCACTAAAAGATACCTGTACAACTTGTGCACCAAAACTTGATCTTGCTTCATAGAAATCATCATTTCCAACTCCCTTAAAATTTGGGCCACATATACAGTAACTTCTATCAGGGCTGCAATTAAAACAATGTAAATGATGAATAAAATTCCATAAGATCACTGAACAAGGTTAGAAAAAAAAAAGGAATTCGACAAAAACCTGAAATGGTCCCAGCGGCGAATTCTTAAGTCAGTGCCCCCAGTCAACAGATCACCACCAGGTAAAGGAAGTAATGAACGGATACCCGGAAGACGAGGAGGTGGTTCATTTAGTTCATCCACTCGATACCTTGGATTTGCATTCCTTCTCGGATCAGATTTAGAGCTTGTTTTAGCAGATGGCCTAGCCAATGCCCATGGTAAATCAGACATTTCTGCATCACTATCATAATTTGCAGCCCTAAATACCTGGAGATAGAAGTTGGAAGGAAAAAATTCAATCATGGTGAATGATAAGAACAAAACCAGTTTTCAATTCTCACTATAGAGAGCCAAATACAGGCTTTTTAATATCCCTTCAAATCAGTTTCCATTGTGCATAACCTCTAAAGAAGATTTTAAAAAGATATAACTAAAACAATAATAACATCCCTTTCCATTTTCTCCTAATGCAATTTGGAAGGAACCTCACTTTTCTATCCTACCAACCATGATAAAATTTTCCACCTGCCCCTTTTCATCCTCAGAATGTTTCTCCTATCAAACACAGTTTTAATTAAAATTTTCTAATTATTGTTCCAAATACCACAATCATTTATTTCAATTATACATGCATTTAAAAAAAGTAATTCATAGAACAATAGCCTGTTTACCTGGTGGCAGGTCCCATTCTCTGCATTCCAAAGTGAGACTTCATTGCAGCCAGCAGCAACATAAATAAGAGGCCTAGCAGTTGTAGAAACTGAGACACTTGAAGGAGGGACAAAGAGACACATCTTTTCTACTGGGCATACAAGAGAATACTGCCATGAGTTCACCGGAATACGGAACCTCAAATCCCAAAGGGTAAGGACACCCCTAGAAGACCCTGAAACAAACCAGTTGCCGCAAGGTCCTGCTACCAGACACGATATATAGCCTTCCTCTGGAATTGCTTTCAGCGTCCATGCATTTGAACTTGATCTTGTATCCCAAAGATGAATACCACAATTTTGGGTGCTGTACATAAACGTCTGAATGCCACAGTTGTCTATGGGGTAGTTCAAAAGGGTAAGTATTGCACCTTCCTTCACATCCTTCTTTTTTATATCAGCGATACCTGAATACTTTTCAACAACATTTCCTAGACCTTTAGAAATGTGATCAACAGAAAACATATGTATTGTCCCATCGCAAGCTCCAACAACAACTTGGGCAGAATTTCGGAGCATTGCAGTGCATAGTGCTCGGCTTCCTTCCAAGTGATAAGTCAGCCTTGACCTAAATGATATATCCTTCTCCAACTTTCTTGAATCCCACACTTTGACAGTGGAATCATCAGATGCACTCACAAAGAAACTGTGATCATTTGAAACTGCAATATCATTGACAGCAGATCGGTGCTCCTGCAGGTGTGCAACCAACACCCCATGAGGCCTCCAACCCGAATCTGGAATTGATGAAGACCGAGAAAAAGAGGGTAGTCCGGTAAAATCAGTCGAAGTAGAAGCATCTTCCATTCTAACAGAACTTCCTTTCACTGTACCGGATAATCCCATGTCTTGAAACTTACTATTAACATTGGCTATTTGATCATTTTCCCGACTTTCTGGTTCATGCACAACTCTGTAGAACTGTTTAGAACCAGCAGTTATACCAAAGGAGCCTGAAACAAGCTTAGGCGTTGGAACTGAACTAGCCAGGCTGAATGATTTACTAATTGGATCCATCCAAGGCAAAGGAGTATCAGAAGCTGCTGAAGGAGCTACCGTAGCTCGCTTGTCCATGCTAAAAGAGTACAAAGGTATACCTTCTGACGACTTATCACACATGAAACTATTTAAACCATTGAGCTGCGGAGATGTTAAGCCTGAAAACTGTAACTTCTCTGAGCATAATGGATCATGCATGTCGATTGCACTAGAAGCATTACGTGTATTACACCCCAGTGCTCTCAGCTTGGCATCGTCATCAGCAATTTCTGTTAGCCCTGATTGCTGCAATACACTATCAACAGGTCTATGACTTCCAATAGACTGTTGTTTGTCAGACCAATACTTCATTGAGTCTAATTCCCCAGTCCCTCTCTCGAGTAAATCAGCAATTTCCCATTGTTTAGATTGTGCTGATGAATTGTACCATATCTTTCTCTGTCTCTCCAACATATCTGAACTTCTAGCATTTTGTAAGACTTCATAAAATACTTCCCTTGAGACTGGTGGCTTCAGACAAGAAAGAAGAGCCTTTTCAGAGTCCAGAGATGCAGGTTGTCGACGTAGGAAAGGCTGTATAACTGGAGCAAGAAAAACGTAAGAATCTACAGCTCCCAAGCACTCACTGCTAGATGCAAGGAAAGTGACAACTGACCTCCTTACCCATTGACTAGGATAACATAGCAATGGAAAAGAACGCTCTATCATTTCAATCAATATTCTTTTCCGCAAAAAACCACTTTTGCACAGAACGGCCAAACAATCCAGCGCATTGACAATAACAGCCTCTATTGCATCACCTAAAGCCTGCTCAATATAAGGTAAAAGATATTCCTCTACACTTCGTTGGCCCACAAAGAAGCAGACAAACACAATTTGCCCATGGAACACTGCCCTTAGCTGCTCATCTCTATCATTCAAAAAAGCTGGAAGTATGGGCAACAAAAAGTCATTGCTCTGTCGCTGGCCAAAAAAACAGCATAAGTTGCCAATGTCCTGAAGGAGTGCTCTTCTAATGTTTGGAGTTTGCTTTTGACCCATTACAAGTTCCTGTACTACCTCAGCAATCAACTTCCTCAATTGGCCTAACTGGGCATCACTGTTTGACCTCTGAATACGCCCAGATGACTCACCAGATGATGCTAATGACTTCTGTGGCAAATTCGTTTCATTAAGAACCCCTGCCTCACTAAGCCTTATTGAATGAATCAAGAATCCATAAGCTGTTAGAGCCAGCTTAGCTATATTGCTTGCATAACAAATTCTCACACTTTCCTCTGGATCATCAGGAAGCATGGAAAGCATTGGAAGAATATACTCCGGAAAAATTTTGGCATCGCTTGGAGGAAATTCTCGAACTAAGGGCAGAATGTCACACAAAGTCTCAAGGGCAGCACACCGCACAATTGCCGCTGGGTCTGAAAGCATTGCAATTACATACGGAAGCACTCGCTGCAAGCGATCTTCATCATCGATGTATAGTGAAGAAGTCTTCAGCAAAAGTATAGCCCCTCTCCTTAAGTGAGGCAACTTAACGTTACGTATGCAAGAACAAAGCAGAGAGGCGACTAGCACCATCCCTTCACATTTCATACTGTCTTGAGGTAATGGCAGAAAAGGCATTCCAAATGTGTCTGATTGACTGTCATAGTCAGACATCAATGAGTTTAAATCATCCATGGTAATCTTTTTTAAAAAAGGGTGATCATTTTTCCTAAACAAATCAGAAATATTTTGATGAAGGGCAGGAGATTGCATGCCATGTTGTTTAAAATCTTGGGAAAGTTCATATTTAGGAGTATCCCCTCTTGTTGACTTCTCCCCAAGGTAATGATTGCTCTGTTCAACATCCCCAAGTAGGGTATTAATGTTTCCAGGAAGCTTGAACTGATCCCTAATAGAAGCATTATCTATCTTTTCTCTTTTTGTTGACAAGTGATCTGCTGAGCTTAAGTTTTGTTTTGGAGCAATCTCTTCTGACTGTTGTTTTGCAACAATTTCTTGCGACAAATGACCACTTAAGGTATGTGACTTGCCAAGACCTTTTCCCATCTCATCACTTGACCTCTTGCTCATCATTTGCTTCAGCATCTCAGGGAACACTCTCTGGCACATTGCAATCTACAGTAGAATTACAGAGCAGGAATGCATATATTAGATGCAAGACGGATAGATTTTCCAAGTTCCAAATTAAAAATATGTTTACCCTCATATCAGAATGAAGAGGATTCCAGCAACGATAAAATCCATGCAGAAATGGTGAGAAGTAGCTAGGAAATACAGCAGCTACATAATTCTGTAGATAACTTTCAGAAGATAGGCGAGACTCTGGTTCAAGTTGGATCATATGAAGTATCATCTTGCGTACTCCAATATCTGGGATCTGCACATGCAGTGCATATTATTAGAAAAGAAAGTTAAGCATGAATTGAATTTAACAAGAAGAAAGTAAGAATAACTTCTTACGACTAACAAGAATAGTACTGATTGTAGTCTTGTGCAGGAAAATGAATAGCAGCAATAAGATCAAATAAAACTCAATATGAAGAAGGAAAACCAGTGGAAAGGGATAGCAAGTGCATCAAGCAGAAAGGCAGGGAAGGAAATTAGTACCTTTTCAAGATGTTGACTAGGATCATATTGACCTCTGCGATATGCAAGAAGCTGAGAGAGTTCAAACAGTGGCTGGCCCTCAAGGAAAAGCTCAGCAATTACACATCTAAACAGTGGCATAGCAAGCATATATTATTATATTGTTGGACAAAAATATGGTATTTACATTTTGTTAAAAACTATATCGAAACCACTATTTCACATGAAAGATCAAACTATATCAAAAACACTTGCAAACCAAAAAGTAACAAAATTTCACAGCAATCACATCTGGCAGATTATCATTACTTCACTAGAAGACTGAACGTCAGGCAATACCACTATATGTTTTGAAGATTCAATCCTAACAGTGTGTTTAAGCTCATATCTTTAAAACTCATGGTACAGATTGGCATATCAAGATACTATGTATGGTAATTCACAATGTAGCACTATCTCACCAATCAGTGCCTCAAAAAATTACACTTTTAAAATGAAACTCAATTTTTGAAACCATTTATCTAGTGACATATGATTTCAGATAAGAGACCAGAATGTCTTTGAAAAGGAAAAATAATTTCAGAAGGTAGTGTAGTTTCAAAAAAAAAATGAAGCTACTAGATTAAGAAAGCTCACCCAATAGCAAAGATGTCCATAGATGGTTTCAAAGGTGCATCTTGAGCAACTTGCATTTCACCTCCATGCTCATAAAATCTCTATATAACAAAGAGGAAAAAACAGTATTAAAACAAAGAATGCATAATAGCTAAGTTTTAAGGAATTTATTGACACCGTGTAGAGAACGTATATGTCATCAATTTGCTAGTCAAAAGAACAGGGAAAATTTGCTAGCCAAAAACGAAAGGTGCAAATACGAGAACATGTATTTCATCAATTTAGATTGCAAATCGTCCTTGTATGATGCATTGATAACATTGTTCATCCAAAAATCTATCATGAGAAACAAACAAAACAATGATCGGTTCAAACCACAGCAATAAAATAAGTGAAACTAGAACCAACCTCTGGTGCAAGATAACACAGCCTTCTTCCTCCGGTGTCAAAGAAGAAGGAGAAATCTGAAGGGTCGTCATAAGGAATATATGTGGGCTTGAATGAGGCAAAATCAGCAAGATAAACCCAGTTCCACGAGGTAACCAACACATTCTCACACTTAATATCACCTAAAACAATTTTGAAAGTACAGCAATTAAAAACAGCATAGAACAAATGAAATCAGAAGATATAACAAATAAATTCCTCTGTAACTAACTGAACTGACCATGGCATATCCCCTTCTCGTGGCACTGCTTCGCTGCAAGAAGCAACTACAGCACCACACACAAAAAAAAAAAAAAAACTGAGACGAATTTTACTCTTCAAAGCCTAAGACAGTAAGATGCAAGGAGAACGTAATGGAAACAGACCTGAAACGCCAACCACTTCTTTTCAACTAGACTCAGAAAGGGCCGAGTACTTAATCGATCATGTAAATTATTGAAAAAGTATTGCCTTAACAAATAGGCCGCTTTGTCCGTTTCTTGCCAAAACTGTTCGACAATCAAACATTCAGAAATTAAATTTCCAAATTTTTATCTGGTTAATATAAATCTCAATCTCAAGAATTAGAGTCATGCAGATAGTTCGGACAATAACAGTTTTATATAATTAAACTTAGGTCTAAGTGAAATCCAAATCCAACAGTAAAAAAAAAACCAAGAGACAACCGGTGACCTGGAAGGGCCAAACGTGGGGGTGTTCAAGTGAGCGAAAGATTTCTCTGATGTGAACGAGTCGACGCTCGTACTCACGGAGATCGATGGAATCGCCACGCTTGAAGTAGACCTTAACGAGGACGAGACCTTCGTCGTGCTTACATAGGATCGACTTGAAGAATCGGCCTCGACCGAGCACCTCCTTCAACACCAGATTGTACGAAGACGGCAGGTCATGCAGGTAATACTCCGTCGCCGAGACCTGCGTCGTTCGCGCGATCTTGTTCCCCATTTAGCATTTGAGTTTTCGCCGCAACTGTGCAATTTTTTTTTTTTCCTTCTTCTTCTATCGGAGCATCGTCTCAAAGCAGATATGGAGTATGGGCGCTTCGAATGGCAGGATTTTCTTCTCTCTTTTTTTCTTCTTCTTTGTTTAATAGATAAATAATTTAAAAGGGAAAAAAATAGTTTTCTTCTCCTGCTGGAGTTTGGCTTCTTTTTTGGTATGGTGATGAAAGTTTTTTTGGGTTCGGATTTCGTGATTTTGAGATTAGTTTAGGAGTTTGGAGCTGAGATGAGTACTAAACAACGTGGCGTGAGAAGATAGGTAATCCATCTGGGGCCCATTCAGACTTTAACGGATGCGATGATCTTTGATATGAGATCTACGTAAAAACGGTTCCATTGTATGCTTGGTTGGGATCTAACTTTTATCATTTTTTTTAGATTTCAGATGTTTACACATAACACGGCTGGGAAAAATTAACTTGAAAAAGATGAAAATTGTGTAAATTGAAAATCCATTCAAATTATTTTTTAAAATATTTTATACTTATTTTATAAATTAAATCATAGTGTAATGTCTTGAACATGGTCCAATTGTTAACTAAGAAAATAAAATCACCTAGCACAAAACTAGTTCTTTTTGAAGGTAGCATAAAACTTCTTTCTTTATGGAAATTAGCACAAACCTAATTAGGTATAAATATCAAATTATGATTTTTATTCTATTTATCCCGCTTTATGATTTTTACCGTTGTTAAGCCATCCTTTTCATCTCAATTTTATTTTTATTGATTTAAATATCAAAATATAACTTACAATATAAGTTTTGATGCATTTAAATAATACACTCATCTTATAAAACATATAATTTTCAAACATAATCCATATTCTTCCGAGAATTGTCTCCATTAACAAATCAACATCGAAAAACATCAACACCATTAAGATAACAAATCATTTGCATTCATATTCTTTTATATAGTAATTTATAATGTCACATGCGCTATATGTGAGGGCTTGATTTTTAATTAAATTTTAAGTAGTATATTTTAATTCTTTAATTAAATTTTAATTAGTTATTTAAATTGTTAAATATAATTAAAATATATTAATTTAGGTGTTGTTTAATAAACAAAAAATAATATATTGAAAATAAATATTGAAAATTTAAATATTAGGTTTAAATTATAATATTGTTGGATATATCACTTAAAATTAATTACCAGATACAATTAAATTGTTTGATAAATATAGATTTTAAATTATAAACTTATCCTTAAATTTTAAACATTTTAACTTGTTGTAAACAAAATTAAATTTTAAACATAAAATTTTATAAGATAATATAATATTAAAATAAGTAAAATAAATTTTATTTAATTGAAAATATTCTCAATTAAGTAATAAATAGCTCTTTATATAATTATTGTTTTCACACTAAAAATTCTAACAAGATTGTTTTATTTTAGATTCTCAAAGATGTGTTAAAAATTAAACTATTAAAATATTAATTTTCAATTGATTTAATTTTTTCAATGGTCTATTAAACAAGCCCTTATTTAACAATTCAAATCTAATAAAACAAAATTTTCAAATATTTTGTAGATTAATAAAATTTTAATAATATTAAAATTAAATCATAATTAAAACATTTGTACTATTTCCAGTACACAGTATAATTTTATTTCATGTAGTCATTATTTAAAATAATATGTAACACCTCTAACCTATATCCGTTGCCGAAACAGGGTTACGAGGCATTACCAATGAATACAGAACACTTTCAGATAATTTAAAATCATTATCTTTACACAAATAGTACATTTGATATGTACAGTTCGTTCTATAGTTATGAATAAACACATTTATTAAACATATTCCATGTTTTTATATATCACAATCTCATATTTTCATGTATTAAGTACCATCATTTCCTCGTATTTCAGACAAATACGTGTAACAATTCATAGACACACAACTCACTAACTCTTCCTACCAACACAATTTAAATTGAAAAATCACTTATTGAGTCCAATTTCAATGTTCATTAAAATCTATCATGTAAATTTGGATGTACGTACCCACCAATAGATTCCATGTACCGATATTATCATCTCAAATTTCCACATACATTTACTTTTTTTCATTATGAACTCAAATAACATATACAAGATATACCAATGTATTTCAAGTACGGTTTCATAATATGTCATTTCAAATTTCAGATTATTTCATATTATAAATTTTCTCATTAACTCATTTGGAATACTAATTCATACGGATAATACACTCAATGGTGTACAAATATATAATCACAAATGAACTCATTCATCAACCAAGTTCTGTGTTCATGTCTCATCAACTTGTATTTCCTTATATCACATAATTCCATGTAACACTTACCAAACTTTGTCAAATTAGTGAACATCTTACAGAATTGGTCCGCTTCACACAAGTCATCGGTCATGACAAGCTTCACGGTGATGATCAGTGCCACATTTCACAACTCAGTATGGTTTTCCTCATTGAAATACCATACATACATTTCACAACTCGGTATGGGAAATGCCATACCTACGTTTCTTAACACAGTATGGTTAATACCATACCTACGTTTCACAACTCAGTATGATTAATACCATACCTACGTTTCGCAACTCAGTATGGATTATACCATACCTACGTTTCACAACTTAGTATGAATGATACCACACCTACGTTTCACAACTCAGTATGGATGATACCATACCTACGTTTCACACTTTGCCATGGATCACCCATGGTCTTATCCGTCAATTCACCACTTATCACTAGAATGCCATAGCCTAGCTTTGGTCTTACATCTTAAACACGATCACATCGATGCTATATCCCAGATACGGTCTTACACGAAATCACTTGTCACTTGTAGCCAAAGCTACCACTATTCATCGAGCAGTAGGCGAGCTACAATTTTCACTTTCACTTGTCCTTGATCGGATAAGTGTAGCCAAGCTATCACTTATCACGTGTTGTCATGGTTCATCCATGGTTTTACCATCAATTCATCTTATTATCGAATCAAGTGCTCAATTTGATTATTTATTCAATTTTTATGCTTTTACATTATTCATGATTTTATCATCGATACATATGAAATAACACATGATGAAGTTCATAAAATTAACAAATGATCACTAAAATTTTAGTATAAACTCACAAGTTTAATTATTGTATAAACTTACAAGTTGAGCATTATATCATTTCTAATTCAACATTTATCAATTATAATTGAGCATGTGATCAATTTATACACAAGTCATTCATATATTATTTTTCCTCCTCCTCATTTCCATCCACATCCTTAGTATAAACAACACACTTGGAAGTAACATTATCTATAATTTTCAATATTTACTTATGTGAATATTCAAGCTGTCCATCCGTGTCATAATCACTAAATTATTTTTATCTTGAGCTACAAAACTCCAAATTAAGATCTGTTAATTTTCTTTGAAACTAAACTCACATATCTTCTTACTATAATTTTTCCAGAATTTTTGTTGTGGCTAATTAGTACAGTTTATTAGTTAAGTTCTTCCCTATTATACAGTCCGACAGCTCTGACCTCTCTTCACTAAAAATCAATTATCTCATACTAAGATTTTCATATAGTGTTTCCGATTATTTCTAATGAAAATAGACTCACTAAGGAATACAAACATATAAATTATAACTCATAATTATTTTTGTACAATTTTTAGTAAATTTCCAAAAGTAAGAACAGGGGATCGTGAAGTTATTCTAAACCAGTCTTACAAAAAATTAAATATCTCAAAATGTAGACTTCCTTTTCTTGCTCTGTTTCTTTTATATGAAAATAGACTCAACGAGCTTTAATTCTATATCTCACTGAACTTCTAATCCATTTTTTATCATTTTTGGTGATTTTTCAAAGTTAGACAACTACTGCTGTCCAAAACTGCTTTAGTGTAACATGTTGATTTCTATTTTGTCCCAAATTCCACAATTCATACAATTCAATTCTTGCTCAATTAACCCCTCAATTGATATAATTTTATCATTTTATACTTTTCTATATCATTTTAAACTACTTCATAACCTTTGAAAATCATAATTTTAACACTAGGCCTTAATGTCAACTCTTTCACAATTAGGTCCTAAAACCAATTTCGATCAATTTCACTTGATAAAATCACCATATAACAAAATTAAAGCTTCAATTCAATATTTATTCATCATATTATTCTAGCACTAATCCACATAAACTTTAAAAATTAGCCATAGAATCAAAAACTAATGATTTAATAAGTTGGACCCAATTGTAAAAGTCCAAAAAACATAGAAATTTCAAGGAGAAAGCAATAATTAAACTTACATGAAGCTTGAGTATGAAAATTAGCTTGAACTCTCTCCCATGACTATTTTTCAGCTGAAGAAAATGAAGAGAATTGAAGAGAATTCTAGATATTCCAATTTGGTCCCCTTTTTATTTAGCTAATTTTGGCAATTTTCCAATTTTGCCATTATTTCACCCATTTTCTGATTTTTCTCAGCTATTGCAGCCCAAAATATATCCTTTGGAAATATTTTCACTTTAGGTCCTTTCTCATTTGAAAATTAAGCTATTTAATCATTCTAACAACTTTTATATTTTTTTTAATTTAGTACTTTTTATTTAATTAACCACCTAAACGTCAAAATTTTCTAACGAAATTTTAATACTACTTTATTGACATTCCATAAATATTTATAAAATATTTATGATTCGGTTTATAACAAAGAGATCTCGATACCTCTTTTCTCAATTTCTTGACCAAATAAATCTTTATAAAACACAATTTACTATTTCAAAAATATTTTAAAAGCTACATTTAGCTTTTAAATATTAAATAATATAAGCTACGAGTTCATTTGTCGGATTTGGTGGTCTCGAACAACTATTTCGACATCATTGAAATTTCGCTATTACATAATAACTAATAAATATTATTAAAATATATTAATTTTTTGATAATTCAAAATATAGTACTAATAAAAATTTCTTATCATTAAAGTATTTGTACAAAAATAAAATTTGATTCTCCGTTCAAATTTTATTTTATTTTCTTAATAGTAAATAAATTGAGTGTAATAAATTTTAAAATAATATATAATTAATATATAAAAAATAATATCAGAGTAAAAATTGTTTAAAAAACTTTTTAAATGATTGTAAATGTAAAAAGAATTGTGCAATTTTTTTCAACTATAATTATTTTAACTAAAACTTTAAGTAATATTTGTAAAATAAATTATATTTTTAAAATGTGTAATTGTAACAATTTCTATTAAATTAAAATTATTATTAAATTTATAATTATCACAAATTCTATTTTATGTCAATTTTTTAATTATTAATAATTTAAATTTTAATATTATTATTTTAATTATTAATTTAGTAATATGTTATAAAATAAAAGATATTCTTGTCCATTTAAATATTTTTCAAGCTCATATTTATATATATTATATATTATATGTTATAAATATAGATTGTAGGTAATAACAATATAATTTTGGGGTTAATTTATTGCGGTTATTTATTATTTTAGCAAAGCTTTAGTTAGAAGTTTTATAACAAAATACTAATTGAAAAACAAATTTTATTCTTTATGCAATTTATAACACTAATTTTAACATAAATGTGGAAGGGATAATAAGCATGGCAAATCATTATTAGTATTTTTAAAAATATTTAGATTTCATTAAAGGAAATGGTTCATGGTAGGTTGGAGTCCAAAAAAGTATTAAACCCAAAAGCTTATATACAACTATGAAAATACCGAGAGTTACAATTTTTAACTCAACCCAATGACAACTTCTTATATATTGGTAACCGCCGACTTGAATCCTAGAAAGAATTTAGGCCTCCGACCTACAACCCTAACAAGTCTCACAACAAGGAGAGTTCATAGGTACAATTCACTAGGAGAGCTCGCGGATACAGTTCTCTAGGGGGTCCGCAGGAACAGCTTGCAAGATAGGGTTGCAAATCTAGCTTGCAGGAATCCAGAAAAGGTCACGGTTTTAGTTCCATACGTCCAAGGGACTCGTCAGACAATACCACTTGCCCTACAGGCCACCATGACACATGTCTAATAAGTATGGAGCCTACCCAATGTATCAGCCCTAGGAGTAAAAAGGACTACGTGCTTCATAGACACGTGTCCAATAGGCCTGAAGCTCGCAGAATGTCAATACCAATAACAGGGAATGTCAACTGTGGAGGCCATAAAGCCAAGACAAAGTAGGTGGTCCTTGTTATGAGTTGTAATATTACCAGTGACAACATGGACAAATACCCCGACATCCTATCAATAACAATATGAGCAAAATATTACTTAACAATTGGTATGGTAACACTCCATATGCCCATTAAGAGGGGGACTAGATTGTTATACATTAGTAACCGCTGACCCAAATCCTAGAAAGGATTTAGGCCTTTGACCTACAACCCAAACGAGTCCTACAGGAAGGCAAGTTCGCAAGTGCAGTTCATAAGGAGAGCTCACAGATACAATTCACTGAGGGGTCATCGGGAACAACTTGCAAGATGGGGTTGCAGATCTGGCTCGCAAGAATCTAGAGAAGGCAACATTTCAGTTTGCGTACGTTGGAGGCACTTGCAGACAGGACCACTTGCCCTACATGCCACCATGACACGTGTCCTAGCAAGTATGGATGTAACAACCTAAAATTCAGTGGTGTCGGGAAACAGTGATTCGAGATCACTAAATTCGACAAATAAGTTTGAAAATATAGTAATTAATAATTATGAGTCAAGTGTGACTTTAGAAATATATTTGAATTATGGAATTTTGTGAATTAGAATAAATTATTAGGTCAAATGAGTCAAGAACAAGGTATCAAGACCTCAAATTCATAAACCAAGCCATAAATATTTTTAGAAATATTTATGGAGTGTTGTTGAGTTAGTATTAAAGTTCCGTTAGGAAATATTAACGTTTTGATAACTAATTAAGTAAAAAGAACTAAATTGTAAAATGTGCAAAATTTGCTAAAATGATTAAATAGCTTAAGTATCAAATGAGGGATGATTAAAAAGGCAAATTAGCCTCAAGGGAATGGCTGAGGCGGCATAAGCAAGAAAAAAATTTGAAATTTGGTGAAATAAGGGCAATATTATAAATTTTGCAAAATTAAACAAATAAAACATCAATTACAAGAGAAATCTAGATATTTATTCAAAATTGACGGCCAAAAATGCCATAGTAGAGTTCCTCCAAGCTGTTTTTTTATAATTTTTCTCCATGTGAGTTTATTTCTTGTTCTTTTCTTGTAATTTTTGTGTTTTTAAGACTTTTGCAATTAGGTCAAACTATCTAATTCATTAGTTTTTGATTTTATGGTGACTTTAAAAGTTACCATGAATAAGTTCTGTAAGTTTATGATGATTTTATATGGATTTGAAGCTTTAATTTCATTAAATGATGATTTTATTAAGTGATTCTAATAGAAAATGATCTTTAAGACCTAATTGTTAAAAGTTTGTGAATTAGGGTTTTGTGCAGAAATCTTGAATTTCAAAGGATGTGTAGTAGTTTAAAATAGTTAGATAAAGTGTTAATTAAGAATAATCAGCTCAATTGATGGGTTAATTAAGTAGGGACTAATTTGTAAAATTTGCAAAATTTGGGGTTAAAGTGTAATTCCAAAAATTAAATGGCATAAATTATGAAGTAGAGTGAAATTGAGATAAATGCTAATGAATACATTATTTTATAATTATAGATCAAGAACCTGAAGCAAATCATGGAAAAGAAAATTTGCCAGAATAGTCCCTGAGTTTCTACGACTTTTACAAATTAGTCAGGTAAGTTCATATGGCTAAATTTAATGAATTGCTATGAAAAATTCATGAATGCTATGGTATGTTATTGTATATGAATGTTATTAAACTGAGATAATTGTGAAAGTATTAATGTTTAAATAAAAGTTCTAATTCAATGGAACATCAGATTGGGTACTTTCATTCAGTGACTAATATGCATTGACAAAAAAGACCATGGTTGGACCATGGCAATATGTGATATGTGATTTCCATATAAGACCATAGCTAGGCTATGGCATTGGTGTGATATGTGCTTCCGTGTAAGACCATAGCTGAGCTATGGCTTCGGTGTGTGATATGTGATTATGTGCAAGACCATAGTTATACTATGGCATTGTGGAAACAAAGTATTCAATTTCGAACCTTCCCTACTTTGATTAAGAAAAGTAAGCGGTAAATGTAACACATGGTCTACCATCAGAGGTGTGTAATCCGGCCATGTGTCCCCTGCACCTTAATTTAGCAAAACATAAAGTCCAGAATTGGCCGCACAGGCTGAGACACGGCCTTGGGAAATGGGTGTGTGCCCTACGCTGTGTGAAGTCTGCACCTGAATTATGAAAAATTATGAAAATAAAATCGACCACACATGTTTTGCTAAATTGTAATTTGTTTGTTTTATAAAATCCACCACACAGATTAAACCCTAACCTAAAAAATTATAATTTGTTTTATAAAAAAGTTTTAAACCTTAACCTAAAAAGATCATAATTTGTTTCCTAATAAAGGTTTTGTTGTATTGAAGGATGTCTCATACATGTTTAGTTTTTTGTTTAAAAAACATATTTTATCAGTGGGTCCAGCCTTTAAAACCTGACGTGGCACGATCTTATTGGCAAACTCACTGATAAAGAAAATATCCTAAAAAAATAGGCAACCACAAAAAGAAAAGAAAAACCCTAAAAACAGAAAAGCATGGAAAGAAGCAGCAAAAGAAAAGAGGGAAAAGAATCGAAGGGTTTTTTGGGGTTAGCATAACCAAAATATATTAAAACTATAAAGGAAAGAGAAAAAGATATGTTGACACCCTTAACCCTTTTAGTACCGCCGGCATCTTCTCCTTCACTGTTTTCCTTCAATCGCTTCTCTCATTTCCCATTCTCTACCTCCATCTCCGCCAACACCACCTCCGCCTCTGGTCAGTCATCTTTCTCTTTCACTCTGCTTGTTCTTTTAATTCTTTCAACTTTGTTCCACTTTGTCTGCTTATTATCTCCATGCACAGTTTTCTGTAATTAGCTTTGGATACTTTTTTTCCTTTTAGTCGATTTTTTTATGCACCGTGTGTTTCGATGGAAGCTTCAATTTCACGTTTTATTTTTATTGATTTGAAAATAAAATCACTTCTCTATATAATAAAGAAAACATAAATATGATTTTTAGATTTTTTTTTTTTGTACTTTGTTCAGAATGTCTTGTTACAATGCATCAAGGAAGGTGTTAAATTGGACCACTGCTATCGTCCATGTAATTTTGGGACTCCAGTTGACTGCATTTTGCACTTTTTTTTAGTGAACAATTTTATATGTTTGGCTATTTTCTTTGGTTTGTTGTTATTTCTAAAATTCATCGAATGTTGGTAGTAATTTTGTTCTATAAACCCGAAAATTAGACAGATTTATTGAGAGTAGTATCTAGAAGACTTGTTTTGGCAACCAAGACGCAGTCAATAACGACCATGGCAACTGTAAGTTCATTCAACTGAATATTCATCCATTGATTGTCTTATCTGGAAATAAGGGTACTGATTAGTTATTTCAAAATGTGGTTTAGCAAGAGGAAGAATGTAAGGGGAATGTGAAGGCACAGTTAGCAAAACTATTTGAAGTTTCACTTAAAGTAACAGTTCCGAATGAGGCAGATGTTGACCCATTGATAGCTGCCTGCACTGGCAAATTTGGTGATTACCAATGGTATGGTGTAGGTTCCCTTATTGCAAAACAATACTATTTACCTTAGAAGGTGTTTTGATGTTATGAAATGGTAAATAACTTGTTATTAGAAGTTTCATAGAGCCTTCAATATGGAATAGTTTTTCTTGCCTAATTCCTTGGAAATTTTTTGGTGCAGTAATAATGCCATGGGCCTTTGGTCTAAAATCAAAGGGAAGGGTACTCAATTTCGTGGCCCTCCAGCTGTTGGAGAGGTTGGAATTATTTGATTCTGGAGCATCATCTTTCCTGTATCATACTTTGAGTCAATAGATAATCATTGTTTTGTTCATTTAATTTCCTTGTTTCTTTTGGTAGGCAATCAAGAATAATCTTCCGACCTCTGAAATGATAGATTCATGCTCTGTAGCTGGTCCTGGGTTTGTTAATGTAGTATTATCAAAGAATTGGATGGCCAAGGTGGTTCACACATTCCTCTGTTTTGCTTTTATGTCATCAACTTTCTTTCCTGAATAGTATTCCTTTTGGATTTGGCTTTGGCTTTGCTTGTTATGGCTGTTGCATTGATCTAATAAGAGAGCTTGGTTTTTTTTTTGTTGTTTGACAGAGCATTCAAAAGATGCTAATTGAAGGTATCGATACATGGGCACCACAGCCTCCAGTTAAAACAGCAGTTGTTGACTTTTCGTCCCCTAATATCGCAAAGGAAATGCATGTTGGTCACTTGAGATCTACCATTATTGGTGACACACTTGCTCGTATGCTTGAATTTTCGAAAGTCAAAGTTCTTCGGCGAAACCATGTTGGTGACTGGGGGACACAGGTTGGTGTTGTTTCAGATTTGTGCATAAAAGGCATGCATTCTTGTTTGTGCTCAGAAAAGGCTTAAGCATCCATCTTATTGTGAAGTTTATAAATATATCTTGGTTGTTGTTCATAAAAGTTTGTATATCTCTCTTATTGCGAAGTTTGTATATCCATGATAGTTATCTTATTGGAGTTTCTTGTCATATACTTTGGCTCTTAATTTGTCTTACTCTTGCATTTGCACTCTGCTACTGTTAAAATAGAAGATCATATAACTTTTCAGCATGACCCCAGCTGTACCTTTTTTTTGACTTTCCTATTTGTTGTGCAGTTTGGCATGCTGATTGAGTTTCTATTTGAAAAGTTTCCTAACTTTGAAGATGCTACTGAAACTGCCATTGGAGATCTACAGGTGAATGAATACTGTCAAATTCCTTTGAATTTGAAGCTCAAGCAGAAATATACTAAGCACTGGATCCATCAAATAATTGCTGATCCACTTTTTTTAGAGGCTATACCTCTCTTACTCTCTATAAAACAGGTTTTAATGAAGTTCATTATGTCTGAGCTTTTAATGATGTTTTAATCAAAAACATTTATTTTATTAAGCTACATCTCTTGAATAACAATTGAAACTTCCTCTTTTTATGCATGAACTTGTTTAGACTTTTATGAAGTAGATTCTTTGTAGATGGTTGAACCAATTTAGAAATTATTGGTGATTCTTTTGTTTTTCTATAAATTTCTTCACCAAACACAAATTGAAATCAGATTGATTATCAAAATTGAGTGACTGTTGTAATCCTAACTTGGGTGACTCTCTTAGGCATTCTATAAAGCTTCAAAGCAGAGATTTGATTCTGATCCTGCATTTAAGGAGAGAGCTCAACAGGCAGTGGTGCGGCTTCAGGTAAATTTTACTTTGTTCAGTATTTGACTCTCTCTCTCCCTTGATGTACTTGTATTCATTTACACTTATCTCTTTGTGCTCATTTAAGGGTGGAGAAGAAAAGTATCGCGCAGGGCATGGGCACAAATATGTGAAATCAGCCGGACTGAATTTCACAATGTCTATCAACGACTTGGAGTTCATTTAGAGGAAAAAGTAAGTAATGTCAAATGTCAAATGTCAATCTCTATTTATTGTTATATTTTGGTCAGCTTCGGTAATTTTCAGGTGCACTTCTTCACAAAAACTTCTCTATGACATTCAGGGATCATTGCAAAACTCCTTTTTTTATTATTTACTTTCTATTTTTTCTTTATATCTTGGACCTATTTATATAATTATCTTTAATCTTGTCCAAACCGTAAATATTGTGTTTATTGATTTTAACATTTATATAATTGCCAGAGGTCTTGCATATGTGCAATTGTACACGATTATGCTACTTTGACATATTCCACCAAGCTAGTCAAGTTTTCTACAACGTCATTTTAGAATGTTTTGTCCCTTGTGCAAATGGTGCTCCTGATTGACCTATTTATGATTATTTCCTTGTTGACAGGGAGAGAGCTTTTATAATCCTTATATTCCTGGGGTTATAGAAGGGTTGACCAAACAAGGATTAGTTGAGGAAAGTCAGGGAGCTCGTGTGATCTTTATTGAAGGCATTAATATACCTCTTATTGTTGTGAAGAGTGATGGTGGTTTCAACTATGCATCAACTGACCTGGCTGCTCTTTGGTAAGTTTTCTTCCGTTATTTGATGTTATGAGCCTGTAGTTTTTGTTTGGCATTCCTTGCCAAATGTCAGAATTATGTGCCAGCCAAGAGAATTGACTGAAATTACCCTGGCTAGAATTACAAAAGTGGTTCTTGGTTCGAAATTTCTTGAGCGTTTAAACTGTAGATGATTTATTGTTTATTGTTTCCTTTTTCATGTTGATCTCATTAGGTACTCTGTTAGGCCAATTTGTTTTGATAATTGTACTTTTTTACTAATTATGGAACAATTTTACTGCGTTGACATGGAACATGTTAGTTTAGCATAGGAATTAATTAACTTCCTTGTCAATCTTTTTACTTTCAATTTTGTAGGTATCGCCTCAATGAAGAGAAAGCTGAGTGGATTATATATGTTACTGATGTAGGCCAACAACAGCATTTTGATATGGTGTTCAAAGTATGTTCTCGAAGTTGTTTCTTGAATTCTGTTGTGTAATATTTTAAAACCCTTTGTTAATGAAGTGAAACTTCACTTCCTAGTTCTTATTCAACTTACCGGGACTATATTGATGTTTGTGAATACCATTATAATGATCATAAAGACTTATTCCGGCTTTTGACATCTAGTCTTTTGCTGTATATTCTGAAACTATTTTGGTTATTTTTCAGGCTGCCAAACGTGCAGGGTGGCTTCCTCAAGGTGATAATTATCCCAAAGCTAGCCATGTTGGTTTTGGACTTGTTCTTGGAGAAGATGGCAAGCGTTTTCGAACCCGTAACACTGAAGTAGTTCGTTTAGTTGATCTACTTGATGAAGCCAAGAACCGAAGTAAAGCAGCACTTATCGAGCGTGGTATGATATTGAACCTTATCTCTGTTGTTACAAATGTTTTTCAGCTCTTTTTAAGTACTTATGTTTGTTAGTCTATTAGTGACGTATTTGTTACTGCAAGTTCTTTCGGTTGTTAAACTGTGTAGCCTTTGAACTTTTCAACCTCTTGTATCTGAAATTGTTACTTTGTGTGCCAATCAGGTAAGGGTGAAGAATGGACCGAGGAGGAGATTGAGAGTACTGCTGATGCAGTTGGTTATGGTGCTGTAAAGTAAGCTACTTATTATTATATCAAGTTATTTATGTAATCTAATTAGTATCGCTATGATCTTCTAAGTAGTTCTTGTACTATTTTGTTTCCTTTTTAATATTCATTAAATCTGATTGCAGGTATGCTGACTTGAAGAACAACAGATTGACCAATTATACATTTAATTTTGACCAGATGCTTAACGATAAGGTGCCTAACAGTTTTCTTTTTAGACTGCAAATATTGTGGAACTGGTTTCATCACGTTGTTCTCTAGTGAACTTTTTATGATGAAAGTTTCCTGCGTTTATTCTGCTGCTTCTGATTGTAGTTTTCTGCTCCTACTAATGTCATTACTGTTGCTATTACTTCAATCACTATTAGCATCTGATTCTTGCCTTCTAAATTTTTTTAATGGCAGGGCAACACTGCTGTTTATTTGCTATATGCTCATGCTCGAATATGTTCAATCATCAGGAGATCTGGTAAAGATGTGGACGAGCTGAAGAATGTAAGTTCCCCCTCAATCTGAAGAAGTAGCATTGTAAATCTTTTAGTTGCCTTTTTATGTAATGACATTAGTATGCTGTTATTAGGCAACTCTTTTGTATCAGATTCAATATCTGCAACTTTTACCCATTATCTCTTTGTTTTTAATAGAAGGGGACATTAGTATTGGAGCATAAGGATGAGCGCGATTTGGGGCTCCATTTGCTGCAGTTTGCTGAGGTAAGAACTTAAGGAAAAAAAAGAACAATCCATTTGTTGTTTCTTGACTCAGGCTCGGTCTGACATTTTTATCTTGCTTTCAGGTTGTTGAGGAGGCTTGTACCAATTTGTTACCGAATGTTGTGTGTGACTACCTCTATAATCTATCCGAAATCTTCTCCAAATTTTACAGCAACCCCGAGTGCAAGGTATGATCAACAATCTAATTATATGGTTTCTTGGTAAAATAAACCTCGTTATTGCTTGTCACCCTGCCCTCACAAGGCCGTTCACCTAGTGTTGAAACTAGGAAAGTTTTAATGGCGGAGTGAACTCTAGGTAAAAGATGTTGCTATGAAACTTTAAGATGACATGTGGCATATATTGATGAAATGAGCAGGTTATCGGGTCAGATAAGGAAACAAGTAGACTGCTATTATGTGAAGCAACCGCAGTGGTTATGAGAAAATGCTTCAATCTCCTGGGAATCACACCTATTTACAAGATATGATTGTAGTTTGAAAGCTTTACATATAACCTATTCTTGAGAAGGGTGGGTTATATATTAGTTCATATAAAATCCTATGTACCGCGACAATTGTATTCAGATCTCATTACTTTATTTATTTGGACAGTTTTGATTGTGCTTATGTGTTTTAGCTGTGAATTTATTCGTACCTGCAGCAATGCCTAATTAACTAATTTATCTACCTATTTAAAACACACTAGTCGCTTTCAGCTGCTGAAGGATTGTCATGAAATATTATTAATCCACTTCTTTACTCCAAACCTTAATATCTACTCATATTTAAACTAAATAATTGAATCAATTAGGTACTAAATTTAATAAATTAATTAAAATCTCCTATATATATAGTAGCTATATTTTGTGGGAGCATTTTTGTTCTTTAGATTTTATAAGAAATAAATGGAAACTCAATTATGATAAGAGTTGTTAATTTTAAACATTTCAATTAAATTATCATGATTTTTACATTATTCTTAACAAATAATTTTTTTAATTACATTGTGGTTGTCATAATATAATATATATATATATTTTAGTTCTTGACATTATTAAGATGGAGGTCTTTAATCTTTGAATATTTAAAATCGAGTTTAATGTATAAATTTTTTATTCTAATATGTTTGTAAGACATATATTTGAATTTCTACGAACTATATTTATAACAATAAAACAAGTGGAATAAATATGATTGAATAAAAAGTCAACAAAACAAAAGCAAGTGAGAGGTCAGAAATCTGGGGGCGTTCCACCCAAAATTGAAAGTGGGATGGAATGATAAATCCACTTGTTGCTTAAAAATTGAAGCTAAATGATGAATAATTAAGTGGAATGGAATGATCAAAATTCACCCAACCTAACATGGTTGGATCCTAATCAATTCCCCATTTTGCAATTAATTAATAATACATTATTATTCATTTATTTCCCAGCTGCACACTTATACTGCTCATTGAATTATCTTGCCCGCTTTATTTAATCCAAATTATGTCTGTATTTATTTATTTATTTAAAATTTATTTTTATTCATGTTGTTTGGTTTAAGTTAGATGAATTAATCATATTCACAAATAATAAAGCAAACAATAAATAAGTAAGTACCTTTTTTATATATAAAATAAGAAAAATTATTACACAATAAAATTTTTAGATTATACAAGCAAGTTGAGGGTTTGATATATATATATATATATTATAGGGTGTAGTAAAAAATAAAAAAATTAATTAGATAAAAAGTGAGTATTTGGTACACTAGTAGCGTATTTTACTTATTCCATTAAATAATCTTAAAAATTGGCATGTGTCAATTTTTTAAAATATCTATTTTTTAATATTAGACTATATTCCTATAAGAAACTTGTTAATCCCTTAGTCCTATTTGTGGGGTCTAAAAATTCTATTCGCAGTGTACTAAATATTTTTTCCTTATGTAAATTAATTTGATACTTGTCATATGCTCAACCCATTTGTGGAGTACTATAAAAACTTTATTGATAGTGTATCAAATAATTACCCATGAAATAATATAAATATATAAAAAGAATGGTTAATATTTGACACACCAGCAATATATCTTTTAATTCTACAAATAGTCATAAAAATCGTGTTTTCTTAGTATTTTATTATATTTATTTAGGACACTTGTCAATTCTCTAATTTTACTTGTGGAGTTTAAAACTTAATTGATAGTGTATCGAAATTTTTCATTAAAAAAAATACACAAAACTATATCATTAATATTATTAATTATATAAAATTGAACCGTTTGAAATGATTTATTACACCAGTGTTATAAATGAACATACATAATTTCGTTTCCATACATTAAAATGCCTCTTTGGGCAGTTAAAGTTTCGTTTATCATCATACTACTCTACATTAACGTCCTTAAATATGAAATAATGTGACGCAGAAATAATTCATAATATAAAACTGACATATATGCCATACGTCTTTACAAATAAACCTTTTTAAATGTAAAGTAATTATTTTGACAATGATACAAATATGATGGCAAAGAAAAGTAAAGGTAAAAGACACTTACGACTTACCATATGATTCTAAGAATCTTGGCTTCCTAGTTTCGGGTTTAAAATATATTTTATAATTTTTTAAAATAAAAATTAATTATGTTCTTGTTATTATATTACTATCTAATTTATTCAATTCTTTATTTTATTTACAAAATAATAAAATAAAGAATTAAATTAGAATTCAAATATTTAACATGTAGTTTGCATAACAAAATGTAAAAGAGAAGACAAAAACAAAATATAATTATCGTTGATATTAATTTTATAAAAATAAATTTACAACTAAGGTTGTCTTAATGGATATCAAGATCTCAGAATCACTCTTTGTAAACCCTATATTTTGGTCTAAGATTTAAATAAATTTTGGTTACCAAATGATCAGTTTCGGTTATAATTATTTGGAAGTATATTTTGTAATTACAATTACGGTTATACCTGTAACATTTAAAAAAAATCTTTATATATATTAATTGAAAATACATTATGTTTAATGAGCTAGTAATATTGTAGTGTATTTTTTAACAAACGTAATTAAAAATTACTATATCTCTCAATTTTTGTTGACGGAGTAACCATAAACCTCGAACATAAACTTGAAAAATATCAAAATAAATTCGGAAAAACCAAATTTAATTATCCTAAGAAGGAACAAATAAAGAAGTTGAGTTGCTGTAGAATGGATATTTTAATATCTCCAAAAAGGATATTAATGGAGGATATATAATATTGTTGAATGAAATGAAGTGGGTGGGCTGTGGTGTGAACCATTTTCAATACTGTTTAGTAGTAGAAGCATGAAAGAGATGGACGAAGTTTCCTCTCAACTTGGTTCTTTGTCTCTATAAGCAGCAGCTTGGAATCAGATATTTTGGCATTAATTACTAATAAAATCTTTAATGAAGAATGGCTTCAACATTCAAGCTCGTCTTTGCTGTTCCTTTGTTGCTTCAGCTTTTAGGTATCTTCTTCTTCTCTACATTATGTGTTGTATTGTTTCTGCAATTTATAATAGTAATTAACACAATGAAGAATGGCTTTGCTATTCATCTCGGCTTACGCCTTTGCATTTATATATATATATATCAGGCTTTAATCTCTGATTTTGAGTCTGCTTGTTTTGTGCTTCATTCTTTTTCCTGTAGTTAATAGGAAGGTTTAATGATAGTAACAGATGGTAGCATTGTTGTTACGAAATTTTATTCAAAAACAATCAGAAGAGTGTAAGGTTGGGTACACTTAAATGTGTATTATTGATATCAACAATTTTCTCTTGTTTTTAGGAGTTCTTATTTTTATTTTTAAGAAAGAACTTATATATATATATATAAACAAAGAAGTAAGAGAAGATAGTGAAAATATTAGACTAAACTTGAAACTAATGATTGTAGCATTGTTGTTTATAAAAGGATTGGTACATAAATTTTATGCACCATCGATGAATAATAACATAACACATTATCATTAAATAAAACGAAAATAGTGAAGGACTTATAAAATGTACACTAATAACTTTATTTATATAATTAAATAATAATTAATTATAAATTGTTAGAGTTGTATGACCCAAATTCTAAGATATTGCTTGCAAGTCAAGTTAAACAAAATATATCTTCTTTCTAGAAGATTTAGTATTTATGAGTATAATATATTTAGCATTTATTAGCATAATATATTTTTACTTTGATTAGAATTGGGTTTTACAAGCCTATAAATAGACATAGTCTATTCCTCTTGTAATGTTTTGAATTCGACATAGTGAATTTTCTTCTCCTCTGCCCGTGGTTTTTTTCCCGAAAGGGTTTCCACGTAAAATCTGTGTGTTCTTTATTCTCTTTTTCTTTTCTTTGCGATATATATTGTCATTACCGACTTTATATTTTTCACAAATTGGTATCGAGCTTCCGGTTTTCATCTCGATCACGGTAATGGCGTCATTGAAGTATGAAATTCATTGTTGGATCGTAACACAGATTAGCGTTGTGGCGAGATAAAGATGCAGCGTTCTTGCAGATGGATTTAGAGGAAGCCTGCTAGGTAGATAAGATGCCTTCGACATTGACGGAGGAAGATAAGAAGCGCAAGGATCGAAGGCACTAATACGATTACATCCGCATTTGTCTAATGAAATTTTGCGAGATGTGATGAAGGAGAAGATCGCATGAGATTATGGAAGAGGCTAGAACAAATATGTATGTCGAAAACTTTAACTAGCAAGTTGCATATGAAGCAACGTCTTTATGCTCATTGTTTGGAGGAAGGTGCGTCGTACACGAACACTTAATGTTGTTTAAAGAAATTCTCTCAAACTTGGAGGTCATGGAGGTTCGATATGATAAGGAAGATCTAGGGTTGATTCTACTTTGTTCGTTGCCCCGCCTTATTCAACCTTTAGAGACACGATTTTATATAGCATGAGTCTCTCGCAGATTGATGAGGTTTATGATTCTTTGACCTCGTATGATAAGATGAATCATCTTGTGGTTAAACGACTCGAGGAGAGGGTCTTATTGTTCGTGGGAGACAAGATCGGAATCTTGATGATGATCGTGGAAGGACACGGATCGGAATCCTCGCGGTAAAACTAAGGGTAGATCAAAGTCTTCAAGCAGAGGTAAAACTTGTAACTTCGCAGAAGAAAGGGCACATTAAATCTGAGTGCTATAAGCTACGAACAAGATTAAAAGGGAGGCTGCGAATCAAAAAGGAAAGCAACCAGAAAATTTCGGTGAAGCTGATGTTGTAGAAGACTACAGCGATGGTGAACTTCTAGTCGCTTCGGTCAACAATTCAAAAGTGAGCGAGAAGTGGATACTTGATTCGGGTTACATCTTCCACATGAGTCCCAATCGGGATTGGTTTACAAATTACGAAACAGTGTCTGAAGGTGTTATTTTGATGGGAAATAATGTTTCGTGTAAAATCGCAGGTGTTGGAACAATTAAAGTTAAGATGTTTGATGGAGTTGTTAGAACACTTAGTGACGTACGGCATGTTCCAGAATTGAAGAGAAATTTGATTTCGTTGAGTACTCTTGATTCAAAAGGGTACAAATACACAGCTGAAAGTGGGATGGTGAAGATTTCCAAAGCTTCCCTCATTGTGATGAAAAGACAGGGAAAGACTACCAAGTTATATGTTTTGCAGGGTTCTACTGTTATTGGTGATGCAGCTGTCGCTTCCTCTTCTTTGTCAGATGATGATATTACTAAACTTTGGCATATGCGCCTAGGGCATATGAGTGAGAATGACATGGCGAATTGAGCAAAGAGGACTTGATGGGCAAGGAATTTGCAAACTGAAGTTCTGAGCACTGTGTTTTGGGAAGCAAAAGAGTTCGATTCACCGGAGGAATCCATAACACGAAAGGAACATTGGAGTATATTCATTACGATCGTGGGGGCCATCAAGGGTGCCTTCGAGAGGTGGAGCTAATTATATGCTAACTTTTATTGATGATTTTCGGGAAAGTTTGGGCATTCTTCCAAGCAAAAAGCGATGTGTTTTCGCATTTAAGTCTTGGAAAACTATGATTGAAAAACATACGGGAAAACAAATAAAATACCTCCGTACAGACAATGGCTTAGAGTTTTGTTCTGATGAGTTTAATAAACTGTGCAAGTCAGAAGGGATCGTGAGACACTTGACAGTTCGTCATACTCCACAACAAAACAAACATTGCGAGCACGAATGAGCAGAGCGATCAT
Organism: Gossypium rotundifolium; assembly: GCA_025506655.1. Taxonomy (NCBI): domain Eukaryota; kingdom Viridiplantae; phylum Streptophyta; class Magnoliopsida; order Malvales; family Malvaceae; genus Gossypium; species Gossypium rotundifolium. The sequence continues at coordinate 196,276,837 of CP106734.1, read as the reverse complement.
GGAAAAGGTTCGATGTATGTTGTCAAATGCCAACTTACCAAAGTCGTTTTGGGCCGAAGCAGCCTCTACTGCATGTTTTTTAATCAACCGATCTCCATCCGTTGCCATTGAGAAAAAGACTCCACAAGAGGTATGGTCTGGTAATCCTGCTAATTATTTTGATTTAAAGATCTTTGGGTGTCCTACATATGCTCATGTTAATAATGGAAAATTGGAACCAAGATCCATTAAATGTGTTTTTCTTGGTTATAAAGCTGGTGTAAAAGGGTATAAGTTATGGTGTCCTGAAAATAGAAAAGTTGTGATTAGCAGAGATGTTGTTTTTGATGAAACTGCTATGCTACCTAACTTATCTCTTAAAGACTCTTCCAATAAAGAAAATAAAAAGTAGGTGGAGCATCAGATTAATACAGAGTCAACTCCTCAAGCCAGTACAAAAATTGAGAATAGAGTTACTTCTTCACCACAATACTCTATCGCCAAAAACAGAACTAGAAGAGAAATTAAACCTCCAAAGAAGTATCTTTGAGGTGACCTAGTTGCTTATGCTTTAAATGTGGTGAAGATATAGATGCAAACCAAGAGTCGTCTAATTATTACGAGGCGGTTAAGTGTGAAGACTCGAGAAGGTGGATGTTTGCTATGCAAGAGGAAATAGAATCACTCCACAAAAACAAAACATGGGATCTTGTGAAACTTCCTAAAGGTAAAAAGGTTATTCATTTGTAAATGGGTGTTTAAAAGAAAGAAGGGACTCAGGAGTTGAAGAACCGGATATAAAGCAAGGCTTGTTGCAAAAGGTTACTGATCAAATTCGGAGTGGACTTTACAGATGTGTTCTCCCCAGTTGTGAAGCATAGTTCGATTCGAGCTTTGCTTGGTATTGTGGCCATGCAAGATTTGGAGCTTGAGCAGTTAGATGTAAAAACTGTATTTTTGCATGGAGAGCTTGAGGAAGATATTTACATGCAACAACCAGAGGGTTTTACAGTCTCAGAAAAAGAGGACTATGTTTGCTTGCTGAAAAAGTCTCTTTACGGTTTGAAACAGTCACCAAGACAGTGGTACAAGAGGTTTGATTCCTTTATGACTTCTCATAATTTTAAAAAAGTAGCTTTGATAAATGTGTTTACTTTAAGAAAACAGTGATGGTTCTTTTGTGTATCTATTTCTTTATGTTGATGACATGTTGATAGCATCAAAAGATAAAGTAGAGATAAGAAAGGTCAAAGCCCAACTAAGTGAAGAATTTGAGATGAAAGATTTGGGACCAGCAAAGAAGATACTTGGTATGGAGATTCTCAGAGATAGAAAAACAAGTAAGTTGTACCTAAGTCAGAAGGGTACATTGAGAAAGTTCTTTGGAGTTCAATATGCAGTGCTAAGCTGTTAGTACTCCTTTAGCAGCCCATTTCAGACTTTCATCGGCTTTGTGTCCACAATCAGATGATGAGATTGAGTGAAACACCCCACACCCGGCCCACGAGAATGGACCGAATCTGGTATGTTCCTCGAAGTAACCGGTTCAAAATTCTTTGAATACTTTGAAAGCGTGTGTTTTGAGAGATAGTTTGTTGTGGGTTGGGCTCGAGTTGAAAACAGATTTATCTTATAACAAAACCCATTTGTTTGGTGACAAAATATTTAAACCTATTTTAAATTAAATGGGCTTATTCTTTGTAAAGCCCTAAATTCATAACATAGTAATTAAAGCGAAATAAAATGTCACGATGGCCTTATTACATAAAATGAAACCCAAAATAAAATTATGCAGTACTTAAAATAAAATAAAGATTCAAAATAAAATTAAACTTCGTTGAACATGGCCACCACAAGTTCTAGTCCGATCCATTATTGCTCATCACACGTAACATGTTCCCTAGCGGGGTGAGTCGATAGACTCAATGTGTAACCAACACCAAAACATAATAGAAATAGGCACACCATACATATCATATTCATATAAAAATTCAAGATAATGATGCAAACCCGAACCCAAACCTATATAGCCATCCGCTACACACACCCGTACCATCACGCACACAGTGGGGACTACTAAGTCAACCCTCCATCCGCTACACACCATCGAAGGCGGTCATTGCGGTCGGCGTGCTCATCACCCATATAATTTGTGTCATTAGACACCATATTCAAATAGTGTAACGAAGTTACCAAATTCAAATATTTGTGATCGTAGTCACCATATAACGTTAGTGAGACCAAGTCAACACCTTCAAATATAACGTTGGTGAGATCGAAGTCAACACCTTCAAATATAACGTTGGTGAGACCGAAGTCAACACTTTCAAATATAACGTTGGTGAGACCGAAGTCAACACCTTCAAATATAACGTTGGTGAGACCGAAGTCAACACCTTCTTCCCCTTTCACATAAATCCCGAATGCCCCAAATATATATATATATCATGCATAACATACTTAATTTCATAATCATATACATATATTCACATGTTATAAGATAACATATTTCATAATCCTATCGAAGTAGGAAAGCGTGCACAGTACTTTTGTACCACATTAGGGTACTTAGCCATATTCATATTCTTACGTATAATCATATAATAAAAATAATTGCCATATGAAATATCGAAAGTTAGTGTGCGTACACACGGTACCTTAGCCATATTCTTATACTTTCATATTAACACATATATCAAGTTTAAGCCATAAATCTATTAAGATTTAGTTACGATACCTTACACACACGATTTGCTTATCAATTCCTTGAAATCCTTGAAAAAACCCGATCTATTGCTTTAGATCTCAATTCCTACATTTGATTAATCACTTACTACTTTAATAAAAATAACCATTTGACCATAAATCCAAATCCTAGTAGGATTAGTATTCTTAAACTTACCTTGTTCTTGATTTCAATACTAATCAAATCCCAAAATCTATGCTATGCTCCTCCTTGTATTCTACCAAGCACTAAATCTCAACAGGGTTAGTTTAGACCTTTTAAACAAACAAGAATTAGATCTAATTATCAAAATAGGCCTTGGCAGAAAGCTATAGACACTTACCTTATGGATTTTAAATCCAAAACTCATAGAATAACTAGGAACACGCTGCCTATGGTGTACCTTGGAAAAGAACTTCTCCTTCCTTGTAGCCTACACTTAGTAAATCCGAAAGATCTCTTCAAAGTTTGGCAACCATGAACATTAATGGGATTAGCCCTAGATTTCGATAAGTCTAAAATAAAAAGAATGGAAACCAAACTTGGATCTTACCCTTATTTGAAGGAATTGATTACAACTTCACTTCAACCTTCAGAGATTGACTTAGAGACTTGATGAACAATCGGCTATGATTCCCTTATGTATTCAGTTTCAAAGATGAAAGAAGAGAGGAATAATAGGCTTAGAAGAAATCGGCTAGGAGGCTAAAAGAAAGAAGAAAAAGAATGGAGGCTCAAGAAGAATATTCAGAGAGAGGAAAGAGAGAGGAGAATGAATAATGAATGGCCCTAGTCTCATCCTTTTATAGCCAGAAATTACTAGGCCAAGAATCCTTAACTTGGCCACCACTCTTCCTTATTTTCCTAATTAAAGAATAATTCTTCATTTATCCACCTATTTAGTGAATTTTAAAGAGAATTAAACTCTTCCTTAAGAGTCCTTATGATCTTCTAATTAGCCGAGTTTTAAAGAGAGTGAAACTCCTCTTTTGCAAGCCTTGTGCCGTCCACCTCTTGGGCATCTAGAAGCAAAATAAAACTTATTTTATTTGCTTCTTATGTGACTCGAACTCAAGCCCAACACCCTTGCATGTGGGCCATTTCACGAGGCCTTAAGTGGCATCTTGAGCCACTTTTCCAAGTCCGTTAATGGGTCAAATTTCACGTACTTTATATTTTAGGGTCACTGGCCCTAAGTTCCCTTTGAACTTTAAAATTCGACATTTGGGGTCATTTTAAGTTTCCAAAAATTTTCATGACTTTGTAAACTTGACATTTCCTAGGTTTCCAAAATGTTTACTTTCCTATTTTGGCTTAGTTTCCAAAATGTTTACTTTCCTCTTTTAGCTTAGGTTTCCAAAATGTTCACTTTCCTCTTTTAGCTAATCGTTCCATACATTTCCTTGCATTTCCATTCATTTCCATACATTTCCATACATTTCCATACATTTCCTTACATTTCCATTCGTTTCCTTACATCTCCATACATTTCCATACATTTCCATACATTTCCTTACATTTCCATACATTTCCTTTCATTTCCTTTCATTTCCTTTCATTTCCTTACATTTCCTTATATTTCCTTACATCTCGGGGTTCTTGAAACTCTTGAACACATCCAACACACCCCAGATCCCACTATCTCATGAATTATGCATGACGCATAACCCCTAATCTAGGATGTTACTGTTCTACCCTTAAAATAATTTAGTCCTCGAAATTACTTACTAACTAAAAATTGTACATCTTAACTTCATGACTACGCTTATCTCTGCACGACTCGATCTTAATAGAGCCATCATACTTTCTAGGCACATTATTTATTTTTTTTCTTTTTTTTTTAGTTCACGTTCCTAGAACTCATTTCTAACATCACGATTTAATCGATTAAAGAGTTTTATGCATTAGTACTTTGTTCCTTTGTTTAACCGCGAACAATTTTATGAAAAGGAGTTTAGGAGTGGTTCTTTCGTATTCATACATGCATACAGATCTTTTCATTCACTCATACATCCATCAAACAATTATGAACCTTAGTTCATTCGAGAAATGTTATAGTTTTCATTTGTTGTTGTTTTTCCACTACAGGGGTATTTTCGTAATTTGTCCTCTGAGGTATTTTCGTAATTTGTCAAAATAAGGTTTCTTGATGATTTTGTCACAAAGTATCTTTGGTATTTTTAAGTTCCGGGTATTTTGGAAATTTTTTTGAGATCAGGGTATTTGAAAATTTTAGACCTTGGGGTATTTTGGTAATTTTTCCACAAATCGGGTAAATTGTAAAATTTTAATAAATCGGGATATTTCAGAAGTTGCAAAACTTTGAGGGATCTTTTGAGAAATTTATTTTCCAAGACGATGAAGTTGCAAAAATTTTGGAAATCGAGGTTATTTTGAAAATTTTGGTAAGTTAGGGCAATTTTGTAATTTTCCAAAAATCACGGTATTTTGATAGTTTGCAAATTAGGGTTTTGGACTTTTATAACATAATGAAATTTTGGCAAAACTATTGAGTAGTTGGACATTTTATAAACCAAGGGCATTTTGTAATTTTACCACTAGGGGTATTTTAGTAAATTTGTAAATCGAAATATTTCAGGAAAATTTATAAAATATTCTTTTCAAATCAAGAGGGTAATTTAGAAATTTTAAAATTAGGGTTTCCATAAAAATACGGCTAGTCCCTTTCGGGTTTTAGTTATTGAGTTTAGCAGTGACTAAGTCCTCTTGGTTAGGGTGAGCAGTTACTACGCACTGGTAGGATTCGAGTAAGAGGAGGTGAGTCACTAGGACTGCTTAAATACCAAGCTCTTCTTGAATCCACTCCTAGACATGCGCACAATGAGTTACCACACCTAGCTCGGTGACTTAATCACAGGTTTGTATAGTGTATTAAGTCTTATGTATTTGTGTTTGAGTAGACTAATCCTAGGGTTCAAGTTCCTATCATGCTATTCTCGTTCCATTCCTTTTCTACCCTTCTATAATTCACATAATCACACAGATAGTTAGGGGTACTTACGGTGGATCATGGTTGGGAGACTTAGGTGCCATGCCGAGAAAAACTTGCTTATTTCATAAGATACTTTATAAAGCTTATTTGGGCTCGATTTGAAAATGTTTTGGGCCTTAGCCCACAGTAGAGAGTTTAAAGCGGGCTCGATACCAAATTGAAACACCCACACCGGCCCACGAGAATGGACCGGATCTGGTATGTTCCTCAAGTAACTTGGTTCAAAATTCTTTGAATACTTTGAAAAGCGTGTGTTTTGAAAGATAGTTTGTTGTGGGTTGGGCTCGAGTTGAAAATAGATTTATCTTATAACAAAAACCCATTTGTTTGGTGACAAAATATTTAAACCTATTTTAAATTAAATGGGCTTATTCTTTGTAAAGCCCTAAATTCATAACATAGTAATTAAAGCGAAATAAAATGTCACGATGGCCTTATTACATAAAATGAAACCCAAAATAAAATTATACAAGTACTAAAAATAAAATAAAGATTCAAAATAAAATTAAACTTCAAGTTGAACATGGCCACCACAAGTTCTAGTCCCGATCCATTATTGCTCATCACGTAACATGTTCCCATAGCAGGGTGAGTCGATAGACTCAATGTGTAACCAACACCAAAACATAATAGAAATAGGCACACCATACATATCATTTTCATATAAAATTCAAGATAATGATGCAACCCGAACCCAAACCTACATAGCCATCCGCTACACACCACCCGTACCATCACGCATTGCAGTGGGGACTACTAAGTCAACCCTCCATCCGCTACACACCATCGAAGGCGTCAGCTGCGGTCGGCGTGCTCATCGCCCATATAATTTGTGTCATTAGACACCATATTCAAATAGTGTAACCGAAGTTACCAAATTCAAATATTTGTGATCGTAGTCACCATATAACGTTGGTGAGACCGAAGTCAACACCTTCAAATATAACGTTGGTGAGACCGAAGTCAACACTTTCAAATATAACGTTGGTGAGACCGAAGTCAACACCTTCAAATATAACGTTGGTGAGACCGAAGTCAACACCTTCTTCCCCTTTCACATAAATCCCGAATGCCCCAAATATATATATATATATATCATGCATAACATACTTAATTTCATAATCATATACATATATTCACATGTTATAAGATAACATATTTCATAATCCTATCAGAAGTAGGAAACGTACCTGAGTACTTTTGTACCACATTAGGGTACTTAGCCATATTCATATTCTTACGTATAATCATATAATAAAAATAATTGCCATATGAAATATCGAAAGTTAGTGTGCGTACACACGGTACCTTAGCCATATTCTTATACTTTCATATTAACACATATATCAAGTTTAAGCCATAAATCTATTAAGATTTAGTTACGGTATTCTTACACTTTTATATTAGATTTGCATAAATTATCAATTCCTTGAAATCCTTGAAATCCAAAACCCGATCTATTGCTTTAGATCTCAATTCCTACATTTGATTAATCACTTACTACTTTAATAAAATAACCATTTGACCATAAATCCAAATCCTAGTAGGATTAGTATTCTTAAACTTACCTTGTTGCTGATTTCAATACTAATCAAATCCAAAATCTATGCTATGCTCCTCCTTGTATTCGCCAAGCACTAAATCTCAACGGGGTTAGTTTAGACCTTTTAAACAAACAAGAATTAGATCTAATTATCAAAATAGGCCTTAGCCGAAAGCTATGACACTTACCTTATGGATTTTAAATCCCAAAACTCATAGAATAACTAGGGAACATGCGACCTATGGTGTACCTTCGAAAAGAACTTCTCCTTCCTTGTAGCCTACACTTAGTAAATCCCGAAAGATCTCTTCAAAGTTTCGCAACCATGAACATTAATGGGATTAGCCCTAGATTTCGATAAGTCTAAAATATAAAAGAATGGAAACCAAACTTGGATCTTACCCTTATTTGAAGGAATCGATTACAACTTCACTTCAACCTTGAGATTTGGCTTAGAGACTTGATGAACAATCGGCTATGATTCCCTTATGTATTCAGTTTCAAAGATGAAAGAAGAGAGGAATAATAGGCTTAGAAGAAATCGGCTAGGAGGCTAAAAGAAAAGAAGAAAAGAATGGAGGCTCAATAAGAATATTCAGAGAGGAAAAGAGAGGAGAATGAATAATGAATGGCCCTAGTCTCATCCTTTTATAGCCGAAATTACTAGGCCAAGAATCCTTAACTTGGCACCACTCTTCCTTATTTTCCTAATTAAAGAATAATTCTTCATTTATCCACCTATTTAGCGAATTTTAAAGAGAATTAAACTCTTCCCTTAAGAGTCCTTATGATCTTCTAATTAGCGAGTTTTAAAGAGAGTGAAAATCCTCTTTTGCAAGCCTTGTGCCGTCCACCTCTTGGGCATCTAGAAGCAAAATAAAACTTATTTTATTTGCTTCTTATGTGACTCGAACTCAAGCCCAACACCCTTGCATGTGGGCCATTTCACGAGGCCTCAAGTGGCATCTTGAGCCACTTTTCCAAGTCCGTTAATGGGTCAAATTTCACGGGCTTTATATTTTAGGGTCACGGCCCTAAGTTCCCTTTGAACTTTAAAATTCGACATTTGGGGTCATTTTAAGTTTCCAAAATTTTCATGACTCTGTAAACTTGACATTTCCTAGGTTTCCAAAATGTTTACTTTCCTATTTTGGCTTAGTTTCCAAAATGTTTACTTTCCTCTTTTAGCTTAGGTTTCCAAAATGTTTACTTTCCTCTTTTAGCTAATCGTTCCATACATTTCCTTGCATTTCCATTCATTTCCATACATTTCCATACATTTCCATACATTTCCTTACATTTCCATTCATTTCCTTACATCTCCATACATTTCCATACATTTCCATACATTTCCATACATTTCCTTACATTTCCATACATTTCCTTTCATTTCCTTTCATTTCCTTTCATTTCCTTACATTTCCTTATATTTCCTTACATCTTAGGGTTCTTGAAACTCTTCAGAACACATCCAACGCACCCACTGATCCCACTATCTCATGAATTATGCACGAACGCATAACCCCTAATCTAGGATGTTACATTGAGTACATGTCACATGTTCCATACTCGAGTGTAGTGGGATCTCTCATGTATGCTATGGTTTGTTCACGTCCGATTTATCATATGCAATCGGTCGATTAGCGGATACATGGCGAATCCGGTAAAGAACATTGGAAAGCGATTCGATGGATTTTAAGATACTTACGAGGTACTACGATGTTTGCTTACGTTTGAAAGAACTAGAGATAGAGTCATTGGGTATGTTGATCTTTGATTTTCTTTGGAGACCTTGATAGAAGAAGATCTCTCACCGGTTATGTCTTTACAATAGGAGGTTGTGCAATCGGTTGAAAGCTACTTTGCAAACTACGATCGCTTTGTCTACCCTGAAGGCGAGTATATGGCGATTCAAGCTTGTAAAGAAGCTTTATAAATAAATACTAAAATTTTCTTCCCTAAACTTGAGACCTTACACCTTATACTAAACACGAGACCGAGACCTTTCACTATAAACTCTAGAACCTAAATTTGAGAGTTATTGATATTTATTTATAATAGTTATGATTAATTATGTTTAAATAAAATTATTAGTATTTATTTATAAGTCTTTTCTATATTTTTTATTTTATTTAATGATGATGTGTTATATTATTATTCATTGATGGTGCATCAAATATTATTCCTATTTAAAAAGTATAAAATATAATTTAAAGAATTTTAAACTTAACGGAGATTGAAATATAAAAAAAATTAAATTAGAAAAAGTAACATGCAAAGAACATATTTGAAATATTCACAAAAATCATAAATTTTTTTGATAAAATATTGCTATTATTCATTGTGTTATGCGAAAATTATTGATTTAATCCATCTATTTTATTTTGATTTTAAAAAATATATTTACTTTTGAAATTTCAAACTTAATGATAGCGGTTAAATTCTATATTTTCCAAAAATATAAAAAATAGAATGATTAAATTAAAATTTACACATAGAATTTAACCCTTTTTTTTTGGCTCTTTTTACTTCCTATCAAAGGGGAATGAACAAAGAATTTCGTTTGCCATATTTGAGTGAGATTATTGATGTAAGAAGCAGTGATGAAGATGATAAGCCAATTGCTTATTATACTTTTCCATTTCATTGCAGAAAAGAAATGCAGTAATTTTGTTTTTGCCTTTGGAAAATACGTGCTAATCGTGTTGTTTCATCTTTAATTCTACTAACAACGTAAAAACCGGTTAATTTCGCTGACCAGATTTCTGTAGGGGAGGTAAAGTTGGAGTTGACTACGGAACGGATGCTAATAATCTTCCATCACCTGATCAAGTATCAGGTTTGGTTCAAAAACACAACATTCAATACCTCAGGATTTATGATTCTGATCCCAAAGTGCTGAAATCCTTGTCAAACACTGGCATTGAACTTATGGTAGGAGTTCATAATGATGACTTACCCAAATTCCAGTCCCAATCTTATGTAGATTCCTGGGTGAAGAACAGCATCCTCCCATACTACCCCGCTACAAAGATCACCGACATTTCTGTAGGTGTTGAAGTGACTGATAACCCAGATGCCGCCAACTTGGCTGTGCCCGCCATGAGAAATGTCGTTTCAGCGTTGAAAAAGGTTGGCCTGCAGGGTAGGATCAAGGTTTCAACTCCACTCTCCTTTGGGGTTTTATCCAAATCCTACCCACCTTCCGATGGGGCATTTGACGGTAGCCATCATAATGTCTTGGGACCTTTGTTGGACTTCCTGGAAGAGAACCAATCACCTTTTATGGTCAATTTATATCCTTTTTACGCTATTGGAGATTCTTCTTTGGACGCTGTTCTGTTTAAGTCGCCCTCTTCCATTTTCGCAGACCCGAATACCGGTTTTAGTTACAAGAACATTTTTGATGCTCAACTAGATGCTGTTCATTTTGCTTTGGCCAAACGGAAATCCAGAAGCATACCGATTATTGTTACGGAAACCGGCTGGCCTACGAAAGGTTCAGGAAGACATAGGTTAGCGATGGCTAGTCTTGACTATGTTGACGATTCCTATGCTAGTATTGACAATGCCGAGACTTACAACACCAACTTAATTCGTCATGTTACGGATGACTCTGGTACGCCTGCTAGGCCTGATGAAGAGCTAGTTGTGTACATTTTCTCCTTGTTTAATGAGAACCTGAAGCAAGGACCGGAAACAGAGAGAAACTTTGGTTTATTTTATCCCGACATGAGGAGTGTTTATAACCTGGTCTTCCCCGGAAAAGGAACCGGAAGAAGCTGGTGCGTTGCTTCTAGCCAGGCTTCAAATTCGGCTTTACAGAATGCGCTAGATTGGGCTTGTGGTCCGGGAAAGGCGGATTGCTCCGCCTTTCAGCCTGACCAGCAATGTTTTGAACCAAATAATCTAGTTTCTCATGCCTCTTTTGCATTCAACAATTACTACCAGAAAAATGGACTCACTGATCAAGCATGCAGTTTTGGAGGAACTGGGATCGTAGTCTATAACGACCCTAGTAAGTCAATTACTTCATGCAGAATTTGATCACAATATTGCATGATTTTTCAACTCTAAAAATCTAAAAAACTATTTTCCATTATTTGTGCAGGCTATGGTAATTGCATCTATAATGGTAAGTACAGATTCTTAAACATCTCATGTACCATACCTACTTTTCTTTTGGTCCCCACTTTCTATTTTTGCATATTTGATATCATTAGGGAACTGGGATTTTTTTATTTTCACAGTAAAAAGTAGGGATCCGAAAGGAAGAACTTGGTGCGTTGCTTCTAGTCAGGCTTCTAGGTCGACTTTACAGAATGCATTAGATTGGGCATGCGGTCCTGGAAAAGCTGATTGTTCGGAAATTCAGCCTAACCAGAAATGTTTTCAGCCAGATACTCTACTTGCTCATGCCTCTTTCGCCTTCAACAATTACTACCAGAAAAATGGTGCTACTGATGCTTCCTGCAGTTTCCGTGGAAATGCAATCAAAGTTGATCAGGATCCTAGTAAGTCTCTTGTTTGACCATTCAATATAACTCATCTGATTTTCCAAACTGCAAACAGTTATATATCTATTTAATTTATTTGTGCAGGCTATGCTAATTGCATCTATCACTGTAAGTACAAATTCTGAAATATCCCATGTTCCATACACTGTCTTGTCGCCCTTTCTATTGTTAATATTATCATTACACGCTGATTCCGTTTTTTTCGATTTGTACAGAAGAGGACGTATCATAAGAATAAAGTAGTTGTTGTGATTATCGTGGGCGACCGCATGAGCTAAGCTAATGTTACCAACGTATAAGTATTGCGATTATCACATGATTACCAAAACTGCAGCTTGTAATACGACTACCATTGCTACTTCTTTGTAATGGTTTTCATCCGTCAATCTATCAAAAATAACTTTTACGGTTAAAAATTACGGAATAGGATCGATCTCACAAAGATTTTAGTTTATTCTCGTTTGAATTTTTCATTACCAAGACATTTCGTAAACAGTTTAGTGCGCACTAACTCTTGCTCTCTTGCGTAAAATAAATAAAATGATTAAAGTAATATAAAATTAAATAAATAAAAACCAAACATCAGTAAAATAGTAAATAAAAATCCATGATATCGTTTCCAACACCTCACTGGTTTCCGACATTTTGAACTTATACTTTAATACCCCGATTGTCGGGTTTAAGTTACAATATGTTACATTCGTTACTGGAGCAATTACAATTAAAGCACGAACAATTCATAGCAGTCAATAATAAAAATTCAGTTAAAACATACATTTGACATGAAATAAAGTCAATCACAGGTTTTATACAAGCTTTTGTAAGTTATAGAGTTGACCTTAGCTAAAAATATAGGATTGACGTCGTGAAGTCCTCCTTTTCACGTCGAGACGACGATGAATAGTTTGTCACATCATGACTTCAAGCTACTTGCTGTTACAACGTCGCTCACCGTAATAGCCTCGTTGAGACAACGAGTCTCTTGTCGTACTGTGACTCTATAAGTCATTCCTCGTCGCAATGATGTTTGAATAATGTCAAAAGCTATTTTGGCCAAAATGTACCGATTAATATCTATTGCTAACCCTTTCACAACCTTATATCATTTATACCCAAAACAATCCCTCTTAACTTGCATTAAACATAGCAAACACGCAAAACATAATAGAAATACAACAATTGAAGTAGTTTGAATTATAGAAATACAAATCGTAAACTTCGAGCTATTTGTCGACGGCTTTAACTTTTCCTTCTTTTTCGAGAATTTCGGTTCGACGTTAGCTACGGATTAACATAAACACATAATACCATCCATATACAACTAAATTCACAATCAATTGTAATTTTATACAACCTTTGCATTTTATTTAATTTAGCCCGTAAAATCAAGACTAACATAACTTCTAATTTAAAACTCCAAATTGAAATCCGATTTCACTATAATCTATTAGGGACCTCTTATTTCTTATTTATACAGTGACTTTTATAATTTATTTAGTTTAGTCCCTAATGTACGAAATTATCAATTCATTTTACAATTTAGCCTTTTTAACTAAAATTTATTAATTTAACACCTAAAACTTTCAATTCTCAACTATAACAACTTTCAAAATTTTAATAGTTTTACAAATTGAAAATATAAGTTAACTTCCAAGATCTCAAAAATATTAAAATTACAAAAAAGACTGTATTCTCTTAACCATTTAAAGCTTCCTAAGATTGAAACCCTTATTGCCGAAACTTCTCTTATCTTTTGTAAATTCAGTTGCACGAGGAAGAAGGAACAAATGCCTCTCATTCCTTCCACCACAGTTTTATCGTACATTATTTTATTTTTATTACAAGTTTTATAAATTTTATAACATATTTCCTTATATAATTATATAGCCACCGTACGCTTTAATTATTAAGTGGTATAATTTCCACTTTAGTCCTCCACTTTAGTCCTTAGTTCATGTAACCCTGTAAATATATATTTAAGAAACATATTTACTGACCTAGTTTAAGAAAAGGGGATCTCAAAATTGTATTTTATGATCCAGAGTCAATATATTCCTCTCTTTATACATTAAACAATTTAATGTAATACAATTACGTGAGGGAAGCAATGCGAAGTATCAAATACTGCATCGACCTTGGTCTTTGGTGGTTGTATCTAAAAATCAATTTATTTTATGTGGCCATGAATTTCCCATCTAGAGGCTAGCTTTTTTCTATAAGAAAAAGCTTGGAAGAACATTATTTGGCAATAACTAATAAATTTTCATGAACAATGGCTTCGAGATTCAAGCTTGCGTTTGCACTCTCTCTGCTGCTTCAACTGTTAGGTATGTCTTCTTTTCCGCAATTAATATCTGAATTGGCAAATATGCTATTGTGATCTAGTGGGTGATTTTAAATTCATTGGCATCATGTTTAGGATTCTTTAGTTCATTCCTCTTAAATGAACACGGAGAGAAGAAAGACTCAACCCATTTAAGGGTCAATGTAATGAACCCAACTCTTACTCCTTTTCTACAACGCCACACAAGTAAACGAAACAATTTAATATTGTGAGGTCTTTGGTCAATGTACCTTAAACAAAGAAGATATTTTTGGCAGTAGCTATTAGATTTCACAAACAATGGCTTCAGGATTCAAGTTTGTAGGCATCTTTTCTTCTCGTCATCGTGTTTGATTCTGGAATTAATACTATACTCACTTAACACTGCTTCAGTTTCTGCTTTATTTTCTTTCCCATAACCCATTTGTTTCAGTTTTTCTCTATTCATCTTTGCTTAGGCCATGTGCATTTTTCAGGCTTTTAATCTTTGATTTTGAGTAAAAAAGCTCAGCTTTTCACAGCACTCTGCTTGTCTTGTGCTATCATTCCATAAGCGTTGTTGTTTTCCAAGACTTGAATTGAACAAAAACAATGTATTTAAAAGTGTGATGAGAAATGTTCAAGAATTCTATGAAAAAGTAGTGTGGGAATTGAAAAATATATTGATTAAAATAATGCAATATTCATTTTGTCCCCCAAGGAAAAAACCAACTAAATCACGGAAACTTATTAAAACCTTTTCTTTTTCCTGTAAATACCATGTTTTTGCCGTAGAAAATACATGTTTAACGTGTTTTTCCCATATGTGTTACACGAGAAACTTTTACTACTTTCATCTTCCGCTCTATCTTTTACCTAATGAAGAGGTTGCTCAATTTCATGGGAAGATTTCTGTAGGGGAAGCAAAGTTGGATTTGTCTATGGAAGGAATGCTAATAATCTTCCACCACCTGATCAAGTAGCACAATTGGTTGAAAAACACAATATTCAGTACCTCAGGATTTATGATTCCGATCCCAAAGTGTTGAAGGCCTTTTCAAACACTAGCATTGAACTTATGGTGGGAGTTCGTAATGCAGTCTTATCAGCATTCCAGTCCCAATCTTATGTAGATTCCTGGCTAAGGAATAGCATCCTCCCACACTACCCAGCCACAAATATCACCCACATTACTGTTGGTCTTGAAATGATTGATAGCCTGGACAATGCCACCAACTTGGTTGTACCCGCCATGAGAAATGTCGTTTCCGCATTGAAAACAGCTAACCTGCAAGATAGGATCAAGGTTTCAACTCCACTCTCCTCTGCAGTCTTATCCCAATCGTACCCACCTTCCGAAGGGGCATTTAGCAGTAGCTATGAAAATGTCTTGCGACCTTTGTTGGACTTCCTGGAAGAAAACCAATCACCTTTTATGGTCGATTTATATCCTTTTTACGCTATGAATTCGAATGGAGATTCTTCTTTGGATTATGTTCTGTTTAAGTCATCCTCTTCGATTTTCGTAGACCCAAATACCGGTTTAAGTTACAATAACATTTTTGATGCTCAGCTTGATGCTTTTCATTTTGCTTTGGCCCATCGGAATTTTAGCAGAATGAAGATTATTGTTACGGAAACTGGCTGGCCTACGAGAGGTTCACCCTATGCTAGTATTGACAAAGCCCAGACTTACAACATCAACTTAATTCGTCATGTTATGGATGGCCCTGGTACGCCTGCTATGCCTGGTGCAAACCTATATGTGTTCATTTTCACCTTGTTTAATGAGAACCTAAACCCAGGACCGGAAACAGAGAGAAACTTTGGCATATTTTATCCGGACATGGCGAGTGTATATAACTTGGGCTTTCCTGACAAAGGAGGAAGAAGCTGGTGCATTGCTTCTAGCCAGGCTTTGGATTCGGATTTACAGTATTTGCTAATTTGGGCTTGCAGTCTGGGAAAAGCGAATTGTTCGGCAATTCAGCCAGGCCAGCAATGTTTTGAACCAGATACCCTATTTTCTCATACCTCTTTCGCCTTCAACAATTACTACCAGAAAAATGGGGCCACCGATGATGCATGCAATTTTGGAGGAACTGGGATCAAAGTTTATACGGACCCTAGTACGTCAATTACATTATGCAGAATTTAATAACAAAATTGCATGATTTCTCAAGGCTAAAAAACTTTCCATTATCTGTTTCATTTGTTTGTGCAGGCTATGGTAAATGCATCTATCACTGTAAGTATATAAATTCTGAAACATCCTATGTACCCTACACTTTGTCTTATCGCCATTTCTTTTGTTATATTTCATCATTACAAGCTGCTTCCGTTTTTTCGATTTGTACAGAAGAGGACGTTTCATGAGAATAAAGTAGTTGTTGTGATTATCGTGGACGAGTGCATGAGCTAAGCTAATGTTACCAATCTTTAATTGTTGTGATTATCATGCTGGACTACCAAAACTGCAGCATGTAATACGACTACCATTGCTGCTGCTACTTTTCTCCGTACGGTCTGAGGTGTGCACATGGATATTGTTAGTTAGTTTCTTAGTGATGATTTTTTAGTTTCTCAAGCTGGGCAACTTGTTAGATGGACCATCTGAAGATAGTTGACTGGTTTCAAACATATATGAAGGTTGCCTCTAGTTTTTGTTTGGTTTTCTATGATGCATGTATGTGATAGAATACATACACTAGCATGCTCAAATTTTTTTTGATTTGTTTCGTGTTTAATTAAGTGTATTAAAGAATAAAATATATATATTAATTAAGATTTGTTTTATTAAATTTGTTAACTCAATCATTTTGAGTTTATATGGGATTTGAACCAAATTTTAATTTTTTAAAAAGATAAATATCAAAACTATACATAAACTTTAATTTAATATGTAATATTTCATATATGAGCATTGATATTGTACAATTTTATAATAAAATTTTGATTTGGCTCAATTTTACAAATTACTAACAATATTATTGAATCTGCAATTTTATTTTGATATGATGTAGACACAAACAACTATATTAATCGAATATGGAAATAAATGTACATGCTCATTTTTTTAAATTTATACAATTGAATTAAAATAAGTTATATATATATATATATATATATATATGTATGAACCCCAATCAAAATTTTAATTTGATATTTATTTTATTTTAGTTACTTTGATAATTAATTTTCAAAAAACTTCATAAAATAAAGATAATATAGTCATTATAAAGTCAATATCCCTATTTTCCGTCTTTTATACGTACACAAGTGGATGAAACAATTTAATGTTATACAATTAAGTGGAGGAAGTTGTGAAGTATCAAAGACGGCATCGACTTTGGTCTTTGGTCAATGTTTTATGTGACCATCGATTTCCAATATGGAGGCTAGTTTTTCAGTATAAAAAGAAGCTTGGATGCCAGTTAGTGTGTAGGAAAGAACAACATTATTTGGCATCAAGTTTTAAAATCGATGGCTTCAAGATTTAAGCTTGTTTTTGCACTCTCTTTGTTGCTTCATCTGTCAGGTGTTCTCATATTTTCTTTTCTCATTTTTTTCGTAGTATTTAATTCTACAATTAATATCTCAATTGGTCAATATATTAACGTCATGTTCAAGATTTTAATTTTATGTAATATTTGTGTTTAATTCTTTTGTTGATATGACCTCTATCTAAAAATTTTATTAGATCCTGTCTCTCTTTTGGCTTAATTTTAGGAACAAAATTTGATCAAGTGGAAAGAGTCAAAGAATAAAGACTGAACCATTTTAGAGTCAATGAACCTAACTCTTCTACTTTTCTACATACGCCACACAAGTAAACGAAACAATATAATATTGTGAGGTCTTTGGTCAATCATCAATGTGCCTTAAAGAGGAAGATATTTTGGCGGTAGCTATTGGATTTCATGAACAATGGGCCGTCAATGGCTTCAAGATTCAAGCTTTTAGCCATCTTTTCTTCTATTCATATTTGCTTAGACCATTGTATTTTTCCAGGCTTTTAATCTCTGGTTTTGAGTAAAAAATTTCAGCTTTTCTGAGTACTCTGCTTGTGTTGTGTGCTTTCATTCTTTTCCCTCTTTCTTATAATAACAGATGGGATATATGTAAATTTTCAAAATGTCTGAATCGTTTCATTTATCAGATATCTCAAAAAAATATATATATAATTATTTTATTATTTTAATTCGTATTAATATTTGTAGAAGATCTGAATTTAAATCAAATATCAAAATTCAATTTCGATGGGCAGATTTTTGTAGGGGAAGCAAAGTTGGAGTTGACTATGGAATGGATGCTGATAATCTTCCATCCCCTGATCAAGTAGCACAATTGGTTCGAAATCACAACATTCAGTACCTTAGGATTTATAATTATACACCCGATGTGTTGCGGGCCTTTTCAAACACCGGTATTGAACTTATGGTGGGGGTTCCTAATGCAGACTTATCAAAATTCCAGTCCCAACCATATGTAGATTCCTGGCTGAGGAATAGCATCCTCCCGTACTACCCAGCCACAAAGATCACCCACATTACTGTAGGTGTTGAAGTGACTGATAGCCCAGATAATGCCGCCAACTTGGTTGTGCCCGCCATGAGAAATGTCGCCTCAGCATTGAAATCGGCCAACCTCCAAGGTAAAATCAAGGTTTCAACTCCACTCTCCTTTGGGGTTTTATCCAAATCCTACCCACCTTCCGAAGGGGCATTTAGCAGTAGCTATGAAAATGTCTTGAGACCTTTGTTGGACTTCCTAGAAGAGAACCAATCACCTTTTATGGTCAATTTATATCCTATTTACGCTATTGGAGCTTCTTCTTTAGATGCTGTTCTATTTAAGTCACCCTCTACGATTTTCGTAGATCCGAATACCCGTCTTAGTTACAAGAACATTTTTGATGCTCAACTAGACGCTGTTTTTTACGCCATTGCCAATATGAATTTCAAAACAACTAGGAGCACATTTGATGCTCAGCCAGATACTGTTCATTTTACCTTGGCCAATACGAATTCGAGAATAAACGACATTATTGTTACGGAAACCGGCTGGCCTACACGTGGTTCTAGGCCACCACATGCTAGTACTCACAATGCCAAGACTTATAGCTATAACGTAAGTCTTGACGGTGTCGACGACTACGCTAACATTGACAATGCCCAGACTTACAACACCAACTTGATTAGTCATGTTACGGGTGGTTCCGGTACGCCTGCTATGCCTGGTGCAAACCTAGATGTGTACATTTTCTCCTTGTTTAATGAGAACCAGAAGCGAGGACCGGAAATAGAGAGAAACTTTGGTTTATTTTATCCCGACATGAGGAGTGTATATAACCTGAACTTTCCTGGAAAAGGAACCGGAAAAAGCTGGTGCATTGCTTCTGGCCAGGCTTCAAATTCGGCTTTACAGAATGCGCTAGATTGGGCTTGCGGTCAGGGAAAAGCAGATTGTTCGGCAATTCAGCCTGGCCAGCGATGTTTTCAGCCAGATACCCTAGTTTCTCATGCCTCTTTTGCATTCAACAATTACTACCAGAAAAATGGGGCCACCGATGATGCATGCAGTTTTGGAGGAACTGGGATCAAAGTTTCTACGGACCCTAGTAAGTCCATTACTTTATGCAGAAACTTGGTCACAAGATTGAACTATTTCTCAAAGTCTAAAAAACTAATTTCCATGATCTTTTTTTTCATTATTTGTGCAGGCTATGGTAACTGCATCTATAACTGTAAGTACAAATTCTGAAACATACTATTTACCATACCCTTCGTTTTATCGCCCTTTCTATTGTTATATTTCATCATTACATGCTTCCCTTAACTTGACCCTTGTCTTTCGATTCATACAAAAGAGGATACATCATGAAAATAAAGGAATGATTGTTGTAACCATCATGCAGGACTACCAAAACTGCAGCAAGTAGGACGACTACCATTACTACAACTTTCTCGTTATGGACGGCGGCGTGTGCATGGATTGCTAGTTTCTTTGTATTTGGTTTTTTTAGTTTTAATGTCTTCGTTAAAACCAGGGCAATGTGAAACGCTAGTGAAGGTAGCCTCTGGTTTTTGTTTTGTATTTGATAGAGCTTATAAGGGCACTGAATAATGAGAATGTATGGCGTCCATTGCTCTCCTATCCTGTTTTATTCATGCAAGTTGAAGGCCAAGGGCTCCTTTCTCAATCCAATATTCCTCATTTAAAACTCGGCAAATTCTTCAATAATGACCACCAACTTTGCAGTTGGCAGGCCAAGCAGACAGTATCAACTACCAGGTCATTGCTGATAGCTTTTTTGCACCTTGCAAGACTCTAGATGCGTGAACCAATGGTTCCATTTGTTGCATGTCTTAATGCTTTTTAGCAAATAAGATTAGACAAAAAGCTTCGAATTGATTTACCAAATCAACTAGAACAATTCATTGTAAAATTTAGACAAAGTACCTCACTCCACAATCTTGACAATACCACCCATCAAACAAGCACAGAAACAAAGCAAGAGGATCACAAGCATTATCACTATTACAAACACCAAGCCTATTGTTACTGGAAAAGGTTCCCCGCGACTTTAATACTAGTAATACTATTATTTAATTGCAGCCAACCATTACAAGAGGTGGTGGTAGATGCACTTTTGTATAGAAGAAGCCAGGAAGAATTGCAACAATTAAGGTTAAACCAAAGTGATCAAAGACCCTGGTCTATGAGATAATCACCAAGCCTTTCCACAATCATGTTGCACTGGCCTGGAGTCATTGGCTCGTCATAGATCCCAATGATCAAGGCCTGGTTGGTCTTTTTAACAGTAACGCCTCCAGGGCCCTGAAATTAAAAATGACAAAAGGCTCAGAATACAACCATGACATAAAACCAAAAGTATGAAGGTGGCTGAAAAGTTATGCGGTAGCAGCTATATGCCTCTCCTTCCTTTCCTTCCTCAAGGTGTCTCTCTCAGGGTTCAAGGGCACAAGCTAAACAGCCGCATATAAAAATGTAACAGCAAAAGGCAATTGCAAGCCAAATAGATATGCGACCACAATATCAATTTACCTAGTTTTGAATAGCTAATCAACAATAGTATCACTTCACAATGTCCTCAGGTGTTCTGTGCTTGAAAATCTATTTGCAATATAGGTTTTTCCTTTTCTTTTCTTTTTTTTTTTTTATCTATCCAACTAAAAACTACACTTGGAACATGTAAGAAATCCATTTGCATTAAACAAAATGTAAGAAATATATTTGCATTAAACAAAATGTAAGAAAGCATGTGAGCGTGAGATTTTTCAGTGTCATAAACAAAATAAAGTTTGGAACAAATGGCCAGCATCACCTTTTTCCCTCGAATAACAGCTCCGGGTTCACCTTGGATCACCATGTATTTTGTGCCACCAAGGTACAATCCAGTCGGAGCAAGCGATCCAGGTTCAGCAAAGTCATTCATGATGCCAGTGATTTCTTCTGGCTTGAACTGAAATTAACATAGAACCAAAGAAACAATGATTGGCAGAAATTATGGTCATTTGCTAATGTCAATTTTATTGTCTTTAGCAGAAAATTTCACTCTTATTATGTTTATCATGATTACTAAAATTATGGTCATTTGCAGAGATCCATTAACAAATCTTAATTCATTTTACTCAAATGATGATTAATACTTATAAAACTAACAAACAGAAACAAACCCAGAAATCATAAGGAATTTTCGAATTTCCACGCATGAAAAAAGAACAATCTTTCAATATCCCCATAATAGATAAACTAATAAATCATATAAAAAAACGACAGTTTTATTTTCAGCAAAGAGTGAACAAAAATCAATCCTTAGGAGCAAATCAGATCAGCTTATGAATCATGCAAAAAGAGATTTCGACCATTAAGAATCAGATCTCCTTGCTGAAAACTATCAAAAGGAAAGGATATGGGGAGGAAGAGTTTAAAAAAGTAGAAGAAAACAACCTGAGGGAAATTGGAGCTCTGGGCCCAAACGCTGCCGTCTTGGCCAATGATAGCGGCGGCAGAGAGATGGTTGCCCTCGATATCACACATCAAGTGATCATCTACATACGCTTGCCACGACATCTTCTCTCAATTGTTTTACTTCCAAGTTTTTTCCTTGTTTGATGAAGTTTTCTTCTCTGTTGTTCCTTTTAGAGGAAAACAAATGAAGGCCAAGAAAGTATTTTGACTCAAGCTGAGCTAAAGCCAGAGAGACACGGGGATATAGCGTTAAAACAACGAGATCAGATCTGCTACATTGATTTTTAATTATTTTTTCAAATTCTTTCTTTCCCCAACTTTATGACATAATTTAATATGGAAATTATTACAGTCGAAATTGGCTGATTTTGTTAACAAGTAATTCTTGAATACAGAAAATATTAACAATTTCAATTTT
The DNA here is from genome assembly GCA_025506655.1 of Gossypium rotundifolium. Classification (NCBI taxonomy): domain Eukaryota; kingdom Viridiplantae; phylum Streptophyta; class Magnoliopsida; order Malvales; family Malvaceae; genus Gossypium; species Gossypium rotundifolium. Next base: position 196,254,345 of record CP106734.1, on the reverse strand, counting down.
ATTTCAATTTTAAAAGCATTGATTATATATTATATATCACACTTATTACCTCCAACTAATTTTAGGTATTAAATCGTGAATATGAGTTATATTGTAAAATCCAAGATTATATCAGATATTATGAAGTAGGACCATTATTTTTAAAAAAGAAAAAAATCTTTGGCATAATGGATCCTTTATATTCCTCCCATCAATAAATTCAGCCATTCAAACCATTGATAATTGGACCATTAGCACCTATTAAATACCAAACTCTCGTCTTTGCTATAGAAGTAAGGGAAATAGAAGTCTAGTTTAATTTAATTTAGCTTCTCATTTTTTGCCTTTTTTTAAAAAAAATAATTAGTTATTTATTCTATTGGAAAAGCCAAAAGCAAGTGGAAACTTGAAAGAGTTGTGGCAAACAAAACAGCTAAGCTTCTTAATAATAAGGCAAAATTATTAAAGGAAAAAGAGAACCGAAAAAAGGGGAAAAAAATCGAGCTTTGATATCTTGTTCTTATGTATACATATTTTTTTAAAAAAAGAAATTATTTATCTTCGTGATTTATTGGTTGTACCTTTATTTTTCTCGAGAATAATTGAGTTTTGAGTCACTTATTTTCTTTCTTCTTTGAGTTTTATTACTATTATCCATGCGGATTACTGGGACTAATTTAATTGAATAATTTTTAAAATATTTATTAATAATATATATATATTTTGAAATGTTAATATTTCCAGGGACTATGACCCAGGGACAGATCTAGCGTCAGTGTCCAAAAGATAGATAGATCATAAGATTGGTTATATTTGGTTGAATTTAAAGAGAGAGAGATTCATATTCCTCAGATCACACCCAAATGCATATGGCCCATGTAGTTATCGACTTGCTTTGCAATTCTTCTGGTTATGGGGTCCATTCATTTCTATTTCTAGAAAATGAAATCCAATTTATATTTTTTTTCATAAATTATACCGCACCACCCAACCCTCTTTTTTTTTTTTTTTTTTTTCCTTTGAATCAAATATATTATATTGGTGATTGTACTATTCTTTTAGCGTTTCCCTATATTTTACACGTATAAAGGCGAGTTTTCAAAATGTAAAGCTCTAACGAAGAAAGAGTAAAACTTGTAATCAGATTTATAATGAAGTTTTGATTAAAATATGTGCATGCGAAAGACGTAGAAAATAAATATTTAATGTATATTTTGTTGTTTTTTTATTTATTTGGAAAAAGTATATTCATATTAATAAATAAAGTCAAATTTCAAGTGTCGTAATCATTTTTTGATAAAACAGGAAACGACGCGGTCGACTCGGGTTTGAAAACGAAAAAGAAGAGAGTCGCCACCAATCTTTTTTGATGAGGTGTGATCGGGTCACCTCGTAAAACATTTGTTTTAATAAACAATTTGATTTATCAAAACAACGATTTTGGTCTCTGAAATCCGAAAATAAGTTCGAAGTCGATTACATGACGAGGAAGAGTTAGCACCTCGATACACCCAAAATTGGTACCAAATTGATTGATCGATGTCCTAATGTTGAAAACTTTGAAATGATTCGAAAATAGATACTTTTTATTTCTAAAACTTGAAGGGATCGGAAGGGACGTTAAGACTCTCTTATTTTCGAAGAGATAAAGCATTATGTCCAGTAAGTTAGGGCGCAATACTTTAGACTTTCGAAACTAAGCTTGCCTTTTAAAACTTAGTTTTATATTTGAAGAGGATCTCCCGTCATTTGTCCAACGAGAAAAGCAGAACCCAGTAAGTTAGGGCTTGATTTTCGAGAATCCAAATTAGAATATTGCCTCTATTTTAGAAGAAAGAAAAGAAACTTATCTCGAAATATCTAGATGTCAAGTCCAGTAAGTTAGGGCGCGACATTTTGAATTTTCGAGATAAAGTGTTTTGTTTAAAATTTAAATTGCGATTTTAAAAGGGACATTCCGTTGTTTAGCTTAAGCGAGAAAAACCGGAACCCAATAAGTTAGGACTTGATTTCCTCGAATCGCTAATACGGAATATTGGTCGTTATAAAAATTGAGATGTTGGGAAGGATTAGTGAGACGAACGATGAGAATATTGATAATAGCAAATAATTGTAATAGCAATAATAATGAAAATAAAATAACAATAATGATGATAATTAAATAATAAAATAGTAATATATAAAATAATAGTAATGGGGTGAGAATAATAATATAATTGATAATAATAACAATATAATAATAATAATAATAATAATAATAATAATAAAATGCTAATATATAATAGTAATAAGGATATAATAGTAATAATAATATATGATAATAATAATAATAATAATAATAATAATAATAATAATAATAATAGTAATAGTAAAATAATAATAATAATAATAATAAGATTAGTAACAATAATAATAATAATAATAATAATAATAATAATAATAATAATAATAATAATTAAATTAATTGAAAAGGATGAAAATAATAAAGAGGACCGAATTGAGAAAGAAATAAAACTACTGATCTAAATTAAAGAGAAAAAACGAATCGGGGATCAAAATGACGCACGCGAAAAGATAGGGGACCATTCAGGAAGTTATCCATGGGTCCTATATGCGCGTTTATGCAAGACCAAATTGGGCCGAAAAAAAATCTATTGGGGCAATTTTGAAAATAATAAAAGAATTGGATTTAAAAAAGGGTAAAACGGGGAAGGGCTCGAGGCGCAATTCTCCCATCTAAGGGAAAACGCTCGGATCCTGACCTAGGTCGGGTCGTGCACGCGGGTTGGAGCCTAAACGGCGTCGTTTTGGCGCCTGGACTCCCAACCCCAAAACGGCACCGTTTTGTTCTGCTATAAAACCCCTTTTTCATCTTTTTTTTTTATTTGTGCTGCTTGTTTTTTTTAAAAAAAAAAAGCCTTCTCTCCCCTCCTTTTCTCTCAATCCTCGGGGCAACCCAGATTCCGTGAGAGAACCATAAACGACGCCAAGCCATTGGCCATGGACCACCATGCATGCGGTGGCGAAATTCTCAAAAAGGTAAGTTTTTCTTTCTTTCTTTTTATATATTATATATATACCCATTTTTAGAAAATAAAAAAAAAGTGGGTTTATGTATATAGTTTCGAAATAAAAAAAATAGGAAACAAACCTTCGAACTTTGTTTCTTACTCTTTTCGATTGCCTGTTGTAAACTCGTATTGATGCCTATTTTTAGATGTTTGCAACTATTTTTGATTGAAATTTCTTTTCTATTCTCTTAATCGAAAAAAAGTACAAAAAAGGTCTCTATTACAGAGTCTGTATTCGATTTTTATAACCAATCTTTTGAAGAAAAATCTAAATGAAATACAATCATTTCCCTTCTTTTCTTTCGTTGTTGCCTCTTTTCCTTTTTGCTTTTGCAGGGGCTAGTGGCGTAAGTGGAAGGTGTCGGTGGCGGTGGACAAGACCGGTGCAGAGGACAAGTGGGTCAGAAGAGGGGCGGCGGCTAGACAGAACAAGTGGCTAAGGTTTTTTTTTTGTTTTTCTGTTTAATTTCTGTTTTGGGTTTTGATAATGGGCTGTTGTTTTGGTTTGTAAAATGGGCCGGGCAATTTTGAGCTTATACAACTGCCCCTCTTTGCTCATTGTCGTGTAACGAGAATAGAGCAAATACATAAAAAAGGTCAAAATATGCCCGGTCTTGTTGAGTATTGACTTCGGTGCCCCTATTCTTCAAGTAGCCTCGTTCCAGTCCACCACACCTTGTTGCTTCGGTCCACTTCACTGCAACCTCAATATTCTCTGCTGAAAAGAAATAAAGGTTGGTCCTCATTATAAACTCAGGGAGACGGGATTTTTAATCTCAACCTACTCCACTGGAATGTCGAGGAAATGAGAATTCAGGGAGAAGAGATTCGTAGTCTCTATCTTCTCTACTGAAACTTCAAAGAGATCTGGATTTATCCTCAGTGTTAACTCAGGGAGACGGAATTTGTAATCTCAACCTACTCCATGGGAACTTCGAGGACCTAAGAATTCAGGGAGAAGAGATTCGCAGTCTCCATCTCCTCTTTAAAGAAATAAGGGTTGATCCTCATTATAAACTCAAGGAGATGGGATTTGTAATCTCAACCTACTCCACGGGAACTTCGAAGAAATAAGAATTCAGGGAGAAGAGATTTGTAATCTCCACCTTCTCTACTGAAACTTCAAAGAAATAAGAATTTATCCTCATTGTTAACTCAGGGAAACGAGATTTGTAATCTCAACCTACTCCACGGGAACTTCGAGAAAATAAGAATTCAGGGAGAAGAGATTCGTAATCTCTATCTTCTCTACTGAAACTTCAAAGAAATAAGATTTATCCTCATTGTTAACTTCGTGGAGGCAGGATTTGTAATCTCAAACTACTCCACGTGAACTTGAGGAAATAAGAATTCGGGGAGAAGAGATTCGTAATCTCCATTGTCGTAACCATTTTTGATGAAAGCGATAAGCAATGCGTGATCGATTATGGAGGACATTTGCATGAATGCAGGATGTCATGAGAATGATTCTTTGTTAAAAATGTATAAGGATCACGATGCGATGATTGCACGCTCCTAATGACCCCTTTTTATGCTTAGGGTTGTCACTGCTCGTCGTTCACGATGTCATTACAACCACGATATCTCGCTATTGTTGGTACATTTGCGAAACTCAAAGAAACAATTATATTTTGCTCAATTTGCCCCAATGTGACTTCAAGGCCCACTCCATGGCACATCTGAGGACTTTAAGGCCTATACCATCTTGAGATCAACCCATTGTGCCTTAAGGGTATAAAAATTGTGTCATCTTCAATCCATCCTACTACGACTCAGGAGTGTAGAATCTATGTCATCTTCATCAATCCCACTACATACTCAGGGGTATAGAATTTGTTGATTTGATGCATTGCACCTTTCCATTCCTGCGGATCGTGACCAGGTGTGCTCACATGATAGTTGCATGGATACAAAATCATTCTTTGCGCAGATGATTCTCTATTCATACATCGTCCTTTTTCTTTCTTTTTTTATCAAAATGATACTATTTACGTAATACCTCATCATTTGTTCAATCACCGTTTTTGATCCGAAGAGATAGTCTCTGTTCAGAATTTTCCTCCACCATGATTCTTGTCCCCTAAACTCGAGGAGTTTTAAGCAATGGTCATGTTTCAGGTTCTGACACTACTTAGAAGTTTCCTAGAGTAATATGTGAAACTTTTTTGTGAAAGTGTCGTTAGTCCATTAATTGTTATTTCAATGCAACATGTCTGAAAGAGGTTATAACTACGGATAAGAATGAAGTTAGTTAGGAGCATAGCTCGAAACCAATGGGTTAAGCAAAAGCAGTGAGTGTAATCAGGAAAGAAATTTATTGGCAGTGTATCTTGCAAGGTAAAATAGGAACTAGGTGCCCCGGATATCGTGACTGAGCTTCTGTTCAAACTTCTTGAGGACCATTATAGGCTCAATATGTGTTTGGGGATCCGAGTACTTTCGATGCTCCAAGACACAACATACTTCTTCATTGTTAATTCAAGCGTGGTAAAGCTACCGTATGCCTTCCTTTTGAGCAAAATTTAAGCTACCCTTCTCGGGTTTTCAACTCGAATCCCCTTTGATCCCAAGGCGCCCTTTGCGGGTTTTCGCCTCGACCTCTCTTTTTCTTTTTTTTCTTTTTTACGTGTTTTTCGTTTTTGTTCTTTTTCGCCTTTTTTTTTGCAAAACTCTTTTTTGCAACTCTTTTTTTTTTGAATTTGAACTCACGGATTGGTGGTCCCGCCATCCATCCATGTTTCCCGAACAAGCCTTTTCTTGCATTTACTTTTCTTTTTGAGTCCTCTTGAATCTGAAGAACCCTTCTTAATCTTTGGGTCTTTCTCCGAAATTCTTTTGAGCGAACATTTTGTCATAAACCAATGGTAAAGATGCCCGGTGAAAGTCCCGCCAACTTTTAAAAACCTAGAGGGTAAATGATAACTTCTCTATGCCAACGCTTACAAGTCTCAGTCATTTTTCAAAAATTTTGAATGGTTTTGGCTATCTTGCTGCACTGATGTGGTGTCTAATCTTTGGACAGACTATAAATTCGTGCCAACGCGTTTCTTTCTGGCATTCTTTATCGTCATTCTCTCTTTATTCTTTTTTTTTGTGTTTGGTTTTTTATTTTATTTTTTGTTTTTTTTTTTTTTTTGAATTTGAATTTGAAGTTGAAGTCGACGACCGCTGACTTTGTAATTTTGACATGTGAAGCGACCTTTACCCTCTTGGTAAGGTAACTAAACGCTATGACTATGAATCGATGTTGGCTCAAAGCTCTTGAGAAGCGGCTTGATAAGCGTCCATGCCTCACATATAGGTATCCGCGTTTGATGGCATCAATGTGTCTAATTGTGATCATGTGATAATGTCTTGCCTTATTCTTGCGGTGAACTAAGCTTCCATCTTTATCTCCTCGTTGGCTTGTAGTGTCGGCTAACATTTAGCGAGGTAGGATCGCCATTTTAACAAGTTAGGAAGTAAGTTGCAATCTCTGTCATCTTCTAAGTCCTTAGATCCTTCAGACACATATCTCACTAGAAAGGGAGTTAAATATGACGTCGCTCACGTCATTGATATCGGGGACCCATCTTCGGTATGGAAGCAATTTTCGGAGAATGAATGATTATTTATGAATGAAGAATAAAAGAATATTCAATAGAATGTATAGCATGGAAAATAAAATATTGGTCCAAAAGATGCATTTTATTGAAGTAGTAATTCAAAACACGAGCCTATTTCACAAAAGAGATCTTATTGCTTCTAGGCTTAAAGCAACAAGTATACTTCATACATTACTCTAGGTAAGCTTCTAAATACTATAGGAATTATTTCCACAGTCTCATTGCTTAAAATGTTCTTAGGTTCATGCTTACGCTTTTGGTGCGTCGCCCATCTCCACAACACCCATTTTGTGAATTTTTCCACCAACTTCTTGAAAGTCATGCAATTCTCTATCGAATGTCTGTAACTCTGCATGATACTCTGCATGGACATTTAGGTTATACCATCTTTGGGTATGGAGGTTGCGATGGTTTTATAAAATAAGGAGCTACAACATGCATATCAAATAAGTTCTAGTATAACTCCTATACATCATGGGAATAGGAGTGGCGAGGTTTTTTGAATCGCTCTGGATTGGGTTTTGCTTTGGGGGACCGGGTGGTTGGTAATTGCCTTCTTTGGTGGTTTCTTGTCAGCGGCTTGAATAACCCTTAGTATACACACTGCGTGCCCCCATCTTTATCCTTCCTCTTGGGGCTTTTAAAGCCCTTCTCCCTTTTCTTTGTCTCGGTAGGCCAAAAACAACGCGATTGGCTTGCTCATTACAGGCCCATTGGAGAATTCAAAGACACAAAGTATCAGTCCTATATTGAGATCCAATAATGATAGGTACCACGAGAATGTGCATCAGGTTGAGTTGGGACACTTATTGGGGAATAAATGATGTCTTCATCATTATCCACATTGTCGGTCACTGGGTCACTCCTTTTTTCAAGTCCTCCGGCTAGTAACTGAGTTAGCTGGCCTATCATGTTCTTTTGGAAGTCTAGCATTTTCTCTCGCATTTCTTGTTGAATTTGGGACAATTGCTCTTGCATCTGTATTTGCCTTTGCTCTATCCTCGCCAACCTTTGTTCCATGTTTTCCAGGTTAACTGAAATATTTTGCCTAATTAGGGTCATTTTGTAAAAGTCTAATGCAAATGAATGCAATGTAATGCGAATGCAATGTAGTGCGAATGCATGAATGCAAAGAGGCATCGATTCGATCGACTTCATTTTAGAAAACTTTATTAGAAAACAAGTTCTTTTACATAAAATAGACTACTATATGCTTTCGTCCTAAGTCCTAAAAGTTTTGATTTCCCAAGCAATGGAGCTAGCTCTTGTTGTGATCGACTGTAGCCCATATTTTATGCTTAACATATCCAACTGTAATGCCAAAATCTATAGATGACCAACTACCTCTTGAACCATCATTTCCCTCACGAGGCAATCTCGAATTTTTTAACTTGATAGTGATGAGAATGATGAAATTCTTCTTTCCAACACTCCTTTCTTGTTTTAAGAGGCTCGATCCGCAATTCACTACACTTCATTTCCTTAATCTTGTTCGGACTTAACTTCAACTCGATTGCGAGTTACGACTTCAAGGGTAGTGAGGAGACTATCCCGACTTAGCATCGCTTTTTTGAAAAGTATTGATCGTTTACTCTAGCTAGCGTCGTACTCCAAAGGATTCTTCCGCTTTTATGGCTCATAAAGATTAGAGTTTTTTAGACAAAGAAGAAGCATGAGCTCAAACATTTTAGATTGTATCAGTTCAACGACTTTTCCAATTCCAACCACGGTGAAAGTCGTCTATTTTGGTTCGTCTCTTTGAGTCTATCTAACAGGGCAATACAAATTCTTTTCATTTCTTCACAAGAATCAAATCCTTGCAATGTTGCTTGGATCACAACGATGAGCCCGAAGTTACAATGACCTATCCTTTCATCCTAGATGGTTCCACCAATTCCATCCCCCGTTCTTCAGAAAGAAACAACCTTCGACTTGGGTGAAATTAGTGTTGAAAGAAACACCACAAGAATGCAGCATTGGCTCGATACTATGGTTGCTCCCCTGTGAAGCATAGGATAAGGCTTTCACTCTTTCCTAAGATTTCTGTCTTAACCAAAGATGCTCTCTAGTTAGTGCTTTGTCAATTGCAAGTACATCAAGGAATGTAGCTCCAAAGGAATGTATGTAGATTGTTACGGCTCTCCGACATTAAAGCATGGCAAGTCCATTAACTTTTTCACACTTTTCTCCTTCAATGAAAACAACGGATCTTTGCACAACTACTCGCTCAATCCAGTGATCTTGTACTCGTGATTGGATGGACTGACTTTTGTCCTCAGGTTCTCAAGGCTTCTTTTGCCGGGATCTATGGCATTCGATTGGCAAAGAATCCACAACCGGATGGGACGAATATTCAGGAAAGGCCTCTACGAGTGGCTATGAAACTTGAATGGAAACCCCTATAGTCAAGGGCACCTCCTCCAATGTCGTGAAGCTATTACGATTATCTTGAAAGATTGGCGAACCGGTAGGCATCCTGTTTATGAGCATACTATCTTAAAATGACATCTATCACTCTCAATACTTCTTGAGAGCTTTTAGATTCCTGTCTGCGCCAAGCATTTTGAGTTGCTCGCATGGGTGTCTATGCAACAAGGCTATTTTGACCGATAAGGCCATTTTATTCTCTTCCTGTCTTGCCTATTTGGGTCATCATGGACATCAGGTCTTGCATTACTGTTGTTTTTATTAGATGTAACATCCTCAAATACAATTACAAACTCATGCTTGTTATTTGGAAGGACACCAACAGTAAATAAACTTTTCTCCTCGTTATTAGCGAATTCCTTTTCAGCTAATTTATTGTCACAGGTCTCTTGCCCTCTGCCAATCACTTTCCTTCCAACTGCCACATTTCTTTTTGCTCAAATGGATCCATACCCTTCTAACTGCGAACGACTGCATTGTCTTCCACTTTATCAAGGAATCCGTTTTCCATAACCACTTTCTAACTTCGAAGCCCATAGTGAATCGATACCTCTTAAAGTATGAAATGATATGCACAAAAAGAATGAAACACAACAAGTTAGTATCATAAGTAAAATAAGCAAACACCTACCTGGATGACCACTAAGGTTTGACATAGCTTTACCTAAGGTGGGCTCCTAGGGTTTACTATATGCGATTTTGGTTCTAAAGTTTGAGGTACCGAACGGTGATTCCTCGATCCTCACCCATTATAGGCTCATACGGATCGAGTTCGGTTCAGGGGAATACATTTCCCTATGGCCATGCGGAAGTGAAAACTTCACGAAGACATAGGTACGGATGTATCCAGCGATCCACTAGCCCATGCGGAGGTGAAAACCTCACGAGGCATAGCTTCGCTCCCACTTAAAGGTGTGACCATAACGGTCATGCAATGCAATGCCAAAAGTATTTATGAGACCAATATTAAAGGTGCATTTAAAGAAGCGTGATTTTTGAAACCATTTTAATCAAAAGGACAAAATCAATCAATCTATGGCTTGACCCTCGGATCCCCGATTAGGAGTCGCCAAGTCGTCGTAACCATTTTTGATGAAACGATGGCAACGCGGTCGACTCGATTTTCGAAAAAAGAAAAGGAAAGGGAGTCGCCACCGATCTTTATTTGGTGTGATCGGATCACCTTTGTTTTAATAAATCGTTTAATTTACTAAAACAGTGCTTTTTTGGTCTACGAACTTTGAGAAAACGGGTTCGGAAGTCGATTACGTGCGAGGAAGGATTAGCACCCTCGACACGCCCAAAATTGGTACCAAACTGATTGATTGATGTCCTTTTTGTTGAAAACTTTGAAAGGGTTGAAAATACAATGCTTTTATTTTCAAAATTTGATGGAATTGAAAGGGACGTTAAGACTCTCTTATTTTCGAAGAGATAAGGCATCATGTCCGATGAAGTCGGTAGCGATGCTTTAAATTTTAAACCGAGCTTGCCTTTTAAAACTTGATTTTCGTTTTGAAGAGGGTTTCCGTTGTTCGTCAAATGAGTAAGAGACCCATGAAGTTAGGGCTTGATTCCTCAAGATTTCAAATCTGAAAGATTGCCTCTATTTTTAAAAGAAGCTTATCTCGAAGTATCTAAATGTCGAGTCCGATAAGTTAGTAGCGACTTTTGAATTCGAGATTAAGTACTTTGTTTTTAAATTGTAATTTCAAAAGAGATATCCTGTTGTTTAGCTTTGAGCGAGAAGAAATCGGAACCCGAGAAGTTAGGGCTCGATTCACCCGAATTGCTAATACGTAATGTCAATTCAAAATTGGAATTTGTGATTTTAAAAGAGATCTCGTTGTTTAATTTAAACGAGAAAAATCGGAACCCAGTAAGTTAGGGCTCGATTTTCAAATCATTATCTGGAATGTTAGTCGTTATAGAAATGAGGCATCGAGGAAGATTAGTTTGACAAATGATAAGGATATTGACAATAATATGATAAAGGAAAAATAATAATAGGTAAAAAAATAATATAGTGATGTCAATGAAAATAACGATATAACGATGGTAATAAAGCAAATAATAGTAAAAATATAAATAATAGTAATAATAATGATATTCAACTAATAATAATAACTAAACGATGATGATTTGCGCCTTTGTTTTGTATTTGCAGATCTATCTTTTTCTTGTTTAAATCTCTGATTTTTGTATTCATAAAAAGGAAAAAAAAGAAGCCTCTTTATTTGAACCTCTCTGTTTTTTTTTATCTATTTCCGAAGAGAAGAAAAAAAAAACCTCCCTTTACATCATTTGTTTTTCATCTTTATAGCTGAATGTGCTACTGTTTAAATCTCTATTTCTTTTCTCCCTACGCTGCGGTATAAGTGGAGCAAGTGGGGAGTTGGTGGCGATCGGAGGCGGTGGAGGAGACGTCTTGGCGAGAGGCGGTGGAGGTCGGTCTTTGGCGAGAGGTAGGTCTTGGCGTCACTTTGGGGTTGGGGCTAGGGTTTCTTTTTCTAATTTTAGGGTTTGGGCTTATATTTTGGGTCTGTTATTGGGTTAGTTTGTTTAGTTTATTTTGGGCCGGGCAATTTTGGGCTTTGTACATCCATCTTCTCTACTGAAACTTCAAAGAAATAAGGATTTATCCTCATTGTTAACTCAGGGAAACGAGATTTATAATCTCAACCTACTCCACGGGAACTTCGAGGAAATAAGAATTCAGGGAGAAGAGATTCGTAATCTCCATCTTCTCTACTGAAACTTCAAAGAAATAAGGATTTATCCTCATTGTTAACTCAGGGAGACAGGATTTGTAATCTCAACCTACTCCACGAGAACTTCGAGGAAATAAGAATTTAGGGAGAAGAGATTCGTAATCTCAATCTTCTCTACTGAAACTTCAAAGAAATAATGATTTATCCTCATTGGTAACTCAGGGAGACGAGATTTGTAACACCCCTTACCCGAGACCATTGTCAGAGTCGAGCACGAGGCATTACTAAACTTAACTTACTGATTCGGGGCATAAATTTTGAAACTGTCCATCTGCATCATGTTCAGTAAATTGACTATAACTCAAGTTACGAAACTTGAAATTTAGATCCGTAAATTTTCCATTAAACTAGACTCATATATCTTCTTACTATAATTTTTCCAGAATTTTGGTGTGGCCAATTAGTACAGTTTATTAGTTAAAGTCTCCCCTGTTACACAGACCGACAGTTCTGACCCTCTGTACTAAAATCAATTATCTCATAATATACAATTCTTTTGCCTACACCGTTTCTTTCATATAAAAATAGACTCAATAATATTTAATTATATATCTAATTCACAACCTAATTCCATTTCTATTATTTTTGGTGATTTTTCAAAATCACGTCACTGCTGCTGTCTAAACTGTTCGCCTGCATATAATTACATAATTTCTTTCTAATAACTACCAACTAGGCATTACAAAACATCCAAAACATGCTCTTATTTAGCCATTTTAATAGCTAATCATTACCATACATTTACAATCCAATCTGAAGCCATATCATAAGGTTATACACACAAGATAGCTAAGTCCCTATACATGCCATAACTTAAAAGCGTCGAGTCACAAAATACCAATATAATCCTTTGATAGTGTGTAATGATCTCCAGCGTCCTTCGATTCCCCAAATTGGCTTGTAATACTATAAAAAAATAAAATAAAAAATGGGCTTAAGCATAAAGCTTAGTAAGTTTACATGTAAATAAATAACAACATTCTTAATCAATTATCTTATTCTTTTCTTATCAAGATCACTTAAGCTTTTAACTCATTATACTTAAACTTGTATTATTACATGTACCTTTAAACATGAATTTGCCTTACCTTACCTTTTTAGCTTGAACTTGTTTACCTTTTTAGCTTGAACTTGTCTTACCTTTACTTTGGTATACTTTTGAATTTTCCGTTGAACCACTTGGAATACTAAGGATACGTGGTACCTTTCCTTATGAAACTTAACCATTGCCATGTCTTGACATGGTCTTATGTGGTATCCTTGCCTTATGAACTCACCAATGCCATACCTTGGCATGGTCTTACATGGGACCTTTGCCTTATAGTAACATATCAATGCCATGTCTTGACATGGTCTTACATGATTTCCTTAAACCCTAATGTCATGACATTTGTATCCTATACATTCCTAAGGTTCAACCGGAACTTCCTAGGATAGCTTTTCCTTCAATTCATACTTGAGTCTTTAAATAATACATTTACAGAATAAATATGTAAATGCTGGAATTTAACAGTATTAAATATAAAATAATAGAATATTGCATTTATTTACTGCAAACTTACCTCGAAACAAAATACGATCAACTATATTGATTTAGTCTTCTATCTTTTTCTTTCCTCGATCTAACTCTAGATTTCGTTATTCTTGATCTATAATAGCAAATTTAGCTTATTTAATACTCACATTATTAAAACAGTCCTTAACTCTTAACTTTGGTAATATTACAATTTTGCCCTAAACTTTTACATATTTATACATTTGCCCCAAAGCTCGAAATTAAAATTTATCCCTTATTCTTATGTTTTATGACATGTTGATCATTTTCCTTCTATGGCAACATCAAATTCTCACTCTAACTTGTACTTATGAACATTAGGTATTTTTCTGGAATTAATTGTTTTACTCGTTTTCACTTAAAATCACTTAGCAAAAGTTGTTTAACATAATTTCAGACTTCATATTCTATCATAAAACATCAAAATAAACACATTTCACCTATGGATATTTTTCCAAATATGAACCCTAGCATGAATTATTGATAGAATAAGCTAAATCGAGAGCTAGGGCTTCAAAATTTAAAGAACATTAAAAGCAGGGCTTGGAATCACTTACTATGGAGCTTGGAAGCTTGAAACAAACCCTAGCTATGGTGACCACTTGAAAATTCGGCCTAATGAAGAAGATGAGCATAATTTGCCATCTTTTTCCCTTTTAATTCCTTTTATTACCAAATGACTAAATTACCCTTCATTAAAAACTTTGGTTCTTTCCACCTATATATGTCCATTTTGTCCATGAAAATATAATGGTCTAATTACCATTTAAGGACTCCTACTTCAAACCCCATTTCAATCAAGTACTCTATAAATTAGAACCCTATTTAGCAACTTTTGTAAATAAGTCCTAATAGGTAATTTAAGCATGAAATTAATAAAATTTCTTATCAATACTCTAACACATGTATTTAATCACTCGATAAATCATAATAATTAATCATAATAAACTTTTATAGCTTGGATTCATGGTTTCGCAATCACTATTCCGTTTAGGCCCTATTTCGGGATGTTATAGGATTTGTAATCTCAACCTACTCCACGGGAACTTCGAGGAAATAAGAATTCAGGGAGAAGAGATTCGTAATCTCCATCTTCTCTACTGAAACTTCAAAGAAATAAGGATTTATCCTCATTGTTAACTCAAGGAGACGGGATTTGTAATCTCAACCTACTCCACGAGAACTTCGAGGAAATAAGAATTCAGGGAGAAGAGAATCGAAATCTCCATCTTCTCTACTAAAACTTCAAAGAAATAAGGATTTATCCTCATTGTTAACTCAGGGAGACGGGATTTGTAAACTCAACCTACTCCACGGGAACTTCGAGGAAATAAGAATTCTGTAACACCCCTTACCCGTATTCGGCCTTGGAATAGGATACGAGGCATTCTAGAATTACAAATTTATTTATCGAGACATTTTATTTCATTTAGCATTTATATTTGAAACCAATCAAAATCAAACATATTGTCCCTTAAACATATTTATTTTTCTCGTCATGTCTTACATAAATTTATTACTCGTCTCAAAATACTTAATTATCTTGTATTAACATATTAAAGATAATCACATATTTACATATCATGAAAAATATCATTCAATTATCTCTTCTTCATAAACATAAATCAGTTAATTTATCATATCAATATTTCACGTAACATCAACTCATATTTTCTTATATCATATAATTAAGTTATCTGAACTTACGGTTAAATTTGTAGAAATATCAAATTATTATTATTGGAATCTGTTGAATAAGCGAAATGAGAAAATCGATTGAATTTGATCGGTTGAACTATTGAAAGTATGGAAAAGTGGAATTAGGAATTGAAATGTAAATTGAAATTGAGATATGAGATTGAAAACTTGAACCAAAGGTTTATGAATTGATTAAAGATAATATAGATGATATGTGATGTCATGTGATGAAAGACTATTGTTGAGGTATGAAATTAAAATATAAATTAACACATATGACTTATATTGTTACATGTTTGATGTCTATTATTTAATATTAAATCTTAAATTTAAATTATGTATAGTAAGTGAAGTATGAGGTAAGTGTTATTGTTGAATTAAATGAAAATTGAATTAAGTGATGGATAAATATTAGTATTGAATTGTATATTGATGAGAAAGTGAAATTAAATTTAGTTGTGAATAAATTGAAGTGAAATTGGAATTGAAAAAAAAATGATATGTGAAGCACATAATAAGAATTATTAGTAAATTAAGAATGACTAGTAAGTTTTGAAATATGTTACATATATTAAAGAAAGAAAATATATAAACATACAGGTTTTTAGTACAATGGTTAAATTGTAAAGTATGTAAAAGCATTATGTTAAAATTGTAAAAGTGACATGCGTGTATAATGTAATTTTCCCAAGTAAATAAGATTAGATCTACTAAGATATTAGTGGTATACCATTAAAGAACTCTAGCGCATTCTCTGATAATAACACTTTGATACTCATCAAGTGCTATCTGATTAATAGTACAAAATAATACATTTCTATATTTGTTTCATATATCTTAAGTGTTCTGTTTAATCTATTGGGCCTCTTATAAAAAGGTAAGTAATTTTCGTTATAAGGTATGTTCGCAATATTAAATTAAAAATGAATTGCAAACTGAAAGGATATGGAATAGATATAAATGATAAACTAGATAAATATGTGCACAAAGGAGCTATAGAATTATAGAAATAATGAAGTACATGATCAAAATAATAAGGAAATTTCGAGGGCGAAATTTTTTTAGGGGGAAAGAGTTGTAACAACCCAATTTTAATAGTGCCGGAACAGTGATTCGAAATCACTAATTCTAAAGAAAAGTTAGAAAACTTTGTTAATCGATAATTATAAGTTAAGTGTGATTTTAGAAATATTTTAAAATTAGTGAATTTTGTGAACTAAAAGAATTAATTAGAAAAATTGGGCCAAAAACGAGGTATTGAGACCTCGAATTCATAAAGTGAGCCATAAATATTTCTAAAAATATTTATGAAGTGTCATTAAGTTATTATTAAAGTTTAGTTGAGAAATTTTAACGTTTGGATATGTAATTAAATGAAAAAGACTAAATTGAAAAAGAGGTAAAAGTTTAATTATAGATTAAAGAAAAACTGAAGGGACTAAAAAGGAAATTATGCCATTCTCTATAGTTGAGGCGGCATACACATAAAAATATCAGAGAATTTTTATGATTAAAATATATATTTATATATATGATTACTTAATAGATAAGAATATTATTATTTATTATAGTATAGTATTATATTATATTATATAAATAGGAAAAAGAAACATAAGAAAGGGGAGAAAGAGAGAAAAGAAACAAAACAAAGAAACAGAGAGCATACGAAACAGGGAGAAGGAAAGAAAAGAAAAAAGAAAAATTAGGGATTTAAAGTTTGAAGTTTAAATTGGTAAGTCAATTAAGTTTTATTCTCTTAATTTTGATGTTTTAGAAGCTTTAAAGCAAGATTTTGATGAAACTAAGTTGATATTTTGAGAGTTTTAGGTTTTCAAGTGTAGTTGATGTTGAAGAAAAAGATGAATCAGGGATTAAATTGAATGAAATTTAAGTTAGAATTAGTAAGAGGATTAAATTGTAAAGTATGCTATAAGCTGTGTTAGAGGATTAATTTGGAAGAAATTAGAAATTAAAGTTTTAATATGAATATTAGATAGTCAAGTTGAATATGGAAGGAACTTAAGAATAAACAAAGTATGAATTAAGTTAAGAAAATAAGTAAACTTAATTAGGATTAAATTGTAAAATGAGTTATAAGAAAACAGTTTTGGGACAGCAGCAGTAAGGTAACTTTGAAAATCACCAAAATGGTAGAAATGGAAATAGAAGTTGAGTGAGATATGAAATTAAAGATTATTGAGTCTATTTTCATATGAAAGAAACAGAGAAAGAAAAGAAATTTTGTATTTTGAGATATTTAGATTTTGGTAAGACTGGTTCAGAGTGATTTCGATATTCCCTATTTTGACTTGGAAAAATCATCAAAAATTGTATAAAAATAATTTGGGAACATAATTTATATGGTTAGATTCCTTAATGAGTCTAGTTTTAGAAGAAATAAACTATAACATCATCTGAATTCTATATAAAAAGATAATTAATTTTTAGTGAAGAAGGGTCGGAACTGCCAGACAGCAGAACAGGGGTGACTTTAAAGAATAAACTGTACTAATTGGCTAAATCAAAAATTCTAAAAATTTTATGGCAAGAAGATATGTGAGTCTAGTTTCAGGAAAAATTAACGGTTCTTCATTTGGAGTTCTGTAGCTCTGGAAATAAATAATTTAGTGACTATAACTCAAATGGACAGTTTTGAATATACTTATGAGTAATTAATGAAATTATTGATAATGTTACTTATAGCATGTTATATACATTAAGGATGTGGAATGGAGAGGAGGAGGAGGAAAATATGTATGAATATTCAGCTAGCATGGCTAATTTGTAATGTTTTAGACTCAGGGACTAAATTGAATAAAAGTAAAACTTTATGATTAATTTTGTAAAAATGTAGAAATGTCCAATTTGCATGAAATAGATTATTTTATTATTTAAAATTGCAAAATTGAATGAAATTATTAATTTAGATTAAGATCGATTGAAAAATTGATGAAAATAGAAAATTTCTAAAATGACACGAATCTTGATATTTCTACAAATTTAACTGTAAGTTCGTATAACTTAATTATATGATATAAGAAAATATGAGTTGATGTTACGTGAAATATTGATATGATAAATTAACTGATTTATGTTTATGAAGAAGAGATAATTGAATGATATTTTTCATAATATGTAAATATGTGATTATCTTTAATATGTTAATACAAGATAATTAAGTATGTTGAGACGAGTAATAAATTTATGTAAGACATGACGAGAAAAATAAATATGTTTAAGGGACAATATGTTTGATTTTGATTGGTTTCAAATATAAATGCTAAATGAAATAAAATGTCGATAAATAAATTTGTAATTCCAGTAATGCCTCGTACCCTATTCCGGCGTCGAATACGGGTAAGGGGTGTTACAATTAATGGTATCAGAGCTATGATTTAGTCGGTTCTCGGACCAAACGTAATATGTGTGAAGTCTAGAAATGTATGTCATTATTAACATATAACTTAAAATAATGTGATATTTCCAGACTTTGATGATATTTGTATCACTATTATTCAAACTTTATCATTATTATGTGTAATTTATTAATTATGTGTGGTAAGTATTTTAATGTAAGTATTTAGTAAAATGATAAATTTAAGATTGAGTCTTGAAGTTGAGACCGATCATTGAATGAATTATGGGATCTTGAATATTATTTTGTGTCTTGAATTGAATTGTGAAGTTATTGAATATTGTTATGTGTATTGTATTAAACTATGAAATTATTGATGTAATTAATTCTGCAATCTTGAAACCGATTGAAATAAGAAGTGAAAATAGAATGAATTGGAATTTAGAAAGTTATTTAAATTACGTAATCTGAATTATGAATTATTTGAATATTTGAAGGTATATTAAATAAAGAAAATATCGAGTAATTGAAATGTATATTGATTGAAAAGTAATTAGTGATTTTAAATTTAATTGAACAATAAACTAAAAATCGAATTGAAAAAAAAAGAATTAAATTATGAATATGTGTAAATATATGAATCGTGTATTGATTGAAAAGTGGTTGGAGCTGAATTGAAGTATGATTATATGTGAATATGTGAAATATGTATTGGTATTGAATTGTATACTGATTAGAAAATGAAAAAGTGAATTTGAAATAGAAAAAAAAAATGATTTGAATACCCTATTAACTTATCGGACTAGATTGGATACAAATGGCATGCCATAGGATTTGTGATGTGATGAGGAGATTTGAGGCTCGGCCGAGGTGATAATTCTGTATTATATTCTTCGATTTATCTGAAGAGGCATTTAATGCCTTATTGGTGTGTTTGGGAGGATATGATATTTTGGTGTGTTTTGGAGGTTATATTATACTGGTGTGTTATGGAGGATTTATATTATTCCGGGTGTGATTGGGTTGGATATTTTGGTGTGATTGGTTGGGATCCGCGTATCCGCTAAAGCCCAAGTCTTGTTAATAGGGGTAAATATGAATATTATGTGAAATTGAAATGAGAATCTTGTAACACCCCTTACCCGTATTCAACGCTGGAATAGGGTACGAGGTATTACCGGAATTACAAATTTATTTATCAGACATTTTATTTCATTTAGCATTTATATTTGAAACCAATCAAAATCAAACATATTGTCCCTTAAACATATTTATTTTCTCGTCATGTCTTACATAAATTTATTACTCATCTCAACATACTTAATCATCTTGTACTAACATATTAAAGATAATCACATATTTACATATCATAAAAAAATATCATTCAATTATCTCCTTCATAAACATAAATCAGCTAATTTATCATATCAATATTTCACGTACCATCAACTCATATTTTTAATATCATATAATTAAGTTACACGAACTTACTTGGCTAAATTTGTAGAAATATCAAGATTCAGGGTCATTTTAGAAATTTTCTATTTTCATCGATTTTTCAATCGATCTTAATCTAAATTAATAATTTCATTCAATTTTGCAATTCTAAATAATAAAATAATCTATTTCATGCAAATTGGTCATTTCTACATTTTTTTACAAAATTAATCTCAAAGTTTTACTTTTATTCAATTTAGTCCCTGAGCCTAAAACATTTCAAATTAGCCATACTACCTAAATATTCATACATATTTTCCTCCTCCTCCTCTCCATTCCACATCCTTAATGTATATAACATGCTATAAGTAACATTATCAATAATTTCATTAATTACTCATAAGTATATTCAATACTGTCCATTTGAGTTATAGTCACTAAATTATTTATTTCCGGAGCTACAGAACTCCAAATGAAGAACCGTTAATTTTTCCTGAAACTAGACTCACATATATTCTTGCCATAAAATTTTCAGAATTTTGATTTAGCCAATTAGTACAGTTTATTCTTTAAAGTTACCCTGTTCTGCTGTCTGGCAGTTCCGACCCTTCTTCACTAAAAATTAATTATCTTTTCATACAGAATTCGGATGATGTTCCCGTTTATTTTTATAGAAAATAGACTCGTTCAATATTCTAAAAATATAAATTTAAGCCCTAATTATTTTTCTTCAATTTTTGATGATTTTCTAAAGTCAAAACAGGGGAACCCGAATTCATTCTGAACCAGTCTTACAAAAATCCAAATATCTCAAAATGTAGACTTCCTTTGCTTTCTCTGTTTCTTTTATATGAAAATAGACTCAATAAGATTTAATTCCATATCTCACTCAACTTATAATTCGATTTATACATTTATTGGTGATTTTTCAAAGTTAGACAACTGCTGCTGTCCAAAACTGCTTTAGTGTAACATGTTGATTTCTATTTTGTCCCTAATTCCACAATTCATACAACTCAGTCCTTGCTGGATTAACCCTCAATTGAGTTAATTTTCTCATTTAATACTTTTATCTATCATTTTAAACTACTTCATAACCTTTGAAATCAGAATTTTAACACTAGGCCTTAATTTCAGCTATTTCACAATTAGGTTCTAAAACCAATTTCCATCAATTTCACTTGATTAAATCATCATATAACAAAATTAAAGCTTCAATTCAATATTTATTCATCATATTCTTCCAGCACTAATCCACATAAACTTTAAAAATTATCCATAGAATCAAAAACTAATGAATTAATAAATTAGACCCAATTATAAAAGTCCAAAAACATAAAAATTTCAAGGAGAAAGTAAGAATTAAACTTACATGAAGCTTGAGTATGAAAACCAGCTTGAACTCTCTCCCATGGCTATTTTTCAGCTGAAGAAAATGAAGAGAAATGAAGAGAATTCTCCATATATTTCAATTTGATCCCCTTTTTATTTAGCTAATTTTGAAAATTTTCCAATTTTCTCCCTTTTCTTCTTTCTCTTCTCTTCTTCTTTCTTTCCTGCTCTCTGCTTCTTCGTTTGGGTTTCTGTTTTCTATTCTCTTTTGTTTGTTTTATATATAATAATATAATAATATAATAATATAAAATAATAATATAATATTAAACATAAAAAAATCTCAGATTTTTTCACAATAACTGCCTCAATTAAACAAAATGGCTTAATTGCCATTTTGGTCCTTTATACTTTCTTTAATCTATAATGAAACTTTTACACCTTTTTTAATTTAGTCTTTTCATTTAATTACATATCCAAACGTTAAAATTTCTCAACTAAACTTTAATAATAACAATGACACTCCATAAATATTTCTAAAAATATTTATGGCTCATTTTATGAATTCGAGATCTCAATACCTCGTTTTTGGCCCAATTTTTTTCTAGTTAATTCTTTTAGTTCACAAAATTTACTAATTTTAAAATATTTCTAAAATCACACTTAACTTATAATTATCGATTAACAAAGTTTCCTAACTTTTTCGTCAGATTTAGTGAAATCAAATCACTTGTTCCAACACTATTGAAATTGGGCTGTTACAAATCTAATACCCTATTAACTTGTCAGGCTAGTTGGATATAGTTGGCATGCCATAAGATTTGAGAAGGGATTTGGAGATAATGAAATTATATCCTTCGGAATTATCCGAAGAGGCACTATGTGCTATACTGGTGTGTTTTGGGTGGATTATATTATATTGGTGTGTTTGGAGGATTATCTGATTATGGTGTGTTTTGGAGGATTATATGATTATTTTGGTGTGTTTTGGTTGGATATTCTGGTGTGTTTGGGTTGGAATCCGTGTATCTGTCAAAGTCTGGATTGTTAATAGGGTGAATAACTGAAATGAGAAAAACTAAATAACTTTGATCGATTGAACTATTGAAAATATGAGTAAGAAATTATGAGTTGAATTGTGAATCGAATTGAAATGTGAGGATTGAAGTATGAACTTAAGGTTCATAAATTTGTAGAAATATCAAATTATTATTATTGGAATCATTGAATAAGCGAAATGAGAAAATCGATTGAATTTGATCGGTTGAACTATTGAAAGTATGGAAAAGTGGAATTAGGAATTGAAATGTAAATTGAAATTGAGATATGAGATTGAAAACTTGAACCAAAGGTTTATGAATTGATTAAAGATAATATAGATGATATGTGATGTCATGTGATGAAAGACTATTGTTGAGGTATGAAATTAAAATATAAATTAACACATATGACTTATATTGTTACATGTTTGATGTCTATTATTTAATATTAAATCTTAAATTTAAATTATGCGTATAGTAAGTGAAGTATGAGGTAAGTGTTATTGTTGAATTAAATGAAAATTGAATTAAGTGATGGATAAATATTAGTATTGAATTGTATATTGATGAGAAAGTGAAATTAAATTTAGTTGTGAATAAATTGAAGTGAAATTGGAATTGAAAAAAAAAAATGATATGTGAAGCACATAATAAGAATTATTAGTAAATTAAGAATGACTAGTAAGTTTTGAAATATGTTACATATATTAAAGAAAGAAAATATATAAACATACAGGTTTTAGTACAATGGTTAAATTGTAAAGTATGTAAAAGCATTATGTTAAAATTGTAAAAGTGACATGCGTGTATAATGTAATTTTCCCAAGTAAATAAGATTAGATCTACTAAGATATTAGTGGTATACCATTAAAGAACTCTAGCGCATTCTCGATAATAACACTTTGATACTCATCAAGTGCTATCGATTAATAGTACATAATAATACATTTCTATATTTGTTTCATATATCTTAAGTGTTACATTTAATCTATTGGGCCTCTTATAAAAGGTAAGTAATTTTAGTTATAAGGTATGTTCATGATATTAAATTAAAAATGAATTACAAACTGAAAGGATATGGAATAGATATAAATGATAAACTAGATAAATATGTGCACAAAGGAGCTATAGAATTATAGAAATAATGAAGTACATGATCAAAATAATAAGGAAATTTAGAGGCGAAATTTTTTAGAGGAAAGAGTTATAATGACCCAATTTTAATAGTGCTAGAACAGTGATTCAAATCACTAATTCTAAAGAAAAGTTAGAAAACTTTGTTAATCGATAATTATAAGTTAAGTGTGATTTTAGAAATATTTTAAAATTAGTGAATTTTGTGAACTAAAAGAATTAATTAGAAAAATTGGGCCAAAAGCGAGGTATTGAGACCTCGAATTCATAAAGTGAGCCATAAATATTTCTAAAAATATTTATGAAGTGTCATTAAGTTATTATTAAAGTTTAGTTGAGAAATTTTAACGTTTGGATATGTAATTAAATGAAAAGACTAAATTGAAAAGAGGTAAAAGTTTAATTATAGATTAAAGAAAAACTGAAGGGACTAAAAAGGAAATTATGCCATTCTCTATAGTTGAGGCGGCATACACATAAAAATATCAGAGAATTTTATGATTAAAATATATATTTATATATATGATTACTTAATAGATAAGAATATTATTATTTATTATATTATAGTATTATATTATATTATATAAATAGGAAAAAGAAACATAAGAAAGGGGGGAGAAAAGAGAGAAGAAAAGAAACAAAACAAAGAAACAGAGAGCATACGAAACAGGGGAGAAGGAAAGAAAAGAAAAAAAGAAAAATTAGGGATTTAAAGCTTGAAGTTTAAATTGGTAAGTCAATTAAGTTTTATTCTCTTAATTTTGATGTTTTAGAAGCTTTAAAGCAAGATTTTGATGAAACTAAGTTGATATTTTGAGAGTTTTTAGGTTTTCAAGTGTAGTTGATGTTGAAGAAAAAGATGAATCAGGGATTAAATTGAATGAAATTTAAGTTAGAATTAGTAAGAGGATTAAATTGTAAAGTATGCTATAAGCTGTGTTAGAGGGATTAATTTGGAAGAAATTAGAAATTAAAGTTTTAATATGAATATTAGATAGTCAAGTTGAATATGGAAGGAACTTAAGAATAAACAAAGTATGAATTAAGTTAAGAAAATAAGTAAACTTAATTAGGATTAAATTGTAAAATGAGTTATAAGAAAACAGTTTTGGGACAGCAGCAGTAAGGTAACTTTGAAAAATCACCAAAATGGTAGAAATGGAAATAGAAGTTGAGTGAGATATGAAATTAAAGATTATTGAGTCTATTTTCATATGAAAGAAACAGAGAAAGAAAAGAAATTCTGTATTTTGAGATATTTAGATTTTGGTAAGACTGGTTCAGAGTGATTTCGATATTCCCTATTTTGACTTGGAAAATCATCAAAATTGTATAAAAATAATTTGGGAACATAATTTATATGGTTAGATTCCTTAATGAGTCTAGTTTTAGAAGAAATAAACTATAACATCATCTGAATTCTATATAAAAGATAATTAATTTTTAGTGAAGAAGGGTCGGAACTGCCAGACAGCAGAACAGGGTGACTTTAAAGAATAAACTGTACTAATTGGCTAAATCAAAATTCTAAAATTTTATGGCAAGAAGATATGTGAGTCTAGTTTCAGGAAAAATTAACGGTTCTTCATTTGGAGTTCTGTAGCTCTGGAAATAAATAATTTAGTGACTATAACTCAAATGGACAGTTTTGAATATACTTATGAGTAATTAATGAAATTATTGATAATGTTACTTATAGCATGTTATATACATTAAGGATGTGGAATGGAGAGGAGGAGGAGGAAAATATGTATGAATATTCAGCTAGCATGGCTAATTTGTAATGTTTTAGACTCAGGGACTAAATTGAATAAAAGTAAAACTTTATGATTAATTTTGTAAAAATGTAGAAATGTCCAATTTGCATGAAATAGATTATTTTATTATTTAAAATTGCAAAATTGAATGAAATTATTAATTTAGATTAAGATCGATTGAAAAATTGATGAAAATAGAAAATTTCTAAAATGACCCGAATCTTGATATTTCTACAAATTTAACCGAGTAAGTTCAGTATAACTTAATTATATGATATAAGAAAATATGAGTTGATGTTACGTGAAATATTGATATGATAAATTAACTGATTTATGTTTATGAAGAAGAGATAATTGAATGATATTTTCATGATATGTAAATATGTGATTATCTTTAATATGTTAATACAAGATAATTAAGTATGTTGAGACGAGTAATAAATTTATGTAAGACATGACGAAAAATAAATATGTTTAAGGGACAATATGTTTGATTTTGATTGGTTTCAAATATAAATGCTAAATGAAATAAAATGTCTGATAAATAAATTTGTAATTCCGGTAATGCCTCGTACCCTATTCCGGCGTCGAATACGGGTAAGGGGTGTTACAAATTCAGGGAGAAGAGATTCGTAATCTCCATCTTCTCTACTGAAACTTCAAAGAAATAAGGATTTATCCTCATTTTTAACTCAGGGAGACAAGATTTGTAATCTCAACCTACTCCACGGGAACTTTGAGGAAATAAGAATTCAAGGAGAAGAGATTCGTAATCTCCATCTTCTCTACTGAAACTTCAAAGAAATAAGGATTTATCCTCATTGTTAACTCAGGGAGAAGGGATTTGTAATCTCAACCTACTTCACGGGAACTTCGAGGAAATAAGAATTCTGAACTTTCCAATTTGCTTCCTTACTATCTCAAGAAGACTTCAATCTTCAGTCTACTCCACTATCATCTCTAGGGAACAAAATCTGAACTTTCCAATTTGCTTCCTTACTATCTTCAGGAAGACTTCAATCTTCAGTCTGCTCCACTATCATCTCTGGGGAACAAAATCTGAACTTTCCAATTTGCTTCCTTACTATCTTTAGGAAGACTTCAATCTTCAGTCTGCTCCACTAGGGAACAAAATATGAACTTTCCAATTTGCTTCCTTACTATCTTCAGGAAGACTTCAATCTTCAGTCTGCTCCACTATCATCTCTAAGGAACAAAATCTGAACTTTCCAATTTGCTTCCTTACTATCTTCAGGAAGACTTCAATCTTCAGTTTGTTCCATTATCATCTCTAGGGAACAAGATCTAAACTTTCCAATTTGCTTCATTACTATTTTCAGGAAGGCTTCAATCTCCAGTCTGCTCCACTATCATCTCTAGG
Source organism: Gossypium rotundifolium (assembly GCA_025506655.1). Taxonomy (NCBI): domain Eukaryota; kingdom Viridiplantae; phylum Streptophyta; class Magnoliopsida; order Malvales; family Malvaceae; genus Gossypium; species Gossypium rotundifolium. The sequence goes on along the minus strand of CP106734.1, from coordinate 196,227,803 downwards.
GAACAAAATCTGAACTTTTAATTTGCTTCCTTACTATCTTCAGGAAGACTTCAATCTCTAGTCTGCTTCACTACCATCTCGAGGGAACAAAATCTGAACTTCGATATTGCTACACCATTCTTTGAGGAACCTGTCCTATAGAATTAATTTTATGTGCTTATGCTTATGCAAATGATGAGGATGCTATTATTAGAATGACTCAAAGCCTCCTAACTACATGTGTTATGAACGACACTTTCATGAATGCAGAATGTCATGAGAATGGTCTTTTTACAGTGATTAGGATGCAATGATCAGAATGAATCGAATGCTCCTAACTAAATGACAATGGATGACATTTGCATGAATGTAGAATGTCATGAGAATGATCCTTTGTTAAATGTATAATGATTAGGATGCACTGGACGATATTTGCATGAATGCAGAATGTCATGAGAATGGTCTTTTATGATGATTAGGATGCAATGAGTCGAATGCTCCTAACTAAGCGTGCTTTGAATGATGATGTATGAATGCAAAATGAAATGATCCTTTTTAAATGCTTAGGGTCATCATTGCTCGTAGTTCATTAATGTTCTATCACCGATGCGTTATCATGCTTTCTCTTTCACCGATATCTTTGATAAAAACCCAAAGAAACGATCATATTATGCTCAACAACCTTGCCCATTGTGATTTGAGTCCTTCCTTTGTACCTTACGGGACATAAAGTTTGTACCTCCCATCGCAACTTCAGTAGAATAACGTTTGTTTCCTCCCATCCATCCTACTGCAACTCCGAGGTATAGGGTTTGTATCATCTCAACCATCCCATTATGACTCAGGGGTATAGAATTCGTAACTTATTCAATCAATTCGGTCTACTACACCTTTCATTCTCTGGGTGTCATGATCAGATGTATACGCCTGATATGTGCATGAATGCAGAGTATGATTTTTCTTTTCCCGAGAATGATCCCTTTGTACAGTTGGGTTGACAATGCTCGTTATTTGTCAAGGTTGTATCACCGGCGAAATGTCTTGTCTTTTTGTTCAACCAATAAAAGGTCCAAAGAGATAATCATCTTTCTCCAATATTTCCAAACTTTAAGCTTGGTGAGTTCTAAACAATCGTCTTGTTTCAGGTCCCTGTATTATTCAGAAGCTTCTAGAGTAATATGCGAAACTCCTTTTATGAAAGTATTATTAGTCCACTAATCATTATTTCAATGCAAAATGCCTGAAAAAGATTGTAACAATGGACAAGAAGGAAATTGATTGGGAGCATAGCTCGAAACAAACAAGTTAATCAAAGCTAGCAAATGCAATCAAGAAGGAAATTTATTAGTAAGGTATTTTGAAATAAATAAGGTAATCAAAGATAGAAAATTCAAAATGGGTAAAATGGAAACTAAGTGCCCCAAATATCGCAGCCTGAGCTTCTCTGTCCAAACTTCTTGAGGACCATTTTGAGCTTAATATGTGTTTAGCGGATCCAGAGTACTTTGTCGATGCCCCAAGATGTAACATACTTCTTCGAGCGTAGCAAGACTACTGTATGCCCCACTTTCGATTAAAATTTTGAGCTGTCCTTCTCGGGTTTTCAACTCAAATACCCTTTGGTCTCAAAGCGCCCTTTACGGGTTTTTACCTTGGCCTTTCTTTTTTTCTTTTTTCTTTTTTCTTTTCTTTTTTCGTGTTTTTTCTTTTTTTGTGTGTTTTTTTTATTTTTTTTATTTTGTTTTTTTTTTTGAAAACTTTTTATCAAATCGAACTCACAGGATTGGCGTGTCCTTGCCATCTATCTTGATTAGTATCCGTGCTTCCCGAACAGGCCTTCCTTCACGCATAAGGCATTTAATTTTCTTCTGGAGTTCTTTTGGTTAAGAAGAATCCTTCTTAATTCCAGGTCCTTCTCCTGAAATTCTCTTGAGTGAACCTTTTTGTCATAAGCCCGCATCATCTATTTTTTGGTATGTTCGACCATGATGAATATTTTCAATCAAGCTTACTGGAGACGTTCTGCTCTATCCAATTCACTCAAAGCTTGGGGAAAAAGAATCTTATCTTCCCAACAATCGTTTTCCTTTTATAAACTAATGAAGCCTCGATTAAAGTCTTGGCCAACGTTCAAGAAACCTAGAGGGTAAATGATAACTTTTTTATGTCAACCTTTACAAATCTCAGTCATTTTTTCAAAAAAATTTTAAATTTTTTTTTTGCTGCATTTGTTGTACTGAATGGTGTTTGATTTTTGAAAAAACTGTAAATCTTTGACATTGTGCAATTATGTTCCTTTCCGACATTCTTTATTGCCACTTTTTTTAGTTGAATTTGAATTTGATGACTACCGACTTTGTAATTTTGGCATATGAAGCGACCTTCACCCTCTCAGTGAGGTAACTAACGACCATGAATATGAATCGATATTGGCTAAAAGCTTTTGAGGAGACTGGCTTGATAACGTCCATGCCCCACATATAGGGAATCTGTGAAGAAATAGAGGAGTCACATAAGTCCTGTATTCATCCATCTGGCATTTACGGCATAATTGATGTAACTTCCCTTTTCTAGTGATTAGCTTGACTACTGTAGGATTATCAACATGTGATTTTCAAATACCCTTATGGACTTCTTCTAAGATTTCCTTCGCTTTGACGGCATACTCGCGCCTCAATAGCCCAAGTGTGTCTTAATGTAACCATGCAAAAACATCTTTGAATTCTTTGAGATAACTCAATGATATGCCCTGCCTTGCTCCTGCGGTGAGCTAAGCTTCCATCTTCATCTCCTTCGTAAGGTAGGATCTACCATTCTTAACAAATTAGAAAATAAGTTGTAATATATGTCATCTCCAAAGTCCTTAATCCCTCTAGACACATATCTTACTAAAAAGAGAGTCAGTAACAGCGTCGCTCATGTCATTGATATCTGGGGACCCATTGTAGGTGAAAAGGCAAAAATCCAAAGAATAAATGATTCTAAGGAGATTATTTGTATGATATGGTCATGAATAAAAAATGTTTAGTATGAAATGTAAAGAATGAAAATATTTACTTAGAAAGATGCATTTAATTGAAATAAAAATTCTGGACACAAGCCTATTTCACAAAAGGACTCTTATTGCCTTTAGGCTTAAAGCAACAAGCATGTTTTAAATATTACTCTAAATTAGCTAAAATACAGGGATCCCTTCACAATCCCATTGTTTAAAACACTCATAAGTTCATATTTCTGCATTTGGCGCGTCATCTATTTTCACAATACCCATGTTAATGAATTTTTCCACCAATTTCTTGAAAGTAAGGTAATTTTCTATCGAATTCCCTGTAACCCCTACGTGGTACTCACAATGGGCATTTGGGTCGTACCATTCTAGGTATAGAGGTTGTATCGATTTCGTGTAATAAGGAGCTACAACATGCATATCAAATAAGTTCTGGTATAACTCCCTATATGTCATGGGAATAGGAGTGAACTGGGGTCTTCTAGTGTTAAGCTTTGAGTTGGAATCCTACTTAGGGGCCTTGAGGGCTGGTAGTCACCATCCGTAGTTAGCTTACTGTAATCGGCTCCGAATGGCCCTTGTCATACTTACTCGTACTACTCGCTTCTTTTTCCTTCTTCTTCGAGGCCTTCAAAGTCCGCTCTCTCCTTTCCTTTGTCTCTGACTGAACACTCAGTTTGGCACGATCATCCTCAGGGTTAAAATATGAGCCCATCGAGAAGTTCAACAAGGCCGATGTATTAGTCTGACATTGGGGTTCAATAATGACGGGTCCCCCATGCAACTGCGCGTCTGGTTGAGTCAAGATATTTATCGGGGCATAAACGATTTCTTCATCATCATCCATACTGTTGACCACTAGGCCACTCCTTTTAAGTCTTCCGGCTAGTAACTGGGTTAATTGACCCATCATATTCCTTTGGAATTCTAGCATTTGTTCTCGCATCTCTTGTTGAATTTTGGTCAAATGTTCTTGCATCGTATTTGTATTTTCTCTATTCTCTCTAATTTTTATTTCATGTTTTCTAGGTTAATGAAATAATTTCACCTAATTAGGGTCTTTCTCACAATTTTAATGTATGTTATATAATGTAATGCAAATACATGAAATGCAATACAAATGCATGGAATGAATGCAAAAAGAAAGAGAGGCGTTGATTATGAATTCAATTCCATTAGAAGAACTTTTCTAGAAAATATGTCTCTTTACATAAAATGGATTGCATATAAAGCTTTGTCCTCATAGTCCAGGTGAAAACATCAATCCTTTACTTCATATCCGGACGTAATGGTCGTGCCCCGTGGACTTCCTCAATAGATGCCTTTTTTAGCTCATTGTTGCTTGGTCCAGGCCGTACCTCTTCACTCACTTATCCTCTATGAAGTTTATAAGCTTCTTTTATGATGACTCTTGAATAATCTTTGTCGGCTTGAATCCTCGGGCAAAGCCTTGTCTTCTTCTGCGGGCTATCAGTCCTCTCTTGTTGTTTACCTGGACTATGTTCGAACGACCGTATTATAATCCACTTTATCAAGTAACACATTTTCTTATGATAAACTCTTCTATTTAGCAATCGAATATGAATCAACACCTCCTTTTTAAGATGATGCGATGCAATGCAATGAAAATAAAAGAAACACGTTAGCACAGGAGAAATAAACAAAATAGAGTACCTAGCCGGGTGACCACTAGGGTTTGACGTAGTTCTACCTAAGGTGGGCTCCTAGGGTTTACTATATGCGGTTTAGTTCTATAGTTGAAGTACCCGAACCAGCAGATTCCTCAATCCTCCCCATTATAGGCTCATACGGACCGAGTTCAGTTCAAGGGAATACATTTCTCTATGGCCATGCGGAAGTGAAAACTTCACGAAGACATAGATACGGATGTATCCCGAAAGCAGTCCACTAGCCTATGCGGAGGTGAAAACCTCACGAAGGCATAGCTTCTCGCTCCTACTTAAAGGGTGTGACCACAACGGTCATGCAATGTAATGCCAAAGTATTTATGAAACCCCAAAATTGAAAGTGCATTAAAAGAAGCATGATTTTTCGAAACCATTTTCCAATTTTAATCAAAAGGACAAAAATCAATCAATCTATGGCCTGACTCTCGAAGTCCCCAATGGAGTCGCCAAGCTGTCGTAACCATTTTTTTGATAAAACAGGAAACGACGCGATCGACTCGGGTTTTGAAAATGAAAAAGAAGGGAGTCGCCACCAATCTTTTTTGATGAGGTGTGATCGGGTCACCTCGTAAAATAGTTATTTTTAATAAACAGTTTGATTTATCAAAACAATAATTTTGGTCTACGAAATCCAGAAAATAAGTTCGGGAGTCGAGTTACGCACGAGGAAGGGTTAGCACCCTCGATACGCCCAAAATTGGTACCAAATTGATTGATCGATGTCCTAATGTTGAAAACTTTGAAATGATTCGAAAATAGATACTTTTTATTTCTAAAACTTGAAGGGATCGGAAGGGACGTTAAGACTCTCTTATTTTCGAAGAGATAAAGCATTATGTCTAGTAAGTTAGGGCGCAATACTTTAGACTTCTGAAACTAAGCTCGCCTTTTAAAACTTAGTTTTATATTTGAAGAGGATCTCCGTCATTTTTCCAACGAGAAAAAGAACCCGATAAGTTAGGGCTTGATTTCTAGAATCCAAATTAGAATATTGCCTCTATTTTAGAAGAAAGAAAGAAACTTATCTCGAAATATCTAGATGTCGAGTCCGATGAAGTTAGTATGCGACATTTCAATTTTCGAGATCAAGTTTTGTTTAAAATTTAAATTGGGATTTTAAAAGGGACATTCCGTTGTTTAGCTTAAGCGAGAAAAACCGGAACCCAGTAAGTTAGGGCTTGATTTCCTTGAATCGCTAATACGGAATATTGGTCGTTATAAAAATTGAGATGTTGGGAAAGATTAGTGAGACGAACGATGAGAATATTGATAATAGCAAATAATTGTAATAGCAATAATAATGAAAATAAAATAACAATAATGATGATAATTAAATAATAAAATAGTAATATATAAAATAATAGTAATGGGGTGAGAATAATAATATAAGTGATAATAATAACAATATAATAATAATAATAATAATAATAATAATAATAATAATAAAAAAATGCTAATAATAATAATAAAAAGGATATAATAGTAATAATAATACACAAATAATAATAATAATAATAATAATAATAATAATAATAATAATATTAGTAACAACAACAATAATAATAATAATAATAATAATAATAATAATAATAATAAAGTCAGTTAAATTAATAAAAGGATGAAAATAATAAAGAGGATCGAATTGAGAAAGAAAAAAAGATCTAAATTAAAAGAAAAAATGAGTCGGGGATCAAAATGACGACGCGAAAAGATAGGGACCATTCAGAAAGTTATCCTGGGCCCTCGCGCTTTTGCAAACCAATGACGAAGAAAATCTATTGGGACAATTTTGAAAATAATAAAAGAACTGGATTTAAAGAGGGTAAAACGCGGAAGGGCTCGAGACCCAATTATCCCATCTAAGGGAAAACGCGCGGATCCTGACCTGGGTCGGGTCGTGAGCGCGGGTTGGAGCCTAAACAGCGTCGTTTTGGCGCTAGACTCCCAACCCCAAAACGACACCATTTTGTTCTGCTATAAAACCCCTTTTTCATCTTTTTTTTAAAAAAAAAGCCTTCTCTCCTCCTTTCTCTCAATCCTGCTGGGCAACCTTTTTTTGATGGTCGGAAAAAAGGTCTCCTTCTTTTTTTTTATATATTATATATATACCCCTTTTTAGAAAATAAAAAAAATAAAGTGGGTTTATGTATATAGTTTCGAAATAAAAAATAAAATAGGAAACAAACCTTCAAACTTTGTTTCTTGCTCTCTTCGATTGCCTGTTGTAAACTCGTATTGATGCCTGTTTTTAGATGTTTGCAACTGTTTTTGATTGAAATTTCTTTTCTATTCTTTTAATCGAAAAAAAAGTACAAAAAAAGGGTCCTTATTACAGAGTCTGTATTCGATTTTTATAACCGATCTTTTGAAGAAAAATCCAAATGAAATACAATCATTTCCCTTCTTTTCTGTTGTTGTTGCCTCTTTTCCTTTTTGCTTTTGCAGGGGCTAGTGGCGCAAGTGGAAGGTGTCGGTGGAGGTGGACAAGACCGGTGCAGAGGGCAAGTGGGTCAGAAGAGGGGCGGCGGCTAGACAGAGCAAGTGGCTAGGATTTTTTTTGTTTTTATGTTTAATTTCTATTTTGGGTTTTGATAATGGGCTGTTGTTTTGGTTTGTAAAATGGGCGAGCAATTTTGGGCTTATACATCGAGCTAATTAAAAATAATTATTTTGAGTTTAAATCAATTTTAAAAAATTTAAGTTCAAACTTATTTAAGCTCGAAACAATTCAAATTTTAAAATAACCCGATCCAAACTTTCTTGATGTTGTCCCTTTCCCATCTCCATACTTAAGTACATAACTGAATTGGTATCACGTGTTATGAAAATAATTAAAAATTATTTCTATTTTGAAAGATAATAAATATTAGGACAATATTTTTTTTTTACATTTTATATAAAATTTCTAAGAAAAACTAAACCTCGAATAAATCAAAAAATGTCTTTTGATAATTAAATTCAAGACATTAAGCTTCCAAAACTATAATTTTATCATTTTAATCACATCCTCCTCCTCTTCATCATCATCATGGTCATATATTTTTATAAAAATACTATTTACCTAATTGTTTTCTGCATTTACATTTATTTCTACTTTGCTATTAAATATTAATTTTTTTCGGGTTTTGAATTTTAGTCGTAAAATTTAAATTTAAATATTACATTTTATTTAATATATGTATTATAAAAGGGATATAACTTATCATAAATATTTTTTTAAATTAAGTTTACATAAGTTTTATAATTAAAGCTACATACTATTTGAATTGTGAACTCAAATATTATAAGATTGATGCTAATTATAAAAATACAAAAAGTTTTCTTACACTATATAATGGAGTATGATACCATTTAAGAGAATGATGCCAGACACAAGCATTATAGATAGCTCGCAAACTCTTTAATTTGAGACATAGGCTTCGAAATATGGTTGAGAAATATTTGTTGTTGTAAAAAAATATTTTTCATATTAACTTCACCTTAGTAGTAGCATGATGCATTTTTTATAACTTAAATTATAGGTGAAATTGAGACAATCCATACTTCAAAGGGTATATGGAAAAGAAGATATTAATAATCTTAATGATACAAATTTAAATTCTAAAAAGTTAATTTGATTGTAGTGAATTAAGTCATGCAGGTAAGTAGCCAGCTGGAAATTAAGATAGTAATTTACTCTTCTTTTATAAGCATACATGAATGTTATGGAGCCTTGATGCTTTTATTTTTTTTTTTTTAATAAGGATAATGCATTTAAATATATTTTAAAAAACAAATAAATAAATTTTCAAAACAGATTCAAGGTTGAGAAGTACACTATACAGATATAAAAAAGATGAAAAAAATAGGCTGGAAATGTATTGTTACCCACTGATATCTATAATATCAGTTATCCGAATCCTGATATATAGGGAGTGAAGGAAACTTATCATGATATTTTCTGAAGTGATCGAAATCCAGATATTTCGGAAATTAGAAGTCAAAACGTGGAACAGACTTTAAAAATAAAGGAAAAAAAAAAACATTGATATTGAGGTGGAAGAAATGGTGATCAAGGAACCTGAAATCTGATTCCCTCATGGGGGCATATTCTTTTTTTTTTCTTCCGAACAACATAGGGGAATATTCAAAAAGTTTAAACGTTCTTTATATATATATAGTGGCATCAAATAGTGCCACCCAAAAGGAAAAAAATAAAACCAAAAACAAAAACCCCGCAATCACTGATGGCTGATGGGGGATTATAAATACAAACAGAACCCAAGAACGAAAAATTAAGAAAACAAAACAAACGGATATGGTGAAGAAAACAACTCAAATCAACCCAAGTCCAAATGCCAATCAAACCATCTTATCAAACCGTATATAGTTTTTCAATGGAAGAAAACGCAAATTACTCGGAATCCAAGACTTAAAAAAGAAGAAACAAAAATATATGGAGGAATTAAGGCATTGAATATGAAAAGCTAGGTGGTCGACTACAGGCCCTGTTCTGCAAGATAATCGCCCAACCTCTCCACAACCATGTTGCATTGCCCCGGAGTCACTGGTTCTTCATATATCCCAAACACAAGTGCTTGTGCTGTTTTCTTAATAGTCACCCCTCCAGATCCCTGCCCACATCATATATTAAAACACACACAGTTTTTTGAGATTTTTTGTAGTATAATATATTAAAGCTAGCATGCATGTCTGTATATATAATAACCTTTTTTCCACGAATGACAGCACCAGGCTCACCCTGAATGACCATAAACTTTGCGCCACCAAGGTGCAAGCCTGTAGGGGCAAGGTGACCTGGTTCGTCGAAATCTTTCATGATGTCAGTGATCTCCTTGGGCTGACACTGCAATCGAAACCAAAGGAAAACTTAAACCAGATAACGATGATGATGATCCAAGATGGGGAATAAATAATGGAAGAGCATTGATCATGACCTTGGGGAAGTTAGAGCTCTGAGCCCAGATACTGCCATCATGACCAACGATAGCAGCGGCAGAAAGGTGATGACCAGTGCCATCGATGTCACACATCAAGTGCTCATCAACGTAGGTTTGCCACGACATGGTTAGGTATGTTAATAAGGTGGTTTTATTAGCAAGGGTGAAAGGGTATTGGGAAAGAGGAATATGGGAGGAAAGGGGGAGAAGGGTAATGGTAAATGGGGAAGGGAAGGGGGGGGGAGGGAGACGATTAATAAGGAAGCGAAGATAGGGGGAAGGGCATTGAAAAAGCTAATTTGATGTTTTCTCAACCGTCCATTTTGCTTATTTTCATTACTACCAGTCACGTCCGCCTTTATTTTAGCAACCCATATAAGCCCCTATAGACCCTTCCCAAGTCCCCCACACTTTTTTTTTTTCCTTTATTTTTCCTTTTCTCTCTCACTCTTCACGTGTCTTATTGCCCACGTTCTTTTCTTCTATTTTTACGTTTACGTCATTTGCACCATTTCTTAAGGGAAAATTTATCAAAATTCACTAAATTATTAATAAATTTATATTTTAACTATTAAATTTTAAAATTTTAAAAATAGTTATTAAATTATTTAAAAATTTATTTAAATAATTAAACTATTTAAAAATTTTATTTAAATCATTGGGCTATTAATTTTAAAAAAAAATTTAGCTAGCAAGCTCGAACATCAATTCGATGATTAGTATGATGAATTAATACCCATCAATAAGTAAAAGATTGTGCTTTTAAATTCAAGTCAATCTAACAATTAATATCAAATATTAGAAAATAGAGTTTTTAGATTTTAGTTCAAAATTCATAACATTCAAAATTTTTATTAAAAAATTGAATTGTAAAAGAATAAAAGTTTTTATTAGTGTAGACAGTACAAATAGAAAATATCATAAAATATCAATTTTAACAGTCTAATAACTTAAATAAAAATTTTAAATAATTGAATGACCATTTTATTATCTTTTGAAGTTAATGACTAAAACTTAAACTCACTAAAATTCAATAAGAAAAGTAGACTACCTTGCATTGAGTACATGGATGATAAATTAATCCTCTGTCTCGTACCTATCATATATGTAGATATGCATATAAAAGTTTTAAATTATTGGTGGTTTTAAAATTTTGATGGAAGTGTTTTCCTGAGAATGTGAAGTTGTTTTCTATTTAAAAATTGTAAATATTTTAGGATGCAGTTTCTATAAGAAAACTGATTAAGTTTTTCAAAGATATAAAAGATCTAAACACGTGTATAATAATATTTGTGATTTTTTTCGATGTTATAAGTAGATAGTTAAGATAAATATAGAAGATAGACTAAAGATATAGATAAATTTGATTGCTTTTTCTTTTAAGCATTAAATTTGATTATTATAATTTAAATTAGATTTTATTTTTAAAATATTTTTATATAAGCTTGTGTGGGTGTTATATCGACACTAATTGGATACTATTTTTTTTTAAATAAAAGAATTACATCCTTCTCACATAATAATAGTTTCTTATTTGTATAAATAATAATAATAATAATAATAATAATAATAATAATGATAATAATAATAATAATAGGATATTTCCTACCTTATGAGATTTAGATTTAATTATGTGTGAATTTTATTTAACTTTTAGTCTGTTATATTTTGTATAAAACTATATGTAATTATAGTGATTAAACATATATTATTTATGTTTGGTTTCAACTTATAAATTCCTTTAAAAATAATATATAATATGTTATTGAAATGATTGGGTAATTATCCTAAAATACTAAAAAATAAAAAATTATTGACTTGGGCCATTTTCTAGAAAATTTAAGGAAAAGGGCGTTTTCCTCAAAAGCAGCGTCCACGTCAAATAGCGTTTTGAAGGAAATGTCAACAAAAGCGCGTCCTTGGAAAATTTATTTTAATTTAAAACTAAATAATAAAAAAAAAAATAAAAATAACTTTTATCTATTTAAAATATTAAAACTAAATTATAATAAAATATAAAATAAAAACAACTTCTTATTTTATTACATATATTAAAATTAAATTATAAAAATAAAAAATAAAGAAAACTTTTAGTTTTAATATATTAAAACTAATTTACAAAAAATAAAAATAAAGAAAACTTATTATTTTATTACATATATTAAAATTAAATTACAATAAAATAAAAAATAAAGAAAACTTCTTATTTATTTAATATATTAAAACTAAATTACAAAAAAAAAAAAAAAAAAAAAAAGAAAACTTCTTTGCTTGTAAATAATCATTCTTTATTTTTCCTTGTAAATAATCATTATTTGCTTTTCCTTATTAAATCAAATTTAAAAAATTAAACAAATTCTATTTAATAAAAGATATTAAAATTAAATTACAAAAACATATAAGCAACTATTATTTTATTAAAAAATAAAAAATTCTTATTTATTAAATATATTAAAACTAAATTACAAAATTAAAAATTAAAAATAACTTTTATTTGTTAAATATATTAAATCTAAATTACAAAAAAAACTTTTACTTATTAAATATATTAAAACTTAATTACAAAAAAACTTATTATTTATTAAATATATTAAAACTAAATTATAAAAAATAAAAAATTACGAAATTGGGCCGTTTTTTAAAAAATTTATGAAAAAGGGGCGTTTCCCCTCAAAACACGCTGACGTTGACGCGTTTTGAGGGGAAACGACCATTTTCGTAAATTTTTAAAAATGGTCTAATTCGTAATTTTTTTTTATTTTTTTGATATTTTTAAGATAATTATCCGAAATGATTGTAAGTTTTAAAAAGGGTCGCGAAAAATGGAAAGATTTCAAAAAAAGTGATCCATCATTAAAAGGTGTAGACCAAACTTGATTGGAAAATTGCCCTGTGAAAATGAAGTTAGAATTTATCCTCTAAAAATACGAGCATGTTATGAGAGAATTATCCTATGATTGACTAAAAAGAATTTCACCTAATAAATAGAGTTTTTGTTTGGTATTTAAATGATATCCATTCAAATTTTCAAATTTTATATATTTTTTTATTCGTATTATATTTGTTGAGTGTTTGTTTTACCATGTCCTTAAAGAATGATTCATTCACATGTACGATTAATTGATATGACGTATTAAAGATAACTAAGTGTAATCTGCGAATGATATGTAACTCCCTTAAGGGCTACACATGCATTAGATATTCTTTAAAAAGATAAAACCATACAAATAATGAATAAACTCTTTAAATTGATAACAAACAAGTCTGCGTATCAAGCATTTTATATTATTTGTATAATAATATTGATAATAAAAAAAAATAATACTATTTATAAACAAAATGGGATCTCACAATTTATATGGAGAATCAAAACCTTAAAACATAAAAGATCTACCCTTGCTTCTTCCACTCGAGTACTTGTCAAGGTAAAATGACAAAAATGTTCTTTGAGTTTTGTGTGATTCCTTTTTATAAGTTTTGATTTTGTTGCGTAGGTTTTTTTTTATTTTATTTTTGAGTGTTTGAATAATTCATGAAGCAAGAAAGAGATTTTCTGCATTGACTGTTTTCGAATTTGAATCAAAGGAAATGTTTTTTTTTAATTCTTAAATGTTGTGCTTGTCGATCTTTCTTTTTGTTTTATTTATGATTTTCACTACTGTAATGATTTTTATTTATAAATTGCAGTTCATGAATGCATATATTTATTTTATATTAGATTAATATAATTGTTTGTGCATATAATATAACAATATAAAATGATACTAATTCAATAATATTATCAATAATTTATAAAATTAAATAAATTAAAATTTCATATATAAAATTTCATAAAATCAAATTTTATATATAATTTTAATTTCTATAGAATGAAATGATCAGTTGCAAAATAAAAATAAAAAATCTACCCATGCTTGGATATTACAAATTATACCTAGAACTAATTAGATTTCCAAAGCAAAGCAAGGTCCAAAAGCCCAAATAATAGAAAAACTTAGTTGTTACTATGTCCAAGAGCCCAAAAGTAAGTTGTTTCTTGTTTGTTACCACAACTGGTCTGTTAGGCAGACATAATTTAAGCATATAAACCCTAGAGATAAGAGGCCTGAAACCTTTTTTACTCTCAACTCTGTTGCTAGTTAGGCTAAAATCTGATGCCTCTTAGGTCACCATTCCACGAGTATGAGAATGAGCCTAAGCTCTAACGCCTCAAATATTATTTAAGACATAAAGATTAGAAAAAGATATATGAAATTATAATTTTACGTTATTTTTCTCTTTTCAATAGTAGAATGATAAATTAAATTTTTTATCTTAATTTTTAGTATTTTAAGTTAAATTTAAATTGAAAATCTAATTTATAATTTTACTATTAAAAAAAATAAAAATAACGTGAAATCACATTTTCATACAATTTTTTTCTTGGTAACTTGGGTTTCTAAATAACCAACCGAGGAATCAGGGACCGATGGCAATCGACCATCAATAAAAACGAATAGAATTGACTATTTTCGATGCATTATATCTTTCTATTTGACTATTCCTACGGTGAAATGATGAAAGCTTGACCTCGTTAAGCAACTAATCGAAGCAATTATGATTTGTAATTTCGACACTTGATCTTTCACTTTTTGCCATGATTTTTTTTCTTAAAGTAACACAAGTCATTCATAAACAGTTTTCTCTTCTTTTTTTTCACTATTTTCTTCACTTTGTATGCCCTACATGTTTATAAGATTAAGACCGCAACATTCGTTGAACCAAATTATGATTATAACAGCCAGGCATGGGGAGTTCTTAAGAGAGAATCCCCTCATCTTTGTTTTTAATAAAAAAGCAGCATAACTTATGTTTTGCCTTAACAATAAAATAAAAACAGAGAACCAACCCATAAGATCATGATTATCAGTATAATTGACTGTGGCAGGTCCAATATTTAAAGAGGGACCCTTCTCTTTGTTGCACGAAATCAGACTATAAGATACTACCCAAGTCACCACTTGCCTGTCTGCCAACTCCTTGTTTTGCTTCATAGCTGGTATCATCATGTTAATAATGCTTTACCATTGCTTTTCCCTCGTCGGGTTGCGATTTTTATGGACCGTAGAGAACGATCAAACGCGACGACCGGAGAAGAGAGGCATAGACCCATAATACAGATCAAATTAAAACAACTTTTGCACAAGATTTCCTGCTTTCTCTCTCCAATCTTCCTATGGGTCCAGACAGCTAATTGGTTTAACAAAATAAAAATATAAAAGAAAATTTGGGAAGACCAAGTATATTGTCTTGATGTGAAGCTTGACAACGTTAAAAAAAAAAAAACCCATTGATGTTGCACACATGTAATGTCCTATATCTTCTTCAATACTTTGCATATTTTAATCAACAGTTGACAATTTTTTTCACTCTCTGCAATATTTTCTAATGTTTTCGTTTTACTTCGATAGGTTAAAGATGAAACGAATGATCTGAGAACTATTAGTACAAAAATTATTAATTTATTGATGACTTTTCTTAATGTGTATCTACTAGATCAGATACAAACCGACCCTTACAATTATGAGGTAAAATTCTTGTATATTTTGGCAGTTGATAAGACTTGAACAGATTGAAAACAAATAATCAAGAATAAAATAACTGGTGCATTGATGATAACATGAAAAGTTAACTGATAGAAGTTATTTTTCTTTGAGTTAGATATAGATAGTACTAGTCCAAGTATTAATCTATTTTCTCGAGAAAAAGGGAAGGAAAGTGGTAGAAGAATCAGTGAAAGTAACGACATAGGTAGGGGCAACTGGGCCATGGACAATAATCCTTTCATTAATTCTCTAGTCTACTATTTTCGTTCAAGTTATGAAAAGATATATCCCCTTTAATTTGGTCCCCATCAAACGAGCAATATTCCACACAAACTTCCCAAGTAATAACCAATCCTATCGTGCCATGTCATCTTGCCACGCATTCATGACACCCACGTGACCCACCATTTCCCTCTATCAAGTCTCAACCCAATTTCTACTATATGAATCTCACTCATTTTCAACTAGACTCTTGAAACATGGATAAATAAGGAAAAATGCAAAAAATAAAAAATAAAAAATAAAAAAAGGTTATCATTTCTAAATTAAATTGAGGATGGACCAATATGAAAGCATATAGTAGCGTAGTAACGAAACAAAGATGATGTGGGGGGGGGGGGGGGATGAAAAGAGTTAATAAAGAAGCAATGGGGATTGGGGGGGATGCTCATGCTAGGCCTTCACGCTTGCCTCCCACATACACCGTAATGGAACAAATAGTTGGGTGTCGGTCTTGGATTATGGAAGAAAAAAAAAATAAAGGTAAAAATAAAAGGGATAAGGTTTGAAAAAGAAGCAAAAAGGACAGGTTAAATTATGGGTAAATAATCATGTTGGGATTACCAAAAGATTGGGGTTCCATGAAAGGTGGGAAAAAAACAAAAGGGTAAAAGTGAAGATTGCATGGCATTTGATCCAAGACTTTGGGTCATTATATTTTGGTGTTTTTGTGGTTGAAAATTTCATATAAAAAACAATCCCAGCGAAAGCTTAATGTATATTATATTATTTTATCACAAAGTTCATCGTAATTAACTCATTAATTTTGATAATAATTAGAATACCGTTATTTTACGATTTAAATTATATTATTTTGAAAATATTTTTTATCTTTTATATTAAAATAAAAATATACAAATTTAAACATAAAATATTATGATTTTGAAATTCTTTTATAACTTATCATTTTATAAAACCTCATTATTTATTTTATAAATTTATTTTATTTCAATCATACCATGATTCTTAATAGATAAAGTTGGATTAGATAGCCTTGTTTGTTTTAATAAAATTCAACAATACATTATCATCTTAAATCAAATTAATGGATCAAAAGTCGTAATGATAGATCATTCAAAATTAATTTTCTTAATATACTTTTGCGAATATTAATAGTTTTCGAGACTGCATTGGGTGAATTGAGTCACATGTCAGAGCTCAGAGCGAAGTGAAAATTTATTATTTTAAAAAAATTATCTAATTTTTCTACCATCATTTCCATTGATTTATTAAAAGAAAAAAGATTAATGGCTATGATTGAAACAGATCAAATATCAGAATCTGCTGTTTTCTGTTCGTCGTTTATTAACCTTTCCTTAATCAACGTGAATTTTTTTTTTTTGGAGTATGGGTTCGGTGCATCAACGGCTAGAAAATATAACAATATATGAAACTAATGGGTTTGACTTATATAAATGTTTTTAGTTTATTAGGTGTCTAAATTGCGACTAAAATGTTTTCTCTCTTCTTCTTCTTTTTTACAGCTATTTTTTAATAGCTTATCCACTAAGAAAACCTTGAAAAATATAAATAAAAATATGAAAAAAAAAGACAAAGCAAGTTGAAAATTATAAATAAAATAAAATTCTGTTAGCGCCGTCATAAGAAAACGGCGAGAATGGAAATAAGGAGACGGGCGCGAATACCACGTCAACAATCCGTGAGATGATGATAGTATTTGGAAGGAATGGAAAAGAAAATTCCGTGAGTGAGGGTCAGATCACCAACACACACACCAAATCAAAAGTCCAGCTAGGCAGAGCCTTCCAATTTTGCCAGCCTTAACCCAGCTGTGATGGGCCCCTTATTTTTTTCTCCTCGATATTAAAACTCCTTTTCTCCTCAATTTATCATCTCTTTCTTTTTTTGGTTATCATTTAATTTTGCCAACTGGTGCTTCAAAAACATTCATTAAAGTTAATTTCAAGAATTTAATGTACTGGAAATTCAACATTAATGAATTTTTTAATGAGTTATTGATGATATAAATAAAATAAAAATTATTTTTAATGATTATTAGAATGATAAAGTATATCAAATTTATTTAAAATAAATTTTTATAAAATTTATAAAAATCAATAATTTGTTTTTATTCAGGGATGTATTTTTACTTGGGTAAAATTTCTAGAATTTATGTGAGTAGACTATCAATCATACATCCTTGCTTTGCTCACTTGTGGATTAGTTGCAACAATTTAATTCACGTAATTCATAATGGTGAAACATAATTATTTCTTTATCTAATTGGTTTCGTTTTGTGTATAAAAGTACCAATAAACTTCCTAATTCGCGGGTCAAATCACAGTCCAAATCGTCGAGAAAATCAACCAAATTCCTTTTATCGCTTTTTTTTCCCCGCGAGAACAAACAAACTAAAGCCGACCAATACAAAGGCCCAAAAACCACCAAACATGCTACAATGTCTATAACAAAACACTGAAAGTTGCTAAAGAGACTGACAAGAGGAAGTGAAAAACATTAGAGGAGGCTTTGCTGTAGAGCCGACTTCCAGACTTTTCACAGTTCAGCCCCTAAGCTTAGATGTTTACGAAGCTCTTCACTGTCTACGGCGTTCATTTCGAGCTACCTTTGTTCTTTTAAACCAAAGTCCCACCCAAAATTCTCTTCAATCACTTGTTTTGTACGATGGACCCGTGCCCATTTGTTCGTTTAATCGTCGAATCATTGGCTTTGAAACTCCCACAAGCCACCAAACCAGCCGGTTCCGGCGTTTACCCCACGACGACGCCGTGTTTTTGCAAATTGAGACTCAAAAACTTCCCCTCTCAAACAGCTTTGTTGCCTCTAAGCAACAGCTCCGGTGATTCCCCTCCTGAATCCTCCACTTCAGCCGCCGGTTTCCACCTCGATGCTCTGACTCTCCGGCGTTTATCCGGCAAACCTGTCACGCTACGTGTCGAAGTCTACACTGGGCGGATGGGCCACACGTGCGGCGTCAGCAGTGGAAGCTGGTGGGTCGGGTTCAGGTCACCCTGGACTTGGGTGTGTCACAAGCCAGGCCTTCCGTGTTCCAAAATGGGTGGATGAAACTGGGTAACGAACCGGAAAAGCCAACAGCTAAGCTCCACTTAACGGTGAAGTCTGAACCAGATCCCCGGTTCGTTTTCCAATTCGGCGGTGAACCGGAATGTAGCCCCGTCGTGTTTCAAATTCAAGGCAACATTAGACAACCAGTCTTCAGCTGCAAATTTAGCGCCGATCGTTCAAGATCTCGGTAACTTCCTCCGTTTCCTTTTTCATTTTCAATACGGTTCATTTCAGTGAGTTTCACACTTCCATTGCCATGGATTTGGGTCTCCGTTACTGTTAGCCATCTGTGATTGTCGCTTCTGCTTTAGTAATTGTAGCAATAATTTGCACGAACATGTCCAAGTTACCCAACACCACTAGTTTACAACACCTAATCTAATTTTCCTTGTTTTTTTGGGTCTTTAAAGATTTAACATGAAAATCAATAGATCAACGCCAAATTGTTGATGGAAAAGTCTGTCTTTTTCCATCTGAGTACAGGTTGGCTCTGGCATTATCCATTTTTGAAATATTGGCTTTAATTGAAACTTTAATGAATGGAATTTCATGGAAATGAAAAGAACCTTAGATTAGTTGACCTGACCTGACCTGACCTTTAGCATTCAAACAAAAGGTACAGAATCTGATAAGGTTTTGCTTTGGTATGAATATCACAGCCAAAATGGGCAAATTACATGTTTGATCTCTCCTTTGTCACTGCTTGTTTCTTTATGACAGCATTTCTGGGCTAATTTATGTTCAACTATTAATGCAGTTATCATATTCCCTCGAAGAACTCTGTGTCAACTTTCAATTTTATTAGAAAACTATCTGCCTGAGAATAAAATCTCTTTTTAATGATACTTGAAAGTAAAATAATAGTGTGCTAGTTGATGTCAAACGGACAATTCCCTTCCATATCTCCCTAACTGTCACCTTTGATTCTCTCCCATGTGCTCAAATATTTGATTGGCAGTTTTTATTTTCCCATTTGATGGAATCATGTTTAGTTTAATTAGATTTTCTTTTTCAAATTTAAATTTTTATAAGATTGTTTGACCAGATCCCTACCGGTGGATTTTAGCAACAAGAATAGAGGATGGATGAGAACATTTTCAGGTGAAAAGGAAAGGCAAGGAAGGGAGAGGAAGGGGTGGATGATAATGATACATGATCTATCAGGCTCTCCTGTTGCAGCTGCTTCAATGATCACTCCATTTGTACCCTCCCCTGGGTCAGACCGTGTTTCCAGATCAAACCCTGGTGCATGGCTAATTCTCCGCCCAAACGGCTTCTCCGTCAGCAGCTGGAAACCATGGGGTCGTCTAGAGGCATGGCGTGAACGAGGTCCTATCGATGGCTTAGGCTACAAGTTTGAACTTGTCACTGAAAATGGCCCTAACAATGGAATCCCAATTGCTGAAGCTACAATGAGTATCAAAAAGGGTGGCCAATTTTGTATAGATAGGAGAGTATCAAGAGACCCCTCAGCATTGAGTTTAAGGTCACCGGTTAAAGGATTCGTGATGGGCGCCACTGTTGAAGGCGAAGGAAAAGTTAGCAAACCAGTGGTACAAGTTGGGATGCAACATGTGACATGTATGGCTGATGCTGCACTGTTTATCGCACTATCAGCTGCCATTGATCTTAGCATGGATGCTTGCCAACTTTTCTCACGTAAACTCAGGAAGGAGCTTTGCCATGATCATGAACATGATTCTTTCTCTTAAAAAACCCCTAATTCACTGCAAATTTCCCTTCTTTTCAGTCCTTAATTATTTACTTTTTTCCCCTCATATATTTTTTTATTCAAAGCTTTTTCTTTTGTATGAGGGTGTGCCTGTTGGTCATCTGAGTTTTTTATCTTTTGTTTGAGAGTGTGTGTGTGTGTGTGTGTTTTCAACACAAATTACAGGAACATTTCTTTGATTTGTTGTTGGGTTCATGCCTTACAGACCTGAAATTGTATAGATAAAAAAAGAATTCAATTGTTTCATTGTCTTGTTCATGCTTTTTACCTTTTCATTCCCTACTTCCATCAAACAGCTTTTATCTTTATGAACTATTGAATCTACTTTATGGCTAATTCAAGTTTCTATTTTGTACTTTAAGCCTTGACTTTTATTTTGTGTACCCTCGGCTCTCCATTATCAGGATCGCCTTTGTCTCATTCTTATCATTGTGTTTCTAAGGCTTCTTAAATCATCAATTAATTGCATTTACTTTACGTTGTTTGAAATATATATTTAATGTATAAATATTAGGCTTAATCGGTATCCATTTTTTTTTACTGTGATATTTGTGTTTTTTGTTCAACCTGGTATCAATGTATAACAACGTGTATAATTTGGAATAAAAAGTTAATTATGTTAACTTTTAATATTCAATTTAGGTTTTAGAATTAATGATATTAATAATTAACTTTCATCGAATCAATTCTAAAACTCGAAAATATCTAATCCATTTCATTATATTTAACTAACTAAACACAATTAACATTCTCAATTATTTAGCAACGAGAAACACGGTGAATGTACAATAAGTAATAGGCTATTGTACAAAAGAAACTGGGCTAGAGGCTTGGGCCGAATGATTGATAAGAAAGACTGAGGTTGGAAAAGGGGAGTAGTTTTTTTGTAGAATATTTTGTTGTTTGGTTAAAAATTCGCAGAACGACCCTCGAAAGTAATAATAAAATTATTTTTATTTAAATTTAAAAAAATTGATTTGTCAATTTATAATTTTAATAAAAAAAATTTTACATCAGCAAAGTAACAGCTATAAAACTAAACAAATCCCATGAACACCTATTATGCGAGTACAAGGGGAGCTAAAATATTGCTTTAGGATCAGAAACGAATTACAAGTTGTAAGGAATGAAAGCAGAATTTAACAAATATTAAGGGAAGAGATGCATTAGTATTGGAGCCAAAGCCCCCACCCTAATCCCTTCTCTACACTCCAAATTCAAATAATCCTTCTAATATTTTAATCCATTTCCATCATCTTCCAACTGACCAATTGACTATTAACATCAAAGTGTTCCCAAAAAAAAGCTTTGGCGGATGAACACCAATACGGTGTGAAGTTATGTTGTCATTGATGAAAGAGTTAAAGAATGATTCGCTTCTCCCACTTTCTCCCTCACTTTCCTCTTTGGTTTTTCCCCTTTTTCATTTTTTACTTTTTTACACTATCTAGTGAAAAAAACCATATTCATAAATAAAACTCCTCTCCAAACCTTTACTGGCAGAGCAGTCACTGTCACTGTGCTTTCCCCAAAAGTTGTAGCCAGATTTTGTATTTAATTAATTTCGTTTTCAAGAGGTTGGTTCATTTGGAGATTAGCAATGGGATGCGCAAAATTAAGGGTTGAATAAAGTGATTTTGATACTACTGGTTTAGCAGCCAATGCGATTTCTTTCATTAAATTATGTTGCTCGGTAACTTATGTCGTCATTATAGTATGGGTTGTAATGCGAAAGTGACATTATTTACTATTTTTCACTAAAAGAAAAGAATAGGACTGAGAGTACTTATAAGCTTCATGTGAGTCCACTGTAACTTGATGTGCTATCTGTTTGTTCTTTTAAGGATAGGGCTGGTTTTGAATCTCATGCTCATTAATCTACTAGTTGACAACATGAGCCCACATTAATCTACATTTGCCAATTGTAATCCAGTGTGGGACTCCCCATGCTTTTCTTTTTGCGGATCAACCATGATTACAAATGATTTTACCTACCATTGCTTAAACGGCAAACAATCCCGCAAGAAAAAAAAAAAAAAAGAAGACAATCTGGGCCTTATTCTAAGCAAACAATTCAATGTATGTGTTTCTTTAAAGAGAATTCAAAGTAGTTATTTTGCAATAATCTTGTTTAACATTTTATATTCAATAAATTTTATATTTCCGTACATATTATTTTATCAACCAAGTCATAAAATTTAGCAGTCTAAAATTTGTTCCTAAGACTATAGGCCCATTGGGTATGGGAGTTTGGAGCATTTAGATTCACAAGCGAGCCTAACTGCAGTTGCACAGAAAATCAGAACGCGGAAAATAAGACAGACAAGAAATGAGACAAACCGAATACTGCCTTTTTAATCGGATTTTTTTTCTTTTTCATTTGGGTAGTCAAGATCCGATTACACAAGTATTTCAGTTCTACCTGAATATTCTATTTATAATCTTTACAAATCCCTTTCTGGCTTTCTCAAGTACCTCAGCATATCTTACCCATTTAAAGACAGATAATATCATATAACAAAGATGTGACTGAAATCCATAAAGAAATGAATGGGACAATTTGATAACCATCACCAACCTGTTGTGGAACGACAGTAACTGGTTTGTAATGAGATTCATGGAGATGATGATGAGGTTAGATTAGTCTCCAAGTTCCCTAGCAATGTCCCGCAAACAAGAGGCTGTGCCGAAGGAATTCTCAGACAACTCAGCCCACTTCCTGGGATTCCAGAGCACTCTGGTTGTGGTCTTTGCATGTCTCTACCAGGGATGCAATTGAGGGAGAAATCAAAACCGCCATTTCTGATGAACAATTTGGAGCATTCTTGGCTGAACCCAGAGAAGAAATTGTAGGCAACTGTCAAATTCATGAGGCTCCTTAAGGAACAAACCAAGTCAGGTAGCTCACCAGATAACTGGTTGTGTGCCAAATTGAGAACCTCAATGTCATTTAGGCAAGATATTGTGTCTGGCAAATGACCCATCAGCGAGTTGTGGCTCACATCGAAGACTTGCATCTCTGAGAAAAGCCCAATTCCTTCTGGAATACAACCTGTTAACTGGTTGTTAAGAAGCAAAATCTCCTTCAATTTTGAACTCAAGAGGCCAAAACTAGATGGGATGTTCCCACTGAATTGGTTATTTGCCAAGTTTATCACAGAAGCTGGTGAATTTCCCAGAGTTTGAGGGATTTCACCCTCGAATTGGTTGTCGTTGAGGAAGATTGCATCGAGTCCTTTGTTGAATAGATCTTGAGGGACAGGACCCGAGAAGCTGTTGAACCTAAGGTCCAAATAAACAAGATTTGGCATGTATAAAGTGACTGTAGGGAAAGGACCTGACAAACGATTGTTACTGAGATCCAACTCTTGAAGTGATGAAAGTTCTCTGAAACTGTCGGGAACTGTGCCTGAGAACCTGTTGCTGTTAAGGTGAAGGATCGAAATATCAGTGAGAACAGAGAGTTCACTAACTAGAGTGCCTTGTAGATTTGCATGGTTGAGATCTATGCCAGCAACGAATGGTTCAGAAGCCACACCACCTTGGGGATCTGCACAAAACACCCCTTTATAAGAACACACATCTGAGCCTACCCAACTCTCCAAAATCCGCATTGGGTCATCAGCGATTGCAGACTTCCATGCTTGGAGAGCAGTGTAAGCACTGCTCAGCTTTGACACTGAAGGGACTGAAGGAGTTGGGGTGTTGCTGCCGATTCCTCCACCAATCCAAACACCTCCGCCACCAACGCCACCTGCATTACCGATACCAATGCCAACACCACCGCCCACAGCGATGGCCGCTTCATTTGGAATTATCTGCCAAAGTATAAAAGCCAGGAGGAGCCAGCTCTTCCCCATTTTTCAATGTTGAAGACACCTAGATGGGGTTAGTTTGCTTGTATGGTTGTGCAAAAATGAGGCTTTTCTGCAATCTGCATTGATGATAGGACATTGTGGGGCTTATTGCTCTTCAATGCTTTCTCTTTTAAACAGTCTTGGGCTTTTATGATCATTGCATGACTCAACTCTGTATGCAAATATTGACTTCATATTACGGTGCCCTTGGAGAAAAATAATTGCTTATT
This sequence comes from Gossypium rotundifolium, assembly GCA_025506655.1. Classification (NCBI taxonomy): domain Eukaryota; kingdom Viridiplantae; phylum Streptophyta; class Magnoliopsida; order Malvales; family Malvaceae; genus Gossypium; species Gossypium rotundifolium. The sequence goes on along the minus strand of CP106734.1, from coordinate 196,203,458 downwards.
ATTGCGTAATCTAATTACTAAATTTGTAAGAAAAGAAAATAATCATACCCCAAATAAAGGGTCACTACTATCAACTAGAATAGGGCGTTATTAGGTTATATATGCACGGGAATAATGGGATCTCAATTTAGTGGGATGGTGATTTTCATACTTAGGCCTCAAATAGGAACTTTGAAAGTGTTAAGTGAAGCTTACGAAAGTGACTTTGCAGTATATAAGACGAGCAAAATTGGCCAATCAACAACAGACAGTGGCTTAAATTTGGTTTTAAAACATTTATCTGTTCAATCTCCAACCTCCAAACCTTCCTCTCATAAAGAAGCAACAAAGATCATAGCATTATCCCCAACAACATTAAGGAGCATTGATGTGTGATGTGATGTGAGTGATTTATAAATGAATTCATCTAACGCTGTTAAACAACTTAAAGCCCAATGTATTTTACCGATCATTTAACATCGAGACAGATTCGAGGAACGAACACCGGTCTTTTGCTCCTTTTTTGGTGCCCTATCAATCGGGCCCTGCTAGCTTCTAAATGAGCCTTGACGATGGGTCACCCAACAAATCTTTTCATGTTTATGGTACAGCACGAACCATTCTTTCATCTGTTAAAGTGAGTTAACGTGCAATGTTCCCTTCCCTGTCTGATGGGTGGGAGTATGGTACATATAAAGCTCGTAATCATTTAAGGGGAGAAGAAACATGAGAATTTCATGTGAATGAGTAAAGTAAAAGCGCATGCAACTTCATTTCAGTATTGGATGGCAGCTAAGCTTCCATGGTCAGTCTTTTACGCATTCACAGAACAAAAGAAGGGGACCGATATCGCATTTCCTTTAGTGCTCCTTTCAACTGTCACACTATGAGTGGCAATCCTGCGAAGTACTTTTCGTTACTATACTTAGAATATGTTGTTTTTTATCATTACAATATTGTAGGGTTTGAACCCATGTTATCTAAGTAATAAATCGAAGTTTTAACCACTGCTTCAAGAAAATTTTCAAATTTAATCTAGTTGATGTTAGAAGTACTATGAAAGTTTTTGTACTAAGAATCAAATTGTATTTTGTCTATTTTACTAAAAAATAAACAAATTAATCAATTTCTGATAGATTAAAAAGCAAATTAGTTATATCTATTAAAATTTCTATCCTTTTTATTGTTAAAACCAATGAAGTTAACAAAATATGTAGATAGGTATACTTCTTACTAATATATATATAGTGTTTAATAGTAAAATAGATAGAATTTTAAAGAAAGATAATTCTCTTTAATTTAATATACATGATTAATTTATTCACCTTTTTAAAAGAGTGAACAAATTACAATCTAACTCCTAATAAAATATTTTTCATATTATTTTAGTTGATCCATTTAGAAGAAGTCTGATTAATTATTTTTTGTTTGCTAGAATTTTTGTTTCACTTTGTAACTTTGATGTGGACGAATAAAAATGTGGTTAAGAGAATATATTTAATTTTGGATTTTGCATTGCAAGTTCAGTAGCGCAATTTTTAGGTTACTAGAAGTCTGACAAATACAATTCAAGGGGTTTCCTTGTCGCATTGCAATCAACCTGTTTGAAGCATCTATGTCATGGGTTATGTGAAAGACAAGGCATCAGTTGAATTTTCATTTATGACAACGTATAATGTTGTTTACGTTATACGTTATAATGTGATGTCCTGCTATATAGAAGATGACTGCATCACTGAAACTGCATAATTTTGACCCGCAACTCTGGACCATGATTGAGAAGAGGCCTGAACGAGTCTAATGGGCCACTTCCTGCTTGAAAATTTACTCCTCCTAAGGTTCCTATTGGCTTAGACAATTGGGTGTTAAATAAAGGATTCAATTTCATACTCCTACCACTTGACTCGCCCGAAATGTTCCATTCCAATATAATAAATTCTAGGTTTTGCTTTTGTATAAATTTTGGTTGGTATCGATTATATTGATACATATTAATAGATTAACGTTCGTATCGCTTAAAATATGACTTATTGATTAATATAAAAGAATGAATTATTTTGTATGTATGATTTTATGGAACTTTATCTTATATGTATAGGATGATCTTGTTTAATGTATAGGATTATCGTTTTATTGTTTATTTAAAATTTATTGAATAATTAATTGTTATATTTTTAACATAATAAAACTTCACATAAACATTTTAAAGGTATATGTATTGTATTAAAATATAGGGATCTTAGATTAATAAATGAAATATTATAAAACTTTACATTAACATTTGTGTCATTATCACTTTACTCTTTTAATTGGTCATGGAGACTAACCCAAAGTTTTAACCTTTTGTTGACCTTGTGCCATGGTTCGCATGCTGAGATCATGGGTGACAACTGAGAGGGCCCAAAACATTAACCTAGTCACTGGACGGGCATTGTAGAAATAAGATGTTTAGGCCACCTTCAACAAGGGTAGCAAAGCTCCTAGAGGTGGGAGAAGTCTTAAGAAGCATTAAGGAGAGTTTCAAACATCAGGGTATGACTCAAAACCCTCTAAAACTAAGCAAGTCCACAAGTAGCACCGTGGCAAGGATAACCGACTTGCCAAGGCGTCAAAAGCAAGCCAACAAGGTCTAGACACGTGCAAAAGGCTCTAAAATCATATGGAGCACACGTGAATTGTTTGTAGTGCATGAGAATAATTTAGGACATACAAGAACCGAGACAGATGAACTTGGAACTGACTAAAATTATCTAAAACAGCCTAATATGCAGGAGAGTGGCCTAAAAAACTTTAAAGTCCTCAAAAGATATTTCGAGGTTAGAAATGATCTTAGCCATCTATTAGTGTCAATATTAATGGTTGGATGTCTATAAGCATCCAAGTGAGATTGAGTGCTTGGAAAACTTAGACATACTTGACTATACAGTAGGAGTTCCCTCGTAAAGTTTACTTTGTAAATACGGTCTAATATACTATCATAGCTTTCTCCTACATTTTACAACATAATAAAATAAAATAAAATAAAAAAATAAAAAAACATAAAGGAAATGAAAATCTAACGTAATACCATGGAAGAAAAGTGATGATCAAACATTTCGAACTAGAAAACCAAATTCATATGAAAATATTGACAAACTCAAACAAAGAATATAGAATCACAAGTAAAAAGAATTGAAGGTTATTATTATGTAATTTTATTTGTTGAAAAAAAGTATTGACAATTACAAACATGTTAATATTCTTGTAATTATGTAATTAAGCAGACTATTATCTATCTTAATATTCAGTTTACAAATCATCTTTTAACTAATGACATATTTATTGCTCAGTTAAGAAAACTGGGAATCAAAATAATTTTTAATTTTAATTTTGAGAAAATATCCAAAATAACATAATTAAAAAAATCCATCATGGATATTGTTGACTTGTCATTATCTAAGTAATAAATAACTAATAATCCTTAAAGAAAATATACTAAGCTGAAGTTAGAAGCATGATCAGAAGATGAAATGCAAATAAAGGGTACTGCTGTAAATTAAAAGAACTTCAAGTGCTTTTATAATTAAAATATTCTGTATCCGGACTTATGTTTCCAATAATCGAAATAAAGTACTGTAATTTATTTATTTTTATTTTTAATTATTCGTATCAAAGTGAGATCCACGCTCTCTCGTATCCTATCTTTTCCGATTGCCTCGTAAATCCTTCAGATTTTTTTTAGGTTTCTAATTTTCCAATTCCATGCATAATTTCTGAATTCGTCGAAACCATCTTCATTTCCATCTGAGGAAGTAGAAGAAAATCAATTTCTTGGTTATCGTGAGATGAAGATCGAGGAGTTGGATGAAGTGGAGAATCATTGGCGAAACGACGGCGTTAAGCAGCTACAGATAGTTAGAGTCGACGACGCGAAGAGAGTTCTAGTCGGAGCAGGTGCTCGGATCCTGTTTTACCCGACCCTTTTATACAATGTTTTCAGAAACAAAATCCAATCTGAATTCAGATGGTGGGACGAAGTTGACCAGGTTTTTTTTTCTTTCTCTAATCTTATCCTTAATTTCCCCTCTTCATCTATCATTTCTTTTCTTTATTAACCCCAAATCAGTATTCATCCCCTTTGGTGGTCGATTAAAAACTATGACTTTCAGACAGCAAAAACGGATCCTTTACTTGTGCTCTGTTCTACCGATGATAGTTTTTTTTAACGAGTCTTTTTTTATTAAATTTCAGTTTCTTTTGCTGGGGGCGGTTCCGTTTCCCAAGGACGTTCGACGGTTGAAGCAACTGGGCGTTGGTGGGGTGATCACTCTGAATGAACCTTTTGAAACTCTGGTTTCCACTTCTTTATATCGTGTAAGTTTTTTCTTAGTTAGATTGTTACCATGTTTTTTTATTAAACTAACGATTTAAAAAGGTTTTCTATTTTCTTGGGTATTGATGTTTAATTTTATTGGTTTATGCTTTTATTGCAGGCTCATGGAATTGATCACCTAGTAATTCCAACGAGAGATTATTTATTTGCTCCTTCAATTTCAGATATAAGCAAAGCTGTGGCTTTCATTCATAGTGAGTAAATAATTCTTTTAACGATCTCTGAATCTGTTAACCACAGTAGCCGTCTCACCCGATTTGGTCCCCTCTCCCCCTCCATTTTTGGCTGTAGAGAATGCATGTTGCGGTAGAACCACCTATGTTCATTGCAAAGCTGGACGAGGAAGAAGCACCACCGTTGTGCTTTGCTATTTGGTATTTTTTTACTAACTGTTGTTCAGTAACCTCTGACGTTAGCCCCAGATTTGATTTTAATTTATACGATTAAATTTGTCTCAAATTCTGCAGGTAGAGCATAAGCAGATGACACCTGCAGGCGCCCTCGAATATGTTCAGTCTCGAAGACCTCGAGTTTTGCTTGCTCCCTCACAATGGAAAGTAAGTTTGACGGTGTTATTTTGTGCCCGTTGCATGTTTTTTGGCCCTTTCCCCACATAGTAGGAAGAAAACGAAGTTGATGATATGATACTAATGGCTCTGTTTGTGATGGTCAGTTTTAGTTTTAGATTTAGATTATGCATGAATTGCTGTATGCTCAGAAAAAAAAAAAGGACAAGGTTTTATGAGCATTATGAATGGCCTGTTAATAGTTACTCTATATTTCCGGATAGAATTCATTACCTGTCACAAGCATGAATGAGTTGTGTTTCTTCCCTTTTGTTTATTTCTTGCTTGTAAATGGTTTGGAGCAGGCAGTTATGGAGTATAGCAGGCACCGACAGCCAACACACTCCCCAACAGCAGATGCAGTTATGATTACAAAAGCAGATCTTGAAGGCTATCATAATACTTTTGATAATATTACTGGCAAGGAGCTTGTGGTTATGCCCAGAATGGTGAGAGCCAGACCCATGATAGCTAGACTATCCAAACTATCTTGCCTTTTTGCATCGTTGAAAGTTTCCGGTGTTTCTGGACCTGTGAATGGGAGGCTAAGTGAAACACGTGCCTGCTGAGTTTGCTGCTCCTTCAACAGCCATTGTGGATGTTGCTTGTATAGAATAAGTATAGGTTGTAAAGGTCTTATAAAAATCTCTTTTCCAGTAAGTGTGTATGGAAGAAACAGAAGGAAAACTATAAAAACAAAGAAAGCTAGAAGAGTTTCTCTTCAATGATAATAGATGTGTATAAGATGAGTATCCTTTATACAATCAACTGTGCTATTTCATATATCCAAGTATCTGTCTTTGACTCAATTGTGAAAAGCATACGCTTCGCTTTGTAGCACGGTTTACCCTATATGAAGTAGCTTAATCCCCTGTTTTAAGCCAACTGGATTCAAGCTTGTATTTCCGAACAGATCTTCAAATGGGTAAGCTATGTTGTATTGTTCAGTACCTAGGAATCAGCCAAACCTTATCTCATTTTGATGTGATGGCCATTGTTATTGTCAAAGAGATGAAATTTCCAGGCTGAAATTTTGGAAACTTGCTCCAAAAGCGAAGATTCTTTGCACCAATCAGTCCTAGCAACAGCAATAGTTTGGAAAGGATTTGAATTAACAACAAGACAAGATATTTACAGGTCCAAGGCCCCGCGCAAAAAACAAATTTAATTGATGCTGACTAATTATTTCAAGCATTGGTCCCTGTCCAACTACCAATAAAGAGAAAACCAACTTTGTAATCCAACCCTATTTCCCTGTCTTATACGATCAGGAACCTTAATCACGGTCAGATTCTGGATAGGAAACTACTCTAAAGGGTATAGCATACTACAAACATTGCTTGATAATTCCTTGTATGCACTGCACTTTTATTAAAGAATTATTCCCAAAGCCTCATTTTGATACTGATTCATCAATGGAGTTCAATATTCATAAAATTTGCATACATTTCAACTGCGATTCAACAGATGCCGACATGTTTTTTTCTTTCCAGTACTAACTACTGTATCCATTGCAATCTTACCCAAACCTTATCTTCATCTCGCAGTTAATATTATAATCAGAGCTTTATGTCTTAATCTAAACAAATTGGATTAATTTTAACACTCCTCCCTAAACCCTCATTAGTGGCTGCTTATTTTCAAACTGTTCATATAAATATTAAGAAAGAAAATGGGCTTTTATAGAAGTAGCCATCCCAAATGTTCCTTTCACCTTTTGTTGCGTCAATCACTTTCTCTTTAAAATCTGATAGAGGCTGATGACAATGGCATGGGTTACATCATTGATCATGTAGCATAAAGCTTTTGTTTTGCATTATTATATAATTTGTTGGATTGTTCATCTATGCATGAAATGCCCACCAGTCTTTCCTAACTACAACCAATTAGGTACATTTTAACAGGAAAGAGTCTTAACTGCTACTCACAACCGCCTGCACCTCTCCCATTGAGTAGTTTATTGCGACAGTGTGCCAAAATAGACTATATATATGTCAGAGTACAAATCAAAAGGTTACAAAAAAGGAAGGTTACTTTAGTGCCCTTCACCCTCTTCAAGAAAACACAAAACATTAGCTATCAAACTTGAACTGCGAGACCATTACTAGTACAGGCATGCAAGTGATCGATCGAGAACAGCTTAAAGTATTCATAAAGATAGTTTTTTTTTTTTTTTCCAAAAACAGTGACCATATATTGGCAAAATGTACATATTTGAAACTTCAGACTAGGAATACATAAATATTTGTTTCAAAAAAGCTTTGTAAGCAGAGATCAGTGGGGGCTGGTTTACTATATCTAAAAAGAAGCTGTTGGCCGAGCCTTGGCCTCGACATTGCTGTTGAAGAATAAATAAAAGTTGGGCATTGCTTTGCCCATGTTGTTATATTCCTTATCGCACTACACAATTCTACCTGCAACTTCTTTATGGGACCAAATCTCGGCAAACCCGAAACCCTAACACTGCTAATACACTTCTTTCTATTCCCTTTTAAAAGCAAACCCAAATCTTCCCATAAAGCTAAAGAAATTGAATATCAGCTTTTTAGGTTGAACAAGACATTTCATTCACTTTTATTTGGATTGCATGTGGAAAGAGACATATTTCCTCTTTTCTCACTCTGTTATTTATAACCCACCAACCCCACCATCCCTACTAGGATCTTCCTCTTTTTCTTTAAAACATAAAAACATGTATTATATATATACCAACCTTAAGCATCTCTACACCCCATTTCTTTCACATGTATTTGATTAGCAGATATATATTCAATGTAGGGAAATATATACATGATGGTGGAAAATACAATGGATATATAGACCATATATATGTAGTAAGTAGATAGATGTAGAGATTATATTATATGCTAAAATGACAAGAAAAAAGAATTTTTTTTTTCCCAATAAGTTGTGAAGAATGGGTCGTTTCAAAGCATGCATAAAAGGTTATTCTTGTCTGCTCATATATACCCTTGTTTCCAGTGCTTTAATTATTCCTTTCAGAAACTACGATGAAGCTGCGTTGCTCTATATCTTCTATTTAGCTTTATTTCATGCACGTCCCCTGAAGGCTAAAAAAGCTAACATGCACGTTACTCTCTCTCTCTTTCTCTCTGTCTCACTTTGTTTCTTTGCCTTTGTGGATTTGAATTGTGTGGGGAGATAAGTTCATTTAATTTGCTATCTGTATAATAATATAAAGCAGCAAAGAAGTTTCCCAATTAACCTAATAAAATTCTGCTTTTAAAATGTGATTCCTGCTGCTATACTGTAGAAAGATTCCAATATTCCAAACTAGAAAAAGGAAAAATAAATACAAAAACAAAAACTAATGAAACCCCACTTCCCTTTGATATAATCTAAATGCAAACAACCAAACAAAACTCCTTGATTAGGAGTATGGCAACCACTTACAACCAAATCATGGTGTATCATATATGAATTTAGTCCATTCAATGAAACAGAGGATTAATGTTTAAATAGTGTACAAGTGTTATACACTTTAATTAGGTATGTTGAAAATATTTTTTAAAAATTTTAATGGTTATTAAATTCTATATATTGAAGTTTTGATAATTTTAAATTCGAATTCTACTTAATTATAACTTAGAAAAAAATTTAAAAATTATCATTCACTTAATTCAACACTGTTAATAAATGCTAACAAAAAAAAAAAGGATAAAAGAATGTTGTAAGTAAGTAACTTCTTGGTGTTAATTAACATCCTATTTGTCACCTCAATATGATGCTAGCAATGTATGGTTAAAGAGTAATTGCAATTGTTAACAAGGGCAATTTTGAATTGGGAATTCATTAAAGTTGAAATAGATGATAAAATTAGTGAACCATAAGCCATTAATTATAATTTTAATAAAAAGAATACTCTTATTAATTATTGCGAGGAAATTTAGCTTTGTGAGGTGTGAGGACCCCTCATTTAAAGTACAATTACTTTTCATTAGGCAAACATATCTACCATTGCAAGCACTAAAGGAGCTCTGATTTAAAACCCCTCAGAAGAAGGCCATTTGTCACTAAAGGTAAAACGATTTATAAATATTGAATGCAATACTTTACCTCATAAATCAATATTGCACCAACTTTGACCTTCTTGCATCATTAATCATCAATAATAGTTAATGGGTTTTTTTTTCATTGATTTGGTCAGCATAATTAATGGTAGTCTTGCTGTGCTGTCTCCTTAGGTATTAAGATTGTGGGACAAAGCAATCCAAGAAAGAATTTTACTTCTAGGTTTCGACTTTGCCATGAAAAAGTTAAAATATGATGATGAATTTAAAATATAATTTTTTAATATTATTCAAGGGTCTGTTTGATTGGTGTCTAGCTCTCTAGATATTGATAAACAAAATTTTAAACTATTATTTTGCTATTATCATCTTAAATGGCTAATATTCTAAAAAACCCTTAATTCAAGTTTTATACCTTGTTTAAGCAAGATTTTAGGCTATTTTATAATCAAATAAACCCTTAATCTATAATCTTTACCCATGAAAATCCTTGATTTTAATATTAAAATAAAATATTTTGAAATCTTAAACTAATTTGTATTTTGTTTCTGATGTGAATTTGGTGAAAATAATTTATCAAATAAAAAATATTTTTTAAAGTAAAACAAAATAATATTTTAAAATTTACTTATCACACTTAATCACTCTTTTGAGAAATTTGATTATTCATTTGAATTTTACGTTGATGCTACAAATTAAAATAATAAAATAAAAATCAAAATAATTTTACTTTAATATTAATTAAAATTAAAGACTTTTATGGGTAAAAATATTGAATAGTGGCCTAATTAACTACAAAAAATAGTTTAAGGGCTTTTTGTATATTTGCCAATAATAATTAATCTTAATACTTCGTATTGAATAAACTAATTGATTATAAATATAGTCTTTTTTCAGAATTAGGAATATCATTTTATTCAAATATATCAGTAGACTATTAACATTTTTTCCCGTACACTTTACAAGAAAAAAAAAAAGGCGACTAACAAACCATGCAATTAACAGTGTAGCTTGTTGGAATTTGCAGTATATTTCTTTAAAAAGGTAGGTAGAAAAAAAAAAAAGAACAAATAAAAGAAATTATACAAGTGTCCTTGAAATAATAAAATAATAGGGATAGGCATAAAGATGATATAATAATCATAAGGGTGATGATTTTGATGCAGGGCTTGCTTGGATTTCGCTTGGGGCCTTCTTCTTCTTCTTCTTCTTCTTCAGTCCTTCTATTTGTCAGAGAAAATAGCAGCCTTTTTTTCCTGCTTTCTTTTTTATTCATTTTTCTCTTTCATTCCAACATGAACCACATATATATATTGTACAGGTAATTAAGCTGAGACTTGAGAGACTTTGAGGGTCATAAAACAGGCCTCCCCACATTCAAAAAGTAAGAAAAAAAAAAGAAGCAAGCTATATATAGTAGTTTATGTATATATATATATGGCCTCTCTCTTTTTCACTTCTTTGAAAGGACTTTAACTAGAGAAAGGCTTCATAGTCATTATAGTGATTGATGTTTTGTAAGGTTTCGTTTGTTTGTGTAAGTTTTTTTTTTTTTATGCTTTATTTTCTTTCTACCCATGACGATCATGGTTGTCAGGGTCAGGCCAAAAGGAGGAGTACTTCAACCATTCAGCTTCTTGTGGGTTCGTTATTGATGACTCCTGCCCAAAAATGATAAACAAAGTTAGGGTTTTAACAGCAATATTTTCACCTAATAACAACAAAGGACGAAGCTGCCTTTTTTGTCCACTCTCCCACTCTACAGTCAACTAATCGTACGACGGTAAAAAAAAGATTTCATGTTGTTGCCATGCATTCATTTCTTTCAAACACCTTTTTTTTCTCATTAACCCAACGGGATTAAATTATTCTACATTTATATAATTTCTTATGCATTAGTAATTCATATTATAATACATTTCAGTCTTAAGTTATGTTTGTGGTATTTTCTTTTATGTCATGTCATTTCTAATATTAATATATGTAAATACAGTTGTTTACTCTTTTTTTTTATTAAATATTGATCTTTTCTTTTCCTGCTGTTTATAGTCATAAGGGGCATTTTTTCCTGAATTTACAGCTCTTGCTAACAACATATATTCAAAGAAAAACAAAAGGACCTTTATTGTCTAAAAGGAAATAAATATAAAAGGAGATTCTATATTGTTTCAAGCTTTAAATTAATTTGAAGGCTATATGATTTCACATTCTGCTGTTATCAGGCATACTTTAATTTTTAGATTTGTGATTATCTTAACTGTGATTCTTTATATATATATATATATGAATGTAATATAAAAATAAAGTGTAATTAATGTATTATAATATTATTCAATAAAAATCATATTATCTATTAAAATAAATCCTAGAATGCTTAAGCTGATATCTTTAGAAACCTATTAAGCGAATCTTAATTATATAAATGTTAAAACCCTTGTAAAAAGATGGCCTAACGTATTAATTTCTGGTGAATCTTAAGAAAGTTGTAAAGAAGACTTAAGGTTATATTGTTGATGTCAAAAAGCACATAATTATGTTCAATTTTAGAGGATGAAAAAGCTATGCACACTCTTATGCTGGATGCCATAACTCTGATTCAAAACATGAAAAACGAAAAAGATATACATATGATACACTGTTCCTAAAATAGAAAAAAGAAAAGAAACCTGGTTTCTGTCTTTATATTTTTAAAGAATAATATTACTAAAGAATTTAGGGCTTTCTTTATTCACCTCCTTTTTATCCTTTGTTTTTTAATTTTATTTTATATTATATTACTTTTTCTTTCTTTCTTATTTTCTTCCCTTGCTTAGTTGGTATTATGGTAGATTATCAAAGGTGAAGAAGTTCATACTCACTTCTTTGATATCAGTTGAAGTACAACCCATTATTAGTTCTTCCAAACCTGTTGCAGACCTTCCTCCCAGTTTATGATTTTGCTGCTCCTGTTGTTGCTGCATATAAGTAAACCCAAAATTAATTATCCAAGTCATGTTTGCAGCGATGATTAAAAAAGCAATTCATCGTTCAAGGCCCATTGATTCATTTATAATCAAGATCTGAACGTAATTATAAGCATGTATGATTGGGTTAACGATGGTTTTAGCTTAATAAGTGCTGTAGCAGACACATAAGTGTGGCATGCATGGGAAAAACACTGTGGTTTCTAGAGAAAAGTTATTAATTACACTACCGGCATATATTTAGATGGCCAGAATTTATGAATAAATAATAATGACGAGGCATATTACCTGGAAATTTTCGTTTTCTAGCATTATTCTTGAGACATGAAAGGAGTCCTCGTCAAGGATGATGGAGGTGTGGTGAAGGGGAGGTGGAGAGATGATGGTGGAAATGGGATGCGATGGCCTGCTAATGTGGAACGCCGTGGTAGCAATCTGATGCTGCTGCTGCTGCTGTTGATGATGATGGAGAAGATGATGATGATGATGATGATCATGGGCCATATGATTTGGCCCCCGATGATGCTCCGGTATCTCTTGGCCCGTGCCTTGTGTCGGAGTTTCCCTTGCTGCTGAAGCTTCTGCAAGCCCCACCTGCAATAGACAACTCCCCACCAAGAAACAGTTTGCTATTTAGTCCATTTTCAAACGCAACATATACATATTCCATTACTTCAATTCCTTTATTTTATCTACCTTTCAATTTTTCTATAGCTTTACTCTCAGTTTCAATATTGGTCCTATTGGTGGGTAAAGAAAGAATAGTTAGTTCACAAAGATAATCAAAGTGAGGTCCATATAGTTCATTTTTTTTTTCTAAATGCCATATATACAAGCAATCGACTAATAGAAAAGCAACCCTAAAACTTTAATATCTCTTCTTTTACTTTTTTTTTTTTAATGCAAGATAAGAAAACTTTGATGTTTAAATTGCTTGAATATGCTTTCATGAAAATTATTAGATTTATTCATAATATCAAAACAATTACAAGACACATACGTCAATGTCTTGTCTTGATTTCGCGGTTAGTTGTCGATTAAGGTTAAAGTTTTTTTGGAAGTTCTAGAAGGGGAGAAAACACATTGTATATAAATGAACAAAAAAGTACCTGGTCGAAGCTTTTACTAAACGGGGTGAAACTCAGATGATGATCAGATTTCAAGTGTTGAATATCCATGGCAGCGGCAAAACTTGATAAAGCAGCGGCGGCAATCCCAGCTCCGGACACTTCATCTCTAAGAGGGATTAATTGTTCCTTTGAAGAACAACTTCGAATGCCACTATCTCGTCTGATATTATTAGGGTCGACGACGACCACGTTGGTCGTTCCATCAACAGTTGTGGCAGCATTAGTTCGATCAGACCAGTTGCACTGCCTTGGTTGAGTCTGATAAAATATCTTGGACACCACAAGCTCTCCTTCTTTCTCTTCCTCGTGTTGACCAAGATGATATTGGTGCATGACCCAATTAGTCTTTTCGGGTTTTCGGTTCTTCCCAAAATTCGTGTAGAGAACCAAGATTTTCTTGCACCCCTTTTGTTTGCCATTGACCATGACTGGCCTTGTCTTCCCCGTTTTATGCCACCTTGTTTCTCCACCTTGTAAGTCACATTCGGTTTGAATTTTCCTTCTCTTTCTTGTCCCGGTTGTGTAGGCCTTTGATGGCCTGTGAAAGAAATGCCTGCTCAACCCATCTCTGGTCACTCCTGCAAGAAAGGGGAAAAAAAACAAACCAAAAATCAAAGTTAGGTGCAACAAACAAAGAGACAAGGGCAGAATAACCTGGAAACTGGAATTCATGACGGAGGTTTGACAATATAGTCAGACCTAAAAGCATTGAATAATGATGGAAGCAACCGAACAAGATTAGCGAGGGATTTTAGGACAACCTGGGAGTTTCTCGGGATGGGTATAACAAATCCCATCTTCTCCTTCAATAGTTGGAATGAACTCATCTATCAAAGGGTGAGATTTCATGTCTTTAGCTTCTACTTTTGCTTCAAGGTGTTCTATCAGTTCTTGATCTGTTGGATCAAATTTCACTCCTGCTGGTAGACCTAACCAGTCCTGCAATAATTTTCATTATTCAGTTCAGAATCAAGTTCAAATTAAAGCCCACCCCCCCGCCCCAAAAAAAAGAAAAGAAAAGGAAAGAATAAACAAAATAAAGAGATAAAGAAGAAAGCTTTAAATCTATTGTTTGAATATAGTAAAAAAAACCCTTGATTAGAATACAAGTATATTTCTCATATATTTCCTTGATTCTTTTCTTTTGTCAAACCCTTGGTGTTGAAGCCAAGAATATTATGATTATTGGTGATGAAATCCGTACCGGCTTTCCTTCAAGCTTGGTTCCACAACCAGGGCAGTGCTTGGATCCACACATCTGATGCTCCTCGAGCTTTGCATCGATGGGATGAGAGCTGGTGATGGAGCTCATCAGATTACTCTTATTCATTGCTTTCTGATATCTTCTTCCCCGGCCCTTTCTTTGGTGTGGGCAGATGCTATCTTCTTTCCCTCAAACTCTTAAAATCCTCAATGAAATGACCAACTTTGTACAGCAGCCAGCTACTCATATCCCAGTTAGCTTCTCTAAATAACATAAACCACAAGCCTGTTTTAGATCTGATATTCCTTAGAAAAAGAAGAAGAAAGAAAACAAACTGATATGAGTTTAATAGATATATGAATTTTATAACTTCAGATCATATTTTAACCATATAAAAAAAAGGAGAAGAACATATCTAAACCTCTAATTTAACTCAGCACGCAGGAAAAAAAAAAAAAAAAAAGAAAACCCATATGTCATATATGTAAATACACATGTTTAATATATCAGCAAAAGGTGCTATCTTTGTAATTACCTAAACCAATCCAAAAAAAAAAAAAAAACCGAGAAATTTATGCAATACCCAGAAGAGAAATATGCTCCAAAAGAAGAATTTTCGTTTTTCTCACAAGGAACAACCACTGGTTAATAAGAAAAAAGAGAAAGAGTATTACTTAGAGAAGATAGAAAGGGGAAAAAGAGGAAAATGTAACAGTGAGATTGAGCTATAAACCTTCTTTAACCATTTAGAAAACACCGTAATTCCCTCACTTAGCTTCACTTTAACTGAAGCCCCGAGCGAGGAAAAAAAAAGGTTGCCCTTCCTAAAACTGCACACTACCTTTAAAGCCTTTGCTAATTTAAGTAGAACCTCGAGTTGCTAGGCGGTTTAAGAGAGAGAAACAAAGATATATAACAAAGGGAAAAAAAAAAAAAGAAAAGAAAAGAAAAATACTACCCAGCTGTCTGTTTTTTTTTTTTTGGGGGTGAAGGAGGAGTTCTTTCCTTTCTTGCTTCTCTAAAGCTTAAGGTCTCCCACACCTTTGTTTTAGAGGTCTTGACTACTAAAGCAAAAAAGGGTAGAAACGGCCTTCGCAGCTGATGCACACACATTCAAAAGCAGCACAACCCTATCTGTATTAAAATTTAAAAAAACTTATTTGATATACCAACATATCAGCTTAAATAGGATTCAGATTAAAATTTTAAAACCATTGGCTAAAGTTTTTGAAGGGTTTATATAAAGTTATGAAATGAAAAAAATGACCCCAAGCTGTAAGTTATATAGAAAATGCTAAAAACGTTTCGAACGTGGCAGTAGAAGAATTTTGAGTAATGAAGACGATATCTGGGGAAAGAAATACAGTTTTTTTCCCATATATATATATATATATAACAGATTATACAGAGTTAGATCCTATGATGTGTGAAAGGGCAAGTTTTTTTCTTTTTGACAAGGAGAGAAAGATGGAGAGATTATGGAAAAAGAAATAGGAAAAAAAAATGACAAGAACTCACATGGGTTTCGAGAGGGAGTGCTGCTGATCATGATTCTTTTGCCATGAATGTTGCAGGAAGAGAGATGGAAAGAGGAACAGAAGAATTACGAGGTTGCTTGATATACAAGGCAAATGAGCAGTATAGTTTGATGGACCACCACTCCCCCCTTTCTTATTACACCTCTACAATAACATACAAAAATTACTAGATATTTATTTATATATCAGAAAAAAAAAAAATCTTCCAGTGGAAGCACTTTGTAAATTTTTACTCACTTGGACATAAATTGATTTCATAATTAGTTCTTAATTATATTGACTTAGACTTAACTGTTGTTATTTATAAAAAAATATATATAATTGATATTCGATTTTTTGTATATTTTTTGAAGAAGGGAAAGACAAAAGTGTATAACACTCGCACAAATAATAGAGTCCAAGTGAAAGAAACAATGAAGGAAAGACCCAGATTATGTGGGGCCCAAACATGGAAAATTTTGTTCAGATGAAATTAAGGGACTGAATGATGAAAGGACCAAAAATATGTTGGGCACAACAGATAGGTTGCCATGATTGCTTCTTTTTTCTTTTCTATCTGATTTTATTATTACTGAAAGAATTATGTAATTTTATTGGACAGGGAAGAATATATCCCGCAAGGGATTTTTTTTTTCTTTTCTTTTTCCAATTTTGATAATAACAAATAAATTAAAAAATAGTGGGACAAATATAATTCAAGTTGTGAGTGTGAGCAACCTTAGATTAGGTTTCTCTTTTTGTCCCAAAGGGAATGAGAAGAATCAGATTGCTCTTCAGATTATCCAATGAACTTTGACTTTTGACTTAACCTATATCACAGCTGAAAAAAAGCGACCAACAAATCTTTTTAAATTCTTGCTCTTGGATTCTCTGCCTCATTTTATTTGTTAATTTTCAGCCTTACAATTAGAACCATTAAAACAGTAAATTTCAATAAATTATTGTATTTTGTATTTTTTTTTCGAAATCTATCTTGCAATATTTATTGACATTACTTTATTTCATGCTTATTAAACTAAATATATATATATATATATATATATTAAAATCTACTTAGAACCACTAACTTTTAAAGAGGGAGAAAAAATTTGTGTGGCAAATTCCAAGAATTTTGTTTTCGGGGGACCATGTCTTTTAGAGTAGCAAAGACAGACTTAAAGTATAATTCATGTATGAGAATATCTCCTACATGAGAATAATGGCTCTTAGATAAAAGAAAATAATTCTTAATTGAAGTCAACTATCTCATGTTTTAAAGTTTTTAATATATATATATATAATTTGAGTAGCAAATTAGTTATGAGTTTTAAAATATAGATTAATTTAAGAATTTTTATGCATTTTATCATTGGCTTAACAAAACCTTTTCACTCACTAATTTGAACATAAGTGGAAAATGAAAGCACAAAATATATTGAGTCGGGTCCTGTCCAAATAAATGATTGACGGATTTACCCTCCAAAGTCATTGCGATCCTCAACAGACAACACTTGTGGGGGCTGCCAGCCTGATAGTGAAGTTAGCCAAATGTTTCACTAAATATAGTTAACTCTTGTCTAATAATAAGTTTAAAAAATCAAGAAAAAGACACGTGGGCTCAAAGAGGCACATAGTCGAAAGGGCCATGCCATGGGCTTGGCCCTTGGGCCTTGGTATTTTTATAGCTCGGTACATATGTTGGTCTTTATTAAGTTGGGGTGGGGTTTGAGAAGATTAAAAAGTGAATCCTACTTTATTTTTTATTACATATTCTTAGCATGTAATTTAGTAATAAATTAACTCAATTGATAGTATTTAATAATTTTATGATTATATTTTTTTATGTTTAATTATTGTAATAATTTTTTTCATGTTATTCCTAATAATCAAACAAAATAAAATTCGTAATTTTATATAATTCATATAAATATGATGGAAATTAAAGAAAATTAGTTGTTTTGATCTGATTGAACATGAACAAACATTGCTATCTTTGATTAATGTGCCAATTATGCTTTTTCCATGAGTGTGGGTAAAACCTCTCGTTCATTGGCATTCAAAAATGCCATGGGTTAGGAGAAACCCTGACAATTTCTTGCTTGCCCAACAAACATAACATCATGTTGAAACCTTATTGCCAAGTTGTCCTCCGATAAAACCGAGTAAAACCTATCAGAATGTCAAATAACAACTTCCGGCACAAGAAAAAAAAAAAAACCATCAACTGCTACACACATCTTCTCCAAACAAATATTTTAAAGGAGAAGGAATAATGACAACCTTTTCAAAACAAAACATGACATCCGGCAACATCAATATTACCCATCGAAGGTGAAGATCCTCCCACCCATAACCACAACCGGTGGGTAGAGCCGAGGACACCACTTGTTGGGGTGGCCTAGCAAAATTTCCTCCCCGGATGGGCTGATACGATACAGGCCTATTCTTGCAAGTATTCTGTTACAATTCTTAAACGAGGCCACATGGGTAATATCAATTTGAGTTCACACGTCACCGTTTAGCTTTATCACAACATACATAACAACCAAATAACAAAAAACAGAAATATAGTTTCCCCGGGCACATTCATAATATGTATTTTTAACTTCCCTCCAACAAACTACTGTAGTTGGATTTCAAGCATTTAGAGGGGAAACAAACATGACAGGGTTTTAATATCTTTTTGTTTTAGTATCTCTTTCATTTTTGGATAAATTTAAGAATGAATTTTTTTTTTGGAAATGTATTACATTATAATTGATTAGTTTTATTTTTCATTAAAAAAAGTTAATGACAAACTAATGTAGCACATTCATATCGTCTTTTCAGATAAATTTTAAAGTTAAATTATATAATCATATAAGTAGTCACAATTATCTATGGATATTTTATTGTCACCCAACCATAATGTCACTCATACTTTGGTATCGATATACCATATTTGATTTATCCAAACTTCGACGTGTAGCACCAAACCAAATAGCCTGTGTTAGCAAACAAACTTTGAAATGTTGATATCAATGTACTATATCAACTTACCTTGTTTATTAAATTTCCTCAAAATAGATGAAAAAATTAACGTTTACTAACTTTATTGACTTGACATACACTGTCATGTGGATACTATGTCAACAATTAGTTATTTTTTATTATAAAATTATGAGATTATATTTTTAAAATTTTTAACTATTAAAATTTAATTAATTATTAATGCATGTGATCGTTATCTTTCCCATTCATTTTGAAGTGATTTGATAAATAATGTAAGTTCAAAAGTTAAAGACAAAAAAAATAAATAGATGACTAAAATGACTTTTTGTGTAAAGTTAGAGAGTTAAATAAATCATTATACATTGATTATTTTAATGATTAACTTCAATGATTTTTAAAAATAATTGCTACTAATTTTTTGTAATTATTATTTATTTTAACGTGTGAAATTTGTGTCCTAAAGATATTAAAATTCAAACTAAATTTATGATATTTAGTAGAAGAAGATTAGAGGTAATCATGGGTCGGGCTACTCGGCCCGGCCCGACGGCCTCTTGAAAAATTGGAGAGTTCGGGTAAAATATAGGCCCGTTTAGTAAGCGGGCGCCTCGGTAAACTTTTTGGCCGAGTCGGTTGAATTATATATTAAATATATATTTTATTTTTAATCAAATATACTTTTAAATTTATATTTTTTTTGGTTTAATATTTGTTTTAAAAAATTATTTAATGAAAAAAGCTAAAAATTTAATATGTGCGGGCGGGCTCAAGTTTATCAATTTTCTTTTGGTCGGGCTTGGACAAATTTATAGGCCCATATGTTGGTCTGGGCTCGGGCCTAAAATTTTATTTGGGTCTGCCCGACCCGACCCATGAAGATTAAATTGACTTGAAAAGAAAAAGGCCCAATATTAGTGGAAGACTTTTAAATCAACATTACTTGTAGTTTAAAATTACTTTTGTGTTCATAAAAAAAAAATTTGTGTTATGATTTATTTTAAATATTATGAGTTTAATTAAAATTAAACTTATTTTTGTAGGATACTATTGTTCAACTAGGAGAAGGAAACTCCTTTTTCCATTATTATATAAAGGGCAATAGGCCTGTTCTTTTTGTATTTTTAATTGTAATTATTTGATTTTCTGGGGAAAGACGTGCTCTCCATTTAATCTCTTCTATTCTGTTTTCTTTTTCTTCCGCTATTGTTCTTCCATTAAAGGTAAATTATTTATTTTTATTACATATTCTTAGCATGTAATTTAGTAATAAATTAACTCAATTGATAATATTTAATAATTTTCATGATTATATTTTTTATGTTTAATTATTGTAATAATTTTTTTCATGTTATTCCTAATAATCAAACAAAATAAAATTCGTAATTTTATATAATTCATATAAATATGATGGAAATTAAAGAAAATTAGTTGTTTTGATCTGATTGAACATGAACAAACATTGCTATCTTTGATAAATGTGCCAATTATGCTTTTTCCATGAGTGTGGGTAAAAGCTCTCGTTCATTGGCATTCAAAAATGCCATGGGTTAGGAGAAACCCTGACAATTTCTTGCTTGCCCAACAAACATAACATCATGTTGAAACCTTATTGCCAAGTTGTCCTCCGATAAAGCCGAGTAAAACCTATCAGAATGTCAAATAACAACTTCCGGCACAAGAAAAAAAAAACCATCAACTGCTACACACATCTTCTCCAATCAAATATTTTAAAGGAGAAGGAATAATGACAACCTTTTCAAAACAAAACATGACATCCGGCAACATCAACATTACCCATCGATGTTGAAGATCCTCCCACCCATAACCACAACCGGTGGGTAGAGCCGAGGACACCACTTGTTGGGGTGGCCTAGCACAATTTCCTCCCCGGATGGGCTGATACGATACAGGCCTATTCTTGCAAGTATTCTGTTAGAATTCTTAAACGAGGCCACATGGGTAATATCAATTTGAGTTCACACGTCACCGTTTCGCTTTATCACAACATACATAACAACCAAATAACAAAAAACAGAAATATAGTTTCCCGGCACATTCATAATATGTATTTTAACTTCCTCCAACAAACTACTGTAGTTGGATTTCAAGCATTTAGAGGAAACAAACATGACAGGGTTTTAATATCTTTTGTTTTAGTATCTCTTTCATTTTGGATAAATTTAAGAATGAAATTTTTTTTGGAAATGTATTACATTATAATTGATTAGTTTTTAATTTTTATTAAGAAAAATAATGACAAACTAATGTGCACATTCATATCGTCTTTTCAGATAAATTTTTTTTTTTTTTTTTTTTTTTTTTTTTTTTTTAAAAAAAAAAAAAAAAAAAAAAAAAAAAATCCAAAAAAACCCCCCAAATAGCCTTTGTTAGCAAACAAACTTTGAAATGTTGATATCAATGTACTATATCAACTTACCTTGTTTATTAAATTTCCTCAAAATAGATGAAAAATTAACGCTTACTAACTTTATTGACTTGACATACACTGTCATGTGGATACTACGTCAACAATTAGCTATTTTTATTATAAAATTATGAGATTATATTTTAAAATTTTTAACTATTAAAATTTAATTAATTATTAATGCATGTGATCGTTATCTTTCCCATTCATTTTGAAGTGATTTGATAAATAATGTAAGTTCAAAAGTTAAAAGACAAAAAAAATAAATAGATGACTAAAATGACTTTCGTGTAAAGTTAGAGAGTTAAATAAATCATTATACATTGATTATTTTAATGATTAACTTCAATGATTTTTAAAAATAATTGCTACTAATTTTTTGTAATTATTATTTATTTTAACGTGTGAAATTTGTGTCCTAAAGATATTAAAATTCAAACTAAATTTATGATATTTAGTAGAAGAAGATTAGAGGTAATCATGGGTCGGCTACTGCCCGGCCCGACGGCTCTGCTGAAAAATTGGAGAGTTGGTAAAAATATAGGCCCGTTTAGTAAGCGGGCGACCTCGGTAAACTTTTTGGCCGAGTCGGTCAATTATATATTAAATATATATTTTATTTTTAATCAAATATACTTTTTAAATTTACATTTTTTTTGGTTTAATATTTGTTTTAAAAAATTATTTAATGAAAAAAGCTAAAAATTTAATATGTGCGGGCCGGGCCGGGCCGGGCTCGAGTTACCAATTTTCTTTCGGGTCGGGCTTGGACAAATTTATAGGCCCGTATGTTGGTCTGGGCTCGGGCCTAAAATTTTATTTGGGTCTGCCCGACCCGGCCCATGAAGATTAAATTGACTTGAAAAGAAAAAGGCCCAATATTAGTGGAAGACTTTTAAATCAACATTACTTGTAGTTTAAAAATTACTTTTGTGTTCATAAAAAAAATTTGTGTTATGATTTATTTTAAATATTATGAGTTTAATTAAAATTAAACTTATTTTTGTAGGATACTATTGTTCAACTAGGAGAAGGAAACTCCTTTTCCATTATTATATAAAGGGCAATAGGCCTGTTCTTTTGTATTTTTAATTGTAATTATTTGATTTTCTGGGGAAAGACGTGCTCTCCATTTAATCTCTTCTATTCTGTTTTCTTTTTCTTCCGCTATTGTTCTTCCATTAAAGGTAAATTAAAGCTCGTTATGGTATTATGAGTGTTGAGTTTGTGATTCAATAAATTTTATTTTTGATATTTATTCATTCTCCATTTTATAAAATAGGTAAAAGTTACCTTTTAATATTATTTAGAATGGTTATTTATTTAATATTTAGAGCAATAAATAATTAATTAGATTAAGATGATCTTTTATTGTGTCAGATTCCAGAAGAGTTATTTACCTCATATTTAGAGTAATAAAATTTTAATTAGAATAAATTGATCTTTAATTATTTGTTATTCTAACCACTAAAATAAATTAATATAATTTAAGTTGAATGTTAATCGGTTTATATTACGAGGAGGGATGAATAGTCTATTCTAAACAGAGTTAGGTTTTTAAGGTTTCAAGAAGTATCAATGTACTAAACTTTGAATGCCTTTTATAGGATCACTCTATTGATAAAATTACGGACTTACCAAATATAAAAGAATGTCTATTATCTCTTACAAACCTCAAGTTATATTTATTATCATTTATGCTCTCTCTTTTTCATTTATTTTATTATTTTCACTATTATTTAGTTTCTTTTTATTTTTTGTAGTATCTCAAAAGTTTTGGGTGCTGTCACCACAACACTAATTGTAGATTCAACTCTACCATCTAGTATATAATTTTTAAGAGGTATGTATATTTAATTTGTTAAATTTAAATTGCACAATATCATTAAATTATTAGTAAATTTATGTTTTGATAATTTGATTTTAAAAGTTATTTAAAACTCATTAGTAGATTTTAAGGAAAAATTAATCATCTGATGACTTCAATAAAATTATTAAATAGTTTAATGATTTAAATGAAAATTTTGAATAATTTTAAATAATTTAATAATTTTTAAATTAAATAATTAAAATATAAACTTAATAATAACTTATTCTTTCCTCTTTGATGATGAAATGAAAATTACTGATTCTAAACTGCTTAAAACCCAAGCAAGAAAAGAGTATATCCTTCATAGAGTAAGGTATATCCCTTCCATGTCCTGAAAAATAGAAAACATTTCGGTATTATTGTAGAAAAATTATCTAATCAATTAAGTTTTGTAATCCCCACACTACAGCTAATTTGATCATCTTCCATGAAACCCGTGTTTGTCACTCATACTTTGGTATCGATATACCATATTTGATTTATCCAAACTTGACGTGTAGCACCAAGCCAAATAGCCTTTGTTAGCAAACAAACTTTGAAATGTTGATATCAATGTACTATATCAACTTACCTTGTTTATTAAATTTCCTCAAAATAGATGAAAAATTAACGTTTACTAACTTTATTGACTTGACATACCTTTGTCATGTGGATACTACGTCAACAATTAGCTATTTTTATTATAAAATTATGAGATTATATTTTAAAATTTTTAACTATTAAAATTTAATTAATTATTAATGCATGTGATCGTTATCTTTCCCATTCATTTTGGAGTGATTTGATAAATAATGTAAGTTCAAAAGTTAAAAGACAAAAAAAATAAATAGATGACTAAAATGACTTTTTGTGTAAAGTTAGAGAGTTAAATAAATCATTATACATTGATTATTTTAATGATTAACTTCAATGATTTTTAAAAATAATTGCTACTAATTTTTTTTGTAATTATTATTTATTTTAAAGTGTGAAATTTGTGTCCTAAAGATATTAAAATTCAAACTAAATTTATGATATTTACTAGAAGAAGATTAGAGGTAATCATGGGTCGGGCTACTCGGCCCGGCCCGACGGCCTGCCCGAAAAATTGGAGAGTTCGGGTAAAAATATAGGCCCGTTTAGTAAAGCGGGCGACCGGTAAACTTTTTGGCCGAGTCGTTGAATTATATATTAAATATATATTTTATTTTTAATCAAATATACTTTTTAAATTTATATTTTTTTTGTTTAATATTTGTTTTAAAAAATTTATTTAATGAAAAAAGCTAAAAAATTTAATATGTGCCGGGCCGGGCTCAAGTTTATCAGTTTTCTTTTGGGTCGGGCTTAGATAAATTTATAGGCCCATATTTTGATCTGGGCTCGGGCCTAAAATTTTATTTGGGTCTACCCTACCCGACCCATGAAGATTAAATTGACTTGAAAAGAAAAAGGCCCAATATTAGTGGAAGACTTTTAAATCAACATTACTTGTAGTTTAAAAATTACTTTTGTGTTCATAAAAAAAAATTGTGTTATGATTTATTTTAAATATTATGAGTTTAATTAAAATTAAATTTATTTTTGTAGGATACTATTGTTCAACTAGGAGAAGGAAACTCCTTTTTCCATTATTATATAAAGGGGCAATAGGCCTGTTCTTTTTGTATTTTTAATTGTAATTGTTTGATTTTCTGGGGAAAGACGTGCTCTCCATTTAATCTCTTCTATTCTGTTTTCCTTTTTCTTCCGCTATTGTTCTTCCATTAAAGGTAAATTAAAGCTCGTTATGGTATTATGAGTGTTGAGTTTGTGATTCAATAAATTTTATTTTTGATATTTATTCATTCTCCATTTTATAAAATAGGTAAAAGTTACCTTTTAATATTATTTAGAATGGTTATTTATTTAATATTTAGAGCAATAAATAATTAATTAGATTAAGATGATCTTTTTATTGTGTCAGATTCCAGAAGAGTTATTTACCTCATATTTAGAGTAATAAAATTTTAATTAGAATAAATTGATCTTTAATTATTTGTTATTCTAACCACTAAAATAAATTAATATAATTTAAGTTGAATGTTAATCGGTTTATATTACGAGGAGGGATGAATAGTCTATTCTAAACAGAGTTAGGTTTTTCAAGGTTTCAAGAAGTGTCAATGTGCTAAACTTTAGAAATGCCTTTTGTAAGATCGCTCTATTGATAAAATTACGGACTTACCAAATATAAAAGAATGTCTATTATCTCTTACGATCCTCAAGTTATATTTATTATCATTTATGCTCTCTCTTTTTCATTTATTTTATTATTTTCACTATTATTTAGTTTCTTTTATTTTTTTTGTAGTATCTCAAAAGTTTTGGGGGCGGCGTCACCACAACACTAATTGTTAGATTCAACTCTACCATCTAGTATATAATTTTTAAGAGGTATGTATATTTAATTTGTTAAATTTAAATTGCACACAATATCATTAAATTATTAGTAAATTTATGTTTTGATAATTTGATTTTAAAAGTTATTTAAAACTCATTAGTAGATTTTAAGAAAAAATTAATCATCTGATGACTTCAATAGAAATTATTAAATAGTTTAATGATTTAAATGAAAATTTTGAATAATTTTAAATAATTTAATAATTTTTAAATTAAATAATTAAAATATAAACTTAATAATAATTTATTCTTTCCTCTTTGATGATGAAATGAAAATTACTGATTCTAAACTGCTTAAAACCCAAGCAAGAAAAAGAGTATATCCTTCATAGAGTAAGGTATATCCCCTTCCATGTCCTGAAAAATAGAAAACATTTCGGTATTATTGTAGAAAAATTATCTAATCATTTAAGTTTTGTAATCCCCACACTACAGCTAATTTGATCATCTTCCATGAAACCCGTGTTTGATGACTGCACCAAGTTGTTTTTGTTTTTTATTTTATTAATTTGACAAGTCAGTCACGTTACCCCTATGAGACCGACCCTTTTTTATTTTTTGTCTGAAATTGGGCAAAGGCATGCCACCATGCGACATTAGAAAACGACTGTCCACCACGTATCTCCTCTTTCTAGAATATTTAATAATCTCATTCGCATGGCTTTCCTTTTTTTAATTATGTCAAATTTGGTTAACAATAAAAACTAATTTCTCGAATCTTTTATTTAATCTTCAAAACGAAGTTTTAAGTTAATTTTAATGTTAGATTAAGATTTGATTAAAATATTGGAAAAAAAAGTGATTTGAAATTTAGTATGAATGAATTGGATCACCAATTTAAAAATAATAAATTCAAAATTTAATATCTAGAAAAATCAGTTGACTTTTAATTACATAACATTAATGTAAATTAAATTTTATTTAGTCAATAATTGACTATTTGCATGTTATGTACTTAATAATAATCTTGTGTCAACTAATTATTTTGTTTTATTTATTTAATTGTTTTGTTTTCAACATGTTTGAGTTGAAAGAAGAAAACACAAATTAGAATTTTGACTGAGAATATTCTTGAGCAGCCTAAACATGCATTGACGAATAAAGTAAAAATAAAAATAAAAATAAAAATAGTTAATTAATTAAGAAAAAACACGTATATGGAAATGAGTCTAGAGGAGTAATTTTAAAAATCTATTAAAATAAGCTTTGGCTGTACATCCTCTCCGAGCCATATTCTTGCTGCCAAAGAAAATCACCAATCACCGTATATTAATTTCCATACCCAAAGACTTTTTTTTTGAGGTGCGTGTACAAGAGCGACGAACAGAAAATCGTAAAACCCTGACCCGACCCAAACAACAATCACCAGTGTAACCCGGTGTTTCTAGATCATCCTTCCATCTTGCTATATAAAGGGAAAATTTAAGAAAAGAAAGGTCATCCAGAATTTCATTTTTGGTCAACACGATTTCACTATTCTATAAATATGTCTTTTTTAATTTTTTTCTTCGAATGTACCGTCGTTGAATGGATTCCGTTATCGCCCCGTTGCGTTTATTTATTCCTTTGAATTGTAATAACAATAAGAAAAAGAGCTATTATTGTTATTATAATAGTAATCATATTTTAAATATTAGTACTAAGAATAAAATACGCTTTTCAGTGCCATCGAGTGCTGGAATCTTCAATTTGAAAAAGTTCACTGCAGTTAGCTTCCGTTACGATCACCGTTACCGTCGCGGGAGTTCCGGTTGTTTGAGACGTGCAGTTATGGAATCGTCAAACTCGGCTTCTTCGCCTGACATGCAAAAGCCTAAGATCGTGACCGGTCCTGGCGGTTATGTTCTTGAAGATGTTCCTCACTTGTCGGATTACATCCCTGATCATCCTGTAAGCTTTTCTTTTCATCGTTTCTTACTCTTCCTATGTGTAATAATTATACATATCATTGTTTTCCCTTTGATTCTGTTCTCGTTTCTCCGTCACCGGTGAAAAGGATTGAAAAAAATGAAGACAAACTGTCCTTTCACTTTTTTGAAAAGCCTGATTCTCCCTTTTTTTAGGTCGGCAACCAATTACAAAAATTGGATTTAATTGTTTTTTTCCCCTTCTTTTAAACGTTAAATCAACTTCTAATATTTTTTACTCCGGTTTTATATTACCTTGTTCCTCTGACAGACATATCCTAATCCGTTGCAAGACAATCCGGCATACTCTGTTGTCAAGTAAGTCCACTTTCACTGCCCTTCTTACAAATTTTATTCGTCAATTGTTGCAATTTTAATGGATTAGTATTAATTGGATCTATTTCCCTTTTTCACTAGGCAATATTTTGTCCATGTAGATGACACTGTTCCTCAAAAGGTCAGCCTTCTCCTTTCATATATATGCAAAGTTCATCTAAGATGTTCATCTAAGATTTTGTTTATATTTTATTTTAAGTTCTATTTTCTGTTTACAGATTGTTGTTCACAAGGATGGTCCGAGGGGAGTACATTTCCGACGAGCCGGACCACGTCAAAGGGTATGTGTTTTAATGTTTTTGCTCCTTTAAGAATGAGATACGGGACGATGATGCGATGGATTGTGTACTTACGACAGTGGTTGGATGTTTGATAGGTGTATTTTGACTCTGATGAAGTTCATGCCTGTATCGTGACGTGCGGTGGACTTTGCCCTGGACTTAACACAGTGATTAGGGAGATAGTATGCGGCTTGTACCACATGTACGGTGTGAAGAAAGTTTTAGGGATAGATGTAAGTGATATTTTTTTTCTTCTGCAAAATATAAATCTATAATTAAAAATATTTTAATTGTTATTACATGGAACATATTTATTAATTGAAACAATCTACCATTTTCATGATGGCGTACTATCAATTAATTAATTAAATGTATTTGTAGGGCGGATACAGAGGATTTTATGCTAAAAATACCGTGCATTTAGATCCTAAGGTAGTCAACGATATTCATAAACGTGGTGGAACAATTCTTGGGACATCACGAGGTGGTCATGATACCTCAAAAATTGTCGATAGCATTCAAGATCGAGGTATAAATCAGGTGTATATTATCGGAGGAGATGGAACCCAAGGAGGGGCAGCTGTCATATTTGAGGTGATTTCTTGTAATAGAGTATTCAGTTTCATTTCTATTCAAATTTATGCATATTAAAAGAAAACTTGTAATTCGTTTTACAGGAAATTAGGAGGCGTGGCCTCAAAGTTTCAGTTGTTGGGATTCCTAAAACGATCGATAACGATATCCCGGTAATCCGACTGGATTGTATAGAATATTGTTGTGCTGCAATCTTGTTAGTACACAGTTCTAAATCTTTGTTTCTTATTCGCGCATGACAGGTTATTGATAAGTCCTTTGGCTTTGACACTGCTGTTGAGGAGGCTCAACGTGCCATTAATGCTGCTCACGTTGAAGCTGACAGTATTGAAAATGGAATTGGTCTTGTGAAGTTGATGGGTCGCTACAGTGGTAAGTTTCTCTTTTGGTCTTTCTTTGAAGTGCTAGCCCTGCATTTCGAGAAGTGAGAGAGTCACAACCTTATCAATTGAACCTCAACATATGGGCAGGTTTTATTGCAATGTATGCTACTCTTGCAAGCCGAGATGTGGATTGTTGCTTGATACCAGAATCACCCTTTTATCTAGAAGGGCCAGGAGGACTTTTTGAATACATCGAAAAACGGCTTAAAGAAAACGGGCATATGGTTATCGTGATAGCAGAGGGTGCTGGACAGGAGCTGCTTTCTGAGAGCATACAATCAATGACGCTGAAAGATGCTTCAGGAAACAAGCTTCTCCAGGATGTGGGGCTATGGATATCGCAGAGGATCAAGGTATGCCATATGGATTCAACTTGGAACATTTCAATGACCTGTGCGATGATGTACAATGTTGAACTTCTTGATGTGACATTCATTTTTACCTGTCCTTTTCAGGACTACTTTACAAAACAAAGGAAGATACCCATAAACCTCAAGTATATAGGTCAGTAGAATAACTATTAGCCAAAGGGGTTATGAGCTTCTAGTTAATGACAGAAGTTTTTGAGAATTGTACTTTGTCTTCTGGCAGATCCTACATACATGATTCGGGCTATTCCAAGCAATGCATCTGATAATGTTTACTGCACACTTCTTGCTCAAAGTGCTGTTCATGGAGCAATGGCAGGGTACACCGGCTTCACAAGCGGCCTTGTCAATGGCAGGCAGACATACATACCATTCTATGTGAGTTAATCCTGAAATGTTTTGCTCTGAGTGCGTGAAGTTGAAATTTGAAAATATCAAATTATTTACTATGAGTAATAACTTTCCTATGTATCTTGATGGCTAAACTGATGAAAAACACAAACAACAGTAACATTGAGAACAAATTGTTAAGATGGTTGGACTAAAGTTTTTCTTTATTTTTTTCTTAATCAGTAAAGTGCTTAAAATTTTGCGATGATTTCTGTGCAGAGAATTATAGAGAAACGAAACAGCGTTGTGATTACGGATAGGATGTGGGCAAGGCTTCTGTCTTCAACGAATCAACCAAGCTTTTTGTGCCTCAAAGACTCCACTGAAGAGACAGGCGATGAAGAACAATCAAATCAATTGTTGGAGAATGGACATTGTGGCGAAGAGGGTTCTCTCATTTCAAGGAGATAATCAACTGAGGTCGGTATTTTTTTCTATTGTTACCAATGTTACCAATGTATATCCCATAGCTACAAAAGC
Source organism: Gossypium rotundifolium (assembly GCA_025506655.1). Classification (NCBI taxonomy): domain Eukaryota; kingdom Viridiplantae; phylum Streptophyta; class Magnoliopsida; order Malvales; family Malvaceae; genus Gossypium; species Gossypium rotundifolium. Next base: position 196,173,250 of record CP106734.1, on the reverse strand, counting down.
CAGCTTTGTCTAGTGTTCGTGGACGAGTCCATAATTATTATGTTGTATAATCAATAATGTTTGCCAGTCTGGTTTCCATCAAATTGGCAAAGTCAAGGGCAAAAGTAAAACCTACATCTAAGTTATAATTTCTGGTATTCTGATTCATATAATGGGGTATGAAAACAGGTGATAATGTAGCGGTGAATGCTTTCTGCAGGCAGGCGAGGCTTTAGGTTAACACAGTATTGTAGTATTAGGATTGGTCCAAGGGACCTTTTGCTTGGACTTTGTTATTTAGGAGGAAAGAAATGGACTTTTATATGTATCAGATTTATTAATTATTAAATAATAGTATTGTGAACGATATGATATGGAATTTTTTTTTTTTTAATTATCAATTCAGCTCCACTCTCTTTATTATCTACACTTTCTCCCTTCTTTTTAAACGTTAAAATTTGCAATTTGCAGTTTATTAAATATTGTTTTCATAAAAATTGATTGAACTCAAATTTAATCAGCCAAGCACATGGAATAAAAATATTTTTATAGTATATAGTCTCTAGAGAGAAAAGGGTCGTTTAGAAAATACAAGCACCCAAATATATTTATAGGAACAGCCGTTTGATGATATAAATCAAAATAAATATTTTTTGTAAAATCACGTGATTTATTTAGATTGAAGGGTTTTATACATCAATTGAATATTAATTTAAATGGCACGAATTACTTAGTTATTAATTAATCAGTATGATTACTATTGTAGGTTTAAATGCATTTAAATGTTATGATATTCTCCTTCGAAGGTTTATTAGTAATTTAAAAATTATATTGGATTATAACTGTGTGAAATACGATTTGGGATGCAAAATGGATATGCAAGAAAATTCTCTGAAATCTGGTGAAAGTTCTCATCGGGAAGCTGATGACGGAGATGGTTCTCCAGCTGAGACGGATCGTACTACTAAGAAAGTCCGCTTTAAAGAGGGAATTGTTGAAGGAGCCATGGATATGCAGATTGAATCTGTCTCGAGTCCAAAAATATCCTGGAAAGACAAACTTTTGGGGAACATTTCTGGCTCACTTGATGATGAAAGTTTGGATCCTGTTAGAGAAGAAAGTGCTGAAGATCTTGAATTCCTGGAGGGAGATATTCGCAGATCTGTTGTTAATGGCACTCCTGCCATTGACTTTTCGGAAAGGATTCAACAAATCATGTTCAAAGAAATGGAATTAACAGTAGTTATTAAATTACTCGGAAGGAATATCGGGTATAGGGCACTTTCTAACCGAATTAGTAGCTTATGGATCTCGTCAAAGCCTTTCCATCTCATCGACATTGAGAATGGATATTATTTGGCTAAATTTCACTCTGTTCATGATTACACCAAAGTTCTATCTCAAGGACCATGGTTGGTTTACGAAAAATATTTGACAGCGCAACCGTGGACCAAAGAGTTTAATCCTTCTCAACCTTTTCCAAGCACAGTTTTGGCTTGGATACGACTACCTGGCCTTCCAGGTTTCTTTTACAAGAAGAAAATTTTAGAGGAAATAGGAGGGCTTATTGGGAAAGTTGTTCGACTAGACCTCAATACCGACAGCAGGACTAGAGGCCGCTTCGCTAGGATGGTTGTTTGCATCAATTTGGACAAGCCATTGACGGCTCATGTTCTTGTTAATGGCATAAAACAACGGGTTGAATATGAAGCGTTACCGGCGATTTGTTTCAACTGTGGAAAGTATGGCCACACAAAGGAATTATGCCTTTCGATGCAAACGGAGACTGTTCCAAGGAAAAAGCAGGCGAAAAATATCCCGACAGTGACGGAGAAAGGAGGAGAAGAGGAGACTTACGGGCCTTGGATGGTGGTTGATAGAAAATCATGGAGTAATTTACAGAAAAATAATCTTTCCAAAAGAATCAACAATGAAAAAGGAAACTCGGGTTCCAGATTCCAAGCTTTGGCACATTTGGGAAGAAAAGAATATCTGAATTATGAAAAAAATAAAAGGAAAGACAAGCAGGTTGAGTCCCTTCAAAATATTGTGAACGTTGGTATTAATGTTGAGGAGCATGGAAAGTCGTCTCGGGGAAGGCCTAGTGTTAATACCGAGTTACAGCTGGAGGGAGCCAGAAATCATAATGGTTTGTCGGCTATTGAAAACGCTCCCTCATTTAATGAGATAGTAAAAGCAGGCTCAATGTAAGGATGGGAAAGGCGTGGTTCTTGATGACCCACTTTTGATTAATGATGTGTCACGCTTTGTTGAGCCTAATATGCGTCAGACCAAAAATGAAGGGGGCCCAACATGTGATAAAATTGCCTTTCATTTGTCAGAAGCGGGGATCATTTAATAATGAGTTAGTGGGTCGGTCGGCGCCTTTTGCTGTCAAACCTTTAGAAGAAGAAGGCCCATCTTTCATTAAACCTGTTGACGATCCAATAAAGACCGTTTTGGGGCAGGCCTTGAACGGGTTAGGCTCTCCTCGCGCCAATAAAGACCATCATTTTTTCGAAACAATGAGTTCTTCTTTACAAACTTCTTCAATTTTGTTTAATAATAAATCGGTTATAGGTTCTCCTAATTTGCATGAAAATGGTACTTATTCACCTCCTTTGCACACTTCTTGCCTTAATCCTATTTTTGATGCTCAGGAGCTTAATAGCGCTTATGGTAATTTCATGCGTATCAAGACTGCTTCAACACCGGCTAACATGGTTGAAACTTAGATGTTTGACTCCCTTGGGGGTTCTAATAATAATAGACACACGCCCATTTCATTCAAAGAGAAAGGATCAACAGAAGGTATGAACAAAAATCATTTTTCCGGAAATTGACGGGAGGTAAGGAAGGTGATTTTCAAGCTACTAAGAAAATAAATAAAAGTACGCATAGGAAAGGGAATAATATTAAAAATAAAAATTCCTCTAAAATTCATTTGAGTGACTCTATGACTAGGCTGGCTAAGGCTATCTCAATGCCTAAAAATGAGGATTCAGATGCTTTTAACCCGTCCACTGGTTAAAGTGTTTTATTCAGTCTTATTATTTTTTGGAATTGATTGGCTCTTTAAGTTTTGATAGTGTTGATACTATTATCATTATTTTTTATTAATTTCTTATGAATTTTAATCTTTCAATATTTTCTTGGAATTGTCAAGGGTGTGCTAGTAATAAATTTTTCCGTGCTTTTCATGAGTATAACCTCGAGTATAAACCGAACATTGTGTGCCTTCTGGAGTCGAGAGTTAGTGGTCATAAAGCTTATTCTATTATTGATAAGCTGGATTTTGATCGTTCTCATCGCATTGAGTCTGTTGGTTTTTAAGAGGTATTTGGGTTGGTTGGAAGGATTATATCCCCATCAGCATTATCCATAACCATCCTTAGTTCATGCTTCTTAGTATTAAAGATACTTATTTTAATAATTGTTTTTTGATATTTGTTGTTTATGGTAGCCCTGACAGAATTAAAAGGAAATCTCTCTAAGATGATATTTTGGATGTCTTACCTCAGGATCCCCTGCCATGGATGATTTTGGGCGATTTTAATGCCATTCTATCTCCTAAGGACAAAAAAAGTGATCGATCGACACGTAAGAGATGTAAATTGTTTGGTAATTTTGTTGATACTTGTAATTTGCAAGATCTTGGTTACATAGGACATTCCTATACCTGGCAAAGAGGAAATACTTCCGAAAAATTGGATAGAGCATTGGCAAATAATGCTTGGATTTTTGCTTTTGCACATTCTCTGATCTATCATCTCCCTCGCATCAAGTCGGATCATAGGCCTATTTTACTTAAAACTAGGCCTACGTTTAATGTCCCAAGAGGGAGACCATTTCGTTTTCTTGCAGGTTGGACTGAGCATGCAAATTTTAAGGATTTGATTTCTAGCAAATAGAGATACTCAGGTAACATGGTTGCCTCTTTATCCGAATTTACCTCTCATGTAAAGGATTGGAACAGGTACACTTATGGCTACATAGGCACTCGTAAAAAACAACTTTTGAGATCTCTTGGGAATATTCAAAAGGCCATGGATCAATCGACTTCTAGAAGATTAGCTAATTTGGAGATGGAAGTTCGAGATGAGTTGGAAAATGTGCTCAATCATGAGGAGCTTTTGTGGAGGCAAAAGGCTAGATGTGTAACACCCCTTACCCGAGACCGTTGCCGGAGTCGAGCACGACGCATTACTAAACTTAACTTATTGATTCGGGGCAAAAAAATAGAAACTGTCCATCTGTATCATGTTCAGTAAATTGACTATAACTCGAGTTACGAACCTCGAAATTTAGATCCGTAAATTTTCCATGAAACTAGACTCATATATCTTCTTACTATAATTTTTCCAGAATTTTTGGTGTGTCCAATTAGTATAGTTTATTAGTTAAAGTCTCCCCTGTTACACAAACTGATAGTTCTGACCCCTCTGTACTAAAAATCAATTATCTCATAATATACAATTCTTTTGCCTACACCGTTTCTTTCATATAAAAATAGACTCAATAAGATTTAATTATATATCTCATGCACAACCTAATTCTATTTCTACTATTTTTGGTGATTTTTCAAAATCACGTCACTGCTGCTGTACAAACTGTTCCCCTGCATATGCTTACATAATTTCTTTCTAATAATTACCAACTAGGCATTACATAATATCCAAAACATGCTCTTAATTAGCCATTTTAATAGATAATCATTCTGAAACATTTACAAGCCAATCTTAAGCCATATCATAAGGTTATACACACAAGATAGCTAAGTCCCTATACATGCCATAGCTTAAAAGCGTCGAGTTACAAAATACCAATATAATCCTTTGATAGTGCGTAGCGATCTCCAAGCGTCTTTGTGATTCTCGAGTTGGCTTGTAATACTATAAAAAAAATTAAAGAATGGGAGTAAGCATAAAGCTTAGTAAGTTTACATGTAAATAAATAGCAACATTCTTAATGAATTATCTTATGTTTTTCTTATCAAGATCACTTAAACTTTTAACTCAATATACTTAAAACTTGTATACTTGCCTTACCTTTTAACATGAATTTATCTTACCTTACCTTTTTAGCTTGAACTTGTCTTACCTTTACTTTGGAATATTCCTTGAATTTTCCGTTGAACCACTTGGAATACTAAGGATACTGGGTACCTTTCCTTATGAAACTTAACCATTGCCATGTCTTGACATGGTCTTACGTGGTATCATTGTCTTATGAACTCACCAATGCCATGCCTTGGCATGGTCTTACATGGGACCTTTGCCTTATAGTAACATATCAATGCCATGTCTTGACATAGTCTTACGTGATTTCCTTAAACCCTAACGTCATGACATTTGTATCCTACACATTCCTAAAGTTCAACCGGAACTTTCTGAGATAACTTTCTAAGATAACTTTCCGTCAATTCATACTTGAGTCTTTAAATAATAAATTTATAGAATAAATATGTAAATACTAGAATTTAACAGTATTAAATGTAAAATAATAGAATATTGCATTTATTTTATAAACTTACCTCGAAACAAAATACGATCAACTATATCGATTTAGTCCTCTATCTTTTCTTTCCTCGATCTAACTCTGAATTTCGTTCTTCTTGATCTATAATAGCAAATTTAGCTTATTTAATACTCACATTCATCAAAACAGTCCTTAACTCTTAACTTCGACAAAATTACAATTTTGCCCTAAACTTTACATATTTACATTTCCCCAAACCTCGAAATTAAAATTTATCCCTTATTATTATGTTTTATGACATGCTGATCATTTTTCCTTCTATGGCAACATCAAATTCTCACTCTAACTTGTACTTATGAACATTAGGTATTTTTCTGGATTAAAGCTTTTACTCGTTTTCACTTAAAATCACTTAGCAAAATTTGTTTAACATAATTTCAGACTTCATATTCTATCATAAAACATCAAAATAAACACATTTCACCTATGGGTATTTTTCCAAATATGAACCCTAGCATGAATTATTGATAGAATAAGCTAAATCGAGCTATCGAGGCTTCAACAATGTAAAGAACATTAAAAACGGGGCTTGGAATCACTTACTATGGAGCTTGGAAGCTTGAAACAAACCCTAGCTATGGATAACCCTTGTAATTTCATCCTAATGAAGAAGATGAGCATATTTTGCCATCTTTTTCCCTTTTAATTCCTTTTATTACCAAATGACTAAATTACCCTTCATTAAAAACTTTGGTTCTTTCCACCTATATATGTCCATTTCGTCCATGAAAATATAATGGTCTAATTACCATTTAAGGACTCCTACTTCAAACCCCATTTCAATCAAGTACTCTATAAATTAGAACCCCTATTTAGCAACTTTTGCAAACAAGTCCTAATAGGCAATTTAAGCATGAAATTAATAAAATTTCTTATCAATACTCTAACACATGTATTTAATCACCGATAAATCATAATAATTAATCATAATAAACTTTTATAGCTTGGATTCATGGTTTCGCAACCATTGTTCCGTTAGGCCCTATTTCGGGATGTTACAAGATGTGACTGGCTTCAGTTTGGTGACAGGAATACCAAATTTTTTCATAGTCGAGTGATGCAAAGGAGAAAATTTAATCACATTTTGGCCTTACGTCTTAGCAATGGGGAGTGGTATTCAGAGCAGGATATTTTTAGTGATGAAGCTGTCAAGTTTTTCGAGAATTTATATGGTGAAAATCCAAGTCCCATGTCTAATATCCCTTTTGATATTTTTCCCGTCTTGAGGAGAAAGATATTGATTTTCTAAAAAAGGAGGTGACGAATGAAAAGATCAAGAAGGCCTTGTTCGATATGGCGCCTCTAAAAGCTCCAGGAAGCGATGGTTATCATGCACATTTTTTCCAAAGTCAGTGGGATCTTGTTGGAAGGGCGATTTGTGAGTGGGTTCAGGGAATTTTTGATGGTAATAATTTTGAGGAAGAACTTAACAACACGCTTATTGTGCTTATCCCGAAGAAAGATTGCCCGGAGGATTTTAGTCAATTTCGGCCAATCAGTCTTTGCTCGATTTTATATAAGTCGGTGATGAAGGTGATCGCTAATAGATTTAAAGTGGTGTTTCCAAATTACATTTCCCAAGAGCAAGCAGGGTTTATTGCGGGGAGGAACATTTCGGATAATGTTATTATTGCGCAAGAAGTTATACACTCTATGCGCAGCAAGAAATGTGACAAGAAATGGATGGCCATTAAGTTAGACTTGGAGAAAGCATATGACAGGGTCAGTTGGAAATTTATAGAGATGTCACTGGTTGCTGCTGGAGTTCCAGAGAGACTTAGAAGGGTGATCATGAATGCTATCTCCTCCTCCACTATGCAGATTCTTTGGAATGGAGTCTCATCTAGGTCCTTTAAGCCTATAAGAGGAATTAGACAAGGTTGTCCGTTATCGTCTTACCTTTTCGTTCTTTGCATGGAATGGTTAAGCTATCTTATCAAATCAACGGTGGAAACTGGCAAGTGGCAACCTATTAGGCTTTCTAGATTGGGATCGACTTTATCCCATCTTTTTTTTGCAGATGACCTAGTTATTTTTTGCAAGGAGGAAATGGATCAAGCTCTTTTGCTAAAGGAGATTCTTAGGCGATTTCGTGATCTTTTTGGTCACAAAATAAGCGCTAGGAAGAGTAACATGTTCTTTTCCAAGAGTGTGGATATTAACTTAAGTGATTAGATTAGTCAACTTTTTGGCTTTCAGAATGTGACTAATCTAGTAAGATACTTGGGGTTACCTATTTTCCATGATCGTGTCACTAAGAGTACTTTGAACTTTGTGGTCGAAAAAGTGAGAAGCAAATTTCAGATTGGGATGCTCGAAAACTCTCTCTTGCAGGGCATATTACTCTAGCTCAATCGATCCTCCTAGCTATTCCTAGTTATTTTATGCAATCCTTAGCTATCCCGAAAGAGGTGTGTGATGAGGTAGAGAAGATAGCTAGACAGTTTATTTGGGGTGCTTCAGCAGGTAACCCAAAAATAACTTTGGTAAGATGGGAGTCCATTTGTCAGCCCAGGACTCGTGGAGGGCTTGGTTTTAGACATCTTCAAGACCATAATAACTCTTTCCTTATGAAAATTAGATTTAATCTTATTTCTCGGAAGGACGCTTTATGGGTTCAAGTTCTTCGATCGAAATATGGATGGAAAAATCAGCTTCCTGAGTCTATTCACAAGAGACAATGCTCGCATCTTTGGAATTCTTTATCTAAGGTGTGACCTTTCCTTCGTGGAAATCTTATGTGGTCCGTTGGGGATGGTGCTACAATTTGTGGATGGAAAGACTATTGGGTACCTGATGTTGGGCCTCTGTTACCTTATGTTTTCGGTCATAATAGGCTCAACTTGAATAGCACTTTGAAGGATTGGTTCTTCCTGATGGTTCTTAGAATGTTGATATGCTTCGCATTTGGCTACCCGATGAAATATTGAAGCGAGTTGTAAGTATTCTTCCACCATATCCAGATGGTGGAAAAGATAGAATCATTTGGGCTCGTTCTAAATTCGGTTCGTTCTCTATCCGAAGCAGCCTACTGGATGTTAAAAGAGAATTCTTGAAAACCCAAGGATGATAATTGGAAAATCATTTGGAAATATCAAGGACCTCAGAGAGTCCGGATTTTTTTATGGCTTGTGACCAATCAGAGACTTTTAACTAACTCAGAGAGGAGTAGAAGAGGAATTGCATAGAATAGTGCGTGTCCAAGATGCAGACATAATACATCATGCATGTACTTCGCGATTGTTTGATGGCCAAGGAAGCTTGGATACTTGTTGTCCCTACAGAGAAGCAATCCAGGTTCTTTTCTGATCCTTTACAAATTTGGCTAACAACTAATCTTAGCTGTCATCTTAAATTGCAGGACAAAGGTATTACTTGGTCGTGTCTTTTTGGGATTATGGCTTGGAGAATTTAGAAGAATAGGAATCTCTTCATCTTCCAAAACATTGTTGGGACGTCCCTCAAATTCGTTAAAACATCACTTAGTTGGGCACAAAGCTTTGAGGTCATTATCGTTAAACCCATGGTGGACGTTATTTCTTCAGGGAATCAACAACATTGCTCTGAAAATTGGGTTCATCTTTCCTCTGAAGGAGCAGTGGCTAGAATGTCCGGAAACGCCGCAGCGGGTAGAGTGGTACGTGATCGGGATGGTAACTGGATTTTAGGATACACACACTATCTTGGCAGCTGTTCACCATTGGAAGCAGAACTCTAGGGTATTCTCGATGGAGTATTTATTCTGATGAATAAAGGCTATAAGAGGGTCAAGATTCAGACTGATAATCTTGAAGTGGTTAGGCTTTTGTCAACAAATGATATAGTAGACTCGGGAAATACAATACTCAGAAAAAACTTTTGCATTCTGAAGGTCAATGGGAAATTAAGCATGTTCCCAGAGAGTGTAATTTAACCGCAGATCAACTGGCAAAGATCGGACTCTCTTGGCAGTCTTCTCTTCGAATTTTTGAAGTGCCACCGGACTCGGTGGTTAAGGTTTTTCTACAGGATAAAAGTTTTAATGTTTCTTAGATGTTTCTAAGTTGTAATTTTGTTTTCCACCAAAAAAAAAAATTATATTGGATTCCAGATTAAGTTTGGCTAATTATTCATCAAGTACACTAAAATAAATATTCATCAAGCTATTTATATATATAAGAAAAAACCTCCTGCTACATGGAGTAATCTACAAAGAATTGAAATTTTTTGCCTAAAAACAAAAAGAGGAGAATTATTTTGTCTTCATCTGCAATTTTCCCATTAAGCCCAACAACAAAACTACTGGCGTTTTTCCGGTTAGAGGGTAGAGATACAGATCCAGGTTGAAAGAACGAAAGAAGATGGGGATCAGATTCATATTGATGGTGAACAAGCAAGGGCAGACTCGTCTCGCCCAGTACTACGAGTGGCTTACCCTCGAAGAACGCCGTGCTCTCGAAGGCGAGATCGTCCGCAAGTGCTTAGCCCGCAACGAACAACAGGTTCTTCATTCATCCCCTCACCCCCTTCATCCTCTCTTTCCTTCATTCCATAAATTGCAGCTTCACAATTGATAGGAAAGATATCGCTTTTAATCTGATAACTCTTTAATTGATTTATCTCATTAAATTCTCCGTAATTTACTTTCTGTTTTCTTTTTCCTCCTGTCTTTCATATCTTCTAAGTTGAAACAGAAGAATTATTATCTGCTCGCCATTTGAATTTCGTAATCTACGATTCCATAAATTCAAGTCCAGAATGCTAGCTGCTTGAGAATTACGCCCTATTCCAATTCACTTTCAGTCATCATTTTGTTTTCTAAAACGAATTTAAAACATTTAAAGAACTCCGCGCTTTTCATATACCTAATTTATTTATTTGTTTTTGGTTAAATTATGACAGTGTTCATTTGTTGAGCACCGGAACTACAAAATTGTATATAGGCGATACGCTTCGCTGTTTTTCTTAGTTGGAGTTGACAACGACGAAGTAAGTTCCATTCTACCTTTATATTCTTAATGTTAATTTGGATTAATTTTCTAGAACGCAATTGTTTTGTTGAGGGGAGTTCTCGGACCCTCAAACAGTAGAGGTGTTGTGCCTAGGGTCTATATGCACAGTTATATCCCTGGATTTTGTTTCCCACCTCCGAGGATAGTCCATTGGGTTCACAGAGTTTAAGGAGTGCCTCACCTGTCACCACCAAAGAAATGTGAGCATTTGACCTTGCTGTAGTTCGAACCGTGGCTTTATATGACATTAGTGGGCAAGAACACTATCACACTTGGCTTATAATTACACTACCCCACATGGATTTTGTGGATTATAGTTCATGCACGATGTTTGAGTATGCATAAAACGTAGATGTTTGAATAATGAAGAATTTTGATAACATAGTTTCTAACACCAGCAGTTACTTAAATTCAAGCTTAGATTTCCAGTCTGCATATTGTTCCCAACTTGTATTTATTATCTACATTCTCCCTTGTCTTTGATGTGGTAGAATGAGCTTGCAATTCTGGAATTTATACATCTCTTGGTAGAAACCATGGACCGCCATTTTGGCAACGTGGTACGCTTCTTCACCATGGATGATTTTCTAACCTTTTCAAAGTTACTTCATTTATGTATTTCTGTCTCTTTTCGCCTTGCATAACCTTATTGTTGTTTCTGTCTTGTTTGCATATTTTTTGTTTCGCAGTGTGAGCTCGATATCATGTTCCATTTAGAGAAAGCTCATTTCATGCTGGAGGAAATGGTTATGAATGGTTGCATTGTTGAGACAAGCAAGGCAAACATTCTGACTCCAGTTCAGCTGTTGGAGAAAACATCATGAGGGAGAAGAAAAAGGCTCAGTTTTCAATATCGAGTATGGTTATTTTCTTTGAGAATCCCCGCAAATTGTTTGTTATTTTATCCCGGCTTGTCTTCTGATTTTGTTCACCTTTTTCTTTTCCATTTAGCCTTTTCAAGTTTTGCATGTAGTGCTGGTACAATAAGCTAAATAGAACTAGTTTTCAACAGTTCTCTCCATGCAAAGTATATGTAGTGGTTTGTCTTATAGTCCATTTAAATTTAAAGAGTATAAATGCCTAAATCTAGTAGGGTTTTGTGGTGGTCGAGGAAGTGGATTGGATAAAACAGGGAGTTAAAAATTCCAATTTTAATTCCATTGGGGCATGAAACAAAAAGGAGACAATAATCTCTTAAGCTTAAATAAGTTAAAAAGATATCATCAAGAAAGACCAATCTCAATCAGTTGAAGAGATCTTAATTAATTATATGCCTAACAGGATGATACATGTTAAAAAGTGTTTTTAATCATCATAATGCGCCTAATCAAACAATCTCCAACTTCTTCCACAGCTAACATTCAATGGATCAATTCAATTAATAATTTTGAGGCCCGTCAATCACCATACTCTCAAGACACTTAGATTTAAGTAACAGGGCCAAAACATCCATCCAACATACCTCGTTACACTTCTACAACTGTTCACTTGCACTTTTCAAGACATATCTATTCACACTTCATTCGAGAAGGAGCAAAACTGTCATAGTGAAGTGTTTTAATTTTACCAACAAATAAATAAATAAACGACAGCATAAGCCACGCGTGCGGTCTGTTACAAATTTTTTAGTCAAAAATAAAAATCAAACCAAATACAGGTAGACTGACACGTTGAGATCTTTCATCCGTACAAATATAAACTGCCTCAGAGAGACTATTGGGGCGGCGTACGAGGAGCCCAATTTGCATCTTTTGTCTTGAAGCCACGTGCTCATCCGTTTCAACATGTGACCATGTTAAATTTGCGATTGACGACGTGCAAAATCTAGAAGAAGTAAGAGAACCGTAGAAAAATTGTTTTATATATTTGGAATTTCGTCAAATAAATATCAAATTTTCCAAATTACACTAGATAATTATGAACCTATTCCTTTTAGTATCTGATGAAATAAGTTTATACATACTAAAAATTAAGGTATTGACACAGTGTGCATGTTCTAGATAAATCTTTATATCCCTTGTTTCTATTAAAAAAAGTTGAATAATTAATTTATCTTGCTTAAAGTTAAAGCAACTATTAAATTAATTTTGATGTTTATAAGATTTTTTAGTACATTTTTAAAAATTGTTTTTCTTTCAATTTCTTTCTATTCTTCTTCTTTTGAATTTAATATATAGGGTAAAATACTTAATAATACCATAAAATTTATTTAATAATGGAAAAAGGCCAGTTTTAAAAATATTTACGGGAAAGGGCGGTTTTTTCTAAAACGCGTCACGTCAGCGCGTTTTGAGGGGATATGCCAGCAAAGCTCGCCCCTAGGGACGCACTTTTGCCACATTAGCACAAAGCGCGCTGACGAGGAGTTTTTGCTGATGTGGCAAAAACGCGTCCCTAATGACGCATTTTAGCCTATATTTTTTTTAAAAAAACTATTCTTGAATTTTTTAAAAATTTACGAAAATAAACCTTTATAAAGGCTCAAAGTGACAACACTATTTTTTTTTAAGGTGTCACCAATTAATTAAGAAATATAACTTACAAAGGAAATCTTTATATAGACCCAAAGTCTCATTTCTCTTTTTTTTTGAGCAAAATGGGATATGAGATATGTGTATATATAAACTCATAAATAGTTTTGCAACTTGTTCCTAAACAATGTGAGATTCCTTCCTCTTTTAACTAACAACATGAGATGACATGCTACACTATATTTGATTTTTTTTTACAAAACAACTTCTTTTTTTATATTTTGTTAACATTTTCTTATATTATAAAAACAAGAAACAAAACAACTCAAATATATTTTTACAAATCTAATCATCACTAACATATATTAATAATCCATCAAAATTTAAGAAAAACCCACTTACCGTCCCAATTAAGTTGAAATATTTCTTAATCGTGAATGAGACTTTGGGACAGTAAGTGGGTTTTTCTTGTAAATTTTTTATGGATTATTAATATATGTTAGTGATGATCGTGAATGAGACTTTGGGACGTGAAGTGAGGTTTTCTTATCGTCCCAAAGTCTCATTTGGAAATATTTCAACTTAATTAGGACGGTAAGTGAGTTTTTCTTATAAATTTTTATGGACTATTAATATATGTTAGTGATGATTAGATTTGTAAAAATATATTTGAGTTGTTTTGTTTCTTATTTTTTATAATATAAGAAAATGTTAACAAAATATAAAAAAGAGAAATTATTTTGTAAAAAAAAATCAAATATAGTGTAGCATGTCATCTCATGTTATTAGTTAAAGAGGAAGAATCCCACATTGTTTAGGAACAAGCTGCAAAACTATTCATGAGTCTATATATACACATATCTCATATCCCACTTTGCTCAATAAAACAAGAGAAATGAGATTTTGGGTCTATATAAAAATTTCATTTGTAAGTTATATTTCATTATTAATTGATGATGTAACATCCTAAATTTTTGGGCCTATGCGTTTAATTTGTGAATATGTGGAATAAGTTAATTTAAGTGTTAGGGGCCCAATTTTTAAGTTTTAAGGAGCCCAAATTTTCTAATTTAAGTTAGTTAAATTTGGCATTAGAGATTAGGGAAGTGGACGACACAAGGCTATTTTTTGGGAATTTTATTATATTTATTCTATGTGGATAATAAGCAGATAAAGGCTATTATTTAGGATTTAGTCTTTAAGGATAATAAGCGAGATAAAGACTATTTTGAGAAGATAATAGAATAAGATAAGGGAAAAGGGATAGGAGCTATCATGTGTGGCGGTGTTGGTGAAAATCAATCTCTACTATAGGAGGAATCGGTTTTCTATATAAAGAGGGGTGTCGAAATTTTGGAAGCCTTTCTTTTATTTTCTTTTCTCATCTTCTTCCTCTCAAAAGTCGAAAACCACTATTTTCTTTACCCTTTCTTCCTCTCTAAAATTTCCTGGTTGGTCGAATCTTTTAACCTCTATTGTTATTTTTCTTCTAATCCTAAAAGCCGAAATCACATCCCTATTATTCTATTCTTCTCCTTATTATTCATTGGCCTAATCTCTCTTAGCCATCTCTTCAATTCTTAAATCTTCTAAAAACCAAAATTCTTAGATCTCATCTCTTGAAATTGCCGAATTTTCTTCAGTAAAGTCTGCTTGTGCTGAATTTGAAGAAAACAATAGGTATGTGTCGATTTTGAGTTTCCAATATTTCTCCGATTTTTCAAAGTCCCTAACCGAATGGCTATTTAGTGACTAATCAAGGGTTTTTCTTATTTTCGGATTTCGGGATCTAAAGAGAGTCCAACGCTAGATCTCTAAGTCAAATATCAAGTAAAACTCAAGTCATGTTATTTTTGGATTTCAAGGTAAGGAGATTGGTTTATTTATAAATATATGAAATCGGGTAGAAAACTAACTATGGCGAATATAGGAGAGGCCCTATTTTTACATCTTTCGGCTTTTTGAGCAAAGTTGTAGATCGGGATAACAATGATATCGACTAAGAATATTGGATTTCGCGATATCGGTCTGTAACACTTTCCCACCATCTAGATCTGTTTGATTAATATATGATTATAAGTCTTATATGCTTTGATAAATGTCAAATCCGCATAATAGAGAAACCCAAAGAGGTAAAACAAATCATCGTGTTAGTGAATGTTCGATTAAACGATATAAGTATATTGATTTTATGTGATTGCATGGGTTGGGTTTGATGAAAGGAAGAAGTTATATGTTGTAGCGGTTTTCACCGTGATCATTGTAGCGTTTTTATTGTGATCTGTTGTAGTGGTTTTTACCGTGATCATTGTAGCGGCTTTTGACGTGATCATTGTAGTGGCTACGGCCATAATCGATGATGAGCAAAGACGATCGCCATCAGGCGATGTAGCAGATGTGGGTTGATTGTAGAAATCCCCAATGGTGTGAATGGTCGGATGCAGGCGTGTAGCGGATGGAAACCTAGGATTTGGGTTGGGTTTGCATATTATTTTTATTATGTATATTAATTCGATTATTTTAGTTGAATTGGGCTAAGGCCCAAATCTAATTGTGCATGAGGGTTATGATCGAGTCTCATGACTCAACCAATTAATTAACATTTCGGTAGCATTTAGTGCATCGGACGGTGGAGAGGAGCGCAAGGTGGCTATGCAAAAGAACATTTGAATCCAAAAAAAAACTCTAGTTATTATTTTATATTCTTATTTAATGGATTTTAAATCTCGTTGTAGTAAGGCCATGGGCCATCAGTTTATATTTTGTTTTATTACGGGCTTTTATTACTTTTAATTATTTAAATTTTTATTTTAATTGAACTAAGACATGTATTTAAATTTAGGTTTTAATTCATAAATGTATATTTTATTTAAAACTATAAATTATAATTTTTTCCAAATAAAAGGTTAAACTTTACTAAAATGTTTTTCCGAAAATGCGACATGTTTTACAAAATTTCCTTAGTGACATGCCGATTCGATTGTAGTGTTTGGGTAGAGTTTGGGGTGTTACAAATTGGTATCAGAGCCCGATTCAAAACTTGGCTTTGGGGTTTTTGGGCTCAAAACGTTTTCTAAAGGTGGGCTTTTGAAACTTGCATGTTATTTTTTTTTTTGAAATGATAACAGGTTTGTTAGCTCGGCATGGCACCTGCGTCTCCGGCCCAAGTCCTCCAAGTAAGTATTCTAAACCCACTTTGTGATATATATGCATGTGGGCTTGATGGGCTTTATGCGACGTAGACTATCTTAATTAGACTTTGATGAATTATAGGCCTTGCTTAAACCACTGCTTAAATTCCATAAGACTTAATTTATCCAAACAAATCCTGTGAACTTGTCGCCAAGTTAGGGTGTGGCAACAGGCATGCGCATGTTTAGGATTGGATTCAGGGAGAGCTTGGTATTTAAGCAGTCCTAGTGACTCACCTCCTCATTGCTGGAATCCTACCTGGTACGTAGTGACTGCTCACCCTAACCATGAGGACTTATTGACGGGCCAAAATTTATAATTAAAACCCGAAAGGGACCAGCCACCCTATTTTGTAAAATTACAAAAATAACCTCTAGTTTCAAAAATTTCCAAATTTCCCCTGATTTGTAAAATAACCAAAATACGCCTGGTTTGAAAAAAATTACCAAAATACCCCCGATTTATAAAATTATCGAAATACCCTCGAATTTTAAAATTATTGAAATACCTCTAGATTTCAAAATTACCAAAATACCTCGAATTTATAAATTACTAAAATACTCGAGATTTGTAAAATTATCAAAATACCCCTAGATTTGTGAAATTACCGAAATACCCCTAAGTTGGAAAATTACCAAAATACCCTTATTTTGCCAAATTACCCGGAACCTTATTTTGGAAAATTACGAAAATACCCCTGTAGGTTAAAATTACGAAAATACCTCGGTAGTGAAATGACAAAATACCCTATACGTTGAATGTAGGTTCATGAACGTTGTTTGTTTGATGAATGTTGAATGTATGTGGTTTCTAAGAGGTAAGTTTGAAACCTAAAGCGTAGATAGGCTCGAATTCGAAAGAACTACAATCGAAATGATTTTACATAAGATTGTTCACGGTTAATAAGTGGGAAGAATTAATTATTCATAAAATTCTTAATCAGATAAAAGTCGATTGAAAGAATGGGTACAAGGGACGAAGATGCTTCAGATCACGAATAATGGTGCGTACTACCATAGTATACTACGTGTTTATTTTGGCTTTAGAATTAGAGTCTTGCAATGAAAGCATAGTGGTAAGACTTAGGTATTATGATTTCTAATTAGTTGGAAATTTCGAGGATGAAATTTCTTTAAAAAGGGTAGAACTGTAACATCTTAAATTTTTAGGCCTATGCGTTTAATGGGTGAATATGTGGAATGAGTTAATTTAAGTGTTAGGGGCCCAAATTTTAAGTTTTAAGGAGCCCAAATCTTCTAATTTAAGTTAGTTAAATTTGACATTAGAGATTAGGGAAGTGGACGACACAAGGCTATTTTTTTGGGGAATTTTATTATATTTATTCTATGTGGATAATAAGCAGATAAAGGCTATTATTTAGGATTTAGTCTTTAAGGATAATAAGCAGATAAAGACTATTTTGGGAGATAATAGATTAAGATAAGGGAAAGGGATAGGAGCTATCATGTGTGGCGGTGTTGGTGAAAATCAATCTCTGCTAAAGGGAGGAATCGGTTTTCTATATAAAGAGGTGTGTGCTAGAAATTTTGGAAGCCTTTCTTTTATTTTCTTTTCTCATCTTCTTCCTCTCAAAAGCGAAAACCACCATTTTCTTCACCCTTTATTCCTCTCTAAAATTTCTTGGTTGGTGAATCTTTTAACCTCTATTGTTATTTTCTTCTAATCCCTAAAATCGAAATCACATCTCTATTATTCTATTTTCTCCTTAATATTCATTGGCCAAATCTCTCTTAGCCATCTCTTCAATTCTTAAATCTTCTAAAACCAAAATTCTTAGATCTCATCTCCGAAGTTGTTGAATTTTCTTCAAGAAAGTCTCGCTTGCCGAATCAAGAAAACAATAGGTATGTGTCGATTTTGAGTTTCTAATATTTCTCGGCTTTTCAAAGTCCCTAAAGAATGGCTATTTAGTGACTAATCAAGGGTTTTTCTTATTTTCACATTTCGGGATATGAAGAGGAGTCCAACGCTTAGATCTCCAAGTCAAATATCAAGAACACTCAAGTCGTGTTATTTTCGGATTTCAAGGTAAGTAGATTGGTTTATTTATAAATATATGAAATCGGGTAGAACACTAACCATGGTGAATATAGAGAGGCCCTATTTTCACATCTTTTCGGCTTTTGAGCAAAGTTGTAGATCGGGATAACAAGGATATCGACTAAGAATATTGGATTTCACGATATCAAGTGTGTAACACTTTCTCACCATCTAGATCTGTTTTATTAATATATGATTATAAGTCGTATACGTTTTGATAAATGCCGAAATCCGAGCATAATAGAGGAAACCCAAAGAGGGTAAAAACAAATCATCAGGTTAGTGAATGTTCTAATTAAACGATATAAGTATATTGATTTTATGTGATTGCATGGGTTGGGTTTGATGAAAGGAGGAAGTTATATGTTGTAGCGATTTTTACCGTGATCTGTTGTAGCGATTTTTACCGTGATCTGTTGTAGCGGTTTTACCGTGATCTGTTGTAGCGGCTTTTGCCGTGCTGTAGTGGCTACGATGATGATCGATGATGAGCAAAGACGATCGCCATTGAGGCGATGTAGCGGTGTAAGTTGATTGTAGAAATCCCCAATGGTGTGAATGGGTGGTAAGAGGCGTGTAGTGGATGGAAACCTAAGATTTGGGTTGGGCTTGCATATTATTTTATTATATATATTAATTCTGATTATTTTAGTTGTATGGGGCTAAGGCCCAAATCTAATGGTGCATGAGGGTTGCACATTGAGTCTCGCGACTCAACCAATTAATTAACATTTCATGTAGCATTTAGTGCATCGGACCGGGCTGGAAAGGAGCTCAAGGTGGCCATGCAAAAGAACATTTGGATCCAGCAAAAAGACTCTAGTTATTATTTTATATTATTATTTAATGGATTTTAAATCTCGTTGTAATAAGGCCATGGGCCACCAGTTTATATTTTATTTTATTACGGGCTTTTATTACTTTTAATTATTTAAATTTTTATTTTAATTGAACTAAGGCATATATTTAAATTTAAATTTTAATTCATAAATGCATATTTTATTTAAAACTATAAATTATAAAATTTTCCCGAATAAAAGGTTAAACTTTACCAAAATGTTTTTCTGAAAATGCGACATATTTTACAAAATTTCCTTAGTGACATACCAGATCCGGTTGTAATGTTTGGGCTGGGTTTGGGTTGTTACAGATGACACCTTAAAAAAAATAATGTTGTCACTTTGAGCCTTTATAAATGTTTATTCTCGTAAATTTTTAAAAAATTCGAGAATAGTTTTTTTTAAAAAAAATACGGACTAAAACACGTCATTGGGGACGCGTTTTTGCCACATCAGCAAAGCGCGTCCTCGTCAGCGCGCTTTGCTGGCATATCCTCTCAAAATGCGCTGACGTGGATGCGTTTTGGGGGAAAACAACCATTTCCCATAAATATTTTTGAAATTGATCCTTTTCCGTTATTAAATAAATTTTTTAGTATTATTGAGTATTTTACCCTAATATATAAATATATATATTTCTTATTTTAGTTAGTTTTCCTAAGGTAGTGCGCAATCAATGTTTTTCTGACAACTTCACTCAATGTCAAGATTTTTACTCTCTTCTCAATTTAATATTCTTCTTTTCTATTCTTTCAATTTATTTTATACTTAATTTTTAATTCTAACTTCTTTGATTATTTTGTGCTAAATTTAAGATTTCTATCAAAATTTTGAAAATGGGATTATTTATGAAACTAGTTTATCATCTTTATTTTATTTAATTTATTATATTTTTGGTTCAAATTTAAACGTATAATTTATAATATTAATATTTTTCATCAAAATTGTAATCAATACATCAATTTCAAAAGCAAATCAAAATTTTAAAAAATACTCACGATGTGAACTATTAAACTAAAACTTAAAAAATTAAAAAATAAAAATACTAACTTTTAATTTTTTAAAATATATAAACTGAAATATTAAATTTCATAAAAAAAAACAGTGAGTTTTTGACATTATATTTTTGGGGTATTTTGATTAACCTAAAAACGACAAAGTATCATGCTTGCCTAGTCAAATTATTTTGTCAATCGTAACCTAATTTGATGACTGGGGTCATATCAAAGGTAACATAGTTTTGATTCTCTTAACATAGTAACTAGAAAGTAACATTTGAATTGCCCCATTTGAAGTGAAAGGCTGAAACAAATGATTGTTACAAGCACTACTAAAATTGTTACATCATTCCTTTCTCACCACTCCCCATGCTCCACAGTTCATCAATAAAAAGCATTTCTATTCGAAATTTGTACAACATAATATAATTTAAATGAAATTTGTGTTCTATATTTTAATTTACTTGGTTTAAATTTTTATATTTTTAAAATTTTAAACTTTACTTTTTATTTAAATGATATTTTTTAATTCATTAAGTTTTGATATCTTTAAAATTTGATGCAACAAATACATTATTATAAATGTAATATCATATCGAATGTTATTTTTACATATTAATCACTAAAATTTTAATTAATAAATTAACGAATATAATTAACGTCAAAAATTAAAATTTTAAAATTCAAAAAGTATAAATATAAAATGACCTAATAAGAAAATATAAGTTAAATCTATAACTATATGCATAATACAAGGTTAATAATTAAAGTGGACTAAACAAATTTAACTATTAGGTCAAAATTAAAATTAATTTATTCAAAAGTACAAAAATTAAGATTAATTAATTAAAAAATATAAAAATTAAATCCATAGCTTATTAAAATAATTTACTGACATTAGATTGTTTAAAATTCTCAAATTATTATCCAACGTAAATCACCGGCAGGAAATCAGGATTTAGAAATTTTTTGATGTGTTAATTAAGCTTAAACTTATTGCTTTTGAACCCATGAACCCTTGCTAATATGGGATAGATTTTAAGGTATATGTATATCGTAAGTGTGAGACTAACCAATAATCATGGAATAAAAGTATAATTTTCAAAATCGGGATAATCATATGCTCAAGAATAAAAATTCCCCAACAATCAAAAAAAAAAAAAAAGAGTTTATTTTTGGTACATCAAAACAATAAGGTAAGAACAAAAGCGATGGTCCCATAAATGGTAAAATAATAGGTGAGAATATTTTAATATAGTTTGTAATTAAAAAAAAAAGAACATGATTTAGGGAAGAATTGCTGAACAAATCCATCACATTTTAAAGGAAAAGTGCCCAACAACTTGTGATTTACTAATGAACAGTAAAATAATTATAAAATTATTAGTTAGTGGAATTAAATGAGGATGAATGGTATATTAAAACAGGAAGCCCACAAGATTAATTAAATTATCGAGTTTAGATTTAACAGAAAAAAATTAGAAAGAAATATTAATTTTACAGATAAGACTTAGATTAATTTTAACCTGAAATTTTAAATTATTTTTAATTGGTTAACTTTTTTTCATTAATTTCAATAAATGAAATGGACATGAAGAAAATGTCGATAAAAAAATTTTCTCCACCCGTCCACCGCCTTTGCAACACTAGGGGTCTAGCTGGATTAATAATTCCAAAGCCTCGATCACCACACAGCTCTGTCATCGCTCAGTTTCCAAGTGTTCTCATGACTAACGCCACGTTGCAGTCAAATAGCCTAACGTGGCAACGTCACAACTTAGTTTTAAATATGCTTCGATAACAAGCCCGTGACTCCAACACTACCGCCACTTGGATAATTTTTACGCAGTTGAAAGCGGGAATATTGAAGGAAAAAAAAAGCTCATAGATTTTTAGTCAACCACGGTTAATTCAAACCAAACCAGGGTTAAAACACCCATACTGTATACTACCAGCTTCTGCTAATTATAAGCAACCAAAGCTTGCTGGTCTTTCTATGCACATATCTCACAAACCCTAGACACCACCCAAAACAAACAGAAAATGATGCTCGGAGAAACTCATCGTTTTAATCCAACAGTTCACGTTCCACCTTGGCCTAACCTTGATGTTGATCAAACGGCTGAGGTTCACTCTCCTATCAACTACAATGCATCCTGCAACCACTTCAACAACAACAGTAACCCGTTTTACTTGCAGGAAGAGTTAGGAATGCTACGACGTTTCTTGCCATCAAACGAACTGGATATCGAGTCAGACTCTGAGCTTTCGTTCCACCCGGATTCCCCGGTTGATGCTTGCTCTTGTGATCATTTCCGGATGTTTGAGTTCAAAGTACGGAGATGTGGACGTGGCCGTGCGCATGACTGGACTGACTGTCCGTACGCTCATCCCGGTGAGAAAGCTCGTCGGAGGGACCCCAGGAAGTACCATTACTCTGGTACGGCTTGTCCTGATTTTAGGAAAGGGAACTGTCGCAAAGGAGAAGCTTGCGAGTTCGCTCATGGGGTTTTCGAGTGCTGGCTTCACCCAGCTCGTTATCGGACTCAGCCATGCAAAGATGGGACTAGTTGTAGGCGTCGTGTTTGTTTCTTTGCTCATACTCCGGAACAGCTTAGGGTTGTCAGCTCTGTTGATTCATATGATGGTTCACCTTCCAGTGCTAAGACGCTGAGTTTTTCCGGTTCTCCTCCGATGAGTCCTCGAGCTGAGCCATCACCACCTATTTCGCCTATGGCTCAGTCGCTGAATCGATCTCTGGCTTCGGCTTCTATTGATGAGGCGGTAG
The DNA here is from genome assembly GCA_025506655.1 of Gossypium rotundifolium. Lineage (NCBI taxonomy): Eukaryota > Viridiplantae > Streptophyta > Magnoliopsida > Malvales > Malvaceae > Gossypium > Gossypium rotundifolium. Next base: position 196,150,393 of record CP106734.1, on the reverse strand, counting down.
CTTCTATGAGGAACTTGCAACTAGGCAAAGTTAAGTCTTTACCTTCATCTTGGAACGTACAAGTAGGCTGCTGCTCTCCCGCGTTCGGGTCTCCGAGAGGTGCAGTAATCCGACCCAGTTTCTGTAGCCTGCCTAGTACTACGACCCAAAACTTGACCCGTCCTGGGATTGGGCGCTTGGATTTCTGGGATGAAGCATGCGAAGAAGAGCCACAGATGGAAAGAGTGGAATCCGGTAGGGATTTACGTGCAAAGATGTTTGAGAAACTGTGTAAAGAGAATTCTTTAAAACGGGTTAACCCGACTCAGTCTTCTGGAGGTCCGAACGTGGATTGGGTTTCGGACCTGGTGAAGTAAAAAGGAAAGGGAAGCTGGAAGTGATCTCGCTCGCTCTAAGTGAACATATAATTTTACATTATTATCTGATTTTATTTGAATCATTTTTGTGTTTTCTTCTCACTGTGAATAGCTTCTGAAGAAGAATAGAAGAAAATCTGGCATATATTTTGCGGTATTTGGTGAACCGAAATTGAAGATTTTGTATAAAAAAAATCAAATATTATTTCCTACCAGCGTAGTTGGGAATCTTCTATGAGCTTCAGAAGATCAGAACTCAAAAACAAGATTCTTAAGCTTTTGCGTAAGGTAGCAGACAATGGATTACTCTCTACGTATATATATTAATGGTTTGATATTGTGCTTATTAAAGTGTAATTATTATTATTATCCAAGTTTCTGAATCTTTGTTTAGTAGTAATTTTCTTATTAGTATTATTATAAATATCCATTAGCTTTGTATGTTCTTGTTGTGGCCCTGCATTCAAAGGAATTCAAATGTTTGATGGTTTTAGAATAAACAAAGGTGAAGACTTTTGCCATTGAAGATGACGCAAACCCTGATCTTCCCAAAACTTCCAAGAATGATGATGTTTGAAGTGTACTAAAATTTGTCAATTACTCAAAACCTTTCTTCGCCATCAAATGTGGATTTTTTTGAAATGGAAATGGAGAACGATATGAGGATTTTCTGGGAAGTTTTGGATGATTTTCTCGACACCCTTGGGTTGGGAAAGCAATCAAAGCACTGTTTGTTTCCTTTTTTTTTTAAATTAATCTAGAGTTCTGAAGAGTATCCCAGTTTTTTCTTTTTACCAGTTAAGATGGTCACATGGTGGTGGTGGGGTATTATTGAAGTGTAAAAAGAAACATCTATGAAAAGAGGAAGCAGAGAGTTTTAATTATTAGCTCTTCGAACACGCAACATCATGAAATCCATTCAACTGCTTTGATAAAGACGATGGTACGTTCATTTGATGATGATGAGGTGCTCTTGTGGAGTACCTCTTTAACTTGGGGCAATTTGGATGTGCAAAAAACTGAGCCAATTTGTGGTTTAGATTAATATAGACCCTTCCATTTCTAAATAATAATGAAAGCTTGATTTAGACGTCTTAGTTTAGCTTGAGGGTTTTACGATGATTAATATGGTTTCTGACTGTTTTGAGCTATTTGATGGTTTTTTCTAAAACAAATTACGCTTACATACTAATCGAAAACTTTCGTTTCAAAATTAATTTTTTCCATGAAGCACGAGAAATTATAGCATACAAATATTAACTGCAAAAAAAAAGACTAATATTTTGTCATTGTTTGTGACATTATAGTTATAGGTATATGAAGACATTATACCCTCCATAGTCCATTGGTGATGGGGTTGAGGATTGAACTAAATTTATCAAAAGAACAATGGAAGTTAATAAAAGTTTGGGAAAAATGATATACGAAATTAATGGCAAATTCCCACAATAATTGCATTGGGTTTCAATTCAATTGACCTAATAGGAGGAACAATGATGTTAAAAGTAGCTTCTAAGTAAAGTAATTCGGTTTACCCACAACTTTTGGTTGCTGTTTTTTATTATAAAATATCATTTGGGTCATTACAAGAAAGTATGGGTATTGGATTTAAAAGCTTAATTCTGTATTGTAATTTGCAATATATCCATCGTTCGAAATGAAATGAAGGCCACTCCAGTCGATGAACTTAGAAGGAAGAATAAATAAATAAGAAAAATGGGCTTTGTTTTTTTTTTTTGTCTATTTACAAATTTAGCCCTACCTACCTACAAACTAATCTAAAACTCAAAAGATTGATAAATGAATTTTGGTATCTTCATCCAATGAATATGAATATTATGTCAAAAAGAAAAAAAAAAAGTAATTATTATATGCACTTCTTTTTTCTTTATTTCCTTTTCTGACATGTCACTACATTTTGTTACTTTGAGGTCATCTTTCATCTTATTTCTAACATCAATTCAATATTCACCAATCTCCCAATTTAAACAAATGTTTGAGTTATTCAGCAAATTAAACTAGAATATATTAATGTTTTAGCTCGATTATAACTCATAAGTTCAACTAAGTTTATTTTTAATTATTTGAGTTTAAAGTAGAATATAAAATTAAACCCTAAAGCTTTCTAAATGAACAAACATGATATAAAGATGCACTTCATCTCAAAATGTTAAATTCGGCCTTCAAATTAAGTTCAAAGTTTTATTCTTTCCAATACCCTTTAATTTTGCTCTTTCCCTTGGTATTTAAATGACAAATTAAATAAATTTTCAGTAGTTATCGAATCTATAAAATCATTACGCTGTTAAATTGTCCACAGCTATCTGCCGGTTCCCGCAACCTAGTAAAGTCAAGTGCCAGAGTTGGCCTTAGGAGTCTTGCACTATAGAAAAGAAAATGGAAAATATAAAATTTTAAAACTACATTTAAAAATAAAATACTAAATAGTGCAATTATGTTATTGATGTTCATAAATATTAAACTTATTTTATGTTTATTTGGTTTTTATAGTTATATAATGTAAACTTCTTTTTTATGAAAATTTTACATTCCTCGTTAATAAATTATAAAATTGATAGATATACTTGGCATTAACATTATTTTTTGTAAGACTAATCTTATCGAGTCATCAATGCAGTTTTAGATTCCAGACAGGATTAAAGATTGACAAGTATCTTATAAAGATGTAATAAAATATTAAAATAAATATTTCAAAAAATTGTAATTTTTTAGCATGCTTATAGAATAAAAAAAAAATGCTGATAGTGTAGCAAATATTACCAAAAATTTGACATTTTCTCAATAACAAACAATAAAAATTACGGGCACCAGAAAATGATTAACATTGACACGCCTCCCAAATCCAGTCATCATTCATGAAACCCAGACTCATTATTCATAGAAAATAATGCAACCTTTATTTAAGTTATTGCAATCTTTTTTATGTACATTGAATGTTTTGAACAATTAATGCCATACAAATTTAAAAGGCAAGATTCAATAATGCAATGTGGTAGCTTCCCTCTCATGTTTTGCAACATGAATAGAAACAATTCTCTACTAGACGCCTGAAGAACAAAAATATATAATAAAATCAAATAATTAGCATCAAATAATGGTCCCATCATGGCTGGCTACGGTGAACTCCATTTGTCAGAGCAGTAGTCCATAAGATCCATCTGTAATTCTCTCTAGAATAAACTGAGCTAAGAATGAATTACCTTAAAGTGCCATCTCAGCCTGCAATGCTGCGAGTTCATCTTCCTCAGCTGTGCGCTTTGGAGCATTATGAGCTCGTTGCCTGCCAGCAGGAGCCTGCACCGCAGCTGCAGGAGCAGGAGCAGTTGTTGCAGGCTGGAGAAGCTGTTCTTCCAACTCAGCACCTTCAAGTTCTTCGAGTTCCGCTTCCAATTCATCCTACAGCATCAAAGTTCTGACCATTTTTAGCTGTGTATAAATGCTATACATGGTATTCATCAACATTAGACAATAGCGGGAAAAGGGGAAAAAAGAATGCATCACAAAGTAATAACCTCATCAAAATCAGCAGCAGCTCCAATGGGAGTTGAAAGTGCTTCCTGAATCTGTTTCATGTTCTCGGTTTGTTCATTGATCTCGTCCATTGTTTTGTCAACATCATCTATATTCCTGTAAAGAATGTCACACATTTAGTAAAACAATGAGAATTATTCCCTGCACGAGCTTCATTAAGGCCCAAAAATGCTAATTTAGATAGTATAAATTTGCAAGTCAGCACACTCCAATAGTATGGTAAAGGACAATGCAACAGTAGAAATATATCGATCACATACGTTGCTTTCTGCATTGCCTTCATTGCAGATGCTCCACTTCTCAATGCATCTACAGTCTCAGTTGTGGCTTTAGCACCTTCTAACATTATCATCTGTACAAGTTGATTTATAGCAATAATTATGGCCTCAATAGAAACAGTAGCAACTAAAAAAAGCCTCTTAGGGACAAATTCAAGCTCACCTGATCATGAATACGAAGCTGGAAGTTTCCAAGCTGTTCAATTTGCTGTTCATATAGTCTTTTTCTCTTCAAGCATTGTATAGCCGCTGCATAAGAGTAGCATCAATAAGTACTAAGACCAAACAATAGAAATTTGGCAACCGATACACACATGGGTTAAAAATAAGTAATCATTAATATATCACATTATATATAAGAATACATAGCTAAAATATTTGAACTTATTTCTACACGAGGACAAAATTTTGAATGTCAAAATTGCAAAGGACACTAGCACATTAGAAATTAGAAAATCAGAATTAAATCTAAGCACACAAATGTTAATCTACATCAGAAAATCAGTAAATGTCAGAAGAACATAGAGATCACAGTTACTAAGAAAACAAAAGACTATAGAGACAAGATGCAGTGGAACATTAGAGCGGATTAATTTTTTTTCCACCTCTTTTGGAACATCTTTACACTAATGTGTTCTGTCCTTTCGTTTGGAAATTGAAATGAATAGAAACTAGTGGGGGAGGAGAATTATTTACAGAAAGGAAAAGAAAAAAAAAAACCCAGCAAATTTCTAATATAAGTGCTAACAAAATATGACTATTACTCATGAAACTCCAACAAATGTAAGCTAGAAGCCATCGCATCGTACTGCTGCAAGACAGTTTTTTGTCTTTTGACACATCAAGAAACCAAACATGAAAGCTACTATGATTCACAAAATCAAAAGTCAGCCAGTTCCACTAAAACTTGATATATATTTCTGCATATATTGCAACTATACCTCTCTTGTTTTTCGCTTTGGTGAATTCCTTGGCCTTTTCAACCTCTGCAGAAGCCTTCTTAAGAAGTACTTTTTCCTTTTTCTCTAGCATTTCGAGGGTCTACATGATGGAGATCAATATAGTCTTCAGTTAGGCAAAAGGTAGAAAAGAAACAATGTACATTAATTAGTGGAAACAAATAAAGAGCCCCATTTTCAGTTCGCAGCACAACATTGACAAAATTCCTATAAAAACATCAATCTCCGCCATGCTGTCAAATTTCAGTGAGATCAACAAGGAATATGTACCACACACACAAAAAATATTTTCTTTTAATACTTAAATTCGGTGATACTAATTTGTACTATACTCATGTTTAGAAAATTACTTTACTGCAAAAATTTAAGAGTTCAAACCAATCATGGCTGCTAAACTTCAAAGCACCGAATCCACTAGGATTGTGTTTGGAAACTTGGACTTCAAGCAATTGATTTGGATTTTGAAGATAGTGTAATTGAGTAACAGAAAAAATTTAAATAACATTCATGATTATTTTTCAAATTACACATTTGTTGAACGCCTATTCAAATGCATGACACATTTAACCTTAATTAATTCACACATGATGTAATCTATATTTATATAACTGTTTATACATGACCGCAATTTATACAAAATATGAAATCTAAATCTATTGAAATTCACGTTTCGAGATATAGCACAAAAGACAATTTTCAAATTCAATAATTTGCAGAACGCAAAATAAATCCAAAGCAAATAACTGAATTCCCAATAAAAAAAATCTAGCATATACCTCGTGTAATTTATCTAATGAGGTTAGAGCATTTGGTTCCTGTTTGGGTTTTCCTAAAAGCCGGTTAAACATGGTGAACTCCCCGCGATTAAACCCCCGATCTTCTGTTTAACAACAACCACCAATGTGATCAGACAAAAAAGAAACATAATCCATCAGTTGAAAACAGAAGAAGAAGAAGAATATTCAAGCAATTAAATATAAGCGTTTAAAAGAAAAGAATCGAAAATATTCAGAAGGGGAGAAAAGTTCCAACCTGTGAAATTGAGAGATTGAACGATCTCTGGATTTCCTGGACGAAAGAAGGGGGAGGGGATTTTTATTTAACAGATTTCGATAGGAATAAAAGAGAGATAAATAATTAATATTTTTGTTGGGTTAATTTAAGTAGTGAAATAATATTATATTATAGGGTAAATTAACCAATAGTTACTCAACTTTAGGTTAATTAACAAAATTATAACTAAAATTTCAATTCAATCACTTTAACTTTCGAAAAATAATAAAACAGTCCCACTAATATTTTTTGTTACAGATGTAATAGAGGTACCATTTTCCGTTATAGACTTCCACTTTCCATCCCCTCTCCCATCCCTCTCCCTCTTCCTCACCATCCCTCCCCTTACTCTGATTCTCTTTACCTCTCCCCCTCTTCCCCATCATCCCTCCTTCTACTCTGATTCTTTTTCTCTCCCCCACCGTCCCTTTGCTAACACTCTTCCCCTACTCTGATTCTTTCCCTCTCACCCACTGTAAGAAAAGAAAAAGACCCAACCATCACGTGTAGAACATTTGAGTTCAAAAACGTGGGAGACTCGGTAAAACCAACTATGATGGACGAAAGAAAGTGGCAATTAACAAAAAGTTTAGCCCAAGCAAAAATGAATATTGCTAAGCAAAAGCACCAGAAACCCAGCAGACTAAAACATTTACGAGGAATGAAGAAAAGATTCCCTAAAATCTAGAACCTAGCAGCGACTATAGTCTCAGGGAATTTCGGCCAAAACAGTGATTTAAATTGCAGTCACGGCCGCGTTACATTTATCACAGATGAACATAACAAATTCTATTGCGATCACTGCCCGCAGTTGTGAATTTTAAAAAAATTTAAACTTATTATAAAACATAATAGCAGATTTGGATGGTACCGTTATCGCTATATAACGGACATTATTTCAGTAACGAACCGCTATTTAAATTACTGGCCATGAATAAACCAACCATTATTGGGATTCAAAACCTGGTAGCAGATCTCTGATGTAAAGAGACTTGCAAAAAAGAAAAAAGGAGAATGGTCATATTCCCTGGAAAAGGGGACTGAGTACTGGACGATGGAAGACCCATAGCTGATGGACCCAAAAACTACACAGACTGCTAATACTAACAAAGGCTATTCTTAAGCTTCTCGAAGGGTCAAAACCCGAGTTGTTGATAATCCCATACTGCAACTTCGTTTAGAAAAGAATATCACACCTCTATAGCTGCTCCACTAGTAGGCCAACTGCACCACTGCTGATTGCCTTGCATTGTTGTAGATTTAACCCTAAAAGGGTCTGACCTAATTTTCCAAGTGATGGCAAGCTTTTGTCGGAGAGCAGATTGCAAACCAACGTTTTAGGCGATTTTTATAGGTGGGGTAGAGGGAAAGAATCAGAGTAGGGGAGGGATGGTGGGGAAGAGAGAGAGGGATGGGAGAGGGGTGAAAATTGGACCTCTGTTTCATCTGTAACGAAAAATGGTTAGTGATTATTGTTTTATTAATTTTTTAAAAGTTATGTAATTAAATTAAAATTTAAGTGATTATTTTGTCAATTAACTTAAAATTAAATGATTATTGGTGTAATTTATTTTATATTATATTATATTATACCAAAAAGTATTATATTATAATGGTTACTTATTTTTACGGTTTAAAATATATTTTTCAAAATAATATATAAATTTTTAAGTATTTTTATTTTATGAATAATTTTTAGTTTTTAAGATATTCTTGAAAAGAAATTTAGTGATTAAATAAATTTATTAAAATATAGTTGATAATTCTCAATTAAATAGATAATTGTTTTATAAGTTATTCATGTTTTATTTTAAAATAATATATGAAACAAATTTTTAATTAAACAGGTCAGTGGAGAAATTAAATTTTTTAGCATTTCTTATAATAATCGAAATTTGAAATATATATTAGATTATTTTACAATATTGAAATAGGAGAAAATGTAATTAGTTAATAAATGAATTTATATAATAATAAAAAAAGCTTTAGATAAATGACTAAGTAGAGATGTCATAAATCATAATTTCTTAAGTTCAAATTTTTGTATTTTTATTTTTATAAAATAAAAGATATGAAAAACAAACCATCCTTAAAATAGGATAAATTGTAAGATTAGTCATCCGATTATTAGTGTGTTTCTATTTTAATTACCAAACATAAAAATATTTAATTTTATCACTAATTTTTTCTTTTGATTTTCTTTGATAGTTCTTTGATAAATTGTTAACAAAAATAATTAAGTAGTATTTTTAATTGGTATAATAATATTTTAGTCCTCAACAATTATACATTCTATTAATTTAATTTAATTTTTAAATAATTTAATAAATTTAAACTTTCACATTTATAAATTCAAACAATTTAACAATTTTATTCAATAAAAATCACACATGGATAAAAGTAATAGTCAATTGATGTGTAAAATGTGATTTAATTATTAATTTTCATAAAATAAAATTTGATATTATTTCTTTTAAAACCCAAAAGTAAATTTTATTAACCCAATATAAAAGGAAGATTCAAAAACAAATAATGACAAGTTGAAGCCAGTTTTATTAGCCAAACCCCACAAAATTAAAAATATCAAATTAAATTACCTCTACATAAGACAGGGATTAATAATAGAATTTAATAAAAGAACCTTATGTATAGATACGTAGGTAAACTTCTCATGATAATGTAAATAGAGTTACTGTTTTCACCGTACATTGATATCGTTTCTGCTCCACCGTCTGTAGTTAGCAGGTTTTTTTAAATAAATAATATAAAAAATAAAATTAATAACTGAAATGGTATGCCTTTAAGATTATTTATCAAAATGGTATAGTTTTATTGGTGCCGCCTGTCAAATTGGCTGCACCGGACTGAAATATAATTATCTAAAATATTTAGGAACTGTTATGAAAATTTTCATTTAGAATGACTGCTGGAAAAAAGAGAAAGGGTGTCGCCTGACACCATGGCGGCATCATACTTAAAATATGATTAATTACCTTGTAAGTCCTCCTTATTTATTATTTTCTTTTTATTCTCCTTCAATTCACTATATTGTTTTTAAACAAGCCCAAAATCTATTTTTGTAGTTAAATAAACCCTTAACTTATAATTTTTACTCATAAAAGCCCCTTATTTTAATATTAAAGTAAATATATTTTACCCAAAGTAAAACTATTTAAAAAATATAAACAAATAAATCTTTTATGTTGATGTGAATAGTTTATTAAAAAATTAAAATTTCTTGAGAGTGATTATATATATGATATTCTTAACTACTCTTTTGAAAATTTTGATTACTTTTTAGATTTTATGTTGATGTTAAGGTGTATATAATTTTATTGCATTAACAAAAATTAAGATAATAACTTAAAATTCAAAATATATTTACTTTAATATTAAAATAAAGGACTTTTATGAGTAAAAATTATAAATTAAGGGTTTATTTAACTACAAAAATAGGTTTAGGGCTTGTTTAAAAATAATATAGTGAATTGAAAAAAAATAAAAAAAATAATAAATAAAGAGGACTTACAAGATAATTAATTATATTTTAAGTTTGGTGTCGCTAGTGTCAGGCGGCACCCTTTCTCTTTTTCTGTGGCAGTCAATTTAAATGAAAAATTTTATAACAGGTCCTTAAATATTTTAGATAATTATATTTTAGTCTATTGACAGCCTATAAATCTATACCATTTGATAAATAAGCGGCACCACCATTTCAGTTATTAACTTTATTTTTTGTATTATTTAGGTAAAAAAACCGTAGTTAGCAACTTTTTTCTGCTCCACTGTCTATTCCGGTCTTCTCTCCATAGGGAGGCCATTGGTTTCATTCACTTCCTCGCATTCAAACCCAAATCCCGATTCCACTTTCGTTTCTTCTTCATGGCTTTCCTAAAATTGGCTTTCCCGATTTTCATTCTCCATTCATTTATGCCAATACCCATTTCCTCAACCCCTTCACTAAACAAGGAAGTATTCGCTCAAATCCGACCCAACTTCCTTGATTTTGCAAAGAAACCAGAGATTATGGATTGGATGGTTGGTATTAGAAGAAAAATACACGAGAATCCTGAGCTTGGTTATGAAGAGTTTGAGACTAGTAAGCTTATAAGAGCCGAGCTTGATCTGATGGGGATCTCTTACAAATACCCAGTTGCTGTTACTGGTGTTGTTGGCTATATTGGCACTGGCAAGCCTCCTTTTGTCGCACTTAGAGCAGATATGGATGCTCTTGCCATGGAGGTAGTCTGTTTTAATATTGTTGATTTTAGTCAATCGATAAAAAAAAATACCAATACCTTAATATTAGATTAGTGCTTAAATATTCAGTGCATTTTATACATGAGTTTGATGTGATGGAATATTGTTGTTGTTGTTGTTATTTTAAATTACAGGAGCTGGTAGAGTGGGAACATAAGAGTAAGGTTCCTAGAAAGATGCATGCTTGTGGACATGATGCTCATGTTGCTATGCTTCTTGGTGCTGCAAAGATGCTTCAAGAACATCGAAATGACTTGCAGGTTCCTTGCAATTATTATTTTTTCCATGTTAATTAATGTAGCCTCTGCAAAATATTAGCTTCCTAATATGTTAAGTGATGATTCTTAGTTTAACTCGTTTGCATGGTTTGATAGATCTGCTGTTCATGCTAAATATAAAACCGGTGTTTAATAGGGAACAGTTGTTCTTATTTTTCAACCGGCTGAAGAAGGGGGTGGGGGAGCCAAAAAAATGTTAGATGCTGGGGCATTAGATAACGTTGATGCCATCTTTGCACTCCATGTATCTACTAAATTCCGGATTGGTGTTGTCGCGTCCCGTCCTGGCCCGATTTTAGCTGCAACCAGTTTCTTTGAAGCTGTAATAAATGGAAAGGGGGGACATGCTGCACTTCCTCAGCATACAGCAGACCCAATTTTAGCTGCTTCCAATGTGATTGTTAGTTTGCAACATCTAGTTTCACGTGAAGCTGATCCCTTGGATTCTCAGGTAATCCCTTCAAAAGCTTTGTCAAACTTTCACTAACTCCATCGAAGTGTACATAACCTGTATGCAATTTTACAGCATTGCAATTTATGGTTAGGTATAATGGAACTTTTATTGCTTTATTTCCCTCTTTTGATTTCAAAGCAAATGCATTTCACTTATAAATTGTGCTATAGATGTTATGTTAATTTCTTTGACTCATGGTAAGATTTCACTTGTATTCAAGATCCTTGTGAATTTCATTTCTGTTATTGCTTAAATGCCAAGATAAAAAATTTCAATTTAACTAGCTTAAAAAATATGATCTTGTTAAGGTGGTTAGCATTGGAAAATTCCAAGGAGGTGGTGCATTTAACGTCATTCCAGATTCTGTTACCATCGGTGGCACTTTTAGGGCATTTTCGAAAGAAAGCTTTGTTCAACTTAAACAAAGGATCAAGGAGGTATGTTTATGTCTAATATGCAATCTGCATAACGTTTTTCTTGATTACGAGAATAGCTTGTTGGAAGCTTAAGATGGCTTCTTTTCCATCTGCATTGGACTTCAGGAGGGAATTTTCTTTTCCTCCTTTTAAGAGTGGAAGAGGAGAATGGAACTTCTGTTATAGAGTACTCTGTGATAAATGTTAACTTACAATGCGAAGTTGCAGGTTATTACGAAGCAAGCAAGTGTACAGAGATGCAATGCTAAAGTCATATTCCATGAAAGTTCCTCTTACCCTGTGTGCTTCAACAACAAAGAGTTGCATGAGCATTTCAGAAAGGTTGCAGGGGAAATGTTGGGCGTGCAGAATGTGATAGAAGCAGTAGCTAGTATGGGAGGAGAGGACTTTGCATTCTTTTCGGAGGTGATTCCAGGACTTTTCTTCTTTCTTGGAATGAAGAACGAAACTCAAGGACCAGTTCAATCAGGGCACTCACCCTACTATACGGTTAATGAAGATGTATTTCCATATGGTGCAGCTCTTCATGCATCATTGGCAACAACTTACCTCTCGGAAAATCCACCCAAACATACTTCACCACCGGAAGGAAGTTTTCATGATGAACTCTGAGTGATAAACTTCTGCGATGTCATGCACATATCTACTTGTATGGCTCATACAAACTGTTTTGAATTTATATGTGGATGGAGCATACCGTTCGAAACTCATAATGCTTCATTCAACAATGGTGTCCTGTGACTCCTGTCAGTATTTGTTATGGATAAATGAAGGCATTAAGTTAGGAAAATGCCAATATTTTTAAACATTTCTCTGGATGTAGAAAGGATTTTTTTTTTTTTTAATAGGCAGATAGTAAAGAAGTAATTTGCATGATCATATATATATATGTACACTTTATTGAATACTCATGGATGCATATTAATTGAAACTTGATTACAAGCATGCTATTGATTGCTCTTTGCTTTTTTCATTTTGCTCAACCCCAACGGAAAATGGGTGTTGAGTTCATAATAAATTAAGGTGTTTGTCCACGTATCTTGATTTAATTGTCATCATTATTTTGTTGGTTTGAGGGGATAAATTTTGAATTTTGAATTTTGAATTTTTAAATAGAAATGATAAATTTAATAAACATTAAAGGTTCAATTTGTTGATTTTTTATATTTAAGATAAAATAAATAAAAATGTATAAATATTAAATGGCTAAATTTATTACTAAACTAACAAAAAGGTTCACGTCAACTATCGACAATTAATGGGAGAATGACTAAAATATTTAATTTCAAAAAATTTAATAACTAAATTAGAAAAATTAAGAATTAAGTTGCTAAAATATAACGAACTAATAATTTAATGATTATTTTTATAGGGTTTTTTACCAAAATAGGTTGGAAAAAAAAATATGTACCAAAATAGGATGCCACCCCAATTATTTACCAAAATGGGTTAAAGCAGGGTGGTCACGCCACTCCCATAGGCGGCACCACCCTGCTGTCGGCTCCTCACCAGCAAAGCCTGCACCCAATAGTAATAACCTGCACCAAACAGTAAGTGGCATGCATGCACAGTGAAAAATACTCTCCCATAGGCGGCACCAAGCTTGAAGAATGCCATCCCATAGGCGGCACCAGTTGGTCAATACCATGCTAGAGGCGGCACCTGCATGGCTTCTACTGCTGGGGACCTTAAATGGTCCCCTCCCTCCCTCGCCCCCCCCCCCAAGGCCACAGCTTCTACTGCAGAAACAAGCACCCCCCCCCCCCCCAACAAACAAGGCCACAAGGAGAAGCATAAACAAGCGAATTGCTTGCACCTAAGAGAGAAAAGAAGGAAGGAAGAGAGAAAAGAAGGAAGAGAGGAAAAAAGGAAGGAAGGAAGAAGAAGAAAAGAAGGAAGAAGAGAAAAAGATTAGGAGAAAATTAGGTATAATTTTTTAAAATAATGTTTATGTTGTTGATTTTTATTTTATGAAATGTTAATTTTATTTTATGATATATTTAGTAGTTTAAGTAGTTTATAATGTAAGTAAGTAGTTTAAATAGTTTATAATAATTTTATGAAATGTTAATTTTATTTTATGACTTAGTTTGTAACTAAGATTAGTAGTTTAAGTAGTAATTAGTTAGTAAGTTAGTTAAATACTATTATGATTAATAGGTTAATAAATACTATTATGATTAATAGGTTAATAAATAGTATTATTAATAAGTTAGTTTAAGTAGTAATTAGTTAGTAAGTTAGTTAAATACTATTATGATTAATAGGTTAATAAATAGGATTATTAATAAGTTAGTTTAAGTAGTAATTAGTTAGTAAGTTAGTTAAATACTATTATGATTAATAGGTTAATAAATAGGATTATTAATAAGTTAGTTTAAGTAGTAATTAGTTAGTAAGTTAGTTAAATACTATTATGATTAATAGGTTAATAAATAGTATTATTAATAAGTTAGTTTAAGTAGTAATTAGTTAGTAAGTTAGTTAAATACTATTATTAAAAAATATTTAATTATATTAGTTAGTTAATAAATTATGTTAGTGTGTGTATTAATATGTTAGTTTTTAATTCTAACATGATTTTAGTTAGTATATTGTTATTAGTTAAACTTTAATAATTAATTTAGTTAGTATATATATAAAACAATTATTATTATTGTTAGTGTAATATATTATAGTTATTGTTAGTATAAAGAATATTAAAATAATACATAAAACATTATGTATAAAAATAAATAATATAAAATAATAAAATACGAAAATAGTATATTTTTTAAAGTAATAGAATCTGAGAAAAAGAAAATACGAATAAATAGTTAAAATAAGTGGGTTTTACTAAATTGATATATAAAAAGTAATAAAACAATACATTTGAAATATTACGTAGTAAAAGAAATAATATAAAATAATAAAATACGAAAATAATAAAACCAAATATTTGATTTATTATGCACTAAAATGTGTTTGTAAATAATATATTTGAATTATTATATACTAAAATAATATAAAATAAAATGGACAAAGGCTCGTAATATATCTATAATAATTATGTACTAAATTATTTTTGTTAATCAATTGTTTTATTAGAAAAGGTATACCTATACGTAATATTATTATTAAGGAATCGTAAAATTATTATTATTACTTTATCTATGTTAATATAATATTATTATTAAGAAACCGGAAATATTATTATTAGTTATTATAATTGTTTGTAAAAAAACTCTAATTAAAATTTGACTTAATATTATGATGTTTGTATAAATAATAAAATATTATATTTATTATGCGTCGTTTACATGATGTTCTTATTGTATTATTAGTACTGGCATGTTATTTGTTACTAATTGAATATAGATTTACTGTTTTTTTATGTAGGTAAAAAATTGATTTGAGACGGAAATGGCTTCATTGATTAGTAAAGTTCCTCACATATGCGACGCTGCTAATAATATGGTAATGTATTGTTATTTATTAATTACAGGTTATATTAACAAAATAGCTACATAATAAATTATGTTATTCTACATAAGTAGTAATCTTTTATGATTTAACATCGGGACTCGTCTGTGTATTACGGGCCGGGTGAATGGCGTAAAAATCCCGGATGAACGATCGATGCCATATATAGAGCAAATTTGGATTCGGTCAAGAAGACTATGTTCGTTCAGATTTGTAAGTGTTCAAATCTTATAATTTTCAATAAAATACTATTAGATTTAGTAAAATCACTTATTTTGACCATTTACTTGTATTTTCCTTTTCTCAAATTACATTACTTTCAAAATATATATTATTTATTTTCAATTATAATGTTTCATGTATTATTTTAATGTTCTTTTATACTAACAATACTTATAATATTTATTTACTAACAATAATAATATAATACTAAATAAAATAACATTTACCATTTTTAATAACAACAATATTACACTAACAATAATAATAATAACAAGTTTATATACTAACTATAAAGTAATCATTAAGGTTTAACTAATAACAATATACTAAAGAGTTATAAAATAACATATTAATATATACTTTACTAACTAATCAAAATAATTTTTAGGGTTTCCAATTAACTAACAATAATACTATAACTAACTTACTTACTAACTAAATTACTACACTTAACCTACTAATCCTAACTCACAATACTTATAATATAAACTAAACTAAAGTAACTAACAACATATAATTAATAAAATTATAATTAATATATAATTAAATAATATAATAACAAAACAACACAAATATTATCTAAATAAAAATTTACCTATTTTTAAAACTTTTTTTTCCCGTAACCTCCCTTTCTTCTTTCTCTTTCTTTTGCTGGTGCCACCACCTTTTTCTTCTTCTTCTTCTTCTTCTTCTTTCATTGCTTTCTTCTGCTACTTTGAAGCTTCAAGTTTCGGGGAGGGGGGGGACGAATTTAAGGCCATAGTCCCGCCTTTGCATGTCCATTTTTAGCTTTTGGTGCCGCCTCTGGGAGGGTATTGACCACCTGGTGCCGCCTATGGG
This sequence comes from Gossypium rotundifolium, assembly GCA_025506655.1. Lineage (NCBI taxonomy): Eukaryota > Viridiplantae > Streptophyta > Magnoliopsida > Malvales > Malvaceae > Gossypium > Gossypium rotundifolium. The sequence goes on along the minus strand of CP106734.1, from coordinate 196,134,242 downwards.
ATGGCATTCTTCAAGCTTGGTGCCGCCTATGGGAGAGTATTTTTCACTTTCTCCTGTTTGCATGCATGCCTCTTATCGTTTCTCTTCTTGTTTGGTGCAGGCTTTCTTGGTGGGGAGCGGAGAGCAGGGTGGTGCCGCCTATGGGAGTGGCGTGACCACCCTGCTTTAACCCATTTTGGTAAATAATTGGGGTGGCATCCTATTTTGGAACATGATTTTTTTTTCTAACCTATTTTGGTAAAAATCCCATTTTTATATTTTACCCTTATTATTATTGTTACCCTTATTATTATTAGCGCTCAAATAGGCTACCCAAATGTGCAAAGTAGGCCCCTCCTAGTGTCGACAGAAGCCACTAGAGTGCAAATGGAGGCCCAATCCCTAGGGAGGCTCTCGCAAGTGTAACAAGTTCGGAACGATGAACTTTCGAGAAGAGCCTAACGGTTCTGTTATGTGGCAAGAATGTGTTGGAAGAGACTAGGAGGCCTCAAAGAGTTTTAAGGTCTAAAACAGAGACCAGGATCTTGTAGAACTGAGTAGAATTTTCCGGAAGCAATAAATTACTTTAACAAAGTGTAAAATTGTTAAGACTACTAGGCGGCATAATTTTAACCATCGGAGGTAATAAATGTTAGCCATCTAATTGAAGGGATTTGATTTATATAAAGGAGACATCCTTCCTCATTTGTACAACTATTCTCCTTAGTCTATTTACTATTTAAATAAAAAGTTAAATTAATTTTTGATTTATTAGTATTAAATTATCGACTAAATAATTAACTTTTTTGCTATTTTCTTATCTTATTAATAAATTTTTAACTTTTATTTAAAACTTACTAAATAAATAAATCTTAATTATTATTTTCTTTAAGCTTTAAAAATAAAAGGTTAATACATATTTTTAAAGTAACCAAAGAGTAAATATCTTATTCAATGGGGTTTCTAGAAAATTAGTTGGGTCAATTATTTTAATTTTGGATAATATGTTGGTCCGTTTGTTGGTGTGATTGTGTTAATAATTTGGGTAGCCCAAATACCTTGAGTTGGGCTTGCTTTTATAGATCCAATATATATTTAAAAAAAGCAAATATTTTTTGTCTCTAAAATTTAAAATTATTTATATAACACTCTTTTATTAAACAAACCTTAAAAAAAATGGGACCTTATATTGCCAGACCAATTCAACTAAAATAGATGGATTGAAAACATTGATGAATTTTCTAATAAATAGTAGAATGGATAGAACTTTTGACTTGTAAAATTAATTTAAGCAATCAGACAAAGCAATACATAAATGAGATTTTTAATAGAAAGTTTAATTTAAGTAGAGAATATAAAATGCAATCCAAAGGTCTAGATTATATTTTTATTATAGGTCTTATTTTATAGAAAGATCAATTTAAAATATTTTTAAAGAGTGAATTCACATGAAACTCGTAATTCAAGAAATCGAAAAATCTTCAAATTAGTAATAAAAATTTCAGTCCAACAGTCAGTTAGGGGTAAAATTAGAATGAAAAAGAATAAAACTTTCGTGTCTTAGATGGAAACTCTAATGTCCCATCATACTAAAAGTTTCAAACTTGGTAGTAATTTAGAAAATTTTGAGACAAAATATTGGGCAAAATTTGGATGTTGTTCATATTGATTCGTTTTTTTTTTCATCAAAATTCGCAGGATGATTAGATACGAGGGTTAACTTGGGAGAAATCAAGGGTGAAAACTGAATATGTATTTGTGTCTGTTCAAGCAAGATATTGACGATCTTATTCATGAGTTTGTTGAGGTAAATTTATTATTATTTTATCAATTTTATCAATATTTTGGTTCTGGGTATTTGTCTGTTAGTCTTAAAGCTTTGATAGTAATTGTTAGATATGGTGTTTACAGAGTGAATCATCAACTTTGAATGACATGAAGAGAATATAGTTATCCATGAAATTCTCATACATTTACGAGGCCAGTCCTTCTACAAACCTAGCTTTCTTTATGCAGTCACTCTATGCCCACACTATCAGTATGTCAAAATTCTCTCTTTTTTCGTTGTCCACACTATCAGTAAGTCAAAATTCTCTCTTTTTTCGTTGTAATTTTTACTACTTTCAGGTTCTTAAAATGGGGAAATTTTGCCTTTGTTTTGTGTTTTTAAGCATGAATTTTCCTCCCATTGCTGACTATCCTATGCAGGTCACATGGTCAATGTTGATTCTTTAACTTGCAGACTTGGAGGACTCTATTGCCTCTACTGCCTCTATGAAACGCAACCATTCAAACCGCCTTTTAAGATTTATCTCTCACTCCGTATGTTTGCACAATTGCTTCAGATTATTTCCCACTGAACGGCATTTACAACACTTAATAGTAATGGTCAATGTTGATTCCTCATTTGTCTGTCCTTAATCGACAGGAGAGATGGAGAAACTTAAAACCCTTGTTGCTGAGGCAAAAGAAATGGGTATAAAAGTAGTGCCTGCTTTGGTCAAAAGGATGATGGAAACAAATATGTTTCTGTTTGGGTTTGTGGACTTAAATGAAGGCTCGGTTAGTGAGACGATTAACAGTTTGACGAAATTACAGGATGCACGTATACAAGTTGCGTATGAGAAGTAGGTTCTGATAACTGTCATTTACTAGTTCGATATGATATACATATATTTTTTTAATATTTCTTTATGTCTTTGCTGGTTTCCTTTTCACTAATAGGTTGTTTACCGATACTGCGATCGAGCAATACATCTCAATGGACTCGATAAGTTATACAACTCGTTATATAAAACAACAAGAGGAAGCATAACTATTAGAAGGGGCATAAATACCTTCTAATTGTGCGATCCTGTGCATTGCAGATGACATTTGTGCATAACTTTTAGTTATCAAATGGTCAAATTCACTTGTACTCTTTCAGTCTATAAACAACAATAGCTTTGAAATGTATGCAATTGCTGCCATGAATGTGTTCTTATAATCTATTTATCAAATTATATTTGCTTTAAACTACTTCCGATTATGTGATACTTGCTTTAACGCTAAATGTACTAGGGTAGGGAGGTTGACCTCAATATGCTAAAGAAAATGTCCACCGAATATGAAGTGGCGAAGAGAAAAGCCATTGAAGGTACGTTATTCTTTGTGACTCTGTGAACTCTTACAATATGCCTAAACATGATTGCAGATTCTTTTTAGCAGACCACTCTAGATCCAGGATGGAGTTATTCTTATCATTTAGAACCAGGACCTTGATCATGTCAATAGTAAACAACCGTGTTTATGTAGCTAAGATTAAACAGATTCGTATGATATATTGGCTAATATTATAAGTATTATGTTACGCGTCAGTTACAATTTCCTCACATCCATATCCATGAATTCATGATTCCATTTTGTTGGTAAATTCAATTTTCTTATTCTGTTTTCAATTTAATTTCTTCTTAAAGAGGCTGGAAAGGTGGTGGATGTCCAGAACATAAAGCATATATCAGAAAACGAGGAACCTCTAAGCGAAATAGTTGAAAAGATAGATGCGAGCTGAAACAACCAAAGAGAAGCATTTTATGAACAGACCGGATTGACCCCCCAAAATCCTGCAGAACCACAGCAGCTGCAGTTACAACTGCAGGAAGACGATGCAGAGAACAACAATGCCGATTAATTTTATCAACTACTGTATCAACATGATTGAACCTTTTACCTCAAGATCATTTGTAATTAACGAGTTAAATGTATTTGTAATGAGAATACAGGGAGTTTTATGCTAAAAATATTGTACACTTGACCCAAGGTTGATAATGACATCCATAAACGTGGTAAAATTAGGGGTGAGTAAAACTTGATTTGACTCGAAAAAATTAAAAAAAAATTTCGAATTTCGAGTTAAATGAATTGAGTTATTCGAATCAATTCAATTTTTTTAAATTTCGAGTTCGAATTGAGTTAAAGTTTTCGAATTCGAATAATTGAATAACTCAAATAATTTGAATATCAAACTATAATATTTTACATTTTTACCTCAAATTTTAACATTTTTACTTTTCCTTCAAAACTTTTACTCCTTTCCACTTTTCCCCAAAACTTTTACTCCCTCCTATCCCTACCCTTCAATCTAACCAAAATACATTTCCACTAAAATTTTACTTTCCATTTACTTTTTCTCTAAATTTTACTCCTAAAAATCCTCAAAACTTATTATTTTCTCCTAAAATTTTTACTCCTTCCACTTTTCTCCTAAAACTTTTACTCCATTCTCATCTCACCTCCCATTTACCCCAAACCCACCCCCATCCAATTTTTTTTTAATATTTTCCTTCAAAATTTTACTCCCCTCTATTTACTTTCCCTTAAATTTTTATTCCCCAAAACCTTTTATTTTTTCCTAAACTTTTACTTCTCACCCTTTACTCTCAAATAAAAATCAAAATTATCCAAAGAAAATCACTAAACATAAATAGTAATAATTTTATTTATAACTACTATTTATATTATTAAATTAAATTTCATATTTTATATTATTTATATTATTGAATTGTTCAGTCATGTTGAATATTTATATTAAAATTAAATTATTAATTATGCCATAAAATATTCGTGTTAAAATCTTATATTGGTATCAATTTCACATTTTATCTTTAAAATAGCTTTTATTAAAATTTTATATTGGTATCAATTTCACATTTTATCTTTAAAATAGCTTTTATTGAAACAACTAAACAAGCAAAAGAAGCTAACCCGTATATAAAAGATTAATAAATAAATTATTTGGTGATGAAAGTTAATAAAAATTTGGTTAAAGTGAATAAATTTTATTACGTTGGGTGACAATGGTTACAAGGACCCAAATTTATTTTTTAAAATTTAACTCGAATAAATATATTCGATTCGATTCGAATTCTATCTCACTCGACTCGATTCGAGAAAATTTCAAATCAAATTAGGATGATAAAATATAACTCGTCAACTTGATTAACTTAAAATTTTCATTTAATTCGATTCGATTCGATCGAACGCTCAACCCTAAGTGGAACAATCCTTGAGACATCATGAGGTGGTCATAAAACATCAAAAATTGTTGATAGTATCCAAAATTGAGGCATCAATCAAGTTTACATTATTGGAGGAGATGGAACCCAAGAGGTGCAACTGTAATATTTGAGGGGTTTAAACAACAAAATGGTACCTAAATTATACTAATTTTTCCAATTTGATACCTAAATTTTTTTTATCAAAATTAGTACCTAAACTATTAAACCGCTATCTATTTTACTCAAACTGTTAGTTCTGTTAAAAAAAATACATTTCAATCAATCATAAGTTACCACGTAGACTTCTATTAATTTTACTCAACCTATTGTGTTTTCTTTTCATCAAACCATTTTTACGATATTTTCTTACATTTTCTCATCAACCAAGCACTCAAAAAAAATTGTTTGCTTCCTTGTGCAAAGTCTCCACCATTTTATCATCTTTCAGTTTTAACCGCTTCTACCATCTTCAAGCTTCCAATCTTCTTCTTTCTTCACTTGATTCTTTTCTTATATAGTGATTCAGTCTTAAAAATATATTAAAAATTATCTAGTAAAATAAAGTTTATATTGAAAACCCATAAAATGATGAAGAAATAATAAAATAAAGAAATAAGAGCTCGCGGAGGACTAAAACTTCCTGATTTTCTAATTTTCGGTTTGATTTTACTATGATAATTCAATAACTAAACTTGAATATTTACTTTTCTTTTTCTAATGATGATATCCATGTTTTTGCCATTTTACCAACAAGGCCTACACACTCTTATATCAACTATCTTTTCTGCCTCAAATCCTTGTTAATCCTCCTCCTCTGATCCAGTTTTGTTTAGTCCTGACTCTTCTTTTTTTTTTTTTTTCTTCAACATGGATTTTCAATACAAACTCTATTTTTATAGTATAGTATAGGTACTATTTTGTTGTTTAAGCTTATTCGAGTTGATTTCTTTAATATTATACTCGGTCTCATTTGTATTCAAATTTGGGCATATTAAAAGAAAACGTATTTCGCACTTTATAAGAAATTAGGAGGTGTGATCTCAAAGTTTCAGTTGCTGAAATCCCTAAAATGATTAACAATCACATCCGAATAGTCTTCTTGAATTGTATTGAATGTTGCTGTACTAGAATCTTGTTAGTTCACAGTTCTAATTGTTAGCATTAAATTTATTTAATCAAATATCATCTCACATGTGTTGAACAAAATTAAATTATCAACTAAATAATTAACTGTTTTTTCTATTTTGTTATCTTATTAATACTTTTAAATTTTTATTTAAAATTTACTTACTAAATAATTGTTTGTTATTTTCTTTATCTCTAAATTTTAAAATTATTTATATTATACTTTTTAACTAAACAAAAAAAAAAAAAACCAAATATAAGAGTGACCAAGAGAAATTTAAAAATGTAATAGTTGTAAAAAACTTGAATAATAAAAAAAAAAGAAAGTCAATCATCTCTTAAAATGGAGTGTAGGAGCTTAATAAATCTAGATTATAATTTTATTTGAGCGAAATAATTTCTTTCTAAACTTCGTATCGTACTCTCAACAACACCATTAATGTTGTGTTTAATATCTATGCTAGTTATGCTTATGTGGATAATATATTGACAAATCCACTTTTTTTTAGCTTTGTTAATATATGTCATTAGTAAAGTAGGCAGTTAGTGTTTTAACAAAACAGAACTTTCCTTGTTTGTGTCAAAAACCAACAACCAGTTCTTTGGTTAAAAAGGACAACTAATAAATGATCAAATTTGTAGGTAAGGTAATAAACTCTTTAATTAAAAACGAGCAAGAGTTTGTATCGTGAATATTAAATGTATTATTGTGATTTCTATAAACATGATAGTTAAGGTATTCATCGCCCCAAATGTAATCTAAATTCAAGTTGAACTAATCGCATTACTATTTTTAATAAAGAAAGCAAAAGCTATCTATTAACATTAGATTGCTACTATGCCTATCTATTGTGTTTAGCTTATTGATATGCTAAAACATATATATTTTTTTTATCAAACTTGAATATCCGTCTTTCAAGATTCAATTTGATGTAATCAGTCATTGAAGTTCATGTTTTTCGTACTTATTTGAACCAAAAACACCAAATTGAACCTTAAAGTTGAAAATTTCAAATCCTTCACTCCATTATTAAATTGCCACAACAAATTTGAAGTTGCTCAGGAGAGTAAAAATCAAGTTTTAAAAAGATTCCCTATGTTCATATTTACAGATAAATTAGTTTCTCACCAAAAGATTCCTTAATGTTCATATTTACAGATAAATAATATTCTTTGTTAAGAATTTCTCCTAAAATTATTTAAAGAGACTCCCTAAAACAAAATGCAGAATGGTATTAAAAAAGAAAATAAAAAACCCCGAAATTCGCACCACATGACCGGTTCTTCCTATTGAACGAGGTTAGGCTGATTATTCAAGAACATGGTAATCATTGCAGACCCACAAAATAATGAATTCAAAGACTAAATTTCAATTTCCATGATCACGAGAACATATAAAAGAATCAAGTGGGAAATCAATTACTTAAAAACGAAAATAATCTATCCATTCGTTCATTATTTTGGACTCCACATTCTCAGGTAGTAGTATTTCAAATCATTCTCCACTCAGCCCTAACTAGTAGAACAATTAGTTTCGGCAGTGAATGCCGGGGGGGAGGGGGAGGGAAGTCAATTACAGCATGGATGAAGAGGAATCGAAACTCATAGTAAACCAAAAATTAAGATAATTGATAACAATATCACATAATATCTAGCAAACAAAATGGTAGTTCAATCCAATCCTTGAAACCAATATCATAAAAACATTATCAAAAGAAAACAAAGACTTAAAATCCATCAAAGCTTTCAACAAGGCTTCTTGCTTTCTTCACCTACATAGATATCTTACTTCTCAGATGAGTTAGGTCCCCTCTTTTTGCCAAATCCAACCACTGTAAAAAATTCCCAAAAACTCATTATTAACAATCATTTAGTTTCAGTGATTTGCCTAGTCGATTACCAAAGAAAAAAAAAATAAAGGAAACTGAAAGAGTGAAAAATAAAATAAACACCTGCGGTGACGAAGCGGCGGTTGTATTGCATCCGCTTGTAAGCGCGGCCACGGGGCTTCTTCTTCTTGTCTTGCTTGGCCACTTTAGGAGTTTGGCCTCTCACCTTACCGGCACGAGCAAGAGATCCGTGAACCTTACCTGAAATAACAAAACACGATTCGCTATGATCAACACCAAACAAAACGACCTAATACAATGAAGAGAAGATAAGAAATGAAGATTTGAAGATTTACCCATGGCGAATAATTGTCAAAAGACTGCTCTTTTAGCTGCTGCGCTGCTGGCTTTTGATTTCGCTTATGGCGGTGAGCAGAGAATGAGCAAGGGAAATTTATGGTTAGGGTTTTGGTATGCTTATATAGAGTTGTTAAAATTTTGGGCTGGCTTGGTACGATAAAGTTGAATTTGGAACTTTCAATAGCCCGAATAAAGCCGTATCATTTGGTTCGTGTGGCGTCGTATTTGGGCTTTCTAGTGGACCTTCAAGGGAAAATTTGTGAGCCCGTCATCTAGTTTTAAGAGATGTTAGAGACTAATTTCATTTTTTTCCATATTTAATTAAAAATCTTAATAAAATAAATAATATTTAATTAAATAATTTGGATTATATGGATGGATTTAGTAGATGTTATTATTGATCACTGCATCACTTGTAGTTTTAGCATTGATTCTCAAAAAGTTTTTATGTTTAGCGTTTATGATAAAAATGATAGGGATGGAATAAGACAATTGTGGGAGCATATTAAGGATATTCAGGATAGGATTAATGATAATCATTGGATAATTGTCCAGAAATTCAATGTCACTCTGTGTGCGTATTAAGAATGTTGTAACCATGTTTGCATACTACAATATGTAAGGGCTCTTCTAATCCAAGCTGGCTCTTTTCGGGATAGCTTGGATTAAAGCTTATGTACTCCAGTAATGCAATTTAAGTTGCAATTAGGGGTGGAGGAAGCTGCTGAAACTCAGATGTTGCTTGCAAGTAGAAATATCTAGTTAGTAAAATTTGGAATGGAATTAGAGCAACGGCGGTAAGAGTTACATTTTCGGTTTTCACTCCACATTCCAAACCACTTTCTAAATACGCTTGCATAATAATTTACCGCTCCTTATATAAATGAAATTCGAACAATAATATGTGTTTTAGTTTTATCTAATAAATTTAATTTTATAGTAATTATTAAAATTTTTAAATAAAGCACATTAAAATAATTTATTGTTGAAAATAAAAATTTCATAATTAAAATATATATATTAAGAAAATTATATACATGTTATATCCTTAAAAGTTTAAAAATTATACGCAAAATCCCCAATTCTTATGTATTGAATATTGATATTTCAAAAAAGAAAAGAAAAAGTATAGAATATTGAAGATTGAGTCATAAACGACGGCGTATAGTTGCACTTGTTTACATTGGAGCTTCGAGATTCAAGTAACAAGTTCAACACCCTGGCTATCTCGTATGGGTTTTCAATTGAAGACGGCTCACCAATTGGTTTTAAAAATGAGGAAACTGGCGAGACAATTTCGAAATTCCGAAGATGTTAAGTTCTCTCTCCCCACTGTCGACGATGCTCGTCCCATGGATATCAACGGTCTCTCTTTCTCTTTTACATTTTTTCCCCAGATTTCAAATCTGTTTAATCGATTTATAATGATTCAAAAAAAGGAGCTTTTATTTGTTTATTTATTTATTTATTTATTTTGTTGTGTTTGTTTTGAAATTGACAGAACAAGAGGAGTTGGTTCGTTCTCTTGAAAAGATGCAAGCTCACCAAAGTCTTCAATGGAAGGTCGTCTATTTGCTGTTTCATAATCTTAAAATTAAAAAAAAAAAAGATTTTTTATTTCCAACCTTATTTTATTTGCTTCATTATCCATACTTTGTAATTGAGTTATTTTATTTTTTATCTATAGAGCGTGTTTGCAGCACTTCTCTTTTGTTACTCGGCGTTTCTTCTATACTCAATCTATCAGCAGACCCTATTTCCATGGGAACTGGTATGAATTTACTCATTTACATAATATCCAATACCTTAACATGGCCCAAAAGCTTATCACCATTGCAGATCATAAAACTTATGAAATTGATAATTTAATTGGATTATGAAAGGTCCATGATACACTTTGCTTTACAATTGTATTAATTTTGTTAGTCCATCGGTTGATTGTATACCATTTATTTCCTTTTTCTTATTACATTGTGGTTGGAATTTGATTAACAGCGGTACCATGCTTACTTCATGGAAGATGTTGATTCATGGATCGTAATAACTGCAGGTTTGACACCTTGCTTATCTTCATCAATATGTATTCATTTATTGCCTTGTCATGCCTGATATCGTTTTAAATATTTTCCAATATTACATTCAACATATCTGATATGGTTTTACTTGCTGTTAGATACCGTAAATTTACCAAAGCTTATATGTTAACAGATTGGCTAGCTGTTTTGGCATGCTCAATGGCCATTATGGGTCTATTCAATAATTCAAAGGATCACAGAAAGTGGATATGGTACTCATGCTCAATTGGCCTTGTGCTTGCAATTTTCTGGGTATACTATATGCTGAGGTACATACAAGTTTCGAATTTTAATTCCCAAATTTGATTTTTGTTATCTGTATTGGTTGTCTTGATGGTTCCATGGAAATTTGTTAGAACAATATGATGCTCAATTAAGATAATTTTGAGAAATTCTTGGTTTTGCTGAAGTTTATCTTTTGATTCATCAATCTGGATGTTCTAATATCTAATACACCGTCACAAGCTAACTGATGCTGTATGATAATTTGCATGGTAGAATGCCAAAATTCCGTTGGGATGTTATCTGGCTTCCTCTCGGGCCCTTATGGTATGCTCTATTTCTCTGAACTTTCTTTCATCTTCATATAATGCATATCAAATTCTTACCTGTGCAACGAACTTGCAGTGGAGCTGGGGTATGTCTCTATGTTGATCATCTCCTTTCTGAGTCATCAGAAGAAGTAAGAAAACTCAGAAGCTATATGTATGCATTCAAAGCTGGCTAGAGGTATCAGGCCATTTTGGTTTTGGCAGAACTCTCTTCAATTGTTTTTTCTCATTTGGATGTTTTTTCTCTCCAAATCTGAGTCTCGAAAGATGATTTGGAAAACGAGAGAGGTTGTTTTGGAGAATAGAAAGAAAAGAAAGATGATGCCCATGGTTGTAGTTTTGGAGTTGGAATCCTATGTAAGTTGTTTTTTTACTTGTCATACTCGTGACTTAATTATAATATATTTGTATAAATGTGATTCCTCATATATTTCAACATATTCGTGTTTATTTTCCTAATGTTCATGTGTATTGGCCAGTTGTAACCATATTGTTCACATAACACATGAGAGCTAAAACGAGTGAGAAGTTCCAGAAAATTTAACATGAATCCAAACACTCATCATTTGAATCTATTTATAAAGCTCTAAAATAAAGCGACAAGCTTAAGAATCTAAATAACACAAACCAAATATTTTTAATGTCACAATTGTAAAACTAGTCAAAACTCTGATGAAACTTGTAGGAGAATGAAATGCAAGTTTTAAGTAAACAAGAGACAAAAAAATTATTCCTCATCGTCATCAATGACCTTGGTGCCTAAACCCTTCAATCCTTCAGCTGGTATTTCAGCAACCGTTACTAGAGAGTAAAGCTCCTCCTTGGCATCTTCATCGTCATTTCTCTTGCGAGCGATGCGAACCCTAATCCTTCTCGGGACACTTCGGATCCCTCTGCTCCAGATGTGCTTGTTCAGCTTGACATCAACTCTCACATCCTTTGTCCCCATGGCTTTTCTGCAAACTTCCTGATCTCCTTGATAGCCTTCGGAGCTTTCTTCTTGAATGTGCTGTTTCAAGACATTAAAATGAAGATAAATAAAAAATAAGTTACTCAAAAACCTTTCACCATTGTGGAGGAAAAGCTGCTCTCACTGGTTCCACCACAACTCATCCGAGTCAACTGTAAACAAAAACTAATCTGTTGAAGCTACAAACATGTAGCTCTTACGATTTAAAGAGCCAATTTAGACATAATTTAGGCTAAGAAACGATATTTCTAAACCATTGTTGTTTTCCAACAACTGTGCTAAACGATCCCTCTACTTCCAAACAAAGGTATACTAAGCTACAGAGTTAGAAATAACTTATCAAACCCAATTTAACAGCGGAAGTATGGTAAAGCTATTAATGTTAAGAGAACAAAACTTGCATACCATGATATGCAATATTTGGCATTTGTATAGCATTATTTTCCTCTAATGGACAGTGCAATGTTACACACAATGGCAACACCACCATTATGAATCTCACGAATATCCATTAATGGACAGTGCAAAAACATTTCATTCAAAGCATCATGAATCTCACAATCACTTACATCCAACTCTAAATGGTTCATTGTCACAATGAAAACCGTAATGACTGTAATAGCTAATCCACTTATGCGAACTTGGATTCCATGAACACTTAGAGGTTAGATTAACAATACGATTGATACACAATATAGGAACATTGGAAAGAGTAAATAACTCAAGCAACCAGCTTTACAACCAAACAGAAACCCAATAAACATGGAGTACAATACTAAGAAAAGGAGGACAAAGGAGAGTGAATGAATGAGAATGAAAAGATAAGTTACCAGTCATGAAGGCGCTTGTGAAGGTTAATGGTGTACTCTCTGGTCACCACCTCTTCCTTTCTTCCTCTTGTTTTCTCAACCATTGTTACTCACTGTACGGTTAGTCCTTACCTGCATTCACTCACCCCTTGTTAGTTCAAAATCAACTGCTACTATATTAAAAACAAAAAGAGAAAACAGTTTGTAGTTGCTTCAAAAAAGATCCAGTTTTCAGTTGGAATTTTTGGAAATCAAACGGAGGTGGAGCATTGAGGACCTGGTGGCGTTTGAAGCTGCTACACAAAAGAGAGGAGGTGCGAAAGTGAGGAAGAGAGCTGAGCTAAAAACGAAACACAAAAAACCCTAATGCGAAGCGGTGTCGTTTAAAAATAGTAATGGAATGTGGACCTCCACTTTGATTGGGCCCTTCACTATGACATCCATGTCCATGGTAAAAGGCACTAATAAATCAATAAAAGAAATGTCCAAAAGCCAAATCGAGTATATTAATATAATATAAAATGAAATTAAGGATAATTACGAGGTGTATTTATATTAAATAAATCGTTCATTATATTGGTGTTGATTTATGAATCAACAAGATATGAGATATAAAAAGACTAAATGGGTATCAAATTCACCAACTTATTATAACAAAAGAATTACGCACTTAATGTTATTAATTTTCTTTTATCTTGACTAATAAATAAATATCACAAACAATAATCATTATTTTAAAAAATATATTTATAAATTTTAATTTATCTTTCTTTCAGAATATATTTATTTTAAAATATTATTTTCACTCACGAAGTGGATGTCATAAATTTTAGTTATTATAAAGTCCTTTTTTCAGAAAAAAAAAAAATTGTAATAATTCTGTTTAATTAACCAAAATTTTTTAAAAATAAAAAAATATAAAACTATACAGCGAAACCCATTTGAGCCCATTTTTTTAAAAAATATATATATATTAATATTTTAGATTTTTAAATATGTACTCAATTAAATAAAAATTAATTATTTAAATTATATAAATATATATATATATATTCAAAAGCTGAACTTAAATTCAAAATTTTACGTCCAAAGCTCACAAGGCATCGTCTACAATGTCTGCAAAAAGGTGTAAAACTCACCTTTTCCTGCAGAAATACTTGCAACGGGATGGTAGCTAATATTAAAAGTAACTACAAATTGTAAGCAGATATTTGATTTCTATGTAATTTGATGTCCTAACATCTCTGAACTCAATTGGTATAATTACTATTACAATAACCAAAATCACGGAGGTTTAAGCACATTTAGACATATTTCTTTCTATTTAAACATTATATAAAAAAAGAAAATTCTAGTTGACATTGTTTTGAGCTGTGTTCATAATTCTTTGGCAGAGAGAAGATCAAAGCAGTGTCAAAGATTAAAATGAATTTTCTAACTATGATAGTAAAGAAAACGATGATGAAAGGTCACATAAAAAAAGGTGACTACATGTTCGTATATATGTCTATCAAATATGTTATGAAAAGGTGTCATTCTCTCTAAGAGGCCAACCTCGTAATCTTACACACAAGCTTCTTACTTTGTTTACTGTTGGGCCTTAGCCCTATGCAGTATGAGTAACAATACTACTAACACACGTATAACCATGAAAAAAATGGAAAGTTAAAAATGAAAAAGGGCAAAAATAAAAATAAAAAATCAATGAAGCAAGTTAACTGGTAAGGTAAAAAAAAATGAGTATACAAGCAGCCCTATTGAAAACCCAGTAGTAGATTTGGTGGTTACTTCTCCTTGACTACCTGTAGTATGAATGCTCCATAGAGCAACCCGTATGGTTGTATGGTTGAACATCGATGAACAAAAATCCGATCCCACTTCTTGCTTCAAGTTTTGAGGTCGGGGAGCAACTGAAGGCTTTTATACGTACAGGTGTGCTATGACTTCCGTGAATATCTCCACAAGCAGGCTGCCAAGACTGTTCCACCAGCAATGGCTGCTAAAATCTGTGCCCCACATAAAAGTCAGTTGTTGGTTTTAGTTCTAAAATTAACATCCTGGAATCATTCAAGGGAAAATTTCACTGGTTGATGAAAAATGTAGAGTGTGAAACGATGCGCATGTGGTGTATAATCATACATTTTAAACCTCTCCCAGAAACATCTTTTAATAACAGAAATCAGGAATCAAGATATCCAAGTAATGATATTGTATTTTAATATATTCCACATTCAGTAAAATGAGAAGATAACTGACCTTTGCATCTCTACTAGGAGCATTTTGCTTGAATAGTGATCTTAACAACTTAAACCGAGATGCTTGTGGCATAAGAATCACTACAGTGTACTGTTTTTTGCAAGGGTAAGGCAGAATCCTTCGTAATGCTGACTGCGCTGTTGAAGGTGTCAGAGTTTCTCTAACCCTAGATCGTCCTTCATCTTGAATCTGCACCAGAAAAGGATCAAAACAAATAAATACTTGCTCTATTCTAATAAAGAGAAAAAAAATGACTGACAAAGACATGCTTTAGTTTCAGTATTGCGAAGGAAACACTGATGGTCATGCGCATGATATTAGAACAAATCATCTTCTTTTTCTTTAAAAACAATTTAAATCCAAAGTACTTTTGAACTTTATGGCGAAAACCATTAATTGAATGTACGTAGTTACTTGTGGATATATACTTTTTTATCCCTTAAGACTTCAGTCAAGATCATTCAGATTTGATGACTTAAGAGACATGGAAAATAAAATTTAAAGACAAAAACTCAGGTAACAGACAGGCAAACCACCTTGAAGGAAGCGCCAACATCACCGGAGTAGATCCTTGATTGGTAGCTTCTTAAAATTCTCTCCAGCCAGTAATAATTTTCCTGAGACAGTGAGTGATTGAAAATTAGAAGTCAGAATTCACTTAAATGGAAACGATGATACAAGTTAAAATCCTTGAAACTGACTAGCACAAAAATTTTAACATGCAGCTCATAAAAAATTTAACCTGCAGTCCATTTTCATGGGCTCTCTGCTCGATTTCAAGCACAGTTGAAACATCCTGATCTGTAGGCCCTTCTTCTTGAAGATGTACCACTTCATCCAAAGCAAGATCAACCTGTTCCACAACTGAAACAGTGAGATGATGTCACTTAGCCACTACAAGCAGGAAAGATAGAAAGGGAAATACATACCAACTTCGAGGAGATTTCTGGATCACAAGAAAAGTTTATACTCACATCTCCACGAACATCACCAGTTCTAGAAGGTTTATTGCCACCGAGGAACACAGAAACACAAGCAGAATAGATCTGGAACATAAAGAGCAATTACAAAACATTAGTCAAAGATTAATTAAACAGTTAAAACGTAATTTTCAGGAGAAGTGCATACCTGTCCATGCTTGAAACGAAGAACCTGCACTATTTTTGTTTCAATAAGTTTGCTCAGGAAACCAACACAGTGAATCTCTTCTACCTGGCATTTTGGTTTCCAATAGCAAGGTGCATTAAAAAGAAAGAAAACGTCAGTCAAGATTCTCAATTATTCCTTTCCCAGATTTACAAGGGCCTATAACAAAAAAAGAAAAGCACACACCATTGTTCCATTCTTCAACACCACAGGAAAGCATAGCTGGACTGAACATTGAGCTTCTACCATGGGGCTGCGTACCACATCTCTGCAATCACAACAAATGCATCAGAAAAATTATTGAATGCCAAATAGAACTTATATACTAGCCCACATCAAAAGCCAGCCAATATGCCATACATGAATGCAAAATTGTATGCGTACAACTACATGTTACAAAGAGTGCTAAAATTTTAACTCAAGGACAATCCATTGACAGCGGAACTGACTCCACCTAAATATTCTTGTCAAAACACCTTGACATTGTTTACCACCGCCACCAGATACAGAGGTACCTACCGAATTATGGTTTTAGGAAATTTAAATGGTAATCCTTTGAGATCATCACGGTTGTAATGGAATATAGCTTCAGGAGACTTAGGTATTCCACCCTGAATAGATAATTGCAACCTTTGTTAGCATAAATGAAAGATGAAAGCAAACATAGATACCTTAAAAGAACCTCATCCTACCAAATACTGCAATATTAGAGGAAGTGCAATTGTGGGATCAATATTCCCAGCTATGACAACTGTAAAAGTTGATGGGTCCTTAAAACAGCGATTGAAGTATTCACAAGCTTTTACTGGGTCAACTTTTCTGAGGTCACTTAGTCTAATAGGCTGCAAAAGATGAAACTAAAGAAAGTTAAAAGCAGGCACAACTGCCAGAAAACCTCAGTGATATTTAAGGCATGAGACCACACATACCCGGAAAAAATAAGAGTTTCCATAGTTGATCTCTTTCACCCGATTTGCAAATGCAGTGTAAGGGTCCCTCTCTTGAGCACGAACTGCTTCTTCTGCCATTTGCATAACTATTTTGACTTCTTCTTCCCCGGGAATTACATTTGTTGTAAATAGTTGATAGACAAGCTGCCAGAACAGTTAAATAATTTACCTTTACAGTTAAGTTAGAAATGAAAAGCAAAAATACAATATTCAGCACATTTCATTTGGTAAATCAGGGTTAGGATAGACATCTTTAGCCACCTCTTCTGATCCTTTGTTCTAAGCAGTACGCATGTACAAAAAGGAAAATTTTCAAAAAAAACATTTCGAAGCCTAGTTTTAAAGCTACAGTTAGATGTCGAGAAAACTACATAGAAATTATGATTACTTGAATCAAGTTGAGTGCTTCTAAGTTCTACAATCCCATTTGGGATTATAGTCACAAGAAAGTTATAAAAAGATGAACAAAACACTAACAATACTTAACAAGTTTACATTTAAAATTCCAGTGAACCAAACCTGCAAGGCAGTTTCCAAGTCTGAAGGTGAACAATCACCGGAGAAGGTCCTCATATAGGCCCCAAGCTTTGTACCAACTTCTACTCTCTTGCCAGCAAGCATCTCCATTAGCACTGATGGTTTATGACCAAATACACCAATTTCTCCAGCAATGGTTGATCCCATTGAACACGAAAAATACTCACTTTCAGGAAGTTCAGATAACCCCCCATATGAGAACCCTGTAAAAAGAACCTGTTGAATGGTGCATAAGAAGCATGTTTTTAACATTTATCAACTCTAGAAAGCATATCATACCTTGAAACCAAAAAAAGGACACATAAAGCTGTCTTAATAGCAATTTTACTAGAATTATTCAAATATTGCCTCAGGCAAGTAACTGAACATCCATAGAGATGTTGCAATGGTCAAAGCAATTATACCTGGTCATCAAAAAAGTCTGTACACTTGTAGCAAACCCGCATTCCATTTGATAGAATTAATTCAGTAGCTCCAATATTTGAGTACTCTATCTGCTCTACAATGTACCTGAAGTGAATAATTTGATTGACTTAGAAATAAATAACCAAAGAAGATAGTCAATCTTTTCATGAATGAGAGCATTTGAAACAGTTAAGAGTAATAATCTGAAGAGGGAAAATTGAGGTGCTGATAGAAACCAAAGCAATCCATCACATTCTATGATATGAAGTTATGTTATTCCTAATTCCTAGTAAGGTGTATTACATTTATGATTGACAAAATAAATTTAAAAGGGGGACACAAATAGATAGCAAGGTAAAAATAGTTGCAAATATACAATACAAGGACATTTTAAAGTAGAAAGGCCAAACTTTACCCTGGATCCGGTTTTATATTAACAATTTCTTCTGGAATGTACTCATCATCCCATGGGGCAATGCTACCTTCCTTCTCAAGATTATTGATCTTCAACACAACTTTTTTAAGGTCATCAACTGTAGCAGAAGCTTGAGGTTCAATTGTCTTTAGAACACAGCTGCATGATGTTTGTAACTTCTCTGCGTACTTGGACACTTCTGATGCAGATATATCTATGTAAAGGTAATGATGATTAGTGGAAAACATAA
This sequence comes from Gossypium rotundifolium, assembly GCA_025506655.1. Taxonomy (NCBI): domain Eukaryota; kingdom Viridiplantae; phylum Streptophyta; class Magnoliopsida; order Malvales; family Malvaceae; genus Gossypium; species Gossypium rotundifolium. The sequence goes on along the minus strand of CP106734.1, from coordinate 196,115,549 downwards.
CATCGAACCTGGTTCATCTCTATATGTCTAGAAAAAGAAATGTTCACTCACAAGGCAGAATAGATTTTTGGAGTTGAGCTTCATACTCAATACCAATAACAGGTTCATTGTGGATAAAGTGCTGCAAAATGAAAATGATGAATATAAAGGATCTTTCTAGATTCACAAAACCTCAAGGTAGATAAATGGAAAGGATTCTAGCCACTCTAATAATATACCTGAATATATTCATCTCTTAAGCTAGTTGATTGCATTTGATCACGCTCCAAATAGGCAGATTCAATCTCTGACATCAACAAGGCTCGGACAACAGACACTTCACGCTCAGAGAACCCATGAAGTCGCACCCTTGCAACCTGAAGCACAATACATCAGCGAGACGATATGAATGAAAATTAAGGAAGCAGAAAGGAATGCAAATGAGTCGAGAGATCAAAAAAAGATAGCAAACCTCAATTAGCATCGATTCTAGGGCCTGCAATGTCCCTTTTTCCTTACACGTGGAGCTCATAATGTAAGCCTTTAAGGGGCTAACAAGAGCATCTGAAGCAGCAGAGCATGAGAAGTAGGGTGGATCCTTTCTACGAGAGATTTTAAAGAACCTCTGATTCAGAGCATGTAGAAACATGGACTCTACAAGCATGTCCCTATAGTCTTTTACTGTGTTCAGCTTATCAGCTGGCATCTTATAGCTAATCATCACTGCAGACTTTTACAAGGCAATGACAAGAAAATGGAATTATAAATTGTAGATATCCAACAAAGCCATATGCTCAAATATGTTCAAGACTTGAAGTGTACTTACCCCAGCAGCTTCAGACTCCACAAAACACGAAAAGCGTGGATCCTCATGAGAAGGAACAGGAAATGACGGTATGATTGGAGGGTCAGGCCCAGAGTTTTTCCTCTCAAAATGAGTCCTTATCAATTCCACAACACTCTAGAGGAGAGAGAGAAACAAAGAGAGAATTTGTTAAGCACTCTAGACTGGTAAGCAGACTAAGGTTATAACTCGGAGTAGAGTTTTCATGCTAACATATACTAACCTCTGTATCAGGAAAATCTCCAACAGCTATCACTGCCATATTGTGCAGATGGTACCATTTTCTATAAAACTGCTTCACTGTTTCAGAAGACACAGTTCGAATTACTCTTTCCAATCCAATTGGTAGGCGCTCAGCATACTGCAAACAACCCGGCTTTAGATGTAATATAAAATGAACTACAACATAAAATTAGGATTGGATCAGCTAGTTAGACTCCCAACCAAAATACATTGATGATGTTACTTTGAAACTTTGAACTGCAAGCTTAATCTCAAGTTTCAACAGCAAGGAAGATGAAAGGAGTTCACTAAAGACTATGAATGGAACACTATTCTTATCCCCATTGCCTGCTGATATGATATTTCCTGAGCTCCATTATAAAAGTGAATACAAAAGTAGTGCTAATGATCAGACAAATAAATAGATCCCAATCCCATCATATCTATGAGTAGGCTAAAGATCTCCACTCTAAAGCCCCTATAATTCAATTAATTCAACAAATGATCTGTATATAAATGAGTGAGTAGTAGTACCTTAGAACCTTCCATCATCAGAGCCCAATGTGCATCCTGCATCCTTCCACTGGCATTTCTGTTTCCTCTATACTCCTCCATAACAGCCCCTCTTTCTTTTTCCAGATCATCTTTTGAGACTCGAATCTGCACAACCAATCAGTGGTAAAGAAACACACAAAAGAAGAACAAAAAAAGCATCCAAATAGCAGGAAACGGGATAGTAATATACCTCCGAACTGAATTCTGCCAATACCGAGATGGCCTGAGACAACAGCTCAGGCTTATCAATAGGAACAAACAACTCGTATACAGTATCATCGGCAGATGTGACCGCATTTTGACAAGCACCAAATTCAGCTCCAATACTTTCAAGAAACTTGACAATATCATGATTTGTGTACTTCTTAGTGGCGCTAAAGGCAAGGTGCTCAACTATGTGAGCAACTCCACGCTCACCTTCCTCTTCCAAAACTGAGCTGCATAAACGCCGTTAAAATTAAGTATTCTGTATAAAATATTTCCTACACGGTTCAGGCTTAAGCAAGAAAAACTCTAAAAGAATCCCTAAAAAGGGCTAGGTCTTGCTAGGTGTTTGATTAAGTCAATAAATTCTTGAACGAAAAGCATGAAACGGAGGAGAGACTAACCCAACTTTAACAGCGAGAGCGAGAGCGGCTCTCAATCGAGGCTTAGGATTAGAACGAACATAGTAAGTGAGTCCATTGTCGAGTCTGCCGTAGTCCACTCCGAAGGGTTGGTGTTGGAACTCTTGATCTAAGTCCACGTTTACCAGCTTCAAGGACCTGAAGCCGTGCTTCTTCGCAATCTGCGAGTTGTCGATTGGAAGCAAATCCATGTCTCTCGAAGGAAATTGGAGAACAAATGAATGGTTCGATGTTCCGTTTTCTTCAAATTGCTTTATTTATTTAAAAATTTTTGTTAACGGCAATCAGTTTTAGTAGTTGCAAAAATTTGTAATCCTGATCTGAGAAGGAAAAAATGTTCATTTTGAAGATGGGATTGGGCCTGCAACTGGAACTGGATCGTACTTTTTTTTTTTTTTTCTCGCCAATTGCGTGGAACCCACGTGAAATCTGAGGAGATTTTTCTAATTTTTTTGTTTGTAAACATTTTTCTTTTCGGGAACATTAGTATGCTTCGTACTTTAGCCCATAGCCCCCATCTATGTTTTAATTAAATTTGAATATTTAAAAACGGAATTATTTATTTAAGCTTGAAAAGGGGCTAAAAGTGAATTGGACCACTTAACCAAAGGGCTGAGGACCCATCTTGGCATCTAACTTTGCCCTTGATAAATATAGTAAACATTTGTGGATTTTGCTTTGGTGCTTGTCTTGTCTCTTTCTCGAGACATTTCGACTCTGGTATAAGCGCTGTTTCGACGTCGTTTAAGAAAGGAAAGGGTACAAAAGCAGTCCAAAAGCCCAAGAAAAGGGTGAATGGAGTTTTTCATTATTTTGTGAGCATGGATGGCATTTTCCCTTCTTGTTGTATAATAAACCATTTGTCCTCTCCGTTTGGCTAATTTCTTAAGGGTTATGAAATCATATCTGGTTTAGAGCCTAATTTCTTTTATTCTTGACAAGTCACTTTGGTTATTGGTTATACGTGAGTTCCTGCCATGTTTACTCGTCTATTTCTTAGTTCATTTTCTCTTATTTTATTATTTTCTGTCTTGTGCCTATCCTACTTACGAGACTCTAAAAAAAGAAAGGATTTCAATTTTTTTATCAAAATATGTAGTATGACTATGATGGCATCCCCCCCCCCTCCCTCTATCTATTTTCGGTGACTTTTCCTTTTCTGGTAGCTAAAGGAAAGGTAAGCCCTAAAAGCAAAATTTAAAAATATCTGCAAATTTGCACTGAAGTAGTAAATGTTTATAAAGCTGTAGGCAGAAAATTTGCACAAGAAAATAGACTTTTTTATTTCATTTCGAAAGAATATACAATACTTATGTTTCAAATTATTTTATCAAAGCACGGATTTATTTTCTGAATGGGGAAATTCCCATTGTATGTATGATGGCAACTTTTCACATCCATTTTCAATGTTCGTGTTGGAAATTGCCACTTTAAAATTCATAAATAGTTGTGGGAAGTTGCCATCATCCAGTGAGCACTTTTCCATTCAAAAAAGATTTCAAAGAACATGGTTAACCTATTAAACGTGATAAAAGTCTGGAATATATTAGTATATTGTGACGGCTACATCAACAGGGCGTTTGGTCTAGTGGTATGATTCTCGCTTTGGGTGCGAGAGGTCCTGAGTTCGATTCTCGGAACGCCCCACTTAAGAAGTTTTATTAAAAGTTTTGTTTTTACTTAAGCTGTTTTTATTTTCATAATTTTTTTTATTTACTAATCCGACAGTGAGATGCCATATAATATAAGTGATTGAAACGACAACATTTCCGTTAGTCCAGATTTTGGCTGTAACTTTGAGGGTTTAGCCGTTCGGCTCTGGAACTGGTTCGAGAGAGAGATGGGAAGAAGGATACTGAACGATGCGTTAAGGTCAATAGTGAATGCTGAGAGGAGGGGCAAGGCCACGGTGGAACTGAAACCAATCTCCACCGTCATATCTTCCTTTCTTAATATCATGAAATATCGAGGTCAGTTCCTTCCTTATTTTTCTGTTTTTTTCCTTTAATTCGTTGTCTGTGATTATGGATTTGGATCATTTAGGTCAATATTCATGGGTTTTTGCTTTAATTTAATTTAGTATTGATTAATCTCGAGAATTGGTTTGGTTGAAATGACCTAGTTTTGACAGTTGTTACTTAAACCTGCAAAAGTTTCTTTCTCTCTTTTTGTCAATTTCAGTATTGTTGTATCATTGAATGCTTATGCTTATGTATGTCAAAGAGTTGAACTTCAATAAGCATTTTCATTTAATTGATTTATACAGATTGTTTGGATGTCTGATAAAGAATTTGGGTGTTGAAAGCCATCGATTCATTTTTTAGACTAAGCAAGTTATCATAATAACTGAAGATTAATCCTTTTTGTCACTTCAGTAAGCTTATCTTGTATGAAATTGGAGGGCAATGGGTATTTATTAATAAGATGCAGCGGTGATATGATAATAATGCTTCTTCCTTTGTTATTCTGGTTTATTTTCACTTGTACTTGATACTTGAGTGTTTAGATTGATTACTAGAATCCATGCTTCTATCCTCAGTTGCCTGGTTATTTTATCAATATGATGTGGAAGGACTTATGAAAAATTTCTTCCTCGTTTTGTCAACTGTAGTTTTTGTTTATTTGAAGCTTTGAAAACCATTAGGCATCATGCACTTTTCGATGAATTGGTGCTGTTGTAATCTCATGAACTAAGTGGCTGCAAATCCAGTTGTCATGAAATTTAGAGTTGTGGCTACTGCTACTTTTGAATCTATTGCTTCTTGCTGTGTTTTTGACTGCTACTTTTGAATCTATTGCTTCTTGCTGTGTTTTTGACTTCTTTGTAAATTGCATTTTGAAAGGATACATAAAGAACTTCGAAGTTCATGATCCACATAGAGTGGGGAGGATAACAGTTGACCTGCAAGGAAGGGTAAACGATTGCCGGGCACTCACTTACAGGCAGGACATCAAAGCAAAGGATATCGAAAAATACAAAACACTTCAACTTCCAACTCGTCAGGTTTGTTAAGAATCCATGTGTGTCTGGTGTTTCAATTATTCATTGCCAATTTAATGTAGAAAGTGCTCGATACAGAATGCAGATGCAGCAGCTATGTTTGTAGAATCTGCATGTCATGGGAGGGTGAGATCTTCTAGTTTGATACTCACCTTGTTTATTTTCTTATTACATGCAGTGGGGTTATGTTGTGATTTCAACTCCGGATGGTGTTTTGGATCATGAAGAAGCCATTCGAAGAAATGTAGGTGGGCAGGTTCTGGGTTATTTTCATTAGACTTGTTTATCTTTCTGATAGTTGTTTGAGCTCTGCTTTATCTGTGAACTTTCAATCAAATATCTATCTGAATTTGGTAGCGTTTAAAACAGAATATTAGAATATATAACTTTTGGTTTGATGCCTGTATTTGTATTTGAGGATTAGAATTTTACAGTGTTTGCTCCATTGGTAGCCTGCTATCTAAGGTTTTTCACTTGAAATCTCATAAGCTCATTCACATATATTCAGGCTTAAGCTGCCAATCCAATTTTAAGACATTTGCATCTCCATAGTTTTTGCCTTCAAAGTGCTCTGAAACATGGATTTTTATGCTTTGCATAATATGCTTCAGTGTTCACGAAAAATGCCCCAACTAGGAAGTAGGAACCCACAGGGCCATCAGCTTTTTAGCCTCCAAGTAAAGATAAGGGTTGAACCCGATCTAAAGCAGGAGTTTTGCTGATAACCCATAGCAGCAAATTTATGTCTGGTGCCATTTGAAATTACTAATATTACTCTCGTCACGCATTTACATCCCGAGACACAGCCTGAGAAACTTATTCCGCTCTTTATTTTTCTAGTTTCAAAGGAGCTGTTTTATTGCATCAAAGAAGCTTATCAAAGCAAATAACATTTCAACTCTAGTTGGATAGGTAATATATTATACATCCCTGTAATGTTAAAAAAAATAAAATCTGTATGAACATGCAAATCGAAAATAGTCGTAATAACATAAGGCAGCACATTGGAAATTCAGAAACTACATATACATTAGCGATTCTGTCTGAGGGAATTTAAGTGTGCGGCCAAGGTATCATAATCAGGAAGCTTGGGGTGAACATGAGTGGCACTCTCCTTCGATGATCCCTCAATTGATGTTTGAGCCTTCGAACTTTTGGCACTACCTGATGATATACTATTCCGGACGGGAGAAGATACTTGTTCCTTTTCTGATGATTTCAAAGTTCCACCAACTGAAGGTCTCTTGGTCTCTGAAACCAGCCTTGAAGTTGGTTGAGATGAAACCCGGGAATGGTGAAAACTTTCTTGGTGATCTGAGTTCTTCTGAGGCTGAGTCTTTGGTTTAGCTTCATCAGCATCTGGGCTCTTTGAGGTTAAACTCTTTTCCTCACCATTCTCAAGCGCTACTGCTGGCTCAGAGGAAACTGTAGTTCTGTGATTGGAACGTCTCCGTGAATATGAAAGAGGAGCTTTCGTCCTTCGAGAAATTCTTGTGTTTGAATGCACCTTTAAACTTGTTTTAGGAAGATCTTCATCAGAACCACTATTTCCAGAATCAAAATATGGGACAGGGGTCCTTAAGCTTGATCTTTTGTTGTATGAGCCTTTACTTTCTTCAAAGCTTGGAGTTTTGTTGTATTGATCATCAGTGCTACTAAAAGCCTGTTTTGGCTGTTCCTCCTGAGAATCATCGTCACTAGAGTCAACCTGAGTAACCGGTGCTCCGGTGCTGACTATTCTACTTACTTCAGCATTCTCTTTCCTACTGTATGGCTTATGAATGTAAGATCCAGAACTAACTGAAGCTTCCACTGCCGCGGGAAAGGATGATTGCTTAATTCTACTAGATATATCATTGGCTGCTTCTTCAGAGGATAACGCATTGCCTCCAGGAACTTTAGAATATGGTGGACGCCTATAACCCTTATTTCGAAGGCCGCCTGTCAAATTTCCCAAGTTCAGTTCCTTACTTTCTTCCAGACTAGACTCGTTAGAACGTTCAGTATCTTCCATGCCTTCAACCAACCGTGGATTGAGACTACTGTTTCCATCCTCCTGGGAATCCATATTTTGTTTATGACTACCTACACCAGGATTGCTAACGAACCCAGATTTGCCTATGTCCTCTTCACTCTCTGAACTACGGCTATAATCATCGAAAGTTGCAGGCAAGTCATCCCCATGAGAAGGAACTGCAGAGCTAGTCGAACTTTCAAAGAAGGCAGAAGCAGGCCACTCCTCTGAGAAAATATTGGATTTTGAAACGGACTTTTGAGCTGAATTGATATTCTGCTCAATGCTCAAAGAATTTGTACTTGTAAATGGATGACTAGGTGATATCTGACCCGGGGAAGAAAAGTTCATGTTGTATTCATGTACTTTAGGTTCTTCCTCCAAACCATAATTATCTTCATAAGTATCTGATCCATAATCATCAAAAACTGCCGAGGCGTTGTCAAAAGAACCTGTTGTTTCTTCTGTGCCTCTTGGAAGGCTTACTTCATCATTGAGATGAAATAAATCCTCACCAGAACCATTTCCAGACTTCTGACAGTTTATATTTGATAAGACATCATGATCATCATAAGAATTATTTCTATCATGCAGTTCATTCTCAAATTGCATCCTGCTTTCACCAGACTTTCTCTTATCATTTTCTGAGTCCTGCCAATTTAGATTAGAGAGATCATCATGATCATCGGTAGAAGTGTTTAATTGAGAAACAGACGAAGAATATCTTGATTGTTCCCCATCCCTGATGTCATGATGATCAACATTCTGAGGATTCTTAATATCATGCAGTTCATTCACAAATTCCTTCCCATTTCCACCTGAGTTTCTCTTCATGCTCACTTCAGCAAAATAATCCATCTGCCTGTCTTCAGATGAGTTTGTTAGAGGATATGCATCTCTGATTTCATTATTCACCGATAATTTTTCATTGAAGGAAGCTGCAGTTGACTTGAAGGAACCATGAGTGGATTTATCACCACTCTTCCTTGCAATGTTAATGTAAACATTTTCAGTCCCCCCTTCCTGGTTATGTTGTTCATTCCTGTCAGCTTGTTCATAATTCCCAGAATCCTTTCCATGAAGGGAATTATTAATCGGATGTCTGGCATGATGTTCATTTTCTGATGATGAGCCAGTATACTTCCGGAGTTCCTCATCTCTCATACCATTAGGGGACATGTATGACTCCATTGAATACTGCTGGGAGATATTTCCCCGGCTTGAAAGTTCAGCAGCAGCTCTGGCAGCCATACTTGCTAGCTCTGCGGATTCAGCAGCTGCCTGAGCAGCTGCAGTAGCATCCTTAAATTTCATTTCCCAATGTTGACTTGGCGAGGAGGAAGCTCTCTCATTCCCAGAATATGAATTCCTAAATTCCATCCCTTGATTTCCAGTTCCTGAAAAGCAAAGCACTGAAATAAATACCAACAAGTAACATACAATGAAAAAAATAACCAAAATATGATCAATCAGTAAGTTTAAATCAAATAATTAACATACCATGAGGCTTCGAATTTGGAGGATAAGTTCCCGAGGACACCGAATTATTGGTACTAGCATTTGAATGATCAAAATTGTTAGGATGAAGAGATGATCTAGAGCTGTGCTCATAGAAGCTTGCGGGTGCTTCACTTCTTCCAGTGTCTTTTGAATCTTGAACATTAGGGGTGCCTTTATCGTAATTAGGAAATTGAACGACTGGAGGTCTCTGCTCATGACTGGGTGAAGCTTGAACAACTGGAGGATCTGCCAAAATTTTGGTGGCCTCCATAGAAGTACTTGGTCCATTCTGCAGAAAGAAAAATTCATATGGAGAGAGCATTAGTCATCGAGCAAATCAGTTAACCTCTGACAAACGAGTAACAACATACAACCACTTCATAATTGAATATTTCTCCATGGAGGGTTCCAAGTATGTTTAAATAAATATTTATTTGTTTGCACATCCAAAAAAAAAAAAAAAAAGAAACCTGTTTTACACTAGTCTTACCAGCATGTCATCATAAATCTTCGATTCTTTAGCACCAAATGATTCAGGGTTCCAGTTGATCTTGTGTTCCACAGCAATTGCAGTCAAAATTTTGAGTTTGGTTGGACCATCAGGTGCATTAGCAGATAGTTTCTCAACCAACTAAAAGGAATCAAAAGAATTTTGTTAGGGCTATATAATTCTCATTATGCCAGATAATACTAAAATCTGGGTGCATTTCAACTACTGTTAATTCAAGAGTAGATGTTCCATACAAACTCACCATACGACCAACACCACAATTAGGACGCAGTTCAAGCGAGGCAGAAGTAAATTCTTTTCCATATTTTGCTGTAAAATGCTTTGAGACATCCTTGAGTTCTGGTATCTCTTCACACCTTGCAGACGCAAATATGACACTTGAAATTGCTTCCTTCAAATCGAGGGGGCAGTTTCTGAATAATTCAAGTCGATGAAAACACAATCCAAGGTTATTAAAATATAGCAATAGAGGAAAAATTAATAGAGCTGAAAGACCAAAACACTTATAAATTCATCCTCTACGCATTCAAGCACATATATCCAGCTACTCAAAGCCACTGAAATTAACAGGTGCACCAACCTCTAGCAGAAGCTGCCAATCTACTAAAAGTTCAAATCAAAATAGTTTTATTGTACTTGAATTGAATATCAGTTTTCCCAGTTATGTTACTTGGAATCAGGTGTGAGTGTCGGATAGGGATACCTGTTCAACACATGCATCTTTAATTTTTACTAAGTTCTTTCCAAGTATTTAGAGGGTTACCTATGTCCATACATCCATTGGACTAACAAAGTACCCCAAGAGTTCCCCTAGGTATTAAGGGAACTTGGGGGTTTTATAAACCAAGTCTGATTGGTTTAACAATGAAGGTTAATTTGCCTCTATTTTTTCAAACATCGGAAAACTCAGTAGCGTTACCCTAAATCCATAAAGGGCGATTAAAATCAATTCATGAAACAGTAAAGAAAAGAAATTTTACGCGCTTTTGAGATTCAATGATAAAAGGCGTTTAAAATCACTTAATGAAACAGTAGAGAAAGTAATTTACACACTTTTGAGATTCAATGATCGGCATGCGTGCCACGATTAGTTCACAGTAGATCTCAAGTAGATTATACGCTGCCACAGTCTTTTCTTCCCTAACGACATGCTCCACCTGAAAAATTAAAATAAATAAATAATACCACTAGAATTAAAAACAAAATCAAGATAAAGAAAACTCTGATCAAAAGTTAATACCCGAATCCTGGCCGTCTGATCCTGCCCCGACTCCAGTAATTGAGCCAATTCCCTCTTTAACTGCTGAACGTGTGCTTCTCTCTTGTTCTTCATTAGCTTTATTCGTGGTATCGCTAGCTTTAAAGCCATCTTGCTGTATCAAGTCAAAATTTATAATAAAAAAAGGTCAAAAGATCATACTTCCTCTTCGGTTAGAAAACACACACAAAAATCAATTAATTTAACAGATATAGAAATAAAATTAAGAAAAGAAATTACCATTTGGCTGGCTTGAAACTCCTGTGAAGCATTTTTATTTTCTCCGGATGGAGTCTGATAATTCGTTAAAGAGGGAATCAGAAAAACTAAAAAGGGGTTTTTTTCTTTTGCTTTGGATCAGAAGGGGAAAGTGAGATTGTGAATTTGATTCGGTCGGATGATTGATTTGTTAACGGAAACTGGGATCTTAGCGGCTAAGGAAGGTATGAGAATGGATTGGAGTTTTCTCGGAAATTGAAATGTCGTTTTTTTTTTTTGTTCCTTTTTTCAATTTCTTGTGATGGTCAGATCAGTAATCGAATGTGATTAGAACACTTGAAATTTGGGAACAGTGTAAGGAAAGCGTGTGGAGTCAAATTCAAATTATGTTGTTGATTTGATCAAAATAGGGGACACAGAGTTTGAGATCAGAGATTGATTGGGAAATTAATAATTAACGACATGGAACTCTCTGTTCATGTGGAATTTACCAAAACGCCTCTCCATAGGGTAGAACTTTTCTTTTCTTTTGGGTATAAAATTTTCAATCTTTTTAGCGAGGTTCATCGTACTACCAAAATCACTTTATGTAATTAAAATAAATTATATTATTTTAAAATAATTTAATTTTTTAAAAAAAATAAAATTTGAATAGTATTAAATGAATTAGTAAAATTTTAAATTTGTCACTTAATTAAAGCTTCAATTTGATATATTTTTATTTTTATTGTAATATGTATAATTTAATGAATTTATTATCTTTATCAATTTTTATTGTAATATGCACAATTTAATGTCTTGATCAGTTGCATATCTATTCATTTATACAATTTATTAAGTTTGTATCATCGAGTCACTAACTCAGTTAGAGTTATTAAGGAAAAGTATTTTCGTAATTAAAATAAGTTATATTATTTAATAATAATTTAGTCTTTCTATTTAAAAACAAATAAAATGCATATAGTGGAATTTAAACCCACGCCAATTAAATTAATAAAATTTCAAACTTACACTTAATTAAAATTTTATTTTAATATATTTTATATATTTTATTGTAATATCCACAATTCATTGTCTTCATTAGTTGTATGTATTAATAATTTTATTAATTGAGTTGATGTCCGAACTCAACATTACCTCACAAACGATGATAAGTTAAAACCATGATAAATAACAATAGTGCATGTAGTGTTATTTATCGATGTATTTACGTGTTTAAATTTTATTTTACTCATACTTTAATCTAATTTGTTTATTTTAATATTGTACATATTTCACGTGTTATTATAATTAATAAGTTTCAAACTATACGTTTTATTATTTATTTTATGTTATTTTTAAATATGCATCTGTATTTTAAATTGTAATTTCCATACACATAGGCATTTGATAGGATTTCTAGTTTTTTTTTTTTTATATAAGATTGGCTTTATTGTTAAGTCATTGGATTGCACACTTTTAGTTTTCTAAAGGTTAAAATATGTTATAGTAACCGTTTACTTTTCACATATTTATAATTTATATTTGTACTTTTATTTATAGGAATTTAATATTTTACTTTTAAATGTCAAAATTCATATTCAATTGTTAACTTTATTAAATATTAAATTTTTGCATGACATTTTAGAATAAAAAATACTTATGTAATAATAATGTAACTAAAAATTGATATTGTAATAAACTTTAATTTAACAAAATGATTTTAATAATATTAATAATTGATCTTAAATGTTGAAATTTGAAAAAGTGAACGCCTAAATTTCTAAATATATATATATATATAAAGAACTAAATTTAAATTTTAAAATTTGTGTGATATATTTTAACCTTTTGGGCAAATATCCCAAAATACCAAAAAATACAAAATTACGGAAAGGACGAGTTTCAAAAATATTGACCGGAAAGGCAATTTCCCCAAAAATCGCGTCCACGTCGTAGCGTTTTGGGAAAAACCTAAAAAGCGTTCACGGAGGCGCTTTAGGCCACGTCGACCAAAAGCGCCTCGTGGGCGCTTTGGTGACGTGGCCTAAAGCTCCTCCGTGACGCGCTTTTTAGCTGCAAATCAAAAAAGCAGCGGGTAAAAAAAACTATAAATACCCCCAACCCTTCATTTTTTCACACTTCAATCCTTTCTCATTTTTCTCTCAATTTCTCTCAATTTGCTCTCAATTTTCTCTCAAGTTTCTCTCAAAGCCCTTGAAATTTACGCTTAAATTTTGAAATAGTCTTCTACCATTTACTGAAAAAGCCCTTTATAATTTTTTAATATATTTATTTTTTGGAAAATTTAAAAATCTTTATCGAGTACAATGGCGGGATTTACATCGCTTAGACAAGAATCACATTGGCGCCCAAGAATTGAAAATGGTAAGTTTGAATTTTAATTTTCAATATTATTAAATTTTTTAATTATGTAATTTTAATTAATTTTGAATTTTATTATTTTTAAACGATCTGCAGACGGTGTTGCAATGTTATATTCATAACATGCCCGGTCCCCATCACCATTGATCGAGAATTACTTATGGAAGCAGGTTTTTGGCACGTGGCCACGATAGTAGGGGTTCAAGTTGGACCCGGTTTTGATAAGCGTTGATATAGAGGTGGAGACCGAGACGCACACTTTCCATCCGCCATGCGAGAGTGTAGCATCACCTTAGAAGATGTGCGATTCTGATTGGGATTACCGGTGGGCCTGGTCCAGAGTCACCGGACCGTAACATCTCTCGATTGGATGGCCGTATCTACGAGCTCCCGGTGCCATTCGGATAAATTGCAAGGAGGTCGGATCGATATGGTTTGGTTACGAGACACATTCCGCAAATACGAATGAAGATTCGATGAAGATGAAAGAATACTGTATGCACGGCATACATACTTGAGATAATTGGAGGCTATCGATGCGGACGTCTCTAGAAACCTCGTCACACGAGATGGCTCAAACTTGTTGATTTCAGAGCAACGGTGAATTCATTGGGGTCTGCCGTGCTATCGAGGTTGTATCGGAGATGTCTTGGGCGACGGTCTTGGATAAAGCAAAAATCGGAGGTTGCCTATCACTCTGCGGTCATGGGCATGGTTTCGATTTCCATTTTACGTCCTCGACTCGACCGACCATATTCATTCCCATTGATAACGAGGTAAATTTAATATTATATTTTACAATTATGTCGTAGATTTATAGTATAATTGCATGCTAAGAGTTTATTTAATTAGGTGGAACCATCCAGAAGTCATGTTGGAATACGACTCGCTTGAGGATATCTGACTCCTATTGGAACAACGATTGAATCACAAGTAAGTGTCGAATTTCGTTATTATAATTTAGTATTTATGTATATAACTAATATTTTGGTAATGTTAATATAGTTTCAATGGACACCGTACGAGGATCCCGAAATTCGGGCAGTAATTCCAGAGGAGTTCCTCCAAAATCCGAACAGTTGGCACGTTAAGGTCCCGCTAATCACCTACGCGACCGTGGAGATGCACCAGTCAGATCGGGTTCTGCGGCAATTTGGATGCCGACAACCGATTCCCGTGGCTCCTGAGGTGCTCGATGATGAGCACAGTGTGGACTTACGGCGGCAGCACACGGATTGGCCAATATTTTGGTCAGAACATATCGAGAAGTGGGAGAACCGGTATGACTTTTTACCTAATCGGAACCGATCGTAGTTCTGAGTTAGCGTGCGTCTTGAGTACATGCCATGGTTTAGAATCCATGGCAAGCCGTATCTGTTGTCGGTGAAGAGAGCGACGCAAATTCAGCGCGAAGGAACATCGGCCCTTTACATCCAAGGAGAAGGGTGATGAGACGGCCCAAAGGCGCCTACGATCACCGGGCCCATCAACGGCGCCTATCTGATCACCGGGCCCATCAACGGCGCCTATACAATCACCGGCCCATCATTCGGTGACAACACCGATAACACAGCGTCACGATTTATGCCGGTGCGTACCACCCCTTACATGTATCCTCCTAACCCATATATGTTTCCTTTTCTAGTCCCCCCAGTTGGAATCCATGGCGGGTTCGAGTCCGTTCGACAACTCCTTTTAACCACCGATCGTGAGGCCGACATCGGGTGTGGGATTAGAGGAGGTGCCGGGAGCGATTCTTTCTACCAGACTCCTTCACCATGACGGGATGCGATCACCCCCCGTGGTTTATGCAAACACCTCCGGTCATTATTTTATCAAGGTGGGTCATCATCGCAACACCTGAACTGCACCCACTTCCGGGGGGGCGGATTCACCGAGGTTCCACAACCCCACGGAAGCTAGAAGAAGGAGGAATCCAGTACAGAATCACGATCGCCCTGTGGCCTTGGTTCCCACAGCATCCGCACTAAACCCTAAACCCCATAATTTGAGTAATTGTAAATTAATTTATAATTTGAGTTTAATTTTTTTGTAATTAAGGTTTAATTTTTGTAATTAAGTTGTAATATATTTAATAAAAATTGAGTTTGTTTTTTATTTAATTTTTTAATTTATTTAATTTTAATAACTTTGACAAAATATGTTTGGTTTATTTTTTTTTGTAATTAAGTTGTAATATATTTAATACAATTTGAGTTTGTTTTTTTTTTGTAATATAATTTTTTAATTTATTTAATTTTAATAACTTTGACAAAATAGGTTTGATTTATTTTTTTTGTAATTAAGTTGTAATATATTTAATACAATTTGAGTTTTTTTTTGTAATTTAATTTTTTAATTTATTTAATTTTAATAACTTTGACAAAATATGTTTGATTTATTTTTTTGTAATTAAGTTGTAATATATTTAATACAATTTGAGTTTGTTTTTTTTTTGTAATATAATTTTTTAATTTATTTAATTTTAATAACTTTGACAAAATAGGTTTGATTTATTTTTTTTGTAATTAAGTTGTAATATATTTAATACAATTTGAGTTTGTTTTTTTTGTAATTTAATTTTTTAATTTATTTAATTTTAATAACTTTGACAAAATATGTTTGGTTTATTTTTTTTTGTAATTAAGTTGTAATATATTTAATACAATTTGAGTTTGTTTTTTTTTTGTAATTTAATTTTTTAATTTATTTAATTTTAATAACTTTGACAAAATATGTTTGATTTATTTTTTTTGTAATTAAGTTGTAATATATTTAATACAATTTGAGTTTGTTTTTTTTTGTAATATAATTTTTTAATTTATTTAATTTTAATAACTTTGACAAAATAGGTTTGATTTATTTTTTTGTAATTAAGTTGTAATATATTTAATACAATTTGAGTTTATTTTTTTGTAATTTAATTTTTTAATTTATTTAATTTTAATAACTTTGACAAAATATGTTTGGTTTATTTTTTTTGTAATTAAGTTGTATTATTTTAATACAATTTGAGTTTGTTTTTTTTTAATTTAATTTTTTAATTTATTTAATTTTAATAACTTTGACAAAATAGGTTTGATTTATTTTTTTTTGTAATTAAGTTGTAATAAATTTAATACAATTTGAGTTTGTTTTTTTGTAATTTAATTTTTTAATTTATTTAATTTTAATAACTTTGACAAAATATGTTTGGTTTATTTTTTTTTGTAATTAAGTTGTATTATTTTTAAAACAATTTGAGTTTGTTTTTTAATTTAATTTTTTAATTTATTTAATTTTTTTGTAATTTAATTTTTTGTATTGATCTCGTACCGCCAATATACGTTGTTTTATTATTTGTATTTGTAATTTAATATTAATTATCTTATATTTAATAAATTTGAGTTATTGTACAAAAGTTCACCGTTTTCCTCTAAAAAAGACATTACATAGCCAAACAAGAGACAAACAAGCTAAGAACACGGTCAACTAGTCCGATTTGGACACGAGCGAGATGTATGGCGGGTTCCTACACCACCCGCATCGCCGACTTTGGTTGGTCGGTTCTCGGATATCCATATTGTTGCGTATTCTAGTCGAGGAAGGTCGACCTTTTGGTTTATGCCTCAATTCTCTATCCCAAGCGACTTATACGGTGCAAGCGATACCGATGGCCACTTACGTTCATCTGGGCGGTGGGAATACGTGTCTCCACACGTTGTACATGTTTTCTAATTTGTAGACTTCGTCGACATAGCTCATGGGGTCAAGACGAAGATTATGACAAGCCGCAAGTACATGAGCACATGGGTAACGGTGCATCAAATATCCACGATCGCATGTCCTATTTATCAAGTGTACACGATAATGCCCGCCAACAATACCTTGGCTCGGTCTCATCAAACTCCGTGACACGAAACCATAAGTTGTCGCGATCGTGACAAACTGTGTGCATAGTGTTCGCCGTGCCTTCCCACGGTTAATTTCTTGCAAGACCTTCGGGCTCCATACATGGCCTCTTGCATCGCGCCTCGATAACTCGGCGCTTTCTTCTTGAAATAGGTGCTAAACGAAAATATGTCTCCATAAAACCGCAGTAATCGGCAGATGACGGGTTCCTTTTAGCATGTAATTTATGCATTCGGCCGGGTTTGTGGTCATATGACCATATCGAAGCCGTCATCATATGCTTGTGTCCACTGTTCAAAAGGAATATTGCATAGTAGTCTGCGCCTTGGCGTTATCTTCGCATAAACGGCCAACATCTCGTGAAAACGGTCTTTATTGATCTCGTACCACGCCAATATCGTTGATATTGAATATTACATACCACTATTCAAATTGCGAATAAATCAAAATTTCAAAAGAAATTATATTAATAGAAATTTCATACCCATATCGGTCACTTGCCGTTTCTATCTTTTAGATCGGTGTTGCCCATAGTAGTTGGATGCCACATGCCTCAGGCAATATCGATGGTGTGTACGATGCCACATGCTTCCCCGTCGTTCTATTGCCGCAAGTATTCCAGGCCCCGATCGATATAACGCATATGTCGGGTTGAGGCGATATGCCTCCTTAACCTAGATAGGAAGAAGTCCCGGTCATCACCGACTCCGGTGTTATTGCGAACGCAATCGGAAGGATTCTCCACGTACCGTCTTGTGCCACAACTAGCAATAGCCGTGCGTATATCTACCATACATGAAGGTACCGTCAATTTGTACCAATGGCTTGCGGTATGTAAAAGCATCTCGGCATTGCTTAAATGTCCGAGCAGCGCTGAACATTGCGCATCCACGAAAGCGACGATCATTGTAGTACGGTTCGGTTTCAATGTCTCATTGTCTTTGCTGGGACATATCTCTCCAAAGACTTACACCACCGCCACACTTCATTATATGAAGTGTCCCACCGATCGTGCAACTTTTCCAACGCATATCGCTTGGCTATCCAAGCCTTTTCGTAAGAGGCGTGTACCCCATTTGGCTACGAATATTGCCAATTAAGGTAAGACTGTAGTTTTGGGATCGGCCTTCACCGTCGGGATTATTAAATCACCAACATGTCTCGAATCCATCCTCGGATGATCTTGTGTTACACCACAACGGCACGTTAAATAATGCAACATTACATAATATTAGTGTTATTCAAATCATTGAACACATAGTGGTACTATACTGGGTAAGACATGTATGCGGACCTTTGTACTTCTTCACCTCCCACATCCCGTCCTTTTCCTCAACGACGCCATGATTTTCCATGCACATGTGCCGTCTTGCACAAGACACTTCGCCTCGTACCTATCGAGCTTTGATTTAACCATGGTGTAGTTAACCCGCTCCTCGATCTTGTATTGTTTCAATGCACCAAGAAAAGTGTTCTTGTTGGAAAACGGTTACCAACTTCTAATTGGTCCGAATCAACGAAGAATTTGTACGGTCACGCGTCCGGTGTGGTAGTTCAGAAACTCCAATGCATCATCTTGAGATAGATCGACATTATGCATGTCTTGGCTGAGGCGAGTATGCCCTGAATAGCGGATCTTCTTCTTCTTCGTTCGAACCGCCTCAACATCTTCAGTACAATTAGAACGGGCTCGGTTGAAAATAGTCCAACTTCGCACCGTCAGCCCGGCTCCCGAGGTGGATCCACATCGGATTCATCGTCCGATCCTCCATAACTCGCAACAAGCGAGGGCCCTCATTTGGTGGATGCCGTCGGTAATACATCATCCTCCTTAAACATCTTTCGTAAAGATTCCAATCGTATGTGGATTGCCATCCACTAGAAGTTGATGACGCCCCCAATGCGTATTTACGTCATCCGACGTCGATTGACGAATATGCATGTCCCATCCACCAACCGAGTGTCGTGCGGGGTTATGTTTTCCATACTACCACCGCACGAGCATTTCGTGTTTTGCCTCCCACTTACGAGTGTCGACACTGGGTCGTGTATTCCTCGAACGATACTAGATGTTGAGGTCGCACGAGATCACTTGGAGATGAAAATTCTACATATAACTCGAGATAGAGGCGATCCACCGGCAAAATGAGTCTCCACCATTGCCTCAAGGCTCGAGGACCTTTGATGTCGAATCGTCATATCTCACGGATCGACCAAGCGCAAAATCTATACTTAATAGATGAACTTTCATTGGCGTTGTTCAATATTTTACGCCTAATTCTTTTTGAAGTTCCACCAAATCGACGTTCGATTAAAACTCAATCGCTATGTGTTCTCGATAAGAAAACAACACCATTTTCGGTGTCACGCACTTCACCATCGTAGTAAATAACACTATTAATACGTTCACTCATTTTCAATTTTTTTTCTTTTTGCTTGAATGCTTTCGCTTAACCGAGAATGCAATTTGGGTGATTATAGCCTAATTTTGTCGCTGAATCGTAGCAAAAGTACGTCCACGTGGAGCGCTTTCACCGCTCCGGTAATAGTGCACCTATTTGAGCGTTTTTTATACGGTTTGTTGAACGTCTCTCAAAATAATTTTGCCGGAGACCATCGAGCAAAAGCGCCCACGTGAGAGCGTTTTCGCCACGGTTTGTTTCAAACGTCTCCTCAAAATTATTTTGCCGAGACTCTTGTCCAAAAATTATTTCATTTTCACGCCTAAAGCGCGTCCATGGGGGCGCTTTAACTTCAAAAGCGCGCCTCGTGGAGCGCTTTTTGAAGTTGGCCTAAAGCGCTTCCCCATGGACGCGCTTTTATTCGATTTCCAAAAACGCGGCGACGTGGACGGCTTTTTATGAAATTGCCCTTTCGGTCAATATTTTTGAAACCCGTCCTTTCCGGTAATTTTGTATTTTTTAGTATTTTGAGATATTTGCCCTAACCTTTTTATAAATTCAAAAGAAAAGGCTATAAAGGTCCAGGTGTAGCTTCGCGCATGGGAAAATGGAAATTCTGATACAGTTCTCGAACAATTCTTTATTTTTATTCAATATCGCCAGACAAATAAATAAAGAATAATGAAATTCATGTCTTTTACGCCTTTTATTATTATTATTATTATTATTATTATTATTATTATTATAAATATGCAAATCGAGTGGACGAAAAATGATTTCATATGAAAAAACATGGAATTGAAATCAAAATCAGTTAGATCACGAGTGTAACTTGTAAGCCTTTGTAAATGTTTGGTTGGGTCATATACTAATTGGTCAATTTTTTGCTGTTGGTAGTTGCGCTAACATCCTAACATCAATCAGTGAACTCAATTCATTAATTCAAATGGCAGCTGCCTGTTTGAACTGCCTTTAACAAAAGCCGGGGGAATGTTCAAATTCATCATTCACAAATATAATATCAACTCATATTTAAATTTGACACCTTTTAATATAGTATATATCGAAAATGTTGATGAAAATTCATTATTCATCAAATTAACCCTAAAATTAAAAGAAAATCACAATTATCAATTTATATTCAACAAATTAACCATAAAATTAAACAAATTCACCATTAAACAAAATTTATTATATTAACAAAATTATGAAAATTTAAACCCTAATAAATATTAGCAAATATCTTTGATTAACCAACCCTAAAACAATGATTAAACACTAAAAAGTTAATATGATTATCAATGTCATTTGAATCAAACCGGTTACTGAATTGATTAAACCACTGGTTATTGATTCATCCAGTTGAAACAAATGAATTATTAAAAAATCTTAAAAAAAAAATCAATCACCACTTCAATCGATTTTTTAGTCTCGTACAATCGATTCATACCAATTCACAAGTAAACTAAATTTTTGCCATGATCCAAACAGGTAAAAAAAAAAAAACGGATACTACCAAGTACCAAATGATGGATTTAAGCATACAAAGAAATAGGGGAAAAGCTGCGGGAGATAAAATTCCTTCGGAAGAACAAAATTCATAACCCATCAAGTTGGAAAAAAAAAAGAATTAAGAGAAAAATGATGACGAAAAAACACCAAAAATATAAGCGATTCAACTATAATGGCCAATATTCACGAAGTATTCAAAAGATTAAAAACGTTCATATTTCTCACCAATTTAATAAAGAATCGAACACGGATATCATGTATGAATGGCAATCCTAGTATAACGCTTAACACATCAAATGAAATGGAAGTGTAATGAAGTAAATTTTTGACGTTCAGAAATTAGAGTTCAAGCTTGGTGCTGCCTAGTTGGCTGAGTAAGATGGCCATATCCATACCTTGCATCATGGTAGGCACAGCCATCTCAACTGGACAATTCCGAGAAAATCCAACCTTGCCGGATTTTTGCACTTTCTTTATGCAACTCTTAAACTTCTCGTGGCATTTTACGTTAATCAAACCTGTAAAAACAATGGCAGCAATTATATTGTGATTCTGTATGCCAAACAATTGGGCAACCCATAAAAAGAAAAACAGACTGAATCAATCAATTAGCTTTTAACCTTTTTTCTCGACGCATTCGTCGTGGATCTTGCAACAAGCGTCCAGATCGTCGCACGGTTTTTCTCCAGGACAACCAGACCAACCCACCCCGCAATATTTCCCGTAACGGATTCCAACGGCTTCATTCCAGATTTGAAATTAATTTCATCGATTATGAAAAAATAACTAATTGAATTCTAAAGAAAATACTTAATTCGAGAGATGAAGAATAGGGTGCTCACAGTTGCAGTTTTCAGCTATGCAGGTTCGGCTACATTTTACCTGAGAAATCATTAAATTTACTGTTACAACAATTAATTCTATTAATGGAGAGAACCAACATTAAAAAATTGGATGCATTAATTCGAATTATCATGCTTAATCGGAAACAAAAAGAAAGTAGGGTTTCCAGAATATCAGACCTGGGAATCATTGGTAACGGAATCGGCGAAGACGATGAGGAAAACGAAGATGAAAGCAAGTGCTGCTATCAGACGTGTCTGAGCCGGAATAAAAGAACCGGGCAACATTTCTATCACGGTTCGTCGTCCGATATACGCCTTTTTGTTATTCTGTCTGGAGAGTTCTCTTTCGATCCGCGTCGTCCAACAGTGTTTCTCGCTTATTCTATTGATCGAGGTGAAACCGCGGGGCGAACTGATAAAATTACCAGATCATCCCTCCCAATTCCGAGTTCCTAACTCCCAAAGAGAACTCTGGTGGTCTGGGCCCGTACCTCCTCGTTTGTGGATTTAATTCCTCAATAGAACAAACATTTACGATTACAAAATGATATGAAAATCATTATTTTTTGTTCAACTTTAAACAAAAAATATCTGTTACAAAATTATAAAATGCTTTCAAAATATTAGTCTGTTAATAATAAAAGTAAACGCTATTGAAATTTAAATTTATTTAATATTTTTAATAATATTAAGATTAAATCAATCATAAAGAAAAAGTCCATTAACCTTTTTTTATTGGAGCCAAAAGCAGAAGCATTTGACTCTTCGTAAGTGCAAACACCGAAAGGAGAGCAATTGGCTCTCTACCACTAATTTAACCCAACTCAGAGCTATCAATGTACTCTAGTCTGTAGAAAGCAGGTTGATTGAGAAGATTTTGAATCAGTTTCATCCACAAATTGATCGAAGAACTAGTTTTTACACCATAAACAACCGCAATATTAATCTATTCTGATAGAGCAAAGTCCACGATGACACCCAATTCTAAATCCAAACGACGGTAAACCCTCTTAATCCAGCAGATACATAAATGTGAATCATCAACACTAGTTGCATATAGTTAGTGAAGGTAGTAGAAAAGTTGGTCAAAAGTTGGCCGGTTAACCATAGGGATAAAAACAGAAGGGAAGAATGGTGGAATTAAGTTTGTGAGTAATTTGCACAATTATCATCAATCTTGCGTATAGTTCATAGCAAGGCTTACAAACAAACCTACGCTATTTTAACTATATAAATTATTTAGCTACCATATTAACCACTGATTTCTCAGCTTCAAAATTTTCATGAAAACAACAAAAAATATGCATCCAGAAGGGCACACACTTCCGACTCCATGAAATACCGTCCGCCAGAAGATCACCCTCAGACATAGTAGCCAGTAAAAGTAAAACCCCTTCCCACTATCTCACCCGCACAAAACCATGCAAAGCACTCCAGCCCAAACAAAGCCACAATACCAGCATTTTCAACCTTCAGTTCTTGCCTATTCTTCCACAGATTCTTCACATAATCAAGCTCCTTCCAGAATGATTCGGTACGACCAGGGATACTGCAAAAAATTGCATAAAAAGGAGTTATTTTGATATATATTGTAATTCTGATTTTAGCGAGTATTACTGCCTCCAAGCATAAACTATTTCATATTTGTTTCTAAAGGAACAGCATATAACAAGGATATTGCAAATAAACAAAGATATAGGGAGCATTATCATTGACTCTTTGTAAAACACAATAATAAGCAACCCAGACACATTGTTTTGTCCTTTTATTCTATTACATTCAGAAGTTCATAGGGAGCATCATTATAAGCAGTCACAGAAAATACAAGCATGTTAAAGATAATACACGGTCCCGTTAGTTGTTCTCAAGAACACAATAGTTAGTATTATTTCCTAGGAAGTTGCAAGGCAGCTTTCGCTCACTCCCCATCCTTCTAAAGATGAAAAACTAGGGAGTTCTCAAACGTGAGCCACATGCAAAATGAAAGGAGTAACAAAATTACATGCTTTTCCAGGTGATTCTCCAGAAAATGGTTTTTCTGTTCTTGATGGAGTAAAATTGAATTCTACACCCATGTTGATAACAATAACTATCAAATGACCATCCAAGGTCTTTCAATTACACAGCAAGAATTTCACTTCCTTTCATTAAATCCAAGTTGTCTCATTGACAAAATGTTCTCTCACAAAGGTCATCCAAAACAATCCTAGGCCAAACGAAACTTATCACTACAAGGGCAGAAACCTTATACAATGCTTCATTGACAAATTTGGTAACTCAACCAAAAAATATAGTGCAGGATAAATATGGACATATGCAAAGGTTGAGAACACATAAAAACGAGTGAGTAATTTAGCAGATAGGGAAACAAAAATAACAAACAAGGCCATAACCCAAGTAACATCTAACAGGCCAATGAAACTATAAATATATACAATTCTCTACTTAAAAAACCATACTAGTTTCATTTCATAAACCAAAAAAAAGTATTTACAGATAAAAAGCACCATAATCAATAGCTTGGCAATAGAAGAGGACAATTTAAAATTTCAGACCTGAAATTCCATATAAAACAACTTCATATGCTGCCACCTCTATCAAAACAAAATTTCACTTGGTTTGTGCCTAAGAAATATCGCCGAAACAACTTGATTGATATTTTGGACTAGTTATAACATATGTCCTTCACTGCAGTTTTTTGTAACTCACTCATCTGTTAAATAAAAGAAATTTTAATTTTTTTTATTTAACAAGTCAAATCTCAGGGAATCTTGAAATCATATATTTTGAAATCAGAACGCATGATATAAATTCATGAGTAACCGTCTCTTTCAGTTTTTCTACCTTGCTCGGAACCCTTTCAGAATAGGAGAGATACCATAGACGAACAACCAAATGAGCTGACAACATTGAATTCTGTTTATATGATTAATGTAGACGCGATACATAAATGATAAACAACATGTTAACATACATTTGGTAGCCAGTTTTGATGCAGACAAATTCGTGAACTCACAATCGCAAGCAAAATACATTGACGCATTGCTGAATTATCTAAACTTAAAGACCTTCATGGATGTAGGCGCCAATATAAAAAATGCAAGAAGAAATACCTAGCAAGGCGAGTGTAAAACAGCTGCTTAGACAACTCGTTGCACTTCTCCACTGTGGGTGGTTCCTGAATGTATTGCTTGTTCTGTTCCAACAACTGCTTATAGTAAGCAGATCCGTTCTTTGCTACAAACTTCGAAGCTTCAGAAGCCTTAGATTGCAACTGCAGCAGTTTTGACGCCATCAAAATCTGCACCATGTATAAAAACATAAAATAAATTTCTTAAATATCGAAAATGCCTTGGAGAATCTTAAGATAAAAAATATATATAAAGAAAATAAAATCAGTTAATCAAAACCCTAAAAATTAACATTAAAAGCAAACAGTAGCGGAAATAAAAGAAGTGTGGATAGTGATCGTGCTCTAAACCAATAGATCTGAGAATACAAAGAGAATCGTGAACGATTCAAAAAATCAAATACACTGTAGATCTAAGCAAATGATGTGAATCTTACCTTTGATAAGAGCAAAATAAAGTATGAAAAAGAATGTGTTATCGGTTGACTACAAAGACGCGAGGGGACTGACCTTGGCTTCTCCCGCCGCTTACCTTAGAAAGAAGAGCGAGAGACTGATAGAGCAGGTTTTGCGGATCAGTGGATGACCTTGACCTCTTTTGGTGGGGTTATTTGAGGTGAACTTTTAATTTCCGTATTTTACAAGTGTCCTTCTACAATTTCAAACATTATTTAGTACCCAATTTTGATAATTTTTTTATGTGATAGTTATTTTTTAAGTGATATTTATATTTAGTAAAACTTATATATATTTTTTACGCACAATTAATGATATAAATTTTTAGTGTTTAATTGTTTAATTTGGATATTGATGTTAATTTCATGATAGGTAATTTTAATAATATTATACTCTAATTTTATGATTTTATTAATAGAATACATACATTTAATGTTGGTTATGAATTTATTTAATTTTGTGTTTAATTTGTTAAATATAATTTAATGTATGTGATTATTTTTATATATTAATTTGATGAAAGTTAATTATTAATATTATTAGTTAATTATGAATTTTCATCAAATCAACTCTAAACTCGATTAAACTCTTAAAAGTTCAATGTTACATTTGGATACCAAAATAAAACTTTTTCAAATATAAAATAATGTGTTAAACTTTTTAAGTTGCATGATTTAACGAAATTATTTTTTGAGAAAAATACTATAGAGGCTTCTATAGTGATAGTTTAATTACATTTTGTTCCTTCTATTAAAAATGACAAAATTTAACAATTTTAAATAAGTCAACATACATTTTTTGAACTAACCCCTCATTGTAATGGGGTAAATAGTTGGTTATGGAATATGTTTCATCCCCATGGGCGAAGATCAAAATCCTAACAATATGATTAAAGATGAGTTGAACAACCATCACACTAAATATAATTGATGTTGACTTTTTTTATATAATTACATGTATTTTCATTCATTTTACGGTATAAAATTATTTTATTTGAATTATTGGATGATATTTCGATAACTTTCGTGACATGATATCTCCCTTATTTTCAATTCATTATTTTTATTTCTCTAAATTAAGAGGTAAAATAGATTAGTGATCAATCATGAATTGATGGTCTAATGGTTATCTTGCAATGCAAATTTTGCTACCTAAATGTATCAAAAATATAAAGTTTTGTACTAAAAATATAACGTTTTGATAAATTTATGATATTAAGTTGAAGTTAATTCAATGAAAAAAATCAAGTTAATTATTATTAGATTAATATTTAATTATAATTGTAACTATTGAAATGGTATTGATTGTAATTATAATTTCCACTTAAAAGAACGATATGTGAGGTTGGTGCTTATCTGTCAATTTAATCTTATATTCATGATTCATGAATTGTCTTATGACTTGCGAGCCACGTTGGCTGATCTTAACCGCCTCTGATCCAATCGCCTGCAGGTGTTTAGTTGACTTCTCACTTAGAAAGTTGTTGAAATTGTCAACAACAATAGTGTTCACATGCAACGTGTGCTCTTTTCAATATCCAATTATTGCTTCTTTTTTCCTTTTTTTATTTTCCTCTAATCAAGTTGATATTATTAAATTTTGGGGAAAAAAATAAAACCTACAGAATCTCAACTTTAAGTAGTACTGTATTAGATTCTCAATATCGTTTTTGGCGACATTAGACATTGTTCAAAGTCATAAGTATAATATAATATATGCTTCTCTTTTTCATGTAAAAGTAATATATTTGATAATTTTTTATATAATTAATAATATTTAATCAATATATCAAAGTCAAATATTTATTTATATAGTAAACACTAAAATTATTATAGTTTTATACCAAATTTAAATTATCAATAAATTTAATGTTTTAAATAAAAGATATTATGCATTTAAACTTCTTTTTTAATCCAAACCTTCTAAAATATTGTAATAACAACTATTCTAAAATTTAACTAGCTAAAATTATTACAATTAATGACCACTAATATTTTTGAGTCTTGTAAGATTTATACTTAAGTGCAAACCATTGAATTTGCATCTTTTATTTTTGATATATAATTTTATTTTTCATATTAATACTTTGTTAACTTAATCTTAATATATGATTGTATAAGGTATTATTTATGGGATTAAGATGCTTTTTTTTTTGGGGGGGGGTACATTATGATGAAATAATGAGACTAGAAATGCATCCTACCCTGGCCCTACATATAAGCATGCAAAAACATTTGTAAGCTATAAGAAAATATAACCTTCCGCCATGTCCTGAGCTAAACATGCAAGGTGGTTAGCACTTAGCACAACGATTGCCCTCCCGAAAAATATGTCGGACTTCCATCACCAATCCTCCCGGATCTAGAGCAAGATCTTTTTAACGAAAGTGTCCAACGGATGAGAAGCTTCAAAATGTCGAGATAGCTGATTCATCAACCAAAGCGCATGAAGTTTCATAATTAACTTGGCCATCCGTAAGCCATCCTGAAATCCCCAAAGTTCAGCTTGTAGGCTGTCTATTACTCCTATCCTCACCATTAATCCATGCAACCACTAACCCCTCTCGTTTCAAAGCAACCAACCAGCTATTGCATGTCACTTGCAGGTCCGCAGCACACCGTCCATATTAAGGATACAACAACTCGACGGGGGACGTTGCCAAGCTACCGATTTAGGCTTACGGTGAACCCTTAGAATAAAAGTCTGCCACGCCCGGTCAACATCCTAAGTAAATTTCCTTGTAATCAAAAGTACTTGCTGCAGCGAATCAAGCACAGCTTAAAAAATTCATTTATTACGACGTTTTCATAAACACCATAAAATAACTGTGAAAACCAAGCCCCATGGTAAAAGGAAACCCAACAGCTTCATGGACCGGCTGTTACATTCCAGCCACAAGGAAACGGGTGGGAAAAAAATCAATCTGCAAAGTTTCGACACTCGTTGCTACTCAAAGATTCGAAAGCCTTGAAACTAAAGCATTAAACGTAATTTTTCCCAAGTAGTTTAATGATCAATGCTTTTCGCCAAGGCTGCCTGAGTTGACTCTTCAACTCTTTGTTAAATCTGTATCGTAGGTATCGTGACCTTTCCACAATCACTTTCATCCATCTCAGAATTAGAGTCCTACTCATCTTTTTTCCACTGAAATTGAACTTCGAAACATTTCTGTAAAAACTGGAGACTGAATAAGAGAATCCTTGAAGAACTGCCAGAACCATCAACCGCCTTAATCTTCTTCGTACTGCACTCCAGATGGTCCCGTTCCTTAGAAGAAAGCCCGTGCATGATCAGCCATGCAAAAGTTAGTAACTTTTAGGGATTAAGATGTTTTAATTAGTACATAGAGATAACAAACAAATTAATTAAAGTCTAATCACTATAATAAATTGCAATCATTTCCAAAAATCTCGGTATTTTTCTAATTAATTTGATGGATTAACTAATTAAGTTGTTGATGTAAGTTTAATATTAATACCATTACTGTAAATAAATATGTTAATTCATTTTGAAAAACATAAAAATAATGAAAAGAAATGGGTAGTAAAATGCTAAGATTGAGTTAATGATGTAATTTTTCTTTGTTTTGTATATAGAAACTTAATAAAATAATGAAGGTTCGAAAGCTGTAAAACCTAGAACATAAAGTCTATATTTATCCTATTTTTATGAGATTTTGACGAAATTTACTCAAAATTATATTTAAGCTTTATTACAGGTTTTTGTCTTGGCACGCAAGAAACCAACGCTTATCTGTAAGTCACATCATACTTTTGCATGGTTTGCTTGCCCTAATAGAAAACGATGTAACATTAGCTTTGGCAAGAAAATAAATTTTATGTTAATCCATTAGACCACCTAATAATGTTTTTCTCAAAAGTATATAACAACTAAATATCATATTTTTTGTTCTTAAAAATAGTTTTTGTTACAACTTACAATGCAGGAATTTATAAAGAAATATTGGAGAAATAAATCATATGGATATGGTAGTTGTAAATTAGGATCGCTCCAATTTCGAGATGGAGTCTCCAAACCTTTTTATTTATTATCAAGAGTTGGCCCATTAATACTCTTAACTACCATGGTGTGAATTATAAGGAAACTCTTTGACCTTCCATCTTTTTATTACATTTGTGTTGAAAATATTGTTACAGTACTTGAGTATTAAAAAATTATCAAGATATTTTTCTTGACTCCTTTCACTATATAAATTTATTTAAACGAAAATCTAATGTTTGATTAAACTAATTGTTAGCATTAAAATGCAATTTTAAACAATCTGTACACACCATAACTTATTAATTTGACAAATGTCAACTTTTGAACTACTAAATTCTTCATATATACATATATGATTAGGGCAACTCTATCCTTCTCTACAAAAAGTCATATATAATCATGATTTCATTGCACAGTGGAGGTTTCTGAATTGACTTCCTTAATTGGTTGGTACTTGGTATCCAATTTGTTTAAGTAATATTTTTTTTGTTTTATATTTTTAAAATAAAAACTTGATTGTGTTTAAGTAGAAGAGGATTGAAAAAGCAACATATTTCTTGTATGAATTAAATAACGACCAAGTCAACGGACAAAAGAGTATTTATAAAAATACTTTACAACTAGAGAGAAATACAAAATATCATAAGTACTTTGAATAAAATAAATTAGAAGAATTTCTAGGGAACTTGCTTCATCTTAATTAAGCAAGAAACTAGGAGGATGTAAATCACGTCCACCTGAATAAAGAATAATATATCAATAAACCCGATTTTACTCTTAGCTTCACATTTTAATCACACAAAATCTAAATGGGTATTAAAATCTAACCCCCCCCCCCCCAAACCAAAAACTTGATTATATGGACACATATAACTACGTTTAGTTCCTCTTTCTTTGTTCCATGAATTTATGTATTCTTTCAAGTGCAATTTCAAGTGTTTGTTCACTCATGTTTGCGAAACAGACCCTGAACCACCCTGCTTCAGAGCAATGGCAGGAAGATCCAGGCGATATGTTTAGTTTCACTTCGTTCAGTATAACCTTCCAAAGAGCCAATTCGCTTTCTCTCGTGGGTTTTTCCAACAATGGGCTGAGGTTCATCCAGCAAAACAGCCCGGCATTGCCTTTCAAACACTCGATTCCGGCTTTTTTCAACCCTTTAATGATCATATCATATCGCTTGCTTAATCTTTCCCTATTTGTCTTTATGTAGTTTTCGCTGAATTCCTGGTTGGACAACATGCAAGCCAAGAGATGTTGTGTTTGTGACGAAATCAAAGTGAAGCTCGACATCCTCCTGGCGGTGGTGACGACCTGGTCATTGTAGGAATATATGGTTCCCACTCGAAAACCGGGGAGACCGAGATCTTTAGAGAGGCTGTAAACGATGTGGACCCTCTCGGCGTCTTTGTAGCCACGAGTTTCGAGGATTTCGGCAATGCTGATGAATTCGGATGAAGAGAATGTAGAACCAGAGTAAATTTCATCCGACACGAGGTGTATGTTTTTGTTTACGGCGAAATCGAGAATCTGTTCCAGGGCTGATCGTTGGATTGTTGCACCTAACGGGTTTGAAGGGTTTGTTATCAGTATTCCCCTCACTTTCAAGTTCATGGATTCTGCACTTTGATATGCAGCTTCCATGGCTTCTGGTGTAATCTGGAAATTGTTTGAGCTATCGCAATGGATTGGAACAATGTTCACACCGGTTCTCCACCTTAGATCTCTATCAAATCTGAATTAGAAACAAAAAATGGTTCCGAATCAGCACTGGTTTAAAAATGAAAGATGATCCTTGTAGGTTGGAACTTTATAGTTTAAAAAGTTATGATCTGAACTTGTTCTTACCCTGGATAGTATGGAGTTGGAATGAGCAAAGCATCGCCAGGATCTGCTAAAATGAATGTTAAAAGCTCATTAGCTGCCGTTGCACCAGCAGTTAGGACGATTCTATCAGGGTCGAATTTTGCTCTTCCCCCTCTAATTTGCTCCATGAAATTCGCCATCGCCTGTCGGAAAGATTTTAATCCATGGTAGTCTTGGAACAAAGCATTCTCTCTGAAACCAGGAGCTCCTTTTCCCCAGCTCGATGCTTCCGAATGTTCTTCCAAGTATTTCTCCAACAAATCAAATGAAACCTGTATGAGGAACAAAGCAAAAAGTAAGAACACTATTACATATATTAGTTTTAACATGTTTTTGTTCTGCAGAGTGCTGACACTTACTTGATTTTCAGCCAGTCCCATCTGTATAACACCCGACTGGTTGCTTGTTTCATGGTAAGGGTTTTCATCATAAGCTTTCCACCCTGCAAAATATGGCGAATCTTCCCCGTGAGTTTTGGAAACTGCAACTTTTGATAATCCAACACGAGGTTGTTCAATCTCAATAGCCATTTCTACCCTTTTTTTCTTTTTGTATGAAAGAAGGAAAAAAAAAGGGATAGAAGAGGGCTTGAAGGAGACCGATGATGATGATGATGAAAACCCTTGTCAAAGTTTGCATTTATATATAGGAATCCAAGAACAACTTGCTTGTTTCTTTTCAGAATATAGAAAAATAACAAATTAAAAAATATCAATGATTAACTCTATAGTGTAAGCAAAAATACCACCTTTTACAATATAGTTATATTTTAACACAAGTGACAACTGTTAAGCTTGTCAACTTGTCAAATCTTTCTTTATCTCAATCTCGAAGAGATCCCATACTCCAAATATGGTGGTTGATATATAGGAAAGTAGGTGCCTAGTTTTAGTCTTTTAATTCCCCCCAAATGATTTTTTAACTTCAACAAATTAAGTAATCTCTTGATTTGAGTTTTCCATTTGGCTAAGTCCCCACTTCCCAACCTATGACCAATCAAACCCCTGTTTTAATAAATAAATGAAGGTTTCATTAATTAAAAACCAAATCTATATTAGATGAAGAATGTACATTTTTATTACAACATAATTATGTTCCAAGAGATCTAAGAGTAGTTAAGTTTTTATGATGAACCTGACAAAGATCCGATTTTACTGAAGATTAAGATTCTGATTTGGGACAAAACAGAAGCTCTGAAAAGATCTAAAACATGGTCCCCCTTAAATGATGCATTAGTTCCAAGCAAAAATATTATCTTATTTAGGAAGGATTTTCATCGTTATTGAACATCATTAATCTGATCTAGGTTTTAATTGAAGGCAATCTTAAGCAAAACAAATGGACTAACTGATAATTAGTCAATGCAAATAATAAAATGTCAAATACTATACATTAATTTACTTTGTTAATGGCTAATTAGATTCATTAACCACATGGGTGTTTAGGTATAAACATGCAGGTATATTCCTATATGTAAGAAATGAGATTTTTGTCAAGATCATGTTTTTTTTTTCCCAACTAGAGAAGAAACATCATCTTCATAACAAAAACAGAATACGAAGAATCTGCTTTTTTTCTTCGACGTGGGGTTGCAGATCATGTGCCAGGAATTCAACAGCATGAGATTCTTCAATTAATTAGATTTCTTAATTATATCGTCATATAATAGCAATGCAGATATAATGAACATAAAAAAGTAGTAGTGGTTGATGACGACTGTTCCTCGCGACTCTGGTCTCTGGGAGAGAGAATCATGGAATATTAGGATTATGGGAAAGTGATTGTAAATATATTGGAATTCAAATTTTAAATCTACTTTGTTTAAATTTTGGATTATAAGTTTAAAAATAAACCTTCAACTTTTCTCCTGTCAGGGTTACCCTGCAGCTAAGAACAATAATGGCTGGCTTGGAGTTAAAGCAGTAATCAAATAAAAATTTCTAGAGTAAACCCCAGTTTTAAATCTGTGTAGAGTTTGCCAAAACCAGCTCCTACCAAATCAAATTCAAGAGATAAAATATTCAATCAAAGATGATGATATATTTTGTAAAAAATATCATTTCATAATCATAACCAACTGTTAGGTAAATAGAGCCGAAGCAATAAATTTTTAAGAATGTAAGAATTGAATTTTAAAATTTTGAGAGATTAAAATGTAAATTTATCATATATTAATATATATAATTTTATCATTTTGAAAATGGCTAAACATAAACTCTTTTCATATTTTAAGTGGTCAAAATACAATTTTATTATAAATTAACTTGTAATTTTATTTTATTTTTTTTCATTTTATGGGAGCAACTACTACCAACCACCGACGTAGGTAAATCCAAGCCATGATACAGTCTTTTTAAATAGGGATAAATCTCAAAATTATTCATGAATTTTGATTTAATATCAATTGTATATATGAACTTTAATTTTATACAATTACACACGTGAAATTCTAATTGCGGTTTAAATATATACTTAAAACTTTAATTTGAATTTAATCATGTATATTAAAAATACATCAATTTATTTTTATATTGGATAAATATAATTATTCATGTATTTAATATATAATTTACAAGAATTTGATCGAATCAAAAGTTCATATATACAATTGCACATAAACAATTGTTCATGTATAATTTTAAGATTTATCACTTTCAAATATCATAAAATTTTCAATTTCATGAAACAGGTAAATTAAATTTCTGAGTTTTGATATCTTTCCCAATCGGGTATGGAAAAGCACCCCTGAAGTTGGGATAAGGAAAATGACAGTCGAATTGGGTTTATAGGGAGCTCACAACTGGACGTGTCCTTGCACACATGCATATATGTGTAAGAAACTAATTTCAGTAGCAAATAATAAGCTTTTAAGATGAAGGAGTACACTCCCGAATGGTCAGCAGCATAGCAACTAAAGTGTGTGTCAACATCATATAATGAAGGGCCATGTTTGTCACCTCTCATGCTTTGAATTTAGACTAGAAACAAAACGAAAACTAGAGTATATTTTTCATATATGTATGTAATAGCTATCTGTACCTGATGTTGCTACTTTACCAAAACCTAATATAAACTTTAAAAGATAATGAGTTGAGTTGATACCGCCGACACGCAGTTAAAATGTCCGAAAACCACTCTCTCAATCTCAAGTAAAAAGTTAAAAACTGTTCCATCCATTGAAATTAATCTTGCAAGATTTACTCGTTCTATGCTCATTAATTATCTCGATGAGGTAAGGTTACGAGTATTATTTGATTAAAAAAAGGAGTGTATGTATATCTTTGCATCTATATGAGCAGGCACAAATCTTCTTGGAAGATATAAATCGAATAAGAACATGACACACGTCAATCTAGATATTTAATAATATTGGGTTGTTTATATTAATTATTATCAATGTATAAATTCATCTGTGTGTTTGTTTTAAATTATTTTTAACCAAGTATTTATGCATAAATTTTATATGTAATATGAACTATTATTTCGAATTTTGTGTGTGAAAATAAAAAATTTACGATCAAGATTAAATATTAATATATGTTTCTTAAGTTATATTTAAAAATTTTATATTTGTTTGTAGAAAAATTCTAATCCGCTTGTAACACCCTTATACTTGATCGGTCGTCGAGTCAAAGTATCAAGATATCACATTTGTTGCCGAAGCAACTATTGAAAATTCGATCAATGTATCGTATTATTTAATTAATATAGATCATTAACTCATTTCATAATTATTGAATTTACGATAGAACTAATTATGAGTTAAAAGAGCTCATAAAAACATAATATTCAATCAAAGATAACAAAGTTTATAAAATTAACATAAATATTAAAGATTTACAAATAAGATCCACTTGATCTTTTTGAAACTAGACTTAAATATCTTTTTACCATAAAAATTTCAAAATTTATGACTTAGCCAATAAGTAAAGTAAATTCTTCAAATTTGTCCCTGTTTTGCTGTTTGACAGCTTCGACCTTTTTTTACTAAAAATTAATTATCTCTTGTACGGGGTTTGGATGATGTTTCTGTTTGTTTCTCTTAAAAATAGACTCACTAATAATTTAAAAATATAATTTTAAACCCTAATAATTTTTTTACAATTCTTTTGTGATTCTTCAAAGTCAGAACTAGGGAACCCGAATAATCCACTCCAACCTTGTTTCATGAAAATTAATATATCTCAAACTATAAAATTTCGTTGCTTTCACCATTTCTTCTTTATGAAACTAGACTTAATAAGCTTTAATTACATATTTAATTTAATGTCTAACTAAATTTATATAACTTTTGGTGAATTTTTAAAGTTAAGTCACTACTATTATCCAAACTATTTTAATAAAAATATTTTATTTTCCAAGGTTCTTTACACTATGTTTCATTGAATCACACATAATTGCCATACTTTTGATTACTATACAATTTTCTTTGCACCATACCATTTTCTAAATAAAATAATAATAAATATTTAAATAAAATATTAATTAACTAATTAATTAAAAAATCACCAAAAAACCATCAACATCATCATTATATTATAGAATTCTCACTCTTGCTAATGACCATTTTGCCATTTATGATATTTCAAAATTTCATCCTTAAATCATTACTTAATTTGATAAAATTGTGATTTAGTCCCTAATAATTCTTCACCTATTCAATTTGGTCATTGCATGTCAATTCCATATCTTAGTAAATTGGAATATTTTCACTTTTGGTCCTTTAACTTTTCATTTTTACACTTTGATCCCCTAAATTTTGAATATTTACACTCAAGCCAAAAACTTTTCATGTATTTACGATTTAGCCTTTACTTTAAATCAATATACTAAAACCTACTTCTTAGTCGTTATTATTATTATTTTAATACTCACTGAATATTGCTTTATATCATTTTCTCATTTTACCGAAAAATTAATTATACATTATTCAATTTATTCTTGCTTTTCTTATATATCAATTGTAGGGATGTTACATTTATGCTTGTGCCATAGAAATTTTTGCATATTTGTAATTTAGTCCCTTCCTTAATACATCATGTCATGCTTCTTGATTTAACTCTCTTTTGATATATTGTAACTTTCATTTTTTTTTTATCTTATACCTTATTTCGCTAAAATTTTATCTCATATTATTTACGACCAATGGGGTTTTGACGATGTTACACCGCTTACAATATACTTGATAATAATCTTGTAACAAATTTGTATTAATACAAATCATATAAATATATACAAGTTGATAAGTAAGTCTCAGATATAGTTTTTCAAAATAAATATAAAATTATATATAAATATTAATTTAATGTGTAATATTATACATGAACTTTGATCTTATGTAATTTTATACATAAAATATTAATTTGACATAATGTTCAATTCATAATTTACTAACACAATTATCAACATAACACCAATTTAATAACATATATTGCATATACAAAAAATTATATTTATCTAATATAAAATAAATTAATGCATATAATTAAATAAAAATATGTTTAAACCACAATTAAAATTTTAAATATAAAATTATTGAAATCAATTTTTTTTTGTTTTAATGTTAAATTTTAAAGAATGTATATTCCAATTGGAGTAAATCTGAAATGCATAAATTTTATAATATGGTATATATGTTGTTTTTTAATATGTAAAAAAGATTCTTGGCGTGTTTGTACGAACACGTTTTGTGAACCCCGCCATAAAGGCATGCAATGGTCTTTGGAACATGCTCATCATTGTCTTCATGTAAGAAATTTCCGGTTGATTAATGCGTGCAAAATTATGATATTAGCCCTACACATAGTACTACGCTTTGAACAAATCACACAGATACGCGATAGATGTTGTTTGACTTTCATTTTGTTTTGAAAATATAACATATAATTAAATACGATCCACCGGCATCACTTCGTTTTTCCAAAACATATATTTTATAATATGAGGAGTCCGATTTAATTAATTAAATTAAGCTTAAATTATCTTATTTTAATTTATAATTATATTATTACTGTTGCCTTCAAAATATCTTTACAAAAATTTTAAGATATCAAGTTGAAAAAAATTGTGTTGCTCAAACTCGTATACGTACTCACGAGAAATGATTGAATGAAATAGTGACGCCACATCATTTGTATCATTTTCCAATAGATTATCTTACAATATATTTTTATTCTAAATTTAGTATTTTATCCTAAAAAATCAAATCTAAATTAAAATATTAAAATTCAAGATAAAATGTTAAAATTCAAAATAAAAATACTGATGTGGCATAAATTTATTAAAAATTAATACAAATGACGTTACGTCACTATTTCATTCAATCATTTCTCACGTATTCACTACATATTTAATTTTATTTCTCCCACTTCCTTATAATTATAATAAACAATTGACAGTGGACTATTTCCTTCCCCATATAACTCAACACATAATTCCCAACACACAAGCTAAGAGTTGCCTTTTTCATGAAAGAAAATTTCTATATCGCTTCTCCATGTGCTTCATCCGCCCTTCACCTCCGCCATCAGCATGCATCATATACATACAAAAACAAAAAAAGTCTAATGTTTTACAGCTGCATTTTAAATGTATTGGATTTTATGATCTTTGAACAGCCAACATCGCCGGATATTCATTATATACACATTACTATATTTTTTAAATTAAATTTTTTAAAGAGAATAAATGGCATAATATTTTTTTATTTAAGAAAATAGACAATGGGGTAATAATCTAATTATTTTTGCATCAATAAATACTTTTTAACTAATAATTTTTTAAATATTAATTAATTTAAAATATGAATAATTCAAGCCTTATAATGTAATATATATTATGATAAGACATTATAAAACAATTGCATTTGAATTAATTAAATTAAGCTTAAATTATCTATTTTAGTTAAATTTCTTCTATATATATATATATATATATTTACTATTGCCTTCAAAAGAACATTTCAAACGTGCGTTATAAATTTGAAGATATCAACTTGAGAAAAAAAATCTCTAATTTTATTGTTCAAACTCATATATGTATTAAATATATATTTAATTTTATATCTCCAACTTGCTTATCCTTTCCCCATATAATTATTTTTATATAGTCTAGTTCTTAACACATAATTCCCTAACACACAAGCCAAGAGTTGCCTTTTTCGTGAAAGAATTTTCTATATAGCTTCTCCATATGTGCTTTGTCCGCCCTCAGTGTACATCAAGAGTCTAATATTTTACAAGTGCATTTTAAATTTATTGGATACCACTTTTATAATCTTTGAACAGCCAACAATCCCGGAGATTCATTATTATTATATATAGTTAATTAAGTAGATATCACAAATTCCACATTACTTTAGTTAGAAATAATATAAATAAATCAACTTTACAAAATAAAATAATACATTAGTAGAGTTATATAAATATTTTATTTTTCTTCTATTAGTAGACTCAAACTTCACTATTTAAGGTTTCAAACTTCATTGATAATTATTTACATTTTTTATTTACCTTTAGCAATAACTATTATTTGTATTATTGCACATTTCAACTTTTTTTTTTGTAATTATATCCGATTGTTTTTTTTTAATTTTCTTTATCGAACAGCTTATGTGAATAAGAACTTGAACAATGTAAATTATTTACGGGACTAGAATTTTAGTTTCACAGACCGTGTAGTCTTAGCGATTTTTTTGCTTCAAATTTATCTAAATTAACTTGACTCTCACAAAGTGAGAATTCTCGCAAATATTCTCTAAGGCACTGAAATATAACAAAAGCAAACTCGAATGAATGAGCAATGAAGAACAAAAGACCAAAGGAAAAATAGTGCACACCAAGTATTTGTGTAAATGCTCTCAAATATATTCACAACTATGAATGGAATGAAGTGAAGTGATTACCCCAAAACCAATAGAACAGATTGAGTTACATCCACGATCGAGATTAGAGCCTATCTACAATTGAGAGTCATACTTTAGGATTTACACTAATAACTCTATAGTTTTGCGGGAGTATTTCATTAGGCCACCAAAACTTCAAGTAGATAGGCTTCTTCATGAGTTCCACAAGTCGAGTTAGTTCAAGCGGGTCAAATGAATCCTATTTCATCAATTAAGCTCTATGGAGCATTATTTGCGCAATCGTCATGGGCTTTGATGCACGATGACATTAGTAATTAGTAATTAGTTAACATTTTTTTCCTTAAATGTGAGGCCTTTGCCAACTAGGCGATCGCGTAGGGCATTTAATTGAATGTTGTTTAGAGATTTGAAGGATATGTTGACGACCTGACCTCGTAATTTGATGAAACTCTTTACACATGCTTCACCAACTTCATAATTTAGCAATGAAACTTACTGAAGCACACATCCCATTTCCATTTGAAAATAAATTACTAAGAACGCAATGCATTCAAATAGTATTGTCAGTTTTCTTCACGTGTGGAACCCTAATCGGACAATATCGATAAAGGACGAGAGACAAGAGATGGTTCCGTCCGGTAATGCAACAACAATATATTGAGCACGTTAATTTTCCATGGGCTTTTATATCATTAGGTTTCACCATTGTCAATATGTTGCAAATAAATTGATTACATATACAATAATTTAACTTATTTAAAGGTTGAGTTATATATGTACAAATGATTAGACATGATCTATATTTTTTAAAAAAAAATAAGTTTTAAAAAAATCATATAAATCTAGATTGGGTAGCTAACCAAATTATTATTTAACATAATATATATATATATATATATATATATATATATTAAACGAAAAGTTGGATCATTGGGTTGAGCCAAGAAAATGGGAGTTGAAAGAATGGAAAAGAGTGGACAAAAAATATTAACTAGATCGAAGAGTGAAGGAAGCATATTTAGACAAA
This sequence comes from Gossypium rotundifolium, assembly GCA_025506655.1. Classification (NCBI taxonomy): domain Eukaryota; kingdom Viridiplantae; phylum Streptophyta; class Magnoliopsida; order Malvales; family Malvaceae; genus Gossypium; species Gossypium rotundifolium. The sequence continues at coordinate 196,075,461 of CP106734.1, read as the reverse complement.
ATTCAGAATAAAAATTTGATTCCCGCATATCTCTCTCTCTATATAATATAGACAAATTGCAGGAATCTCTTAATATATCTCAAGGGAAAAAAACGGAACTCGTGTCCTAATTCTCCACCATGTAATTACTAATTAGACACACCTACCTCTTATCACCATCATATGACAGCTCAATGAAGCAGCTTTGGTTGGACCTTTTTTTTTTGGTTCAATCCTAATTTCTTGTCAAAACATGGATGCAGTATAGAGATAAGAATCCTAAATTAATTGTGTCCACCACGGACTTTAAACCTGATTGGTATAAGTTCAATGCCTGGATCGGAGGCAGCACTGATTCAAGATGAAATTCTTATTAAATAAACAAATAAATCATAGAATCATTTTTAAGACATAACATTCCGTAAGTTCAGTAAGTTTGGAGTTTGGTTCCCCTGTTTATTTTGTTTTTAGACAATGATCTCAGAATTTCGTACAATATATATTCATAATCCCAGAGTCTTAGTCAGCTTGTATATAATCAAACCATGTTAATTATTACATTCATGATGTAGGTTTAGGGTTATTTTATTTTTAGCCATTGAGCTCAATGAATTTCCTATAATATAGTCATGCACCATGTTTATATAACCAAGGTTATATTAAATACTATTTTTTCAATTAAAATAAAATTTTATTAGAACTCAAAAAGGTACAACTAATCAAAAGGTCAATAACATAAACAACAGGAACAAACTTACACCATAAAAAACGGACTCCTTTTATATTGGACACACACCTAAGCATGATAAAAAAGAAAATTTACACAAATTGGAAGATAAAATACAAATATACACCTATTCTAACACAACCTTGCAGTAAATTTATTAAATAGTAGAGATTGTCAATTATAACAAGCCACTTTGTAAGTAGTATGGTCAAATATTTGCAATTTCCCAAAAAGGGTTTGGGCTTCAGGCAGCAATGGACATATATAATTCTTCATGTTTGAAATGGGTTTCTATAGTTATCAGATTCGAAATATTTTTGTAATTTAGGACTATTTTGATTTACATTGCTATTTAACACTACAAAAAATTTGTCAAATACATAAATATTGACGGAAGGAAACCGTCACTAAAATAGTCTTATATTGAGGAATTTATTCTGTCATTATTGGTAATGATTTATACCGTCAAATAATGCATCTGTTAATATACCTCTTTTCTATACTGACGGATTTTATAAGTCCATTGGCAAACCTCCTACTATAATGATGGATTTTTAAAAGCATGCTTGGTTTACTTTACTATCTTCACATACTTAGGATAAATTGATGTTTATATTGCCATGATCTTAAGTTGTTAGAATGTAGTTTCATAAGTAAAATGATTGTGCAATAGTTTGGTATGTAATAGTATGTTTTAGGTGATAGTTTGGTATCATTTTTATACTAGAAATATTACATTTTGGACCATTTGGTATGTAGGTCTTGAGACACATTAGTTAAGTCTTGATATAATATGACCAAAAAAAAATCAATTTATACATTTTTGGGTAAATGTCTTGAGATTTAGAACTAGGCAAAACTTATTTAGATTCGATGTTTACTTGTCTCGAGAGACCATGGGATGCATGTCTAAACCATCAGTAAAGCAATGAATTAATTGTTGGGTAGCAATTATTTGACATTGCTTTTACCAACGGGGGTTTTGCAGTATAAGGTAAAAGGGATTTATCAATGGATTGTTTCCGTCAGTAGAACTCTATACAAGTAACACTTTTCTCGACAATCAGAATTTCGTCGAGGTGAGCATTTTTTCGCTGATATAAGACTTAGGGTTTATACTAACCGTTTTTTTATTATATTATCGATGAATTTTAGCTGCCAATAAATGACATTTTTTGTAGTGTAATAAATAAAGTTTTTCTATTTAAATTTAATTATGAATTTTTATATTAATATTTATATAACTTTTGAAGTTATATTTTCTTATCAATTAGATACTTAAGTTGCATATTATGAATTTTCCATATGTACTCTTCAATGATTATATGTTTATAAATAAATTTATCCTTGAAGTTGAAACTTGAAAGTCAAAAAGTGTTAATTTTCTATTAAACTAGTGATTTTGTTTGCCACTTGTATTACAAGCTAAGCTACTATTAGCTATCCAAGAAAAAGCAGAGGAACCCATTTATAGCCCAATCCACGATCCGGTGCCCATATTTGGAAAACGCTGTCGTATTCACAATGGAATTTTCAAGGGAAAAAAATAAAATACTCAAGCAAATGCCGGCCATTGCCATGGCTTCAACATAGCCGTCGTCAATTTCCTCTCCGTAGGTCCCCATGGTTCTCCACGTTTCCAACCGTCAAAATCTCCTCAACTCTCTTCGCCGGCACCTCTCCGACTTTTTTCGGCCCCTCCGTGGCTTCGCCTTCCTTCAGGGACTGCCGAATCACTCATTTCAAATTGGTTCTCATCCATACACGCTTTCTTCGATGTTAAATTTCTTGGATTAATCGATCGATCAGGGAGGATGAGAGCAAACGCGCTATTGCACCGATCACATTGAGCTTTTCAGGTACTTCGGCCGTGCCTTGCTCTTTATAAACTTTCAATTAAGTTATAATTCAGTACAATGCAATAATTAAAATTTAATTATAATCTATTCAATTTTAGGCAAGAAAGTTGCTTCTCTTATGTGTTTGCTATGAGAGAGTGCTACTGTAAGTTCTTACGTTAATTTTCAAGTTATACGCTTTTTCTTTGCTAAAATCACGTTTTTTTAGATGCTAGAGCTTATTGAATCTAGAAACTTTTGAAGTTGATAAACTTCCATTTTTACTGAATTAAGGACATTGCAACTGGGAAATTGATTCTATTTGCACCTAGGTTACCTGCTGATTATGCTGATTGGTTGGGGGAAATAAAGCTACTGTCTTATTTCCGGATAAATATTCTATCGATGTTGTCGTGTTCATTATGCCAGGTGATAAGTGCTTCTTATGTTTACATTCTTGTCGGCAGGAAAGGTATATGGTTACAGGTTACTGGTTAGCATGACCTTCTATATTGATGAGATTGCTCAAATCTTGAAAGAAACCCTTGTTGTTCCTCTTACACGGGCTTAACTCTGATAGCAATAATTTCTCAAAACTTGCCAAGTTCAAGGTTTAACATTTCACCGACCATTCTATTCTCATTGGCCTCTTGCCTTTTTAGAACAGTGTGATATTATTTCTCAAATTCTGGTGTACTTTTGTATTGTCAGACTGAATTAGTGCACCGACTTTGATTCAATTTTTATGATGTTATGTAAAATTGCTGCATTGTTTACTTAGAGGCTTATATTGTTTTTTCCTCCTCTACTGTTTTTAGGGAATGTAAAATTTTGAGACAGATTTGACAAATTTTCATCCGATATTGACTGAGTGCTGTGTCTTCAAGTCTGACTTGGAGCTTACTCTTATTCAAGTTGCCAATGATTTAAGTTCTGAAGCTCATGTTGAGGTAATAATTATATTTCATTGCTTGAACAACAATTGTGTATATATGTTTTTGCGTGTATAAGCAAATGATTTCGGCTATAATATGTCATTCTACATGTTTTAGAAGTTACTTTTTGGCCATTTCGTTCTTTCTTTACATCTTCTTTTGCTTCACCTGCATTATTGATGTTGTAGCAGAACTGTTTCCTAAGTGTATTGCTAAATAACGACAATTTAATTTTACTTGCTATGTTCCATTCTGTGAGGTTATTAGAAAAACTAAAGCAGGCAAGAAAGAATATCAGTTTGAAAGTATGTTTCAATCACACCTACATGTTCATACACGTGCATTTGCAGTATATGTGAAAATAGGAGTGCCTCAGTTTCTGATTATTTCATGTCCAATACATGCAATGCATAATAACAGCACATTAATAGTTTTTTCGTGCCCATTTGTTCAGGATTTACCTTTTAAACTAAACATCCGAGAAAGGAAATATAAGATAGCTATCGTTGTTAGAGAATTCCGGTATAATGTATCATTAGGAAAACATTTTGAATGTCAAGAAGTGATGCTCAGTTTCTCATTCTGTATGATTTGAGACATATATTGCAGTTTATATTTTTGGAAGTTTCACTTCTTGTATGGTTAATACATGAGAGTGATTATCGATACGGGATTCCATCAAAATATTTATGTTTCTATTGTGCAATTGTCTTTTACATTATGGGCATGCTGCACCTCCAAATGATAGGGTATTATTTTCAGCCATTTGTCTTTTCGTGATTGTAATTTACATTAGTCTCATTTGAACGAGAGAAACATGATCTCATTAGGTTTATGACTTGTGTCGTCACAAGGGTTCCAAATCAATGCATTCATGTTATTCTAATAGAAACTGCAGATATTAGAAGATGGAGACATGACCTTGCTCGAATTGGGAGCTGAAGACAGTTTATGGATGTGAGACATTACATGCACATTCCCTGTGAGTACGTATATTATCTATTTTGCAACTTATTTCTATGCTTGCGTGTGGAATGCCTGATGCGGCTTTTACTTTTCAATTGATGCAGGTGAATGGGAAGTTTACTAATCACAAGCGATCAAAGCCTCGTATATAACGTAACGAACTTTTCTACTTTCGGACGAATAACTGACGTATCAAGTTTTTCCTCTTATAAAAGAACCCATTTTGGGTTGCCTACTGAAAAGGAAAGAACCAACCCTTTCAGTTTTTGTCGTTTTGATCTTTATCTTTTTTTTTTTTGTACTTTTTTGGTTCAGTTCTGTTTTTATTTACAAATTAAAATGTTGTAATTATTCAAATTGAAATGAAATGAATATTCAAAACCTATTAAACCAGATTTGGACAAATGGAGTTTGGTTCGGATTTCTTTGTTTGATTAGAAATATGATCCTATTTTGATTTTGGTTTAATTTTCTTTTTAAAAAATGGGAACCATTGCTGTTCAGTTATAAGTAAAACGACGCCGATTGATATCTTAGGAAAAATCTTTTTAAACGGAGGCAGGGCACCACCAGCAAATATATAGACACACAGCAAGAATGCAAGCAAGCAAAAGCGCTCACGCCACAGTGGAGCTTACCTTCCTCCCAAGCACAAGCAAAAAGCTCTAACGAAAGACCTAATCTTCTCATCGCTTCTTCCTCCACAAAACCCTAATAACTGTCGTACAAAAGAACATGGGTCGCCGCAAAAGCATCAACAAAACTCAAACCTCGACCTACTCTTCGAACAAATTCGAAGGAGCTAACATTCGCTTCCAAGACGCCGACGACAAGGAAGTCGCCAGCAACAGCTCCAATCTCGATGATTCAATTGTCGCCGTTGACAAAGCTAGTGAAGATGTTTCCATGGGAGAGCCCGACGTTTCGTTTTTCGGTTGCGACGGCGAAGATGATAAAACCAGTGCTGATTATTACTTCGATTCTTACTCTCACTTTGGTATATTTTCTGCTTCTCATCCTCTTTTCCAAGATTCAATTTTGAAGTTTTTTTTACTGATTTTTCTTGTTGATTAGAAAACAATGAGAATGTGAGGATTTCTTAGTGTTGGCTTTAACATTTTTGTGAAGAAGGTTCGAATGTGAGAAGAAAGTTTCTATCTTTGTAAAAGTTAGAGCTTGTTGGGTTCAATAGTTTATTTATATCTAAGTAATTTGTGGTTCACTGGTTGCATGTTTATGGGGCTAGCATGTCGGTATTAGGTAGCGCATTGGGTTCACTGATGTTTCAAGTCATACATTCTTTTATTTATCTCCAGTGAGCACTTTCCTCTAAATCTTTTTCCCCCTTTTGTGTATGTGCAGGTATTCATGAAGTAAGTGTGCAACAACTTGGACATTTGAATCTTGTTTCGTTTTTGTCGACTTATTTATGGAATAGTTCTGCTTCAGTCACCATTATTTTGTGATCTATTGGGTGCCGAATATCTGTGATTGGAGGGTTGGTTGTAATTTTTCTGTTTGTTTAAGCTCATACATGAATTAATGCATCACAGTTACTATCCAAAAACTGTCTTTTTTTTTTTAACTTAATCTTTTACTTAAATTTCTGGAAATGATTTCTGTGTTTGTGTCCTTGGTTTCAGTAGAAGAACTTGGTACGGTTGCATAACTTTTTCATTTCATTTTTTTTTTTTGTAAAACTGTATTAACCTACCGTTCCTTGTATTTCAGGAAATGCTTAAAGATGTAGTGCGAACCAAGACATATCAAAATGTTATTTATCGGAATAAGTTTCTATTCCAGAACAAAGTAGTTCTTGACGTGGGAGCTGGGACTGGAATTTTGTCCCTGTTTTGTGCAAAAGCAGGGGCGGCACATGTTTATGCTGTATGACTTCCAGTTTACATCTTCCTTCTGTTTCTGTTTTATGTGTTGTTAATAATCTGTCTGACCAAATTCTTACACTCCTGGCGTCTATCTCTTATATTTCAAATGCTGTTCATATTTTTCCCTTTCCTAGGTTGAATGCTCCCATATGGCTGACATGGCTAAACAAATTGTTGAAACAAATGGCTTGTCTGATGGTGAAGTTTTTAAAATTGTTGTGTCTTCTTGTATTGCTTCCTCTCCTTTTTAGCGCATTGTTTACCAAAGAATTATTTGATTGTTACAGTTGTCACGGTCTTGAAAGGAAAGATTGAAGAAATTGAGCTTCCTGTTGCAAAAGTAGATATTATAATATCTGAGTGGATGGGTTACTTTTTATTGTTTGAGAATATGTTGAACACAGTGTTATATGCCCGTGATAAATGGCTTGTAAGTTGCTGCTATACTTGATACCATAAATATTTATACTCAAAATATTTTCATGGTTGGAAATATGTTTTTGCACTTTTATCATGTAATAGGAAGTTCCTTGATGAATCATTTATGTGTATGCTATATTAACTGATATTCAATAAGTTCCTTGATGAATCATTTATGTGTATGCTATATTAACTGATATTCAATCTAGTATGGCTGTTATGGAGCTGTATGTGTTAGGTATGGCTTATGTTTAGTTGTGAAGACTGGCTGCCTATATGGGATTTTTCTTGTGATACTATATCCAGTATACCACTGTGCGACCAATCTAAATTCTAGTATGGCAGCAGTAGTGGTGCCTGGTCTTATGTTATTGTCAATGTCTTCTTGACCTTTTCCCATACTCCAGTTGCCATCATCTCAAGCTCTTTTTGGTTGGGGGCAGCTAGCTACTTTGTTAGTTAAATTCTCCGTTGCATGCTATGATTTGCAGAAAGTAGCTTAGATTCCAGCTATAACTGTTAATTGATTGAGATTTTAACTCCATCATCATGTCGAGCTCTCTTGACTTCCTTATTATTTCGTGTGGTGAATGGGCTGGGCCTTTTAAATTTATTTTTACTCTTGCTCATGAAAGCAAAATATTTGTTGGGTTCTTATATGCTACATTCTTTACAATCAAAGTTCTTATTCCTTCACCCGTGTCAGGTTGATGATGGAGTTGTGCTACCAGATGAAGCTTCTCTTTACTTGACAGCAATTGAGGATGCCGAGTACAAAGACGACAAGATCGAATGTGAGTATGACAGACTGCTAAATTGATGTAAATCTAGGTATTCATGTTCATATGTATTTGTATAACTTTCAACGAGTTTTTCTATTGTGTTTCATTGGAATTCAACTTTTTGTATTCTTATATATACCCCATCTTTTCTACATGGCATCATCTTGCTACAGTTTGGAATAATGTTTATGGCTTTGACATGAGTTGTATAAAAAAGCAAGCTATGATGGAACCTCTTGTTGACACGGTTGACCAGAAACAAATTGTAACAAATTGCCACCTTCTCAAGGTGAGAAAATACATAAGCATATTCCTGTATGTATGTATATATCATTGGGTATCTATATGTAAACACTTACTGGAAATTATTTTACAAAATAATGTGTTTGGAGTACAACTGAATTATTTATTTTGGTTTTCTGGTTTCAGACAATGGATATTTCTAAGATGGTTCCTGGGGATGCTTCTTTCACTGCACCTTTCAAGCTTATTGCAGAGCGTGATGATTACATCCATGCTTTCGTTGCATATTTTGATGTTTCGTTTACCAAATGCCACAAATTGATGGGTTTCTCTACAGGTTTGTATCTACATCAAAATTCTCTATCCTTTGTCCTTTCCATTTTATCTATGAATAGAAATCAGCAAGCCAGCCTGGAAGAACTTTGCCTTGGCTAATGGCAAATACAAAATGCAGGACCAAGATCGCGAGCTACCCATTGGAAGCAAACAGTCTTATATCTAGAGGATGTGTTAACCATCTGTGAAGGGGAGGCAATAATTGGGAGCATGACTGTTGCACCAAACAAGAAGAATCCCCGAGACGTTGATATAATGGTTAAATATTCATTGAGCGGACGACGTTGTGTGGTTTCGAGAGTTCAATTCTATAAGATGCGCTGATTTTGTTGCACAGTATTTCATCACCACTACTAGCTGTAGGAGGAGACCTTGTTTGCATGTTCCTTAAACGTTTCACCAACATTTTTTTAATTCCTTTTCTACTTTCTTTTTTCTCGAAAGGTTTTCCCGGAGAAAGAAAAACACATAAGATGCATGTACTTCATTAACTCAATCCAACTGTTTTCTTCTCATTTGTGCTTCATATTGAGTCTTGTGTTTTCTTATCATAGAGGATACGATAGACTTTTCTTCTCAAGATTTAGCCTTACAAAAAAGGTTGAACAAAAACATATATCCACAAGTTTAATCAGAATTTCTTGAATTAAAAAAAAAGTTTAATAACATTTCTTATGATCCCACATCATATTCTATATTATAAAGTAAAGTAAACAAATTGTAAAGTATATTTTATAATAAAAAAATTTGTGGTATCATACAATTATGACGAGCGAACACTTTTAATACTTGTCAGTTCATCATTATAATATTAGTACAATTGTTGGGCTCTTTTTTTTTATATAGGAAAAATGTCTATTTAAATTTCATTTTGAGTTTTTACTTTTAAAAAATCCATTTATAATTGAAATTTACGTTAAACTCTTTTATTGGAAAAACCTATTTCTTATAATAATTTAATTTAAAATATTATCTTGGGAATTATTTTAATTATTACTTTTTAATCTAGTTTTCATTTCCATAATATTAAAATAAAAATATCTTAATTTTTATTTAAATTATTATTTTAAATAATCTTGATGTATTTTAAATTATATATATATTTTTATAATTTTTTCATTAATAAATATGTATAACTAATCCGTGGTAAGTAAAAGTAATTATTAAATATAATAATAAACCCGCATGGGACTAATACATATGTAAAGTTAAGATTGGTCAACATCAAGATTTAATTTTAACCTCACAAAAGTTTATAGAACTGACGGCTACGATAAGTTTAGTCGTTTAGTGACCAAAGTACCTATCTTCAATCTGATACATTCTCCCCACCCCCCAAATAGTCAACAGATTTGAGGCGGGGGTGTCGGAGAGTACCCTAAAAATGGCGGCTATAGTGATGGTTTTTGACTTTGATCGGACGTTAATAGACGGGGACAGCGACAGTTGGGTGGTGACGGAGATGGGCCTCTCCGACCTCTTCCATCAACTCCGATCTACCTTGCCTTGGAATTCCCTCATGGTTTGTTTTGCGTTTGATCTAAAACTTCCTTTTTCCAGTTTCCATTCCGTTTGCTTTTCTCATAGTTACAGTAAACACTTCATTTTAATCGTCGTTCACAGTTTTCGAGGTAAAACTAAAAGTATTGATCACTAGGAATAAATTGGAGTGATAGGCTCTCTAAAATCCATGCTAATAAGTTATTACTCTACTGTGAAATTTAGCTGATTGCTTTATATCAAATGTGTTATTTGTGTTTTTAAACACTAAGATATCACAATTTACTGTTAACTGTGATAAAGGTTTGTACTTTTTCTAAGTATTGCTGAAAAAGTGTATTAGATGCTTTTCTCGTTTCTTGAACTTAATATTTGTTTTTTAAATTTAATTGTAGGATAGGATGATGAAGGAGCTTCATTTCCGAGGGGAAACTGCTGACGATATTGCAGAATGCTTGAAAAAACTCCGGTACATCCAAGAATTGCTGCCGCCATTAAAGCCGCCCATGCTTTTGGGTAGTTATTTTTGGACATCCTTTTTCATGGTTTGTTCTTTGTCCAGCTCTAAGGTTAATGTTCGTTATATGGGCAATTTCAGATGCGACTTGAGGATACTTAGTGATGCAAATCAATTTTTCATTGAGAAAATTTTGGAGCATCATGATCTGTTGGGTTGCTTCTCAAAGATCTATACAAATCCAACCTTCGTAGATGAAGAAGGAAGGCTTAGGATCTTCCCTTATCATGACTCTACCTTATCTCCACATGGGTGCAGCCTATGTCCTTCAAATTTGTGCAAGGTAAATAAGTTCACTGATTGAGCATATTTATCGAAAATTCGTTAATGTTTTACTTTATGTTGATTGAAAATTTGGTTGATTATCTGGAATATTAGTAGCTTGAGGATTGTTGGTTCTGCATTTGCATTTTGTAGGCATGTAGTGGACTTGTTTATTTTGATTGCTGGATATATTGCCTGTGGAGTCCTCGTTTCTGGTAATGTTCTTGATACTCCTAGTTTCAGGAAAGAATTAAAGGGGAATATATGGAATTGCTAAGATACATGCTCATTCTTCCTTGTTTATAATGCATCTGAATTTGTTGATGCAAAGTGTTTCTGGGTAGTGGCCATGAAGTTTATGCACTGTCAATAGTCTCCTACTCCCTGAAGTAAGCAAGATGCCAATGTGTATGCCTTGGAATTTGCCTGCAAAATATTGGATTGATTTATTCATGTCTAAGTTTGATTTTGTTGATTCGAGATCTGGTTGCTTAGGTAACATATTTTGTGGTTAACTTTTGCCAAGTCATCATCAATCTTCAACGTACATTCCCCCAGAATCGTTTTAGTTTTGCATGCTGTAATCCATATTCCACTAGTAAAAGGGAAAGAGTAAGCCTAAAATATTTAAAGTTAAGTTTTCAGCAGAATGCTACCTAATAGCTCAAAAGGCATTGTAGTTTAGTTTCTCAGTTACTGCTTCCTATATACTACGTTACAGGATCTAAGAGTTTGGGAATTAAATAGTCACTGTGTGGTTTCAATTGTAGGGTCAAGTACTTAACAATATCCAAGCTTCTGCTCCTGAAAGCGAAAGGCAGAATTTTATCTACCTGGGAGATGGGTCAGGTGATTACTGCCCAACTTTGAAGCTTGGAGACAAGGATTATGTGATGCCGAGGAAGAACTACCCTTTATGGAACTGTATTTTTAGTGACCGAGCTTTTGTCAAAGCTGAAGTTCGTGAATGGAGCAACGGTGAAGAGCTTGAAGGAATCTTGCTCCACCTCATTAACAGAATATCCTCAGAACGAAGCATCTTGTAACATTTTTCTCAATTGAACTCATCTGATTGCAAGCTCCATATTTCAGTGTCTTCGCCCAAAGCCTTAAACCATGGAGGTGCTTTTATTGCTTCTATACTTACAATTAAACCATATGAATGCAGAATTCTTGTTTCATCCCTTGGGCTCAAAATTCTCTGGCGTTTACATTCATCACAACTTATTCTTGTCTCATTTCATATAGGATCAATGTTTGGAAATCACCTTCCAGGCTTAAGGTATATTGGTGGATAACTGAGAACCTTAGTTTGCATAAAATTATTAGATCAGGCAGACATATTCTATAAGAATCTGTTCTGATTCAGTCGTTTATCATTATTCCTGAATTCTAATAATGTTGTTTAGATGACATGTTAAAGATTATAAAGAATCAATTTGGGAAATATCATGGACTATGTATACATAGTTTTCTTAGAATTCATCCTTCCCTCTTCATCTCTATAGAAACTTGCAATCCTACTTCTGTATTTATTATTATTACAAATAAGAAGAGAAAGAGGCATTTTAGTTTTTTATCATTTTCAAGAAAATATCGTAATTTGAGAATACAAAGTATAGGTCGCAGCCGTCGGGTCTTTAAAAACGACTGCATGAATTATTTCAGCTGCTTTCATTGATATTAAAAGAAACAGAGAAGGTACCAGGAGAATGGGCGCATTTTATTCCACAGTCACTCACCAATGGCCAGTGGCCACTAAACAAGTTGGAACCAATGAAAAAAGAAAAAACCAACAGCCAAGATTGACTATAAAAGAGCCAGTATAATTCCGGAATTAAATATCAGCAGGTCCACAAAACTCGTCAGTCAATTACCTTCCCTTCCCTTCGCACAACTGGAATCTAATTTATACTGTACCAAACCAAACCAAACCGAAGGAGCCATTACATGTGCTCCTCTGAATCTGAGGCTCTGAAATGTCGGTTGTCTCACAACATATAAAACCCAACCCAGTACTGGACCCCATCAGATAGTTTTTCCCTTTTCTTCTCTCTTTTTCTTTCCCACCCATGCTGTTCTTTTAATAACTAACCATCTTCTTTTACGAAAAATATCACTCTTTTTTCACTCTATCTGCTTAAAATGGCAAACAAGTGAGGAGAAAGAGATATGGGTTTGTTCTTTGATGGGATCATAGAGTCCATGCCTTTGTTTGCAAAGGAATTGGTCGCTGGAGGTGTTGCCGGTGGCCTTGCAAAGACCGCTGTTGCTCCACTTGAGCGTGTCAAGATTTTGTTTCAGGTATTTCTTTTTCGATGCTTCACAGTTTTCGATGCTTCACAGTTTGTGCTCGATTTATTGCTTCTTGATTTACTTTGTGTAACTATTTGCTCTTAGCCGCGATTGTACTTGTTGGACTCTTTGGTTCTTCTTTGCTGTTTTTCTATTTGGTTTTTTGTTTTCTTTCTTATATGAATTGGCATCCATAATTGATTTTCGAGCTTACAATAACTTGTTGGTTTTTCAATGCAATGAAGTTTTGTTGCTAAAAACTATGTTGGCTTTGAGATTATTTAATTTTGATATTTTGATAGCCTTCTTCATTCTAGGAATAACAAAGTGATATGTAATTTATTAAAGTAAGAATGTAGATTTCAGTATTGTGCCGCCAACTTCCAGGGGCCTGCAACATTTGGATATTCACCGTGCATTTGCAGATAAACTTATAATTCGTTGTTCTGTTCCAGACTAGAAAAGCAGAATTTCGCAGCATAGGCTTCTATGGATCCTTCGAAAAGATTGCTAAAACAGAAGGCATCAAGGGTTTCTACAGGTGGATATCCAATTCATTAGCTTTTTTACTTGAAGGATTTCCCCGAAATATATCTTTAATTGCTTACTAAGTTTATGAGATGACATTAGAGGAAACGGTGCTAGTGTCGCTCGAATTGTTCCCTATGCAGCACTTCACTATATGGCTTACGAACAATACCGTAGATGGATCATCAAGCGATTTCCTGACATTGGAAGAGGCCCTGCACTTGATTTTGCTGCTGGATCATTTGCTGGAGGAACTGCTGTGCTTTTTACTTATCCTCTCGATTTGGTTCGGACTAAATTAGCTTATCAGGTAAATAGAGAAATAATCTAGAGGCTCCGAGGAGGTGCGGGGGCAGTCAGTGTCGACACTCACTCAGCTTGGCTCCTTCTTTCTGGGATTTTCTGTTTGTCTGACCAAGTTGCATTTGCTAGAGCAGGTTGTTGGTCCACCAGAGATTAATGTCGTGGGAGTCGTTAACAGAGAACAAGTTTACAGAGGAATTCTTGATTGTTTTCCAAGACTTACAGAGTGTCAGGGCTCAGAGGTCTCTATCGGGGTGTCGGTATGGATTTCAAAACTAATCATGCTGCGGTTAACTTGTGTGTTGGTGGTTACATTATCATGGGGTTTTCTTATTCATATGTGAGGATGATTTTCAGCTCCATCGCTTTACGGAATCTTCCCGTATGCTGGTTTGAAGTTTTACTTCTATGAAGAGATGAAGCGTCACGTCCCTCATGAGCAGAAGAAAAACATAATGGTGAATCTAGTATGTGGATCTGTAGCTGGTCTGTTGGGCCAAACTTTAACATATCCTCTTGATGTCGTGAGGAGGCAAATGCAGGTATTTTACTTGGACTCAAATCCATCAAAGGAAAAGTGATCAAACCAGGAATTTTAATGTAATGAATGAGAATTGTGTTGTTAGGTCCAAAGGGTATTGGCATCTAATAGTCCTGAGTTGAAAGGAACAATGGAAACACTTATTATGATTGCCAAAAGTCAAGGCTGGAAGCAATTGTTTTCAGGGCTGAGCATCAACTACCTGAAGGTACGAAAAGAATGTCATGCATTTTTATCTATCATTTCTTGTTAAACTAATCTCTGTATGTTTTCTCCAGGTTGTACCATCTGTGGCAATTGGTTTTACAGTTTACGACGTCATGAAATCAAGCCTGAGAGTTCCATCCCATGATGAAGCTGTGATAGAAGTGGTAACAAATAAAAGAAATACCCGAACATCATCTCTTCGGTCATAATAATAAGTAATATCTGTCTCATTGATTGTTCGAGTGGCCATGAAGGAGCTTCACTTCACCTTTAAAGCTCTTTTGTTATAATATGGATATCAAGTCAGGCCATCTAAGTTGTACATTCCATTCTTTTAAGCTGTATGTTAGCCTTAGAGCAGCTTACAGATAAGTTTTCATGCCAAGAGACTTGAATTTTATTCATATATTTGAAATCGATTCGGAATGGATGCGGTTCAACTTATCTTTTAGGTTCCCAGTGTTGGGTTTTGGAGCTTTGTATTTTAGCTTGTTGCATGTACTTGCATGAGAACCTGTCCAAGAGGCTCTGGTTGGCTTCATAGATGTTTGATGTAATATTTTTCTGATATTATATACGTTAGTCAAAGTGAAATTGCTATTAGTTTAATCTCATTCAATAACATATTTGTTAGTTTTATCCTTCTGTGTTGCCTTTTTTGACTGCTAAAATAACCATGTTGGTTTATTGAAGATGTTTGTTATTTGGATTTATTTGATCCTATTTGATATTTGTATTCACACACACACACATATATTTAAACTTAAAAATGACCATTTCAGGGTAGATGCGTATTTATAGTTGATGCTGATCTGTTCATGCATACTTATTGAAACCGAACGCATACCTTTGATTTCTGGATTAATTGTTGAAATCATACTTTCAAAGAAAATTAATGCAAATATGGTCCTTTTTGGAAAAAAGAAAAAGAAAAACCAGTCATGGTTTCCATGGCAAGCCGTTTTTCATTGGTTGAAATAAAGCCAATAATAGCATCCTGGATGATAGAGGTGGCATTTGATGAAAAAAATCGAATGAAGGAATTTCGAGTTAATCTTGTTGATGAGTGATAATTTATCTTATTAATTAAATTTAAATTTTTTTGAATCGGATCAACTGAAATGAAAATTGAGTCGAATAATTTAGTGTGATGAACTATTTGCTAATTTACTTATTTAAGATCTCAAATTTATCATTTTAATTTTTTAAAATAATATATATAAATATAAAAATTTATTTCTTTGATTATTTTTTATATTTGTTTACAAAATTTGAAAGTTTTTATATAAATATTTTAAAAATTGTTTTGAATTTTTAGTTTTAAAGGAATCAATTTATCCATTTTCAAATTAACAGGAAATCAATAAATGTTTATTTCAATTTATTATTTGATTTATTTCAAATTATAAAATTAAAATTGAATTGAACTCAAAAATTAAATTACTTATTAAATTGATTTTAAAATCAAGAAAAACGATAAAATTAACTCAAAATATCAAGTTTGTTTAAAATTTTTCAAGTTGGTGTTTTTCATATTGATTTGTGCTCACTCTACTGCATAATGTGCTTTGCTTAGTGTCAAAGAATGATTTGCTGTGAAGAAATTCCACCTCTCTTTTTTTCAGGCATACTAAAGTGCAACCCACTTTCTTCCTCCTTTTTCCCTTTAAAAAGCTACTTATCATTTGCTGCCCTACTGTCTCTTTTATACTACTGTTACAATTTATACAAATGAATTATTAAAATGTAAAAATTACATGAAGATGGCATTTTCCTTCACGTAAATGATAACCCAATGCTTCAAAATCAGTGACATTAAATTATTTGAAGAAACAAAGATATGAAAGTGGTTTGCACATTAGACATTCAACAATGGCCTGCAGTTCTTGATTTTAGAATTTAGATTATATATGATGTATGATGTAATCTCACCCTTCTTTATTTTCTTTACATTATTATTGTCAAATATTGGAAGTAAGTGATAAAAGAAGCAAAGTGTTATTAATTAGCTAGTGCTTCATGTCCTTCAATTGAAAGCAACATTTGTGGTGCCTATTTCTCTCCAATTATTGCCTTTTTTTTTCCCCACTTTCTAATTACTAATTCATTTTCTTCCTTCTTCTTTTTCTTCAAACTATCACAATTTTTTTTTAAAAAAAGAAAAATAAATTACATCAATTACATAAAATAACTATTAGCTTTATCAACTTGAAGTAAATCTAAAATTTCCTTAGAAGCCTCATCAATGACTTGTAAGTTAGATCTCCAGCTCAAACTCGTTTTAGCAAGCCGATCAACTACCAAATTCATATTCTTTGGAATGTGTTTAATCTTCCATTCCCCTTCCGATTACATGATACGCTGAGTTCTTGAAGTACAGTAATCCCTGAATCTTCCAAATCCATAGCAGACAAATTCTAAGCGACTTCTAAATTATCAATCATAATGGTGATCCTTCTATAACCTTTATTAAGAAGAATAAGGATTCCATCCAAGATATCTCAAAATTCAGCTTCAAACGGAGAACATACACCTAAGAATCGGGTGAACAAATCATTAAACCTCATTTTTGGTAATTAAAAAAGTTTCTATCTTAGTAATTTATATATATGTTTATGATGAGTACAAAGCCGTTACATGGTTTAGTCCAAAATGGGAAAACAAAGGCGGATTTGGAGATTCCATTTGCAAGTTGATTATGATTTTGAAGCAATCAAATCCATGAAATATTGACATATACCTCTTCTTAGCAATTGGATGATTGGGAGCATCTTATCAACATCCAAAAACTTTTATACACTACGAGGAATGCAATCATTCTTTTATATGTACAAATACAAAATATATTTATTTATCATATTCGTAAATAAATAATCAAATTATGTTAAGATAAAAATTGATTTGAGAAAGTTGCAATTTCATTCAATTTATGGATAAATTTAATTAAAAGTACATTGAAAGTTAAGACAAAGATTATAAAAGATATATTATTGATAGTGGCAAGCGCAATACATGTTTAATTATCAAAATTAAAATTAACTAAATATAAAATATAACAAACAAACCCAAATTGGAATACAAAATAATCTAAAGGAGAATATACATATAATATTTCGAATACGAACGTTTAAAATCTCGACTTTTAGCAACACAATAAAAAAAATTCTAAAATTTAGTGTAATAATAAATAAAAGAAGAAAAGATGATGTTATGAGAGAGATTGGTTTGATTATGATAAGTTGATTTGGTTGTTTTCACTAAGAAACACCATCAGCACCTTAAATAAAAAACTGGTGCATGGTATAATAAAGGAGAAATGCAAGTAGGGTAAGATATCTATAAATTAGGTATATTTGGATTGTGATTAAAGACAGATCCACCCTGAAATTTGACATCCAACGTATAATTAATTAAACAAACCCTTTTCTAGCAAAAACTACTACTGTTTTTCTTTTTTAAAGTCAGCAAAAGGAGTCTGATATTTCCCAATTTTTCGGTTTGGGGGGAAGATACTGTCGTTTCACTTCCAAATATTCAGCCTCAGCGCCACTTGGCTATCCAATACAATATAATAAATTGGAGAAAGTTTTTACCCTATCATACAACTGGATTAACTCATTCAACACCCCTTCCCTAATAATATCATTACTCATAAATATTAAATTTTATTAAACAAAACTTAAATATCTCACCCTTGAAATATTTTAATTCCATCTTCAAATTATAGATTTTATATCAATACGGACATTCATTACTAAATCCGTCCATTAAATGAGACCTTTGATATTACGTGACATTATTTAAAATTAAAATTCAAAGAAATGAATATTGTAAAAGTGAATTTAAAATCTTGATTTTTTTTTAAAGAATTCATAGAAACTATTGCTCACTCTCTTTTCTTTTTTTTTTTAATTTTAATTTTAAAAATAATGAGACAACATCTTACTTTTTTTAAACTATTCATTTTAAATGATGTTATATAAAATTTTATGTATTCGTTAAAACAGATTTAATAATGAAAAGACTCAACCTATGCGTAGAAAAATGGAAAAGACATATTGAGTTGTGGGGATCTCAAACAGTTTGATATTTATTTTTTAATTATTACTAATTTATTTATTGATTTGTCTGCCATCAATTTCTTTGAACCATAGTGTATTTTAAAGTAAGAAGAAGAATTAGTTTAGAGTTTCTTTATATTTAATAAATGGAATAGTTAATTTATTAGCCGCACAGAAAGCACGTCAGTTAAGTCCCCAAGTAAACGGCAAATGGGAAAGGTTTGAATTTTGCTAATCAATTAGTTCTACTATTTGAAAAAAGAATGTGAATTTATATTATTTTTCAATAAATAACGAATTTTAAAAATTATATATTAAAAGATTTGAGATAAATTTTAAGATTATATATGAAATTTAATTTAATTTATAATTTCACATATGAATTTTTTATTTGATCTAATTCTAATAAATTATTAGCACAATTATTGATATAGCATCATTTTATGTTTATATATAGCATACATAAATTATTAACATTCCTAAGTCATTTGGTGAAAATAATTATTGAAAATTTCATTAAACATTTTCAAAGCATTTCAAAGACTTTTCTCTTGATCTCTATGATTTTAAATGTGTTTAATTTATCTAATATTTTTGAGTCAATCCAAAATGTTATTAAGTACCGTTTTAAATTCATTTATACAAGTCTAGGAAGTTGTATCAATTATTGGAGAAAGTTCTACCGATAGAAACAAGTTAGAAAGAACCTCAAGCATTCCTCCATACTTCTACCGATACTTAAGGGGACTTCTACCGCTATAAGTCCACTTCTACCCATACATCTTGTGAGTTGTATCAATACAAGTCTTCCTGCAATGCTTCCAACAGCTATAAACAATCACAAATTTTTCCCTTGTTTAATATACATATAAGGAGCACTTAAAGATACAAGAGATGAACATCCAATCATAGAGATCAAGAGAAAAGTCTTCAATTCTTTATTTGCTTCATTTTCTCTTCTACATAAATTCATCAAGAGCTTATTGTAATACCTTTTCATCTTTGTATTTACAACTTCAATTTGCAAACACACACCAACTAGAGGTTCATTGTTAGTTTGCTAATCTTCTCTTTGTTGTGAAGTGCATATTTAAGGTTTTTGTGGTATAAAATCTTAAGTAGATTGCAAAAGGTTTTCAACTCAACCACAAAAGCTAGAGGGTTTTAATTAAGTCATAAAAATTAGGGGAATGATCAATCTCAACCCTGTGAAAAAGATTGAGATTGTAAATGTTTTACATTTTCCTTGAAAGATAATAATCTAAATATAGTGAATTGAGAAATCCTTGGTTGAGGTATACCAATGTAGTAGAGGTAGTCAGTTGGGGCCAAACCATTATAAATCGAATTGTCCAAGCTTTTCTTCCATTTCCTTTTTTTATTTATAGAAGTTTGTAGAAAATTTTAAAATACCAATTCACTCCTCTCTTGATATTTCCGTGCCTAACAATATTTTTCTTTAAATGAGTATGGTTGGACCAAACTTAAAATTTTATCTATACATTAAATTACAATCAAAGTTTCATGTGTATAATTGCACTAAATTTAAAGTTCATATATAAAATTGTAGTTCATGTATAATTTTGAGATTTGTCTCAAAAGATTTTTGTTAAATGAAATCATTTTATGAGAAATAAAAATTATATCTGGCAATTCATTTTTATTTCAAAGTTTTGGTTTTTTTTTTTGTGAAAAATATAAAGTCGGTAATGACAATATATATCGCAAAGAAAAGAAAAAGAGAATAAAGAACACACAGATTTTACGTGGAAACCATTTCGGGAAAAAAACCACGGGCAGAGGAGAAGAAAATTCACTATGTCTAATTCAAATCATTACAAGAGGAATAGACTATGTCCATTTATAGGCTTATAAAACCCAATTCTAATCAAAGTAAAAATATATTATGCTAATAAATGCTAAATATATTATACTCATAAATACTAAATCTTCTAGAAAGAAGATATATTTTGTTTAACTTGACTTGCAAGCAATATCTTAGAATTTGGGTCACACAACTCTAACAATCTCCACCTTGACACGAATTCTCAACAAACAAGTTATTCATCGTGAACTCTCAACGAACAAGTTCTCCACCTCTTCCATAAAACCCCTTAAGGGTTTAACTTCAACAATGAACACCAACCAAGTCTAAGCAATGCTCAAACTTGGTTATAGGAAGTGACTTAGTCATCATATCTGCAGGATTTTCATAAGTACTAATTTTGCTCACAACAATATCACCATGAGCAATAATATCACGAACAAAATGATATCGAACATCAATGTGTTTTGTTCTCTCATGAAACATTTGATTTTTGTAAGGAAGATGGCACTTTGACTGTCACAAAATACTGTGCTGATTTGAAGGTCTTCATTGAGCTCACTAAAGAGTCCCTTCAACCAAATAGCTTCTTTACAAGCTTCATGAATCGCCATATACTCAACTTGGTTGGTAGACAAAGCGATGTAGTTTGCAAAGTAGCTTTTCAATGATTGTACAACCTCCTATTGTAAAGACATAACCAAGTGAGAGATCTTCTTCTATCAAGGTCTCCAAGAAAATCAGCATCAACATACCCAATGACTCCATCTCTAGTTATTCCAAAGCGTAAGCAAACATCGTAGTACCTCGTAAGTATCTTAAAATCCATGAATCGCTTTCCAATGTTCTTTACCGAGATTCGCCATGTATCCGCTTAAGCGACCGATCGCATATGATAAATCGACGTCAACAAACCATACCATACATGAGAGACCCCATTTGCACTCAGTATGGAACATGTGACATGTACTCAATCTCATCATCGATTGTGGAGACAAAGCCGATGAAAGTCTGAAATGAAATGTTGTTTTTCTATCTCGAGAATCTCCATACCAAGTATCTTCTTTCTTTGGTCCCAAATCTTTCATCTCAAATTCTTCACTTAGTTGGGCTTTGACCTTTCTTATCTCTACTTTATCTTTTGTCGCTATCAACATGTCATCAACATAAAGAAGTAGATACACAAAAGAACCATCACTGCTTTTCTTAAAGTAAACACACTATCAAAGCTACTTCTTTTAAAATTATGAGAAGTCATAAAGGAATTAAACCTCTTGTACCCTTTGTCTTGGTGGTTGTTTCAAACCAGTAAAGAGACTTTTTCACAAGCAAACATAGTCCTCTTTTTTCGAGATCAAAACCCTCCGTTGTTGCATGTAAATATCTTCCTCAAGCTCTCCATACAAAATGCGCTTTTACATCTAACTCGCTCAAGCTCCAAATCTTGCATGGCCACAATACCAAGCAAAGCTCGAATCGAACTATGCTTCACAACTGGGAGAACACATGTAAAGTCTACTCCACGGAATTTGATGTAACCTTTTGCAACAAGCCTTGCTTTATATCCGGGTTCTTCAACTCTGAGTCCTTCTTTCTTTTTAAACACCCATTTACAATGAACAACCTTTTTACCTTTAGGAAGTTTCAAAAGATCCCATGTTTTGTTTTTGTGGAGTGATTCTATTTCCTCTTGCATAGCAAACATCCACCTTCTCGAGTCTTCACACTAACCGCCTCGAGAATAATTAGACGGCTCTTGGTTTGCATCTATATCTTCAACCACATTTAAAGCATAAGCGGCTAGGTCACCTCAAAGATACTTCTTTGGAGGTTTAATTTCTCTTCTAGTTCTGCTTTTTGGCGATAGAGTATTGTGGTGAAGAAGCAACTCTATTCTCAATTTTTGTATTGGCTTGAGGAGTTGACTCTGTATTAATCTGATGCTCCACCTGCTTTTTATTTTCTTTATTGGAAGAGTCTTTAAGAGATAAGTTAGGTAGCATAGCAGTTTCATCAAAAACAACATCTCTGCTAATCACAACTTTTCTATTTTTAGGACACCATAACTTATACCCTTTTACACCAGCTTTATAACCAAGAAAAACACATTTAATGGATCTTGGTTCCAATTTTCCATTATTAACATGAGCATACGCAGGACACCCAAAGATCTTTAAATCAGAATAATTAGCAGGATTACGGACCATACCTCTTGTGGAGTTTTTTCTCAATGGCAGCGGATGGAGATCGGTTGATTAAAAACATGCGTAGAGGTCGCCTGCCCAAAACGACTTTGGTAAGTTGGCATTTGACAACATACATCGAACCTTTTCCATGATCGCTCGTTTCATTCGCTCGCAACGCCGTTTTGTTGTGGAGTATGACGAACTGTCAAGTGTCTCACGATCCTTCCGACTTGCACGTTTATTAAACTCATCAGAACAAAACTCTAAGCCATTGTCTGTACGGAGGTATTTTATTTGTTTTTCCGTATGTTTTTCAATCATAGTTTTCCAAGACCTATATGTGGAAAACACATCACTTTTCTGCTTCAGGAAGAATGCCCAAACTTTCCTGGAAAAATCATCAATAAAAGTTAGCATATAATTAGCTCCACCTCTCGAAGGCACCCTTGATGGCCCCCACAGATCAGAATGAATATACTCCAACGTTCCTTTCGTGTTATGGATTCCTCTGGTGAATCGAACTCTCTTTTGCTTCCCAAAAACACAGTGCTCACAGAACTTCAGTTTGCAAATTCCTTGCCCATCAAGAAGTCCTCTTTTGCTCAATTCTGCCATGCCATTCTCACTCATATGCCCTAGGCGCATATGCCAAAGTTTAGTAATATCATCATCTGACAAAGAAGAGGAAGCGACAGCTGCATCACCAATAACAGTAGAACCCTACAAAACATACAACTTGGCAGTCTTTCTCTGCCCTTTCATCACAATGAGGGAACCTTTGGAAATCTTCAAAATCCTACTTTCAGCTGTGTATTTGTCCCCTTTTGAATCAAGAGTACTTAACGAAATTAAATTTCTCTTCAATTCTGAAACATGTCTTACGTCACTAAGTGTTTTGATAACTCCATCAAACATCTTAACTTTAATTGTTCCAACACCTGCGATTTTACACGAAACATTATTTCCCATCAAAACAACACCTTCAGAGACTGTTTCGTAATTTGTAGACCAATCCCGATTGGGACTCATGTGGAAGGTGCAGCATGAATCAAGTATACACTCATCGCTCACTTTAGAATTATTGACAGAAGCGACTAGAAGTTCACCATCGCTGTAGTCTTCTATAACATCAACTTCACCGAAATTTTCTGGTTGCTTTCCTTTTTGATTCGCAGCCTCCCTTTTAATCTTGTTCTGTAGCTTATAGCACTCAGATTTAATGTGCCCTTTCTTCTTGCAGAAGTTACAAGTTTTACCTCTTTTTGAAGACTTTGATCTACCCTTAATTTTACCGCGAGGATTCCGATCCTGTGTCCTTCCACGATCATCATCAGCATTCCGATCTTGTCTCTCACGAACAATAAGACCCTCTCCCTGGGAGTCGAGTTTAACCACAAGATGTTTCATCTTATCATACGAGGTCAAAGAATCATAAACCTCATCAACTGTGAGAGGTTCGCGGCTATATAAAATCGTGTCTTTAAAGGTTGAATAAGACGGGGGTAACGAACAAAGTAGAATCAACCCTAGATCTTCCTTATCATACTGAACCTCCATGGCCTCCAAGTTTGAGAGAATTTCTTTAAACACTATTAAGTGTTCGTGCCTGACGCACCTTCCTCCAAACGATGAGCATAAAGACGTTGCTTCATATGCAACTTGCTAGTTAAAGTTTTCGACATACATATTTGTTCTAGCCTCTTCCATAATCTTCATGACGATCTTCTCCTTCATCACATCCTCGTAAAATTTCATTAGACAAATGCGATGTAAGCGTGTTAGTGCCTTTCGATCCTTGCGCTTCTTATCTTCCTCCGTCAATGTCGAAGGCATCTTATCTACCCCTAGCAGGGCTTCCTCTAAATCCATCTATGCAAGAACTGTCTACATCTTTATCTGCCACAACGCGAATCTGGTGTTACGATCCAACAAAGAAAATTTCATACTTCAATGACGCCATTACCGTGATCGAGATGAAAACCGTAAGCTCGATACCAATTTGTGAAAAATATAAAGTCGGTAATGACAATATATATCGCAAAGAAAAGAAAAGAGAATAAAGAACACACAGATTTTACGTGGAAACCCTTTGAAAAAAAAAAACCACTAAGAGAGAGAAGAAAATTCACTATGTCTAATTCGAATCATTACAAGAGGAATAGACTATGTCTATTTATAGGCTTATAAAACCCAATTCTAATCAAAGTAAAAATATATTATGCTAATAAATGCTAAATATATTATACTCATAAATACTAAATCTTCAGAAAGAAGATATATTTTGTTTAACTTGACTTGCAAGCAATATCTTAGAATTTGGGTCACACAACTCTAACATTTTTATATTTAGGGTTAAATATAAAATTGGTACTTGAACTTTTCCACTTCTCCCAGATTGGTACCTCAATTTTGTTTCCATCGACTATATTGATACCCAAGTCTAATTGATGTGATTCTGAGATCAAGAACTAAGTCAAATTTTGATGGGCTGATGAATGATGTTAATGGGCCCAATCATCATGGTCCAACTATGCATGGAACGTCCAAAGCATTGCTCGATCCTTTGCAAATGCCAATTGGACCAATTACAAGGGCCCAAGCAAAATGATTCAAGGAGGCTCTTAATGGGTTGATGCGTGGACTCTGAGATAAAGACCATGACAGTCTTGTTCAAATTGGGTCTAGCCCAAATCCTATTCTAGTTCACTATACCAAGGTTCGAGTAATTTTGCAAGTTAAGTGAGTTGGGTTCAATATAACTTTGGTTCCTTATACTGCAAGTACTTTGGGTCAAGGTTTCCACCCATTTGTTCCTAAATCAAGACGATCCTTAAAACAATTGTGACTTTCTCCTTACTATCGAATACGAGTCTCATCAATTTATTTTCGAGGTTCTATTCGGGTTTGAGAAATCGCTTCACTAATGTCACTACTTTTTTGCTGATGTGGCAGCGCTAGCCACTCGTGTGCCGCCACGTGCATACCCTCTTTATCCCTCTTTTTATTTTTATTTTCTTTCTCCAACAAACGACGACCACCGTCCGACCTTCTTTCGTCTGCTTTTTTCTGTTAATACTATTAATTAGACTAATGTTGTGCTGAAACTGAAGCTTGCTTGGAGATATTAAGATTTGAGTTTTAACGGGAAATGAATGGTGTTGGTGAATAAGAAAAACAAGAACGAATCTAAATAAGAAGAAAAAAAAAAGAAAATTTGAAGGTATAAGGTTTTAGAAATAGGTTAAACGACACCAAATGTCGTCTCTTTCACATTTCTTCTTCTTCTTCTTCTAATTTGCTTCTTTGTTGTCTTCTTCTTCTTTTTTTCTTGATATACGACCAAAATGGAGATACAAATCAATATTCTATGGCGATTGCAAACAGGTACAAACCGGAATGAAAAAGGGGGGAGAAAGTGAAAATTTTCACATTGCATTATGTATCGCCAAAAGAAAAATAAAAGCTTCTTCTCTCTCTCTCTCTCTATTTCTCTCCATTTCATCTAAATATTGAACAGATACATATGTGTTGCGCGGAAGCGTGTAAAAGAGTAAAATTATTGTACTGAAAAATCACACTAAGTTTAATTTCCAAGAAAGAGAGGTGGATCACGAGCACAAGGATCACTTAAGTACCAGGTCTTTCCTAGCCAGAATATCCCTCTATCGTAATTTAATAGCACAATAAATCGTTACAATCACACTCACAAAATATGTAAAATAAACAATAAAGAACACCAGAATTTTAACGAGGTTTAGCAAATTTTGTCTACATCCTCAAGCACTACCAAATATATTTCACTCCAAAATACAAGTGAAAATTTACAAATAATGAGAGAGAACAATGCCTTAAGTAGAGAATGACAAATGTGGGATGAAGAAAATGAGAAGTGATTAGGCCTATTTATAGTTGAGGTTCAGTGATCAACTTGCAAAGTCCCTATACAATTAGGGACCAAAGTTGCAATTATTTCATGTCAAATTTCAACCCAACTTTCGGGGCCTTAAATGTTCTTATTTTCGGTATCAACTTTCTATCACTCATATCTTTGGCTTTTCAAAGTATGGGTGGTTGCCAATAATATGTTTGCTCCACTTCAAATTGGGAATTGGGTATTTTTCATTGTTTTTGTTGGTTGTGCAACTCATACTCTTTTCTCCCCATAATTTCCCTTGTGTCTCATAGTTGAACTGGATAAATTTTAATCATAGAAAATTTTGTTTTCATTTTTGGTCAGTCTCTTGAGTTACCCATAATTGCAATATTTTTGTTGTTTTCTGAGCTTTTTTTTATGTTATTCTTGTCGGACATAGTAAAGTATAGGAGAAAGCTTGATGCTTTCTGGTTCTAGACAGTGAACTATTGAAAGGAGAGTTTAGCTCTATCTGATTTTTCAATGACAATTCCCCTTTCTTCATATCCCACACCTCCAACACTATACACTCTTTCTGTTTGTATCTTTTTTTTTCCCTCTCTTTCACCATTTTGGTGCCTTCTATTCACCTAATCAAAGAAAGAAGGTCGGATAGCGGTCGTTGTTGGTAGGAGATCTCACTGGAGGAGGTCGGATGATGGCCAACTGTGTAGAAGCAAGGAGCTATAGTAGGAAAAAGAAAAAGAAGAAAAGAAAAGAGGGGAAATGAGAAAGAAAATAAAAAGAAAAAGAGGGCCAAAGTGGACATGACACGTGGTGGAGCACAAGTGGCCAGCATTGCCATGTAAGCAAAAAAGTAACGGCATTAGACTCGAGTACCAATATAGTAGACGAAAAAAATTTGGGTATCAATTTGAGACAAAAAAAAAGCTATAAGTATCAATCTGTGAGAAGTGAATAAGTTCAAGTAACAAATTTATATTTAACCCTTATATTTATTTAATTTATAAATAAAAAATCCTTTTATTTTCTTTCTTCTTTATTTTATAGCAGAAGTCAAATATTGTTTCATAATTCTAATTTTTCATGATAATGAAATAAATGAAAAATGTTTGATAATAAAGAATATTGGAATTGACATTGACATTTTTTATTTTTAGAATTAATTCACAAAAACATTAAGCATATAAATTATTTATTTTAATGCGAAAGAAACAAATCCACATATCTTTATTAATTCATTTAATTATCATTATTCTACCACTCTGTTGGCAACAAGGGTTTTATTTATCATTGGAATTCCTTATTAATTTATGGTGGTTCAAAGTTTGAAACACCTGATTTTCTAAGATATTTCTTATCCCTTTCTTTCTCAAGTCCACACCTCCAAACTATTGGAGGATCTTCGTCTTCCCCTTTCTTTCTCTTATTTCTTTTCATTATTATTTTATTTTTCTTCTATGTCTTCATGTTTTTGTTAGTTTATAGGAATGATTTGTTAGAGTCAGCAATTAGAGGAAATTATATGCATATGTATGTGTATCAATGTATATAAATTATTTAATTTGATATTGTTAAAAGGATTTTATTTAAATATCACTCTCGACTCAATTAAGATTAAATTTAGATCATAAAATGGGAGAAAAAACCTATGGTCATCGGAATTACAGCTTTAGACCTCAAAATACATAAAATCCTAAATTAATATATGATAAAATTATACTTCCTACATATTAAAATTTTAAGTTAATTTTTTGGAAGCTATAAATATACAAGTCAATACAATGACGAAATTACAAATTAATTCTTACAACCGTATATAACTTAATCTCGTCCCACATTTTTTTATTTACCCCTATCTATGTTTGTAAAAATTGTATATAAACTATTATTAAGCTAAGCCGGAAGTTCAATTTTGATTTATTTATTTTGTTATTATATTGAATGCGAATATCAACATATTCTGATTTAATTTTCAAAAACATATACCGCATGAGATAATATAAAAAAAAGGAAAAGAAAAGATGCGGAGCATGAGATAATATAAAAAAAAAAAACAGAAGAAGGGAAATCTATTAGGAGAAGTGTGGTATTGTATTTTTCATTTGTTTGGAACCCCAAGTAGGAAAAAAAATATCCAACAATAAACTATGTCCATCCAATCACCTTCTCTAGGCATGCCTCCATTTTCATAAACCCCACATCTACTCCATCATCATATATACCTCCCAACATATCTCTTATTTAATTCTTCTTCTTCTTCTCTCTCTCTCTCTCTCTCTTTCTATTTTTCTTTTTTTTTTCCTGTCTCTGATCTCTGTGTCTGTTTGAGGTTGTTTTTTTTTTTGGGTGTGCTTGGTTTGTTTGAGCTTTGTCTGGACAGAAATGGGCAGGAAATGCTCACATTGTGGAAACATAGGCCATAATACAAGGACCTGCACCACTTTTAGAGGGTCTAGTGCTGTGGGAGGATTTAGGCTTTTCGGTGTTCAACTTGGCATCTCTTCATCATCATCAGACAGTATGAAGAAGAGTATTAGCATGGATTGCTTATCGTCTTCAGCCTCTCCTTCATCTCCCTCTCCTTCATCTTCTTTGTCTTCTCCTAGAATCTCCATGGATGAACTTTCTGATAAAACTACTTCCAATATTGGTTATCTATCTGATGGTCTCATGGCCCCAACTCATGAAAGAAAGAAAGGTTTATTTCTTTTTATCAAACAAACTCATTAAAATATATAGAACCATACTATTCATATCAGGTTGTGTTTGGTAAGATTGTTTTTCCCTAGAAAAATAAATAACCAGAATTGTTTGGATTGGTTAGGAGTTCCATGGACAGGGGAGGAACATCGAGTGTTTTTAATAGGGTTGGAGAAGCTAGGGAAAGGAGACTGGAGAGGCATCTCTAAAAACTTCGTTACTACAAGAACTCCAACCCAAGTTGCAAGCCATGCTCAAAAGTATTTTCTTCGACAGTCAACTCTCAACAAAAAGAAGCGCCGTTCCAGCTTGTTTGACATGGTATATACGATATATATTTATATAATTATCATATCCCTAGTTATGGTCCTTCAGTTTACATCCGAATTAAAAATCTAACCAGAGACATCCTATGAACATGACAGGTTAGAAGCAGTAGCATGGTTGCACCTCATGTTAATACCTCTAACTCCCAGCATCATCATCATCTCATGTTCGATAAGTTGCAGTACGGATGCATTGATTCTCAGACAAAAACATCAAATGCAACAGCAGAATCCATGTCTTCAAATCTGGTGCCCGATTTGGACCTCAAACTTGCCGCCCCAAGACCAGGTTTAGAAGAAAACAATAAGTCATCCCCGACAACCCTCCTTATCAGATCTATAAGCGTTACTTGACACCTTCTGCTAAGAATAAAACTGAAATGAATAACCATGTAGTTCATGTTCAGACTGATTAAAATGAAGCCACCTAATACTAGTGATTAGTAGCATTATTTATGGAAATTTTCCAGATTAGTAAATATTTTCTCAAAATGATCAATTATTATTCCTTTAATATTATCCAATTTAGACAACCAGTTTTGTTGACGATACATTATGGTTTTTTTTCTTCTTCTTCTTTTGGATAATCAAGGTATTCTCAGACTTTTGTCTAGAGATGATGTTATAACAGGGCGGCAATATTGTTATTAGTAGAAGCTCGGCTTAATTCATTAATTTGTCCATTAATGCTGGCGATTATATATAATCAGTTATTCCTGTGGGCCTAAGCCTAATTTGCCCACGGTTTTTAGTATGGGAAATAGCATCATATTGATATATAAAAATTAAATCGAAAAAACCCAGAATTTCCTTTTTCAATGCATGGTAAATTGGCCAAATCAAACTACCTTTATGTTCAATCTATGATTTGCAATGGTGACACTTTATCGCTTCATTTTTTGGTGCTAGCTGTGTAAACAACGACAGTTGTGGAAAAGAACCAAACTGATTGATCATCATTGAAGATAAACCTCTCTTTTTTGAAAATTAATGGGATCCCAGCCTGTGGGATTTTATCAAAATTGAGCAAATTAAAACGAGGAAAACCCATGTTATTAAACTTTTAATTGAGAAATCTACATTTAATACCAGGCCTCTGCTTTGACAGGAAACATTTGTAACTTGTGTGGTTTTTTTCTGAACATCTGATCCAGATCCTTCTTCTAGTGTCTTTTACAAATTTATGAACAAATGTTAATAAATAGGCTGCACTTTTTCAAGAAAGGTGTATTTGTGGCACATAACATAACTGACATTGGTGGATAAATACATAAGAAAAGACGGCGTATATCTTGTCCCAGCAGCTAATCTGGAACCATTTGCTATATTGGCTTCATCATAGATTGAAATTTTTCACCTATAAAGAAAAAAACATTAATCTGGAATTACCAATAATTAATAAAAGATAAACCCAAAGAAACCCAACTTACAAATTGGGAAAGGAAAATGAAATTTTGACTGCTGACTTTTTCTTTTTTGAAAGTCATAATTTTAATCTCTTGAAAGTTCAATGAATATATTTACCTTTTTATAGTGTTTTTCTTAATTCAACCTACCAAGTATTTTTTTTAATATCTTGGAATTTTATATTCATGTACATTGAATTGGAGGTGGTACATACATGCATGCATTATCATCATGCTTGAAATGACTCCAACAAAAGCGGTACAATGTTTATATATATATATATATATATAATTACAAAGAAAGAGATTGTGTGAGTATAGGAAATTGGCACACCTTCGATTCAAGGCAATTTTGGACTCCACCCTTTTTTATGAAGATAAGGAAATGAAGCTTGTCCACCACATGCTTCCAATGAGGTACAATAACAGTGCCGGCATTGAATTTTGTTACCAAAATATTAGTAAATTCCAAATTGGGTATGGAATATATAAGTGTACGTGACATTCAATTTCAATTGGAATAATATAATGATTAGCATTACAGTGGAAGGGGACGTATCAAAACTGTTTGTATACTATATTCGGTTTGTAAAATTTTGGTTAATAATAAATGTCATGTTATTGTTAAAATAGGAATAATATAATTCCAAATCTCTGTTATTGTTACATATTTTATTACTAAAATGTGGTGTTGTAATTAGTAAAATAGTTATTTTCCACGCATATAGTTTCATAAATTAAAATTTTATATATTAAATTTAAGTTATATAATTTGTTTAGTATGTTTTTAAAATTAAACAGAAAATATAATTAGAATATTGTTTGATAAATTTAATTTTAAAATTAAAATATTTAAAGATAATGTTAAACAATAAAATAAAAAGAATTGAAAAATTTAACAACCTATTTATCATTCTCCACGCTTTTTATTGAAAAAAATTCTATTATTATTTTTCATTATGAATTATCTAATACGCTTAAAAATGTAATATCATGGAAATATTAATTTTCAGTTTATTTAATACTTTAAATGGATCATTAAACAAGAGGTTGAAATCTTAGATAAATCCTAAACTTGGTAAATTTAATTAAAATTAAAATTAAAATTTAAGGATATCTTATGAATTAACCCTAAAAGAAGGGAGTAAGATCCACTCAAAACACTAGTGTCTGTGTCTGTATGAATAAGATGGATTGGTTTGTCCAAAATTGAAAAATTCATATGAAATTCATTTTTCGTAATTATTATATAAAATTTTAAGACAGTGACCTTTCAACAAACAGACATGTTTTAATTTACTATTGCAACATCAATGAGGTGTTAAGTTCTGTTCTCTGAAAAGTGGAAACCTATTATTAATGGTATTAATAATTATAAATAAAATTGGAAGAAGAAAACATAATTAATTATAATTAAAGGATTAAATTATAATCACTAGTGATCCATGCAGTTGAATGCAGCAATCCCCATTCCTTATATCTATAATTTATAATTACTAGTAAAAGTAAATAAATAAACACACGGTAAATGTTGGGGTTTGAGGTTTTACCAAGTGTTTTTGTTTTTATTTTACTTGAGAGTGAAAGGAGAGAGCTGATAAAGAAGGAAAAGTAGGGAGAATGTAAAGGAAAAAAAAAAAAATGATAAAAATTAGTTTTGTGTTATTCTTAAGTTAATAATTGATGTCATTTATATTTTAAATATTGATCGTTTTATGTGGTGTTTATTTTATTTTTCATGTTACATTCTAAGTTTTTATCCATTCAATTTAATTATTTAAAATATTTAAATAATTATTTGTTTTTATTTTAAAGTGCAATAAAATTAAAAATAAAATTATTGTGATTTTAAATTTAAATTAAATGATTTGTTTTAAAGAGGTGTATATATCCCTATTTATAATCTGTTTGTTAGAGTTGTGTGACCCAAATTCTAAGAGTTTGCTTGCAAGTCAAGTTAAACAAAATATATTTTTCTTTCTAGAAGATTTAGTATTTATTAGTATGATGTATTTAGCATTTATTAGCATAATTTGTTTGACTTGACTATTTAGCCTATAAATAGGCTCTTTCACAACCTTAGAAAAAAACACCCATTAGAGATTAGAACTCATAACACATTTAGAGAATTTTGTGTTTACGTTTGAGAGTTCTTTATTTTCGGATTTTCGGGGTTTAGTTTTTTATCTCCATCTTTTTTGTACTCTTCATTCTATTGCCATTATAGTAAAATTATCTTTGCCCGTGGTTTTTTATCCTCTTTGGAGGAGTTTTTCCACGTTAAATTTGTGTGTTCAATTTCTCAATTTCTTCCGCTATTTGTTTTACTTGTTGCTTAATCGGGTCAATTCCTAACACTGTTGCTAATACGCATATAATTTCTTTTATCAATCTTAAGTCAGATTTTCTTTTAAACTCTAATGTATCTAAAATAATAGATCCATGGATTAACTCACAAGTCAGGTATCCGATTTTAAACCATTATTTTAAGTTTAACTTTTATAATTAACAAAATATCATAGATATCTTTTTTATAGAAAAAATCATAAATATTAATAAAATTTTACTATTAATTAATAATTTAAAGAAAAGAAGCTAAAAACCTGATCTCGGATCACGGCTCAAAAAAAGGAAATGAAGAATGGTGGATGTACGAAGAAGAGGTCTTTATATAGGCTATCTAAGTATATCTAAATAAAATTCTCAAAGTATAGACTAACTAAATATATCTAAATAAATATCTCAAAGTATACTAAACTCAATAACAAGTAGTTTTAAGCTAAATTTTTTGTTTATATAAAACTCCTAAATAATCAGAATAAATAAATAATAAAATAATAAAATTTAATAAATACAATATTGAACTCATATATAATAAAAATTAAGCATGAAACTCGAACCCAATATGATTTCCTTAGCCTTTGATCTTGTTATTGAGCCTTGAAATAACCTAAGCCCGTCACATTTATAGGTATGAAATTAGGCCTTGAAACTCAGCATCATGTATAGAGCCTCTTACGTGAGAATTTAAGGTAGAATGTTAGTGACGGGAGGAACGTTTGGCTTCGGGATGATGCATGGGATGGTAATCTTGGGCCGTTTCGAAACTTAGCCTTGAGGTTAAATGATCGTTTGGAGAATGCAAGGGTGCGTGATATGTCGATATGCATGGTGACCGTGGATCTGAGGGAAGTTTGGTCGACTGTTAGATTTAGATACTTCGCTCCGGATAGGGTCAATACCAACACAGAGTGCATTAGCAGGGCCTGATACATGTTGGAATGACAACTCTCTAGGTCTTTTCACAATTCGAGGGGCATATAGCAGGTTGTTAGGTACTTTAGCTAGTGCTGGGGGTTGGCAGTGGAAAATGGTCTGGAAAAGTGCCTTACTGGGGTTTGGCAGTGGAAAATGGTCTGGAAAAGTGCCTTACTTCCGAGAGTACGGGTTTTCTTATGGTTGGTATTGCACTGAACTATTTCAAATAGGGCTCTGCGACAATAGCGGCTGTGATGTGTGTGATGCGCAGCTTGAAAGCACCATTCACGTCCTCCGAGACTGCAGGGTGGTTAAAGGGATATGGGAGCGATTATTACTAGCAACGCAACAACGTGCTATCGGACTCGTTATTGTCTAACGTACGGGTAGGACAGCTGGACAGGATCATATGCTTGAAAGGGTTGAGTGGAACATGCTGCTTGGAGTGGTTGCTGGCAGATATGGAAGAATAAGAACTTGTTATTCTTGCGATGTCCTTGTTATATATGCAGATTTCGGGGATTTACATTGGCCTGGACCTGGCCTGAAATAAAGGGCATAGAAAAGTGCTGTTGGAGAGTGACTGTTTACAGGCCGTCCAGGTGGTGAACAACAGGAATTCTCGAGTCTGTTCTGTTGTAGTAGTTAGGATTGTTTGGAGGCTGCTGGAGCGAGATTGGCAAGTAGAAGTGTTGCATGTTGCAGATTCATTGGCGAAATTGGGCAAGGGAGATGACATGACCACCCGTTTCTTTGATATCCTAGTTGAGTGCACTCGACATCGGCTTCAACTAGATATTGTGGGACTACAGAGCCAACAAAATGGCTCTTGCACTGTATTGCCAGTACAATAGGTTTTACTAATCCCTTTCACCTACAGGTAACAGGCAACCCTCAACGCAACCTCAATACCTAGCACAAGAGCCATCTCCGCCATTATTACCGCACTTCTTTTGGAATATTCTTACTTTTTCCGTCACATCATATTTAAGGCCATTCCAATAACTCACTTTTGTTTTTTATAAAACCCGACGATGCTGCCACTATTTTTCTTGTGGGAATGAAATACTCTCGTTGTTAAGGGTTGTGAAAAGGAATTTAAAAAAAGGGATTGCACTACTAAAGTGATTTTATTGGGAATATTATTAGATTATGCTAGTGAGAAATATTTTTAATAGTTTCTGTTCAATTAATTTAATAAAAAAATTAGTATTGTCTAGATTACAGTGTGCTGTAATAGTTAACATAAGCCCAAAGGTCGGGCCGTTAGTCCAATTATTCATCTAAATTTCAAGTTTGGGCTGAAATTGGTTTCCTAAGAATTTAATGACGGTGATGAAGTTAAAAAAATTGTTTGGAGGTCGAAATTAAATTATATATTATAAAATATAATATCATTGTTTTAATAATTTATATCTTTATAATTTTTAAAAGTTAAATTAAATTTTATCATTTTAAAAATAAAATAAAGTTTTATTATTATTAATTTAAAATTTTATAAATTATAAAAACCTAAATTGAAAATCTACTATTATAGGAGAGACATGGCCCTGGATCTCTTAGTCACTCTGCCACTACTTAATGAATTTGAATTTAATGCAATGAGAATGTATGAATTTATATAGGATCAACTAATCATATTAATATTTCTTATTAACCATTGTTGAATAATTTTAAATTATTAAAATAAATATTTTGTTTTATCAACTAACACCTTAAGATTTCGGATAAAAGAAAAAACAATTTTTTTATATTAAAAACAACAATTTACTTGGAAAAGTATTAACAACTTTTCATTTTTTTTTCTTCAAGTTGTTTTGTTTAGTGACGGTTTTAATTTTCGAGTTGGTTACTATCTGCCTTTTTTTCCCACCAACTCTTCTTTTCTTTTCTTCTCCTTATTCACTCAACGTGTCTTCTATTTTTCAGTTTACAAATCTATTTTATAGGTATCTTTGTTGTCTTCATAAATTTTGATGTACAGTTGACGGTATCTGTCATTGTTAAAACTCCACCAACCACTAACAATTTTTTTTGAAAAGCAGATGACTTTTTATATCGGCTTCTTAATCTATTTTTATTTTTGAGAGTTTTCAGAATAATAAATAATTTTACAAGTCAATTTAGACTCGTGTTATTTGTTTGTCATTTTTTAATAAATCTCTATTTTTAGAAGTTTTTGTTTGCACTTCTAGCATGGTTTTTACTCTTACTTATACATGTAGGGCCGGTTTAGCGGTCTTTTGAAAGTCTTTTTCTTACGAAGTCTTTTGAGAAGTTCTTTTGAAACATTTAAATGTTTGGCATTCTTTGTGAAAAAGTACTTTTGAGAAGTAAAATGTCTATTTTAGACATGATATTATAATGTAACAAATATGTATTTAAATAATTTTTAAATTAGTTAATATTATGATATTTTAGCAAAATATAAAAATAATTTATTATAATTTGTTATTAATATTTTAATAAATAATATTAATATTAAATATTTCTAAGTAATTAATATTAATTACTTATTAAATTTAATTAGAATATATAAACTATATTTAAATATTTAAATATAATAATTAAATATTTATAATTAGTTATTACAATTGTATTATTTGCATGTCTTTTGGTTTAATTACAATTATTCAAGTTTGTTAAATATATGACCAGATTTGAAAGCTTAGAATTATTGCTTTGTGAGTTAGATAATTAGTTGATCAATTGGTTTGGATAATTGTGATGATTGCATATAACATCTTATGTTTTTCTTATCAAGATCACTTAAACTTTTAACTCAATATACTTAAAACTTGTATACTTGCTTTTGCTTGAACTTTAAAACTAAGAAAATGTAGAGAAGCAACATCAAATTTTTCTATGTTTTTCATTAAAAGAACATTCATTGTCATTGAAAAGTGCATATCTCACTAAAATCCTTAAACAAAAAAAAACATAGATCCAATTACGGAAAATTGATGCCAAAGTTTTCAATATTTTGAAAATGCTCAAATTAATCGTCTTTTGAATCCTCTCCTAGAAGGTCTTCATATGAAACAGGGACCCTAATTCTATCATGAAGCATTTGCGTGTTCCTTGACCTGACTCGAACTCTTCTGCCGGGTCATTAGGAATAAGTCCAAAGATCTTGTGGAACACTTGCGCAATTCCATTCGAGAGTGTAGTTTCTTGAGAAGAGATCTCTTTGCTCTGTCTTTGGTGCTTGTCGACATTTTGTTGCTTAAATTGCTTCGCAAGATTATAAATACCAATTAGGCATCTGTTCTAGATTAGTATTTGAAGAACAAAAGTATACACCACATGATACATGAGCCAAAGGCACGTGAATCGCGTTGCGATCCCATCTCAAGCCAGTTCAAAGGCTATTTTATGAAAACAGAGTTGCTTGAATCATAATACTAATGTTAACAACACTTATCACTGCTGCAATTAGATAATGAAGCTTGAAAACCAAAATCTACAAAAGTTTTGCGAGAATATTGGAAGTTAATCTAAGAAAACAAGCAAAGCATACAAACAACCATGCAAGGCAAGCTGTTTCCTAATGATTGTTATTTAGACATCCAATTGACAAATGAACTTGGAAGTTTTCATGCACACATGTTTATATTCAATGGACAAAAAAAAAAAAAAAGAATAGAACTCTCTGTGCAAATAAGTACACACCTCAAATTCCTTGGCCTTTTCATTATTTCTCGATAAGCGGTGGTTCTCGTGCTTTTATGATATTCCATAATATGCCACCACCGTCCAACATCGTCGCGCCATCACAATCATCGACCTAGAGATTTGCATCGAAGGGAGTGATATTACGAACCGTAGATTTGCTTATCAATTGCGATGAAATACAAATAATTGTCAACCACTTATCGAAGAAAACGATACAAGTGATTCTTAAATTAGCAACTTATTTCAAGTTCACACTTCATACCACTCAACTTTATGTTTTATAAATTCTTGAATTAAAAAGAAAAAGAAAAAAAGGTATATACAATCACAAACCCATCTCCTGTTACCAGCAAACTTGATGGTATGTAACACCCTACCCGTGACCGTTGTCGGAGTTGAGTACGAGGCATTACTAGACTTAACTTACTAGTTCGGGGCATAAAAATAGAAACTGTCCATCTGTATCATGTTCAGTAAATTGACTATAACTCGAGTTACAAAACTCGAAATCATAGACTCATATATCTTCTTACTATAATTTTTCCAGAATTTTGGTGTGGCCAATTAGTACAGTTTATTAGTTAAATTCTCCCTATTACACAAACTGACAGTTCTCTGTACTAAAAATCAATTATCTCATAATATACAAGATTTGCATGCACAACCTAATTCTATTTCTACTATTTTTGGTGATTTTTCAAAATCACATCACTGCTGGTACAAACTGTGATATTAGCCATTTTAATAGTTAATCATTACCAAACATTTCCAAGCCAATCTTAAGCCATATCAGATTTGCTTATCAATTAAAGCGTCGATGAAATACAAATAATTGTCAACCACTTATTATAACCGATATGCCAATGGCCCAACTCTCTCGATCACCTCAAGCGGTCCAATAAAGCGGGACTTAATTTGCCCTTTTACCAAATCGAGAACTTTCTTCCAAGGGAATACTTTTAAGAATACCTGTCACCAACTTGAAATTCAATTTCTTTTCTTTTCAAATCTGCATAAGATTTACATCTATCAGAAATTGCTTTCAAGCAATCTCGATGACTTTTACTTTCTCTTACATTTCTTTGACTAGATCAACCCAGAATCGATTTTCCTTAAGCTCTATCCAATAAAAGGTGTGCGACATTTACGTCCATACAAAGCTTCATAAGGTGCCATCTTTAGACTCGATTGATAACTATTATTGTAAGCAAACTCTATTAAAGGCAAATATTTCTCCCAACTACCTTGAAATTCAATACCGACATCTAAGCATATCTTCAAGTACTGAATAATTCTCTCCGTGACCATCGATGCGAGGATGGAAAAATATCTTGAAACTCACTTTGTACCTAAAGCTTCCTGCAATTTCTTCCAAAACCGTGAAGTAAATCTGGATCTCTATCGAGATAATCGATATGATACTCCATGTAGTCTCACAATTTACGAAATATACAACTCGGCCAACTTGTCAAGTGAATAATCCATCTGTTGGGATAAAATGAGTGACTTCGTTAACTTATCAATCACAACCCATCTGCATCTTTCTTTCTCGGTGTCGAAGGCAATCCTATCACAAAATCCATAGTAACTCGTCCCATTTCCACTCGGGAACTAATACAGTGCAATAAACACGAAGGTACACGATGTTCGACCTTTGTTGACGACAGATCAAACATCTAGAAACAAACTACGATATATCTCTTTTCATTCACATCCACCAATACATTTTCTTCAAATCATTATACATCTTTGTACTACGGGTGAATAGACCAAGAAGCGCTATGTGCTTCTGTAAAACCTTAGAATAAGATCATCATTCTTTGGTACACATACCATCTCTAAACATCAAACAACCGTCGGATCGATCCGAAAATTAGACTCTACACCTAACTCGCCTTGAACCCTTTTGGCTTGCAACTCATCATCATCCTTACGAGCTTCACAAATTTCTTCAAGAAACATCGGTTTAGCTCTCAACTCATTA
This sequence comes from Gossypium rotundifolium, assembly GCA_025506655.1. Taxonomy (NCBI): domain Eukaryota; kingdom Viridiplantae; phylum Streptophyta; class Magnoliopsida; order Malvales; family Malvaceae; genus Gossypium; species Gossypium rotundifolium. The sequence continues at coordinate 196,035,896 of CP106734.1, read as the reverse complement.
AAATAGAACCATCATCGACAAGGCCAAACTAGTGTGCAAAGCTCTCAATGCAAATAACGATTTTCTACTCAAAGCATCGGCAACAACGTTTGCCTTACCGGTGATAATCGATCACTAGTTCATAATCTTTAATCAACTCTAGCCATCTTCTTTGCCTCAAGTTTAGATCTTTCTGAGTCATCAAGTATTTCAAACTTTTATGATCAATGAATATTCGGCATTTCTCACCATACAAATGATGTCTCCAGATTTTCAATGCAAATACAATAGCAGCTAACTCTAAATCATGTGTCGGATAATTTTTCTCATGTGGTTTTAAGCATGCAGAGGCATAAGCAATTACCCTTCCTTCCTGCATAAGTACACGACCTAGTCCATTCAAGGATGCATCACTGTAAATCACAAACTCTTTACCCGGTTCTGGTTGTACTAAGACAGGAGCTTTAGTCAACAATACCTTTAACTTGTCGAAACTCTGCTGACACTTCTCAGTCCATTCAAACTTGACATCTTTCTGTAGCAATCTTGTCAATGGAGTAGCTATCATGGAAAATCCCTCTACAAATCGTCTATAATAGCAAGCAAGACTAAGAAAACTTCGACCTCGATACATTCTTGGGAGGCTTCCAATCGACAATGGTTTGAAATCTTATTCGGATCAACTTTAATACCTTCACGAAACAATGTGTCCAAGAAAACAAACTTCCGTAACGAACTCACTTTTGCTAAATTTGGCATAAAGTGATTATTTCTCAAAATCTGTAAAACTGTTCTCAAATGCTTTGCATGCTCAGTCTCATCATGAGAATAAATCAAGATGTCATCAATAAACACAACTACAAACTTGTCCAAGTAAGGTCTAAAAATTTGGTTCATTAAATCCATGAAGATGGAGCATTGGTTAAACCAAATGGCATCACAAGAAACTCATAATGACCATACCTAGTTTGAAAAGCGTTTGGAACATCGACTCTTTAACTCATAATGATAGTATCCGGATCTCAAATCTATCTTAGAAAACACGATGGCTCCTTTCGGTTGATCGAACAAGTCATCTATTCTAGGCAATAGATATTTGTTCTTTATGGTTACCTTGTTAAAATTGCCGATAGTCTATGCACAATCTCATGGAACCGTCCTTCTTTTCACAAATAACAACTGGCGCGCCCATGGTGAATAACTAGGTCTTACAAAACCTTTATCGGTTAATTCACATGGTGAGCTTTCAATTCTATTGAAGTCATTCTATAAGGAGCAATAGAAATAGGCGTGGTACACGGAATTAATTCAATACCAAACTCAACTTCTCTAATAGGAGGCAAACTGGTAGTTCTTAGGAAACACATCGAAACTCATTTACCACATGCATTGATCCAATTTTCAACTCTGGGTCTTTAGTATTCAACACAAAAGCGAGATAAGCTTCACATCCTTTCCTTAAATATTTACGGCGGACATAGAAATCATGGAAATTGAACTACGACTCATCCGAATTAACGAAGGATCTCACCATTTTCACATTTCAACTCAATGAATTTCTTTCCACAATTCACTATCACATCATGTGCGATTAACCAATCCATACCAAGAATCACATCAAACTCATCAAATGGCAATAGCATGAGATCGGTAGGAAAACAGTAACCTCTAATCATCAAAGGGCAATTTTACATACTTTGTTTACTAACACATCTTGACCAAATGGATTTGATACTTTAATCACAAATTTAAGTAAACTCTATGGGCATGTTCATACTAGGCATTAATTTCATGCAAACATAGGAATGGGTTGAACCGGATCAATCAAAGCAATAACATTAACATCATGAAGAGAAAATGTACCCGTAATTACATCGAGGGAGGATGCCTCTTCACATACGGATAGCATAAGTCCTTGCGGTGCTCTAACATCGATCTCGTTCTTTGTATCTCTAAATGTACCTCTACAGCCCTACTCTGGATTTCTCACGAGGTGCGCCTCTAGCGGCATTACACGATCTTGCACTTTCGGTATTACTTCTTTTTTTACCATCTCGGGACACTCCCAAATGAAATGATCCGGTGCACCACATGAAACAACCAACCTCGATCGCTCGACATTGACACGGATGACGTCGACCACAATGAGAACACTCAAGTCTATTAGGTGAATACTACCAACACTCATAATCAAGTGGTTTGAGCTTTTGAATCCATAAATCTTCCACCTGTTAAGGCTAGAATACCCGGTGAAAAATTAGATCTCGTAGAAAACTCTCTAGGCCTCTTGGATGTGGTAGAAATGACTTGCTCATCATCTTTTCTTGAGTCTTGCATCTCAAATTCAGATTTACTCTTTCTTTTTAATAATTCTTCTACCTTACAGGCTCGTTCAATTAAAGCAACAAACTCTTTTATCTCTAGAACACCAACTGACAGTCGGATATCATCATTGAGCCCATCTTCAAATCTTTTGCACATGATAGCCTCTGTAGATACACATTCTCGAGCATAATTGCTGAGTCGAACAAATTCACGTTCATAGTCGGTCACAGTCATCTTACCCTGTTTTAATTCAAGGAACTCTTTTCTTTTCTGGTCAATAAACCTCTGACTGATGTACTTCTTACGAAACTCCTCCTGAAAAAATTTCTAGGTAACTCTTTCTTTCGGTACTCTTGATACAAGTGTCTTCCACCTTTGGTAAACTGAATCTCTAAGAAGTGACACTACACATTTAATACACTCTTCCGGTTGTGTGGGATAACTCGTCAAAAACTACGATAGTATTTTGAGCCAAAATTCAGCTTTCTGTATCATCATCTTTGGTAGCGAAACTCTTCAGCCCTTGTTTTCGATCTTGTCAAGGTGGCTTCTCTCTTCTAGCATACTGTGTTGGGGAAGCTACATGGGTGGTCTGTGGATCATGAGGGGTGGAGGTCTAACAATAGGGTTAAATCTGAACGAACTCGATAAACCATTCATTCATAGCTTGGAAGAAGGCTTCGAGCCCCTCCTCCCGACTAAGCATGGCGGGCCTTTCATGACTATCTTGTGGCACCGTCCCCTCAGCGGGAGTGGGTGCTACTCTCTACATCATCTGCACCACTCGTTCGGGATCCATAACTATAAAAGAAAAACATTTTTTAAATCGTCAAGAGTCGTCACACTATCAAAATATAAGTATGGCATGTATAGATAGACTCTTACTCATACTAAATATTCGAGAATGTCTAAACCTTGCTCGATACCAATAATGTAACACCCTTACCCGTGACCGTTGCCGGAGTTGAGTCTGAGGCATTACTAGACTTAACTTACTAGTTCGGGCATAAAATAGAAACTGTCCATCTGTATCATGTTCAGTAAATTGACTATAACTCGAGTTAAAAAACTCGAAATTTAGATCCGTAAATTTTTCATGAAACTAGACTCATATATCTTCTTACTATAATTTTTCCAGAATTTTTGGTGTGGCCAATTAGTACAGTTTATTAGTTAAAATCTCCCCTATTACACAAACTGACAGTTCTGACCCCTCTGTACTAAAAATCAATTATCTCATAATATACAATTCTTTTGCCTACACCGTTTCTTTCATATAAAAATAGACTCAATAAGATTTAATTATATATATCATGCACAACCTATTCTATTTCTACTATTTTTGGTGATTTTCAAAATCACATCACTTCTTCTTGTATAAACTGTTCCCCTACATATACTTACATAATTTCTTTCTAATAATTACCAACTAGGCATTACATAATATCCAAAACATGCTCTTAATTAGCCATTTTAATAGTTAATCATTACCAAACATTTCAAGCCAATCTTAAGCCATATCATAAGGTTATACACACAAGATAGCTAAGTCCCTATACATGCCATAACTTAAAGCGTCGAGTTACAAAATACCAATATAATCCTTTGATAGTGCGTAACGATCTCAACGTCTTTGTGATTCCGAGTTGGATTGTAATACTATAAAAAAATTAAAGAATGGGAGTAAGCATAAAGCTTAGTAAGTTTACATGTAAATAAATAGCAACATTCTTAATGAATTATCTTATGTTTTTCTTATCAAGATCACTTAAACTTTTAACTCAATATACTTAAAACTTGTATACTTGCCTTACCTTTTAACATGAATTTATCTTACCTTACCTTTTTAGCTTGAACTTGTCTTACCTTTAATTTGGAATACTCCTTGAATTTTCCCGTTGAACCACTTGGAATACTAAGGATACGCGGGTACCTTTCCTTATGAAACTTAACCATTGCCATGTCTTGACATGGTCTTACGTGGTATCCTTGCCTTATGAACTCACCAATGCCATGCCTTGGCATGGTCTTATGGGACCTTTGCCTTATAATAACATATCAATGCCATGTCTTGACATGATCTTACATGATTTCCTTAAACCCTAATATCATGACATTTGTATCCTACACATTCCTAAGGTTCAACTGGAACTTTACGAGATAGCTTTTAGTCAATTCATACTTGAGTCTTTAAATAATAAATTTACAGAATAAATATGTAAATGCTGGAATTTAACAGTATTAAATATAAAATAATAGAATATTGCATTTATTTTCGCAAACTTACCTCGAAACAAAATACGATCAACTATATCCATTTAGTCCTCTATCTTTTTCTTTCCTCAATCTAACTCTGGATTTCGTTCTTCTTGATCTATAATAGCAAATTTAGCTTATTTAATACTCACATTCATCAAAACAGTCCTTAACTCTTAACTTTGGCAAAATTACAATTTTGCCCTAAACTTACATATTTACATATTTGCCCCAAAGTTCGAAAATTAAACTTTATCCCTTATTCTTATGTTTTATGACATGCTGATCATTTTTCCTTCTATGGCAACATCAAATTCTCACTCTAACTTGTACTTATGAACATTAGGTATTTTTTTGGATTAATAGTTTTACTCGTTTTCACTTAAAATCACTTAGCAAGAGTTGTTTAACATAATTTTAGACTTCATATTCTATCATAAAACATCAAAATAAACACATTTCACCTATGGGTATTTTTCCAAATATGAACCCTAGCATGAATTATTGATAGAATAAGCTAAATCGAACTACTAGGGGCTTCAAAATGTAAAGAACATTAAAAGCAGGGCTTGGAATCACTTACTATGGAGCTTGGAAGCTTGAAACAAACCCTAGCTATGGAGAACCCTTGTAATTTCGTCTTAATGAAGAAGATGAGCATATTTTCTCATATTTTTCCCTTTTAATTCATTTTATTACCAAATGACTAAATTACCCTTCATTAAAACTTATGGTATCCATTCAAAAGAGGCTTACATCATTTGCCGTTATCCTACCATCCAAATAAATACATGCGAATGATTGTCTTATGAACTTTTAACATATTCATTCTTAGTTTCGATAAGTAGCTTCGATATGTGACAATCTAATTGATAACATACTCTACATCACCACAGTGGCTCACATCTAGGAAAGAAAAGGCAACTAATGAAGTCGGTCATATCACTAAGAGCACATGATTTGAAGTGGCAAATGGAATCTGCACATGAGAGGAAACAATGTAGATCATAAGATGCTAAGACTTGAATTATTTTCAACCCAAATTCGACCTTTCCTTTAAGAACAAAATGAATGGAGGTTGTGGATTAAAGCGTAAAAGGATAACCTCTAAACTCTAAACCCCAACACAGTATAGGAAGAAATGCTACTAAGTGACAAACTTCGTTATAAGGTATTAATACATCATAAATCCTAACCGGACAAGGTGAGCTTGTAAGAGAGCATCCTAGCTAGAACAAGCAACACTAAGTCTAGGATATCCAAAAAACTATCTCGCTAATTAATTAACTTATTTATGGTAAATTCAACATTGAATTTCATATCTTGCAAGGTATTAAGTTAAAATACCTCTTTAACAACATCACTAAGTGCAGAAATCCCCAAACATCTCACAAAGAATGTACACCATGTATGACTTCTTCTCTTTTAACCGTCTACAAGTATCTAACACAAACCTGCAAAAACCCAAATTTAACAAAGTTTCATAAATCGAATCCAAATGAAAAGACATAACATTGAATTAGGACGACTATATGCAAATCAGCAAATCAGCAACTCAAAGAGCAAGTAAAAACACAAATTAGAACTAAAGATCTGAGAACAGCGCACTATCTGTTAAAGGTCTGCCACAAACAAATTATTAAGTATTTAAAACATGCAAAACAGTCACATAAATCGGAATGGATGAATTAGTAGAAACTAAAGACAACCAATTGAAGGAAATAAAGAAATAGCTGAGAAGTTAAAAAAAAAAAAGCATGTCAAGCACAAATAACATAGATTATGATGATTCGTTCACCTTTTACAAACCAAATTCCATAAAGTCGCAAGTCGGCTTTGTTTGATCGGAAGAAGCGTTTTTAGGGAAAAAGAAGGAACTTGAATGATTAAGATGGCATTGTAAGACACATATTTTGATAGAGAAATTGGAAAAAGAAAAAGAGACCTAATTGCTGATTGGGAGATATCTTACGCCTTGAGCCATTATTGATCAGTGAACAAAAGTCTCCAAATAAAACTAGATTTCATTACCCAATCTCTCCTCAGGTATACCATTGCCAAAGAACCAAGAAAGCAAAGGAAAAGAAGGGTTCTCCTCAGGTATACCATTGCCAAAGAACCAAGAAATCCTCTGGAAAGGTTATTTGGAGAAGAAATAATTAAAGGATGAAAAAGTAAATTGGCTGCCAAAAGTCCTTTTACTCTGAGAAAAGGAGAAATTTTTGGCTTCTTCATCTGGCCAAAAGTCCTTCACTAACGTGAAAAAAAATTCTCCACTGACCCTTGTTCTTTATTCCGTTTTACTGAAAAGGACTTTTTTGGCCAAAAGTCCATCACAGATGGAGCAATGAACGGGCCGTAATCTTGCTTTTGCAAGTGATTTTAGGATGGTTTTGTCGTCCTCCTTTTCAATTTGGTGGATGTTCGCTTTTTTTGCCAATTTTTGCTGTCACTTTGGACTATCCAGAGTTGATTCCCTTATTGTATTAAGTGCTTGTAATTACTTTAAATATGTCGTGTTTGTGTTGATAAATATTATCTTTTACCACTTATAACGGGGTAAATATCCGAATATACCAAAAAAAAAAAATTACGGAATTGGGCCGTTTTCTAGAAAATTTACGGAAAAGGGCGTTTCCCTCAAAAACGCCCACGTCGGTGAGTTTTGAAATGGGAAAGCAGCTTGGGGTAGCGCTTTTCTGTAAGTAAACAAAGCGCGCCTACGTGGACGCGTTTTGCTGACGTGGACAAAAGCGAGTCCCCAAGGGCGCGCTTTGCTGGCCAACGGTCAAAAGTCCCAACGGTCAAAATTTCCTCCTATAAAAACCCCCTAACCCTTTTATTTTTTTCACACCTTAATCCTTCTCTAAATTTTCTCTCAAAGTCCTTGAAATTTACTCTCAAATTTCAAAATAGTCCTTCATTATTTACAAAAAAGCCCTTTTTAATTTTTTTAATATATTTTTTTTGGAAAATTTTAAAATTTCGATCGTATTACAATGGCCGGGGAGTTACTTCGTCTAGACAACAAGCACATCTCCGTCGAGCAAATGAAAATGGTAAGTTTTAATTTTAATTTTTCAATATTATTTAATATTTTTTACAATTATGTAATTTTAATTAATTTTTATTTTATAATTTTTTAAACAATCTGTAGATCGGGTGTTGTAATGTTATATTCGTAACATGCATGGTCCCCATCACCGTTGATCGAGAATTACCTGTAGGAAGCGGGTTTTTGGCACGTGACTATGATAGGTCGGTAGTCACCGAGTCCGCAACCTCTGGTGATTGGATGGTCGTATGCTAAGAGCTTCTGGGTGCCATTCCGAATAAAATTCATGGAGGTCGGATCGAGATGGCTTGGTTGCAAGACACATTCCCAGAGACGAATGAGGGTTCAACAGAAATAGAGTGAATACGGCATGCTCGGGCATACATTTTTCAGATAATTGGAGGTTATCTGATGCCGGACCTTTCTAGAAACCTCGTACACTTGAGATGGCTGCTAAAACTTGTTAATTTTAGAGTAGCCGGTGAATTGAGTTGAGGGTTTGCCGTGCTATCGAGGTTGTATCGGGAGATGTGCGGGGTGACACAGCCGAGTAAAGCGAAAATCGGAGGTTGCCTATCACTACTGCAGTCATGGGCATGGTTTCGACTTCCATTTTTACGTCCTCGACTCGACCAACCATATTCATTCCCACTGATAACAAGGTAAATTTAATGTTACATTTTACAATTATTACATAGATTTATAATATAATTGTATGCTAAATGTAACACCCCTTACCTGAGACCGTTGCCGAAGTCGAGCACGAGGCATTACTAAACTTAACTTACTGATTTGGGGCATAAAAATTGAAACTGTCCATCTGCGTCATGTTAAGTAAATCAATTATAACTTGAGTTACGAAACTCGAAATCTAGATCCGTAAATTTTTCTTGAAACTAGACTCATATATATTCTTACTATAATTTTTCCAAAATTTTTGGTGTGGCCAATTAGTACAGTTTATTAGTTAAAGTCTCTCCTGTTACACAGACCGACAGTTCTGACCCCTCTGTACTAAAAATCAATTATCTCATACTATACAACTCTTTTTCCTACACCGTTTTTTTTATAAAAATAGACTCAATAAGCTTTAATTCTATATCTCATGGCCAACATAATTCCATTTCCACTGGTTTTGGTGATTTTTCAAAATCACGTCACTGCTGCTGTCCAAACTGTTCCCCTGCATATAATTACATAATTTCTTTAAAATAACTATCAACTAGGCATTTCATAGCATCCAAAACATGTTCTTAATTAACCATTTTAATGGCTAATCATTACCAAACATTTACAAGACAATATTAAGCCATATCATAAGGACATACACACAAAATGGCTAAGTTCCTATACATGCCATAACTTAAAACGTTGGAGTCACAAAATACCAATATAATCCTTTGATAGTGCGTAACGATCTCCGACATCTTTGTGATTCTCGAGTTGGCTTGTAACACTATAAAAAAAATTAAAGAATGGGAGTAAGCATAAAGCTTAGTAAGTTTACATGTAAATAAATAACAACATTCTTAATCAATTATCTTATTCTTTTCTTATCAAGATCACTTAAGCTTTTAACTCAATATACTTAAACTTGTATTCTTACCTGTACCTTTTAACATGAATTTGCCTTACCTTACCTTTTTAGCTTGAACTTGTCTTACCTTTACTTTGGTATAGTCTTTGAATGTTCCCGTTGAACCACTTGGAATACTAAGGATACGCGGGTACCTTTCCTTATGAAACTTAACCATTGCCATGTCTTGACATGGTCTTACGTGGTATCCTTGCCTTATGAACTCACCAATGCCATGCCTTGGCATGGTCTTACATGGGACCTTTGCCTTATAGTAACATATCAATGCCATGTCCTGACATGGTCTTACATGATTTCCTTAAACCCTAATGTCATGACATTTGTATCCTATTCATTTCTAAGGTTTAACCGGAACTTCCTGGGATAGCTTTTTCGTCAATTCATACTTGAGTCTTTAAATAATAAATTTACAGAATAAATATGTAAATACTAGAATTTAACAGTATTAAATATAAAATAATAGAATATTGTATTTATTTACCGTAAACTTACCTCGAAACAAAATATGATCAACTATATCGATTTAGTCCTCTATCTTTCTCTTTCTTCTTGATCTATAATAGCAAATTTAGCTTATTTAATACTCACATTCATCAAAACAGTCTTTTAACTCTTAACTTTGGCAAAATTACAATTTTGCCCTTAAACTTTTACATATTTACACATTTGCCCCAAAGCTCAGAAATTAAACTTTATCTCTTATTATTATGTTTTATGACATGCTGATCATTTTTCCTTCTATGGAAACATCAAATTCTCACTCTAACTTGTACTTATGAACATTAGGTATTTTTACCGATTAAGCCGTTTTACTCGTTTTCACTTAAAATCACTTAGCAAAAGTTGTTTAACATAATTTTAGACTTCATATTCTATCATAAAACATCAAAATAAACACATTTCACCTATGGGTATTTTTCCAAATATGAACCCTAGCATGAATTATTGATAGAATAAGTTAAATCGAGCTAGGGGCTTCAAAATGTAAAGAACATTAAAAGCAGGGCTTGGAATCACTTATTATGGAGCTTGGAAGCTTGAAACAAACCCTAGCTATGGTGACCACTTGAAAATTCGACCTAATGAAGAAGATGAGCATATTTTGCCATCTTTTTCCTTTTAATTCCTTTTATTACCAAATGACTAAATTACCCTTCATTAAAACTTTAGTTCTTTCCACCTATATATGTCCATTTTTGTCCATGAAAATATAATGGTCTAATTACCATTTAAGGACTCCTACTTCAAACCCCATTTCAATCAAGTACTCTATAAATTAGAACCCTATTTAGCAACTTTTGCAAACAAGTCCTAATAGGCAATTTAAGCATGAAATTAATAAAATTTCTTATCAATACTCTAACACATGTATTTAATCACTCGATAAATCATAATAATGAATCATAATAAACTTTTATAGCTTGGATTCATGGTTTCGTAACCACTATTCCGTTTAGGCCCTATTTCGGGATGTTACACTAAAAATTTATTTAATTAGGTGGAACCATTCGGCGAGTCATGCTAGAATACCTACCTCGCTTGAAGATATACGGCTTCTATTGGACCAATGTCAGAATCACAAGTAAGTTTCAAATTTCGTATTTATAATTTAGTATTTTGTATTTAGTGTTTAGTATTATGTATATAACTAATATTTTTGTAATGTTAATATAGTTTCAATGGACACCGTGACGAGGATCCAAGCAATTGAGACGAGAATTCGGAGGACTTCTTCCAAAATCAAGCTGTTGTACGTGAAGGTCCCATTGATCACCTATCTGATTGTGGAGATGCACGGTCGGATCGGGTTCTGCGACAATTTGAATTCCAAGAACCGATTCCGTTACACGAGGTGCTCGATGATGAGCACAAAGTGGACTTACGGCGTTGCACATGGATTGGCCAAGATTTTGGTCAGAACATATCAAGACGTGGGAGAACCGGTATGACTACTTACCTATCCGGGAACCGATCATCGTCCCTGAGTTAGCGTGCGTGCCGAAATACATGCCATGGTTTAAGATCCACGGTAAGCCGTCTCTGTTGTCGGAAGAAGAGAGGCAAAGACAACTTCGTCAACAAAGGGAACGTTGGGGCCCCTTAAATCTAAGGAGAAGGGGTGATGACACGGGGCCATCAACGGTAGCCGACAGAGTCAAAAGCCTATCGATTCGGTAAGCGACACCGACATCACAGCCTTCACCCTTTATGCCAAGTGTGTACCCTACCCCTTATATGTATCCTAACCTGTATATGTTTCCTTTTCCCAGTCCCACCCCAGGTTGGAATGCATGGCTGGGTTTGAGTCCGTTCCCGACTACTTGTTGGCGGTAGATCTTGAAGCCGTCGTCGCGTGAGGGATCACAAGAGGTGCCGTCGGGGAGCACTTCTTTCTACCAGCCTCCTTCACCATACGGGATTCAGACACCCCCGCCGTGGTTTATGTAAACAACTCTGGGGTCGTTATTTTATTAAGGTGGGTCATCCTCGCAACACCCACAACTGACCAGTCTTGGGAGGCAGGAATCCCTCCGAGGTTCCACGACCTCCACTGGAAGCTAAAAGAATGAGGAATCCAGCGCGTAACCATCGACCGCCTATGTGGCACTGATTCCGACCGGCATCAACATTGATTCGGATCGAGTTTTTTATTTTTAAATTTTAATAAATTTTTTTATTTTTTTAAATAAAAAGTTGTTTTTATTTGTTTTGTAATTTAATATTAATATCTTCACTAAAATAGAAGTTGTTTATTTTTATATAATTTAATTTGAATTTTTAATAAAATAAAAATTAATTTTTATTTTTATTTTTGTAATTTAGTTTTAATATATTTAATAAACTAATAGTTGTTTAATTTTTTATTGTAATTTAATTTCTATATCTTTAATAAATTAGAAATTGTTTAATTTTTATTGTAATTTAATTTTAATATATGTAATAAAATAAGAAGTTAATTTTATTTTATTATAATTTAGTTTTAATATATTAAATAAATAAGAAGTTTTCTTTATTTTTATTTTTTGTAAATTAGTTTTAATATATTAAAACTATAAGAAGTTTTCTTTATTTTTATTTTTGGTAATTTAATTTTAATATATGTAATAAAATAAGAAGTTATTTTTATTTTATTATAATTTAGTTTTAATATATTTAATAAATAAGAAGTTTTCTTTATTTTTATTTTATTATAATTTAGTTTTAATATATTAAATAAATAAGAAGTTTTTTTTTTTTATTTTTTGTAATTTAATTTTAATATATGTAATAAAATAAGAAGTTATTTTTGTTTTTATTTTATTATAATTTAGTTTTAATATTTTAAATAAATAAAAATTATTTTAAATAAATAAATTTTGTTAAAAAGCGCGTTCTAGGGGCCGACTTGTGTCCACGTCGACAAAAAGCGCCTACGTGGACGGGCTTTGATGACGTGGACACAAGCGCGTCCCCAGGAGCGCGCTTTGTTGGCATTTACCCTCAAAACGTGCTGACGTGGACGCGTTTTGAGGGGAAACAATCATTTTCCGTAAATTTTCTAGAAACCAGCTTAATTCCGTAATTTTTTTTTTTTTGTATATTCTGGATATTTACCCCTTATAACGAGTGTTTTCTTTTTCTCCAAATTGTATAATATTGTGAAATGAATTTCTCTCTAAAAATATCTTTTAATTTCGCTAACCCTTATTTAAAAATATAAAAGTTGAACTAATAACGTCATATTTTCAAAAATAAATAATGCAATATCTTATTTCTCTATACGAATATCGGTGATAGTAACGCAATAGATTTGATTAAATAAGTTTTCTTTGGAAAGTGATTAAATAATTATTTATATGCGAAATTTTATTCATTTATTGTCAATAATGTTCTAAAATACTCAAATTATCAAATGCACTTATGCATGAAATAATGGCAAGATTCAACTTTGTTTATCAACACAAGTTTAAGTAATATGTAGGATAACTTCTAAACTTAGCGTGAGTTTGAATAGACGACGCATTTAATTTATTTTTTGTCTTATGTTACCGTATTGTTATCGTATCTAATTTTATCGTCAATGTTATTTTTACACTAATCGTATGTAAACGTACCATCCTTCCTTATTTTACTCTATACATTCTATAGTTAATGTTTAATCTTCAAAACTCCTGCCATTTTCATGAATAATGAATACAATCATCTCTACCTCACCTATCCTATCCAATTTTAATTTAAACATAATTTAAAAAAAAGTCAAACACAAAATGTTTTACCCTTTCAATAGTTATATGCATTTTTATAATTCTACCATTCTAATATTTATATTTGTGATCTTAAAACTACTATCAACTCCATGAATATTAAAAACATTCATTTTCGCGTGCTCTAACCAGCCTATTCCCTGTCTTAATTTAAATGTAAAATATTGTTATTTTTTTAATAGTTATATATGATGCATTTTTATAATTTACCTTCTAATAATTATATATGTGTAAGTGTAAAATGATAATTTCGTATAGTTGGACGGGACAAACAATTACTATAATCGTTCTATGCCCATACTTCAAACGATATATCAAGGGAGGATTGATTCGAAATAAATTGGATCGTTCGAGTTTTGTTATTCCTATTTTTAGTTAATGTGCTTTCTGCACGTTTTAAATTTAATTGCCCTATTTTAATTATAAGAATTTGATCTCTATCCTCTTTTGACATCATAATTAAAATTTTAATTGATAACACCGTAAACAAATTTCAAAATAAAAGAAAAGTACTTATATGGCTAATATTACACGCATAAAAAGCTAAAACAGCAAATAGAATTATTGAATTTGGAGTTGTATGATTTTCAACTCTCAATATGAGCTTGATTTTAGAGAAGCAAATTAAAATTTGAAATATATATATATATTGTTTGCATGAATTTTGCATTGTTCTAAATTGGTCAAACAAGTAAATATCTTTTATATTAAAAATACTAATAATTTAATTTAGCAAAAGTTCTTTGATAATTTATGAATTGAACTTCAATCATCAAATTTTAATAATTAAAAAGAGAGGAAAAATTGGAATGTGGGAGTAGAACTGGGAGTGAGAGCAGACCTTGCTACTTTTTTTAGTAAAGTAGTATTGACTAAACCAGTGAACCGATATAAAAAAATGGTCCAAAACAGCCCAGAAAACCCAATCTTCTAAGATTCAGACTTATTCAGATATTCTGCTCTCCTTTCTCCCAACTCCTCTTCTTTGCTCTCATCCTTAAACAATTATGGGATTAGCTAATTACATAACAGCGATTCTCAATTTCGCAGCCTTCCTTTGCTCCATCCCCATCATTGCAGCCGGCATCTGGTTCGCCCAAAAGCCTGACAACGTTTGCATCCACCTTTTTCGATGGCCTGTCATTGTCCTTGGCTTCCTCATCCTCCTTGTCTCCCTTGCTGGTTTTGTCGGCGCCTGCTTCTACAAGAAGACTCTCTTGGCCTTCTATCTTTGCTGTATGGCCATCCTCATTGCTCTCCTCCTCATCTTGTTGGTCTTTGCTTTCGTAGTTACTAGGCCTGATGGCAGCTACGATGTGCCTGGAAAGGGTTACAAGGAGTATAGGGTTGATGGCTACTCCAGCTGGCTTAGAAACCGCATAGTTGACTCCAAGAGCTGGAATAAGATCAGGGCTTGTCTAGCTGACACCGATGTTTGTCCTAAACTAAATCAACAATACATCACCGTTGATCAATTCTTTGCCGCTCATCTCTCTCCTCTTCAGGCAAGTCCACTCTCTGCTTTTTTTTTTTTTTTTTTAGATCTTTTTGTTTCAATTGTGGGTTATGCCCATATTTAGCTCAATTATCGTGATCCTTTTATGGAAATATAAGTACCCTTCTAGAGAATTAGTACGAGGACTCTTGTTTTCCAGACAACCAAACTGGTCTTTAGATCTTCATTCCCTCACCGTAAGAACATAGGATAAGTTTCCCATAAATATGTCCACTTTTAACTGTTGATTGAACAGTTTCCAAACAATGAACACTGAACTCTGTAAATAAACTTAGAATCAAAGATATGCTCACAAGATTATCTATACACATGTTTTGCTATCTTCATTATAGATCAATTCATAGCTTTTGATAATGCATTCTTTTTTCTGAATGTGGGAGCAGCTGGGGAAAACAAATTGTTAGATGAAAAAGTTTTCATTTAGTGGGTCGGAGAATGTAGTGTCAATGGAGTAATAAGTGCCTAACAGACAAATTATTAATATGAAATCATGGGATTTTGACGCTATTAAAAGGTCACCTTTTAAAAAAAAAAAAAAGTAATATCTTTGTCTCTAGAATCTGTATGAAATTTGTAGTAGCTAGTTTTGGCAATATTTGGATACACACTGACTGATCATGTTTGCGATCCAGTGTATATTTATTTTCTGATTAGTTTAAAGTTCTGTTTGGCAGTCAGGATGTTGTAAGCCTCCTACGGCCTGTGGCTACAATTTTGTGAACCCAACTGTGTGGACGAACCCGACGAACCCAACTGGGGACCCTGACTGCTATCTGTGGAGCAATGACCAGACCCAACTCTGCTATAACTGCAAATCGTGCAGAGCTGGTCTGTTGGGGAACTTGAGGAGTGAATGGAGGAAAGTGAACATAATTCTCATAGTGGCAGTGGTGGTACTGATATGTGTCTATGTAATTGCCTGCAGTGCTTTGAAGAATGCTCAAACGGAGGACCTTTTCCGTCGCTACAAACAGGGTTGGATTTAATAAATCTTTCAAAACCCTCCCACTTTGTTATTTTTCCATCGCAATTTGCTTGCTTTTACTTCCATCTTTTTTGTTCAATGCATCTGTTAGTCAATAATGTCGTGTATATATTCCAATTATCAGGGTTATTTTTTAAATCTAGAAAATGTAAACAAAGGGATTTTATATGATAAAAGTATCATAGATGTCCTTATACTAAAAGTAAAATTGTATTTTATTCTCTTTAGTTAAAAATAAGAAAAGTAGTCACTATATATTAAATCAAAAAAAATCAGCTTATTTTATTAAAATTTTATTTATTTGTATTATTAAAAATTAGTATGACGGATAAAATAATAGATAATAATATATGGCGTATTACGTGTATATTATGTTAATGCATAAGAATAAATTTTAATAGTTGAAATAGATAGAAATTTTAATAGATACTAATTTGTAATTTGATTCCTAATAAAGAAGCTTTCAAATATTTTTACCAATTTTATACTTTTGCTTTCCTTGCAAAAATTGCAAAAAAAAAAAAAAATTAAAATTAGGAACTCATTGATTTGAGGAACTTTCTCATAACCTTCAGCCTGAGTAAAAAATACATAGGATCTAGCGTCTAGGACAGACTGGAGATAGGACTGATATTTTTTGTTTCTTGTAAAAGCTAAAAAGCTCAAATTAGGGTGTATTTTAAAATGGATGATATGTCCATATGAAGGCACATGGGTTTACATCAATGCAGCATAAAGGCTACTCTCATATTTACAGCCTTTGAGGCTTGTTGACGATAGGCATATTCCGGTTATATCAGATGACATATTTACATACAGAATTAACACACAGGATTAGGAATATGATTCTGTTATGCAAAATGAAAAAAGCTTCAAGGTGAAGTTGAATAACCCCAACAACTGCGGTTTCTCTTTTACCAAATAATAAGAACTAACATGAAAAGCATGGGTTTGATTGACTGAGTTTCTTGCTTTCACTCAAAACAAATAATTTTGTGTCTGACAAATAAATATATATATATATATATATATATATATATACTTTTCCTTTTTTCTTTTTGGTTTATTGACATTTTCCACCATAGTTTAAGTTTATAAAATTATAACCAACAGAGATTTGTTCCTTCCTCGACCCTTCCACAAGTGCTAATAAAACATGGTACGTTAGCATTTTGCACATGTACAATATGATCAACAACATTACAAGTAACTTCAATTGATTAGTGTGTTCTGAGGTAGGTAAAAGTTATGTGGTGAGAATTATTTTTAAATATTTTTGACGTTGCTAAACAGTGAAATGGTAGGCATATTATAATATACTTTGAAAAGCTACGAAAGGACACCATCAAAAACTAGAACTAAAATCAAATACCTTGTGTTGGATTTTTTTTATGTTTTTCGGTGACAAATATAAGAATTTTCAATTTAATAACAAACCCAGATTGTTTTGTTTGATTCTTGCTTTGGGTTTTTCTACTACAAAACATAAGGTTGATAAATAATTGAATTAGTTTAAACTAAAAGACGGATCCAAGTGATAAATAAATATTGACTCTGCACGTCACTCTCACAAGTCTTTGAACAGAACTAATATTATAGGTTAATTATACCAACCGGAACTACATCGCTTAATATATGACCTAACACAATTGCTTCAATTTTCAATTGTCAAATGCTTGTCGTAATATATAACCAATTGCAAGGATTTATTTTTATATTAATCCAAATCATTTAATTTTTTTAATATTAGTTAGGTCAATGATATGTTTTAAGAGACAAAATAATTTTATTAATAAGATTAAACAAGTAGTTTAATTAAAAAATACTACTATACAATTTTCTTAATCAAAGCTAGCAACATATTTCATAACTAAAAAGTTTATTTTTAAAAAGTACTAATAACGAGAGACTTAGTCACTATTGTCAACTATGAATACTCTATATTTTCTATAATTATTTTTAAAAATATTGCTTAAACATACTTGTGTTTTCCATACAGGCAGTTAAATAAAATGTAACAAAATTACTTAGGTATTCACACATGCAAACAAAATAAGCAACATTAGAAGGAGTAGTGCAATTGATTTATTTTTCTAATAATGAATGGGGTTAACTTTTGAAGGAGTTATAGTAATAATTTTTTTAAAAGTACTGTAGTAAACAATTAATTACTGTTTTCATGACAACCATAAGCCAATTCAACTATAAATAACCTCCCCTCACAGCTTCCCTCCCCTCCCCTCCCCTCCCCTCCTTCCTCATTTTAACGACCTCTCATCGTTCTCATCCATAAATCACCCAAACCGGTCCGCCCTACCTGTAAACGGGTTAACCCATTAACGTGTCTCTCAAAATGGATCGACCCAGATTCGTGATCGAGTCCGCCGAAGCCGAACAAATGGCCAAACAATCGGGCCAAACCGTGCTCCAACTGCTCCCGTCGTTGGTCAAATCCGCCCAGACCTTGGCTCGCCCGCCAATCTCGAACTACCACGTCGGAGCAGTCGGAATGGGACCGTCTGGTCGGATCTTTTTCGGGGTCAACCTTGAATTCCCGGGTCTCCCCCTCAACCAGTCCGTCCACGCCGAGCAATTCCTCATCACCAACCTTTCCCTCAATGCGGAACCACGTCTTAGATACCTGGCCGTTTCCGCCGCCCCTTGCGGCCATTGCCGCCAATTCCTCCAAGAGCTCCGTGGCGCCTCCGATGTCAAGATCCTCATAACTTCGTCCGAGGACGAAAAAGAAAACAAAATAAACAATAATTGTAATGATAAAGACCAAGAATTTACTCCGTTGTCCCATTTCTTACCTCACAGGTTCGGCCCAGACGACTTGCTAGAAAAAGAAGTTCCTCTTCTCCTCGAGCCTCATCGAAACGGCTTGTCCTTTTACAACGATTTGTGCAACGGCAAAATCAACGGTGTCGATGATTTAAAACATGCGGCTCTTGATGCGGCCAATATGTCACACGCGCCTTACAGCGGCTGTCCATCTGGGATGGCGTTGCTGGATGTTGAAGGGAGGATATACAAAGGGTCTTACATGGAATCCGCAGCTTATAATCCGAGTTTGCCACCGGCTCAGGCGGCGCTCGTCGCTTACGTGGCTGGCGGTGGCGGAGGCGGGTACGAGAGGATTATTGGGGCGGTTCTTGTGGAGAAAGCGGATGCAGTTATTAAACAAGAACATACTTCAAGGCTGCTTTTGCAGTGCATTTCGCCAAAGTGTGAGTTCAAAGTGTTCCATTGTACAAAAACTTGTTAAAAGATTTCAGTTCTTAATAATATAAGCTATATCTAAGCATGATATGGATTATTGACGAAGAAGAAACGGAATCGGTTTAGGAAACCAAGTCCAACCATGAAAACGGAATCAGCCATTTAATAAAAAGTTTTAATCTTTTGTGAAGATGCATTGTAATATCTGCTGCAACTTTAAATTATTGTCTCTGTTTTATCTTTTGTCATGTTCATGGATTTGGATGAGATGCTTGAGCTTTTAATAAATGAAAAACGAAAATGAGAGGCAGCTAAGCTGATATGATTGATGATCCTTTTAAAAGTTCAAGGACGGGGCAAAGATTCCTCTGTTCTTTTGGAGTGGACTTGATATCATTGTATGGAAAGTGGAATGGGTCCATTTTCCAGCGGTAGTTTAATTTTGTGTTTGTGGGTGGTGGATGAAATTCACCATTTTCATCTTCTTTTGGGACAGTTTTTCAATCTGTAACGACATGGATGTAGTTGGAAACTGTTGTTAATGGCCTATCAAACATCCACAGTCTAGAATTTTGTAATCAGAAAGTGGGATATTCGTACAAGATACTGCAGAGTGTGGTTGAATTAATTGGCAATGTTGAAATTGTGAATATAATGATGGATCAGAAACAATGTTGATAGTTCTTAACCACCAAAAGTGCCGATTCTTATGTTTGGCTTTGTCTGAATATTGTTGCTTTTAATGAAGGGAGAGGAGCAAAAAAAAGAGAGAAAGTACGAACTCTTCCAACAATAAATTGAGGGTTCACACAAGAAAGCAAAGCCAACTAGAAGAGAACAAAAAACATAATAGTTTGCCTTCAAAGTTAGCCACATATCTTCACAGCAATTCTTCCTTTTTTTTTTTTAATATATAATTTATTATATTTGATATCCTTGCTAGGTTTCATTGCTGTCAGGCAAGTGCCAGCCCGCACGGTAAACTATCAGATTTTAAGTAGATTTAATAATTCCAAATTCGTGAAAGATCAGTTCCAGGAGTCTGTTTTTGCTCTGTATATATAAATAAAACAAGTTGGGTAGCCTACACCCCTGTACCAAAAACAAATACTAATCCAACATAGACATGTGAATCTGATTTCCAATTGAATTTCGAGGTTACATTACATGTATAAGGGGCAGAATAAGACTGAAAAAGAATGCAGCTAGCTAAGAATTTCTACCTAGTATATTCTTTTCTACTTATAAAAATGGGAACATACAGAAATATTTTGATACTGCAGACGCAAATATCAAGGCAATCACCATACTGTGTAACGAAAACGTACGTGTTTAGTTTGATGCTGCAGGCTTTTCGAACGGAGCTGATACAGATTCAGTATTCAAGTCTCCAACTCCCTTAAATGGACTAGCGTTGTCTCACGGTTGTCTGTGCATTTCAATAGCATCCTTAAGTTTTTTAAACTGCAGATGATATGGAAACGAAGCAGATATAGTTAAGACGATGAAGATTGAGCAGGTAATAAGTTTATCTAGGATGTTCTCTGATAATTGATGTAGTTGCATAAGAAAGTCGATCATCTATCCATGCCAGTTCCGGACCATTTTACTTCTAATGTGTTTCAAGCAAGTTAGATTCTAGTAGTTTAGATTCTAGTAGTGAATCGATAGTCGATAGGCACAGAGGGGTTAAACGGCATACCTTGACAAGTGAACACGAAAAGATTCGAGTTGTCCATGCGCCCCACGGTAGAAATGGAAATAAGGAAGCACCTTAACATTCAAACTTTTACACATAGCCTTATTCTCATCAAAATCGACTTTGAGGAACAAAATTTCAGGGTGTTCTTGGGCAGTTTTGCAGAGCTGCCATATTCATAACAAGGCAATATCATAAGAACGAACTCATTCAGAAACAACATAGGCTGCTTCAAAAGGAGCAAAACATAAATACTTGAGATTTTAGAGAAAATATGAAATATTGTAAAGAAAGAAAGGCATGAATTTACCTTGGGAAATAAAGCTCTACAAGAAGCACACCAAGTTCCATAAAACTCAACAATAACTAATCTATCTCCAGCTTCATTTAAGGCAGTCGTAAATTCTTGAGTAGAGTGAATGTCAATCATATTCGGCCCTGCATTTTTCTCCCACCATTTGGGTTTGCTTGTTTCAGTCATAGTTGCGTGCACCTGCAAAACAACAACTTGTCAATCTCAATGGTTTCTACATATAAAACAAGTGACCAAAAGATATAAAACCAATGGGGTTTTCATACTACAAATACAAAGTTCAAATGAAACAGAGCATCAGTTTTCACACAGAACTGCATAAACAAATGGGTAATCATAATTTCATAATATAACTAATAAAATTCAAAAACCGAGAATAGAAAATGCAAACCCCATTACCTTGAAAGACAGCAAATGCTTAGTGGAAGTCAAAGGAAGAGGAGAAACGCCGGCAAAAGAAGAAGAAAGATTACAGATTTTCCTATCAAAATTAAATTTGGGTGAAAGAGAAAAAGCCGCTTGTGGAGAGTTCAAGGTGGTGGATGCATAGGAGGAAGTGAGAAACGTTGAACAATGAAACGACGACGCCGACAATTTAATAGCATCTGCCATCTACTCTAGTCTCTAGAGATTCGAAAGATATTGGTATACTGTTGGTGGGATTTAAGCATTGATTTATATAGGCGAAAGTAAAAAAGGATTGGAGTTGGAGAAAGTGGAAGGTCAAACTTTGATACACATACACGAAAAGGCAAAGAGAAAAACATCTTCTAAAATTTTGTTTGTTTCGGAATCTTGGACCTGTTAGCCGGTTACCCAATTATAAGACAAATTAAGAAATTAGGCTAATTTACAATTCTTTTACAGTTTTATTGTTGGGATTATAAATGTTATGGCAACGAAAATTTTGTTTTTCCAAAAAAAAATTTAAATTTATTAACTTTTTCCATTTGAGAACTGAAGGGAGAAGATTCTGAAGTGTAAAAGCGGAATAGTAGAATGGAAATTCCCCTCTGATAAACAGAAACTGCCAAAAGCAAGACCAGCAAAGGCTTGTCATTTATTTATCATCCGACCTACCAAATTTGATCAACGAAAAATTGTTTCTTTCTCCTCCATCCCATGAACATTCAAAGTTCACATTTGTAAAAACTATAAAAACAAACCAATTTAGAGTCTCTTAAACCTGAAATGGACATCTTTGAACACATAATTGGCAAAGCTTCGACGAAACCAGTTATTGGAACGCGTGGAACACTACATTTCTTTGGAAGATTCGGGAAAGATTCAACACCTTGTGAGGCCAGAATTAATTGCACAAGTATCTCTATGCTTTTAAACGTGACAAACAAAAAAACTAGGTTTTTGTTCTCCAAGGTACACGTGTACGTCCGGAACAGGGGATCGAAGTCAAAAAAATTTTAAGAAATTTTTATCATTTTTAAATATTTTAAAATTTTAAAAAAACTGCCACCCCTAACTGCGCCTCTGGTCGGGAGTTGCCAGTTTGTGCAATGTTGTCAACAGCGTTTGCTGGGAAATTAAAAAGTTAGGCACCAGCAGATCCCAACCTTGCTTTAAATCCAACTATTATTGTTATAATAAATAGTTGATTTTTTATTTAACAAAGAAGCTATATGAATCTTATGGTGCAAATTAGCCCATAACATTTTCTCTGCAGACAAGACAAAGCATGTATTTAATAGAAACATCTATGTTTTAATATCTAAGGTGGGGGACAGAAGCATAGATAAAAGCTAGAATAACTTGCTCTTGGCCAATGTACTGTATTTTTCTATAATTTTAAAACATCATAATAGAACCAAAATGGTAAGATGAGTTTCAGATGACATGGTACAGCTCAGATACAAGAAAAAGTTGGAGTCAAGGAACAAATGTAAAGTACAAACATCTGAATGGATCCTATTCCACTAAACATCCTAGATAAAAGCTAGAATAACTTGCTCTTGGCCAATGTACTGTATTTTTCTATAATTTTAAAACATCATAATAGAACCAAAATGGTAAGATGAGTTTCAGATTGACATGGTACAGCTCAGATACAAGAAAAGTTGAGTCAAGGAACAAATGTAAAGTACAAACATCTGAATGGGTCCTATTCCACTAAACATCCTTCTTCTGCACCGTCTCGTTTTGTATGAACTCGCCGATAAACGAATAATCTGGCTTTTGCAGTTATCATCTTGCTAAATTGTACTGCATACTTCAGCAGCTAAGATCAATCAAAACATTTATAGGACATAATATTTACTGTCTAGGTAAAAGAATAGATAGAGGAAATGCTGAAGATCCATTGTTGGGAGCACCATGTATACTGAGAATTGAAGTTACCAAGTTATATATCTCAACATTCTCAAAAGATGGCACTTTCTTCCCCCTGCCAAATTGAGGACCATGACCAATAAAAATGCTCCTCATGGAGAAAA
Organism: Gossypium rotundifolium; assembly: GCA_025506655.1. NCBI lineage: Eukaryota > Viridiplantae > Streptophyta > Magnoliopsida > Malvales > Malvaceae > Gossypium > Gossypium rotundifolium. Next base: position 196,012,258 of record CP106734.1, on the reverse strand, counting down.
TTGCGTTGTCATATCCATGTGATCCTCCACACTCTTTTCGCTTACTCCTTTTCTGTTCCACCTTAAAGCTCTCCTCGATCAGCCCAATTATGGGAGGAATTCGGTCACTTGCGGCATAATGTAGCCGCCTAGGTAGCTCTTCCTTAAGGTAAACCTTCAAATACTTGCCATTCTCAACCTTCCCAGATTCCAGTCCTTCATTCATCTTTGCTACAACATCCGATGCTGCTTGACCCGGGGGTGGATGAATAGCGAGCAACGGACTATAAGACCAAACCCATTCAGCCGGAATTTCGATCCAAGGTGCCAAATCATCAAGGAAAATCAGTTTTTTGTCACATGTACCAACCATTCCATGGTCTCCAACCATAATTATAGTAACATCCTCAAAAACCCCTCTTTTCTCCAAACCATCAATCAACCTCCCAATCATTCTATCGATTCTAGCAACAGCCTCAGTGATCTCGGGATCATCAGGTCCAACATGGTGACCTTGATGATCAGGATCCTCAAAATACAATGTCATGAACACAGGGATCTCACTACTAGGCAAATCAAAATAACTTAAAACAGTATCCACTCTATCCTCAAAAGCAACAGAAGCATTATATTTCATACACAACTTTTCAGGACAACCCCAAGAGCCCTTTTTCACCTCGCTTCCAGGCCAAAAATAGGTAGCAGCCTTTAATCCATGATTGACCACAGTCTCCCAAAGTGGCTCACCTAACCACCACTTGGGTTCATGACTAGCCATATGGAAAAACTCACCAGTTTTGGGATCAAAAAAATGGTTATTTATAATACCATGATGTGCAGGATAAAGACCAGTAACAATGGAGTAATGATTAGGAAAAGTAAGAGAAGGGAAAACAGGAATCAAACCCATCTCAGCTTCAGTCCCGTTTTGAATCAAACGGTGGATGTTTGGTGTTGGGGTCTTGAATTGGTACCCAAATCGAAAACCATCGGATGAAACCAAAAGAACCACCGGTTTTTCCAGTTTCTTCAAAGGACGAGAGAATTTGTTCTCTGAAGAAGAAGAAGAAGAAGAAGAAGAAGAAGAAGAAGAAGAATAAAGAGGAAAGCAAAAGCAAAGGCCGCCGAAAGAGCAATGCAAGTGAGGAGTATCAAAGCGATGAAGATGATGGAAGTGCGGCGGTTTGAAGGGGATGATTTTACCTCCGAGTCTAAAGAAGAATCAGTGTCGAAAGCAAGTAGAGCCGTAGATTGACTTGAGGGATCTTCTTCTTGGGTCGGTATTGGAATCGGCTTTGTTTGAGCCAATGAATCGGAACCCATCATCTCTTCCCTTTTTTCCTTCTCCACAATCAAGGCCTCATAAAGGAACGAGAGAAATCAAGAAATTTGAGAAAGTATAATGATAAAGTGGGGTTGTTTCACCGATAGTTGGTTGGCAAGTCGCCCACAGAAGTCTTCGTTGGGAAGGTGAGTTGGACCAATCGCCAATGGAGTCTACCTGAAGATAAAATCAAAGAGGCTTTAACTCTACTTCAGTCTTTTTTACAAACGAACCACTGCCGCGTTTCTTTTTTGGGAATATTCCAATAAATCGATGAAGGATCAGACGGTCACCATTACTTTAAGTTCAGCTGTGCGGCTGTAACGCAGCGTGGGTCTAACAATACTATTATCGTCGGTATTTCGGCAATACGCTGTCGTTTATCATGTCAATTTCCAATATACTAGTAGCCCAAAGGAAAAAAGGTGGGCTTGTTGTTTTCAAACCTAAAAGGTACATTTGGGAGCAGCAAAAAGAATTATCAAACGATTAAACGTAACGGTAAGATAGATGGTAATTTTAAAGGGTGGTTTAAATTTTAAAGACAATATTATAAAAAAGGATAGTTAAGAATTTAAATATTAATAGTAAAATATTTAAAAATAATTTAATATTTTATACCATATTTTAAATGGTATTCATATATGAATAAAAATAAAAGAAATTTTTTAGATTTAAAAATATAAACATATTTTTGTAAATTAATGATTAGATTTTGTATAATTCGTTTCTTCTTTTAAGTTTATTTTCTTGAGCTATACGTATTATTACTCAAATAGGTAAATTTCAATGCAAGCATCAAAATGATTGGAGTGAATAAAATATTTATTTTGATTAGGAGATATAGCAGATCATGGACAGAGATATTACAACATTTTTAATTAAATAACCTATTTTATTCATCGGAATATTAGTTTAATTTTATAAGTTTGTTTCAAGCTTTGAAATTTACTTGACAATTTTTTTACTCCAAATGGGCCCCCTCGTAGCCATTACTACGGGGGGTTGATAGATGAGCCTGCCGTTCATTAATTTAAAGGCCATTGCCTTTCCTCCATTGAAAACTGGCCCACCAATGCCAGTTCTATTTACATTTTCCTTTTTAATTTAGTTATTTTTTATTAGATTGCAGTATTATTTTTTCAATGCATTTTAAGGTAAACTAAACCTTATTAATAAATTTATTTTTTACTCATTTGAATTTAAAGTTATAAAATGGACATTAAATTATTTAAAAGGTTTTTTTTTAAGTCACTAAATCATTAAGATTTTTTAATTTTTTTAGTCAAGCTAGCAAGCTACAAGTGATGATTTGAGAATCGGTACGATATGTCAATACCTATCAACGAGTAGAAGAGTATATACCTTAGATCCAAGTCATTCTGACAGACAGTGTTGAAGATCGTAAAAAAAAAGTTGTTTGAATTTTTATTCGTAGATTCGTGATGCTCAAAACTGTTTCGTGAAAAAAAAAACTCAACTGTAAAATAGATAGGGAATAAGAGTTTTCAATTAATGCAATGATGCGAATAGAAAAAGCCATACAACAACAATTTAAACTATCCAATGACTTAAATAAAATCTAGTGACCAAACTAAACTTACTAATAATGTAATTACCTTGGTTATAGGATATCTTACATCTTAATGCATGAATTAGTAACAAATTAATTTTACTTAGGGCGATTCGATTGCTTTTCAAAAGCACTTCGCTCAAAAGACTTTTGAAGAAAATCATCGAACAATTTCTTTTAATTTGAATTTTCGCTTTAAAGTCTTTTAAAAGTCTTACGAAAAGAAAAATAAAATTTTAGCTTTTCTCTCCCAAAAGACTTTTAGTGTAATTACTTTTCACCCTCTAATAACATAGTACTTTCCTTTTTTTGTGGGGCTTAATTATAAATGTGTTAAAATTATTAATTAAAAATAAAAAATATTTTAAAATATTAATTATAAATATTTAATGGTTATATTTAAATATTTAAAATGTAGTTTATATATTCTAATTAAATTTTATAACTAATTAATATTTATTACTTACAAATATTTAAAATTAAAATTTATTTTCATATATTAAAATATTAACAAGTTATAGTAATTTTTATATTCTTACTAAAATATAACAATATTAACTAATTTAAAATTTATTTAAATGTATATTTGTTACTTGATAATAACATGTCTAAAATGGACATTTTATTTCTCAAAAATCTTTTGACATAATGCTAAACACTCAAATTTTAAAGCAAACTTTTCAAAAGACTTTCAAAAGACTTTTCACAAGACTTTCAAAGACTTTTCAAGCGTTGTCAATAGCTTAGTTATTTTAGCTCAACAAAGGAAGGATTTTTAACTTAAGTTGTAGAGTTTTTCTTACTAGAGTTTTACTCGTCATTTTATATTATGTTAAAAGCAAATGATATTAAGTATAAATTATTTGTTCTATTTGTTATGAAAACTATTTTAATACTTACATAATATTAAGCCTTTTCTTTTGTGTTGATATGAAATTTAGTTTGAATCTTTTGAAAAGTGTTTGAAAAGTCTTTTAAAAGTTTGCTTTAAAATTTGAGTGTTTAGCATTTATCAAAAGTCTTTTGAAATAAAATGTTCATTTTAGATATGTTATTATCAAGTAACAAATACATATTTAAATAAAATTTAAATTATTTAATATTATTATATTTTAGTAAGAATATAAAAATTACTATAAATTTAAATATTTTAAGTAATAAATATTAATTATTTATAAAATTTAATTAGAATATATAAACTACATTTTAAATATTTAAATATAACCATTAAATATTTGTAATTAATATTTTAAAAATATTTTATTTTAATTAATGATTTTACACATTTGTAATTTGAAAAAAAGGGAAAGTACTTATTATAGGGTGAAAAGTAATTAAAACTAAAAGTCTTTTGGGAAGAAAAGCAAAATTTAGCTAAAAGCATTGTTATATATTTCAAAATATTTTTGAGTTAAAATGATTTTGAAAACAATAAAAATTGACCCTAAATAACGAGCCAATATTTGATTTACAAAATAAAATCGTTTGGATAATCAAAATTATTAAATTATATTTTTAGTTGCTCGTGTTCATCTTATGTCTATATTGAGAGGAGCTACTCCTCCCAATAATATTTTCCCCAAAGAGAAAAATTAATTTGCATTTTTGAAATATAAAAAAATAAATTATATAAGATCATATTTCCACTATTCATATAAACAAAACAAATTCAAATGATCAAAAGAGTTCAAATCTAAACCATGAGATATGATGTGGTGGTTACTTACCTCATTCCTTAACCAAGTGATCGGGAGTTCAGTCCTCACTCATAAGAATAGAGCACATTTTGTCAGGGGTGAGTGTTCGATCGAATTGAGTAAAAAATTTTAAGATAATCGAGTTGACGAATCATGTTTTATCATCCTAATTTGATTTGAAATTTTTTTCAATTCGAGACCAATAAAATGAAATTTGAGTTGGATCGAATCAAGTAAAATTATTCGAGTTAAATTAAAAAATAAATATGTCAAATTAAAATTTTGTTACATCATAACTAATTTCATGTTAGAACAAATAAATTTGAAACCATATATATATATATATTTGAAAAAAAATCAAAGTAAAATAATTAAAAATAATATTTTTAGTATGATAAACTTATGATAAACTTGAATTATTAATTAACTTATTTAGGTCCTAAAATTATTGTTTTAGAAAATATAAAATTCTAACTTTCTTTGTATGTTTTAGATTTTTTAAAATTTTATATATTTTATTAAAATACAAAAAATTATATAAATATTTTGAATTTTTATTTTTGATTTTTATAATTTTTGTTAAGAGAGAGACCAATTTGCTTATTTTCAAAATTGACAAGGACAAATGGGTATTTACACCAATATGAATGATATTTGAATTGTAAGATTTAACTCGACTCAAACTCGAAACTCGAATTACTTAAAAATTGCAAAAAAATTCTAATTTTTCTAATCGAATTGAGTTTTGCTCATGCTTACATTTCATAGCCAACTATTTACCTTTTTGGAGAGCACTTACGGTAAGGAGACTAGTCACTACTAAAAAAAGTTCAAATATAGTTCATTGAGCTTTAACTTAATTTGCACCATTATAATTGCAACAACGAGAAAGATATGAGTTTAAATATGTGTAAAAATGTTTTTATTCCATTTTAAAAGTCAAGAAGGTATTATGAGTAGAATTAAATATTGTATAAAGAAAGTTAAAACTAAATCCACCCTAAAATTTATTGTGTATTAAAAACCTAAAATTCAAACATATAAAACAAATAAATTATACAATGTCTTCTTTTTATAAGATGAATGCAAATATAATTATATATATAATTTATTTTAAATAATTCTAAATAAAAACACATGTTGCGAAATTTAAGTTAATTTATAATTTACTGAATAGTGAAATTTAAACTTAAATATTCATATTTAAAATTTCAATTTTAATAATGATGAGATACGGAAATATAAAAGGACGTAAATCTCAAGATTAATATTAATTTCATAGTTGTTACTTTCTAACGAACTTGTTGTCATTACATTTGCTTCCTGTTACCACAAAAATTATGTTAGGTGATGGACATTGAAACAACTTAAGTAGCTACTACTTACAAAGAGTGTCCTACAAATTAATATTTTTAAATATTGTAATAAAATCTGTGTCCTACAAATTAATATTTTTAAATATTGTAATAAAATCTTTGTCCTTTGCTATTATTATTATTTTTTATATATATATATATATCCCCATAAGTTTTTAATATCACAACTAAAGTTATACCAATTGTGGAATATTTATCTAATATATTTCATATAAAAGCATATCAACAATCAAAATCTTCCATCTTGGGGACAAATGCAGTCATTTATTATTGTTGTCGTGGTACTAAACTTACAAGCTATTTATGAAATGATACTATTTGTAATCAGACATGAATAAAAGACACTGTGAAAGACAAAATTACATTCTTCTAGGCTACTTTCAGAAAAAATAAAAAATAAAAGCTGTAAACCCTAGCTACCCTTCGATTCATCACCATCATAAAATGTAAAAACCAACAGTTGCTAATTACTTCTACTGACAACCCTAGGATTTTAAAAAGCTCAAAAAAGAAAAAGCAATTTCATATGTTATGACGTATAAAACATGATAGATTCAAATAAAAGAAAAGAAAATGTGAGCGGTGAAACACTGTTGTTCACGTGACTCCAATAGGCGGTGTTTTCAAACAAAATGCCATCAATAATATTAATAAACCCTAATCCATAGATGAGAAAATGAACAAGAGACAAATCAAAGCATAGAGTTTTATTTTCACGACATAATATATATATAGAATAAGACGTAGAAGAACAAGAGTTCCATAATTATGGTTACCAATCTGTTCAAATTCACCTGATAATCAAAGCTCTAAAGTTCTGCATGCATTTTGCTTTTCAAATCTCTTTTTCTTTATTTTAACAAATTACTTTTTTCTTCACACTCAATGACAATTTATGACCTTAGTTAGCTACTACACTCCCAACACTAATTATTTAAACGTAGAAAACAACAATATATAAGGCTAAGGTGGTGGGGAGAATTTTCAACCATGAACAAGACCATACGATAAGGCCATGAGTAGGATCGCGGCTTCTTTCTCGTCCTGAGGAAAAACTCCATGAAAAGCTGAATTCTTGCTCAATATTATCCTTAAATCTTCGAAACACAGCTTCTTTCTACTTTGAGATTGAGAATTATGTTTGCATTTTTTTTTCTTCAAATGTGGAACACCATTGTTGCTTGATCTCTTCGCCTTAAGTTGAACCTCACTTTTCATACTTGGCGGTGTCTCAGGTGCAACAACGCTGCCTTCCGCCGCCGCCGCCGCCGCCGCCGCTGCAGCCCTTCTTGCTTTTCTTTGACGAATTCCACAGGCGTTGCAAAGGGACTGCAGCCGGATAGACCAAAGTGAAAAAGATCAATGAAATATCTTTAAAAGAAATTGAGTGGCAATTGCCTTTATGCTCTTTAGGTTTGACTTTAGGGCAAGGGTTTGGATTAAAAAGAAGAAGAAGACTGGAAATTTAAGTACCTTGGGGCCCCGAGGTCCACTCCTCCAGAGAGGAGTCTTAGTAGTGTTGCAATCAGCACAAACCCTAATTGTGCTGTTGTTGTTGTCCGGAGAAGATGATGGTTGTTTCTGCTCCTGATGATCTTCGGATTTCGGCGTAGTGCTATTTGATAAATCGGTGTGATCGGAGCTCATCATCTTCCTCATCATCCTCATCCTTGAAGGCATCCACTTAGCAGAATCATGACTTTGATGATGAGTTTCAACCCTTTCTTCCTTTTTCCATATAGATAACCTGAGCTCACAGTCACTCCTCAATGGTCCATCTTGTGGAACATGTATTTTTTCCTGTATATCATATATATATATATATATATGCAAGTAATCAATAATTATTTCCCCTAAAAAGTCACTCAAAGAAAACCCTAGGTTACGAAAGAAAGATAATATGAAGTGGTGATTATATATATACCTGATCTTGTTGATCATCATGGAACTGCTGGGGTAGGCTCTGATAGAAAGCTGCTTGCTGGTGTTGAACAGTTGGGCTGAAGGAAAAAGGACAAGTAAGTGAAGTAGAAGGCGACGAAGAAGAAGATGATGACGATGAAGAAGAAGAAGGTTGAGATATTAAGTTGAAAAGCTGGTGGTGTTGGTGTTGATCATCTTCGTTTAGGTCAATAGGAAAAGGATAAAGAGATGAATAACAATTACTAGAAGTCATGGGGAAAGATGGAGCAATCGAAGTGACGGTGTTGGCTTCGTCCACTAAAGGTGGAGGATCTATGTTTTAGATAATAAGGAAGGAAGAGATCGGATCGGTGATGAATGATAGAGATTAATAATAATATTATTAATAATTAAAAAAAATAAAAAGAGGCAAAAGAGGGCCTACACCATCGAGTGGTAATTCACTTATAAAGGGGAAATGAGAGGTTCACGTGCCTTCATATACAATATGATACCCAAATGACAAGTTAAAAGGGTACAAAGCAAAATGTGAAGTCTTGATCTTGAATGCTATGCTACTGTACTGCTCCATCTTATTCAAAAAGAAAAGAAACCCTATCTGCAGATTTAACCGCACTTGTAATAATTCCAAAACCACAAGATAGACTTGATTTCATTGTAGCCACACATTTTAGTCATACACTTATCGAAATTTCTCATCTCCACACACTGGTCTTTTTTGCAAAGTTAAGTACCACTTAAAATTTATGATTGAAATTAATCTGGTGATTTAAGCACCAAATTTTATTAGCTTCGACGCGTCAACTTGATGAAATTATCAAACCGCAGATTTATAGACTGATTTGCTTCACTTTACCATTTATATATAGTTTCTTACAAGAAAAGAAAGAGAACAGCATCAAGAGCTAGCTAGTAAGAAGACAGATAATTTTTTTTCTTCTCTGTTCATAATAAGAAGAAGGCAGATAGTCAGTCAGCATGTATCCTCATACATATAAATGTATACAGAATGTATATATTTCTAATTACGGTAATAGGTATGGTATATACAAAGTATATCCTCGTTCTCATACATTTATGTATGTCACCTCCTTAGTCTTGCCAAAAAACATTGAATGCTTTAAGCAGGCAAGAGACAAATGCAGCACCCCACATATTTACAATCATGCTACATGCATTCACACACACACACACACATATATATATATTTCTTTTACTATACTTACTAGCTGCCTCATGTTTTCATCGTTGCATATAGCTAAGAACCGTTAAGATATCCGTATAGTTGGGTAGATATTATTTTTTATATACAGTAATATTTCGTCCAAAATATATATATAGTAATATTTTATCTGATGAGTTAAAAAGGAAATTTATAACGCCATAGTCCGTAAACTTATGGACTGTCCTCAACCATGCATGGGTTTAGGGTTTTTGGGATTATCATTTATGATTTTAGGGTTTAAAATTTTAATGAACTTTAGAGTTTTTGAACGTTATAAGAATATTAAATTATTTTTTTAAATACCTTAAATTTAAAATAATAATTACAATTATTATAATATTCTGGCGGCTGACATTTGTCTGTAACAATACAACTGTGAGTTAAGTCTCACCCAATTAAAAATGAAAAATAAAGAATACAGATGTCAGCTAAATTAAATTAAAATGAATTTCTGCAAACAACTGCAATTTTTCTTCCGTTATTTTAGATATTCGGTCGATTTTTCTGTTTTCTTCTCTAAAAATATGTTTTAAAGCTTAATTTCAACGAAATTAAATTAAAATGAATCTCTACAAACAACTACAATCCTTCTTCCTTGCTAAAAGTCATTTTGGTTATTCGGTTAACTTTTCAGTTTTCTTTTCTAGAGACATGTTCTAGCATTTAATTCTCTACATTCTTCAAAAGTTAATGTATTCGTCTGATTAACGTTGAGCTATGTCGGCTATTTTATTTGATACAATATTTTAATATTTGTAAATTATATATTAATCGACTTTAAACAATGTTTTAATTTTTATTCCTTTAATAAATTAGATTTTTGATGTTTGAAAATTTTAACAACTCTGTTTGGAAGTGCTTTGACATCGCTGAATTTACACTAACAAAATGCTACTATTCACTGTGTGGGTAGGTTGAAAATAAAAAATTCTGAACGTATACCATTCGCCATGAAAAAGGAGGAGGTGAAAAAATAATTGAAAAGGCTGAGCCAGGAAAGGAACAACACAAACGAAAATGATGGTTGCTAAAAGCTACATCCACAAGGCACGGATTAGCTATCCTTACTCTCCATTATTCAAGATTTTGAGGTTTTTTTTAATGTAAATGTACTAAATAGGTTGCTCTATTATATGGATCGGATCAATTTAATTTTTTAAGATTAAATGAATTAATTTATACCATCAAATTTAAAATAAATTAATATTTACTATTTAGTAGAGTAAATATTTTAAAATTTTAATGATTCTATAAATGAAATATTTTGTTCGAATTGAATTTCAATTGGAAAAATTAAATTTCAAGATATTTTTTATAAAGTAAATATTAACCATGTTTCAGTTTGGACTTATTTGATTCTTTTTAATAGTATAGGGATTAAATTGTTCCATTCAATAATAGAGAGACTAATTTGATCTAATCCCTATAATATAGGGACTTCCCAAGTGCTTCAACTGCTTTTTAATTGGTATATGAAACTCACCCTTTTTACGAAAATTGAAAATTTAATCTTTTTGCTTTAATTTATCAAAATTTAACCACCGTATGCATGTTATGATAATTAAGAAGTTTGTCCAATTGTTTTTGAAGTAAGTGAATATTAAATGTTGGTTTTTGCTAATTTTTTGTATATAAATTGTTGAACAACTTCAAGTCAACAATTTTTTTTTTTGGTATAACCGGGCGGGGTGGTATTCAGGTAAAGCCCTCTTATCAATGATAACTCTAAGTTTCGAGCAACATTGAAATACTTAAAGGAAGGAAGTTCATTGCTATTTATTCCAACCATTTGTTGGTTCAATCCAACAATTCAATAGTAATGTTTCAGAGTGTTGTTTAATTGGGATAAATATTGAAATTATAAATGAATTTTAGCTTAATGTGTAATTTTATACATGAAACTTCGATTTACTCAAATTCTCACAAAATATTAACACAATTATCGATGCAACATCATGTTATATTTATATATTGTATATATAAATAATTATATTTACCTAATATAAAAATAAATAGATATATTTATTTTTAAATATATATGACTGAATCAAAATTAATATTTTATTTATACATGTGAATCACAATAAAATAATTTTATATATAATTACTCCAAATTAAGTTTTATATATTAAATTTTACCATAAACTAAAATTCATTTATAATTTTAAGATTTACCAACTTTCGTATTAATTAAATGACAGATTTTTCATTATTTTTTTGAGCAGAAGAATAAAGTTGACAATGATTTTTTTTATTTAACAAATATGTAAATTTTCAGTGATCTATCTCTCCCTTAATAGTTGTCAAATCTCATAAGATTTGGTTGGAGGTGAAGGATGGAGACTCGATGAAAAATTGTATAAGATGAGGATGAATTGGTGTCGGGTAATGGAAGGTATGTCCAACCATGGGTTGTTGTTGTCAATAATCGGCAAAGGGGCCATTGCCCCTTAAAGGCCTTCATGTCACTGTTCCTTAATGCCAAATTTAGGTCCCAACATTCTCATCCCCATCCCCATCCCCCTCTCATTCCTCTAGATAAGTTATGGTGCCACCGCCTGCTATTTTTTTCATCGCCCATTTTAATACCATTTTTATCTCTATATGCAACCTTTCTTTGTTTTTATTTTCGGTTAATATTATTTTTTTAAAATTTCATAATATTGATACACTGTGAGCTTATCCATTGATGTATCGAGAATAAATATTTTCTTTAACTTATATACCTCCATAAAAAATGGGGTTCGGGGCATTGGGTTACTAGATTTGGCCCATTTGATGATCAGCCACTGCATTTCACATTATCCAAGCTGGCTATTGGGCAACATTCATTAAAGTTTGTTCTCTTTTGCATTTCCGTTTTCTTTCAATAATATCATTTTAAAGTTTAAAATTACCTTTATTTTTTTAGTGTGCAAGTTGCTGATAAATTTTTCAATATTTAATATAAGATTAATCTCTTCTATTTAAAAGAGCTACTGTGGCATAAATAAGATGGTGGAATATATGCATGCATATGATGATAATATTTCTGCTACAATATAGGGGCAAGAAGAACAGTTTAATTTATCTATAATTAGTCGGAAGCGGATTTTTTATTAAAATATTATAAAAAAAAAAACTAAAATATCTAAATTGGGGTGCACTTTTCATAAATTACCGAAATGGTATATTGAGGGTGGTGCCGCCTGTCGTGAGGCGCAACCATCCTCTGACAACCTATTTTTTTCTAGCTGAAATCCAAAAAAAAAAAATCAAATAAAAAAAAACTGAAAACGAAAAAAAAAAAGGAAATGGCGGGAAAAATGAGAGGATGGTGATGCCTCGCCACAGCAAGGCAGTGGTGCCTCGCTGAGCATCACCACAGGAAATTTGTCCATTCGGTCCTCTCTATTTTAAGCATTTCAGGTTTAATCCTTCTATCATTTATTTTTATAATTTGTCCCAAAACTTCCGTTTTTAATGCAATTTAGCCCATTTTAAGTATTTTGTAATTTTATTATTATTACCATCATCTAATATTTTTATTACTATTAATTATTTACTATCATTATATTTTTATTATTACTATAGCATACTATTATTAGCATTACTACTCTTATTTTATTATTGATACCATTATTCATTTTATTTCTTTTATTTTTTTTATTATTTAATTATTGTCACTTCTATTATTTGTTTTCATTATTATTATTATTACCATTATCGATATTATTATTATTACTATTATTATATCACTATTTTATATACCTATATATAAAAGTAAAATGAAGTTGTGTAAAAGCTCGCAAGCGCTTGCCCGATTTCAATCCTGTAAATAAGAAAAAAAATTAATTAGAACTAACAAAAAATGGTAAACATTAAAATTTTCAAAACAAAATTACGACGAGATTTCGGGAAAAAAAAAGTTAATGGAAAAAAAATTAGAAAGGAAAAGGGAAGACAAACCATGAACGGGACGAGTAGAAAGAGAAAAAGAACGAACGGAAGAAAGAACGGAACTTCGGAAACAGAAAAAAAAAAAAAAAAAGAATAACGAAACGCAAAGCTGCACGGGGATGGAATGAAACGGAATGGTGTTTAGAGACAAAAAATATTATTTTTCACCCATTTTTAGTATTATTATCATTATTTTATTATCATTATCGTATAATAAAAATACTAATAAATAGTGATAATAATAATAAAATAATGATAATAATACTAAAAAATAGTAATAATAAAATATATATAGGTATATAAAAATAGTGATATAATAATAGTAATAGTAATAATAATATCGATAATGGTAATAATAATAATAATGAAAACAAAATAATAGAAGTGAAAATAATTAAATAATAAAAAATAAAAGAAATAAAATGCAAAGGGGCCATTGCCCTTAAAGGCCTTCATGTCACTGTTCCTTAATGCCAAATTTAGGTCCCAACATTCTCATCCCCATCCCCATCCCCCCTCTCATTCCTCTAGATAAGTTATGGTGCCACCGCCTGCTATTTTTTCATCGCCAATTTTAATACCATTTTATCTCTATATGCAACCTTTCTTTGTTTTATTTTCGTTAATATTATTTTTTAAAATTTCATAATATTGATACACTGTGAGCTTATCCATTGATGTATCGAGAATAAATATTTTCTTTAACTTATATACCTCCATAAAAATGGGGTTCGGGGCATTGGGTTACTAGATTTGGCCCATTTGATGATCAGCCACTGCATTTCACATTATCCAAGCTGGCTATTGGGCAACATTCATTAAAGTTTGTTCTCTTTTGCATTTCCGTTTTCTTTCAATAATATCATTTTAAAGTTTAAAATTACCTTTATTTTTTAGTGTGCAAGTTGCTGATAAATTTTTCAATATTTAATATAAGATTAATCTCTTCTATTTAAAAGAGCTACTGTGGCATAAATAAGATGGTGGAATATATGCATGCATATGATGATAATATTTCTGCTACAATATAGGGCAAGAAGAACAGTTTAATTTATCTATAATTAGTCGGAAGCGGATTTTTATTAAAATATTAAAAAAAAAACTAAAATATCTAAATTGGGGTGCACTTTTCATAAATTACGAAATGGTATATTGAGGTGGTGCGCTTTTCATGAGCTAACCATCCTCGACAACCTATTTTTCTATGAAATCCAAAAAAAAAATCAAATAAAAAAAACGAAAACGAAAAAAAAAGGAAATGGCGGGAAAAATGGCGAGGTGGTGATGCCTACCACAGGTGCAGGCATGGTGCCTCCGCACGAGCATCACCACGGAAATTTGTCCATTCGGTCCTCTCTATTTTGCAGCATTTCAGTTTAATCCTTCTATCATTTATTTTTATAATTTGTCCCAAAACTTCCGTTTTAATGCAATTTAGCCCATTTTAAGTATTTTGTAATTTTATTATTATTACCATCATCTAATATTTTTTATTACTATTAATTATTTACTATCATTATATTTTTATTATTACTATAGCATACTATTATTAGCATTACTACTCTTATTTTATTATTGATACCATTATTCATTTTATTTCTTTTATTTTTTTATTATTTAATTATTGTCACTTCTATTATTTTGTTTTCATTATTATTATTATTACCATTATCGATATTATTATTATTACTATTATTATATCACTATTTTATATACCTATATATAAAAGTAAAATGAAGTTGTGTAAAAGCTCTAAGCGCTTGTCTGATTTCAATCCTGTAAATAAGAAAAAAATTAATTAGAACTAACAAAAAATGGTAAACATTAAAATTTTCAAAACAGAATTACGACGAGATTTCGGGAAAAAAAAGTTAATGGAAAAAAAATTAGAAAGGAAAAGGGAAGACAAACCATGAACGGGACGAGTAGAAAGAGAAAAGAACGAACGGAAGAAAGAACGAAACTTGGAACAGAAAAGAAAAAAAAGAATAACGAAACGCAAAGTCGCAGGGATGGAATGAAACGGAATGGTGTTTAGAGACAAAAATATTATTTTTCACCCATTTTAGTATTATTATCATTATTTTATTATCATTATCGTATAATAAAAATACTAATAAATAGTGATAATAATAATAATAATAATGATAATAATACTAAAAAATAGTAATAATAAAATATATATAGGTATATAAAATAGTGATATAATAATAGTAATAGTAATAATAATATCGATAATGGTAATAATAATAATAATGAAAACAAAATAATAGAAGTGAAATAATTAAATAATAAAAAATAAAAGAAATAAAATGAATAATGGTATCAATAATAAAATAAGAGTAGTAATGCTAAGAATAGTATGCTATAGTAATAATAAAAATATAATGATAGTAAATAATTAATAGTAATAAAAAATTAGATGATGGTAATAATAATAAAATTGCAAAATACTTAAAATGAGCTAAATTACATTAAAAAGAAGTTTTGGGACAAATTATAAAAATAAATGATAGAAGGATTAAACTGAAGTCTGAAATAGAGTGGATCGAATGGGCAAATTTCCGATTGATGATGCTGTGGAGGCACCACAGATCACTTGTGGAGGCATCACCAGCTCCTATCATTTTTCCGCCATTTCCTTTTTTTCGTTTTCGTGTTTTTTTTTGATTTGAGCTTTTTTGAATTTCATAGAAAAATAGGTTGTCGAGGGTGGTTGTCTCGACAAGGCACTACCTCAGTATACTATTTGATAATTTATGAAAAATACATCCCAATTTAAATATTTTAATTTTTTTTTTGTAATATTTTGATAAAAAATCCGTCGGAAGCCATTGAAGAGATTGGGATAAATCCATAAAAAAATGGAGTGTTAGTGTGAGTAAACTCCGCCCGTAGTCACATCAGTGGGGGGAAATATCTTGAGGTAGTTAATGTTTATTTTTGATAGAAAATTAGCGTGGTGGGTCACATTGAAAAAGTGTAAAGAGGGGTAAACTAATCAAATAAATCTTGTTGATTTGATGGGTACAGATTAAAAAATGGAAAGAAACGCTCGTCGCTGGTGATTGATAAGATAACCTATGCTATTATTCTTACTTGCCTTAACTACGTAATTAGCCCTTAAATTTGGTACCTCTTTTTAAATTACTACTTCTAGTTTTTTTTCCTAAATAACATTTTGATAATTTTTTGTGTCGTTCTTAAGTTCAAGACATGTAGCAAGTATGAGATTACGACATGTGTCTCAAATCATTATTTGAAAATTATAAAATAAGATTTAAAACTAGAACACAAAATAAAAATTTCTCATTTTTACAGCAAATATATTAAAACAACTCATCATTATCTTCATCTCACCATTATATTTAAAAAAATGAAATTTTGAAAAAAAAGAAAAGTAAAAACTCAACTTTTAACTACAAATCCTTTTTTTTTTTTTCCTTTTTAATATCAAAGAAAAACAACTCATCATTATCCTCATCTCATCCTTGTCAAATCTTCATCCACATCTGCATCTCATCAACAATTAAGAATTGTCTAAACTAATATAATTAGTTTATCCCGCCACATACAATCAATTTCTTTTCTCGCATCAATTAAAATTTTAAACTATATCAATTTATTCCCATTAATTCCAGTCCAACATTATGCATGAAGTAGTACATAATTAATATTAAATATTAAAATTATTTAACTTTTTACTGTTATAGTAATAGAAATATTTGAAACTTATTTAATATCCTTCCTTTAACATTTACAAATATTTATGAGTTAGTATTTAATATACTATTTTTAAAATATTTTATTTATGTATATTAATATTTTAAAAAATCGATAAGTCTAAACTAGTAAGACTGAAATAGATTAAGATTGATACTGATATTTATACAATTAGTTTGGTTTAAACAAGAAAATTTAGTATTGCTTTTTTATGATGGAAAACGGGAAATAAGCTTGGATAGAGGCTATAAGATTGTTTGCTTCCCCATCAGTAAAAGTGACAAGAAATAAAAAAAACTGAAAAACAAACTCAAAATATGAAATTTATGAAGGTATGCGATGGGTTTGATGTTTGGTGTTTCAAAAAGGCATATAGGTTAGTGTTGTTGAGATTGTTTGGATGAGGGGTTATGGGAGATATCTGGGTTTTAATATATATAAAAAATGAATTTCATATGCATTACTAACAAGTGTATTGGTATTAAGAAATATTACTTTTCTGAATAATTTTTAAAATTTTAATTGGTAAACCCTACTTAAGAAGATTTATTTTAAAGTTTTCAGTTGGAATTCTAAAATATTCTAAAATTTTAGTTGATACTATAATGACAGAATTAGAAGAAAAGAATGTAATTGGCCCAAAATTAAAACCTTAATGTAGATAAAAATTGGCATGGTTTTCCACTTTATGTTAATGCTTTCTTGTCGTTAAGGGACATCAAATCTGATCATGCTGTACTTGGGAAAGTACTGGACAAATTAAGATTTAACACATTTCTCTTTTGGATTAAAACTTAAATATGAAGATAGACAAGTTTGATTTGAATTACATCACTTTAGGATATGTTTTTAATAAATTTACGTCTTTGTGTGACATATGGACACATTGCATGTGTTTTTTCATTTTCAATGCAAAAGATTTTATTTATTTATTAAATTGATCTACAACAGTTGACAAGCTGATTTTCCACTTAATTTTAAACCCACTGTTATACTTCATGATTGGTCTGAATATTGAGCATCAAATCTTTTCATAAAAACAAATTATTTTTCATTTATGCACTATCAATTTTGACTACACAAATCTATACACATCAAAACCAATCGTATATACATTTTTAATTTCAAAATTAAATTAATTAATTTTTTAAAGTTTAGAATAATTTAATTTTGTTAATTTCGACAGAACAATTAATTATATCCGTCAATTGTAAATAATTTTGATTGATATAGTAATAAATTTAGCCTTCGTTATTTACATATTTTATCCTTTTGATTTTAATTCTAAAAATTCAATAAAGCCGGCCTCTACAATTTACATAAATGTTATGAGATAAATTTATTAAATTAGAATCAAATTGACAAAATGTATAAACTTTTAAGGTTAAATTTATTATTATATTAATAAAAATATTAATGTAGTGAATAATTGCTTTTATCTTTTAAAAGATCCTAATTTCCTTAATTCAAATAAAGAAACCGTTGTCCAAACATAGTCTCTAACATGTAGGAAATGATGATGGTAAATAAATTCTTCGTCTTCTTTCTGTTAATTAGTACGCATTCATCTGAAATGTTACGTGCAAAGTCACAATATATATAGTGTAGAGAGAAAATGCACATTCTCACCATGGGGGAAAAATTTAAGTCCAATGGCAGTGTCATTGACTTTGAGCAAGTAACAAAAAAAAAGAAAAAGAAAAGAAGCAACCGTGATCAATGCTTGTTATCACAGAGGGTGTTTCCTTCTGAAAATTATTACCAGCAATGTCCCACACCGGCAAAAAATGGCTCTTCAAAATCATGGACATTTTGTTTTCTACCGGTTGTTACCTCACTGTTTTAAAATATTGCTGGACCCTATACACTCATTATAAAGACAAAACCCAACAATCAATCCAGTGGAGGGGATTGGAACACTTGTTAAGATCAGTGAAAACATAACTTAAAAATGGAACATTTCACACACTCTAAAACGAGTTGATTATCAGCTAACCCTAATGAATTCTTTTCTTTTTTTCTGTGAGCATGGCAACGAAGGAAAGCCCTCCAAAGATGCCTATAATACCTATAAGTAGCTCTCTAGATTCCTTCTTCCCATAAATTTCTTGACATGTTGTCATTTGTTGTGTTTTTTAAGTTAAAAGCTTTGTGCCATGTTATCATCACAAGGAGACCTTTATAAAGTGAAATTTGTGTTTGAGATGCCAACATGATAACTTACTTAATTCAGACAAATATCCAACTTGGAGGATCATTGGGTCTCTTAAGGATAGAAAAGTTTATCATTTGAGAAGGAATAATGTACACAGCTCCCTCCTTTTTGTGTCATTATAATTTAAGATTTTCCAAGTATAAACAGGATTCCATTTGATTAAAAAAAAAAAATAAAAATTTGGCGACTCTTAATCCACAAGAAAGAAAAAAGAAGAAGCTATATTGTCTTGAAGTGGACAATGATGAGTCCTGGAATTTCAAACATCAAAGTGATTCAATTCATCATTCAAACGGAATAACCAGAAAGTATTGAGACAATGTCTGGAATGAATCGTACGTACGGTTTTCCCAAGCTTATTCTGCTTTAAATTTTTCTGAAATTTTTATCAGCCTGGGTATGTTAAAACCACAAGAAAAAGAAACCTTTTTTTTTTTATTACTTTGAACTTGTTTGAGGATATTATGGTTATGGTCTGTCATGTCTGAACATTACTTGTTAGAACGACAAAGGGAACAAGAAAGGAAGTTAAAATTGAATTGAGTTGTTGTTTAGCTATGTTAAAACTTACAAAGCTGGGATTGGTCACTGGTTAGTTAAAAATGATTGCTTTTTTGTTCAACCACGGTTCAATCTTTAGGCTCCACGTTTCATTTTGACAGTTTTCATTGAAATGATTGCTATGATCAATAATATCTTTAGTAGCTTTTCAAGAGAAACGGATTTTTGTCTATTTTTTAATGATTTTATGGCAATCATTATATTTTAAATTTCAAGATTTTTATTTTTAATTAAATTTTAAAAATGAAATAAAATATAAATGTTATTTTTTTAATATTATAATATCACATCAATAATTTTATATTAAATTTTAATTTTTATTTAAATTTAATTTTTTAAAATAAAAAGTTGATATCACATAAAATTATTAAAAATAATATAAATAACATGATGTTACTATTTTATATTATCATTTCCTGCTTTTCAAATGAAAGAAAAACTAATTTTATATATTCTAAAATATTGAGTACGAAACATTTGGGAAAGTACTGGACAAATTAAGATTTAACACATTTCTCTTTTGGATTAAAACTTAAATATGAAGATAGACAAGTTTGATTTGAATTACATCACTTTAGGATATGTTTTAATAAATTTACGTCTTTGTGTGACATATGGACACATTGCATGTGTTTTTCATTTTCAATGCAAAAGATTTTATTTATTTATTAAATTGATCTACAACAGTTGACAAGCTGATTTTCCACTTAATTTTAAACCCACTGTTATACTTCATGATTGGTCTGAATATTGAGCATCAAATCTTTTCATAAAAACAAATTATTTTTCATTTATGCACTATCAATTTTGCTACACAAATCTATACACATCAAAACCAATCGTATATACATTTTTAATTTCAAAATTAAATTAATTAATTTTTTAAAGTTTAGAATAATTTATTTTTGTTAATTTCGACAGAACAATTAAATATATCCGTCAATTGTAAATAATTTTGATTGATATAGTAATAAATTTAGCCTTCGTTATTTACATATTTTATCCTTTTGATTTTAATTCTAAAAATTCAATAAAGCCGGCCTCTACAATTTACATAAATGTTATGAGATAAATTTATTAAATTAGAATCAAATTGACAAAATGTATAAACTTTTAAGGTTAAATTTATTATTATATTAATAAAAATATTAATGTAGTGAATAATTGCTTTTATCTTTTTAAAAAGATCCTAATTTCCTTAATTCAAATAAAGAAACCGTTGTCCAAACATAGTCTCTAACATGTAGGAAATGATGATGGTAAATAAATTCTTCGTCTTCTTTCTGTTAATTAGTACGCATTCATCTGAAATGTTACGTGCAAAGTCACAATATATATAGTGTAGAGAGAGAAAATGCACACATTCTCACCATGGGGGGAAAAAATTTAAGTCCAATGGCAGTGTCATTGACTTTGAGCAAGTAACAAAAAAAAAGAAAAAGAAAAGAAGCAACCGTGATCAATGCTTGTTATCACAGAGGGTGTTTCCTTCTGAAAATTATTACCAGCAATGTCCCACACCGGCAAAAAATGGCTCTTCAAAATCATGGACATTTTGTTTTCTACCGGTTGTTACCTCACTGTTTTAAAATATTGCTGGACCCTATACACTCATTATAAAGACAAAACCCAACAATCAATCCAGTGGAGGGTATTGGAACACTTGTTAAGATCAGTGAAAACATAACTTAAAAACGGAACATTTCACACACTCTAAAACGAGTTGATTATCAGCTAACCCTAATGAATTCTTTTCTTTTTTTCTGTGAGCATGGCTACGAAGGAAAGCCCTCCAAAGATGCCTATAATACCTATAAGTAGCTCTCTAGATTCCTTCTTCCCATAAATTTCTTGACATGTTGTCATTTGTTGTGTTTTTTAAGTTAAAAGCTTTGTGCCATGTTATCATCACAAGGAGACCTTTATAAAGTGAAATTTGTGTTTGAGATGCCAACATGATAACTTACTTAATTCAGACAAATATCCAACTTGGAGGATCATTGGGTCTCTTAAGGATAGAAAAGTTTATCATTTGAGAAGGAATAATGTACACAGCTCCCTCCTTTTTTGTGTCATTATAATTTAAGATTTTCCAAGTAATAAACAGGATTCCATTTGATTAAAAAAGAAAAAGAAATAAAAAATTTGGCGACTCTTAATCCACAAGAAAGAAAAAAAGAAGAAGCTATATTGTCTTGAAGTGGACAATGATGAGTCCTGGAATTTCAAACATCAAAGTGATTCAATTCATCATTCAAACGGAATAACCAGAAAGTATTGAGACAATGTCTGGAATGAATCGTACGTACGGTTTTCCCAAGCTTATTCTGCTTTAAATTTTTCTGAAATTTTTTATCAGCCTGGGTATGTTAAAACCACAAGAAAAAAGGAAACCTTTTTTTTTTTTTATTACTTTGAACTTGTTTGAGGATATTATGGTTATGGTCTGTCATGTCTGAACATTACTTGTTAGAACGACAAAGGAACAAGAAAGGAAGTTAAAATTGAATTGAGTTGTTGTTTAGCTATGTTAAAACTTACAAAGCTGGGATTGGTCACTGGTTAGTTAAAAATGATTGCTTTTTTGTTCAACCACGGTTCAATCTTTAGGCTCCACGTTTCATTTTGACAGTTTTCATTGAAATGATTGCTATGATCAATAATATCTTTAGTAGCTTTTCAAGAGAAACGGATTTTGTCTATTTTTAATGATTTTATGGCAATCATTATATTTTAAATTTCAAGATTTTTATTTTAATTAAATTTTAAAAATGAAATAAAATATAAATGTTATTTTTTTAATATTATAATATCACATCAATAATTTTATATTAAATTTTAATTTTATTTAAATTTAATTTTTTAAAATAAAAAGTTGATATCACATAAAATTATTAAAAATAATATAAATAACATGATGTTACTATTTTATATTATCATTTCCCTGCTTTTCAAATGAAAGAAAACTAATTTTATATATTCTAAAATATTGAGTACGAAACATGAAAATCCGAAGACTGCTTAAAAGACAACCTCAAAAAAAAAAAAAAAAAGAGCAACAAGTTAAATTAATTAACTAATCTTTAAATAATGGGTTTTTTTTCTCCATGAGAGGGCCGCAATCTAACAGTGGAAAAAAAAAGTTGAAAGCATTGGATTCAAAGTGAGAAATACAAAGAATTGTGAAACTGGGGGAGGGGTGATCATGAGGATTACGAAGAAGAAAGGGGGGATGATAATGATGAGTAGGAAGCAAAAGAAGAGGGGTCCTACTAAAGAAAGTAATTAGTTTATTAGTAGGGAGATAGATGGGTTAAAATGGGGCACTGGGTTTGGTGGGGGGTTGGGAAATGGAGATTCTCATTTGTTTGTTTATGAACCAGACAAGGACTTGCTGACAGAGGAGGGGTCTGTGATATGCACAATGATCAAAGGGTGATTCAAGCCCACAAGAGGCAAAAAGAGACAGCAAGTGGGCCATTCCCAAGTTTTTTTATTTCTTTGGGCGAGAGAGAGAGAGAGCCTGGCAAAATCTCTCATAACCCACAATAATGGAGTCTCAATGAATAGTTTTACTGATTTGACTATACAGTGCTTGCTGTTTTTCTGGGTGCTCTCACTAAACTTAAAATATCAATCAACCCCAAAGCTAAAGAAACCATCACTAGATTTGCTTTTGTTGTTGTTTGTTTACAGATTTGGCTTGTTCAATTCAATTCTCCGTATAAATATAGATATAGGTGAAGTGCATCACAAGATGGAGGTCAAATAATTTGGGAGTGGTGGACCCAAGGGGCATCAACGGGATGGAGAAGAGAAGAGAAATAACCCCAGACAGAAAAATCTGTGGTGTTTTTTAAGCTGATATTGTATGTCCATGGACTGTCATTTTCTATGTCCATGATACAAAGAGGGTGTAGGCCGTAGGCCGTAGGCAACTGGTGCTGTCTAGTAAGTGAGGCTGAGCTAACTGTCTTTGTGTATGTCTGCACTGTCACGTGTGCCTGGAGTTGGAACCATGAGATGAAACCCGAATGGAATAGGTTCCCCTCCCCCACCAATACCCCCAAACCTATCAGATGGCAATAAGCATCTCTTGATTCTGTCTGATTTTTTAGGATATTTTTTTTGGTAAGAAAATGGTGATGGACTTTAACTCAGATTCAGAACTGCACTGTTTTGATACATGAATGAAGCTGTCCTATTATTACTACATCAACAGCCAGGTCATTCATTGTCCCTTTCTGATCGCCATAACATCGCTCATATAGTGGTCATAATTTAAATCCTGAATACAGCTTTATTTGATGGCATTAACCTTTGTTTGGATATTAATAACATAGAGAGAAAGGCAGAAAAGAAGCCTTATTTAAGAGAGATTCCTAGCTGAAAAGAGCCGGGTTTGGCGGATCCTGTCCAGTGACCAAAAGCCAAAGCAATCAGCTAAGAGGTGGGGATCCAAAGCTTTTTTTCTCTCTTTTGTTCTTTTAACTCCCAACTATCACACAACAACAATGCCAATCTTAAAATGGTTTTGCTTTGAATATCAAATCAAAGATTATATATATATATATACACACACGAAAAGGAAATCCCTGGGGCACTCACAAAAACAAAGAGAATACCTATAGAAAATTGAAAAGAAGCTTCTTTAATTCATGCCATACATCTAAAAATGTCCCCATCTATATCTTCCCATTAAACCCCCTCCCTTTTTTTTCTTTTCTCTTTTGCTCTCATCACTCTTCGCTTTACTTTAAAGAAAGAGAAAACAAAGATGGTTTTATATAGATGGAATATGAGAAGGATTTAGGAAAATAGAGTATTTCAAAAATAAATTAAATTGCTAAGTCTAAACCCCAACACAACGATAATGTTTGAGAAGCCTATTGGCTTCCCTAAGACCACTGAAATAAGCTCCATGGGTTGTAGAATAGTGGGTTCTGTGTGTAGCCTCCCCAGCAAACAATATTTGAAGTGGATGGTGGTCTGAGTCAGTGCTCCCAAGCTTTGGTAAGGGTTCAGCCATTGTGTCTAAATCAGCACCGCTTGATCCAACAGCCACGTAGCTGTAAGATCCCAAGAATAATGGATCACTGCCCCATTTGCTCTTCAAAACCTTACCAAATCTCACTCCATTGTCATCACAGCTCTCCACATTCCCATTGCAGAATTCAGGGGAATTATACTTGTCTTCCTTGTGGTGTTTTGATACTGGTAATAAACCAGATACTGTTGTTGAAACTCCATTTATAATCTCTTCATCGCTAAGTGTTTCAAGCTCAAGTGCTTCTTTACCTGCAAACCAGGATAGGAGGACGCTTGAATTGTTATAAATAGGAGACAGTGAAGCTGTCCTCCTCATCCACCCTGGGATCTTTTCATGCCTTAACTCGGATTCTGGGGGATGGAAAACAATTTGCAAGGAAGGGAACTTCTCTTTATCATTGGCCGGTCGATTACCATTTGGACTCCATTGAAGGAACAGCTTGTTAACAACACCATATCCAAGTCTTGATATAGCCTGTGTCTTGAAAGGAGGAAGGGGAGGATTGAACATACCTGAATCTTGACCAGTTCCAGATTTTAAGACCCCTAATGAAACTGTGACTATCACATGATCTGCTAATATAAAAGATCCATCACAAAACTCAATCTTCACTGGTCTGGAATCATAGCCATTTGGAACTTGTACAGATTTATGACCCTCAGGTTGCCATTCGATTCTTGTGACTTTGCGGCCTAATTGGATTACTCCAGGAGGAAGAACAGATGCAAGATGTTCAATTATGCTCAAATAGCCTTTAGAAATGGTGATTTCTTCACCAGGAAACATACGGTACTCGCTTTCTGCCTCGTAATCTAGATTGAACAGATCACCGGCAGAAGTATAAGTTCTCTGGGTGTTTTCATGCATGGCAAAAACGGCTTCTTCAAGCAATTTTCTGCTCCATTTACCATATCCGTTCAGCTCCTCACAGTCCTTGCAAGAATCCCAGTAAGCACCAAGGCCTCGTCTAAGAAACGCACCGACACTCTGGTTGCCAAAGCCACCATTGCTCGTACAATCTTTCAAGGCTGCTTTAGCTGCAAAATTGTAGTAACAAGCATCTCCTCCACTGCCCGCACTGTCTTCAGTCAGCTTCCCTTGAGCGAAATCCATCAGGTTTTTGAAAAGGGTGGATATGGGGTCAACGATGGAGGCATTTAGCTCGAACCCACCTTCAGCAATAGTCTTTGGCTCACCCGAAAACCCATCCATACACTCCCATGGCTTATCAGACTCAAGCGCATGGATTTCCCGAGCAATTTGATGTACCGGGCTGCCTCCTATACCATGGATCCAGGTAGCACCCATCTCAATTCTGTCACCACAAAACTCCGAAGTGTTGATTCTGCCACCAATTCTATCACCACCTTCAACAACAACAAGCTCAAACAAATGGTCGGAGCCAGTGGAAGTATAGAGCTTGTTAGCTGCAGCAAGACCAGCCATCCCAGCTCCAATTATCACAATTATTGGCTTCTTTGCCATTGTAGTTTCCACCTCAACTAGCAGCAGAAAAGATACAAAAGGAAACAACAATTTGAACAAGATTTCGACAAAAGAAAGAACACAGAGTGTGAGGAGTGAAAGAGTGAAGAAGAACTGTGAGGTTATATTGAGTTACTGGTAAGGAATTTATAAGGGGGCTTATACTGTATACTGTATAATGTATTATAGTCAGTGACTTTTTCTTTTAAATTTTCTCACATTATTTAATTTGTCTAATAAAGACAGGGCTCTACTTTTTATTGAACTCTACATGCTACAAATATAGATTATACCTTAAATGACCACACACTCTTCAAAGCCTCTACTAGTCTTCCTCAATCACACAACTGTTTATATCTCACTATTTTTCACCCCTTGACTTTGCCATAATTTCAAGAATATTAGCAGTAGCATTAATTACTCTACATTAGAAAATGAATAATATATCGAAGAGAGAGAGAGAGAGAGAGAGGAGATATTATGGGAGGTGTGGGAAAGGACAATAAAAGGTTGACAGTGCCTTTCACCAACCTCACATGTAAACTAGGGTTGATAACGGCCCACCAACCGAGCCTAGTTAATAAGGCCATAATTTAGTAATCATACACATGAAATAACAATATATAATCACCCATTCCTTACCTTTTTTTCCCCTCATATTCGTTTCTTAATACGATATATATATAAAGATTTTGGTAGTACAAATATTTATTACATAATTGATCTTGAAATATTCGATTCTTACATGAGCTTCTTCTGCCCTTCATTTCTGTCTGCATCCCAAAAGTTATATATCATTGGAGACTGATTCTTTATTGTAAGATTTAGGTAAAGATTTTCGCACTATCTATCTTAAATGAAGGTATAATAGGAAGAAAAACATTGCTTATTTGATAATATTGTTGTACATTCAATCTTTGTTTTAATCATGATTATTTAATTGGTTAATTAAAATCAATAATTTAAATCTTTAATGTAAAGAAAATATATTTATTCTTAATATTAATAAATAAAGTTGAGTGAATCTCAATCATAATTTAATTTTTATGTTGTTGTCTTTGAATACAACAAGTATATATGAATGGACAAGTGGGACATTGATTAATGTTTGGAATCATACGGCGGATTTATAACAAGAAAACATCAGAGATCACTTAGAACAGTGAAGAGGATTATTATAATCAGATAGATGTTCGAAGTGGTGCCAAAGGCAAAAAAATGCAACATGCCTTGCCTAGGATTTATCCACTGATTTGAAGCCCTTTTCAACTTTTATCTACTAATAACCCATTTCTTAAAAGAAAACAGTAAATAAATCTTTCAGATCCTTCGATTTAGATAGAAATTGAGCTCTCTTCTTTTATCTTGTCATTTCTAGCTCGATCCCAACTTACGTTGTTTAAAATAAAATATAATAGCTCAAATTTTAGTGATGTCAAAAATAATGGTTTGAGATCACCAAATCTGACAAATGAACTCGAAGACTATATTATTTAATATTTACGAGCCAAATGTAGCTTTTAAAATATTTTTAAAATAATAAATTATATTTTATAAAGATTTATTTGGTCAAGAAATCAAGCAAAAGAGGTATCGAGACATCGGTGTTATAAACCGAGTCATAAATATTTTTATGAACAAACGAAAATTTTGACGTTTGGGTGGTTAATTAAATAAAAAGGACTAAATTAAAAAATATGTAAAAGTTGCTAGAAGGATTAAATAGCTTAATTGTCAAATGAGGAAGGACCTAAAATGAAAATAAGCCCAAAGGAGACATTTTGGGCGGCAATAGCTTAGAAAAATCGGGAAATGGGTGAAATAAGGGCAAAATTGAAAATTGCCAAAAATAGTTAAATAAATATGAGACCAAATTGAAATATCTAGAATTCTCTTCATTTCTCTTTATTTTCTTCAGCTGAAAAATAGCCAAGGGAGAGAGTTCAAGCTGATTTTCATACTCAAGCTTCATGTAAGTTTAACTCTTGCTTTCTCCTTGAAATTTCTATGTTTATGGGCTTTTACAATTGGGTCCAACTTATTAATTCATTAGTTTTTAATTCTATGGCTAATTTTTAAAGTTGATGTGGAATAGTGCTGGAAGAATATGATGAATAAATATTGATTCGAAGCTTTAATTTTGTTATATGATGATTTTATCAAGTGAAATTGATGGAAATTGGTTTTAGGACCTAATTGTGAAATAGATGAAATTAAGGCCTAGTGTTAAAATTCTGATTTCAAAGGTTATGAAGTAGTTTAAAATGATAGATAAAAGTATTAAATGAGAAAATTAACTCAATTGAGGGGTTAATTCAGCAAGGACTGAATTGTATGAATTGTGAAATTAGGGACAAAATAGAAATCAACATGTTACACTAAAGCAGTTTTGGACAGCAGCAGTTGTCTAATTTTGAAAAATCACCAAAAATTGTAAAAATTGAATTAGAAATTGAGTGAGATGTGGAATTAAATCTTGTTGAGTCTATTTTCATATAAAAGAAATAGAGCAGGCAAAAGAAGTCTACATATTGAGATATTTAAATTTTTGTATGACTGATTTAGAATAACTTCGTGATCCCCTATTCTTATTTTAGAAATTCACTAAAAATTGTACAAAAATAATTATGAGTTATAATTTATATGTTTGTATTCCTTAGTGACTCTATTTTCATTAGAAGTAATTGGAAACACTATATGAAAATCGTACTATGAGATAATTGCTTTTTAGTGAAGAGAGGTCAAAGCTGTCAGACTGTGTAACATGGGAGAATTTAACTAATAAACTGTACTAATTGGCCACACCAAAACTTCTGGAAAAAATATAGTAAGAAGATATGTGAGTCTAGTTTCAAAGAAAATTAACGGATCTTAATTTGGAGTTCTGTAGCTCAAGATAAAAATAATTTAGTGACTATGACATTGATGGACAGCTTGAATATTCACATAAGTAAATAGTAAAAATTATAGATAATGTTACTTACAAGTGTGTTGTTTATACTAAGGATGTGGATGGAAAGGAGGAGGAAAAATAATATATGAACGAATTGTGTATAAATTGATTACATGCTCGATTATAATTGATAAATGTTGAATTAGAAATGATATAATATTTTATTTAGAATATTTATTATGAAATTATGATTATCGTTATAATACAAAAAGTTGAACTTGTGAGTTTATATAGCTAAATTTTAGTGATCATTTGTTAATTTTATGAACTCCATGATGTGTTATTTCATATGTATTGATGATAAAATCGTGAATAATGTAAAAGCATGAAAATTGAATAAATGATCAAATTGAACACTTCAGTTCAATGGCAAGATGAATTGACGGAAAAGACCATGGATGAACCATGACAACAAGTGATAAGTGATAGCTTTGGCTACAGTTATCTGATCAAGGACAAGTGAAAGCGATAAGTGGTAGCTCCGACTACCTGATCAATGAAAAGTGGTAGCTCCGGCTATCTGATCAGTGAATAGTGGTAGCTCCAGCTACCTGATCAATGAAAAGTGGTAGCTCTGGTTACCTGATCAGTGAATAGTGGTAGCTTCGGCTACAAGTGATAAGTGATTTCCATGTAAGACCATATCTGGGATATGACGTTAATGTGATTCGTGTTTAAGATGTAAGACCATAGCTGGGCTATAGCATTCTAGTGAAAAGTGATGAATTGACGGATAAGGCCATGGGTGATCTATGGCAAAGTGTGAAACGTAGGTATGGTATTAACCATACTGAGTTGTGAAATGTGGCACTGAGCAACACCGTGTATCTTATCATGATCGACAGCTTGTGTGAGCAGACTAATTCTATAAGACGTTCACTAATCTGACAAAGTTTGGTAAGTGTTACATGGAATTATGTGATATAAGAAAATACGAGTTGATGAGACGTGAACATAGAACTTGGCTGATGAAGGAGTTCATTTGTGATTATATATTTGTACACCCTTTAGTGTATTATCCGTATGAATTGGTATTCCAAATGAGTTAATGAGAAAAGTTCTAATATGAAATAATCTGAAATTTGAAATGAAATATTATGAAACCGTACTTGAAATACATTGGTATATCTTGTATATGTTATTTGAGTTCATAATATGGAAAGGAAATGCATGTGGAAATTTGAGATGATGATATCGGTACATGGAATCTATTGGTGGATATGTACATCCAAATTTATATGATAGATTTTAGTGAACATTGAAATTGGACTCAATAAGTGATTTGTCAATTTAAATTGTGATTGGCAGGAAGAGTTAGTGAGTTGAATGTCTATGAATTGTTACACGTATTTGTCTAAAATACGAGGAAAATGGTGGTACTTGATACATGAAAATATGAGATTGTGATATATAAAAACATGGAATATGTTTGATAAATGTGTTTATTCATAATTATAGAACAGTACACCTCAAGTGTACTATTTGTGTAAAGATAATTATTTCAAATTATCTGTAAGTGTTTTGTACTCTTTGGTGATGCCTCGTACCTTGTTCCAGCGTCGAATACGGGTAAGGGGTGTTACACAAAGTACTAATGTAATGTTAAAATGCTTTTTATTAATAGTCACTTGACTTTGACGTCTTCATGCCCCATCACTTTACTTTATTTTATTCCACTAATCAGTATTTTATTTTAACTTAATTACCATTTTAATTGCATAACAAGGTTTAATTGTATTATAACCTAGCTTTTGGATGCAACATTGCACTTTAAGAAAGAGAGTTCAAGTTTAAACTTTAGAGACAACATTGTAAAGAGAAACAACTATAAACTTGAAATTGTGAATCATGTTCAAGGTTTGTAATCCGGGATAATCAGGGGTTAGTCATGGGCAGTGGAGTGGTGGTAAACAACCATGCGGCAGATGCTTTCTTGGCGGAAGCCTTAGCATGTCTCCAAGCGCTGGATTTTTCGATAGAAATGGGTTTTCGGGAGGTGGTAATGGAGGAGGATTCAAGAACAATCGTAGTAAAGATCCAAAAAGGGACTCGAGATGGATATGAGATTGGGACCTATATTGAAGAAATTAAAATGAAGGCCCTAATTTTCAATTCTATTTCTTTTTTGCACATAAATCGGGATTCAAATGCAGTTGCTCATAAGCTTGTACAAATATGTTTCAACTTTGAAAGCCCTCAATTTTGGGTAGAGAATGTACCTGGAGAAGCAACGGATTTGGTAGAACGAGACCAGCAGTGGATGTTTGATTCTGATTCATCTGCAGCGGCGTATTGATCTATCAGAAGAACAAAATTTTGTAGAAAAGCGATTGATGCTAAGTTTTGTTCTCAGGGGAAACTGGATAGTTTTTTTCTGTTGTGTTTTGAATCACCCTTCCGTTTTGATCGAGGTTCTTCATTTAATTTTATTATCTTTAAGAGTTATAATAAGAATTGTAACACCCCTAACCGTATCCATCACTAGAATGGGGCTACGAGGAGTTACCGATCATAAAACAATTCAGAACAGACTTCCTTTATAAGGTTAATCATCCAATTTTTTTTCCATATATGCATTTCATTTCACATACTTATCAAATATGTATACTTTAATTTTGATGACATTTGAATAATTCAAACATAAAATATTTTAATTATCAAACAAATGTCATGCGCATACTTTATACAATCAAACATACATTATTACCGTTCGTATAAGTGAAATATTCTATAGTAACATTCATTTGCCTTATTACTACATTTGCATAACATGGATAATAATCATATAATTCACTTAGCATATGCTAAAATATATCATCAATTTAACTAAATAAACCACTCAAATAGATTATCCAAAATGTTCATACCTATCATTATTTTATAACTTAAGCATACTCCAATGTATCACATATTCTTGACATACATTTTACTAATTAATGCATTACATATTATAACTCATAAACAAACATCATTTACTTCACAAGAATAAATCAATATCCAACTATAAACATATATCCCATACACAAATCTTATCTACTATGTAATAAACATATCAAAATAAACTTTTATATATTCGAACATAACCTATTATCCTTTAGTACCAATTCATGAATAACATCTTAACCAAATTACCAACCAAATTCACTCATACTTTTATCTATCCATATGTCATAACCGAATCAACCAAATGTACACATCCAAAATTACTAACCGGTTCAATGCATAAAATATATATCATGAATACCATTCATTTAAGACATATAGCATATTAACCAAATGAACGTAAGCCATAATCAAACAAAACCGTAATAAAGCATTGAAGTTAGGCCATTTTCGCATGGCTTAATTTATACAAAACCAAAATCCAACATTTCAAATTTCAATCTAGCCTATACATGCCATAGGTTCAAAAATTCACTTATAAAATACCGAAGATAGTCGATAGTGTGATAGACTTTGACGATGATCCCGAGCTCGTAACTTGACTCCAAAATCTAATAAACAATGCAAACAAACACATATAGTAAGCTATCATAGCTTTGTAAGTTATAAGCAATTACATAACAACAATGCATTATGTCAATATATGAGTAAGGCCAATTTAATATAATCACAATCGAGGTTTAAAACCATAACTATAATTTATATCACCATTTGTAAACTTTCACATTTCATAGCCTTAAGGCCAAACACTCACACATTCAATAATATATTTCATATCGATCTATAAATCACTTTCCCATCTTAAAACAAATACATATGCATTTATACAAGTATACAGATATATCACATTTTCTTAATTTCATATGCATATATCACTTACCGAATTTATACTTGCATTTCAAACCCATATAAATCACATATTAATATGTATAATACATAATTTCATTTCAACAGTTAATTCTTACTTTATAATCCAAAAGATGATCTGTCATCATATACCTGATCATTTTATCTCGTTTAACACATTCTTAAACCGATACACTTAAAGTATCAGCAAACCCACACACTCAGTGCCAAAACCTTGTAACGTATAGCACACTTAGTGCCGTCACATTAACATCTCGCACACTTAGTGCCAAATCCTTATAACGTATCGCACACTTAGTGCCATCACATTAATATCTCGCATACTTAGTGCTATATATTTCATACTATCATTTCCGTACATCAATTTCGCATATTACAAATCAGCATATAAATCTCATGTTTATATATAATTAACATATATATACTTATAAACTTACCAAATTCAATCTTTGAGATTAAAATTATTGCGCACTTATTGCTCTTCAACCGATTTCGCACATATAGTGTTTGGTATCAAATTTGCACATTTAGTGCATATCTCAAACTTGCTTCTCATTCATATATATATATATATATATATTAACTTATTCATCTCTCGAATCAATATCACATTTGTGTATATCATTGACATATATGTATACATCACATTCGGCTATATAAACAATAAACATATATACTTCCATTAAATTCATGTACATCATTATACATAAATCCAATCTAACATGATTGCTTAAAAACTTACCTCGGATATCGACGAGCGTTATAAATCGGCTATTCGAACATGGTTACCAAGCTTATTCGCATTCGGCAACATATAAATTCATATTTTCCATACCAGCATATATATATATATATATATATATAACATTTATCTACAATTAAACACGTCTATTTGCCTACAACTTACCTCGGGACGATGTAAAACGGAACGTGACAACTAGTCGACAACTTTCGTTTTTCCCCAATCCAAGTCTGATTTCTTTTGTTCTTGATCTATATAATTTCAAATTAACCCCATTTAAACACAATTTCATTCAACTTAATCCAACAACACATAAATGGAAAATTACCATTTTACCCCTGATATTTCATACGTTTACAAATTAGTCCTAATTGCACAAAATACAAAATACACAAAATCTCACCACATTATAGTTAGGCGAATCTTCCTTATACTCATACTAATCCATATATTTCATTTATTTTGCCTTTTAGCCCTTCAATTTATTATTTTTGTAATTTGGTCCTAATAATTCAAAATCATCAAAAACTCCAATACAAAACATATTCATCCAAAACATATCTTTCATAATTTATCATCAAACATCACAAAACACAAATATTCATCAATAGCATAACTCAAAATATTCACCAAAATAAAAAATTATAGCATGGGTCGGATAGTATTCGAAGCAACAATCTTAAAAACGTAAAAATTATCAAAAACCGAAACATAAACATACCTTAATCAAGCTTCTAAAATGCCAAACCCTTAAAGCTTTTGTTTCTTTCTTTCTTACAACATTCGGCCATTTCAAAGAATGAATGCATGGCCTTCTCTTTTTTTTAATGATATCTGTTATATTATAATGATTTATAATATTAGTTTATTAAAGTAACCTTAATAAATTTATATCAAAACTTTATAATATAAACTTCTCACCGTCCACTAACAAATTAATGGCTAATTGCAACATAAAGACTTCTATTTTAAAAGCCAATGGCATTTTGGCCCCTTTATACATTAAACTACCCAATTTTTAATCTACGCAATTAAGCCCTTTTTATTTAATCGGATATCCAAACAATAAAATTTTAAAATGAAAATTTAATACACACAAATTCACACATTATAAACACCAAAAATAATTTTAAAATATTTTTTTCTGACTCGGATTCGTGGTCCCGAAACCACCATTTCAGTTAGGGTCTAAATCGGACTGTCACAAGAAGCTTTGATATTTTACTCCAAAAAAAAAATATGAACCTTAAAAAGATTAATCTTCATGAATAGTAAAACAAACCGGAAGAAATTACAAAATTTCAATGCACAAATGAATGGACCAATAACCAAAGTATATTCTTATTTGGATTAGAATAAATCTAGATATGAGCTATGTATGATGAGATTTAAATCAAAATAAAATCTGGATTGAGATTCCATTCAATTAGGATCTCACTAACATAAAATCAAAGATCATGTATAAAATAAAAAACCCGAGATATATCAAATATATAAAAATCTTGAAATATTTTGAGGGTTTGATATATTATTTTTGTTTTGAATTTGGCCCAAGAGATTGAATTTGGCATGATCTAATGATGTGAGGTAAAGGAACCATGAAATCTTTTAAGAGGCACTGAAGATAAACACTTTGAAGACAGTTTAATTACCATGACCCATCATTTATTATTTTGTTTATG
Source organism: Gossypium rotundifolium (assembly GCA_025506655.1). Lineage (NCBI taxonomy): Eukaryota > Viridiplantae > Streptophyta > Magnoliopsida > Malvales > Malvaceae > Gossypium > Gossypium rotundifolium. The sequence goes on along the minus strand of CP106734.1, from coordinate 195,977,001 downwards.
ATAAATATCTATATTATTATTTAAGTGTTTGACTAAGTTAATATTATTTATTAATCAAACTTTAACTCAATTGTAAAATTATCAAATTTTTATTTTATTTTAATTTTATTTTGATAAATTTAAAAAAATACATAATTATCATTTTAACCAAAATCATATTGAATCTTTACATTATTTAAAAAAAATTGTTACATTAATAACCTAATAAAAAATGATACGTTCATTCTCCTAATCTGTCATACCTTAAAGTTTTTTTTTTAAAAAAAAAAAAATTAAATTGATGTTAAACATGAAAGTGTGTGGAGGTGTGGCTCAAACTTGGATGGATATCTTAAGTATCAAATCTATTCTAAAATGAAAAATGAAATGGAAATAAAAATTAAGTGATGATTGAACAGCAGTTTGATTAACATACCAAATTGTATGAAATGAGGATGCATGGGTCAAAACTCAAAAAGCTTATAAGGTTATATAAAAACGATAATTAGAGGAGGGCATGCATATTAAGTGTAGGAAAGAACATGCATCGCTATAACAAGTCAAAATTGTATGAGTTCTCCAATACATATATTTATTTTCCACATCGTCTCTCGTGACCAAAATGGACCCAAAATAGTATGGTGGGCATAGCTTCACGTGCATTTGAAGGTGAAATCCCTAAAAGAACCCAGTGCTTAATAAGGAAGTTAGAACTTTAAAGAACCACAGAAAAATATATGTAATTTACTTTTGCAAAGAGAGTCTTCTTTTTTTTTTGATTTGATGGGTAAAAAGCATATCAAAATTATTATTTCCCAATGGGTTTTGCTTTTTCTTTGTGCGTCTCATTTACATCGTCTCTTCACTTTTTTCTTTTTTTCTTTTTTTTTTTTAATCAAATGTAAATTAAGTTTAGATTTGACAATTTTATAAATTTGTTTGTTCAACCAATCATTAACTTGGGTCATTATTGTATTTAGTACACTTTCTTTTATATGAATTACTGTGAAGCGTAATTAAGAAATGTGATTAATTAGGGTTGAAGTCTTGTAAGTTGAAGATAGAGAGTTATCTTGAGCCACCAACTGTCCCTAGTCTTTCTTTTTAACTGCTAATCCATCCTTCATTTCAGCTTCTTAAGATGGGATTACTCCCTGTGTCCGAATATCATATATTTGGAGTTGTAGTAAGAGATACCTTCTTTTCAATTTTGGTATTGAATAATTTGGTTTTTTTTTTAAAAAAAATCAAAATCAAAATCAAAATTGGTTAATGATACATAAGTTCAATTGATAAAATAACAAATTTAGCTTTCAATATTTTTATATTTTATCAAATTAGTCATGATTCTAAAAAATCACCTGTATAAAATTTCAATATATATGTATATAAATAGATAGAATGCAAAGCTTTGAGGGCTAAAATTTCAATTTGATGAAAAAATATTAATATTGTCTGGAATGAAATTGTTTGGATTTATTTTGGAAGAGGGAGAAAGAGGCTAAAAGTCTTTTACATAAAAATTAGGGGTATTGAAAGAGAGAAGAAATGTAAATACAAACAAGGTGTAATGTGAAGGATGAAATACTAAATATTTTTCTTCATCACCATCACCATCACCTTTCTTTTCCTATTATTTTACAACTCTCTCCGATTTCAATCCTCTTGCTATGCCCTCACCATCATATTATACGAAATTGAGCTATCATCCTACCAAATCCCCATTTCCATACTTTTGGGCTATTATTCTAGATCTAAATTAATTTTATATAATTACTTGGTCAATAGCTTTTCTTCCAATTAAGTAATCATATCTGCTTATTCAGTCGTGACCATTAGTGTTTTAAGAAATTATATATTTGAAGCACTTCATTCCCCTGAAGGAAAACACTTTCAACTAAAACCCGGCTTCTAATTGATTGATGTAATCATTTCAATATGTAACATCTAATATATTCGAAATTCAATTATCTATAAAATCCATGTTTTTTTTCCATTCCCAAACGCTGGATGAATCCTTGATTAGGTAAAAGCAAAGGGCCTCTAAATCTACAATCACTACAAAGGAGCCTCAAAAGCCATAACATTAGGGCTACTCAACACCTCTCATGCCTTTGTCGCGCACGAAATGACATGGGACTTGAATTTCTCCAGCTCCGCTAAAACCTCCTCTTCTGGCCTATAGATCAGATCACTCATGCGCCATATCTGCATCATTTCAGTCACATTTTTATTCTTTCTTCAAATAAAACAAAAACACTTTGAAAGAAATCACTGAATGGGGCGGTTTGGCTTTCAATAAATCAATGTTAAAATGTGCCACAGGTCCCTCTACTTTTTGAAAATTAAGAATTTAGTCCCTATACTTATATTTCGGGAAATTGCCCCTCTACTGTTCAGATTTTAAAATTCAAGTCCAACTAGCAACACTGTTAAATTTGTTACTGTGACATTTTTTAAATAAAAAAAAATATACTCACTTGATATCCATGTAATTAAAAATTTTGAAATCTAAAAAGTATTAAGGACTAAATTCCATGAAATAGAAGTACAGAGACTAAATTCCTAATTTAGTACCGGGAGTTGTGGCACATTTTAACCATAAATCAACCCCGATGGTGATTCTAATCCCATTGCTACCGTGCTATGACTTCCTTTTTCTTGAAATATCGGTATCTAACACCAGTGTTCAATATAATTCAGGTATAGGGTATGGGAGATGGCCCTCCAAATACACAAAAAATCTAAAACATACCCATGTCAAACATATACCCACATCCAACACTTACACCCACCATACGCGAACATGTTTTGCAGTATTGGCAGGCCATGAAATCTCCAGAACATTTTTATAAAACTATCTTGCAACGGATGCATCATGCATTGCTTTTGACTTACCTGTGTCCTATGTTTATATCAATCTTCACAATCACACTGCTTACTTGAACTGTTTTGACTTTCAAGGGGAAGGAAAAGCATTGCATTTCTGACAAAGAACATTTTACATGGGACACTAGTAAATATACCTGCAATGTCCCTCCTCCACCAGTTGTATCACAGTCATCAGACACACTAACAACAGTCCATGGATCAGATGCATTCCAATGGAAGTCAACAACTTTGTCCCTATATAAAAATCAAAAGTTTGAAGAGGTTATGACATCAAATCAAACAAAATCCGAAGGTTACATCATTTTCAACTTGGAAACATATATTAGGTAAGGCCAAATTCTGTGGAAAAACAATCAGGTATATCGTCTTTGACATGCAATACCAACTTCTGGTTTAACTTAGCCATGCCTCAAGACTAAGTTCTATGACTCCTCAAATTAGCTAAAAAACACATCACCGTACCCAGGATGTTGGAGTATAAACCTCTATCAGGTGGAACATTAAAATTTCCCATTAAGGACTCTTAGGAGCATCAAAACATAAGGTGTTAAAAGCTTTAATAAGTACACAACTGTAAGAAATACATTTGTTTTTTTTTAATAGTAAAAAATACATGTTGAATCAGCTAAATGCATGCAAGATCATTAAAAAAACCGGTTTAATGGTGTGCAAACTTAAAAGGGTAGAGATAACACTATAAGCAAATAAAAAGAATAAAGAAAAATATAAAATGTATATTGAGGATGAGATTAAGACATAGATGGCATGGTTCAAAAGAATAGTCCAAACATATAATATATCACAAACTGAAAAACAGTTACAAACCTGTGTCCAGCGTGCTGGAAAAACAGTCCCGCAGGAGCACTAGGAGATCTTGAAGCACGTTCCACCTTCTTGCCAACCTAAAACATGATGAGCAATTGAAACCAACCACTATATTACACAGTAGAAAGTACAACTAGAACAAGCTAAATAAGCAAGCATGTTTTCACTGCCATCATTTTACGGATATATCTACTCCTACAAAGATATGAACCACAGTTGTCAACTTACAAACCACATCATCCTTTATTTGATGAGAGTTCAATTTCCTAAGTTGACAGTGAAAATCTAAAAATATTCCCAAACTGAAAACTGTCATGCAAACTTAAAAAACGTAGCCAGCTAACAAATGCCCATGTTCAACATATATGCCTGGCCTTGTGTCACATTTGTTACATCATGCAAAGGCAATTAACAGGAGAAGATCAAGTAATCACACCTTGTCATGGTCCCAAATATTCAAGAGCCCATCCTCAGCAGAACTGCCAAAAACAGATGACTTGTCTGGAGACCACTGGACCATGAGATTTATAAATTTGGTAAGAACAAATACATCACAACGTTAGAATCACATTTGGAAAAAATAGGAATTAAGAATGTTAAACGATCAGGTTTGACACCTGCACGCATAGAACAGCAGCTTTATGACCCTCAAACTTGTAAATGGGTGATCCAATTCCATTAGAAGTAAGATTTCTTCGATCAAACATACGTACAGTATGATCTGCAGACCTGAGAGATCAACAAAAGAAAATAAATAACATGTAGTACAAAACATGAAGCACCACCACAGTTCTAGTGCATCAGACTTTGATGCTAAAAATAAAGTGCAAAACTGAAAGGAACTTGGGATGGAGATATACCCAGTCAGGATAAGATTGTCATCATGGGGGTTCCAATCAACACAATGGAGATCAGCATTATGTGCCTTTTCAACCTGGGAAGAATAAACCAACAATTTAGCTTATCATCAGAAGCATCACTAAATTAAAATTTAAAAATTACAAACAAGACAACATTAACAAGATGATAATAAAAAGCATGAGAAACATAAAGCTTTAGTTATTACACCTAGAGGAATTCAAAAGTGGAGAAAGAAGCTAAAGGGTTGGCTTTGATACATCAAATGAAACCGCTTTAAATGATATAGAGCAGACGATGGTCAACAATGAAGTCGCAGACAGGAGGGACAGCAATGTATAACTAGAATCAGAAAACAGCGAACAGAACTTTCAACAAGTTTCTGCAAAGGATTTGAAGGAGTGGCATTGTATTCCAGCTGAACCCGTATATAAAAGGGGTGAAAAGCAGGTATGAAAAAGACAACTACAGGGGAAAAGGGAGAATCAAGCAGTTATTATTACTACTATTAGAGATGCAAATATTAATAGGAAAATTACCTTGACAGTGGGGCCAGTGCCAACTCGTGCATCCCATAGTATGAGGCAGGAATCATCACCTACACTACAGAACTCTTGTGCACTACAGAACATATAAGAGACGCCTCAGATTTTTGAGCCATAGATCCTCAAAAGTATCAGCTCAAAAGCCAAGACTACAGTGGAAAACAAACCACTGAAAAAATCCATTCAAATAAACTTGCTTTTACAAGAAAAATTTATGAACTTGATAAGCATATACAATAAAGAATTAAATGACTTAGATTTTATAACAGAGAAAGAACTACCTTGATGGACAGAATGTGACATCTTCAACTGTATCCTCATGCCCACAGAAGACACCACGAGGACCTAAAGAAGGCCCATCAGCAGCTTTGTCATTACCTTCCCCAGGCTTGTTTTGTTTGATGATTGATCCACCAGATCCAGGAGATTTAGTAGGGTCTGTAGCCGTTGTTGCTATGTGGTCCTGGATGCTCCACAAAACCACTGATTTGTCCTTCCCTGTCATAAAAGTTCCCGTCACCATGAAGAAATGCCAATCACATAAAATGAAATTCACTTTTTTGAGCCAGTTTTAAAAAACCCAAATCATCCCTTTCAGGACTCAAAATAATGAGGAGAAAGGGCATATTTAGCTCTCAAACTAAATAACTTGAGTAATAATGAACTCACATCATCTTATATGGACATATAGATCATGATTTCCATCAGAGTTCAGTACTAAACACATTAATAATAGCATTAATCCTAGGCAAGCAAGTTAATTGAAAGATGAAACTTCCCAACCTCCAGAGAGCACATAAGGCTCAGTTGGACACATTGCAAGAGCAAATTCAGCATTATCTTGATGCCCAGTCAAAATCTGCCGAATAGAAAAAAACAAGTCAGCAGTGAAAAGGGTTTATTCACCTCCATCCCTCTGTGCTGCCCCATACATAAGTACACAAAAGTAGAACATAGATAACGTTTAGTAGAACTGAATTCTTGAAACAAATTTACCAAATCTGGGCGAGAATGGGTTGCTCCAAGAACTGCATGGCGGTTGGGTTGAGCCTCAACATCCCAAATAAGAACCTAAAATTAATGAAGTCGCGTGTCAACCAGACTTTTAACATCTATCCTCAAAAGAAAACCAGAAAGAAATATGGACTCCAAATAATTTAATAAAACAGAAATAAGAAGAGTGTTACATCAGGACTATCAGTGTGAGTTGCCACAATCCTAGAGCTCTGTGGAAGTTCCCTGATTCGGTTGACCTGCAAGATAATATTTGGCCATCTCAAAAAAATAAACTATATCAACAAGAAAAAAAAAAAAGAAAACAGGTAAAATGAGTATTATAAGATTTTGATGTTATACATGCAAAACAGGGAATTTAATCAAACAGAAAATCTTTTTCTCACAGATGTCATTCATCAGAAGCATAACTTATATTTTAATGCACCAACTCAAAAAGAAAAATTAAATTGTGAAATCTAATACTATATCACTTTACAGAAAGATAGCTGAGTTCCAACAAAATGGTCAGTGGATGGATATATCATCACACAACTATAAATGAAGTCATAAACATGTCTTTTCTAGAACGACAAGATTCATACTTCTCCAGGATGTATGATGGTTTTGTACTTCTTCACAAACGGTGAGCGTGCTTCTTCATTAAACTGAAAAAACATGAAGCAACCATGTAAATAATTAAAGAAAGCTACTTGCACCAGTATTTTAAGTGCATAACAAGGAAAAGAATCCCTTGAAGATGAGGTACCTGAGATATGTGCTCAGCAGCAGCAACCCTAGGTTTGACAACTTCACAATTAGCAATCACAAGAGTATTCGGAACACTACCATCAGTCTGTCATTATAACATAAGACAATAACCAAAAGAAAACATGTCAAAATAGATGACAATAAAAATATGTCCCGTGAAAATTTGATATTAATAAAATAATTCAACCACAAACTCATCATATGCTTCATCATTGTTCTACTAAGCTTTCTTTCAAATTCCATTTGCTCAAAGAGTTCTTACATGATGCATCTCTTTGCTTTAACCAGCAACAGAAAAATAGAGACTCCTTTCATTCAGTTCATAATTACTATCCAAGCTTGTTAAAGCACACCAAAAATATATATATATATATATATATATATTCTGAGAAGGAAAATACTTGCCTGTTCAGAGAGGTAGAGACGCTGCCGATTCTTGTAAGTAGCTTGCTCAAGCTGTGGTCCCCAGCTGTTCAAGACCAAATTAAGCTATCATCAAGGAAAATGAAAGGAAAAAAAAAGGATTAACTTGCAACAATCTAACACAATTTGAAGCAAAAAAAAAAAAAAGGTTCGGTGCTCGTTCCTCAACAACAAGAAACGATTAATGCCAGCCATCTAACAATTAAAACAAAACGATAAAATAAAATAATACGGAATTCAAAAAATGAAAGCAGATCATCAGCTCAGCAGAAGCACACTAGGGTTCAGCATAAGAAAATGAAGATCTTTAGAATCAATCATAATAACTCAATTAAACCCAAAATGAAAAAGGAAATATTATTTTAGCTACAGAACCCTAAACCCAGTATTTTGTAACGAAAATACCAAAGAAACCCTAAAACCCTAAAATGGTCCTGGATGTACCGGCAAGAAAGAGAAGGCCAAACGAGATTGTGATTAGCAAGCCAGTCATAAAGAACAGGAACCAAAGACTTCCACTGAGTGTACTTCTCATCAACGCTAGGTTGGTGAGCTTTCTTTCCTTCTTTCATTTTACTAGCACTCTGTTGTTGCTGCTGTTCTTTCTCTTCCTTTGGCTTTGGTTTTCGACCTCTCTTCTTAGGACCTTGTTGCTGCTGTTGTTGGGGTTGAGGAGACTCCATTTTTTCAGATTGGGAGTTTTGCTGATACTTTTAAAAAAGAAAAAGGAAGAAGAGAAAAAAAATTACAGCAATTGTTTTCCAGGGACCCGCCACTGGTACTGTAATGGGGATCGGAAGAGTGACAAAAACAAAATAAAGGTAAAACTGGTTGAGTGAGGCATGAGGGTTTCGTTGAACCACGCCTACGCACTTTAGAAATGGAGTGAGGATCACGCGCCAAGAGGCGTTACTGTGGACGTGAGATTCACTGCCATTTATATTTAGCACTGGTCAGATTGGCTTTCCAACGTTTTAGCTGAGATATCGGGAACTCAACAGTATGTAAGACCGGCCAATGTCTCGAAGTGGATTTACATTTGGTAAATGATGGGTGCTCGTCAGCTTGCCTGAAATTTCGTTCGCAGTAATAAAATATTATTATTTTACAAAATAAAGTTGTAATAAAAATTGAATAAATATAATAATAATTTAATTAAATGAATATAATAAAATTATAATAGTATTGTTGTGTTAGATTCAAAAGAATTAATGTGATAAAAACATAAGGAAAATGTTCAAATAAAAATATAGTCTTCAATATTTTTTAAATGAAAATTTCTCAAATCTCCCATATCTTGACATGCATTGTTTTTTTTAAATTTTTACTTTTATTTTGTAAAATATAAAAATGTAAAAATAATTAAATGACAAAATTTTCATTAATTCAATATATTACAGATTATGAGAACGATAGAGGAAAACTGGTGATCCAAGAAGCAAAGAAAGGAAAAAAGATGAGACCTTTAGTCATTGGTTAACAATGACAAAGCTTGGTTGTTCACTTCTTTGGCCTTCAAAATGAAAAACTGAGTCTTCAACTAAGAAGGAAACAATTAAAAAAAATTCAAACATAATTGCCAATTAAGAAATAAGAAATGACAACGGAAAGGAAATTAGTATGAAGGGTTTCGTTGGGACAATGTTTACAAACAGAAAACAAGATGCCGGTGGAACATAAACAATGGTTAAACGACTTCGGCGAAGAGATAAAATGCATGGAGGGAGCTTTCTTCTTCGATTTTGTTTCTCTGTAATAAGAACAACCCATAATTGATTTCTTTGATATGGAACAAAATGCTGCATCATGGCAACAGTTCAGGCTTTAAATTTCTGTTGGTAGAAACGATGTGTTTTGCCTTTAGTTAAATGGTGCGTTGGAAGAAGTTTAAACGCGTCGTTTTGAGTCAAGTCTGTTAAGTGAAACGATGCGGATTATTGGTAGCAATTTTGACAGCTGCCATTCTGTTATTTGGTCCATTATTCGTCCCTATTTGAGCACCAATCAGGCCTCAAAGGATGGTTATGAAATGACGGACATGAATTTCTAATCCTTCTCTCATCTTTCACTCCTGAAATTCTGCTGCTCTTTCTTCTATCTCTTCAAATCCCTATCTTCTTCCTTGATTCTTGTCATTCTTCAAGAGATTGGAGGAAATGATGAACAAAGGTGGGAGGAGATTTTGAATTAAAAAAAAAATGAGAAAATAATTACGAGATGCATTGAATAAGCAATTCAAATCCCGATCCTCTGAATGGGTATGCAGAACCCGCATGAAATAATTGATTCGAAAGTCAATTTCAACCAAACAAATGCACCACCGTTCAAAACTAAATTAGCCCTGATTCATATGAACCAAACATAGCGTAAATAGTTTTGTCAATCTTCCTCCGATTAGCTTTAGGCACCTTTGTAGTTTGTACTGTGTTTTTTTTTTTTTTCTTATTAAGGTTTAATATTGTAACCATTTCGGCACCTATTGGTTGATATCTGATACCATGAAGCACAAAAATCCAAGGATTTGTACACGATTCTATTGTTCGAGTCGATGTGGAATGAGGTTACTGCAAATTGAACCAGTGTGCAACTTAAACAATGTGATGCAACTACGACTCTTATAAATTTGGGCATGCACCAAGAAAATCCAAGAGATATCAAAATATTCTCATAGAAGCACTCTTTATCTGATTAATAAAAATAAAAATTAAAAAAAGTCTATAGGTAACAAGGTCGAAGCCATGATCCTCCATTCAACACCATTCTGCTCAGCAAATTTTTAAAATGGTTGAAAAAATATGTGAATATCAGACATAAACGCCGGCTGAAAGTAGCAAAAACAGTGACCCGAATCCCTGCAAGGATATCCAGAATCAAGCATCAGCCATGCACAAAAAAAAACTAGATGAATTAATGAGAAAATCCAACCACAATAGATAGGAAAAGATATACCAGGAAGACAGATGCCACTCCCCCAGTTGTGAGCTCCTTTGCAAGACTGCGATTTCGTTTGGAAGAAGTTGCTTCGTAGCTGCATATTTTGAGCAAAAAGAAAATTTCCATGAGAATTTAACTTAAAAGTTTTTACAATCATTAAGCAGCAGTATAAGCAAATTTAAAGGTTTTTCGAGAAAACAAATAAAATGCAAGGAAGCTATCGATAATTGAAATGTACCATTGCTACAATTTAGTGAAAATAGAGCTCTAAGATCTAAATCCAAGATCCAATGATTTCAAATTCTTTACTCTCTAGCGAAAAATAAAATTTTGACTCGAGTAAGTTTTAAGGTAACATTAGTACAGTGAAATGAGGACTCTAAGTACTAACTATAAGATCCAACCCAAATGAAATTGTGTAGTTAAAAGGAAACACAACACACGAAGCAGTTCTAAAGCAAAACCAAGCGCAAGCAGATTTAATCAGTACGATTCAATGAAATGAGGACTCTAAGTACTAACCATAAGATCCAACCCAAATGAAATTGCATAGTCACAAAATGCCAACATCCTCTAAAACCAGGAAAATAAAGAAACTAAAATAGTAAAATCAACATAAGCATGGTGAACAATGAAAGCTTTACTATAACAAACTAGATCAGCTCAGATACAGTTTTAGTCATGCAAAAAGTTGGTGTATAATTCTAGGCCTTGGAGTATAAAAATTCAAACTTTTAAATACCACAACCAAATCAGGGAAACCAGATACTCATTGAGACAAGTATTTCAGAAACCCAAAAGGACCCAAAGCAAACATGGAATGCCAGGCTCCAATTGATAATTCATTAATTCTACAAATCAAATGTAAATAAAAGTGAAATGTAGTACTCCACCCGACGGGAAATGACAATTGTATTCTATCCTCATTTAAGGGTTGGGGAGGGGTTTTAAGCATTGTATCAAAAAATTGAAAAAATTTCCAGAGGTCTTATCAATCTATGAACATATCAATTATAAATTATACATAAAAATCCAGATCTAGTCATTAAATTTTCAAAACATATAGGGGAAAACCCGAAAATTAAGTCCCAAATTTAATCTAATAAGGAAAACAAAAATGAAATTTGTTATAGTAAAAGAGGGAATAAATGTTGCGAAGGAGAACAGATGAAGGTTTTTACATGAAGAAGGAAGCAGTGAGGACAAGACCAATGGCGAGCATGAAGACGGCTAGGGTCGGATACCACGCATCAGGCACGGGACTAGTTATTGCTTTTGCAGGAGGTGCCTGAGAAAAAAAAAAAACATAAATCAAACTCAAAGAAACAATTGAAAACCCTAGAAGTGCTTTGATTTTATTTAAGAGGGGTTTACCATGGCGATCTTTGTCTCTTCGCTTCGAGTTCTGGAATTTAATCGAATAAGAGTGAAAATAATGAGCGACTATGAGGTTTCTGAATTTTATTAGACTATGAAGCCTGCAAGTCTTCGCTCGTATTGAAACTTAGAATTCCCTACATCGCGGCGCATCAAATGTTTATGTTCTTGTTCCAGGCGTGTTTTGCATCGTAGACCTAATGATTATTGGGTAGTAAACAAAATAGTTAGTTAGGTTTCATTTCAGTTATTTAATTTTAAAAAAATAATAAAATAATTATTAACGTTATTAAAAAGTGATAAATTAATCACTTAATAAAATTTTTCATCACAAACTTCACGGATAATTGACGTGACCAATTAATTAGTTGATGTGATAAGTTAATTTGCCACATTAGATGGATAGTCAAAGGGTCAAAGAAGAAAAAAAAGATGATTGGTCCTTAATTGAGAAACAGAATTGAGAGATGAATCAATGTACGAAGGAAATGAAGATGAGATAAGTGAGTGAAAGCTTGAAACCATTTTTTCTCTCAGTGTGAGAAAACAAAGAGAAATTTTGGAGGATTTGAGGGGCTTGATTTTATATCTACCACTCGATAAAAATAATACCTGGTTCACAGTTTTTCTTCTTCTTCTTCTTCTTTTTTTCTTCTCTTATTATTCTTTTTTCTCTTCTTCTTCTACTGCCCAGGGCTCTTAAATGGGTTTAAAGTTAAAAACGACTATTAAAATGACAGTTAACCCACTATTAAAATGCCCTGTCATTTTTTCGTTATGTCTATAACAGAAAATGGTTTAAAGGACTGTTTTGTTATATTTCTAAAGTTGAGTGACTGAAATGAAACTTAAGTGACTATTTTGTCAGCTGCCCTAAAGTTGAGTGTCTGTTGATGCAATTTATCCTATATTTTTTTAAGTTTTATAATAATAAAAAGGGTAAATTACACAGATAGTCATCCAACTATAAAAACTTATTTTAGGCACCTAAAATAAAAAAGTTTACAATTTAAGCAACCACGTTATATAGTTAAGTCATTCTAGTCATTACCGTTAAAATCACAAATAATAAGTCGATGTGACAGTTAAAAATCAAGATAATAACAAATTTAGCCTTCAATTTTACATATTATATCAAATTAGTCATAAATTTAAAATTAACCCTTAAAATTTACAAATAATCTCAATTTGATCCTAATTCTAAAACAAAATATATAAAAACACATAAATATTTTTAAAACAGGAAAAAAATTGTTGAAAATAAATAATAATATATAAAAGTTAAAATATTGTTGAGAATAAATTATTATTTAGTGCATTATATTTTTCAAATAAAAATTAATTTAAAAAATTAAATATGGACAAGCCCAATTAGACTTAAGTTTACATTTTTTAATTTGAGTCAAACTTAATTTTTCGAGTCGGACTAAACTTAAAAATGAGTATAAATACATTGTATGAACCTGGCCCGTCAATGAGCACCTCTAACAATCACTTAAAAGAAATTTGTAGCGGAGATTGAAGGAAATTCACCTTGTTGGACAAAGGGTCGTACAATGGTAGCAGTGAGGTTAAGGAAAGAGTGAGCAAGAGAAAGGGTGAGAGTTGAGTAACCTAGGTGAGAAAATGAGTGAGTATGCGCGTCTTGAGGTAAGAGCAGGCTTAAATAAGTTGATCTTGAACGATACGTAGCAACACTTGATTGACTAGTTTATCATTTTTAAGCTTCTTATCAAGTAGGTGACTGAAGTTGTAAGATAAATAGGTGACAACCAATAATTATCTCATCGAAGGGATTTACCAAGTTCTGCCGAAACAGTGTTTGTGACGGAGATGACTTGTCCCATTGGAGGAGGTAGTCCGTTGGTGGCAAAGGGGGTCAATGTTCTCCCAATTTAATGCAAAAATAGATGAAGAAACTCGACTTCCAACAAATAAAATCATGATTTAACACTTAGCATAAAACTTTTTGACATTTAGCTCTGACTGTCCAGCTCTGGAATCAAGGATTTCACTAGTTTTAGAAAGATACTATAGAGTTATTATGCTCAAATAAATAAATAATTAATATTTACTAATACATACCTACGTATGTCAATATCATAGTTTGATAACCCTCCACCCAAAGAAATTAAGTTAGATATTATTGGTTATGATCCTCAAGCCAATTTTGGTAATAAAAAAACCTGAAATGTAACTTACACAAAAAAACATGTTTCCAAACATTCAAAACAGCAATGGCCAGTGTATGCAGTTTTCATTAGCCTCTTCTATTACAATCTCTTTTTTTTTTTTTAAAGTCCCTTCTATTACATTCTTATTAAGAACATGGCCAAAATTAGCTTGAAATTTTACTCGGCATGAACAGTACCTGGGAACACTAGTCTTGCTGTAAAGTTTCCTTTAAATAATTCAAAACCACTGATGCTAATTCAGTTTGATATGAAGTATAATTATGATTGGCACCTTCTACGATGTGTAACTTGTGGTTCGGTATGATCTTGGCGAACTCCAAGGCATCTCCGACAGGGATTATTTCATCGGCAGATCCATGGACCGTCAACACCCTGCATATAATCACTTGATGATTTTTTTTTTCAAGAAAGTCTAATACAGATGAATATGATTCAGTCTCACCTGCATTCTCTGGGGATTTTAAGACATGCTTCGTGCATGTCTAAATTTAAGCGCTCCATCAAACTTTCCTTACTCACACGATACTCAACACCTGCAGACATAAAATCTCAAATACTCGATCAATGTGAAACGAATCTGTAATTGACTAATCAAAGCAAAAGGGTGGAAACCACTCTATTAGTTGTTGATAAGGCAATATAGGTGCACTATATGTTAGAAAGGTGGAACTCATTCGAGCAAAGGAAGAAAAGATTTCTGTTGGAAAACAACAGTGAGGAATGGGGAACTCTTCGAGCAAAAAAACTGTTACCTTTCTTATTCTTAATATCAACAAATCCATCCTGAATTCTGTCCATGAAGTCTTTCCCAAAGCGTTCTTCAATGCCTTTCTTCAGATCATAGCGGCCAGAGACGTTGATGACAGTGTGGATATCATGATACTTAGAGGCATAGAGAAGCACAACATCGCCTCCTGCATTCATCTTATTTTAGTTATACAGAACTTGCAAGAGTGTATATATGAAAACTCGTTAGTCAACTATTGACTCGAACATTGTAAATAGGTTGCTAATCAAATCTTAAGCCTCATTAATCTAACACGGAAAGAACATGCACTTCATCATATATAAGACAGCTCCTCCAAGACTCCGCATTCTTTTTCTCTATCCAGGTGTGAGTTCAACAATCAATGAGCAAAACACCTAGGCAATCCACTCACCTTTGCTATGCCCAAGAATCGCACATACTATGCGGTTTGCCTCGCAAAAGTGCTGGATAACAGAATGCAAATCATCAGCTTCTTTCGAGTAGTTACCAAACTCAAATGACCCTTCACTTTCTCTGAAATGTGGAAAGTCACAAGTAATTATGTGAAAAGCAGCAAAACTATGTAAATTGTCAGGACTCCGAAGACTGACATAGGAAAAAGTCAGGCCACTTGACAATCGAATCGAAGCATACTTAGAAATCATATTCTCAAAAGTATGTACACATACAGTAATTCTAGTTCTGCAAATACAGTAAATAAATGTGCAACTGACTCATCAACAAAATGGTAAACTAAAGTCCAAGAAAATCATCCCTTCCATTATATAAGTTATAGTACCCTATCTAAGTGATTCGGATTAGAGTGTGAGTGTATAGGACACGGGTATATTCGATTTTTCTAAGTTTTTTCATGTATTTATCCAACTTACCCGTTTCCAGCAAAGTCAAAACGAAAGGCACTGATTCCTTCTTTCTCTAAAGCAACAGCAAGGTTGACCATAGTACGATCAGCCTGTAGCACAAGCAGGTTTTATGAATGGGACTTTGAACCCCGAAATATGAGTGCTGCTACATACAAAGATATCAAAATTTCAACAATAATTAAACATCTAAAGCTTATTTGTTCTTAATTGATATGATCTTCCCAACACTTGATTAAAGTCAAAACACAGAAATATGAAAAGTTTTGAGGAAGAGTATACGAACCTTGGTGGATCTGAAACCATGGCATAAGATCACAATTTCTTTAGACCCAGTTTCGTGTAACAATCCAACAAGCTTTTCTCCACGCTTGTTTGGAATTATAACTCTCTGCTGCTCAATCACTGAAAATATAACAAAAAGGGTCAATCCCCAATAATCAATTAACTTAAAAAAAAAAAGTTAAAGGTGACCTGGATTTTGAGAAGAGTGAGAGTGAGTCATCCTCAAGCTCAAGGTTGTTGCTGGTGTGATAGAGTAACGGACCTGGTGAAGAGGGAATTTAAGAAAAGAGAGAGTTTGAGAATTTGACAAATTGAAGGTAAATGAGTGAAAATTACAAGCAAGAGTTTCCATATGCTTTTACTTGTTCACTGTAGTGGTAACAGGCCAGGACAAGGAAATGAAAGAGCTATCCTCTGCTATTATTGTGGATGTGGTGAACTTGGGTTCTAAACTCCATTAAAACCTTACGAAAACTGGACCCTAAACTTAGCCTTAGACTGGCTATGGATTAAGGTAAATAGAGGCCCCATAAGCTTGGGTCTGATACCTTTGATATTTGGTAGTATACGATCGAATCACGTTCAAATGGGTAGTTTTCTCGGGGCTAAATAAAGGAGGTCGGTCAAAAAAGGCTGCGAATAATTACAAAACAGACATTCTATTATAAAGCATTAAAGCCCCCTGGGTGATGCATTAAATAAGATCGGCCCTTAGTACAAGCAATTGTCCATAGTAATTTCAAAAGAAAAAAAACACAATCCACATAAATTACTAAATTGTCCATAACTCAGCTTGTTCGATTATAACATAGAATAAAGTGATATTTTAAATTATTTTAGAATAGATTTATCTTTTGAAAGATGCCCATTAAAGTATGTTACTCTATTGTTTTTTATTACATAAACAAGCTTTGAAGTTGTAATCATCTCTTATATAAAACAACTTAGTTGACCATTAGATCTGAATATGGTAATATAAGAGCCTAATTTATATTCATCAATACTAGTTCATACCTTATAATTTTTATTGAATACTAATTTCTTATTTAATAAATTGCTCATTTGATAAAAAATATTTTTTTCTTTGATTAAATTATCATATTGTCAATAATGTCACTTTGATTATTAAAAAAAAAAGTAAGGTCACTTTAAGTGTTTATATATATATATATATATATATATATAACATCGATAATGACAAATATATCGCATGAAAGAAAAAAAATAAAAATAAAGAACACATAGATTTTACATGAAAATTTTTTCGAAAAAACCACGGGCAGAGGAGAAGAAAATTTATTATGTTGAATTCGAATTAATTACAAGAGGAATAGATTATGTTTATTTATTGGCTTGTAAAACCATATTCTAATAGAAGTGTAGTAAGATTGAAACACCTTATTCTAATCAATATCAAATAGATAGAGTTTAAAAACCTTATTCTAAAATAAAATAAAAGAAGTATAGTTCTATAGAGATTTTTATTTTATTTTATTTTACCACTGTAATTTATTTAAATAAGGATTCGGGTCACTTAATTTTAATAATCTCCACCTTGACACGAATTCTCAATGAACAAGTTCTTCATCGCGAACTCTCAACGAACAAAATGATAAAACCCCTTAAGGGTTTAATTTCAACAATGAACACCAACTAAGTCTAAGCAATGCTAAAACTTGGTTATAAGAAGTGACTTAGTCATCATATCTGCAAGATTTTCATGAGTACTATTTTTGCTCACAACAATATCACTATGAGCAATAATATCACGAACAAAATGATACCGAACGTCAATGTGTTTTGTTCTCTCATGAAACATTTGATATTTTATAAGGAAGATGACACTCTGACTATCACAAAATATTGTGCTTATTTGAAGGTCTTTATTGAGCTCACTAAGGAGTCCCTTCAACCAAATAGCTTTTTACAAGCCTTAGTAATTGCCATGTACTCAGCTTCAGTGGTAGACAAAGCGACTGTAGTTTGTAAAGTAGCTTTCCAACTGATTGCACAACCTCCAATTGTAAAGACATAACTAGTAAGAGATCTTCTTCTATCAAGGTCTCCAGCAAAATCAGCATCAACATACCCAATAACTCCATCTCTAGTTCTTCCAAACTGTAAGCAAACAACAGTAGTACCTCGTAAGTATCTTAAAATTCACTGAACTTCTTTCCAATGTTCTTTACCGAGATTCGCCATGTATCTGTTAACTGCACTGACTGCATATGATAAATCTGGATGTAAACAAACCATAACATACATGAGAGATCCCACTACACTAGAGTATGGAACATGTGACATGTACTCAATCTCATTATCTGATTGTGGAGACAAAGCTGATGAAAGTTTGAAATGGGCTGCTAAAGGAGTACAAATAGCTTAGCACTCGCACATTGAACTGCAAAGAACTTTCTCAAAGTACCCCTCTACCGGATGTCACATCCTTGGTTTGACTTAGGTACAATTTATTTGCTTTTCTATTGAATGACGGTTGAAAATCTTTGTTTTTAGCATAAAACTTGAAAATTTTGTTTATTTTTGGAAGTAATTCCATTAAAATTATTTAATACTATAAGCCCGATATAAAATATGTGAATTAAAACCTTATTATAATTTATTATATTATAAATCATTTGAAGGAAATATATATCTAAGTATAATATAAACCCTAATTAAAAAGGTAATAAAATGATCCCAACAATAAATTAAGAGGCCTTTTATTACAACCAATATTTAAACCAAAACTTAATATAAATAAGCTTTAAAATATTTAAACTCTTCCTCATGGGCCACCATGTGTCCTCTCCGATCCCGGTCCAATCTCAAGAGTCACCGAAATGTTAGGAAAATAATTGGGTGAGTCACACGGACTCAATATGTGGCATGTTAGCCACAAATCAACCCGAATTTCAAATGCAATATGTGAATATAATCATTAGACATTACCACAATGGCTTGGCCCACATTCAATCCACATTCTTTTGTACATCGGCTGGCCCTTTTCTCATTAATTCACTGACATCGCTTGGCCCATTTCCACGTATGTTCTCATGACATACCTATTCATATTTCATTTTGGGCTTGGCCCATTTCCATATCAATTTATAACAAAACCATGCAATATGGAACCCAACCCAAACCTAAGGTCCATCCGCTACACACCCCTTAACCATCAAATTTACCACACACAGGGGACTATCGAGTCACCTCTCCTTTTCCCTCCAAAAGGCAACCAATGCCATCCACGATGTAGCGTATAGCTAGCATCAAACCACGATGGAGCACACAGCAATCCATCAAGCCACGATATGGCATAAAGCCCATATCAATCAAGGTAACCACGCGAACTAAATCGCAAAGATCCACAACGCGACCTCGGCCGGCGCCAATCCACGATGTAGCACAAAGTCGACATCAACCACGTACTCAAGTACACGTACCTTCTTTCAAAACCCACCCATGCACATGTAACATAATATAATGACATAATGAATAAAGCATGTACATGATATTCTAGGGGCATACGTTCATATTCATAGACATACTTACATACACGTATTAATAACCACATCTCAATGATTTGATACTAACTGTTTATCGACATACCCTTTAAGGGTATCCGGTTCACATAGTCTTTGCACTTATTAACACATATTTAACACATACACCTATCGTGATACATATCATATACCGGAAATCGATGGGTTAATCACACACCTTATAATCCTCGATACACTATCGTTTAGCGAAGACGACCGTTTCTTCACAATCCAAAATGTTATCCGCCCACTATCTCGCATGCATGAAACGGTCTTTTGAACTTCGGGATGGAGTTTTCCTTTCTCCTCTTGATTGGCACTCGATCCATCGACGATACTTAATCGAACACGTTAATTATCAACAAAGTCATAAGCTAGGTAACAAATCTTAAATAAAATACCTTACCAACTCAAGTGGTGGGATCCCGAATGCTCTTACAACACCGAAATCCCACAATAATACCACATTAGATTCGGCCCTAACATCATTCACTTAACAATCTTAGACTTAATCGAATACTAAATACATAACTTACGAAATAAACCCTTACCACCACTTACCAAGTCGACCGAGAAGCAATCGAGGCTTGGTGAATACCTCAAAATCCTGAGTACCTTCAACAACGATTGCAACGAAAACCCAAGAGATCTATGCTAATATTCGCCAAGGTGCTACCAAATTAAAGAAAGGAAATTCGGCACAAGGTGGGGTGTAGATTCACTAACAAAAGAAACAGGGAATAGGGGTTTCGCCAAAAGGTTTGAAAAAGAGGAAGGAAAGGTATAGGGTGCACTTTTGATTTAGCACCAAATGGAAGAGAAGAGATTAAAGGGTGAGTGATTTTACCAAGGATTAAAATAAAAAAAAATAGAAAGAAGGAAGATAGCAATGAAGGTTTTGACTTGGGAAAATGAGGAGAACAAATGGAGAATTTGTGAAGCAAAATTCGCAAGAGAGCAAATGGGAAAAAAGGCAAAAAGGTGAGCACCTCCCCTATTTAAAGAGTTCGGCACCCTCTCCTTGAAGACTCCAAAATCTAGCCACCACAAGCTAATTCAAACTAATTTGAATTAGTGCACTCTAATTTATCCCATATTTTATCTCCTTAACAAATTCAAATATTCCAATAACAACTCCCATTTACTAAAACGACTACAATTATCCTACCACAATCTAAAATAATTAAAAAAATAACCCAACCCTTATCACTTATCTTCCAATTTAATTCTAAAAGGATTAAACCACCTTAGCTCCCCAGTGCAGTCCATCATCCTCCACTCACGAAGAGACCAAAACAAAATAAAATTCCCAACGCAAAGCCTCCTGGCTCGAACGCAGGACCTTGTCTGCTCCTCCAACGCCTGAGCCATTCGGCCACTTTGATTTTTATGCTATAAGGCCCCAACATTTATTCTTAAACCCTTCCTACTCAAATTTATAACCGCATATAAAAGAAAAATCGCCCAAAATCTCTTTGCTGCAAGCTCTCAAACCGCGACCTCCTTCCCTCCGCCTAAGTAGCGCGCAAGAGCCACTACGCCAATTGGTCTTTCATGTCCAATAACACGCCATTTATTTATAAGCATACTGCCGAGCCCCTAATTAGCGCAAAGATAAAACAAAATTGTCGCCTTAGCAATCGACCTTTGCCCCCTGGCGTCACCTTCCCAAGCCCCAAGCAACGCCTTCATGCCACTTTGCCAACTCCTTTCTTATGTCCTAAATTCCACCAATTTATTTTAAAGCCTACTTGCCCTAATTCCCTTTTTTTACACTAAAATCTAAAATTTTCTAAAGTCTTCCCTTTCATCCGAGCATTCTTAAAATTCTAAACACATCCAAAACACCCCAAAAACCCTCCAACACTTGAATTATACCCAAATTGCCTAGCCCTAAACCGTGGTGTTACAATTCTACCCTCCTTAAAATAATTTCGTCCTCGAAATTACTTAACTAACGAACGTCCCATTCACCTATCTTACCACCTTACGCTTATGTCATGACTCGATCTAACTAAGACTATCATACCTTTCCAACACGGTTTCTAAGTTCGCACTCAAAATTCAAAACACCTCTCTTAGCATCATAGAAAAGACTAATTCACGGGCAAGCAAAGCAATCAAAGCATGTACCAAAGCAAAGGAGCTTACCGGATGTCACATCCTTGGTTGACTCGACTAGAACCATTCCTTCCATGGCTCGAATCATGACCTTTCATTTGCGAGGGCGCTTCAACCAAATGTGCCTTAGATCCACCGAAAGCATTCCTTACCGTGAGGTCTTTCACAGAGCACAAGGACGATTCGATCCACGGCACAAGTGCACTTACAGGGTCTCGGTCCTTGGTCTTTTCTGGACATTACCCAACGATCTTGATGGTCTAACATTCCTCTTATTCTCGTTCCTATTCTTCTCTTGCTCTCCCCGATAGTCTTCTTAACCTCGAATCCGAAGGCTTTCTCCACTAAAGTGGCAAAGTCTCTCTCTGTCTTGAGCGATCAACTCCATAACTCATCCGTAGCCCATCTTCGAATCGAACAATCGGTAGCCACGATTCCTTTGGCGGACTTAGTTACACAAACTCACTTCATACTCGCCACTGACTTATTCCTTGCACTAGATTTTGAACTTGCCACGGGGAAACAGACACCCTTCATCTTTTCTTCATTGTGCAATCCAAATCGTCCATGATTCTTTCGATCGCTTAGAGCCACGTTCGGAGCTTTAAAGATCTCGAAATCGATTCCTAAGCCTTTCCGATACTGACTTCGAGTTCCATTTCCTTTAACTCCCGCCACTCGCTCTAGCTTTTCGCAACATGGCCCGCGACATCTGCGTCATCT
The DNA here is from genome assembly GCA_025506655.1 of Gossypium rotundifolium. Taxonomy (NCBI): domain Eukaryota; kingdom Viridiplantae; phylum Streptophyta; class Magnoliopsida; order Malvales; family Malvaceae; genus Gossypium; species Gossypium rotundifolium. Next base: position 195,954,909 of record CP106734.1, on the reverse strand, counting down.
TCTCCTATCGACCTTGCTCCTCCACGTCCATCTTTGGCGGCTCATTTTGATTCACGTCCCCTAGAACTCATCTCTATCGCTTGATTTATCTAATTAAGAAGTTTTATGCATTAGTAATTGTTCCAATATAACCGACGAGTTTACTACTCTAGTTCAAGAATCACATTCACACACATCCGTTCATCAACAAGAACACATCAAGAAAGGCACATTCAAAGGGTATCTACCACACACATTCACTATTCGGACCTTCCCCGCCTGCTTTACTCTACAGGGTAACTACAGGACATTTCGTAATAAACCAGGGTTACTTAATAAACCAAAACATTTTGAAATTTCCACATCGGAAGGCATTTCGAAAATTTGTCAAATTAGAGATACTGAGAATTTTAGAAACCGGTGGTACAGGTAATTTTGTAAATTTCAAGAGTCGGGTTATTATTTTGAAATACAAAATTTGGATACTTTTGCAAAGAATTTTATTAAAGTTGGGGTTAACTCGAAATTTTGAAAGTCTGGGGCATTTTAGTAATTTTCAACACATGTGGGTATTTTAGTAAATTTTCCCAAATCGGGTATATTGATATTTTGAAAACTAGAGATTTTAATATTTTGCAAAGTAAAAATCATTTTAACAAAAGTTGGTATGTGGATCAGGCATTTTGTAATTTTGCTAGGGCATTTTGGTAATTTTGGTAAATCGAAAAAATGTTTTTTTTTCAAAACCAGATTTAGGGTCTACAAACCAAAAAGGGTAAATTTGAAAATTTTAAACCAAGAATTTTAAAAGCAAGAAGGCTAATTAGTTTTAATAATTGGTTCGACTGAACAAGTCCTCTTGGTTAAGGTGAACCGTAGCTACGCACAGTGTAGGATTCAAGTGGAGAGGAGGTTAGACTGCTTAAATACCAAGCTCCCACTAAATACCATATGACCTTAGTCAATGCACATGTTTGAGTAGACTAGCGATGTAAACAAACCATATAACAAATTATAACGGTGGATACATATGCCCATTTTGAAAATTTTGGGCCCAAAACCCTCAAAGAGATTCACTACGGAATGACGGTTGAAAATCTTTGTTTTAGCATAAAACTTGAAAATTTTGTTTATTTTCGGAAGTAATTCCATTAAAATTATTTAATACTATAAGCCCGATATAAAATATGTGAATTAAAACCTTATTATAATTTATTATATTATGTATAATATAAACCTAATTAAAACATAAAATGATCCCAACAATAAATTAAGAGGTGACATTTGCATGGGCCACCATGTGTCCTCTCCGATCCGGTCCAATCTCAAGAGTCACCGAAATGTTAGGAAAATAATTGGGTGAGTCACACGGACCAATGTGTAATTAAAACCAGCGATATCAATCTCACGATATGGCATAAAGCCCATCAATCAAGGTAACCACGCGAACTAAATTTAAAGATTATGAGCACAAAGTCGACATCAACCACGTTATCAAGTACACCCGCCTTCTCAAAAGCCACCCATGCACATGTAACATAATATAATTGAATAAAGCATGTACATGATATTCGTCTCATATTCATATACCACATACGTATTAATAACCACATCTCAATGATTTGATACTAACTTGTTTATCGACATACCCTTTGGGTATTCAATAGTCACACTTATTAACACATATTTAACACATACACCTATCGCATACATATCATATACCCGAAAGACAAACTTTTAATTATCAACAAAGTCATAAGCTAGGTAACAAATCTTAAATAAAAATACCTTAACTCAATGGTCGGATCCCAAAAGTTAGACTTAATCGATACTAAATACATAAACAAATGAAATGGCTTGACTGAATACCTCAAAATCCTAGAGCTCAACAACGAAAGGATCTATGCTAATATTTCGCCAAGGTGTCGGCTAACAAAAGCCAAGGAATAAGGTTTGAAAAGAGGAAGGAAAGGTATAGGGGTGCACTTTTGATTTAGCACCAAATGGAAGAGAAGAGATTAAAGGGTGAGTGATTTATGCTTAGAAAGAGGAAGATAGCAATGCAGGGCAAATTCAAAAGGTGAGCACCTCCCCCTATTTAAAGAGTTCGACCATTGAAGACTCCAAAACAAGCTAATTCAAACTAATTTGAATTAGTGCACTTCTAATTTATCCCATATTTTATCTCCTTAACAAATTCAAATATTCCAATAACAACTTCCCATTTACTAAAACTAAATAAAACGACTACAATTATCCTACCACAATCTAAAATAATTAAAAAAATAACCCAATCTTCCAACACCTTTTCTCATCGGCCATGTACCGCATATAAAAGAAAATACGCCCAAAATGTCAAAATCAAACCGCGACCTCCTTCCCTCAAAATACTAAGTAGCGCCTTTGACTTAGCCACCTTCCCAACAGCAACGCCTTCATGCCACTTTGCCAACTCCTTTCTTATGTCCTAAATTCCACCAATTTATTTTAAAGCCTACTTGCCCTAATTCTTTTTTTACACTAAAATCTAAAATTTTCTAAAGTCTTCCCGTTTCATCCGAGCATTCTTAAAATTCTAAAACACATCCAAAACACCCCAAAAACCCTCCAACACTTGAATTATACCCAAATTGCCTAGCCCCTAAACCAGGGTGTTACATCTTTCATCTTAAATTATTCACTTAGTTGGGCTTTGACCTTTCTTATCTCTCATTTATCTTTTGCTGCTATCAACATGTCATCAACATAAAGAAGTAGATACACAAAAGAACCACCACTGTTTTTCTTAAAGTGAACACAACTGTCAAAACTACTTCTTTTAAAATCATGAGAAGCCATAAAGGAATCAAACCTCTTTTACCACTGTTTTGGTGACTGTTTCAAACCGTAAAGGGACTTTTTCAGTAAGCAAACATAGTCATCTTTTTCTGAGACTGTAAAACCCTCTGGTTGTTGCATGTAAAAATCCTCCTCAAGTTCTTCATGCAAAAATACAGTTTTTACATCTAACTGCTCAAGCTCCAAATCATGCATAGCCACAATACCAAGTAAAGCTCGAATCGAACTATGCTTCACAACTGGGGAGAACACATCGTGAAGTCCACTCCTAGAATTTGACTGTAAGCATTTGCAACAAGCCTTGCTTTATATTTGGGTTCAACTTTTGGAGTCCCTTCTTTTTAAACACCCATTTACAACGAACAATCTTTTTACCTTCAGGAAGTTTCACAAGATCCCATGTTCTGTTTTTGTGGAGTGATTCCATCTCCTCTTACATAGCAAACATCCACTTTTCTGAATCTTCACAACTAACCGCCTCAGAATAATTAGATGGCTCTTGGCTCGCATCTATATCTTCAGCAACATTTAAAGCATAAGTAACTAGATTAGCTTCGACATACTTTTTTGGAGGTTTAATTTCTCTTCTAGTTCTGTTTTTGGCGGTAGAGTATTATGGTGAAAAAGCCACTCTATTCTCAATTTTTGTAATGGCTTGAGGAGTCGACTCTGTATTAATCTGATGCTCCACTTGCCTTTGATTTTCTTTATTGGAAGAGTCTTTAAGAGATAAGTTAGGTAGCATAGCAGTTTCATCGAAAACAATATCTCTGCTAATCACAACTTTTCTATTTTCACCATAACTTATACCCTTTTACACCAGCTTTATAACAAAAAAAACACATTTAATGGTTCTCGGTTCTAATTTTCCATTATCAATGTAACACCTCTAACCCACAACCATCGCTAAAATAAGGTTAAGAGGCATTACCAGACATAACGAAACTTTTACGATCAATTTACAAACATAATATACACCATCATCAAATCGTAGAAAATCATGTATATAGAGTCCCTTCAAATGGTCTACGAGACCTTAAACATGCATTGGAAAAGGGTTGGGACTAAACCGAGCATATACAAAATTTTTCCGAAACTTAACATTTTTCAAAACTACAGAGGTCACATGCCCATGTGGGTAGACCGTGTGCCTCATACGGTATTAGACACACCCGTGTGTCTAGGCCGTGAAAAATAGGGCATACATACTGACTTGCCCACACGGCCACAAGACACGCTCATGTGCTTGACCCGTGGGCAACACTGACTTAATTCACACGGCCTGTCGCATGTTCGTGTGACTGGCTCGCGTGTGAGTCCGACTTGTTTATAATTGCAACCTTAAGAGACACAGTCGAGACACACGCCTGTGTGCTCAACCGTGTGGGCAAATATAGGACATTTGCAAGACCAATTTGCAACCCAAATTTTGGGTCAAACCTACAAGTATCCATCATGTCTCAATTCATGATCTAATAGCAACCAATAACATACCAAATCGTGCATTAATTTACCTATAACCACATCATTCATTTCCATATACAATTCCTACTCAAATATATCAATTTAAAGTATCATTTTTACATCACAAACATATAACTAATACTTTATCTAAAACCATTTCAATTCATAGCAATTTCTCATAATTTGAATATCCAAAATCAGCCATGAACTCACCTATATATGTACCATTCCATTTAGCCAATTATGAGCACATCATAACATACCAACTTATGCATCAATAAGCATAAACAAAACTCATTCATAAACGCATTCATTAACAAGCCATATCTCATGGCTATTTTTACACATCTCAAAACATATTCTAATACTTCTAGCCTATACATGCCATACTTAAATATGTACACATTCAAAAGGTACTAAAATAAAATTTGATAGTGTGGTGATGATCCTCGACGATCCTCGAGTTTTTCGTAGCTTTAATAATCTATAAAACAATGAACAAACATATACACAAAATAAGCTATCATAACTTAGTAAGTCATAAGCAAATAATGAACAAATAAACATTTGCATTAAATCAACTAGCCAAATCAAAACAAACCTTAACCAAATGTACATGTATTATGCTTGCAAACTCAAATATTATCACATTTACAATAACATTATAACATCAATGACCAAATGCACATATACACATAAGCACATATAAATTTCTCTTTTATCATGTCTATTTCATATATTCATCTCAAACATATATACTTACCTTACTTTCATATTCATATAACATAGCACGTACCTGAACCTTATAACTCATTTTCACATTCGATCTTAGCTAGATAATGCCCGTTGAACCATTCAGAATTAATAAGGATACTCGGATAGTCGAAAATCTCGTACACTGCCAACGTCCCAGACATGGTCTTACATGTAATCACATATTGATGTCACTGTCCTAGACAAGGTCTTACACGAATCAAATACAATGCTAATGCCTCAGACATGGTCTTACTCATAAACACAAGTCGATGCCAACATCCCAGGCGTGGTCTTACACGAAATCACATATCGAAATCCTATGTCATGACATATGTATCCTAACTATTCCTAAGGTTCGTACGAGGCTTTCGAACGTCATAACTCGATCATTTTAGGCTAGTGAATATTACTGATAGTGTATCAGAGTCTTAAAAATTTATAAAAAGAATGATCAAACTTGGAAACTGACTAAGACAACAATTGAGACAAGCGCACCTATCGAACAATAGTATAGTTTAGTAGTAAGACCGGATTTTCGAACCCAAAAGAACCAAAAGTACTAATACTAACTTTCTTTTTATTATTTAAGCTAAGGATTAAAGGAATTTTTGTTTAACCTAAAATTAACTAACTACTAAGTTAAAGATGCTAAGACAAAGAGAATGAATTGGGGAAAATACTTGAGGGAAAAACCAATTGATTTAGACAATACTCGAGGAAGAATCCACCTAGACTTCACTTGTTATTTAACTCTGAACCAGACGATTTATTCACTTGACTTGATCCGTAGGATTCCCTAATTTATATTAATACCTCTCTCGATGCTACTAACGTTTAACTCTAGGTTGATTAATTGAAATCTCTTTCTAATTAAAACCCCTAGAATTGCATTAACTCGATCTATGGACTCCCATATTAGGTTTGACCCTAATCCGGCAGATTTTTATCATCCTATCTCTAGGGTTGCAATCAACTCCGCTTAACTATGTTAGATTGACTCTTAGACAGGGTCTATTCCTTCTCTGCCTAAGAGCATAAATGCTTGAATCAATATCCTGAAATATCAAAACAAGAATTAAGAACACATAGTTAAGAACAAATAAAGTATTTATCATACAACTCAGAAAACAATAACAAGATTCGTCTTATGTTTCATCCCCCTCAGGTATTTGAGGGGTTTAGTTCATAATCATAAAACAATACATCTCAGAAGAAAATATAAAACAAAACATAAAGAAAACCCTAAAACCCCCTGAAGGAATTGAAGGAGAGATCCTTAATCTTGAGTATGATTCCAGCTTCTTGAGATGAATCAGCTGGCTTTCTTTGAGTAAATCCCACAATTCTAGCCATCTGGCTTGGCTCTTTGGCCTAGTTGAAAGCCCCATTAAAGGTTGGCCTCTAGAGTGTTTATATAGGCATTTGGAATGGCTTTCTTTGCCTCTAAGTACCCTATTCCGAATAGAATTCAAACAAGTCATATCAGGGACACGCCCGTATAAGTCGAGGTCAGGCCATGTTCGGTCTATTAATGAGGCACAGTCATGCGGTCTTGGGCCCAGGCCGTGTCGATTTTGTGTTAGGCCTATTTTCTCTGTTTTCGGCCCGTTTCTCGTTCTGTTCATCCTTCGGTGCTCTCCTGAGTATAAAACATGAAAACAAGGGATTAGGACCACCTATTTCCCTAATTAAATGGATAAATCATCCAAAAGTATGCTAAATGTGAGATTAAAATATGTTCATATTACGGTTTATCAATTGCTCCTATGCTTAACTCATTTTAGCATATTATATATACAAGTAATAATTTAATTCGAAACTATTAAAATAAATACAATAGAATTTATCGACATTTATTTACTTATGAACTTACCTTGTGCAAAAACAAACGGATGAAATCGATTACTCAACCACTTTCGACTTCTCCTAATCTAATTCCATTTTCTTTTGTTCTTGATCTTAATTAAGATAAAATATGGCCGAATGTAGCTTTCTTTTTCTTTTTCTTTTCCTTTGGTATATTCGGCTTTAAAAAGATGAACTAAAGCACTAACTTTAACTTATGTTTTATTATAATACCTTAATTTACTTATTTACTTTATTAACCTTTGTTATTTAATATAATAGTCTTATAAAATATGTATATATCCGTCCATCACTTTTTTCCATGGTAAGTTTGCAACATAATAACCTCCTATTAAAAGAACAAAGCAATTTAATACTTTAACAAATAGTTAGCAACTTTTACAATTTACGCGATTAAATCCTTTTATTAAATCAGACACTCAAACGATAAAATTTTCAAACAAGATTTTCACACATATAAATTCACACATTATAAATACAGAAAATAATTTTTAAAAATTTTTTTACTCAGATTTGTGGTCTCAAAACTACTATTCCGATTAGAGTCTAAACCGGGCTGTTACAATTAACATGAGTATATGTAGGACACCCAAAGATCTTTAAATTAGAATAATTAGCAGGATTTCCAAACCATACCTCTTGTAGAGTCTTTTTCTCAATTGTAACGAATGGAGATCGGTTGATCAAAAAATATGCAATAGAGGTTGCTTCGGCCCAAAACGACTTTGGTAAGTTGGCATTTGACAACATACATCGAACCTTCTCCATGATCATTTTGTTCATTCGTTCTGCAACGCGTTTTGCTGTGGAGTATGACGAACTATCAAGTGTCTCACGATCCTTTCTGACTTGCACAGTTTATTAAACTCATCAGAACAAAACTCTAAGCAATTGTCTATGCGGAGGTATTTTATTTGTTTTCCAGTCTATTTTTCAATCATAGTTTTCCAATACTTAAATGCGGAAAACACATCATTTTTTTGCTTCAGAAGAACGCCCAAACTTTTCTAGAAAATCATCAATAAAAGTTAGCATATAATTAGCTTCACCTCTCGAAGGCACTCTTGATGGCCCCACAGATCAGAATGAATATACTCTAATGTTCCCTTCGTGTTATGGATTCCTCTGGTGAATCGAACTCTTTTTTACTTCCCCAAAAAGCAGTGCTCACAATACTTCAGTTTGCAAATTCCTTCCCATCAGGAAGTCCTCTTTTGCTCAATTTTTCCATGTCATTCTCATTCATATGCCCTAGGCGCATATGCCAAAGTTTAGTAATATCATCATCTGACGAGGAAGAGGAAGTGACAATGCATCACCAATAACAGTAGAACCCTACAAAACATATAACTTGGCAGTCTTTCTCTGCTCTTTCATCATAACAAGGGAACCTTTAGAAATCTTCAAAACCCCATTTTCAGCTGTGTATTTGTACCTTTTTGAATCAAGAGTACTTAACGATATTAAATTTCTCTTCAATTCTGGAACATGTCGTACGTCACTAAGTATTTTGACAACTCTATCAAACATCTTAACTTTAATTGTTCCAACACCTGTGATTTTACACGAAGTATTATTTCCCATCAAAATAACATTTTCAGACATTGTTTCAGTAAGTTGTAAACCAATCTCGATTGGGACTCATGTGGAAGGTGCAACCCGAATCAAGGATCCACTCATCACTCACTTTAGAATTGTTGACAGAATCGACTAAAAGTTCACTATCGCTGTAGTTTTTTACAACATCAGCTTCATCGGAATTTTCTGGTTATTTTCCTTTGATTCGTAGCCTCTTTTTTTTGTCTTATTTTGTAGCTTATAGCACTTAGATTTAATTGCCCTTTCTTCTTGCAGAAGTACAAGTTTTACCTCTATTTGAAGACTTTGATCTACCCTTAAATTTATCACGAGGATTTCGTTCCTGTGTCCTTTCACAATCATTATCAGCATTCTATCATGTCTTCCACGAACAATGAGACCCTCTCTCTGAGAGTCAGTTTTAACCACAATATGCTTTATCTTATCATACGAGGTCAAAGAATCATAAACCTCATCAACTGTGAGAGACTCGCGGCTATATAAAATCGTGTCTCTAAAGGTTGAATAAGATGGTGACAATGAACAAAGTAGAATCAACCCTAGATCTTCCTTATCATACTGAACCTCCCTGGCCTCCAAGTTTGAGATAATTTATTTAAAACACTGTTAAGTGTTCGTGCATAGACGCACCTTCCTCCAAACGATGAGCATAAAGATGTTGCTTCATATGCAACTTGCTGGTTAGAGTTTTCGACTTACATATTTGTTCCAGCCTCTTCTATAATGCAGCGACGGTGATAAATCATAATATAAACATATTTTAATCCCATATTTAGTATACTTTTGGATGATTTTTCCCTTTAATTATGGAAATAGGTGCTCATAATCCTTTATTTTCATGTTTTATACTCAAGAGTGCACCAGAGGATGAAAAGAATGAATAACGGGCTGAAAATAGAGAAAATGGGCCAAAGCACGAATTTCACACGGCCTGGGCCCAAGACCACATGACCGTGCCTCTTAAGAAGAGTCGACCAAGGCCTGGACCCCAAAATGCACGGTCGTGCCTCATCAACAGGGTCGGCCACGGCCTGGACCCCAAAGTGCACGGTCGTGCCTCATCAATAGGTTCAACCACGGCCTAGCCTCAAATCACACGGACGTGTGCCATGGGCGTGGCTCTACAGCAAGAAAGAAGAATTCTATTAGGATTAGGATACTTTCGGGCCAAGTAAGGCATCTCGAAGCCTATATAAACACCCATGAGGCAACTTAAAGGGGGGTTCAACGAGATTTTGACAGAAGTTTTCTGTCAGGGCTTTTCGGGCGTTCAGCTATGAAACACCCCAAACCCGGCCCACGAGCTTTGACCAGATTTGGTATGTTCCTCAAGTAAACCGGTTCAAAATTCTTTTGTTACTTAGGAAAAACTTGTGTGATTTTTTAAAAAAAAATATTGTTTGGGTTGGGCTTGAGTTGAAAACAAATTTATCTTATGTTAAAACCCATTTATTTAAGGTGACAAAACATTTAGAGTTAATTTTAAAAGGAATTTACTTAATTTTAAAAGGAATTTACTTAAACTTTAATTGATAAAAATCCATAAACATAATAAATAAAAGAAAAATAAAGTAAACCACAATGGCCTTATTATATCAATGATCCCAAAGTAAAACTTAAAATACTTAAAATAAATTGAAAGTCCAAATCATAAATTTCTTGCTATGCATGGCCACCTTTAAGCTCCATCGACCGGTCCATTACGCTCATCACGAAAAATATTCCCCAATCTGAATAAGTCAACAGACTCAATGTGTACACAACACTAAGTCATAATAGAATCGGGCATACAAATGATACACATTCAAATCATAGAATACAATTAATGATGCATTCCCAAACCCAAACCTAATTGTCCATCCACTACACACCCAGCACTCGCCAAATTTGTGGGACTACTAAGTCGACCCTCCTTCCGCTACACTCCAAATTGCGGTCTTAGGTCACCGTGATTCGTGGTCTTAGGTCACCACGTTCAGACATCGTGGTCTTAGGTCACCACTTTCGAGATATCGTGGGCTTAGGTCCCCACATTCAGATATCGTGGGCTTAGGTCCCCACATTCAGATTACTATGGTCTTAAGTCACCACTTTTCACTTCCCCTTTCAAACAAACCCATATGCCCCATAACATACTATGCAATTACATGCCACAATTCACATTCTTAACAAATTCTCATATTACAAATAACATTTTCATATTCCTAGTAGGAGTAGGAAACGTACCTGAGTACTTAGTACCATAACATGGTACCTTAGCCACTTTCATATTCTTAATATCACATATATTAATTAAACATAGCCATAACACATATTATGAAATAGTGTGGGGCACACACATTCTTAATAATACATTTAATTTAAACATAGCCATGAATCTATCAAAACTTAGGGTAGGGTACACACGGTACCTTAGCCATATTCTTACACTTTCGTATTAACACATATAATGAATTAAAGCCGTAAGTCTATCAAGATTTAGTGTAGGGTACACACGGTACCTTAGCCATATTCTTACACTTTTATATTAGCACATATAATAAAATTAAAGCCGTAAGTCTATCAAGATTTAGTGTGGGGTACACACGGTACCTTAGCCATGTTCTTACACTTTCATATTAACACATTTAATTTAAAACATAGCCATGAACGTATTAAAACTTAGGGTAGGGTACACACTGATTCGCTTAACGATTTCACTTGAAATCCGAATTTCGATCTTAGATCTTTAACTCCCTACATTCGCCCATATTAAATATTTAATGAAAACTCATTCTACCATAAAACCAAATCCTAGTAGGATTTGTGTACTAAAACTTACCTTAATATCGATTTACTTATTACTTAAATCCAAAACTTTGTTATTCTTCTCCTTGTATTCGACCAAACACTGGATCTCTACATAGGTTAGTTTCGACTTTTCAACAATTATGAAATAGATCTAGATATCCAAAATAGGCCTTGGCCGAACATACCTATGTGCTTACCTTGTGGATTTTAAATCTCAAAATTCACCGAATAACTAGGTAACACGCGGCCTATGGTGTACCTTCGGAAAAAGAACTTCTCCTTCTTGTAGTTGACTTAAACAAATCCCGAAAAGATCTCTTCAAAGTTTTGGTAACAAGATATTAATGGGGTTAGTCCTAGATTTCGGCAAATCTTAAAAGAAAAAGGATGAAACCGAATGAGATCTTATCCTTACTTGAAGAAATCGATTGCACATTCACTTCAACCTTGAGAGATTGGTTATGGCTAGATGATGATCTCACAACTTTCGGCTTTTGGAGGATTAGAAAGAAAAGAGAAGGAAGAATAAAGATGGAGGATTCGGCTAGAACACAAGGTATTTCGACTTGGCAAAATAAAAGAAGAAGAAGATTTGGTGAAGAGAATTAGCAGAGGCTTTCAAAGAATGTAAAATAATGCAAAATGGCCTCTCTTTTCCTTTTATAGCCGAAATTACTAACTTAGAATCCCTTACTTGGCCATCACTCTTCTATTTTGATATCTTTATCTCTTTAATTATCACCTAAAATAAAAGATAATTCATCAATTATCCTTACTTGGCCGAAATTATTAAACTTAAAGTCCCTTACTTGGCCATCACTTCTCCCTTATTTTCCTAATTAAAGAATAATTCCTCATTTATCTCTTGAAAATAATCTAAAATAAATCCATTATTTATCCCCTAATTAGCCGAATTTAAAAGAGAATGAAACTCCTCTTTTGCAAGCCTTGTGCCATCCACCTCTGTGCTTCTAGAAGCAAAAATAAAACTTCTTTTATTTGCTTTCCATGTGACTCGAACTCAGGTCCAACACCCTTGCATGTGGCGCCATTTCCTGAGGCCCTAAGTGGCATCTTCAGGCTACTTTTCCAAGCCTGTTTGTGTGTCAAATTTCACATACTTTTTCTCTTGAGGCCACCTTGCCTTAATTTCCTCTTTTAAACTTTAAAACTCGACATTTCTAAGTCATTTCTAAGTTTCCAAAAATTTTCGTTTGGCTCTTTAAACTTGATATTTCCTTACATTTCCTAGTTTCCATAAATGTTCACTTTCCTCTTTTGAATCATTTCTAAATCATTTTCCTAGTTTCCATAAATGTTCACTTTCCTCTTTTTAACTTAGCATTTCCAAAATGTTCACTTTCCTCTTTTAACTTAACATTTCCAAGTTTCCAAAATGTTCACTTTCCTCTTTTTGAAACTTAACATTTCTAAATCATTTCTTACATTTCCAGGACATTTCCCTACATTTCCTTACATATCCCTACATTTCCTTACATTTTCATACATTTCCATACATTTTCTTACATTTCCAAGGTTCTAAAAATGCACACCACATATCACAGTAAACATGTTATTTCATAAAATTAAGCAAAGATGCACACAATGGGATTCGAACCTCTTCCCTCAAAATACTTCACTTAATGCCATAACCCTTGCACCTTAGGTGGCGTCCTTGCCACTTTTCCACATCACTTTGTTTTTAACTTAAAACCAATAATTGTCCAAAGCTTTCTCTTCCATCCTAGGATTTTAAAACCCTTAATTCACTTCCAAACACCGCCAAAACCTACTACTCATGAATTATGCACAAACGATAACCCCTAATCTAGGATGTTACGTTCTACCCTCCTTAAAAATAATTTCGTCCTCAAAATTACTTACTAATAGTCGATACAATCCTTCTCGTCAGACTATGCTTACGTCACAAGACTCGATCTTAATAGAACCATCATACTTTCCGGGCACAATCTCTAAGTTCACGTCCCTTAGAACTTATTTCTAACGTCATGATTTAATCTGATTAAAAAGTTTTATGTATTAAAAATTTTGTTTCACCGATTAACCGCGAAGAAGTTTTATGGAAAGAATTTTAGAAGTGGTTCTTTCGTATTCATACATGCACAGATCTTTACATTCATACATCCATCAATCAATTATGAATTTTCGCTCATTCAGAGAAATGTTGTAGTTTTCATTGTTGTTGTTTTTCCACTACCGAGGGTATTTTTGTAATTTGCCCTACAGGGGTATTTTCGTAATTTGTCAAAATAAGGCTCCTTGGTGATGTTGTCAATAAGGGTATTTTGGTAATTTTGAAATCCGGGCTTTTCAAAAATTTTGAAATTACAGGGTATTTGATGAATTAACTAGGTAAATTTGTAAATCTCAATAAATCAAGGGTATTTTAAAATTTGCAAAACTTGAGGTTCTTTTGAGAATTTATTTTTCCAAATCGGTGATGTTGCAAAAATTTTGAAAATCGTGGTCATTTTGGTAATTTTATCAATCGGGGTAATTTGTAAATTTTTAAATCGGGTATTTTGGACTTTCAGAAAATAGGGTTTTTAAATACTTTTACAAAGTGAGGAAATTTTATTGAAATCAAGGGTAATAAGGTAAATTTAAAACCAAGGGCATTTTGAAGATTTCTAATTTGAGGTACTTCGTTGATTTTCCTTTTGAGGGTATTTTGGTCATTTTGCAAATCGGGATATTTTGTAAATTTCTTTCCATAATCAAGGTATGTTGATATTTTGTAAATTTAGGGTTCCTTTAAGCAAAGTAGTGAAATTTTGATAAGAATCATGGGTATTTGGAAATTTCATAAACCAAGGCATTTTGTAATTTTACCACTAGGAGTATTTTAGTAAATTTGTAAATCAAAATATTTCAGGAAAATTTATAAAAATAATCTTTTTCAAATCAAGAGGGTAATTTAGAAATATTAAAACTAGGGTTTCCATAAAATACTGCTAGTCCCTTTCGGGTTTTAGTTGTGGATTTGCTTGGTGTATAAGTCTTCTTGGTTAGGGTGAACCGAGGCTACGCACTGTAGGATTCGAGTGAGAGGAGGTGAGTCACTAGGACTGCTTAAATACCAAGCTCCCACCAAACCAATCCTAGACATGCGTACCATGGTAGCCACACCCTAACTCGGCGACTTAATCATGGGTTTGTTTAGTTAGGCATTTAAGTCTTATGTTTTTGTTGGAGTACACTAGTCCTAGGGTTCAATGTACTTAATCTCTATTCTACGTTCCATTCCATTTCTACCCCTCTACAAGTCATACTATAAATCACACAATGGATAGAAGTACTTACCTGGTGGACTTCGGGTCGGAGACTTAGTGCCATGCCATAAAACCTGCCTATTTTCAGAAATACTTCCATAAAACTCATTTGGGCTCGATTTGAAAACATTTTGGGCCTTTGCCCACAGGCCGAGAGTTTTAAAACTAGGCTCTGATACCAAACTGAAACACCCCAAACCCGGCCCACGAGCTTTGACCAGATTTGGTATGTTCCTCAAGTAAACCGGTTCAAAATTCTTTTATTACTTAGGAAAAACTTGTGTGATTTTTAAAAAAATATTGTTTGGGTTGGGCTTGAGTTGAAAACAAATTTATCTTATGTTAAAACCCATTTATTTAAGGTCACAAAACATTTAGAGTTAATTTTAAAAGGAATTTACTTAAACTTTAATTGATAAAATCCATAAACATAATAAATAAAAGAAAAATAAAGTAAACCACAATGGCCTTATTATATCAATGATCCCAAAGTAAAACTTAAAATACTTAAAATAAATTGAAAGTCCAAATCATAAATTTCTTGCTATGCATGGCCACCTTTAAGCTCCCGCTACCGGTCCATTACCGCTCATCACCGAAAAATATTCCCAATCTGGTGAGTCAACAGACTCAATGTGTACACAACACTAAGTCATAATAGAATCGGGCATACAAATGATACACATTCAAATCATAGAATACAATTAATGATGCATTCACAAACCCAAACCTAATTGTCCATCCACTACACACCCACTGCGGTCCACACCGTGGGACTACTAAGTCGACCCTCCTTCCACTACACTCCAAATTGCGGTCTTAGGTCACCGTGATTCGTGGTCTTAGGTCACCACGTTCAGATTATCGTGGTCTTAGGTCACCACTTTCAGATATCGTGGGCATAGGTCCCCACATTCAGATTACTGTGGTCTTAGGTCACCACTTTTCACTTCCCCTTTCAAACAAACCCACATGCCCCATAACATGTTATGCAATTACATGCCACAATTCACATTCCTAACATATTCTCATGTTACAAATAACATTTTCATATTCCTAGTAGGAGTAGGAAACGTACCTGAGTACTTAGTACCATAACATGGTACCTTAGCCACTTTCATATTCTTAATATCACATATATTAATTAAACATAGCCATAACACATATTATGAAATAGTGTGGGGTACACACATTCTTAATAATACATTTAATTTAAACATAGCCATGAACCTATCAAAACTTAGGGTAGGGTACACACGGTACCTTAGGCATATTCTTACACTTTCGTATTAACACATATAATGAATTAAAGCCGTAAATCTATCAAGATTTAGTGTAGGGTACACACAGTACCTTAGCCATATTCTTACACTTTTATATTAGCACATATAATAAAATTAAAGCTGTAAATCTATCAAGATTTAGTGTGGGGTACACACGGTACCTTAGCCATGTTCTTACACTTTCATATTAACACATTTAATTTAAAACATAGCCATGAACGTATTAAAACTTAGGGTAGGGTACACACCGATTCGCTAACGATTTCACTTGAAATCCCAATTTCGATCTTAGATCTTTAACTCCCTACATTCGCCCATATTAAATATTTAATGAAAAACTCATTGGGCCATAAAACCAAATCCTAGTAGGATTTGTGTACTAAAACTTACCTTAATATCGATTTGCTTATTACTCAAATCCCAAAACTTTGTTATTCTTCTCCTTGTATTCGCCAAACATTGGATCTCTACATAGGTTAGTTTCGCTTTTCAACAATTATGAAATAGATCTAGATATCCAAAATAGGCCTTGGCGAACATACCTATATGCTTACCTTGTGGATTTTAAATCCCAAAATTCACCGAATAACTAGGGAACACGCTGCCTATGGTGTACCTTCGGAAAGAACTTCTCCTTCTTGTAGTTGACTTAAACAAATCCCAAAAGATCTCTTCAAAGTTTGGCAACAAGATATTAATGGGTTAGTCCTAGATTTCGCAAATCTTAAAAGAAAAGGATGAAACCGAATGAGATCTTATCCTTACTTGAAGAAATCGATTGCACCTTCGCTTCAACCTTGAGAGATTCGGTTATGGCTAGATGATGATCTCACAACTTTCGGCTTTTGGAGGATTAGAAAGAAAGAGAATGAAGAATAAAGATGGAGGATTCGGCTAAAACACAAGGTATTTCGACTTGGCAAAAATAAAAGAAGAAGAAGATTTGGTGAAGAGAATTCAGAGAGGCTTTCAAAGAACGAAAATAATGCGAGAATGGCCTCTTTTCCTTTTATAGCGAAATTACTAACTTAGAATCCTTACTTGGCCATCACTCTTCTATTTTGATAGCTTTATCTCTTTAATTATCACCTAAAATAAAAGATAATTCAGCAACTATCCTTACTTGGCGAAATTATTAAACTCAAAGTCCCTTACTTGGCCATCACTTCTCCTTATTTTCCTAATTAAAGAATAATTCCTCATTTATCTCTTGAAAATAATCTAAAATAAATCCATTATTTATCCCTAATTAGCGAATTTAAAAGAGAATGAAACTCCTCTTTTGCAAGCCTTGTGCCGTCCACCTCTGTGCTTCTAGAAGCAAAAATAAAACTTTTTATTTGCTTCCCATGTGACTCGAACTCGGGCCCAACACTCTTGCATGTGGCGCCATTTCAGAGGCCCTAAGTGGCATCTTCAGCCACTTTTCCAAGCTTTGTTGTGTGTCAAATTTCACATACTTTTTCTCTTAAGGCCACCTTGCCTTAATTTCCTCTTTAAACTTTAAAACTCGACATTTCTAAGTCATTTCTAAGTTTCCAAAAATTTCGTTTGGCTCTTTAAACTTGACATTTCCTTACATTTCCTAGTTTTAAATGTTCACTTTCCTCTTTTGAATCATTTCTAAATCATTTTCCTAGTTTCCATAAATGTTCACTTTCCTCTTTGAATCATTTCTAAATCATTTTCCTAGTTTCCATAAATGTTCACTTTCCTCTTTTAACTTAGCATTTCCAAAATGTTCACTTTCCTCTTTAACTTAACATTTCCAAGTTTCCAAAATGTTCACTTTCCTCTTTTGAAACTTAACATTTCTAAATCATTTCTTACATTTCCGAACATTTCCTACATTTCCTTACATATCCCTACATTTCCTTACATTTCCATACATTTCCATACATTTTCTTACATTTCCAAGGTTCTAAAATGCACACCACATATCACAAGAACATGCTATTTCATAAAATTAAGCAAAGATACACACAATGGGATTGAACCTCTTCCTCAAAGTACTTCACTTAATGCCATAACCCTTGCACCTTAGGTGGCGTCCCTTGCCACTTTTCCACATCACTTCTTGTTTTAACTTAAAACCAATAATTGTCCAAAGCTTTCTCTTCCATCCTAGGATTTTAAAACCCTTAATTCACTTCCAAACACTACCAAAACCTACTACTCATGAATTATGCACAAACGCATAACCCCTAATCTAGGATGTTACAAGCTAGGCCAAGAAGCCAAGCTAGAGAAGCTGAATACAAGGATTTACTCGAAAGAAGCCAATTGATTCATCTCAAGAAGCCGGAATCATACTCAAGACGGAGAAACTCTCCTTCAATTCTTTCAGGGGGTTTTAGGGTTTTCTTATATTTTATTTTATATTTTCTTCTGAGATGTTTTCTTTTACTATTATGAACTAAACCCTCAGATACCTGAGGGAGATGAAACCTAAGACGGATCTTGTTATTGTTATCTGAGCTGTATGATAAATACTTGATTTGTTCTTAACTATGTGTTCTTGATTATTATTTTGGTATTTTTAGGATATTGATTCAAGCATTTATGCTCTTAGGCAGAGGAGGAATAGACCCTGTTTAAGAGTAGGTCTAGCATAGTTAAGCGGATTTGATCGTAACCCTAGAGATAGGATGACGTAAATCTGCCGGATTAGGGTCAAACCTAATATGAGAGTCTATAGATCGAGTTAATGCAATTCTAGGGGTTTTAATTAGAAAGAGATTTCAATTAATCAACCTAGGGTTAGACGTTAGTAGCCTCGAGAGAGGTATTAATATAACCTAGGGAATCCTACGGATCAAGTCAAGTGAATAAATCGTCTGGTTCAGAGTTAGATAACAAGTGAAGTCTAGGTGGATTCTTCCTTGGGTATTGTCTAAATCAATCGGTTTTCCCTCAAGTCTTTCCTTAATTTCTTTTCTTTATCTTCGCATCTTTAGCTTAGTAGTTAGTTAATTTTAGATTAGATAAACAAATCCCTTAATTCTTAGGCTAGATAATAGAAAGAAAGTTAGTATTAGTACTTTTGGTTCCTTTGGGTTCGACAATCCGGTCTTGCCACTAAACTATACTACTGTTCGATTGGTGCGCTTGCCTCCATCGTTGTCTTAGTTAGTTTCCAGGTTCAATCATTCTTTTTATAAATTTTTAAGACTCTGACACACGATCAGGCGGTCTTATCCTTCATCACATCCTGCAAAATTTGGTTAGACTAATGCAGATGTAACTATGTTAACGCCTTTCGATCCTTGCGCTTCTTCTCTTTCTCCGTCAATATCGAAGGCATTTTATCTACCACTAGCAGGGCTTCCTCTAAGTCCATCTATGCAAGAACTGGCTGCATCTTTATCTGCCACAACGCGAATTTGGTGTTGCGATCTAACAGCGAAATTTCATACTTCAAAGACTCTATTACTGTGATCGAGATGAAAAACCGAAGCTCTAATACCAATTTGTGAGAAATATAACGTCGATAATGAAAAATATATCGAAAAAAGCGAAATAAAAATAAAGAACATTCATATTTTACATGGAAACCCTTTCGGGAAAAAAAACCACGGGCAGAGGAGAAGAAAATTTATTATGTCGAATTCGAATTAATTACAAGAGAAATAGACTATGCCTATTTATAGGCTTGTAAAACCATATTCTAATAGGAGTGTAGTAATATTGAAACACCTTATTCTAATTAATATCAAATAGATGGAGTTTAATAAGGTTTAAAAACCTTATTCTAAAATAAAATAAAATAAATATAGTTCTATAGAGATTTTTCTTTTATTTTATTTTACCACCGTATTTTATTTAAATAAAGATTTGGGTCACTTAATTTTATATATATATATATATGAAACACAAATATTTAAGAAAAACAATGATTTACAACATATGCTATAATCAATAAAAATCAAATCATCTTGATTGTTTTAGTATCAAATTACAGTGATAATTTTAAAATTATATACTAATTAATAGCTAAAAATTCAATAAAATATTAAATTTGATTTATTATAATGAAATAAAACTGTAAATGAATATTTCGTAAAAATGAAATAAAATTATAATAGTATAAAATGAGTATAACATTAAATAGAAAGAAAATCATATTACATTATTTGGTTGAATAGAATTAAAGATTGATAATATAAATAAATTATAATGATGTTACATTTGTTAATATTTAAAAATTTTAAACTACCATATTCCCAATTTCTAGGGACCGCCACGTACCCTCAATCGTCATGCACCAAATTTCATTTCTTTAAACTTCCTCATCTTCCTTTTTCTTTCTAAATCGCACCTTCAATTTCAACCAGTCAAATTGTTTCAATATGTTTCTTCAATTTGCCTCTAATAAACAAATTGCTCTAAAGAGAAAAATAGTTTGGAATTTTTTTTATGGTCTAAATTCTGAATAGTTGTTGTTTATATATTAAGGATATGTTTAATATTGCTTTTAAAAAATACTTTTAAGATAAAAATATATTTGAGATAAAATATTTCTAAATAAACTACTTTTTAGAAAAAAAAAGTATTTCTCTCAAACAAATAAATTAACCCAAAAATACTTTATTGAGAAGCTGAAAATTTTAATTTTTTTCCTCTAATTTCTTCTTCTTATTGTTAACAAACATAGGAGGTGGTGGAAAGGACATAATAGTGCTTTTAAATTCCAATGCCATTCCTTCAAACTCAAAACCACTTCAGTCAAAGTATATACATGCTATATTAAAAAAGTCTAATTTGATTGAATTAACATATTAAAATTACTTTCAATATTAAAATACGCATTTTGAACAAAAAAAAAAAAAAAAGTACAAGGAGTTGATGGTTTATTTAATTTCCTGATATTAAAATTTTCAAATCTCAATCATAAAAAAAAAACTAAAAATAGCCAAAAAATAAAAAAATGTTAACTTCCATGGAGGACTTAAAAGGAAATCAACGCATTCACATTCATGAAATATAAATGTCCGCAATCATGCGTGCCTGTTGACCAATGTTTGTAAATAATTAATTAGTTTTGACTGTAATTCGCAAAGCCGAAATTAAGCTGTGATGCTATCTTCCACCATTTGGGCCCATTTCTTATTTTATTTATAAAAATGAACGGCTTCAAATTTTATTTATAGAAATGGGTCAAAAAGCTTAAAATATGTCTATGTAGAAGTATTTTAAGGAAAATTTTCATAAAAGGGCTCTGATGAAGACGCACTCTCCCGTGTCAATAAAAACTCACTATCGTCGACAGGCTTTTGCTCGTTCTCATACTAAATTTTTAAAAACATCTTCTTAAATATTATAAAAATAGAAAAAATTTACGGAATAAATCTTTATAAAGGCTCAAAGTGACAATACCATTTTTTTAATGTGTTATCAATTAATATGAAAATAAAACTTACAAAACAAATCTTTATATAGACTCAAAGTCTCATTTTACTTGTTTTCTTAAGTAATGTGGGATATAAAATATGTGTATATATAAACTCATGGATAGGTTTGTAGCTTGTTCCTAAACAAGGAAGGATTTCTTCATTTTTAACTAACAAAATGAGATTAAAGGCTACACTATATTTTATATATTTTTTACTTATAGAGTTTAATTTTTCTACAAAAGTTAACATTTGTTACACTATAAATAAAATTTTAAACTCTATAAGTAAAAAATTATAAAATATAAAATGAGTATGGTAAAATATTAAAAAGTAAATATTTAAAAATTACTAATCGTTGAGTGATCATTTTGTAAGTTTTGTAATTCGATAGCTAAAAATCATAGTTAAGTGACTACCAATGTAATTTAATCTAGATATAAAATATGAAAATAATTATCATATTTTATGTATATTATATATTTCTATAAAAAATTTGTTAACATAATTATATACTATGTTTAAATAGATTATTTATCTAGTCAAAATACATCGAAATAAATTTATCAAGATATTCATTTGGTGATGGAAATTAAATTAAAATTAGAATTAAAAATTAATGAGTATAGTAAAATATTAAAATAAATAAATATTTAAAAAAGATATATCAGTTTTTAAAATTACAAAAATATATATTATTTGAGTACCAAATATTCACCATTTATTTATTAATCAAACATTCATAATATAAAAAATTTAAAATTTTTAAAAAATTAAAAGTAGAACTTCTAAATTTAAATAATAGAAAATTATTTTAAAATTAGAATTGCATTGATATTAACTTCAAACATTTAAAATTAAATAGAAGATTATTGCATGTACAAGTTTTATATATGAATTTGTTCTCTCTTTTTAATAGTTCTTTTGTATATGCTAACAATTCTAAAATGCAACAAGATTAAATATCTCAAAAGATAATTTTACAATATGAGAAAATATTAACAAAATATAAAAAATAGAAATTATTTTGTAAAAAATTATAAAATATATTGTAGCATTTAATCTTATGTTGTTAGTTAAAAGAGGAAGGAATCCCACATAGTCTAGGAACGAGTTGTAAACTTATTCATGACTCTATATATACACATATCTTATATATCATATTACTTAAGAAAACAAGTGAAATGAGATTTTGGGTCTATATAAATATTTCCTTTGTAAGTTTTATTTACATATTAATTGATTACACCTTAAAATAAAATAAAAAAGTGTTGTCACTTTAAGTTTTTATAAAGGTTTATTTTTGTAAGTTTTCAAAAAATTTGATATATTTTATAATATTTAAAAAAATGATATTTTTTGAAAATTTAGTATGAGAACGGGCAAAAGCGCGTCCATGTCAACAAGTTTTTGTTGACATGGAAAAACGCATTCTCGTCAGCATACTTTTATGAAATTTCCCTTTAAAATTATTTCTACGTAGGCGTGTTTTGAATTTTTTGATCCATATAGATGCGTTTTAAATTTTTTAGTTTATTTCGATAAATTAAAAAGTAGCTCATTTCCGTAAATAGAATAAAAAGTGAAATTTTTTAGTATAATGGTCGCTATCTTATGTTCACTATTTGCAGCATTAATTATTATTGAAATAAAGAAACTCTCATACTGAATCGAAGCTGTTGACATGGACTTACCACCAACAGTTTTTGAATTTTCGTTTTGCTATTCGTTTAGGGTTGTAAATTGTAATCGAAGCTCAAAGTTTCGGGTATGAAGTCGTTGGGACGAATTCAAACTCCACCGAATATTGTGACCAAATGTATTTCATATTTTTTTAATTTTTAATATTTATAAAAATATTAAATTATTTATTAACATAACATATAAAATAAGTAGTGTCATGTCGACATATATATAAACTGTTGAACGCGTTCAAACTTTTTGACATTACGCATGAGGAAGAAAGATGGGTCTCCGATGACACCCGAAGCTGGAGAGATTATGGTATATTTACTTAATAAAATTTGATTTATTAAAAATAGATTTATAATGTTTACTTATAATAGTTTAATTCTTCGTTAGTAGTTTTAAATTAATAATGTTAAGTTATGATGCATTCCTTCTTATTGTATATTCCTTCTTATTGTAAATTGTAATCGAAGCTCAAGGTTTCGGGTATGAAGTCGTTGGGACAATTCAAACTCCACCGAATATTGTGACCATATGTATTTCATATTTTTTAATTTTAATATTTATAAAATATTAAATTATTTATTAACATAACATATAAAATAAGTAGCGTCATGTCGGCATATATATAAACTACCACATAAAATACCACACAAATACTGTTAAAAATTAATATTGTAATTAATATTTTCATTTAAAATGAATTAATATTTTTTTTAAAATTAATAATTAATAACGTCTAATTAAAAAAAACTATAAATATTTATATCTAAATTAAACATAGTACTCTTCTTCTTGATTGGTCATATATTTACGATTAGCTAAAAGATTGCTGCGATGGGAATGAAAAATCCAAACACTTTATATCATGTTAATTATATTCATCCAATGCTAAATTTATAAAAAGGCCATTTTCGACCAAATAATGATTCCACAGACCAGATGTGCAAGTTGTTGTTTTTGTGTCTTTTTGGCCTGAAAGATGTGGAATGTCTATATTTCATTTATCTTTACTTAATGAAGGATTTGTGTTTAAACTTTAAATTAATTGAGATCAATTCTCAAACAATTAATATCCCTACTCCTATTAATAAACCTTTTATTTTTCCCTTTTAGGCTTGGATTTTTTCCTTTTAATTCAACATCACTTGATTTAATTCGAAACTATTTTATTGATAAAAAAATATTTAAATTTAATTATGAATGTAAGGCCCAATTTTGCAGCCCAGACCCAATACAAACCTAAAGCCCAAACCTATCAAACCTAAAACAGAAAACAAATTGAAAACCTAGCTAACTACCCGCCATGATCGCTTTCCTCGTACCGCCTCTCCGCCCACCACGCTCTCCGTGACGTGCCCTCATCCACTACGTTTCCATGTAGCTACGAAATAGGAGAAATTCGGTTGTAAGAGGGCTATAAAAGCCACATCGAACAGTGTAAAAGGGGGAGTTTTTTAGAGATACGAAAGAAAAAACACACACTTGTAACAGAAAAAGAACTCAGAGAAATACAGAAAATCAAAAGAGCAAAGGTTTATTTTTTTTCCTTTTCGCTTTTTTTATTTTTTTCGAATCGCTTTTGGGGTTTTCTTCCTTTTTTTTTAAAAATATATAGGAGTTTCAAAGGAAATAAAAAAAAAAAACTCACTTTTTCAAATTTCATACATCATGTGGCTTATGACGTGGTCATGCGGTGATGTGTGGCCATTGGGTATGAGCTTTGAATCCAGCCTGATGAGAGGGAATGAGAGAGTTTCTAAAGGTTTTTTTTATGCTTGAAAAGAATGAAGAGAAATGAGATTTTAAATTTTTTTTCAGCTTTTATAGTCCATAATACGGCGTCGTTTTGATAAGTGGGTTCAGAGGCCAAAACGATGTCGTTTTGGGCCTTTGACCCGTGACCCGACCAGCATAGGGGGCTAAGATCCGCGCGTTTTTGCTAGGGAGGGGCTAATTGCACGTTTAGCCCTCCGCTTTTCCCGGTTTTAGAATCGGGTTTTTTATTCCGATTCAAATTTCAAAAGTTCGCTCGGTTTCAACTAAGTCCTCAGTCGAGCACACCGTTTCAGAGAGCGGGATTATTTGCCATTTTGGTCCTCCCTGTTCTGCACGGGCTTAAATCTGGTCCTTGCCCTTTATTTAATTTCTGATTTTACCACAAAACTTCTGTTTTCAATCCAATTTGGTTTTTTTTTTTATTTTTGCTATTTTACCGCTAAATTTATTATTATTATTTTTTCCATTACTCTTTTTATTATGTATATTATTATTACTATTATCATATTATTTCATTATTATTCTTATATATTATTGTTACTATATTTTCTATTTATTACTATTATTGTATTTTTTATGATATTTGTGATTATTATATATATTATATCCACTATTTTTATTATTATCGAATACTTTTATTTTCCTTTATTACTATTATTTTATTCATACTATTATTTTATTATTTTCTTATTTTATTTATATTTTTCATTATTATTATTATTTTAATGTTTATCCCTTTTATTATTATATTCATTAATTTTATTACTATTATCTTATTATTACCATTGCTTTTATTTCTTATCAATCATTGATTTTGTTATTATAATAGTATAGCTTTCTCCTTTTCCTTTTGAATTCATTATTATCATCCCTTGTTTTTACCGTATTCACATTTCAACATTTTTTTAAAATTCATAAAAGGGTTTCACAAAGGTAATATTTTGTGTTTGGAAGTTCGAGAGATCGTGCCCAATCGTGCTGGGCTTCGATTTTTTCGTTCGTCTAAATTCCTAAATATCCTTTAAAGATTTCAATCGTATTTCTTGAAAATAAGACAATGTTTCGTGTTTGAGGCAGAAATTCGTGCCCAATCGTCTTTGGGTTTCGATTTTCATCGTCAAACAACTAAATATCCTTCAAAGATTCTTTTATCGCGTTTCTTAAATAAAGGCAATATTTCATGATTGGAAATGCAAGGAATCGTACCCAATCATGCTGGGTTTCGGTTTTTAGTTTAGCCAAATAGTGAAATACCCTTTTTTGCAATACATGTATTTTGGAAATCATGAAATGATCTTGGTATCGAGAGTTTGAAGCATCGTATCCTATCGTGCTGGATATGGTATTTCAGCTTTTCGGAACAAGAGGGTTTCGATATCCAATACGAGTCATCCAAACATTTTTTCCATATTTTAAAATATTTTCTAATTTTTGATATTAAGGACATTAATCAATCAATGCGGTATCGATTTAGGGCGCTATGAGGGTGCTAATCCTTCATCGTATGTAACCAACTCGAGCCCGCTTTTCTTAAAATTCGAGACCAAAACGTTTTCAAAAGTGGCCCAATCACACTTCAAAAAGATTGGTGGCGACTCCATTTTTCCTCTTAAAGTCGGCCGTTTTCCAAACAAAAAATGGTTTTGATGACTTGGCGACTCCATCGGGGACCATAAGAGAGTCAAGTAGTAAAATTGGTTGTTTAATGTCCTTTTTGTCAAAAATAATTTTTTTTTTGTTTTTCATTTGCATGAGTCTGTGCAGTGTCATATATCTGCTTTGGTTTGAGACACATAGAATATTTTTGCATTTATATTGCATGACCATTGTGGTCACACCCTTAAGTGGGAGCAAAATCTATGCCTTCGTGAGGTTTTCACCTCGCATGGGCTAGGGATCGCTTCCGGATACATCTGTACCTATGGTTCCGTGAGGTTTTCACCTCCGTATGGCCATAGGGAAATGTATCCCCCTGAACTGAACTCGATCCATATGAGCCTATAATGGGTGAGGATTGAGGAATCTGCTAGTTCAGGTACCCTTCCTTTAGAACTAAACCATATATAGTGAACCCTAAGAACTTACCCTAGGTAGAGCCATGCTAAACCTTAGTGGCTACTTATGTAGTGGTTAGACCTTTTTTCACTTGCTTTGGTTACTTTTATGTGATACTAACTTGTTTTTTTTGGTCATATTTGCATGTCATTTCATACTTAAAAGGCGTCGATTCCTATTTTAATTACTAAGTTAGAATGCTTGTTATGGAGAACGGATTCCTTGATAAAGTAGAGGATAATGCGGCAGTGCGTATATGGTCAGAGAAGACGCAGCTTGAGAAGGGGGATAGTCTAACCGAAGGGTACACATCAGAATTATTGGACTTCACTCGCATCAGTGTGACACAGAATGAGCTACAAGAACTAAGAGATATATGGGGTAGTTGGGATGAAGCAACTAGGCAACTTTTCTACATTAATTATGGTGATCTACCTTACTTACTCGACATCAGAGTGGACAAACACTTGTTTCGGGCTATGACTCAATATTGGAATCCCGCTTATAGCTGTTTTACATTTGGGGAAGTGGACTTGGTGCCTACCGTGGAGGAATATACGGCTTTGCTTCGCAGTCAAAGGGCTCGGGTCGACAAAATTTACTTCCGGGCCGCTAATGCACCGACTTTTGTAAAGAAGCTGATGAGTATCACTGGGATGAGCGAACAGTGGGTCATGGCACGAATTCAGCAGAAGGGTGAAGGGAAATGCATTCCTTGGGTAAGCTTGAGGGACCTGATGGCGGCACACCCAGATGTTAAGAGGAAAGTGGACATTTTTACCTTAAGTATCTATAGCTTGGTAATTTTTCCCAAAGCTTTGAGGCATGTAGATGAAGCAGTTATTGATTTGTTCGATCGTCTTGACAAAGGGTTACGCCGGTACAATGATTCTCGCCGAAACGTTTAGATCTTTAAACTTGTGTCGGAGAGCGGTGAGGAAGATTCATGGGATGCGCACAATCGTTGTTGGGGTGGTTCCATAGCCATTTTCGAAAGTAGATAGAACTCCTTGTCGGGTCTTTTTGCGAATTACTCCCATTAAAAGAGTTGGCCGCGCCTGGAGAGATGACATATCGAAAAGAATCGGATCGCGCTTCTTCGTAATCTTCGTGAAAAGGATGTGGAATGGAGAGCTCCTTGGTTCGGTCCCGATGAAATCCTCTACCGGTGTGGAAGTTATAATTGGGTTCCTCTGTTAGGGATCTGGAGAGCTGTTGGGTATGCTCCTTTGCTCGTGCTAAGGCAATACCAATCGAGACAGCTTTATACCGTAACGCATGGGTTAGCTCATTTAAATTCTCGTATAGTGGGAATAATTATAAGAAAATAGTTAGAAGTTTCGATGCGTGAAGCAGATTCACCGAATGAAAAGAGTTGCTATAAATCTAATGGTAACCCCTACTATCGTACACGTGCCAAAAACCATCTTCCATGGGTAATTCTCGATCAATGGCGATGAGGACCGTGCATGTTGCGAATATAACATTGCAACACCGATCTACTGTTGCTTAAAAATTATAAAATTCAAAATTAATTAAAATTGCATAATTAAAAAATTTAATAATATTGAAAAATTAACATTCAAACTTACCATTTTCATTTGCTCGACGGCAATGTGCTTGTTGTCTAGGCGACGTAATTCCCTACCATTGTACTCCGATAAAGAATTTTAAATTTTCCAAAAATAGATATATTAAAAAATTATAAAGGGCTTTTTCAGAATAGTAATGACTATTTTGAAATTTGAGCGTAAATTTCAAGGACTTTGAGAGAAACTTGAGAGAAAATTGAGAGCAAATTGAGAGAAAATTGAGAGAAAAATGAGAAAGGATTGAAGTGTGAAAAAATGAAGGGTTGGGGTATTTATATATATATATTTTGATCGTTGGGGACCGTTGGGGGCCAACGGTCAAAAAAATTTGATTACAGACGGTTTAAAGCGCGTCCTGGGGGCGCTTTATTACCTCAAAGCGCGCCTCGTGGGGCGTTTTTTTGAGGTGGCCAAAAGCGCTCCCCCCAAGGACGCTCTTTAGGCCGCTTTCCCCCAAAAACGCGCTGACGTGGACGCGATTTTTGGGAAAATTACCCTTTCCCGTCAATATTTTTGAAACCTGTCATTTCCGATATTTTTTATTTTTTTTTGTATTTTTGAGATATTTGCCCGTTAAGAATCGCCATCAAAATAGATGTTAGAAGAAGAGGACGATCACCAGACTTTTTCATCATGTTTGGTTCCCACTTACAATCTTCTTAAATGCCAAAGATTTTGCCCCTTCATATGTCATATTACTATATTTAAGCAAATTTATTTGAAGGACCGTATATCTGTACGTTCATATATATATTTATTCATATTGCATTAAATATATATAATAATTAATGATATTTTAAAATAAATTGATGGTGAATAATAAACTTTGTCAACATAATAAAAAGTTCAACATTAATTTTAATAGAATATTATGACACATTAAAATTAATTATATCATAACTTAACTATGACATATTTAAACTGATTGTAAATATTTAACATGATAAAAAATCAACCATAAATGATCTAAAAGGCAGGTAAAAAAATTAAATGTCTATCAAATTAGAGAAACTAACAATAAAATTATTCCTAAAATCATTTATAAAAAGTAAAACTACATGTAAAAGCTAGAACTATTAGACAATAATAAATAAGTCCTTCCCTCCCTCCTTGACTTATTTCAAAGCGAGGGAAGACTTTGAAGATTGACCCATTTACTTTTCTTCTCTATTTTTTTTTAAAATTGCTCTTGGTTGGCTGCTGAATCTGTGTGTCATTTTATTAGCATGATTGAAATGTATAAGTATGGATCTGAATCAATTCTCTATCCTAAATACTTTTCCAAGTTCTCACTTCACCAGACAAGTCTTTCGATCCCCATTCGTTTAATTTTTCCCATGCCATGTGTGAATCCCCTCTGTCACCGTTCATTTTATGAGAGGCGAGACTCCAACTCTCTTTTTCCTCTTAAATATCATGATTCCTTCTCCACTGTTGTTCATCATCTCACCAGCCCAGTTTCTCAGAAATGACTCAAACAAACATTCAAGATGATATAAGATCCCAAACGGATCTCTTACTAGTATTTTGTTAGGCGGAAAGAAAAAAAACCTTAATAAACTTTTTTTAAACCTCCCACATGGATGCTGTCTTCCTCCTCGATGGAGCAGCTCGTTCTGGTTTTCTTCAATTTCTCATGCAGTCGACTGGCTGCACATACATTTGCCTATGGTCCTACTCTTCCTCCTTGCATCAACCAAAGTATCTTTCTCCACCTCTCTCTAAATTTTCTTTCATTATAGCACTATGAAAACATGATTTATGATTTGGGTAACTGATATATTTTGGTTTTTAACAGCTGTTTAATTGGTTCGGATGGATGGTATAACGACCAAAACAGTACCCAACCCGGAGCTTTGGTGCTGTTCCTCGAATATCGACGATTAACATTCCCTCTTGAAAATAACCAGTAGGCCAAAAATATTGCTACCCATTTTCTTTTTGCTATTGTATATTAACTTTCGCCATTAATATGTGGGGTGGCGCGCTGCAGAGGCCTCGTTCCAGGATTTGCTTTCAGGAATTATAGGCCATACATTGAGCTCGGAGAACTGGAGCTTCAAAGTCGAGCATCCCATCAGACACAGCGACAATTTTATCGGGTAAAATTAGATCAACCCGAAACTTAACATTAAAAAAAGAAGAAGAAGAAAATACTGCATTTTCTTTTAATGGAAACAAACATGTTATATATAATGGTAATCTAACTCACCTTTTTGTCTTTATTACAGGAAGCAAGAATTAAGGTAGGTTCAGTTTGCAGTCAAAGCTTATGGCGCCGTCGATCTTCATAATCTAATAATAGTTAATATAAATCCTCCTGACGTCGGCTTATTTTCGTCTGTTTTGTACAGACAGCTGTTTTCATGGGATGCAAGAGTGGCGAGATTGAGTTAGGTTCAACCAATGCAGTTAATGTAAGATAAACTAATACTAATATACTATCCAAATAATATAAATTAATATGTGATTCAATATATAATATAGTTTGTCACTCAACTTATTCATTATCTGTTGTTTAATAGCTCAACATGGAGATGGAGATGAGAACTTTTTTCCCCGAAGACTTTTCAAGGCAATCTTTGGTGGCTGTAAGCGAACCCACTGATCCCAACAACCCTTCTTCTTCTTCATCTTCGTTGAGGTCACTATCCACCGATAGTCCAGATTCTTATCTTATTTTCACTGTCCCAAATGCTTCTCGGCCCCAAGTTCCTACCGGCAGTGAAACCACACCCTCTTTACTGCAAGCCAAACCGGCTTCTTCCTCAATGTATGATCCACACCAACAAGCCATGCAGCAAGCCTTATCTGAGATGCGAAGCAATATAAATTTACCGTCATTAGAGAGCGAAAATGCAGCCATGACTAGAGCCATTCTTGCTGTTTTAACCTCTCCCTCTTCGTCTTCCTCTTCAACTTCCCAATATCATTCCCAGCAAAGCCATAACTTACCCCCAGTTACCAGCCAAACTCCAAAGCTACTGCGTTTAAAAGTTACGGATCTCCGTTGGGGACCCCGACAACAACAGCAGCGAGGGCAAGTTTACGAGCCCAAAGCATGTTGAAACGAGCCATTTTGTTCTACAGAAGATTCAACTCAGTGAGGAGTGAACAACAGCCGCGAAGCCGCGCCCCCACCGTCCATCAATTGCACCATATGTTATCGGAACGTAAAAGGAGAGAAAAGCTCAATGAAAGTTTTGATGCATTGCGATCCCTTCTTCCTCCTGGTACCAAGGTAAACCATATCAAATCTTCATATTAAAAACCATATCAATGGTTCAATTATATAAAAGATGTAACAAATTTGTCGGTGGAATTGTAGAAAGACAGAGTATCAGTGCTGGCAAGTACGAGGGAGTACTTGACGTCATTGAAATCTCAAATTATGGAGCTCAATAGGCAAAACCAGTTATTAGAAGCAGCTCAGGCTTCTGCAACTTCTGCCGACGAAGCTAATGGTTCATCAAACGAGAGATTAAATATTCGGATTATACCCGTACCAGAATCAACATCAGAACAAAGAATCATTGAGCTGAGAGTCAGTGTTGGAGGAGAAGTGTCCATAGTGGATATCTTAATCCAGTTGCTGCAATTCTTGAAGCTCGATCGAAATATAAGCTTAATGTCTACTGAGGCTAACACACGAACAGCAGGATTAGCCTCAATTAATCATGTTAACTTGAGATTTAGAATTGAGGTAATGAAGCTTTTTCAATTGTATATCAATTGATGTTTATTAAAATTTTAATTATTACTGTTTTTCTAAATGATACTTTTTAGGGCGATGACTGGGATGAATCCACCTTCCAGGAAGCAGTGAGAAGGATATTAGCTGACCTGGCACAGTGATCTAATTAATCAAATCCAATTAATTCATACATACACTTTTTCTAATCATCCTACATAAATTTTATGGCAAATTAAGCCCTTCCTATAATTTTAAAATCTTAACTATTTAATGTAGACTATGTTAAAGTGTATGATTTTTAAAAAAAAAATTAATTATTTTGAGGAGAGCTAGCTATTTCAGTTGATAGCGTGGTCCGTCACCAGTTGTTAATTTGAGCCACAGAATAATTAGAGATGATGTAATTGAGACGAAGACAACTTTGATATTTACTTTATATATAATCGTGTCCTCCAAATTTGACTGCAATTTTATTCATGTTGAGGCAGAGTCCACGAAAGCAACACATTTTTGCTCCTTATTGTTGTTGGAAAAAAAATGTTATTGGCGGCTGCTTTGGCGAAATGCGGGATTAGGTGTAGAAATTTTGGTGTTATTTTTGTAATTATATTTTTCAAGACCAATTAAGATGAGATACATGTAAAGTAGTGTGCCTAATTAATTAAATTTTAAAGTACGTACGTTTTGTTTGGGGCAATAATTGAACGTTTGTTACGCCGACAAATTCAGAATCAAGAACTTCATTTATTAAGACTTTAGAGACGGCGGTTCTGACTTACCTCTTCTTTGGAATGGAAATTGAACAAGCTGTGTAATTTCGGCTTGGAACATGCTTATGCTGTCTTGTCCTTTTCTTTTTTTGCGCTCTTTTCTCTTTGACTTGTCTTTTAACCTCCTATTGCCGGAGCCGAACCCACACAGTGTTTAGACAGCTCCCGCCGAGTGACGCTACTATTTGTTGGAGTGCGTTTCATCTAATTTACTGGTGTTTGCCACATTTTTAAAAAAATTAATTTGAAAATTTTGGTTTTTGAAAATTGTTATGACAAGGATTTATTGGTTAATTTCAAGATTTTGGTATTGTTATAAATAATTATTGTTGAAAATTAAAACGCAAATTAAAATGTTTATTTTAGATATTATGTTAGGTATTAAAATTAAATTAATTTAGATAATATTTAAATAATTATAGATGAAATAAGAAATATATTTTTTTTTGGTGTAAAAGAATAAAAATAAACATTACATTAATTTAAAGCAAATGAAATCTCCAGTGGCACTTCTTCAATTAAAATCAAGCCTTCATCTCTATCAAAAGTTATTTTGGTAATGGAGTCAGTATCTTTATTCTCTTCTTTAGGAACATAATTTAGAAACCATTGTCTAATATTTGTCAATAGTTGATGAATGCACATGATCAAAGCAACGTTCGAGGAATTCCTGAGCGGGTATTGAATAGCAATCACAATCTCTATGTTGTCTGTCTGGATCAACACTGTTTAATAATTTTGACTTTGTAAAATGAGTAACACCCCTTCCCCATATTCGACGCCGGAATAAAGGACGAGTGTAATAGTCCGGTTTATACCCTAGTCGGAACAGTAGTTTCGAGACTATAAATTTGAGTCCGTATAATATTTTTAATATTATATTCTGTGCTGTTGATATGAGGTTTAGCATGTGTTAAATTTCCGTGAGTAAATTTGATTGTCTAAGTGTTTAATTTGAAAAAAGGATTAAATTGCATGAAATGTGAAAGTTGCTTGCTATTTGCTAAAGCACCTATGTGTTGTGGTTTTATAAATGTGAGGACTTAAGTGGCAAATAAGCCAATTCTATGATAGTGGATGGTAATCAATGTGGCACATGCATATTTTTTTATAATGATTATTAGGTTATTTTATATGTTATAAATATCTTATTACTTATTTATTAAGTTATAATTATTTTATAATAAAAAAATTTAGTGGATGGTGGAATGACATGATAACCATTGTTTATGTTTGTCCTATATGATTATTTTAAGGCAAAATTAGTAAATAGATTATTATGTATGATATATTTGATAAAAGCATGAAAATAGACATTTTCTCATCCATTTTTCCACCGAATTTGGGAAAGAAAAGAAAGAACAAAAGCTTTCAAATTTTTAGCTATTACAAGCTTAAATCAAAGGTTAGTTTTTGATTCGTTCTTGATAATTTTTACGTTTTTGTAATCGTTGCTTTGAGAGCTACAAAACCCATGTTTTAATTTTTTGAATTGATGATGTTTGTGTGAGTTGCCATGGATGATAAGTTAAGCTTTTTGAAGATTTTTGGTGTTAAATGAAAGGTATGAGTTTGATAAACATACTTTGTTCTTGGAGTTTTGATGAATTTAGCTAAATAGGGCTAAATTGTGAAATAGCAAATTGAAGGACTAAATTGATGATTTGATGGAAAATATGGGCTTGTATGATATATATGTGTATTCGGTTAAGTATGTGTTTGTAATGATTTTGTGAAATTAATGTTTTGAGAAAAAATGGACTATATTGATAAAATGTGTAAATATAAGGGTTAATTTGCAAATAGCCCTAAATATGTATCCATGGATTGAATTGAATGAATTAGTAATAAAAGGGTTAATTCTGAATATGTTTAGATCAAGAACCGAAGAAAACGGACTTAGATTGTGGGAAGGCGAAAGTAATCGAGTAGCCGTTTTCATTCCGATAAACCGAATCCGAGGTAAGTCACTATGCAAATAAATGTATTTGTATGATATATTATTTGTTCTTATGACTATTATTGAATATGGATATTCATGAGAAGATATGCAAATGAAATCTGGGATTAGTTCGATATAGTGACTAAGTCCAGAAGTCCGCATTTAACTTAAGAATTGATAGGATTAGATATGTCATGACATAGGTGTCTGCTCTGTTTTATCATGTATGACCACGTCTGGGACGTTGGCATTTATCTAAAACTCTTGTAAGACCACGTTTGGGACGTTGGTATCAATATCAGCTTTATGAATAAGACCACGTCTGGGACGTTGGCATCAATATAACTTTTACGTGTAAGACCATGTCGGGGACATCGGCATCGTATTGATTCGTAAGACCTCAGATGGGACAAATGGCATCGATATCCGAAAGTGCATGTAAGACCTCGTTTGAGGACGTTGGCATTGTACAACTATTAGAGCTTCGAGTATCCAACTAGTTTCCTATTGGTTCAAAGGGCAAGATTGTGATACGAAATACAAATCTGAGCTATGAACAAATATGTGATATTAAATCCTATTCAGGTACATTGATTATACACTATTTGTGTATGTAAGGCAAGCATTTAAGTGATATTACTATGATGACATGTATATGGGGTTAATGATATGATATGAATTATTTTGGCTTAATGAGTTATGTGTTTATATGGTTTTTGAGTGATGAATATTGAAAATGTGATTAAAAGTGTATGAATCAAAGCAAACAAGTGAAGGTTTGCTAAATGAATGATATGTGCTAATATATTTATTTGCATATAAGCCTTCCATATTTAGTTAATTTGTATATGACTTACTAAGCTTTCGAAAAGCTTACTCTGTATGTGTTTTCTCTGTTTTATAGGTCGTCAAAGCTACTGAAGGCTCGGGACTATCAAGGATTATCATCACACTTCTAAACTCTTTTGGGTACCCTTTTTGAAAATGTATTTAGCTAAATATGGCATGTATAGGCTAGATATGTGTATATGATTTTGAAGTAAACTTAGTCATGTGTTTGACAAGTTTTTGAGTTCATAAATACTTGAATGAATGAGCTTTGTGATACAAATTTTGATATGAGTTGATGCTTATGAAATGGTTAAGTTTTGTTTAAACAATGGATGATTTTGATTGTGTATGAATTAGGTGTTTTTGGTGTGTTTTAATAGCCTAAAAATGGTGAAAATAACAGTTTTCACACGGCCTAGACACATGGGCGTGTGCCCAGGCCGTGTGATAAAAGTCCACAGGCTAGTCCCACGGCCGTGTGTAGTAAGTCAGAATCTGGCCACGGGCTGCCCACGGCCATGTGATTTCACCAGGCAGCCACACGGCCATGTGCCCCTATTTTCAAGAAAAAGTTTTAAAGCTTCTATTTTAGTCCCAAATCATTTTCTAATCATCTTTTGGGTCTTGTAGGGCCATATTAGAGTAGTAAAGATGAAATTTGAAAAATTTTAAATTGTGCCTCGGGATTATATCCCAATTTACTCGTTTATTTATGTTTAATTTTGGTAATACCTCGTAAC
Source organism: Gossypium rotundifolium (assembly GCA_025506655.1). NCBI lineage: Eukaryota > Viridiplantae > Streptophyta > Magnoliopsida > Malvales > Malvaceae > Gossypium > Gossypium rotundifolium. The sequence goes on along the minus strand of CP106734.1, from coordinate 195,918,559 downwards.
CCTGTTTCGGCGATGGTTTAGGGTTCAGGGGTGTTACAATGAGGCATTACCGGACTTATTCACAAGCAAACATTCAAAATTGAGACATGAATTTCCACTCAAATTTAAAACTTTTCAAAAACATACATATTGTCCCTATTACGAGTTTTCGAGGCCCAAAACATGCATCGAAAGTGGTTTGGGACTAAACCGAGAACTTCAAAAACTTTTTGGAAAACTTAGAAAAATTTTCATGTAATAGGGATCACACGCCCGTGTGGATTCAAGACACGCCCGTGCTTCAGGTTGTGTTCAAATTAGGGTGCATTCTGTTTATGATGTCATCATCAAATTGAGGTCACACGGCCAAGTCACACACCCGTGTGCTTAGGCCGTGTGATCGATTAAATTTTCATAATTTTTCATAAAATAGATGTAGACTTCACACAGCCAGATCACACGCTCGTGAGGCAAGTTGTGTGTCTTACACGGCCTAGACACACGCCCGTGTGTCTTGCGTCATTTAAAATTGGCCATTTTAGACCATTTTTCTCACCCTTACACTTTAACCTGCACTTAACATTTTCATTTACCAATATAGTCCAATCCAATCAACCAAATCCAAACCAAAACATGTATCATTTACATATATTTTAACATATTCATCACACTAGGTTATAATACATATTTTATCATTCAAGCCATACCATTACTATTTAATCTATATTATTTTTACTAAACTCCTATACATGCCATATAAATCAAAAGATGATTAACAAAAGCTACCGGAAATAATTTGGATAGTGTGATCCATCGTGCTGATCGGATCCTCCGTATCTTTGTTAATCTACAAGAACTTTAAACACATGAATATAAGGGTCCGTTTGTTTACATGTAAAAGGTTTTACGGAAAATGTTTTTTGCATTTTCCTGTGTTTGTTTCACAGAAAATAGTTTGCTCAACAGAAAATGACTTACAGGTCAAGGTAAAATAAGTCTTTTTTCCTGTAAAATAACTTACCCTTTTGAAAAGCATAAGTCATTTTCGAAAAAGAGCTCATCCATAGATAATTTTATTTTATATAAAAATTAACTTAAATCAAGTTTAATATTATTATTGATAATAGTTTTTATTTTTATTTTTACAATATTATATTTTTCAATATTATTAAACATACATATTTAATTATTTATATTTAGTCATATAATAAATTATTAGTATAATAAACATAATTTATTATTTTAATAAATTATTTAATATTTTAATTTTATTTTAATAATAGATTTTAAAAATAATAATTTTAAGTAATATTATTCACATATTATTGAAAATATTCAATATTAATATTTTAATAATAAATATTTATTACAATTATAAATATATTAATAATAAATGTTTTGTAGTATAAAGGTTAAAATATGTCAAAAGTCTATGTACACTTCATAAATTTGTAATTTAGTCTTTGTACTTTTATTTTCAAGAATTTAGTCCCTTTATTTTCAAATTTGAAAATCAAGTCCAATTGTTGACATCGTTAATTTTTTGTCAATTTTGTTGATGTCACATTTTAAATAAAAATACTCACTTAGTAGTCATGTAATCAAAAATGATATTGTAATGAATCGAATTTAACATAATATTTTTAATATTTGCAAAAACAATGTAAAATATAAAATTATAGATAAAATAAATTGAATTAAACAATGAAAATAAGGAAATCTCAAATGCATGTTTGTTTAAATGAAAATAACTTTTATGAAATATTTTAAGAAATCTACCAAACAATGTAAAATATTTTACATGATTCATCCAAACACCGAAAATATTAGCTTTTCGAGAAAAGTAAATCAGAATACCCCAAACTCGCCCATTCACTACTTAATCGAATTTGAAATGCCATCTGGAAGACATTTGAAAAGCTTTTGACTTAGAGTTAAAATCCTAAAATTAATTGTCCTTTGTAAGAACATTGTTTATTTAAAATTCTAAGTAAAACTTTATTTGTTACAAATTTTCGGATTAAACCTTTACGATATACTTTTGGGAGGTAAGTTGATAAATATAAAAATCATTTAAAAATAGTAAACTAATTGACAATCCAACTAAAACATAATAAACAACTTCAAATACTTTAAATGGCTCTTATTACAATAAACCTTTACTTAAAAATACTGAAAAATATAAAATGACTGAATTAATTAAAAATCATCCAACCGGTTCAAGCTTTATGCATCACCGTGATGTTGGTAAAATTTGGGTGAGTCAAATGCATTCATCATGCATAGCTATTTCACATGTCTCCATATATGGGCTTGGCCCATATCCACACAAATTCACATACATAATCATGCAATTATAAGCCCATCCCAACCTAGGGTCCATCCATTACACCTACCTTGGCGCACTTCTCGCCAAGGCCGTGGCTAATCCACCATCGATCACATAATGATCCACATATCTTACCTGGAGACTTGTCAGCCAAGGTAATGGTGAGCCACCCGATCCCATAGGGATCCCACATATCAATCGCCCACGGTGATGCACACAACTATCAACCGCCGAGATGGGCACTTAGCCAACACCTCCCTTGATGAAGCACATAGCTAACATCAAGCGCTAATGTAGCACGAGGCTAGCATTAGACCACGTACATAATGATGTACACCCTTTCCTTCAATTTTCACATCCCAAGTCCCATGCATATATGTGTATCATGTCAGATTAACAATCAGAGTAAATATTTATCACATGCTCACCACAAATATCACACATATATCATAGGCAAAATAGAGCACTGACCTGATTAATCGATTACCCACTACGGTATCCACCATCTTAGCCATTATTTTCGCTAACATACACATCATAATCAAACATACTTAACAACATACAATAACAGGAGAATAGTGCGATAACTACGCACCGATTAGCACAATTAACTAAATCCTCAAACCCACGCCTAACGATTTGCACCTTTGCGATTGTAGAACTCCTTCCTACACCACCTAAGTCGAATCGGCTAACATTATATACCAAAATGGCCTATGGCCGAAAATCACTCATCGCTTACCTACGGATCCAAATCCCAAACCGCTCCTTGTAGTCGACAACTACTAGATCCCAAGAAAACCTTTCAAATTTCGCCATGGAATTCTAAAGGAGTTAGATTACTATATTTGGCTAAAGAGAGATTGAAAATCAAATAATAGTTGATCTTACCTTTTGGATGAAATCGACAACACCTTCCATCACAACAAAGATTCGACTTTGGCGAAATTCTGACTTTTGGTGCTATGAAAAATTCACCATGTTGGATTGTGTTTTGGTTTTGAATAAAAGAGAGGAGGCTAGGGAATTGACTAGACAAAAGAAAAGAGAAGAGAAGAGAAGAGAACCCTAAGAATTTCTCGCAGAAGAGAAGAGAAGGAAGAAAATTAATGAGTAGCCCTCCTTCCTTCCTTTTATGTACTAAATTATCATCTAAGGAATCCTTACTTGGCCACCACTCTTATTTGATAGCTTTATCCTTTAATTATCATAAAATAAAAGAGTTTAATCCAACCTTTATCTCATGGGAATAATGATAAATAAATCCTTTATTTATCTCTTTAAAATACTTAAGATAAATCATCATTTATCCCTATTTAGTGAATTTTAAAGAGAATAAAACTCCTTTTTAAGAGCCTTGTTGCCCACCTTCAGGCTTCGGAAGCAAAAATAAAACTTTTTATTTGCTTCCCATGTGACTCGAACTCAGCCCAACACCTTGCATGTGGCGCCATTTCGAGAGGCCCTAAGTGGCATCTTCAAAGCCACTTTTCAAGCCTGCTTGTGTGTCAAATTTCACATACTTTTTCTCTTAAGGCCACCTTGCCTTAATTTCCAGTTTTCTAGGACATATAGTGTAAAACTCGGAATCGAGTGGATCCAGTAAGATTTCTACTATTTTGAATTGAAACCTCCAAAACGCGTGTCAAGTCCGTAGTTTTACGGGTTTGGTGGTTATTACCTTCGATTTGTTAAAGGATTTTAGCGATAGCTACTCCGTTGACTAGATTACTTGAGAAAGATGTCAGATTTGAATGGTCGGATAAGTGTCAGAAAATCAGTTAAAAACTCATTATGAAGCTCCGGTGTTGGTACTGACGAATCGGGTAAAGAATTTATTGTATCTGATGATGCTTCGTTAAATGATGCAGGTTGTGTTTTGATGCAGAAAACAAAGTTGTAGCGTATTCTTCAAGACGATTGAAGCCTCATGAAAAGAATTATCCGACGTACGACCTTGAATTAGCTGTGATTGTATTTGCACTTAAGATTTGGCATCATTATCTGTATGGTGAGAAATGCAATGTATTTTCAGATCATGAAAGTTTGAAATATCTGATGACTCAGAAAGATTTGAATTTGCGTCAGAGAATATGGCTTGAGTTATTGAAAGATTACGAGCTTGTGATAGATTATCATCCGGGTAAAGCAAACGTTATTGCTGATGTATTGAATAGAAAGTCATTGTTTACACTACATGCTTTGAATGCTCAGTTAGACTTGTCTGATGATAGTTCTGTGATAGCGGAATTAAAAGCAAAACCGTTGTTTTTACAACATATTTATGATGCTCAGAAGTTTGATAATGAATTGCTAGCGAAGCGGGCTCAATGTGAATCTAGTTCTGAATCTAAATTTTGAATTATTGATGATTGTTTGAGATTTCGAGATCGTATTTATGTTTCGAGAAATCTGAAGTTAATTCAGTTGATTTTGAATGAAGCCCATAATAGTCGTTTATCTGTTCATCCTGGAAGTACTAAAATGTACCATGATTTGAAGCAACACTACTGGTGGTCTGGTATGAAACGAGACATTTCTGAATTTGTTTTGAAATGTTTAGTCTGCCAACAAGTGAAAACAGAACATCAAGTTCCCTCTGGTTTGTTACAACCAATTTTGATTCTGGAATGGAAATGGGATAGAGTAACAATGGATTTTGTTTCTGGATTGCCTCTGACTTCGAGAAAGAAAGATGCGATTTGGGTCGTAGTTGACCGATTAACTAAATCTGCCCATTTTATTTCGATAAGATCTGACTTTTCACTTGAGAGATTAGCCAAGCTTTATATTTATGAGATTGTGAAATTACACGGGGTACCGCTATCCATTGTGTCAGACAGAGATCCGAGATTTACATCGCGATTCTAGAAGAAGTTGCAAGAAGTTTTAGGCACGAAATTGTATTTCAATCTGACTTTTCATCCATAAGCGGATGGTCAGTCTGAACGAACTATTTAGATTCTTGAAGACATGTTAAGATGCTGTGTACTTGAGTTTCATGGTTTATGGGAACAGTATTTGCCACTGATTGAATTTGCTTATAACAATAGTTTTTAGACGAGCATTAAAATGGCATCATATGAAGCTTTGTACAGACGTAAATGTCGTACACCTCTATATTGGACTGAACTCAATGAGAATAAGTTACACGGGGTTGATTTGATAAAGGATACAGAACAGAAAGCGAAACTGATCCGAGATTGTTTGAAAGCAGCATCCGATCGTTAGAAGTCCTATACAGACTTAAAACGAAAAGTTATAGAATTTGAGATTGGCGACAAAGTATTTCTGAAGGTGTCACCGTGAAAGAAAGTACTCCGATTCGGACGAAAAGGCAAGTTAAGTCCGAGATTCATCGGACCTTATGAAATCATTGAACGAGTTGGGCCTGTTGCATATAGATTAAAATTGCCCTATGAGTTAGAATAGATACACAATGTATTTCACGTTTCGATGCTCCGTAGATATCGATCCGATCCATCACATGTGATTGCCCCATCTGAAATTGAAATCCGTTCTGATATTACATATGAAGAGGAACCGATCCGTATCTTAGCTCGTGAAATGAAAGAATTGAGAAACAAGAAAGTTCCATTAGTAAAAGTATTATGGAATCGGCATGGAATTGAAGAGGCTACATGGGAGCCTGAAGATGCAATAAGACAACAATATCTGACTCTATTTAATGGTAAGAATTTCGGGGACGAAAATCCCAAGAAGCGAATTGTAACAATCCGGTTTATACCCTAGTCAAAACAGTGGTTTCGAGACCACAAATCTGAGTTCGTATAATATTTTTAATATTATATTCTTTATTGATATGAGGTTTAGCATGTGTTAAATTTTCGTGAGTAAATTTGATTGTCTAAGTGGTTAATTTGAAAAAAGATTAAATTGCATGAAATGTGAAAGTTGCTTGCTCTTTGCTAAAGCACCTATGTGTTGTGGTTTTATAAATGTGAGGACTAATGTGGCATATTTTTTATGATGATTATTAGGTTATTTTATATGTTATAAATATCTTATTACTTATTTATTAAGTTATAATTATTTTATAATAAAAGAAATTTAGTGGATGGCGGAATGACATGATAACCATTGTTTATGTTTGTCCTATATGATTATTTTAAGGCTAAATTAGTAAATAGATTATTATTTATGATATATTTGATAAAAGCATGAAAATGGACATTTTCTCATCCATTTTCCACGAATTTGGGAAAGAAAAGAAAGAACAAAAGCTTTCAAATTTTCACTATTACAAGTTTAAATCAAAGGTTAGTTTTGATTCGTTCTTGATAATTTTTACGTTTTTGTAATCGTTGCTTTGAGAGCTACAAAACCCATGTTTTAATTTTTTGAATTGATGATGTTTGTGTGAGTTGCCATGGATGATAAGTTAAGCTTTTGATGATTTTTGGTGTTAAATAAAAGGTATGAGTTTGATAAACATACTTTGTTCTTGAGTTTTGATGAATTTAGCTAAATAGGGCTAAATTGTGAAATAGCAAATTGAAGGACTAAATTGATGATTTGATGGAAAATATGGGCTTGTATGATATATATGTGTATTCGGTTAAGTATGTGTTTGTAATGATTTTGTGAAATTAATGTTTTGAGAAAAAATGGACTATATTGATAAAATGTGCAAATATAAGGGTTAATTTGCAAATAGCCCTAAATGTGTATCCATGGATTGAATTGAATGAATTAGTGAATAAAAGGGTTAATTCTGAATATGTTTAGATCAAGAACCGAAGAAAACGGACTTAGATCATGGGAAGGCGAAAGTAATCGAGTAGCCATTTTCATTCAGATAAAACGAATTCGAGGTAAGTCACTATGCAAATAAACGTTTTGTATGATATTATATTTGTTCTTATGACTATTATTGAATATGGATATTCATGAGAAGATATGCAAATGAAATCAGGATAAGTTTGATATAGTGACTAAGTCCAAGAAGTCCGTCTGAACTTAAGAATTGATAGGATTAGATATGTCATGACATAGGTTATGCATTACATTTTATCATGTAAGACCACGTCTGGGATGTTGGCATTGATCTAAAACTCTTGTAAGACCACGTTTGGGACGTTGGTATCAATATCAGCTTTATGAATAAGACCACGTCTGAGACGTTGGCATCAATATGACTTTTACGTGTAAGACCATATCGGGGACATCGGCATCGTATTGATTCGTGTAAGACCCTGTATGGGACAGTGGCACTGATATCCGAGTGCATGTAAGACCTCGTCTGGGACGTTGGCATTGTACAACTATTCCGAGCTTTCTGAGTATCCTACTAGTTTCCTATTGGTTCAAAGGGCAAGATTGTGATACGAAATACAAATCTGAGCTATGAACAAATATGTGATATCAAAATCCTATTCAGGTACATTGATTATACACTATTTGTGTATGTAAGGTAAGCATTTAAGTGATCTTACTATGACAATATGTTCCACTAAATTAAAACTTTTATTCAAAAATTCATACTTACAGAATTATCTCAGTTTAATAACATTCATATACAATAATATACCATAGCATTCATGAAATTTTCATAGCAATTCATTAAATTTAGCAATATGAACTTACCTGTGGCTAATTTGCAAAAATCATAAAAATTCAAGGACTATTCTGGGAACTATTCTGGCAATTTTTCCTTTCCACGATTCGCTTCGGGTTCTTGATATAGAGCAAAATTATGAAAAACTAGCTTGGAGGAACTTTTCTATGGCATTTTTGGCTGTCAATTTTGAAGAAATGTCTAAATTTCTCTTTTAATATTTTATTTGTTTAATTTTGTAAAATTTATAATTTTGCCATTATTTCACCTAATTTAATTTGTTTTTCTTGCTTATGCCGCCTTGGCATTCCCTTTAGGCTAATTTGTCTTTTTAATCCTCCTCATTTGATACTTAAGTTATTTAATCATTTTAGCAAATTTTGCACCTTTTATAATTTAGTCCTTTTAATTAATTATCTATCAAAACATAAATACTTCTTAACGAAACTTTAATACTAACTCAATAACACTTCATAAATATTTCTAAAAATATTTATGGCTCCGTTTATTAATTCGAGTTCTCGATACCTCGTTCTTGACTCATTTGACCTAATAATTTCTTTTAATTCACAAAATTCCCTAATTCAAATATATTTCTAAATTCACACTTGACTCATAATTATTAATTACTAAAATTTTCAAACTTACTTGTCGGATTTAGTGATCTTGAATCACTATTTCCCGACACCATTGAAATTTAGGCTGTTACACAAGTCATTTTAGATTCCTCATAATTTTGCATCAAAGACTTAGCACTTCCCCAAACTTATGTTGAAGCCTAAAATCGGTTTACCTTCATGATCTCGCAAGGCTCCTCAGGAAGTAGCATTATTAATTTCCATCTTAACGGCACCACCTGTATTTAGTTGGACCCATGATTCTTTCCAAGGAATCACCATCCTTACCGGTTAACTTTTAGGTAGAATTTTATTTTGTACTAATCAACAATAAGAAATATAAATTTTAAATACTTTTAAGTAATTAATAAATGGGTAAATTATACAAATGATCACCCGATTATAAAAACTTTTTGCTAAGTCACCGACTTTAAAAAGTTACAAAATGATCATCACGACTTTTTTTTTTTAATTCAAAACCATTAAATACTTAACAATTGATTGACATAACTATTAAATGAATGATTTGTTGTTTCAACATTTTAATTTTAATATACATCAATTTCATTTCATATAATCATTAAAAAATTATTAACCCATATCAGCTCAAAAATAATGAGCTAAAATGAACAAAAGCTAAAGAAGAAAGAAATCATTAAAGAGATAAAACTCTAATCAATCATCATAATAAGGAATTAACAGCTCTAGCCATTTATAGTAGGCTATAGCAGCACGCACAATAACAACACTTAAGTAACTTATAACCACACTAACAAGCTATCAATAGATCACCTGTTAGCAGCAACTCACAAACCACATTTAGCATGGATCACTTTCTTCATTATTTGTTATGTCCCTTGTTTTCAACTCAGTTGAAAGACAAGCAACTAAATCATTCAGAAAAGTGCATACTCCAAGTTTTGACTTGAGGCTGGTAAATTGATCCTCAAACGATGGCTTAATAAAGAGATTTGCAACCTGATGTTGAGCAGACACATGATTGATTTGCAATTCTCCACGAGCCACCTTTTCTTGTATGAAATGCATATCCAATTCAACGTGCTTCATCCTAGCATGAAGAACTCGATTAGCAGAGATCTAGACTGCCCCCATATTATCATACCAGATGGTTGGTGTTCCAATTACTGGTTCTCTAAGCTCAGACAATAAGGAAACAGCCACGTAATGTCAGCAACAGCATTCGCAATGCTACGATACTAAGCTTCTGCAGTGGAGCGAGCAACCACAGGCTACTTCTTGGAGGTCCAACCAACAAAGTTTCCTCCTAAATAAATGCAAAACCCTGAAGTAGATCTTCGATCATTAATAGAGCTACCCCAGTCAGAATCAGCAAAGGCTGTTAGGTTAAGTTGTGTAACAGGTATGAACAATTATGGAACAAATAAACTATAAATTTTATAGTCATCTCGGAAATTTTAAAAAAATTTGTAGCCTCGTATCCAAGCCCAATTGCCCCCAGAATAAAATATAATAAATAATAATTTTATAGTTATTCCAAAAAGTTTCAATTATTTTGGCAATATCATACACAAATTCAAGTGCCCTGAAAATGAAATATGATAAATAATATTTTTATTGTTATCTCGGAAAATTAAAAAATATTTTTCAGAATCATAATCAAGTCGAAATTCCCAAAAGTGGAATATAAGAAATAATAATTATTACAGCTTTCCCAAAAATTTAAAAAAATTTCAGTACCTTAGTGAAGCCCAAATGCCCCAAGATGAAATAATAACTTATAATTTTTATATTTATCCGAAAAACTAAAAATATTTTTACAATACCATACTCAAGTCCAAGTGTCCCAAAAATACAATATAATAAATAATATTTTTACTATTTAAAAAAAAACATTTTGTATGACACAGTCAGTAAAAATTAAAAATATATATATTTTAAATATATAGTTGTCTAAGTTCAATTGAATTTAGATAACCATTTGCCCAAATTTATTTTAGATGAGTTCAAAACTAAAACTAAGAACAAAAACTATAAAAATATTAATAATTATTTAAAATTCTAAAAATTGAATAATTTTACAAAAGTAATTTTCGAATATTCAAATATTATATATAAAAGTTGCCAATAATTTTATTAATATTTTATTAATAATAATTTATATAAAAATTTGAATATAAAATTATTAATTCAAATTTCAATGAGTTTTTAAATTTGACATTTAATTTTAAATAAAATTATAAAATCTAAAATAAAAACATCATAAAAATATATTTATTTAGGGTTATAAAATATTTAATAGCATTCATTAGGTAATAAATTATGAAATGTTACTTTAATTTATATATAACTGAAATGTTAGAAATTATCATGTTGATTAATATTAATTAAATTGATTTTAACTTCCAATAAAAACTGAAAAGGTTTAAGAATAAATTTATTTAAAAAAAAACTCTTCTTCAGAATATTAGACTCATTCATATTCATAATAAAGGTATTAATTATCTTATAATAATTTTATTACTAAAATTCATATTTAAACTATTAGCTATTTAAAAAGAAAAAACTATTCGCTAAATAGAAAAGAAATTCCAAGACAATTTAGCACACCCCTTAGACAAAAACATATGAACTTGAAATGAAGTTAGACGAATCTAAATTATTTGGTACCTAATTTCTCCTGATTCAACAATTACGATGGGTAGCCATTTTTATGAATATTATGTTTGGTAAATTATTTCCGACAAAAGAAAATATAAACCTTTTCTAGCTTTAAAATACGAATAAAAATAAACAATAAAAACATAATGCAAATCAATAATGATAATGAATTGACAAATGTAAATGGATCTCAAATATCTAACATGAAATACATTAGGATATTATTATAGATTTTGATTTCATTCAATACCCTTCAAAATCAGTTGCCCTAGTATTTCTTCTTTCTTGATTTTGCACACAAGTCAAATTCGTAGGATATTGAAGAAGCTACAAACTAGACCAAGCTTAACAAAAGACCAAGAATCTGACAAGTTTTTAGTCATTTTATTCAAATAATAAAATCAGTTGAGCATTGTGCTAGCACAGCAATACAGAATGTTTTTGCTTCTTGCCATTGGTATTAAGAAAAGCAAATAGCCAACGCATAATCAAACGGAGACTATGAAACAAAAAATCAATTAAGGCTGGAACATGGCAAGAGATCAAAAAAATAATAATTATAATCAGACTGAGAATAAATACTAAAATAGACATACCTCGAGAGTTTTAAGGGAAAATTCACGTAAAAGAAAATTCTTTATAACACATTTCAACTAACAGACCAGGGTTCCTATCAAACCAACAGACCAGACCCAATAAAAAAGAGAAAAAGGATTTTCTCCAAACCAATCATGCATGGAATGACGTAAAAAAATTGTAAAATAAATATAACCCACCAAAACTGCAAACCCCACACTCCCCCCACCTTGACTTCCAATCAAACACCTCTATATAGTGTGCAGCCATAACAATCTACTGCTGCTTGCATTCTGGAGGCCTCTCACCTTGCTGCCCATCTCCTTGTGCTCTTCCATTCCTCTACACAAGTAGAAGACACAAATATTATAGGTATAGTTTCAATACGAAGGCTAAAGTATAGGGACCTAAATGATGTGTTAACTGGTTATACCTTATGTGCAGATGATGACTGCAGCAACATTTTCAAGCAATTTAACATGGAACGAATGAAAAACTATTATTCAATTTCTGAAAGAATAAATGTGCATATACATATAAGATGCAACAAAAATCTATCTCACGGCCATACCTTCTTTTTAATCTTAGTTTCTTCTTCTTCTTCTTCTTCATCGTCATCATCCTCCTCCTCCTCACCTTCATCGTCATCCTCATCATCTTCATCAATTTCATCTTCATCCTCATCATCCAACTCAAGCTCATCTCTCTGAATAGCCTCTCCCATAAACCATGACACAGCATGTGGAATAATCTTGTCTCGAATTGTTGACCTACACAAATTAGCAGATGGTATAACGAAAATAGTATTTCAAGTAATGAAATCTACAATTAGAATTTGACTTATGAATAAAAGCTCATATAAAGCATGCAGAGCAGTTCAAACTGAAAAACAAGGCTAAGAGTAAGATGAAAAGAGAATGCACCCAATGTCATAATCCTGTTCCATTTGATTTTGTAGCTCCTCAGCCTGCACAACAAGGTTAAAAAAAAAATGAGAGCACAACATATTAATCATCAAAGTCTAAACAGATATGGTGAAGTTAGCTCTACAGCATCTTCATCGATGTCTTCATCATCATCGGGAACTTGAGGAGGATTGAAGAAGTTGAAGAAACTTTCACAATCTTCAGTTTTAGTGATTTGCTTGGCATTCTTTGAACCCTTCTTAGGCTTCTTTTTAAGGAGCTTTTGTGTTAAGCATTTTCCTGGACACCATTCAATCTCCGTCCTACAAATTAAGTTAATGTTCAATTAAACAAAGTAAGAAGCATGTAAGCAGATAATTCAAAAAGAAATTTCCAAAATAAGAGTGTATGTATTTACCCAATAGCTTTCTCTAGTATAGGTTCATCTTCATCAATCATGTGATATGTCTTTGTCAACACGGTATTTTTGAAATACGGATTAGTATCAAAGTAAAACTCAAGCTTGAATCCTTTGGGTTCCTCTATCCTATACCACTTAATATCCCTGAGGTATTTGAGAGCCCCTTCATCACGCTCAGTGATCTAATTCCAAACACAAGAGAAGTAAAATGAGATTCCAAGAAGAAAAATGTATCAAGATGGCAACTACAAATGGATAACACCAACCTCTTCAGAAAGCACTTCATTATTTTTCATTGCATTAAGCCAAAAATCAGGTACTCCTTTCTCTGCATAAATCATAATTGCATAAACATTCATACACATGGAAAGGAAGGATCCAAACGAGAAAATAAGACCATACCTTCGGCAGCTTTATCCTCTCCTTGGTCCATGGCAGCTTCATCAGTAGTTCCATTGCCTTCACCAACACCATTCACAATATCATATCGCTACAAATATAAGATGATCAACCAGTCAGGAAATAAATAACAGTAACTGATAAAGAAAAAAGACATACAGAAACAAAATTGAAAAGGCCAACCTTGGCATATAAGGGCTGATATAGTTTCTGGTATTTAGCTTCAAGTGCTGCTCTCTCCTCAAAAAACTTAGCCTCTAACTCATCATGGTGGCCCTGTTAAAGAAATTAAAAGAACCCAAACCATCAAAATGGTAACTCAAATAAATTAAAATTAGATTACAACAATCAATACAAGAAAGATAAGAATAGTAGCTATACATCAAGAACATACAACTTTCTGCTCTATCAAAATGTTGAATTAAAACTTGCACATAACCATAAACATCAGATGACACTCAAGTTTCTGAAGTACGGAAGCAAATCCGGCCGCAAGTCCCATTGGTGCGGAAAAACAAATTGAACCATGTGTAATAATATTGTAATAGTTCAGGTTACAATAATAATAAGTTGAGCAAGTGAGAACATGCCTGGATCTCTCTGAGAACTTCCACACGCTTCTTGACATCCGGAGACAGTCTTTCCAGCATCTCGGTGTGGTGTCGAGAGAGATTCTGAAGTTTATTCTCCAAATCACAAGAACACTAAAAAATATAAAATCTTTCTTAGAAAAGAAAATAAAAATGTCGGCAGGTACCGACCTTGAGATCGTTCAGGAGATCAGCTCGAGCTAACTCGTTAATAACTGCAAAAAAGAAGAAGAAGAAGAAGAATACAGATAACAAGTAAGTGAAGAGAAAAAAGAGCGCAGTAGTAGAAGTAGAACTTTAGAAAAGAAATAAATTACCACCGCCGAGATCGGACATGTTAACGTTAGCACTCATGGATGATTTTCCAGAAATTGAAAGGGAAGAGCAAGCTAAAACCTTAGATAAAACCCTAGATTGAAAGGGATGAAGGGCGAAAGGGTGTTTTGAAAGGGTTTGAGTGGGAGGCTTTTAATACAGCTGTTGCCTCGCTTCAAATCCTTTCCCTCTAAATAAAACCTAAACTCCCCTCTTTATTGCTGAGCCCGCGGTTTATTTTATTGTTTTTAGATTTTTAAAATTTTATTAACAAGTACATTCTTTTTATCTGGAAAATCTATAAAGGTTAAATTCTATTATTAGCCCTTAGACTATATATAAGTTGTATATTTAGTCTCTATATTCTAATTTAGTATTTTTAATCTCTTTTTTTTCGAATTTTAAATTTTAATCTTGATGAAACAGTAATTTTTAAATTTTGTTTGCTAAAATCTGATGGTACAAATATATTATCATGTGTAATATCATGCTAGCTTGCTATTTTCACATATTACTTACATAAAAAGTCAATTAATAGTAGTGTTGTTTGAATCGGACCAAGTTAGGAACTAACCGGGGTACTGGTTTGGAGAGTGGTTTTGAATTGATTAGATCGAGAATTGTTACAAACTGGGTGAAACTACTAAAAAACAAGATGAATTTGCAGTTGAATCGGATTTTTTTAATTTTTATTAATTTCTTAATTAAATCGGTTGATCTGGTCAGATCGACAAATCGGTGACTGATCGATTCAAGCATCGATTCGATTTAAAAAATATTGATTAATAGATTTAACATATGTTGTTTTGCATTGAGAGTGAAATATCAATTTTTGAAAAGTATAGATGGTAAGAATGGTCCAATTGAAGAACATAAACTAAATATATAGTTTAACACATTGTGTAAGACTAATAACACGATTTAATCAATACTACTTTTTGGACTGGGATTGAAATATTAAAATTAAAAAGTACAAAGGTTAAAATTAACTAATTTGAGAAGTTAAATGATAAAATTTGACTGATTTAAAGTATAAAGATTGAATTCACAATTTAGACAAAGTATGGATACTAATATTAGAATTTGACCATCTATAAGACTAAAAAGAATACTGCATTATATGTGCATATTTCGGAAGAAAATCGAAGAATGAGAATATTTCAAAATTACCTTACTTGTAAAATATACTTCCTCTCATGCCATCAAAAATATCACATCGTTATTATTATTTTATCATTTTGCTATATACCGTTAACTAAGTGATATAAAAATAAAAGGATAATCACATATTTGATATCTATACTTTTATAAATTATTTAATGTAATATTTGTAGTTTTGAAAATGTTCGATATGACATTTGAATTATCAATGTATTTAACATGGTTCATTTATTTTCATAAAATGTTAGATTCGATTGTTATACTTTAAAAATCTCTAATAAAAGAAAACTATCAATGTGTTTTATTGTGGTACCGATCTTGACATTATTAATGAATTGTTAAATCAAATAATAAAAATTGGACATATCATTAGGAAAAATTGATTATAAAATAAAACTCATACGAAGATTATAAAACGAAACCAAACTAATATCATTAGGAAAAATTGATAAAATCCACATATCTCGTAATTTGAATAATATCTTATTCCTTCCTCAAAAGGAATAATGGTATTAAGTTTTCATAAAAATATATGCTACCTAAAGTACACTTAATTTGTGAGCTGTGAGTTTGCTAACCTTACCTTCTTTCATATACTTGGTACAAGACTTTTAAAAGCACAATTAAGCTTTGTATTCATACAAAATAGTAAACAATGAATGAGTACGAACAAAAAATTTCATTTTTCTTCTAGTGTATGTATTTCATATCAAACATAAATTTAACCAATTTACAAGGGTTAAACCTGAAATTTACATATTTTTCTGTAAATGGGGATATCAAGTAATTTTCAAAACTTAAGAGGTTCAAGTGTTAAAACCAAACATTTGGGCGGTAAATATCTTGTCATTATTTGATACGAAGCATGCTGATACACCCAATAAGTAATTATCAAATTATACTACTCGAGCAGCAAGCACCTTATTCTGCAAATATCATGCAGGAAAATCCACATGAGATAAACGACTACTATAGAGAAAACAAGAAACCTAGCAATAATTTCAACATGTTTGGTTCAGTATTGTAAAGGGAATTCAAGATCCAAAATAGTTGTCATTGGATCACATTTAATTGAAGTAATCTTGTACGCAGGGCCAGGCCACTGGAAATAAGCTGGCAGTTTCTGCAAATGGCAAATGTTATTTTTCAGACAAAAATTTACAATCGTAATCCACCTTTTCATTTTTCCCAACTTTTAGATATTGCAGAGTGACGAGTCTTAGAGATAATATAAACTTTTCATGCAGAGTTTGACTCATCAACAGCCTCATCTTCGCCACCTTTTTCTTGGTTGCCAGCAATTGGTTTCTCTTCATTTAAAACACGACCGGTCATAGGATCAATGGGACGCATGTCACGTGGTCCACCCTTGTGTCCCATTGCCACCATGGGTGGCGGAGGCAATACTCCAGCTCTGAAAAGGATGCGTTGCACCGGCTCTGAAGGCTGTGCCCCAACCGATAACCAATACCTGTAAAAAAACAATGACATTATAAATTTTTATTGATTGCAGAGCACAAAAAAAGTTCTATTATATTGGGTGGTTTCACTGCCAATTAGTAGAGCGAGGCTACAGAAGTTGCTAAGCTCATGCACTAAAAGTAATTCATCGCATTCTCCGGAACAATACAAAAAGTTAGTACTACTGTGGGATTCCCCCCTCCTTTCTACAAAACTTAACATATCGAGCAACCAAGGGATACAACATTCAGTTACAGGAATCCAAGGACCTACAGGAAGCACCTAATGTCTCAACTAATATAAACAAATGTTGACTTGTAACTTGTTCTGTTTTCTAAAATCTGAATATTCCATGAACTAATTTTATGTTAAATCGAGTTAACTCTAGCTGAACTGAATTGCATCCTCCTTTGAGCAACTCCTCAAGATAGTTCTTACAGCTTCTAGGACTCTCCTTTGGTATAAAAATGCTTTAAAAATGAAACAAATATAAGAGCTGCAAGCTTCCATTCACACTAATTAGTAATTACGTAGCACATCCTCTTCAAGTGTTCATATAATTTTTTTTAAATATAATTATTTGATTCCCATATTCTGCCAACCTTGATTGCCTGCCAACTTCCAACCAGAAAGCATTTCTTCTTTACAGCTCGTTAATCCTTTCACTCTATTACCTTATAACAATAACGTATACTTTCAGAAGAATTTCTTTATAAATCACATCAGTAAGCTCCCTCTTATCCTTTAACTATCAAGGTCAGAGCCAGACAACCAAAGAAATAAACCCTACGTTGTTTCTACTCAACAAAAATTTGAAAAACACTACTCACTATAGCAATCTTGAAACTGAATCCATGGCGTTTGTAATCCACCACAATACCTCACAAATTTAGAAATTCACAATGAAAGATACTTCTAATTCTCGACAATGTGATAAATCCAAAAGATAATATCTCCAAATGGGAAAATATATATATGATGAGAAGTAGAGAATAGAGTGAAAGAATGAAGGCTTATGAAGCTTACTTGACTCTTTCAAAGTTAAGACCCATTCGTTTACCTCCGTCTTGGCCTGCACAAAAGAAACAGATGAAATAGAAATTTATTATTAGCAGTTACGCTAATTCAATCAGCTGTCCTTTGATTTCAAGGGTAAAAAATAATGGTGATCAAAGATTAATAAGCGGAGAAAGAGGAAGAAGACCTGGCAAAGGATTGTAGTAACCAAGGACCTCGAGATGCTTCCCATCTCTTGGGGATCTGCTATTGGCAGCCATCACCCTATAAAATGGCTTGTTCTTACATCCGAACCTAGACAATCGAATCCTCACTACCATTTTTCTTCTTTCACATAATCTCTTAGCTTCTTACCGATATGATTCGATAACCAGTTCAACACACACTGCTGCTTTGCTAGGGTTTTGGGTTTTGTTGTTCGTTTAAATTTATTTATTTTTTATTTACTGCCCAAAGTAAAACGGTTCGAAGCGTCTAACTCTAACGCACCCAACGGCGTCGTTTCAGTGACAGCGTATTAACGCTAGCGCTTCGTGAACCTTGGAGAAAAAGCTTTGAAATGGCGGTCCCGCATTAACTTCGAAGGACAAAAACAGAAAATATGTTTAAATTTAAAAAAGAAAAAAAAAAAAAAACGTTTAGTAGGGTTTTAAGTCCGCAAAAATAACTTTGAGAGAGGGAATTTAGAAGTTAATTTTTGGCGGAAAAGATGGAGGAACCGCAAGAGGCAGGCGTAGGAGATCCCTTTTCGTTCCCTCCTCATCGCCGATCGCATCTCAGGAGTGTAACTTACCGTAATCTTGTTCGACTTATGTCCCTTTGTTACGGCGATTCTCCACTAGCCACTGCCCCTCCCATTATTCCTCTTCCACAAACGCCTGGTAATGTATTTATTTGAATTCATCAGATTTTCTTTTACTTCTTTTTAAGAAAATAACAATAAAAGAGGCTGAGTTGAATTTAAAGTAAATCTGTTTTTGTTACCACGCTGATAAAGCAATTAGAATTTGTTTTCATTTGATTTTTGGGAATTGATCATCCACTCCGTTCTTCTTTTAGATAAATACAATCCTGCTTTCTTAAGTAACTGCACTAACTTCCTTCAATATTTAGGTTCAGTGACTGTTGTTCTTATTTTTTATGTTCTTTGTTTTTGTTGAAGATAATGGTGGTAACCGAAGTGAACAAGGTGGAGATGATGTCAGGGAGCCTGTAAATATGGTGGCTAATGGAGGTTCTGAAGGTGCTGTTTTCCGGGACACTGGCTTGAATGACACACAAATGGTAATAGATGAAATTGAGCAGATAATGGGAATGGACGATGGTCAGGATTTATTTGATCAAAATGATATGATGGTTGATAGTAGCATGGAAGGCAATGGTTTTCAGGATGGAGAGATTGGTCGGGAACAAATGCTAATGGCTGATTTAGAAAATATCATGATAGGCAATGAAGATTATCATCAGATTAGTAACTGCTCAGCCGCAACATTGGGCCAGAATCAGGGTGATAATTGTCCGGGCATATTGTTGAATAATCAAGATGAACATAATGATTGTCCACCTGTTGTTATGGAATCTGGAACAGTTGGTCAGACACAAGTAGACATGGAAGGTGGTAATCAAAAGAATATCGACCCTTTGGAATCTCTTCAAATAAGAGTTTGGCAGTTGAAGTATCAAAATTGAGTGGGAAAGTCAAAGACCAAAGTTCATCGTTGAAGACTAACTTGATGCATGAGAAAATGAAATTCAGCAAAAAGAGATGGAATTGGAGAATATAATCCCCTCAATGAGGGAATGTGTTCTCCTGGTCCAGTGGTTGAAAAAGGAGAACTTGAAGAGGGAGAAATTTTTGGCGAGAGTCTGCTTGTGAATGAGTCAATTGATATACTCTTAGATGATGCTGTAGTATCAGAAAAAAAGGTAGATGATGCTGTGGTATCAGGAAAAAAGGTGGAGACGCTAATTTCTGGAGGCACCTTTGATGACAAACACTCTTATTGCAATGAAGAAAGCACTATTAATGATGGAACTTCTGAGTTTACTTTCGTTAATACAAATGTTGCTCCAATTGAAAACAAAGTTACACCCAGGGAATTTAAAGGAAGTGAGACAGGTCAGATGGTGTATGAACTAGGAATGATGCAAAGAAAGGAATGTAGTGGAAAGATTCAGAAGCAAATTGGACACAAAAATAAAGTCATTGAAACTAAATCGAAGGTATGGCTCTAACCTGCAATTTTTTTCCGTTTAGGGACCATCTGCAATTATGAACTTGTTTAGTTACGTTTGGTAACATCTGTCATTGCCATCATCTTTCTGAGCTTGCCTTTTCATGTGAGGTTTCTCTATGATATGAAGATGGTGCCAGTTTATTTTCTTTGAAATGAATTTCAAAGATCTTCTACATTTTACCTTTTCTTAATTTGAATAAATCAAGAATGGCTCCTATCGTCAACTTAAGAATTTGACATACAGGATGTTAGGTCATTATTTTACACCTATTTTTTGCTACAACATGACTATGCTTTTCATAGCTTCCTCCTTTGTATCGCTTTCTCACCATTCTTTACCATTGACCAATGCCAAATTTTAGAGATCTAGAACAGTTCCAACTGATAAATAGTTTATCAAAAGTAAAACAGTAAACTATGTTCACCTCTTTGTCTTTCTCTCTTCTTTTCACACACATGCTCTCACGAATGCACATATGAGCAACTGCATTTTCGTGCACCAAAAGACATGGAATGAGTTCAAGAGTCTGCCAGAAATCTTTGTCTGGAAGGTATATGAGGGCGTATGAACTAGGTTATTTACAATTATGTTGTCATAATAGTATTGGTCTGAGAGTTCTGACATGTGACAAGTACAATTTCTCCTATTTTTTGCAGGAGGATGTTGGTCTCAGCAATAAGAAAAAGCAAATTCTGACTCCTGCACAGAAGAAAGAAAAGAAAAAGGTACTTCAGTTTGCTATTTTGTATTTTTGAACTTTTAAATAGACTCTTATTAGCTAACTTTACAGCTGATGGTTCAAGTTAATTTCTCCGAAGATCAAATCTGCACTTTTTAGACATATAAGAATTAGCTTTCATGTTTTCCATACATTCTCTCAATGCTCTTCAAAGGTATAAATGATTCACTTATTATGGTTCTGTTCTGCAGAAGAATAAACGAAAGAAAAGAGCAGAGAAAAACCGGCAGCTTGGTGTTAAAAGGTTGAAACTGCAGACAGTTCTGAAACCAAAAACTGTAACATATTGTCGCCATTATCTGAAAGGAAGATGTCATGAGGTTATACTTTTACTTCTTTAACTAATTTTCTCAAACATGTTATCTATGTTGGTATGGTATTAAGTGGCCTAAATATCATTTTTCCACACAGGGTGAGAAGTGCAAATTCTCACATGATACAGTACCTTTGACAAAATCTCAGGTATAGTCATCACTCATTTGGCTTGGTTACCTTGTTTATATTATGCAAGTAGCTGCATTCTGTTATAATTCATTGTTTTCTTGGTACCTGTTTGTTAGATTTTTTTTGTTGACTTATAGATTGTTGCTATTGCTAATTACTATTGGCAACAACTTTTGTAGTTCTATTCATTTTGCATCTTTCTAGTTAAGAATCTGTAAAAAACATGAATATTTCCTACTAGCTGATAGGAACACAAGTTGCATAGATTTTTATGTCCTTAGTTTGAATAATTGAATTTTAATTCTCTCTCTCTCTCTCTCTCTCTCTAGCTTTGCTTGTCTTACAATGTTTTTGATTCCATTGTTGCAGCCTTGCAGTCATTTTGCACGTCAGTCATGCATGAAGGGAGATGATTGTCCATTTGATCACCAGCTCTCCAAGTATCCCTGTATCAATTATACGACTAAAGGTTCCTGCAGCAGAGGTGATGATTGTTTGTTTTCACACAAGGTAACCTTATTTCTCAAAAGAAACAGCACTAGTTTTTCAATTATTTGATTTTGGGTGGGTTATAATGACCTTTGTTTTCATTTCAGAAGCCACTGGAGGGAGATGTTGCATCTTTGTCCGTTGCTCCTGATCTTCCACTGAAGTCATCATTGCAGAGTGATTCTGATATAGGACTGAATATCAGCAGAGCTCCACCTAAGAATGCTAATGCCTTGTCCTATTCTCTAGGAGGTTTTTCTGACAAAAGCAAAAAACAAATTGTGGCAGATACTCCCTCTAAAACATCTAATCTTGCTTGCAAAGGTGTAAACTCTCTTTTTGTTTCAAAATCATCTACCGCTGAATCAATTCAACTTAATCAAGGCAGCTCATCTCAAAAGATGAATGAAAGTGGAAGAGTTGGAAGTCAAAGTAATCAAAGGATGTTAGGCGTCCGTGGTCCTGCTTCAAAGCCATCTGTGGCAGAATCAAGTAAATTTATCCAAGGTAGCACATCTCTGAAGATGAATGGAAGTGGCAGACTTGGGATTCAGGGCCACCAAAGTGAATCACACACAATTCAGAATGGGAATGATAGTCCAAAGAAAAAGCCAGAAATGGTACCAAGGGGTATAAATTTTCTATCGTTTGGAAAATCTTCTTTTGAAGATTCCACTAGGAAAGTTAGTTTGGCGAATGGGATAGATGGATATAAGCAACAACCCAGTGATATTGAAGGTGGTGGAGGTAAATTCAGCAGTCAGCTTACCCCATATGCATCGGGTACAGATAAAAAGAAAACTCATCCAGCAGTGGTGCCACCTGGAATAAATCTCACTCTGGGAAAACTGGTTAGCTCTGGAAGTAGTACATCATCTAGCTTGTCTTACTGTTCAGATAATGTTAACAATGGATCTCTTCCAAAGATTAATTATACAGCTGGTGAACAGCGCAACTCAAGTGCTCCACAAACTTCAGGTCAATCCTCAGAGTGGTTAGCACATAAAAGCACTCCGAATTCTGCTTGGGAAGCACTCATTTCTACGGCAGTGGAAAAAAAGTTTGATGATGTCAAGGGTAAATCTGTTCATGGAAGTCAACAGTTGTCTGACAAACAATACGACTCCAATGCAAACCCATGGAAGATGCCAGCTTCCCTGCTCACTACAGGTCAATCATCAGAGAAGATGACACCTAAAAGCACACCAAATTCATCTCAGAAGGCACTGATGTCTACTCTAGCTTTTGCAACAACGTTTGAGTTTGGAATGAAGAAAAATCAGTCTGCTATTAGAACTGCAGTTAATAGTGTAATAGGGGATAGCAGAACAGGTGAAGGAACAGAAACTGACACAGCAAAAACTTCGAAGCTTTTGGACATTGTCTAGTGTTGGCAGCAAAATAAAGTAGAAATGAATACCAACTTTATAATGGTTACTATCGCAGAAGCATTTGATTTGAAAACGGGTTTTGATTTTGGGGTCTGGGGTTGCACAAGTGAATGAGAATTGATTAAAGCTGTAAAGAGGCATTTAGGGTTAGTGCCATCTGTATATCTGTTATTATAGACATTCATTTCTGTTATTAATTGACAGGTTTGAGGCCAACTGTTGAGCATACATAATTCATGGCATAGGCAGGTTGTCATCGCCCTGGTTTTACCAATTGACGGAGGTGAAATCCTTTCCTTTCTCAAGAAATTCATGAATCGACATCTTCTCACTTCATATTATAAAATCAGGCTAGTAGTAATGTTGTCAGTTACACTATCCAGCTATCCAACGAGTTTAAATCCAGCATGGAGCAGCCGTTAAGAATCTCAAGTTTTGAGCAAACTAGCTGCGGCTGCAGACTTGCAGTAGGGTTTCTCTTATCAGTGATCATTCACTTTAAATCTCCCCGCCATTACTTTTTCATGAGAAAGATTGATATTCTCCTTTTTAGTGTGATTTTATTTTGGCTTTAAGCTAGTGGTGTGCAGCCCTCAAGACCTTTACATTTTACTACTGGCTTGAACCAAAAGAAGCATCGTTGATGAGCTTGTGAGTGCAGATCTCTTTACAAATTTTGCCGGCTAAATTTAGTTTTGGATTCGATGAAAATGGTTAAACGTTTGCATGTTGTTGTTGTCTCCGGTTCAGGAACCGAAATTTAAAATTGATCTCTGCCAATTCGTAAGTACTTAGTTTTGAAATGATTCTAAATATTGGTGTATACAGGAATCTAACATGGGGGGAGAAACCCATGGGTCAGGAAAGGTGAAATCTAGACTTGGCCGGGCCGAGCTTGGAATAGATTTGAGTCCAGTTTGGATTATTGTTTAATGAATAAAATATTTTTAAAATAAATTTATCAATAATTAATTTGGGTCTTTGGGTTTTTAATGCTGGGTTTTGGATGCGTAAATTTTTTTGTTAATTATACTGTCTGGTCTAAATCCGCCTTATAATCTGGTGTAGTGCAGCCCGTTGCCTTTAAATTTGGAACAAAGTCTGCATTCATTTTATAAGCTTAATTTGTTAAAACTATCCGTGAATTAGATCGGTGGAAAGTGACATCAGAATCATCTATGGTCAACAAATATTTATAATAATAGGTGAATGGTTCCTAAACTCGGACACCATGATTCGAGAGTGACATGGCTTTGAGAGGGCAAAGGCAGGCGCAGAGGTAGACCCAAAAATGATGATGGATGACACACTTGACTTTGAGAGCATCAATGCCTTTACATCTCGGTCGTAGTTAGATGAAAAAAAAGCATTTGAAGGAAAATGAACAAATTAATTTTATAATTTGATTAAGTTCTGTTATGTAATTAATTGCCATACACGTAGATGATCAAATAAGCACATCACATCAATTTTGTTCTTGTTGATTAGTAGTGAAAGCCTAAAGTTGATCGTGTATTGTTTCAATGATGATGCCTCAGAATGTCGCTTAGCTTTAAGCTGGAAAGCTGTATCAGCAAATAGGCACCAATATATGTCTAATCAGCAAAGCCTTGGTATGAATGCTTGCACAACTTTGCACTTGGTTTCAAACTGGATTGATTACAGTTGCACAAGGCAGGAAGTAAGTGAAACCTAAGTGCTCTTCTTCTTCCACCTTTAATTTTTGTATTCCATTACTTTAAAAAGGAATTTATCCCCTTGTCTATCATATTAAATATGGTGACTGACAGTACCCTAAAAAAAATGGTCACATCATTGTTTTAGGTCATTAAAATTCCATGCGACCCAGGCATATTTTAATTAGGTTGTGATATTCGGTCATTGTTGCATAATTCAATTATAATCGAGTTTATTTATCGGATTAGATTAATTCATCGTATTTTAATAGTATTTGATTTGTGCATTCCATTTCTTAGAAAAAGAAGAGTGCCCAACGTGTAAGAGAGAAATGGATGATGTTTGAGTTTGGATAAAATGAGGGCTCCGCCCTGCACTGTTTGGCGTATACTATCCTTCCTGCCAATTTGCTAATGTGTTTCAACTATCAAACAACGTGATTTGTTTGGACTTAGACTACCATTCAATGCATTTGTTGATATAGTTACTACTTTTGTTTTTGACTGACCTGAAATGTGGAACAAAACAACAAAAAACACTCTTCCATCAATATCGATTAAAGACCAACTCCTTTGGCTTTTAGACATGAAAACAAATTAAAGAGATGCCTATCCATCTGCCATCGGTTGGATGGATAAATGAACCAGTTTTTAAAACAACAAAAGCATGTTAATCAATTGAAGTAAACAAGTCTACAAGTTTATCTTGTAGGTAGAATTCTTTTAGATTATAGTAATTTTTTAGTTTATCTTACGGATATATAAAAAGTTAATTAATAAAATATGTTGCAAGTAAATAAGAGGAGCAGATTAAGTCACGATCTTACTCTTTATTTTTCCTTTTTAAGCTAAAAGGGTCCCAAACAGTAAATGAAATGCCTAGCAAATCTGACACTCGGTCTTCGGTGCCACCTGTACGGCAACCATCGTAACTGGCAGTGCTGAAATCTGAAATGTGATGTTGCTAAGGTTTTCGGCTTTTGCCTCCACACCGCATCACTCCATGACGTGGCACCATTCTATCGGTTGAATCTCACCCATTGTCCCAACACAATGACTCCTTTTTCCCAAAACGACATCTTTGGACGGACACGTGGCGACCATGCAGGGGGATAACCGAATGCTTGTCGTATTGTAACCGCAAGATCCTGTCCATCCAACGGCTAGCAGATGCGATTGCACGGTTAAAGATTTTCATCACAGAAAAAGAAAAGAACATTTGCTTTCCCTGTGCATCCACGTGTCACCGTCTTATTGAAGGGGAATAATTGTAAATAAACCAAAATTAAAGGGTTTAGATTAGGTGGAGACAATGAAAGGATAGATACAAATGGCAAAAAAGTGAGAAAAGCAAATGAAACGTGGCGACTTATCCTTATGCTTTGGAGTTTAGAGTTAGACAGCCGATATCAGTGTCGTTAATTTCATTTGTCGCTGCCGCATCCACCTTAAAAACCCCTCTAAAAAAAATAAATTGTACTTCTTCAAAAACAAAACAAAACGGTGAACATGGTGGTGCCTGACAATGGAGGCGGAGAAGGGTTATGTTTGAGTTACACGACGGCGTTTTCGAAGAAAACGGGAGACGAGATTAATCAAATGGACTCAAATAATATCCAAGTGAAGGAAGAGCCAGTAGCTGAAAGTAGCGGAGAAGAAGATTATCAAGAGGATTTGTTGATCAAAGCAGTTAAAGAGGAAGAAGAAGATGATAATGATGATGAAACCGGTGTCGTTGATGATATGATGAACGGTGGGGATTGTAACAACGTCAGCAATAATGGGTCGTCTTCTTCCAGTTCATCTGTTGATTTGCCGAAACCTGTGGAAGGATTGAACGAGTCGGGTCCTCCTCCGTTTTTGAAGAAAACATATGAGATGGTGGAGGATCCGGTAACAGATCCGATTGTTTCCTGGAGCATTAACCGCAATAGCTTCATCGTTTGGGATTCTTGTAAGTTCTCAGAAGATCTCCTTCCTAAATATTTCAAGCACAAGAACTTCTCCAGTTTCATCCGCCAACTCAACACTTACGTAAGCACTTTTAACCCTTTCTTTATATATCAAAATTTCACTGGGCCTTTAAATTTTTTTTTTTTTTAACCTTGAGTATATTATTTTCTGGGATGTTTTAGGGGTTTAGAAAGATTGACTCAGATAGATGGGAATTTGCAAATGAGGAGTTTCAAAGAGGAAAGAAGCATTTGCTGAAAAACATTAAGAGAAGAAGTAGATATAATAGGCAACAACAAGGTGGAGTGAATTGTGCTAATAATTCAACTAGTAATATTGGTCTGGAAGCTGAAGTTGAGATATTGAAGAAAGATCGGAGTATACTGCAACTGGAAGTCTTGAAACTGAGAGAACAACAAGAAGAATCAAATCATCAGCTGAGTGCTGTTCATGAGCGGATTCGTTTTGCTGAGTGTAGGCAACAACAAATGTGCAATTTCATTACTAAAATAGCAAAGTATCCCAGTTTTATTCATCGATTGACTAAGAAAAGGAAGCAGCAAAATATAGAGATTGATGAAGGGGAGTTTAGCTTTAGCAAGAAAAGGAAGTTTCTTGAGACGCAAGTCACAAAGTGCTTGTCTAAGGCTATGGGGATGACTGACCTAAGTGTCAAGTGCAGGAACCAAGTTAATGAAGAGGAATTGAAATCAATACAAGCTGCCGAGATCTCAAAGCTTTTGCCTGATTATACGGAGAAGAACAACAACGAAACCCTTCGCGATGAAAAGAGCAGTGAACCAGCAATGTCTTCTGTTTATGATGTTATGTCCGAAAATCTACTAGGGGAAAGCTCAGGTGTTGAGAATGCAACAAATGAAGAGCTATCATCAGTGAATGATTCCAAGATCTATCTTGAGTTGGAGGATTTAATCAGCTGGAAGCAATGTAGCTGGGGTGGTTTTGCAAGTGAATTGGTGGAGCAAACTGGCTGTGTCTAACCTAGAGAACTGCTCCTTACCAAAACAAAAGTATACCTTATTTTATATATATATATATATGTGTGTGTGTGTGTATGTTTTCATGGTTATAATATTATTTATACGATGTCTTATTAGGCTGCTATTGATTGCAGGAAGGTGAATGGTTGCTTTGGTTGCTGCCTTTCTTTCTTCATCTTCATCGATATACATGAACAAGGCTCTTCCATGACTATTTGTCGAAGCCAATTTGGAGCTGATGGCAACGAAAGATCCATTATAAACCAGTGACAGTGTCATAGAATGTTCATATATATAGCTTTCTATATTGTCCTTTTCTTTTTCTTTTTTCATTTTAAGGTTGTAAAAATTTCTACACTATACTCTGTAAATACAAACAATCTACTCTTCTTATCATCTACACTTGAAATTTTACCATGTTCTGCTACTTCAGTTTAGGTTAAAATCATGGTGTTTACGTATGTGAATGGCAGGAAATCGTATCTTAATTCCATTTTTTAATTAAAAAAAGCAAAATTCATAGTACTTGACTATATGTAGTTTGAAGTTTGAACCTAGAAGCTTTTTTAGTCGTGATTATGGGATTCGGGCGTTTGTGGTGGTGGTTCTTTCTATATTTGGATACTGGAATAATCGTCAAAAGTAGGATGCAAGTTGAATTTTATTAATTTGATTCATGATATAAATGGGGTAGTGTATGTTCATGATTTGATTTGATGCTTGGCTAGAAGATTCAAAGGACAATGATATGAGGAAAAAGTAATGCCACGCCGGTGACTGTGATTAATAGCAATTTTAGGTAAGATTTGCCTCGTTGGGAAAGGAAAGAAAGTGGTTCAACAGATGGCGTAATTTGTTCCCTAAAGATGCAAATTTGATATCCAATATTATTTAAATAATCATAAATAGACCCCACTAACAGACGCACCGGATTTTATCTACTTCAGCCTCCCCCAAGTGGATCAAATACGGAGCCTCCACCATACGGGCCATTCTTCCTCTTCAATAAGTAATTATAATTTTTGTGAAAAAAATTATAAAATATGATTGATTTTTTTTAAGTTTTCAATTAAGTTACCCGATTTTTAATATAGTTAATGTATGATTTTATTTTATTTCTTGCAAAAGTTTTGTTTTCTTTCTCTTTTATAATTTATTTTTTATTAAATAATTTTGAGCGTCACGAATTTATAAATCAAAATTTAAATAATTTTATTCTATAATCTTTAACATTGGTCGTTAGATTAATTTGGACCTAATGTATGTTATTTTACTTGTAGAAGGATGCTGATTCATCGTATTGATTATTCAATTTCACTTTAAACTTGTTAATTGAATTTTTAAAAGAAAAAAGAAAACTTAATGACTTAAATTAAAACTTTTAAAATTGAATAACCAAAAGCGTAAAGCATTTAGTCACATTAAGTGTAATTCACCTAACTTTTTTTTTATATATTTAAAAGCTTGGGTATCGGTTAAATTCTAAAGTTTAAGTTTCAATTTAAGTAAATGTAAGCTATTTTTATATTTAATTTGATTATTAATTAATCTGAATCCAATTAGTTATTGAATTAATTATTTAATTTAATGGTTGTAATCATCGGATAAATTAGGTGTATATGTCATTTTTAAAACAAATTTAGTAAATTAGTTTAGGTTTTTTCAAATTTAGAGAAATAGATCAATTTTTGTAAGAGAAATTGAAAACACGTGCTTTTTTTTTTTTTTGGGGTGTAAGAAAAGGAAACAATACAAGCTAAATCCTCAAATAAGTGTCCACAAACAATCTTAAGCCTAGACTTCTAATGCGAACAATCTTGGCTAGGCTATTCGCAATTAGATTATTTCCTTTGGGTCACTGCTCCAGCTTTTTAAGCGTTTGATGAATTCTTCTAATAATGGTAGAATTGGAGATTCTCGTATTGTAACACCTCCAACCCGTATCCGTTGCCGGAATAGGGTACGAGGCATTACCAGAGTTTATTGAACATTTTCGAATAATTTCAAGTCATTTATTATTCATATTCTGAAAATAATCATAATGTCCCTCTATTGGGCCCTCGAAGCCCAAAACATACATTAGGAACCAGCCGGGATTAAATCGGGATCATAGAGAATTTTTCGCAAAATTCTAAAAATTTTCTCAACTACAGAGGTCGTACGCCTATGTGGTTCAAGAACACGCCAGTGTGGTCAAGCTGTGTGGCCAACACGCCCATGTTACTTACCTCGCTCCTGGTCGTGTGACTTCACATGCCCGTGGCCCTAGGCCGTATAGTTATTTTTTATTTTCAAATTAGGTGCAGAATTCATATGGCTATATCACATAACAAATCATTTCATAAAAATTGCATAACTGAAACCTTTTCACTCTTTCATAGCTCAATTATATTTTCATTTAAGCACTTACCACTTCAATGCATCTTATAATTAAAAATATTACCATTCAACCAATAATTTGGCAATTTCCTAAACTTCAAGCAAAAACATTGGTTAGCGTACTTTAATATTGACAAACTTATTTTCTCGACATGTCTCAGTTGAATTTATTACTTGTCCTAATATACATAATTTTCCTTGTATCAACGTATCAAAGATAGTCTCATATTTACATGTCATGATATGTATCATTCTATTGTTGTTTCTTCAATAATATAAATTATTCAATTCATTATGACAATATTTCATGTACCATCATTTTCATGAGTTTGGTGTATATTTATTCGAAAGCGTTCATAATCTTGAATATGCATAATTATCGAGCAAGTTTCACATACATGTATTTTTCATGTCATATTTCAATATATCAAATAATTATTATTTCTATGTATTTCAAGATTAATTTCATGATTTCAAATACTTGCCATTTTCTATATTTATTCCATTAAAATTATCGAATTTTGATGAATTTCGATGAGTACTCTTATAGTGTACAATCCCAAGTCTGTCAATTCGTACACATATGGGTATACCCTTTTTTTCAGAGAGCACACTCCCACAAACCTCATCCTTACAGCGGGATTATGTAAGACCCCTTACCCGTATCCTATGCCAGAACCGAGTACGAGGCATTACCAGACTTAACAATACATATGGTCAAATTAATTAACACATATACAAAATGACTTAGTCAAGCCCCTATACATGCCATAACTTAAATCATTTATAAATAAAGATACCCATAGATAACTTGATAGTGTGAAACGATCTCCGGCGACCTCCAACCCGAGCTTGTTTAGTAGAACTCTGTAACATGGGAAAAAAAAGGGGGGGTAAGCTTATAAAGCTTAGTAAGTTCACATGTAAAAATAATAAGCATTAGCAATGAATGTAGCTTATTACTAAGCTGTCATAACTTGCATAAATAATGCTAACTTACTCATTTATAGCCTTATCAAAGCCTCAACATGACAAATTCTCACAACAGGTTCTCAAATTGATACAATCATTAAATCACATGTTTATACCTTATTACTCATGTTCACATTAATCTGTCTACTTGAATCGCTGTCACTAAATTATTTATTTCTTGAGATACAGAGCTCCGAATTTCAAACCGCTAATTTTCCCTGAAACTAGACTCACACATCTTCATACCATAAAATTTTCAGAATTTTTGGTCTGGCCAATCAATACCAAATTATTCTTAAAATTTCACTGTTTGACTATTCTGACCACTTTTCACTACGAATCAATTTTATCCTTATACAGAATTCAAATGATGTTATAATTTGTTTCATTTGAAACTAGACTCATTAACGATTTCCAGCATATATTATTTTTTTACAATTTTTAATGATTTTTCCAAGACAGGATAGGGGATCACGTAATCATTCTGAACCAATCTCACAAGAATTTAAATATCTCAAAATATAAAAATTCTTTGTTTTCTATGTTTCTTTTATATGAAAATAGACTCAATAAGATTTAAATTAATATCTCATCCAACTTATAATTCAATTTCTACTATTTTTGGTGATTTTTCAAATTCACATCACTGCTGCTGTCCAAAACAGTTTTATTATAAATTTTTGCTCTCTCTCTCTCCCTTTAGTTGTATTCATTACTTATAACAATCTTTCCAATTTCCGATTACATATCAAGCATGTTACTCATACGTTACACATGTATATACCTACACTTATCACTACAAAGTCACACATAATTTCACTTAATCGATTTTCTCGTTGAACACTCGGAATATACACGGATACGTAGAGAATTAGCACATAAGTGCCACATTATATGTAGCGGAAGCTACCACTGTAATGTAGACGAAACTACCACTATTCACTGATCAGGTAGTCGGAGCTACCACTTTCCACTGATCAGGTAGCCAGAGCTACCACTTTTCACTTATCAATAACACTGGAAATGTCCACGGGCCTGCTCACACAAGCTGTCAGGTGTCTGCAACACATGCTAGATCACCCAACACCCGGGACTCACTGTAACACTGTAACTGTAACACCCTTACCCGTATTCAACCCGGAATAGGTACGAGGCATTAGGAATTACAAATTTATTTAGTTTTACATTTTATTTCATTTAGCATTTATATTTGAAACCAATCAAAATCAAACATGTTGCCCTTAAACATATTTATTTTTCCTCGTCATGTCTTACATAAATTTATTACTCGTCTCAATATACTTAATTATCTTGTATTAACATATTAAAGATAATCACATATTTACATGTCATGATAAATATCATTCACTTGCCGTTTCTTTATAAACATAAAACAGTTAATTCATCATATCAATATTTCACGTACCATCAACTTATATTTCTTTATATCACATAATTAAGTTACACGAACTTACCTGGCTAAATTTGCAGAAATATCAAGATTCAGGGGCACTTTGGAAATTTTCTATTTTCATCGATTTTTCAATCGATCTTAATCTAAATTAATAATTTCATCCAATTTTTGAAATTTTAAATAATAAAATAATCCATTTCATGCAAATTGGTCATTTCCACATTTTTACAAAATTAATCTTAAAGTTTTACTTTTATTCAATTTAGTCCTTGAGCCTAAAACATTACAAATTGGCCATGCTAGCTGAATATTCATACATATTTTCCTCCTCCTCCTCTCCATTCCACATCCTTAATGTATATAACATGCTATAAGTAATATTATCAATAATTTCACTAATTACTCATATGTATATTCAAAACTGTCCATTTGAGTTATAGTTACTAAATTATTTATATCTTGAGATACAGAACTCGAAATTAAGATCCGCTAATTTTATTTGAAACTAGACTCACATATCTTCTTACTATAATTTTTACAGAATTTTTGTGCGGCCAATTAATACAGTTTATTAGTTAACTTCTCCCTGTTACACAGTCCGATGGCTCTGACCTTTATTCACTAAAATCAATTATCTCATAGTACGATTTTCATATAATGTTTTCAATTATTTCTAATGAAAATAGACTCATTTAAATTTTCGGTGGTGTCGAACGGTGATTCGAGGTCACTAAATCCGACAAGTGAGTAGAAAATATTATTAATTTAGTGAGTATAAGTTAAATGTGAAGTTAGGAAAAAAATTGAAATAGTAAATAGTGTATTAGAAAAATATATATAATTAGAATCGAAACGAAGGTATCGAGACCTGGAGATTTTAATCTAGCCATAAATATTTTATAAATATTTATGGAGTGTTAATAAGTTAGTATTAAAGTTTTGTCGAGAAATTTTAAAGTTTCGATAGTTAATTGAACAAAAGGACTAAGTTGTAACAAATGTAAAGTTATGAGAAATGATTAAATAGCTTAAATGATAAAAGAAAGAGGGCTTAAAAGGCAAATAGACCCAAGGTCTATTTGGGCTGGACAATAAGGCATTAAATCAGAAAGAAAATAAGGAGAATTAAAGGTAAAATTGGAATATTGCAAAATTTACTTAATAAAGCTAGGACTAAAGTGGAATTATCTAGATTTCTCTTTATTTTCTGCATTCTCATCAGCAAAAACACCATAGAAGGGTTTCTATAAGCTGGTTTTTCATATTTTTACTGCAAGTAAGTTCAATTCTTGATTATTTCTTGAAATTTTTGTGTTTTTGTGACTTTTACAACTAGGTCCACTTGTTGAATTCATTAGTTTTAGATTTTATGAATGAAGTTGGAAGTTTCTATGAATATTTTCTGGAAGTATATGATGATTTAGCATGGAATTATAACTTTAAATTGTTTATATGCTGATTTTATTGAAAGAATTTAATAGAAAGTGAATGTTTGGGATCTAATTTTAAAAGAATTTGAAGTTAGGGTTTTATGTGGAAATTCTGAATGCCAATAGATTTAAAATAACTTATAATGACTAGGTAAAGTATTAATTTAGAAAACTTAGCTTAATTGAGGATTAATTGATCAAGGACTGAATTGTATGAACTCATGAAATTTGGGGCAAAATAGAAATCAACACTTTGCACTAAATCTGACCTTTATTCACTAAAATCAATTATCTCATAGTACGATTTTCATATAATGTTTTCAATTATTTCTAATGAAAATAGACTCATTAAGGAATACCAAAATATAAATTATAACTCATAATTATTTTCTACAATTTTAGTGAATTTCTAAAGTAAGAACAGGGAT
The DNA here is from genome assembly GCA_025506655.1 of Gossypium rotundifolium. Classification (NCBI taxonomy): domain Eukaryota; kingdom Viridiplantae; phylum Streptophyta; class Magnoliopsida; order Malvales; family Malvaceae; genus Gossypium; species Gossypium rotundifolium. Next base: position 195,884,017 of record CP106734.1, on the reverse strand, counting down.
CACAAAATTATTCTAAACCAGTCTTACAAAACTTTAAATATCTCAAAATGTAGACTTCCTTTGCTTGTTATGTTTCTTTTATATGAAAATAGACTCAACAAGCTTTAATTCCAATCATATGAATTTGATCGATTGAACTATTGAAAATATGAGTAAGAAATTATGAGTTGAATTGTGAATCGAATTGAAATGTGAAAATTAAAGTATGAACTTAAGGTTCATAAATTTGCTAAAATATCGAATTATTGATATTGAAATCAGTTGAATAAATGAAATGAGAAAATTGAATGAATTTGATCGATTGAATTATTGATAGTACGAAAAAGTGGAATTATGAATTAAAATTGATATATAAAATTGAAAACTTGAACCAAAGGTTCATGAGTTGATTAGATAATATAGATGATATATGATCTTGTTTAATGAAAGACTATTGTTGAGGTATGAAATTAAAGTATAAATTAACACATGATTTATATTGTTACATGTTTGATATTTATTATTTATTATTTAATATAATTTTATAATTTGAATTATGGTAATACCAATTGAGTATAGATACGGACATGCTCAACGACGATTGTATTATGATAATCCAAAATTATTCAATATTAAATGTTAAACTTAAATTATGCGTATAGTAAGTGAAGTATGAAGTAAGTGGTAAGTTCAATTCTTGATTATTTCTTGAAATTTTGTGTTTTTGTGACTTTTACAACTAGGTCCACTTGTTGAATTCATTAGTTTTAGATTTTATGAATGAAGTTGGAAGTTTCTATGAATATTTTCTGGAAGTATATGATGATTTAGCATGGAATTATAACTTTAAATTGTTTATATGCTGATTTTATTGAAAGAATTTAATAGAAAGTGAATGTTTGGGATCTAATTTTAAAAGAATTTGAAGTTAGGGTTTTATGTGGAAATTCTGAATGCCAATAGATTTAAAATAACTTATAATGACTAGGTAAAGTATTAATTTAGAAAACTTAGCTTAATTGAGGGATTAATTGATCAAGGACCTGAATTGTATGAACTGTGAAATTTGGGGCAAAATAGAAATCAACACTTTGCACTAAAATAGTCTTGGATAAAGAGTAGTCTAACTTTAAAAAATCACCAAAAATTTTATAAATCGAATTAGAGGATGAATAAAATATGAAATTAAAACTTATTGAGTCTAGTTTCTTATAGATGAAACGGTGTAAGCAATGGAATTGTAAATCATGAGCAAGATCAGAATGATTCCGGGTTCCCGTTTCTACATTTGAAAAATCATAAAAAATTGTATAAAAATTATTAGGGTCTTAAATTTATATTTTTAAAATCCTGAATGAGTCTATTTTCAATATAAACAAACGGTAACATCATCTGAATCTCGTACAAGGATATAATTAATTTTTAGTGAAGAAGGGTCGGAACTGGCAGACAGCAGAACATGGGTGACTTTAAAGAATAAACTGTACTTATTGGCTAAACCAAAAATTCTGAAAATTTTATGGTAAGAAGATATGTGAGTATAGTTTCAAGGAAAATTAACGGATCTTAATTTGAAGTTTTGTAGCTCAAGATAAAAATAATTTAGTGACTATGACACGGAGAGACAGCTTGAATATCCATATAAGTAAATAGTGAAATTATAGACAATGTTACTTATATGTGGGTTGTAATCATTAAGGATGTGAAATAGAGTAAAGGTATGTTCATATGGCTGAAAATTAATGATTAAATGTTAATTTCATGAATTATATAATGTATGATGAGATATATTTATTGATGAATTGAGAATAAAACAACAATGCGAAAATCGAATAAATGATCAAATTGAAGCGGAACATCGGATTTGAGTACTTCTGATCAGTGATAAGTGATAAGTGGTAGCTTTAGCTACACTTATCTGATCAATGACAAGTGACAAGTGATAAGTGATAGCTTTAGCTACACTTATCTGATCAGTGACAAGTGACAAGTGATAAGTGGTAGCTTTAGCTACGCTTATCTGATCAGTGATAAGTGACAAGTGATAAATGTAATCCGTAAGACCGCAAGGGCTATGGCTTCGAAAATGATAAATGATCATAATGTAAGACCATAGTTATACAATGGTAAAGTCAAAGTGAAGTACTCAATTTTTCGTAATCGTTCCCTAATTTGATTAATGATAGTAAGTGACAAAAGGGCCCAAAATAGTTAAAGTAAATGGATAAGTGGTAGTGAGATATTACAAGAGCACTCTCCAAATTGTAGTCGACAATTGAATTTAGTAATTGATATAATGTATAAGTATATGAATGTTTGGTAAGATTTATATTTTATGCCTATGAACTTACCAAGTTTCTATAAACTTACTTGAGTGTATTCAATGTCTCATGTAGATTGACGATAAATATCGGAGGATCGGATCAACACTGAGGATCACACTATCAAGATTGTCTCCGTAGCTTTTGTAAATTTCCTTTTGATTTATATGGCATGTATATGTTTGATGATTATATAAATACTAAAACTTGTTTAATGAATATGTATTAAAGTAAAGAGTGATGAATATGCTAAATAATATAATTATATTAGAAATATGATTTGGTATCAAATTGGATTGGATTGGTTGGTTTTAAAATTGCAGGAAGATTGGATATTTATAAAGGGACTATATTAAATTCATGATAAAATAATATTAACTCGTTAAACTTATTGTTGAATTAAATGGAAATTGAATTAAGTGATGGATAAAGTTTTGATGTGAATTATGACACGAGTTCCGTCTTGAAATGAGTTATGATGATTTATGGTTTATCAATTAAAAGAAAAGAGATAAGACTCTATTTGATAACTCTTATCGGTGAGAAATTTCGAGGACGAAATTTCCTAAAAGGGGAGAGTTATAACAACCAAATTTTCATTGGTATCGAAATAGTGATTTGAGATCCTAAATCGACAAGTGAGTTTGAAAATTTAAATAAATTAACATTTATGAGTCAAGTATGGCATTAGAAATATTTTGAAATTAGTGAATTTTGTGAACTAAAAGAGTTAATTAGAAAAATTAGGCCAAAAGCAGGTATTGAGACCTCGAATTCATAAAGTGAGCCATAAGTATTTTTAAAAATATTTATGGAGTGTCATTAAGTTATTATTAAAGTTTGGTTGAGAAATTTTAACGTTTGGGTATGTAATTAAATGAAAAATATTAAATTGAAAAATGTGTAAAAGTTTAATTATAGATTAAAGAAAATAAAAAGGACTAAAAGGCAATTATGTCATTTTGAAATCTTGAGGCGGTTTACCGTTTAAGTATGAAAAAAAAAATCTGAGATTTTTTAGTATATATATAATAGATATTAATTATAAAGTATATTATTATTATATTATTATATTATTATATTATTATATTATATATATAAACAAACTAAAGGAGAAAAAAGAAGAGAGAGGAGAAACAGAAAACCAAAGCGAAAGAGAGCAGGGAAGGAAAGAAAGAAGAAGAGAAGAGAAAGAAGAAAAGGGGTAAAATTGAAAATTTTCCAAAATTAGCTAAATAAAAGGGGATCAAATTGAAATATCTAGAGAATTCTCTTCATTTCTCTTCATTTTCTTCAGCTGAAAAACAACCATGGAAGAGAGTTCAAGTTGGTTTTCATACTCAAGCTTCATGTAAGTTTAATTCTTGCTTTATCTTTGAAATTTCTATGTTTTGGACTTTACAATTGGATCCAACTTACTATGTCATTAGTTTATGATTCTATGGCTAATTTTTACAGTTGATGTGGATTAGTGCGGAAGAATATGATGAATAAATATTGATTTGAAGCTTTAATTTTGTTATATGATGATTTTATCAAGTGAAATTGATGGAAATTGGTTTTAGGACCTAATTGTGAAATAAATTGAAATTAAGGCTTAGTGTTAAAATTCTGATTCCAAAGGTTATGAAGTAGTTTAAAATGATAGACAAAAGTATTAAATGAGAAAATTAACTCAATTGAGGGGTTAATTCAACAAGGACCGAATTGTATGAATTGTGGAATTAGGGCCAAAATAGAAACCAACATGTTACACTAAAGCGTTTTGACAAATAGCTTGTCTAACTTTGAAAAATTACCAAAATTGTAGAATTTGAATTAGAAATTGATTGAGATATGGAATTAAAGCTTCAAATCAATATTTATTCATCATATTCTTAGACTAATCCACATCAACTGTAAAAATTAGCCATAGAATCATAAACTAATGACATAGTAAGTTGGATCCAATTGTAAAGTCCAAAACATAGAAATTTCAAATATAAAGCAAGAATTAAACTTACATGAAGCTTGAGTATGAAAACCAACTTGAACTCTCTTCCATGGTTGTTTTTCACCAAGAAAATGAAGAGAATTTCTAGATATTTCAATTTGATCCCTTTTATTTAGCTAATTTTGAAATTTTCCAATTTTACCCCTTTTCGCCTTTCTCTTCTCTTCTTCTTTCTTTCCTTCCCTGCTCTCTTCGTTTGGTTTTCTGTTTCTCTCTCTCTTCTTTTTCTCCTTTAGTTTGTTTATATATATATAACATAATATAATAATATAATAATATAATAATATAATAACAATAATATACTTTATAATTAATATCTTTTATATATATACTAAAAAATCTCAGATTTTTTTTCATACTTAAACGGTAAATTGCCTCAAGATTTCAAAATGACATAATTGCCTTTTAGTCCTTTTTATTTTCTTTAATCTATAATTAAACTTTTACACATTTTCAATTTAATTTTTTCATTTAATTACATACCCAAACGTTAAAATTTCTCAACCAAACTTTAATAATAACTTAATGACACTCCATAAATATTTTTAAAATACTTATGGCTCACTTTATGAATTCGAGGTCTCAATACCTCGCTTTTGGCCCAATTTTCTAATTAACTCTTTTAGTTCACAAAATTCACTAATTTCAAAATATTTCTAATGCCATACTTGACTCATAAATGTTAATTTATTTAAATTTTCAAACTCACTTGTCTGATTTAGATCTTAAATCATTTATAAATAAAGATACCTATAGATAGCTTGATAGTGTGAAACGATCTCTCGGTGATCTCCAACCCGAGCTTGTTTAGTAGAACTCTGTAACATGGGAAAAAAAAGGGGGTAAGCTCATAAAGCTTAGTAAGTTCACATGTAAAATAATAAGCATTAGCAATGAATTTAGCTTACTACTAGGCTGTCATAACTTGCATAAATAATGCTAAGTTCTTAATTTCTCAACTTACTCATTTATAACCTTATCAAAGCCTCAACATGACAAATCCTCACAACAGGTTCTCAAATTGATACAATCATTAAATCACATGTTTATACCTTATTACTCATGTTCACATTAATCTGTCTACCTGAATCGCTGTCACTAAATTATTTATTTCTTGAGATACAGAGCTCTGAATTTCAAACTGCTAATTTTTCCTGAAACTAGACTCACATATCTTCATACCATAAAATTTTCAGAATTTTTGGTCTAGCCAATCAATACCAAATTATTCTTAAAATTTCCTCTATTTCACTGTTTGACTATTCTGACCACTTTTCACTACAAATCAATTTTATCCTTATACAGAATTCAAATGATGTTATAATTTGTTTCATTTGAAACTAGGCTCATTAAGGATTTCAAGCATATAACTTATATCCCATAATTATTTTTTTATGATTTTTAATGATTTTCCAAGGCAAAATAGGGATCACATAATCATTCTGAACCAATCTCACAAGAATTTAAATATCTAAAAATATAAAAATCTTTTGTTTTCTCTGTTTCTTTTATATGAAAATAGATTCAATAAGATTTAAATTAATATCTCATCCAACTTATAATTCAATTTCTACTATTTTTGGTGATTTTTCAAATTCACATCACTGCTGCTGTCCAAAACAGTTTTATTATAAATTTTTGCTCTCTCTCTCTCTCCCTTTAGTTGTATTCATTACTTATAAAAATCTTTCCAATTTTCGATTATATATCAAGCATGTTACTCATGTGTTACACATGTATATACCTACACTTATCACTACAAAGTCACACATAATTTCACTTAATCGATTTTCTCGTTGAACACTCGGAATATACATGGATACGTAGAGAATTAGCACATAAGTGCCACACTGATATGTAGCCGAAGCTACCACTGTAATGTAGACGAAGTTACCACTATTCACTGATCAGGTAGTCGGAGCTACCACTTTCCACTGATCAGGTAGCCAGAGCTACCACTTTTCACCGATCGTAGTCGAAATGCCACTTTTCAACGATCAATAACATCGAAATGTCCACGGCCTGCTTCACACAAGTCCGTCAGTGTCCGCAACACATGCTAGATCACCCAGCACCCGGGACTCACTGTAACACTATAACACTGGTCTCTAGTATCCACTTCTATTCCTATGTTCAACCGGGAATTTACTCTTAACACTTATTTTAAACATTTTAGCACTTGAATAATTCATGAACAATTTTTCTTCCACATTAAATATTAATTCACATATCAAAATAATTCACCATTTATATAAAAATATATCGCTATTATTTACACATAACTTACATAATTACATTCTCAATCTCATCACATCATCAATTTAACTTATCCTCCCCAAATTATTCTATTCAATACTTTCTTGATATTACAGAAAGCCATCTTTCTAATTTGGTCTTACATGTAAATTTATACCAATTCTCATTAAAATGTCGAGTCAATATCGAACATTATAATTATATTGGAAAATCAATACTAAAGTATTCATAACTAAAATTTCAATTTAACATTCAAACTTGCATCATTAAATGCTTATTAAACATATGAACTTACCTCGATAACAAAAAGGTCATTTTACTAAGTTTCTTGATTTTTAATTTTTCTCCCGTTATAGGTCCAAATCTCGTTTTTCGGGATCTAAAACATCACATTTCACTTATTCAATTAATTTTCTATTCAAAGCAGTCCTTAACTCAAATTTTGTAAAATTATAATTTTACCCCTAAACTTTTACATATTTACACTTTTGCCCCAATACTCAAAAATTGAACTTCAGCCCTTATTCTTATGTTTTATAATATTCTGATCATTTTTCTCTTCTATGGAAACATCAAATTCTCACTAATTCACACACTTATGACCAATTTATAACTTTTACAATTTAACCCCTTTTATACGATTTCATCGAAAATCATCTAATAAAACTCGTTTCTCTAATCATAGAAATGCATAATCTACCATAATTCATCAAAATTCACAATTATTCAACATGGGTCAATTTTTAAAATTAAACTCTAACTCAAAATAATGGTAGAAATAACTAGACTAAGTTACCGAGATTTCAAAAATACGATGAACATTAAAAACAGGGCTCAAAAACACTTACTATGAAGCTTGAAAAGCTTGAAACCCTTAGCCATGGAGTCTAGAAATTTTCAGCAGTAACTTGAAGATGAGCAGATTTTTTTCTTGTATTTTGTCTTTTTATTCATTTAAAACACTAAATGACTAAAATACCCTTAAGACTTTTCTTTCAATTTTGTCCTATTCATGCCCATTTTTGTCCATAAAGTTATTCAATGGTCTAATTACCTTTTAAGGGCCTCCTATTTAAAACTCATAGCAATTTGACACCTCTAATATATAGAACTAAACTTTTTCACTTTTTATAATTTAGTCCTTTTGACTAAATTGAGTGCTCAAATGTCGAAATTTTTGAACGAAATCTTTCTGTAAAATTTTAGACCATAAAAAATATAATAAAAATTAAATTTTCCTCGTTGAATTTGTGGTCTCGAAACCACTGTTCCGACTAGACCCAAATTTGGGCTGTTATAGATTACCAGTCCAGGCTAAATCCTCTGTAAGAGAGCACACTCCCGCGAACCTCATTTCTTATAGCGGGATTACTAGTCCAGGCTAAATCCCTTGCAACGACAATTACTCTAATGAGCTTAGATCTGAATTACCAGTCCAGGCTAAATTCAGACCCTAATTCGAATTACTCGTCCGAGCCAAATCCATTTTCCACATATTCTTCGGGAAGGCTATATCAGGATCACCCGTTCAGGCTAGATCCTTTTCACACATATTCTTCAAGAGGGCTTATATCAGGATCACCCATCCGGGCTAGATCCTTTTTACCGTCAAATCCTTTTCAGTGATCCATCGAATTTCATTCCATCCAGCCGAGATTTATTTATCTTTTTATCAAGTATTATCAACATTTCATCTATTATCATACATTAAACATTCAATTCACATTCATGTCACATAAATATACAATTCAAGCATTTAAGAATTCAATTCAAGTTGCACGAACTTACCTCGTTGCTTGTTCATGTTTATAGTTTCACTAATTCGATGTCTTTTCTTTTCCATGTTCAAGTCTCGTATTTGAGTTATCTGGATCTTTATAAATAAATGTGCTCATCATTTTCATTCATTTCATATTCTAATACATTCAATTAATGCTCTAGGCAAAATTACCATTTTGCCCTTAAGCTTTTAATTAATGACGATTTCATCTTTAGGCTAAGAAAAATAAAATTCTTGTAATTTAATCCTTGTTTCAAGCCTAATTATTCTCATATATATTGATAAAACCCATGAATTCAATGAAACATTAGAATTTTCCATAATTTCAACACTTTTCAATTTAATCCCTAAAACATGTTTTCACCCTATCTTGATCTAAATTAATAATTTCATTCAATTTTGTAATTTAAATAATAAAATAATCCATTTCATGCAATTTGGTCATTTATGACATTTCTCCAAAATTACCCATAAAGTTTTACTTTTATTCAATTTAGTCCCTGAGCCTAGGACATGCAAATTAGTCATGCTAGCTGAATATCCTCCTCCTCCTCTCCATTCCACATCCTTAATTTATATAACATGCTTATAAGTAACATTATCTATGATTTTACTATTTACTTATAAATTTATTCAAAGCTGTCCATTTGCGTCATAGTCACTAAATTATTTATATCTTGAGCTATATAATTCAAATTTAAGTTACACTTAATGTTTTAGAAACTATACTCACATATATTCTTACCGTAAAATTTTCAAAATTTTTGGTTTAGCAAATAAGTACATTTTATTCTTTAAAGTCACCCCTGTTCCGCTGTTTGACAGTTTCGACCCCTCTTCACTAAAAATTAATTATCTCATCGTACAGAATTTGGATAATGTTATCGTTTGTTTCTTTTAAAAATATACTCATTAAGGATTTTAAGTATATAAATTATAACCAATAATTATTTTCCTCCAATATTTTGTGATTTTCCAAAGTCATAATAGGGGAACCTCAAATCATTCTAACCTTGTCTCACAAAACCTATTATATCTCATGATTTAAAATTCCATTGCTAGACAATTTCTTCTATAAGAAACTGGACTCAATAAGATTTAACTCCATATTTTATTCATCCTCTAATTAAATTTATACAATTTTTGGCTATTTTTCAAAGTTAGACTACAGCTACTGTCCAAAACTGTTTTAGTGCAAAATGTTAATTACCAAGTTTATAACACCTTTATTTCCTTTCTCTACAATATTTCCCATCACTTTATCTTATTTGTCTTCACTAACATATCAAGAACATAAAACATTATACGAGAAAACTCTACATTAACATCGTTTCCATGATTTTTCCATAATATCAAACTTAAAAATATACTAAAATCTGTTCTTACCTTGTCTTATTGATTTCAATGTTTAACTTGATTTTCTCTCTCCTCCAACTTCTATTTCTTGAATCAAACTTGATATTTTTGCTCTCCATAGTCTCCTTGTCGTCTTTCTCTCTTGATGGCTATGGAAATTCTTTTGAATTTTAAGTGAAAATGGTGGATTTTTGGTGAAAGGACCAATTTGTAAAGAAAGTAAAATTTTCTTTCTTTCCCTCTTCTTCTCACATTGGCGCATGGGAAAGAAGATGATAATTCTTCATCTTTCCTTCCTTATATACTAAATAAATAATAAAATAATAATAATAAAATATCTCATTAAAATATTAATAAAATAATATTTATCTAATTAAATAATTATAAAATATAATCAAGATCTTCATTACTTTCTAGATTTTCTCTCTTCCTATTGATCATTTTGTCCTTTGTGATCTTTTAAAATTCCATCCTTGAATCATCACATAATTTGATAAAATTATGATTTAGTCCCTCATAATTCTTTACCTATTCAATTTGGTCCTAATTCATCCATTTTCCTTAGTTTCTAGATCATTCCACCCTTAAAATATTTTCACTATTGGTCCTTCAAATTTTCCATATTTACACTTTAACCCCTCAAGTTTTGAATATTTACTATTAGACAACAAAACTTTCTCACTTTTACCATTTAGTCCTTTCTTGAATTAATATATCATAATATACTTCTCAATGTTGTCATAACTCCAAAATTTTCCTTTTTGTCACTTTATTTCTTTATTTTACTATATCAAAGATAATATCTTACTGTAAAAATTTTCGAGGTATTACACATATCATCTTTCATGATAGCTTTAATAGCTTTAATACTATCAGTTTGAATAAGGACCTTTTGGAAACACCTATCTGCCGTAAGATTCAGCCCATCCAAAATCCCCTAGAGCTCTCTGCCTCCAAAATTGAACGATTACCCAAATATCTCGTGAACTTTATAATCCACTCTCCCTCCTATATCAACTGAAAACACTTCTTGCAAGAGGCGCATTTTCAACTTCTCTCTTTTGCCACATAATCATTTTAGCTTATTTTTTAATTTAAAAATTTTATTAATTTTAAAGGAATAAATATTAAAATTATAAATGAACTTTGATTTGATTCAGTTTTCACAAATCATTAACACCGTTTTTGAATTAGCATCATTTTAGTTGATATATTGTATACACAAATAATATATTATCCAATATGAAAATAAACATAGTTATTTATTTCTTTGGACGTGCACAATTGAATCAAAATCGGTGTTTCATATATGTATATAAACCCAAGATCAAGTTTAATAGGTATAACTGTATCAAATTAAAGTTCATGATTCAAATTGCACATTGATCTAAAGTTTATGTATAAATTTATCATTTATCCCATTTTAATCAAATCATTCAATAGATTGGATTCAAGGTTGATATAATTTTATCTAGAAAAATTAAACGCAATCTAATTAGGTTTATGAATACTTTTAGCATAAAAATTTACTAAAGTTATTAGGATTTGAATTCTAAATTAGATATTTTTTAATTATTATATTTTATGATATAAGATATATTTTTATTATTATAAGAAAAAGATATATTTTTTAAAAAATAAGTTGAACATATTTAAGTTGATTTTGGAAAAAAATACTTAAGCTTGTGAAGTTTAATTCACATTAATCAAACAATATTCAATTAAATTTTAAAAACTTAGAGATATTTCAAGTTTTCAACCAACAAAAATAATTTTTCATCTCTTTAGAAAATGAAAATATAAAAGAAGACGTGTTTGATTGAAAATTTAAAAATATGTAAAATTTAGAAAATAAAAAAAATTTCATTATTTTCACTAAAATACTTTATAAAACTTAAAATAATGAAAATAAAGGGTTCAACTAGGGTGATATAGCCAAGTAAATATATGTTTTTGAACAAATTTTAAAATACTAAGACTCATGCTTTAGTTGGAATCCAACTATTAAAAAAATTAAATTAAATTAAAAATAAAATGGTTATGTTGATGTGGCAGGAGAGAGAAGTTGAAAACTCCTCCTGCAGATAGAAATACTTTTTGCAATAGTTGTTTTCAGCTTCTCTCTAAACCCGCCTAATTTACTTAATTCATTTTTCAGATGGTACATGTTTCTCGTAATCATTGGTTGTGTTAAAATTGATTAACTTTGAATTGATAGAGAGCGGTGGATGTTGTGAGTGAGGATGTTTTCAATCATTACTCTAAGGCCCTTCCTCATTCTGGGCTTTGAAAATTGTCTGGTTTCAGCAACTTGAAATCATCGGAGATATGGGTATAGTCATAGATTTATTTTCCGACCCCCAAATCACTACTTTTACGGTTTCCAAATGTGTGGATATGAAAGGAGAATTAGTTGTCAAAACATTAACAGAGTTTTACAATCATGTTTAAATATTTTCTACTTTGTTCTTTATTTATTAAATTGCATTTCCAGTAGTAACGAAATCCTACTCTATAGGATGGGTGAAATAAAATGATCAATGTATAATTTTTAGTTTGGTATGAAACCCCGGCTTACATTGTTAAATCAATAAGTTCCCTATTCACATTGATTGGGCCAACATTAAATAATAACCAAAAAAGGAAGTCAAATTTCGTCTTTTCATTTTTATTGCCTCATGATTTGAATGTTATGTTTGAGATAGTGGCAACTATTCAATGTTTCTCTTCTTTTTTTTTTTTTTTTTGTAATTAAAACAAAATCTAAAAGCAGCTTTAGTTTATCAGCTAAGACTCCCGTGGAGGCTGCTATTTGGATCATTTCAACTTCTAAAATAAATTACATTAATAGTAACTTAATTTTAATTTAATCATTTAATTTTCGAGAAATAATAAAATAATCAACATTTATTATTTTCTGCTACAGACTTAACGGGGTTACTATTTTCCATTCTCCAATCGCTGCTCTCCCATCTCTCCCCCACTTCTCCACCATCCTTCCCTCTACTGTGATTCCCCTTCATCTCCTCCTCTTCCTCACCATCCCTCCTCCTAATTTGATTCTTTCCTTCTCCCCACCGTCCATTTGTTAACCGTCTTCCCCTAATCCAAAAATAATTTTAATAAGAATTATCTCATACATTGTTTATAGAGATTTTATATATTTTATAAATAGGTTCATAGAGTATAATAAGAAATTTAAACGGAACATCTATCGCTGCTTGAATTTACTAGTGTAGTTTAAAGATATTCATGACTATGCATTAAATAATTACTCAATTTTAATATATTAGTATATGAATTATATTTGGGATACTGACAATATATATTTTTATTTTACAAATATCGTTAAAAAATTATGATGTATTGTTTTTAAAAATATTTATTGCATTTCTATAAAACATTTGTTAATATATTAACTTTACCTGTAAAGTCTAAAACTCTAATAATAATATGTTAAATATTATTATCTTGTATATTTATATTGTTTTGTATTATACTTAAATATATCATAGTTTATGCTGGCGGGCTAATTGTTTAGCAGTCAGAGTAGGGTTTACACAAAGTTTTGGTGTAGTCTTGATGTTACAATAATTTGTACTATATCTTAGGGATGCTGAAACGGTTACTTAAATTGAATTAATTAAATTTTTAATCTTTTAAACATTAATTCAATTGAATATTTTAAAAAATTAAATTAATAATAGCTTAATACATATAATATATAATATTATTTATTCAATTCAGTTAATTATTCGATTTCAAATCTAATTAACCATTAACTAACATTCTAAAAAACCTTTAATCAACCTCTGACCGAACTAAATCGATTAACCAAATTAAATTAATTCTATTGATTAATTTAATATTTAACTGAAATTTAAAAACCCCAACTATAATTTCGTGGCCCCTTCCCCTTGTTATTAAAGTCCCGGCCCCAAAACTCACCTACCAAATAAAAAGCATTTTAGGTTTATAATAATAAATTCAGAAGAAAACACATTTAATACTTAATTAAATAACAACAAATCACAAAATTATTCGTACTAGGTGCAGTTTCGTAATCACTGTATCAATAATTCTAAACTATAATATTTATCGATAAAAAAATCACAGGATTAAAATAGCACTGATAAAAAAATATCATATTAAAATTTTTAAATTTACAATAACAAGACAAATCTCAAATAATAAATAAAATTAATACGATTCAAATCGGATCATACCTGAAATAGTTAACATTCTAATTTTCAAGCCATTACATAAATTATCTAATTTTAAACTAACAATTTCAAGTATTATTTATATGTATACAACTAGTACTTAACTATAAATATAATTATCTGTCTAGCATCCACTAAAGAATATATATAGGATTATTTGACATAATAAATATTTAAATACGTGTATCATTTTGAATTGAGTAATTAGATTCCAATCAAAATGTTTAAGACCATGGATAATGTATGTGAATAAGATATTCACTTAATGGTTGAGGTTATGAAACTTTTGTAGTTTTTAATTCAATTTTAATTATTCTCATTACAATTGTTGATATATTTTAATTTTTAAATAAATTAATGAATAGTTTACATTATAAATTTATGTTGGAATATTCTGAAATTTTAATTAGATTTTTAAAAATATTCACATGTGTTCATCTATTTTACCGTTTCAATATAATTTTATTTAAATTGAGATAGTATTTAAATCGTGAAATGACGGAATCTATAAAAATAATTCAACAGGCTTGGAAGGAATTCTGAGTGGTCCCTATGAGAATTTAAAAATCCGATGCTTTGATCAAGAAAGGGATCCATAATGGAATGATTTTGAATATCGATTCATTAGTAAAAAACTTCTCCTACATTTGAATTACCAAGACAAAAACTTTATGCGAGAATGGAAGCCCCAAAGGGAGAATTAGGAATTTTTCAAAATGATTTTCCTTAGAGATGGAAAATTCATCCATTGAATTTTATCAATTTGCAAATTCTTCCTCAATTAGTTAAAAGAATGAAATTAGTTGATATTATGCCAATAAAACTCTCTCAATAATACTAATGTCAAAATTCAAACTTAAATGTTTGACACAAAGTTGGACTTCTATTTCTTCCACTTAATTGTGAATTAGGCTTTTATTGCAATAAAAATATGTCTAAATTAAAATAATAAAGTTTTATTTATTATAAATAATTAAACTAAAAAATCCACAAATAATCTTATAATAAAGAATTCCAATCCTGAAAATTTGTTTATAGCAAATTAATATATAGTTAAATATTTAAAAATAATTTGAAAACTATTTATAAAATAAATTCCAAATATTAACCCATTTTATATTACTTTACTATTTTTTATAATATTTAATCATTTTATTTCAACATCGCGTAGTCTCTGCAAAAGGCCCAGTACTTTTTTTTTTTTTTCTGTAGAAAATGCAAAAGGCGTAATTGTTGACGCATAATTTTTTGGTCTAGTCTTTTGATGCTACATTTTTTCGAGAATAATTTCGTGGCTGCTTCTTAAAGGCCCCCCCTCTCACTCAGCTGAAAGGTTTTTTTTTTTCTAAAAATAATAATTATAAAAAGGAAACATTCTGTAGATTATTATATAAATAATACAAGAATATAAAAATTAATTGGGAATCTAATCAACAACTTGATCTAAAAATTTTATTTACACTAGCTGCCACCGATGTTATGTCACCACTTTAATTTTTTAAAAATATTTTTACTATTTTTTAGTATTTAAAAGAAATTTATATTTTTCTGTGTTGTTTAACAATCTAATGACATCATTTAAAAAATAATTTTTATCAGAAATGAATATTTGATATTTAGGCAACTTTCAATGACATATTAGTGACACCTAAATTTATTATAAAATAAAATATTATTTACAAAAATAATCTACAATATATTTCATTTTCGTAATTATTCTTTTATTATATACGTAGAAAAAACCCTCAGCTGAAAGTAACATTTTGTTTGATAATAAAGAGAGAATAATGTATAAGAAAATAGACAAATAATAGTTCAAATTCAAAATTATTGTAATTGAATCAGTTTCTCAAATTAAATGATACGAAACTAAAAAATATTTCAGAAGATCCTTCTACCCTGGCCCCAAATTAAGCCATTTGTTCACTACATTTATAACACTAAGCTATAACGTTTTCTCTCTTTACATTGATCTTCAATGATGACTATTGATTTGATAACACTAAGCTATAATAATTTTTTGATTGAAACTGTCATTTTTCCAAGCATCGTTAAAAATTAGTATTTTCATTTCAAAAATGACATTTTTAAAAATACTAAGATAAAAAAAAAAAGCAAAATAATATATTTTGTTTACAAAGGTTAAAATGAAAATCACATGTAAATGTGAAAAAAAGCACACGTGTTGCAAGTTTGCTATATTTAACACGCGTCAAAGTCTATAAGGTATGAAGCCAAGACCACACAGTGATGGTGGAAACAGCGTTAGAAGTGATAGTCAAAATTTTGACATCCCTAATTTTAATTCATTGATGCTACAATAACTTCTAATATTATTTTAATCTTATTAACATCAAATCATAGTACCAATATTACAATACTTTTTTTTACAATTTTTTTATTTTGTAAAAATTCATTTCAGATATATTGATTATGTCGTTGACTCTAGTTAATCCTTATGTTTTTTTATGCTATATATTATACAAAATTTGGAATGTAAGTATGATTTTATTTGCATGTAAATATATATAGTAGTAATTGAAGTGTAATAAAACTAACCCGTGTAAAAGGAAAAGAACAGTTGGACGAGAGGATAAAAGTAAAGAAAAGGTAGTTTAAAAGGATGGTTTAATACCCAATGCGGTGATTGGTTAAGTGTTGGAGTTCAAATGCCAATCAATTCAAAGACAAAAAGGCGATCTTGACTTTTGACCAATACATTTGGCTTTTAAGAGTTTTTCTAGCCTTATAAAATTAATTTTGTTTACGGATAAGGACAAATAATTATGTAAAAATATATTAATAAAATAGGTTGTGCAGGGATGAGGTTGAGGTTTTGAGCTCATGTTTAGTATTTTTATATGAATTAGATTTAGGTAAAAATTTAAGTTTATTTTTATTTAATCTCTAAAATTTTATATTGATTCAATTTAAATTGACTCGACTTTAACTTATGATGAAGTTTAGTCAAGACGTCCTTTAAAGAGGAGCAAGTGATTTAACTTAAAAGTATATAACAAATTAAAAAAATGTCATAACGAGAGATAAAAAACCAATTCCAATAATTTACTATACTAACACATGTTTAAGCTTTGAGTATATAACATGAAATAAATTCACAAAAATAAAAATTGAATCTACTAATTTTCATATTATTATTTTTATATACTAATTTTCATATTATTATTTTATATAAAATAATTTTAAATATATAATAAATTAAATATACTAAAACATTAAATAAATATTTCCTAACAATTTGAAAATACATTAAAAATCTTTACTTAAATAACACTATAATGTAACAAAATTAATAATAAAATAAGAGTTATATAATATATAAACAATAACAACAAAATAGTAACAATATAATAGTAAAATGATAACAAAAAAATATCAAAAAAAATTTAGGCAAATTCGGGTCGAGCCCATGCCAAAAAATCTTATCCGAAACTCGACCAAATTAGAAAACATGCCTTATTTTTTTTCAAAGCCCATTTATCTGGGCCTATATTTTTGCCCAAACACTTACACTTTTCGAGTGGGCTCATGAGCTTCATGAGTAGCCCACCCAAACCCATGATCAAGTTTAATCTTGACTACCTACTCAATAAGATACCTCATCAAGCACCGATTTTGTAGATATGAGCGCTTCTCTAAGTGTGAACATGCCTTTAACGATGAGTGAGCCTCACCAAAGAATAACAACAACACTGTATTCATGTCGAAACCTTTTTTTTAAAATCGACTTTGTTTTTTTTTTTAACGAAAATGGAGTCGCCACCAATTCTTTTTATCAGATCACTTTGTAATTTGATCGTTTTAATAAAAGGTTTGATTTACTAAAACAACGATTTTTTTGGTCTACAAAATTTAGAAAATGGGTTCGAGTGTCGGTTACGCACGAGGAAGGATTAGCACCCTCGTAACACCCAAAATTGTTACCTAGTTGATTAATTAATGTCTTAGTGTCAAAAGTTAAAAACTTGAAAAGAATTTAAAATACGATCTCTCTTTAAGACGTTACTTAACTAAATTAGTTTTCACAAAAAGGGGGCTTATTTCAAGCTAATCGAGAAGAAAAGATCATGTGTAACATCCTAAATTTTTGGGCCTATGCGTTTAATGGATGAATATGTGGAATAAGTTAATTTAAGTGTTAGGGGCCTAAATTTTAAGTTTTAAGGAGCCCAAATCTTCTAATTTAAGTTAGTTAAATTTAGCATTAGGGATTAGGGAAGTGGACGACACAAATCTATTTTTTTGGGAATTTTATTATATTTATTCTATGTGGATAATAAGCAGATAAAGATTATTATTTAGGGATTTAGTCTTTAAGGATAATAAGCAGATAAAGACTATTTTGAGGAGATAATAGATTAAGATAAGGAAAAGGGATAGGAGCTATCATGTGTGGCAGTGTTGGTGAAAATCAATCTCGCTAAAGGGAGGAATCGATTTTCTATATAAAGAGGGGTGTCGAAATTTTGGAAGCCTTTCTTTTATTTTCTTTTATCATCTTCTTCCTCTCAAAAGCCGAAAACCACCATTTTCTTCACCCTTTCTTCCTCTCTAAAATTTCTGGTTGGTGAATCTTTTAACCTCTATTGTTATTTTTCTTCTAATCCTAAAAGCCAAATCACATCTCTATTATTCTATTCTTCTCCTTAATATTCATTGGCCAAATCTCTCTTAGCCATCTCTTCAATCCTTAAATCTTCTAAAATCGAAATTCTTAGATCTCACCTCTGAAGTTGTCGAATTTTCTTCAAGAAAGTCTGCCAGCCGAATCAAGAAAACAATAGAGAGTCTAACGCTTAGATCTCTAAGTCAAAGATCAAGAACACTCAAGTCGTGTTATTTTCGAGATTTCAAGAAGAGGCCCTATTTTTACATCTTTCCGACTTTTTGAGCAAAGTTGTAGATCGGGATAACAAGGATATCGACTAAGAATATTGGATTTCGCTATATCAGGTGTGTAACACTTCCACACCATTTAGGTTTCCTGTTATAATATGGTTATAAATCTGTTAAATTCTGTTAAATGCCGAAATCCTGGCATAACGGTTGAAACCCGAAGAGGGTAAAGGCCAATCACCAGGTTAGTGATCTCTGTCATTCTAAAGTGAATGGTTCTATTGATTTGATGTCATAAACATGTATGCCAATTTCTGTGATTGCACAGGGTTGGGTGATTAATGAAAGGGAAAGTGTTCTGCTGTAGTGGCTTATGCCATGATCTGTTGTAGTGGCTTATGCCATGATCTGTTGTAGTGGCTTTTTGCCATGATCTGATGGTGTGTAGCGGTGTGAGTTGATTGTAGAAATCCCCAATGGTGTGAATGGCTGGTACGGGTGGCGTGTAGCGGATGGAAACCTAAGATTTGGGTTGGGCTTGCATAATTATTGTTATATATATTAATCAATTATTCCGTTCTGTGGGGCTAAGGCCCAAATCTAATGGTGCATGAGGGTTGCACACTGAGTCTCGTGACTCAACCTATTATTTAATATTTTCAGGTAGCACCTAGTGCATTGGACCGGGCTGGAGAGGAACGCAAGGTGGCCATGCAAGAGAGTATCTGATCCAACAGAATTTTATTTTTAATATTTTTGATTTAGGATTTTAAGTCTCAATGTAATAAGGCCATGGGCCACTAGACTTATATTTATTTTGGGGTTTTATGTTGGGTTTTTTATTCTTAGGCATTTAAATTGTATGTTTAAATTAATTTGAGACATGTGGTAAATTTCGGTTTTACTTTAAAAAAACACCAAGGCATTTTATAACTTCATATCTTATATAACTTAATAAATTATTAAGTTTTCGGTATAAATGTTTAAACTCGATGATTGGTTTCCAAAGTGCCACAAGTTTTATAAAATCTCCTTAGTGACATACCAGATCCGGTGTGGTGTTTGGGCGGGTTTGGGTGTTACATCATGTCCCGTAAGTTGGAGCACAAAGCCTTAAATTTTGAAAACGAGAACAAACGCTAAAATCTTTTCTTTTTTAAGTATATATTCGACTATTTCGGTTTTAGACAAAAAGCCATATTCTGTAAATTAGGAACACAACTCTTTTTAATTCCAAAACTAATGAATATTGCTTTGATTAAAAAAATTCCTGCATCGTGCAAAAATGGAGCGTTCAAGTTAGTCGAGAAGAAAGAATCATGTCTCGTAAGTTAGGACACGACGCCTTAAATCATCGAAAATGAGAACAAACACTAAAATCTTTTTTTTATTATTTTAAAATAGATTGTAACATCCCCAAACCCGGCCCACGAGCCTTGACCGGATCTGGTTATGTCACTTCGGAAGGACGATTGAAAATCTTTGTCTTTAGAATAAACTTGAAAATTCATTAACTTCGGAGAGTGTGTCCATTAAAATTATTTAATAATATAAGCTCGATATAAAATATGTGAATTAAAACTTTATGATAATTTATTATATTATAAATCATTTGGAGAAAATATATCTAAGTATAATATAAAACCCTAATTAAAAAGATAATAAAATGATCCCAAAATAAATAAAGAGGCCTTTTATTACAACCATTATTTAATCGAAATACTTAAGATTAAAACTAACTAAAACATCTTTATCTGCATGGCCCACCTGGCTTCCTCTCCGAACTCGATCCAACTCATGAATCACCTGAAATGTTAGGAAGATAATTGGGTGAGTCATACAGACTCAGTGTATAATTAAACCAGTGATATCCACCCACATGTTAGCCACAAATCAACCCAAATATCAAATGCAACGTGTAAACATAGTCACATAGACATTACCACGATCTGGGCTTGGCCCACAATCAAATCATATTCAAGCACTCGGCTAGGCCCTTTTCTCATTAATTCATCGACATCGGGCTTGGCCCATTTCCACGTATGTTCTCAAAACATACCTATTCATATTTCATATTGGGCTTGGCCCATTACCATATCAATTCATAACAAAACCATGCAATCATGAAACCCAACCCAATCCTAAGGTCCATCCGCTACACACCCCCTTAACCAGCCTACCACACACCAGGGGACTATCGAGTCACCTCTCATTTTTCCTCCAAAAGGCAACCATGCCATCCACGATGTAGCGATAGCTAACATCAAACCACGATGGAGCACACAGCAATCCATCAAGCCACGATATGGCATAAAGCCGATATCAATCAAGGTAACCACGCGAACTAAATCGCAGAGATCCACAACGCGACCTCAGTCAGCGCCAATCCACGATGTAGCACAAAGTCGGCTCAAGTACACCGCATCTTCTTTCAAAACCCACCCATGCACATGTAACATAATATGATGCTGAGATGATGCATGTACATGATATTCACAAATATAGGCATGCTCACATAGTTAAAATCAATTATCACATATTAGCCAATTTGCTACTAACCTGGTCGTCGTCATACCCCTTTAGGTATCCATTACACATATGGCAATCGCATTCATTAGTAAACATATAGCACAATAGATATCATACAAATCCCGTAAACAATGGTCTAACTACACACCTGACTTTCTAGCGAAATTTTGAACTACTGATCTAACACGATCTAGAATCCCGATACTCTGCTTACTTCTATTGACTTGCCCCTACAACCAAATCCCTAGGTGAAACCACATTGAAATCGGCTTAAGCACATTAGTCCATAAAATTGGCCTTGGTCAAAACTACATAGGCTTACCTTGAGGAATCGAATCCAGAGATCTCCCTTAATGCACCACTACACACGCTGCTTATCACGTATGAACAACTTCCGAATCACCCTCCTAGGTTCGCCACAATCAAGAAATAGAGTGATATCTCCAACTTTTGGCTTTGAAGAGAACAAAAGAAGAAAAGAGGTGACAAGGATTCCAAATAAATATTCGGCTATGGCTCAACAAATGGTGATGGCACATTCTGCTAACACAAAGAACGTGTTTGGAGTTTGAAGAAAGAAGAAATAGAAGAATGGAGAAGGCTTAAGAGAATCTGCTTTTGTCAAGGAGAAAATAAGGTGCAAATTCGCAAAGTAACTTAAGGAAGAAAATAAAGAGATGAATGCTTTATTAAAAGGAATTTGACACAAAATGTAAAAGAAAACAAATTTTCGGCAGCTTCTCCTTATAAGCTTCAAGGCCGAATGGCACATCCCCAAGAGTCCAATTTGCCACCATTTAATCCCTAATAAAATTCCTCCTTATCAAAAAAATAATCTAATAGCAACCATTATCACCTATTTACTAATTCTACACTCATCTAAAATAATAAAATAACAAACCCTTATCACTCCTTCAATTTAAAATACAAAAAAAATAAATAAATATAAACTCATCCTTATCTTCCAATCAATTAGAAACACAACCAGCCTATCTATTGAAGACTCCATGTGCGGCCAATACCTTCAAATCACGCCAAAAGAGAATAAAATTAAACTCCAAAGCCACTCACATGGTTCAACTCGAACCTTGTCATTGCATGCCTTCTCCTCCAACGCCTGTGCCACTTGGCCACTTTGATTTTATGCTATAAAGCCCCAACATTTGTATCTAAGCCCTTCCTACTCAAGCCCATAACCGCATATAAAAAAACACGCCAAAATGTCTGCAGCCTCTCAACTAGCGCGCCTTTCTCCTCCAATAGCTAAGTGACACACGTTAGCCACTTGACCAACGAGCTCTTTTAGCCACAAACTCATTCCAGCTCCTTTTAAGGCTTCTTCCCTTTAAACGCCAAACCCAAAATTCAAAACCAGGTTCTTCGCCTTCTAATCGAACTCGAGACCATAGGCGTCACCTTCCTGCACCCTAGCAACACCTCAAGCCACTTCACCCAACGCGCTTGTGCCATAAATTACGAAAATTATTCTTAAGGCCTCCTTGGCTGATTCCTTTTCCACTAAAATCCAAAATTTTCCAAAGCCTTCCCTTTCATCCAAACATTTTAAAACCCTAAAACTCATCCAAGCACTCCTAAAACCTACTAACACTGAATTACACACAACCTACATAGCCCCTAAAACCGTGGTGTTACAATTCTACCTCCTTAAAATAATTTCGTCCTCGAAATTACTTTACTAACGAACGTCCAGACAACCTATCTTACCACCTTACGCTTATGTCATGACTGATCTTACTAAGACTATCATACCTTCCCAACACGCTTCTAAGTTCGCACTCAAAACTCAAAACACCTCTTAGCATCACAGAAAAGGCTAACTCACAAGCAAGCAAAGCAATCAAAGCATGTACCAAAGCAAAGGAGCTTACCCGCTATCACATCCTTGGTTGACTCGACTAGAACCATTCCTTCCATGGCTTGAACCACGGCCCCTCGTCGCCGAGGACAATTCTTAACCGGATGTGCCTTAGATCCACATCGAAAGTATTCTTTACTATTTCCCAACACTCTCCTGTGAGGTCTTCCACACCGAGCACAAGGACGATTCCGATCCACCGTACAAGTGCACTTACGTGGTTCTCGGTCCTTGGTCTTTTCTGGGCATTACCCAACGATCTCGATGGTCCAACATTTCTCTTATTCTCGCTCCTATTCTTCTCTTGGTTTTCCTTATAGTCTTCTTAACCTCTTCAATGATCCGAAGCTTTCCACTAAAATGGCAAAGTCTCTTTCTCGTATGGAGCGATCAACTCCCGCAACTCATCTCGTAGCCCATCTTCGAATCGAACACTTTTCGAATCGAGAGCTACGATTCCTTTGGCGCATCGACTTAGTGCATAAATTCCGCTTGTGCTCATTTATCGACTTACTTCCTTGCACTAGGTTTAAACGCTTTCTCTCATGAGTCCAAATAACGGCTCCTACATACTTCCCTTCAACTTGGCCTTAAAGAAATCCTAATCCAATCGATCCACAGACACCTTGTTTGATGATGAGCCACTAACGATAAGCTTCATGTCGTGAAGCAACGAAACAGCGCCTTCACTTTTTTCTTCATTGGTGCAATCCAAATCGCCCATGATTCTTTCGATCGCTTCTAGCCAATACTCCGCTACTTTAGGAGCTACTCCCGACACTCTCTAAAGATCTCGCTCCGCTCGATCTAAGCCTTTCCGATACCGACTTCGAAGTTTCATTTTCTTTACTAACTCCGCTACTCGTTCTAGCACTCGTAATATGGCCCATGATCATCGCGTCATCTTCTCTCGTCTGATCTTGTTCCTTCGCCCATCTTGGCGGCGATTTACTTCACTTTTGACCCATGGCTGACCCTACCTGGTTCGATCTTGCCATTCTACCTCATCAAGGTCCCTAGAACTCATCTTTATCGCCTTGATTTATCGATTAAGAAGTTTTATGCATTAGTAATTGTTCCACTATTTAACCGCGAGCATATTTTATGAATGAAAGATTTTAGAAGTAGTTCTTTCGATCACATAAGGGTTCAGTTCGAGTTTTACTACTCTAATTTAGAGAATCACTTTCACATTCATCAATAGAGACACCATCATTTCTCAATGAAGACACCTTCATTCATCATCAAAATACATTCATTCCTCAGCAGAGACACACTCAGTGGTATCTACCACCCACATTTACTATTTGGACATTTCTTCGCTTCTACCCTGTGGTATTTAGTTATTTTCCTATGTGGGTATTTTTAATAAACCAAAGCGATTCCAAAACTGTAATAAGTCAAGTTTTTTTTAAAAAATTCCCAAAATTGAAGAGTTTTTTTTTGAAAATTTTGCAAATTGGAGATATAACAGGATTTTGGAAACCAGGGGTATTTTGGTAATTTTTCAACCAGGGTAATTTTGTAAATTTCTAAAGTCAGGACATTATTTTAAAATACAAAAATTTGGATACTTTTGCAAAGTGAGAGAATTTTATTAAAGTTGGGGTTATCTCGTAAATTTTGAAAGTCGTGGGCATTTTAGTAATTTTAACATGGGTGTTTTGTAAATTTTCCAAATCGAGTATATTTATATTTTGGAAACTAGAGATTTTGGTATTTTGCAAAGTAAAAATCATTTTAACAAAAGTTGAGGGTAAAGGTAATTTTATAATACAGGGGCATTTTTGTAATTTTGCCACTAGGGCATTTTGGTAATTTTGTAAATCAAGAAAATGTATTTCAAAATCAAATTTAGGGTTTTCAAACTGAAGGGGTAAATTGGAAAATTTTAAAACTAAGAGTTTTTTAAAAACAGTAAAGCTAGTCCCTTTCGGGTTTTAATAATTGGTTTAGCCTATGAACAAGCCCTCTTGGTTAAGGTGAACCAGTAGCTACGCACAGGTAGGATTCAAGTGAGAGGAGGTGAGTCACGGATCGCTTAAATACCAAGCTCCCACTGAATACCACTCCTAGACATGCGCACACAAGTTGCCACACCTTAACACTCATGACTTACTTCACAGTTTATTTAGTAACCTTAAATCTTATGCACATGTTTGAGTAGACTAGCCTTAGGGTTCAACTGATCCTAATTCACTTAATCTACGAGCCCAACAAAGCCCATAACAATTCATATAACAAATTACTTCACAAGTCAAGTACTTACCGTGGACTCGGTAGAGATACAGTGCCATGCCGAATAACTCAAATAAAAGCCCATATTTTGAAAAGCCCATTTTTTTTAAAAATATTTTTGGGCCCAAAACCCTCAAAGCCGAGTTTTGAACCGAGCTCTGATACCAATCTGTAACATCCCGAAACCCGCCCCACGAGCCTTGACCTGATCTGGTTATGTCATCATGAATGACGATTGAAAATCTTTGTCTTTAGAATAAAACTTGAAAATTTGTTAACTTCGGAGAGTGTGTCCATTAAAATTATTTAATAATATAAGCTCGATATAAAATATGTGAATTAAAACTTTATGATAATTTATTATATTATAAATCATTTGGAGAAAATATATCTAAGTATAATATAAAACCCTAATTAAAAAGATAATAAAATGATCCCAAAAATAAATAAAGAGGCCTTTTATTACAACCATTATTTAATCGAAATACTTAAGATTAAAACTAACTAAAAACATCTTTATCTGCATGGCCCACCTGGCTTCCTCTCCGAACCCGGTCCAACTCATGAATCACCTGAAATGTTAGGAAGATAATTGGGTGAGTCATACAGACTCAGTGTGTAATTAAACCAGTGATATCCACCCACATGTTAGCCACAAATCAACCCAAATATCAAATGCAACGTGTAAACATAGTCACATAGACATTACCACGATCTGGGCTTGGCCCACAATCAAATCATATTCAAGCACTGGGCTAGGCCCTTTTCTCATTAATTCACTGATTACTGGGCTTGGCCCATTTCCACGTATGTTCTCAAAACATACCTATTCATATTTCATATTGGGCTTGGCCTTATAAAATTAATTTTGTTTACGGATAAGGACAAATAATTATGTAAAAATATATTAATAAAATAAGTTGTGCAGGGATGAGGTTGAGGTTTTGAGCTCATGTTTAGTATTTTTATATGTATTAGATTTAGGTAAAAATTTAAGTTTATTTTTATTTAATCTCTAAAATTTTATATTGATCCAATTTAAATTGACTCGACTTTAACTTATGATGAAGTTTAGTCAAGACGTCCTTTAAAGAGGAGCAAGTGATTTAACTTAAAAGTATATAACAAATTAACAAGTAAAAAAATGTCATAACGAGAGATAAAAAAACCAATTCCAATAATTTACTATACTAACACATGTTTAAGCTTTGAGTATATAACATGAAATAAATTCACAAAAATAAAAACTGAATCTACTAATTTTCATATTATTATTTTTATATAAAATAATTTTAAATATATAATAAATCAAATATACTAAAAACATTAAATAAATATTTCCTAACAATTTGAAAATACATTAAAAATCTTTACTTAAATAACACTATAATGTAACAAAATTAATAATAAAATAAGAGTTATATAATATATAAACAATAACAACAAAATAGTAACAATATAATAGTAAAATGATAACAAAAAATATCAAAAAAATTTAGGCAAATTAGAATTGAGCCCATGCCAAAAAATCTTATCAAAACTCGACCAGATTAGAAAACATGCCTTATTTTTTGTCAAAGCCCATTTATCTGGGCCTATATTTTTGCCCAAACACTTACACTTTTCGAGTGGGCCTGCGAGCTTCTGCGAGTAGCCTACCCAGCCCATGATCAAGTTTAATCTTGACTACCTACTCAATAAGATACCTCATCAAGCACCGATTTTGTAGATATGAGCGCTTCTCTAAGTGTGAACATGCCTTTAACGATGAGTGAGCCTCACCAAAGAATAACAACAACACTGTATTCATGTGAAACCTTTTTTAAAATCGACTTTGTTTTTTTTTTTTAACGAAAATGGAGTCGCCACCAATCCTTTTATCAAATCACTTTGTAATTTGATCGTTTTAATAAAAGGTTTGATTTACTAAAACAACGATTTTTTGGTCTACAAAATTTAGAAAATGGGTTCGAGTGTCGATTCATTGCGAGGAAGGATTAACACCCTCGTAACACCCAAAATTGTTACCTAGTTGATTAATTAATGTCTTAGTGTCAAAAGTTAAAAACTTGAAAAGAATTTAAAATACGATCTCTCTTTAAGACGTTACTTAACTAAATTAGTTTTCACAAAAGGGGCTTATTTCAAGCTAATCGAGAAGAAAAGATCATGTGTAACATCCTAAATTTTTGGGCCTATGCGTTTAATGGATGAATATGTGGAATGAGTTAATTTAAGTGTTAGGGGCCCAAATTTTAAGTTTTAAGGAGCCCAAATCTTCTAATTTAAGTTAGTTAAATTTGGCATTAGGGATTAGGGAAGTGGACGACACAAGTCTATTTTTTTGGGAATTTTATTATATTTATTCTATGTGGATAATAAGCAGATAAAGATTATTATTTAGGGATTTAGTCTTTAAGGATAATAAGCAGATAAAGACTATTTTTGAGGAGATAATAGATTAAGATAAGGGAAAAGGGATAGGAGCTATCATGTGTGGCAGTGTTGGCTGAAAATCAATCTCTGCTAAAGGGAGGAATCGATTTTCTATATAAAGAGGGTGTGCGAAATTTTGGAAGCCTTTCTTTTATTTTCTTTTCTCATCTTCTTCCACTCAAAACCCGAAAACCACCATTTTTTTCACCCTTTCTTCCTCTCTAAAATTTCCTGGTTGGCTGAATCTTTTAACCTCTATTGTTATTTTTCTTCTAATCTCTAAAAGCCGAAATCACATCTCTATTATTCTATTCTTCTCCTTAATATTCATTGGCCAAATCTCTCTTAGCCATCTCTTCAATCCTTAAATCTTCTAAAAACCGAAATTCTTAGATCTCACCTCCTGAAGTTGTCGAATTTTCTTCAGTAAAGTCTGCTTGTGCCGAATCTGAAGAAAACAATAGAGGAGTCTAACGCTTAGATCTCTAAGTCAAAGATCAGTAACACTCAAGTCGTGTTCTTTTCGAGATTTCAAGAAGAGGCCCTATTTTCACATCTTTCCGGCTTTTTGAGCAAAGTTGTAGATCGGGATAACAAGGATATCGACTAAGAATATTAGATTTCGCTATATCAGGTGTGTAACACTTCCACACCATTTAGATTTCCTGTTATAATATGGTTATAAATCATTAAATTACATTAAATCAGAAATCTAAGCATAACGATTGAAACGAAGAGGGTAAAGGCCAATCACCGTGTTAGTGATCTCTGTCATTCTAAAGTGAATGGTTCTATTGATTTGATGTGATAAACATGTATGCCAGTTTCTGTGATTGCACAGGGTTGGGTGATTAATGAAAGGGAAAGTGTTCTGCTGTAGTGGCTTATGCCATGATCTGTTGTAGTGGCTTTTTGCCATGATCTGATGGTGTGTAGCGGTGTGAGTTGATTGTAGAAATCCCCAATAGTGTGAATGGCTGGTACGGGTGGCGTGTAGCGGATGGAAACCTAAGATTTGGGTTGGGCTTGCATAATTATTGTTATATATATTAATCAATTATTCCGTTACGTGGGGCTAAGGCCCAAATCTAATGGTGCATGAGGTTTGCTCGAGTCTCGTGACTCAACCTATTATTTAATATTTTCAGTAGCACCTAGTGCATTGGACCGGTGGAGAGGAACGCAAGGTGGCCATGCAAGAGAGTATCTCGATCCAATGTAATTTTATTTTTAATATTTTGATTAAGGATTTTAAGTCTCAATGTAATAAGGCCATTGGCCATTAGACTTATATTTATTTTGGGGTTTTATGTTGGGTTTTTTTTATTCTTAGGCATTTAAATTTTATGTTTAAATTAATTTGAGACATGTGGTAAATTTGGTTTTACTTTAAAAAACACCAAGGCATTTTATAACTTCATATCTTATATAACTTAATAAATTATTAAGTTTTGGTATAAATGTTTAAACACGATGATTGGTTTCCAAAGTGCCACAAGTTTTATAAAATCTCCTTAGTGACATACCAGATCCGGTCGTGGTGTTTGGGCCGGGTTTGGGGTGTTACATCATGTCCCGTAAGTTAGAGCACAAAGCCTTAAATTTTTGAAAACGAGAACAAACGCTAAAATCTTTCTCTCTTTTTTTAAGTATATATTCGATTATTTCGGTTTTAGACAAAAAGCCATATTCTGTAAATTAGGAACACAACTCTTTTTAATTCCAAAAATAATGAATATTGCTTTGATTAAACAAATTCCTGCATCGTGCAAAAATGGAACGTTCAAGTTAGTCGAGAAGAAAGAATCATGTCTCGTAAGTTAGGACACGATGCCTTAAATCATCGAAAATGAGAACAAACACTAAAATCTTTTTTATTATTTTAAAATAGATATTCGATTATCTTTGTTTTAGAAAGAAGTCATATTCCGTAAGTTACGGACACAACTTTTCTAATTCCAAAATACTGAACATTTGCCTCGGTTTAAAATTTTATTTTTTTGTGCATCATACAAAAAACAAATATAACGCTTAAAACGATATGCATTTTACTTATTAGGGCATAATATACACATAGATAAATGCTATAATAATATAAATATAACAATAATAGGATTATTAATTCATGGCATTAACAAAATAAGTAAATAAATAAATATAAAATAAAATAAAATAAAGTAATTTAAAATAAAATGGAAGGAATATAAGTAATATAAAATTCAAATAAAAAGTAATAAATAAATAAATAGGCAAAACAAATAATATTAAATTTAAGTATTTAAAAAAGTAAAAGAATAAAAAATAAAGAAATAAAATAAGTAATA
Organism: Gossypium rotundifolium; assembly: GCA_025506655.1. Classification (NCBI taxonomy): domain Eukaryota; kingdom Viridiplantae; phylum Streptophyta; class Magnoliopsida; order Malvales; family Malvaceae; genus Gossypium; species Gossypium rotundifolium. The sequence continues at coordinate 195,853,849 of CP106734.1, read as the reverse complement.
TTAAATTTAAGTACATTAGAAATATACTGAAAAATAAAAATCATAATAACAATATACACAAATAAAAGGAATATAAACAATAAATTTTAAATATATGAGAAAGAATAAAGAAAGAATAAATAAATAAGTAAATAAATGTAAAAGAAAACAGCTTAATAAAGATTAAAAATAAGGGATTAAATCAAAATTTAAATAGAATTATGGGGTCTAAATCGTAAAAAACTAATAAAACATGATAAGGGACTAAAATAAAATGCGCGTAAAGGAGGAGGGATGTAACAGCCCAATTTTGACCCTAATCGGAATAGTGGTTTTAGGACCACAAATCCGAATCCAAAAATTATTTAAATATTATTTTTTATGATAATTATGTGTGAATTATTATGTGTGAAATTTTCGTGATTTAATTTTATTGTTTGGGTGTCGAATTATTAAAATGGGCTTAATCGCGTGAATTGAAAATTTGATAGTTTAATGTGTAATGGCTAATTTGTTAATGTCTTTTTAAATGGAAGCATTAAAGTTGTAATTTGACCAAAATTGAGTGTGGTGGAGGGTTTGATGATAACATATATGTTTTATATGTTAAAATTTATTAAGTTAAATTTTATATTTTATATTATATTATAAGATAATAATAAAAACATGAGTTAGTGGAATTTTTTTTCATGTTCATCTTTGTTTCCACCAAAAAACAAAAACAAGAAAGGGGTTTTGAGCTTTGTTACATTCGGCCTTGGTGTAATTCAAAATCGGGTATGTGTTTTTGATCGATTTTTGATAATTTCTACGTTTTTGAGATCGTTGTTTCGAGTACTACAAAGCCCATGTTCTAATTTTTGAATTTGATGAATATTTTGAGTTGAGCCATTGGTGATAGCTTGTTGTTTATGTTGTTTGAGGATGAATAATGATAAATATGTGTTAGATTAATATGTTTTGTATTGGAGTTTTTGATGATTTTGAGTAATTAGGACTAAATTGCAAAAATAATAAATTGAGGGGCTAAAATGAAAAAATAAATGAAATGTATGGACTTATATGATTGTAAGGAAGGTTCGGTTTAGCTATGTTGTTGTGAGATTTTACATATTTTGTGTTTTGTGCAATAAGGATTAAATTGTGAAAATGTGAAATATTAGGGGTAAAAATGTAATTTTCCCATTTATGTGTTTATGGATTAAATTGAATGAAAATATGTTTGAATGAGCTTAATTTGAATATGTTTAGATTAAGAACCAAAGAAATCAGACTTGGATCGGGGAAAAGCAAAAATAGTCGAATAGCCGATTTTTGTCGTTCGCCGATATCCGAGGTAAGTTTTTAAGCAGTTGGGTGAAATAAATTTGAATATATACTAATGTGTCATGAAATGAAATGAAATGTGTATATATATTTATACTAGCCGAATGTGGGTTTGAAATTATGAAAATATATATGTATAAATATGGAATGTATGAATTGGTTAAATATATGTACTATGGTTAAGTGACATATATGTACATATATGTATGGAAATGGAAAGTGAGTAGTGATGGTAATTGAAATTTTTGGATGTGTGTGTATGTGTATATTTGAGATTGCCGAATGTAAAGGTAAGTGGAGATGGTAAATTGAGTTGTTGAAAAATAATTTTATGCTATAGATAGAAAAAAAATAAATTGAGTATGTACGAATGGGAATGGGACTATAAATGTTTTGGAAGAGCAAAGGAAAGGTCTGTAAAAAGGGCACTATGTGTGCGAACTAAATTTACCGAGCACTGTGTGTGCGAAATCGGTTAAATGGCACTATGTGTGCGAAATAATAAGTAATGGCACTAAGTGTGCGATACATTACTGTTAAATGGCATTATGCATGTGGAATAATAAGTAATGGCACTAAGTGTGCGATACATTACTGTTAAATGGCACTACGTGTGCGGAATAATAAGTAATGGCACTACGTGTGCTCTTTCTAAAGTAACGACACTAAGTGTGCGATACGTTACGAAATTTGCATTATGTGTGAGGGATTGCAGAGACTTCGGAGACATGAATTGATGAAGGGAGATAAACGGGAAATGATACATGAGTAAGTATTGCATGATAGCTTAATAACCAAGTATCAGTGAGGTAAGTTGTATTTGGCCAGTGCATATGTGATGTTTATTGAGCAAGTAAGTTGAAAAAATGCTCTTGTATATGAAATTTTAATAGTGAGATTTATATAAGTTCATGTGTATTTGTACAGTTAACCATATGATATGTGTATGAAAGATTTAAATGATAACTTTGTATTTGGGAACATGTATATTCGGTTTGGTAACTTAGTGTTAAATATAATAGTTGGTATATATATAATTGCTTATGACTTACTAAGCTTAAATAGCTTACTCTGTGCGTATTCTTGTTTACTTCTGTTTATAGATTTGGATAGACGTTATGAGTTCGGGGATCGTCAGCAAGACTACTCACACTATCGACAGATTCCTTTGGTATTTTACTAAGTTGAAAATTTAATATATGGCATGTATAGCATAGTAAAAGGTGGAATAGGAATTAAGTACTTTGTATGTAAATAATAGCCATGCGAAGATGGCTTATCTTCTTTGATTGATTCGGGTTCTGTGTTTATGGTTGATAATGGTCATAAAAAAAAAGTTTATACTTATGCATATGTGATTACGGTTTATGTTCATGATAGGTAAGTATGTGTTATGTTTAATTTTAAGTCAGACATATTGAATTTGGTTATGTTTGGTATGATGAATCGAATTAGTTAAAATGTTGACTTGAACCAAACGTAAACTTGGATATTTTGGCTATGAATAAGTGATGATAATAGGAATATGTTAAATTTAATTAAGTGTTATGGAATTGTATATTTGTTATGCATTGTGTAAAGTTTGATTTACTTACCAAATGATGTTAAATAAATTGTCTATGTAATAAGTATTAGTAATTATGTAAATTAGTAAGATGTGATTTGGTTGTTGAAATATATATATATATATATAATTCAAATTAACAAATAGGTTTGTGGTCATTTTGATCATCAAGTTTTGATTTGGAATTGAAATGATCATGTTGGATATATATATGTATTCGCAATGATGTGAAATTTTGATAGATGTTTAAATATAATACAAATGGATATAGTTCTAGTAATTTGGTTATGATATTTGTATTTGTATGTGGTAATTGTGGGATGTAAATTTTAGTTATGTGAAAGCTAATAGATGTGTTTCAGAATTAAATTGGTTATATGATGTAATGTGATAGAAATTCAAATAAAGAATTAAGTATATATTTGCATATATCCGGCTATGCTTAAATGAATTATTGGTATACTTTATTGAGAATTTATTTATGGTTAGTCATGGATTCTATAAGCTTGTGATCTTTAAATTTGGAATATATTTGGAGTTAAGTTTTAAATTGTAAATTAATTGAATGATGATTATAATCGAGGTTGTTTGTATGGAAGATTATATGATTGGCTGAATGTGTATTTGTGATTACTTGAGTGATTTGACATGTATATATATTTGTAATAAAAGAAAAGAAAATATATGCCTGTTTGAGTGATGTCTTATTCTGTAATGCCTTGTAACCCTAATCCGCGACGAATACGGGTTAAGGTGTTACAAGGGACTTCTGGGAAATTATTCCATGTCCCAAAACGTGTCGTTTCGTAAGGGACCGAAATGAAATAAAATTAAAATCATAGGGTATAAATTTAAAAAATCACAAAAGGACTGAATTGAAAAATAATTAAAAAGTTAAGGCGCAAATATACCCTTGCATAAAACAACGTGAATCTTAAGGCGGATTGGGTCGGGTCGGTAATCGGGTCGGTCCCAAAACGACGTCGTTTTGGCGTCTGAAGCTTAAGCCCAAAACGACGTCATTTTGGGGGCTTAAATAAGTAAAAAAAAATTAATAAATTTTCATTTTTGAATCAGTTTAAAAAAAAAACTCTTTTTGTTTAATTTTTTTCTCTGAATGGGTCTAGGTTAGTTTCCGCTGCGACGGCCTCCGGTGGCAACGGCACCGCCGTCCGCGATGGCCTGAATCACAAAAAGATACCTTTTTCGACCTTTCAACTTCCACAGTCCGAATCTGAAGGCCAAAAGCCTTAAAAGGTAAGAAAAAAAAGCTTAAATCTTTTATTCTTCTGTTCGTCTCTTTTTTTTTTTTTTGCTTTCGAAAAAATAAATAAACACAAAAAATCACCTTTGATTGTTTTTTCTTCGATTGTTTTTTTTTATTTTCTAAAAATCTCACCTTTTACAATCTGTTCTTTAGGCTTTTTATAGCCATTTTACAACATTATTTTTCTATTTTTTCTACTGTTTGCTACTGTTCTTGCGTCTTGTGTTTTTTGCTTTTCCGTAATTGCAGGCGTAGGTGGCAGACAGTTGGTATTTGTATTAGGGTGTGCGGCTAGGGTTTCTATTTTTTTTTTATGAAAACAGTTTAGGTTTTGGGCTTATTGGGCCATTAGGTTTTTATTTATTTATTTGGGCTGTTTGTATTTGTAAATGAACTTGACTTTTTATTTCGTTTTATTTTTGTTTTGAGCCCAGACCAAATTGGGCCCTTACATTGCATATGATCACTATGTTCGACCTTATGTACAATAAGCCAGTATGTCCATTGTTCATTGTAATGGTTTGCCATATCACACTACATGGTAAGATGAGTTTCCCTATAAATATCTTACCAACAACAAATATAGGATAAAACTTTTTGAGGCCTAAACTTATTCTGAGTAATTTCTCTTTTCTAGCAATCGACTTGTCCTGTTATCCATTTTCAACTCTCCGTCTCTTTAGGTGAATCGGCCTCATTAACACCATACCTTTTCTTCGTTACCTCTTCCTTTATTATACACTGAATAAACATTTGAAAATTATTTTTTTATAAATTTTACATAAAATTTAGAGTAAACTATTAAAATAGTCACTTTTGTTTACCTCAAGTTACATTTTAGTCACTTATGTTTGAAATGCTACATTTTAGTCATTTACGTTATCGTGTTGTAACATTTTACTCACGAAGTCGTTAATGGTGTAACAGTATGCTGACGTGGCATGTTAAATAATCATTTTAAACAAAATTTTAGGTTAAATTCTACAATTGGTACTTATATTTTTTCATTTTGAGCAATTTATTTTTTTCTTTTATGTTCCTTTAATTTTTTTCTCTCTTTATTTTTCATTCTCTTTTGCTTCTTCCTTTGTTTTCCTTCCTTTTTCATTTCTATTAACGTCATTTTTCTATGTTTTTCATTTGTTAAAACTAGTCTACAAACTCGCCTCACTCGAAAAAATTAAATTGTTTTAAAAATAAACAAAAGTATAAGGACTAGTTTTAATAAATCAAAAACATAGAAAAATTGCGTCAAAAGAAATAGAGAAGAGAGAAAAATAGAAGGAGAAGCAGAAGAGAATGGAAAATAAATTAACAAATAAAAAGAAAGAAAGTTAAAAGAACATAAAAGAAAAAATTGTTCAAAAGAAAAAATATAGGGACCAATTGTATAAATAAACTTAAAATTTTTATTTGAAATGATGATTTAACGTCTTACGTCGGTTTACCATTTTACCATTAACAATAATTAATAGTTCAATGATTAAAATATATCATTTCAAACATAAATAATTAAAATGTATATAAAAATAAATAAAAGTAACTATTTTAATAGTTTACCATAAAATATAAAATAAACTTATAATAATATTTATTACGTTTTAAATAAAAGCTTTGTAATAATTTTTATTTATTTTTACATTTACTTACATTCTATATTTGTATTCAAAGATGATTGATGATTGATATACGCATAAATTTTGGGAAAAAGGAAAAACATCATCCATTCTAACAAGCAAACTGCGTAGCAGCCATGCTAGTTGTTATCCTATTGTTTAGGCTTTAATTAAATTAGGTGATACATTCAGTCAACGAGAAAGATCTGTTTGCTCCTCAAACTGTCAATGGTAATTTTAAAAATGATTACATTTTCATATTTTTCTAACATACCAAACTTTAAATATATTTTGTTTAAATCCCACCAAAACTATGATCACATCACATTATCGCCCCATTAATGTTGGTTAAGATATAAAAAATATTATTATTTTTGAGCCATTATCATTTATTTCGCACTCCAAGTCTCCAACTTTAATAAAAATATACTTTTTTAATAATTTTAGTTTTAAAGTTTAATTAATATAATATGCCTGCATGCAATATTAGTAGGTAAATAAAAGTTAATTTTTTTATATATTTTGGAATAATTTAACAAATATTACAAGTTTAACAATAAAAAGAAATGAAAAATTAAATGGAAAGTTAAAATGATTCTTTTATAAAATTGAAAGGTTAAATAAATTATTATGTTTATTTTTAATAAAATTAATAATTAACCAAAATCAAACAATATTTAATTTAAAAGTAACAATATATAAAAATATGATTTTTTCTCAAATTCAATAAACATGAAAAAAAAATGGTAAATCTAAATGCCATCTTTCAGAGGAAAACTTTGGGATGGGCAAGAAAATGAAGTCAAGAAAAGTGGTGGGGAAAAATGAATGCGTAGGTGATGGGTGACCGCAGCAATGGGCAAACAAGGAGAACAGTGCAGATAGAAAGTGGAAAAAGAAAAAAAGTTTGAAGCACAAGGGAAAAAGAAGGCGCGTGTATGACCAAACACTCGTTGACTGACATTAAACACAAACACAGACAACAAAGAAATCCCAGTGTGTTCAGATTTTCCTGAAATGGTTTTCATGTAATTTTCATGGAAACTTTCATTTTTCACCCGGCTTACTTTTCTTGACCAATTTCTCCTCTCTTAGTAATTCCTTATAAAAATATAAATATTTCCAAATTCAAGTTTTTCCAATCTCTAGGTTCCAGGAAGGAAAGGGAGTGACCTTTAAAATTGTACTCCTTTGCAAATTTTTTCCATAAAAAATCCAACATTTCAAAGCTTTGAATTCATCAAACCTACGAGACTTTTAAAAACCGTTGAATAGACCCATCTATTTTCTGAATCCCATCTCAGTTTAGAGTTTCGAGATTTCAAGGGCTGACGTGCCCATTTTATTTTGTAGGATTGGTACGTATTTGAAGGTTTAGTTTGACTTCATTCCTCTTTTACTCATATATAAGAGAGAAGGCAGTCAGATTCTGGGAATCATATATTTTTATCAACTCCAAAGGGGTTTTATATTTTCTTTAGATATTTCATTTCTCTGAGAAAGAGAGGGAAAGGAACACATCTCAAGTCTTATTAAGGATTCAGGTAGATTATATTTATCATGTAATTATTCTGATTTTTTTTATTTTTGTGAGCTGAGGTTCATGATTTAATGGAGTTTTAAATGCTTAGTTTATGTTTTTTTTTCCCCTTCAATTATTGGAGTTAATCAGTTGCAACTCGTGGGTGCTTTGCTTTTAACTTTATGTCTTTCTCCTTTGTTTTTGGGTCCTCAACATATCTTTTTCTTTTAATCATAAACAAGAAAGAGGTCATATCAATTCTCCAAAGCGAAACTTGTTGCTAATAATTTTTTTTGGGTGCATGTATATATCTTGTAATTTAATTAGTTTCACAAATCATGTTGTGCAGGTAGAGGATTATATTGTCTTGTAAGGAAAAAAACAGGCTTATGGGATTATCCCTTTCCTTGTTACTCTCAGCCTGGCAACAAATTCTAAGTCACAGGTTGTTCAATTTGACTTACAATGTCGGTCTGAGTTCTAAAGATGGAGAGATGACGGTGAGAGTAAATAGCTTCAAGAGAACGGATTCGAACACCGTCACCACCACCAACTCAGCAGTTGGGTCGGATAATAAGATTCCAAGGAAAAATTCAGTAACATTGAAAACAAGCAAACCTGATCGTAATAACGTAGTGCTTGAGAAAACGTCGTCGTTCGAGGACCTGGTTCAAGACCAAACGAAATCATTAGTTTCAAGTGGTTCGAATGGACTAATGCATAAACCAATGCCTACACTTTCACTGCCTGAACCAACGATTTTGTTTTCACCCAGACCCGTTAGTGAGCTTGATGCGGCTGCTGTTAAGCTTCAAAAAGTGTATAAAAGCTATCGGACTCGAAGAAACCTTGCGGATTGTGCAGTGGTTGTTGAGGAGCTATGGTGGAAGGTATTAGACCTTGCAGAGCTTAAGCAAAGTTCTGTTTCGTTCTTCGATGTTGAAAAACCTGAATCTGCTGTTTCACGATGGGCAAGAGCCAAGACAAGAGCTGCTAAGGTACTGTCTTTTTTACAACATAGTCGTGTTCATGTTGTAAATCCTTAATTAATGTCTTTGTTTAACCAATATTTATGATATTTCTTCCTTATGAATTGCAGGTGGGAAAGGGTTTGTCCAAGGATGAAAAAGCTCAGAAATTAGCCCTTCGGCACTGGCTTGAAGCTGTAAGTTTTGCCTTGCTAGTTCGTTCAGTTAATTATCTCGACGTAAATATATTGCAGCATATATGACCGGACCATTCAATGCATTTTTGGCAGATTGATCCAAGACACCGGTATGGGCATAACTTACACCTGTATTATGACGTTTGGTTCTCCAGTGAAAGCTCGCAGCCTTTCTTCTACTGGTAATTATTATATTTTATTCTTTAGCAGCCTTTGAGAATTCATCATCACATCTCTAAAAGTCAAAAAAAAAAAAAGAAGAGGAACCTGTTAACGTTTTCTGATGACTCGTAATTTATTTTCTCAAAAGGTTGGATGTTGGAGATGGGAAAGAAGTAAATCTTGACAAATGTCCAAGGAAAAAATTACAACAGCAATGCATCACATATCTTGGACCAGTACGTTTTTTCATTTGTCAGCCTGTTACGTAATGAATTTTCAGTTTCAATAATTTAATGTTTGCTTACATGATTATCATTCATTATTTGCAGAAAGAAAGGGAAGGATATGAGGTACTAGTTGACCATGGGAAGCTTGTTTTTAGGCAAAGTGGGTTACCAGTGAATACAACAGCTGAATGCAAATGGATATTTGTCCTTAGCACAACTAGGTCCTTGTATGTGGGTCGAAAGGAAAAGGGTAAATTTCAACATTCTAGTTTTCTAGCCGGTGGTGCCACTACCGCAGCTGGAAGATTGGTCGCTAGTGATGGCGTTCTTGAGGTACAAAACCATATTCATTCACACAATGCAATTTCGTTTGCTCGTTTATGGTTTAATGTGTTTTGAGACTTACTTTTGTGTTTCTTCTTGTTTTTTTCAGGCTATATGGCCATACAGTGGTCATTATCTACCTACGGAAGAGAATTTCTTGGAATTCATTAGCTTCCTGGAGGAAAATCATGTGAATCTCACTAATGTTAAGGTAAATTAATATTCATAATTACTAGTTAAGATTAGATCACGTGAATATTCATTAGCTGATGGGGTTTGCAATGTTTTGTTGATTACAGAGGTGTGCTATTGATGATGATAACTCTTACGGGCAAGCCCCAGCTAAGGAACCAAAACCAGAACCAATGGTCGGTTCTAATGAAACCAAGAAAATTGATGTTGGTGATGAAGGTGACAGCATCAGGGCGGCGGAAACAAGCACTGATGAGCATCACCGTGATGAAAAGAGAAGCAGCACCAAGGCGCCAATACCACCAGTGTTCGCTAAGAGATTATCATGCAAGTGGACCACAGGGTTTGGACCCCGCATCGGGTGCGTGCGCGACTACCCCACTGATCTACAGTCAAAAGCACTTGAACAAGTTAACCTATCACCCAGGGTTACTCCTGGGTTCGTGAAGTTTGGCCCAATTCCTTCACCAAGGCCCAGTCCAAGGATCCATCTTTCGCCGAGGATAGCAGGCATGGGACTGCCAAGTCCAAGGCCCATTGCAACAACTAACTAAGCCAGTTCACTTGAAGGAGATGGGCTACTAGGTTGCATGACTTGGGTCGGGTGACCATAAGTTGGGTCAACGACTCGATGAAAACTTGCCACCTCCTATACGGCACTGCTTGTGCCGACGGGAGAGTTGGAAAATCAACGAGGAGAACAAACAAGTTGACTGGAAAAAAAAAATATGTTTTTTCATTCTTTTCTTTTTTTTTTTCTTTGTTCAACAGTGTAATTGAGCCAGGAAAATTTTAATCCTCCTTCATTTTTTTCACTATAATAATTAATGGAAAGCTAATAAATCATTTTGAAATATGAAGGTATAATCATTATTATTATTATTAATGCCAACTATATGTGATTTGAGGAAAAATATCAAAGCCAACGTAAAATAAAGTATTATTGCATACAAGAATAGATGTGTGTGGACACTGGACAGACAGCAGCTACAACATGCATAACTTACCTTTTGCAGAAAAAGAAAAGCAGAAGATCGTGGAAGGAAGGTACGGTCACAGTGAATAATCTAAATCACTGATCAGATCAAAACTAAGAATTCCAATTCCAATATATATATAAAATAAAAAAGATAAACACATAAAGAAAGTGCATTAATATATTGAGTAAACCCTAAAACGTTAGGCAGACAGTAAAAAACTTTCTCAATTCCCTCTCTCTCTAGCTGGTAGGGCCAGACAAAGTGCTAGAGATGCAGGTGGGTGGAGGAGGCCATTACGATGTGCCGTAGGGACCAGTGGAAAAGCAGGCAGTGACTAGTATGAGTACGACACTGTTTGCTTGAATGCTGCTAGCCCGCGATCATTTCAATCAAAAAGATGATGATGCATATGCAGTTTCTTGCCTTTTTATCCTTTTTACTGTGATTTGTCATCCCATTGTTTCCTTTTTACTGTGATTTGTCATCCCATTGTTTTTCTTCAGTATAGTTTCATGCAGGAATGGCCCCCTTTGTTTCATGTTTTTTTTCCTTCTGCTGCTTACTGAATCATTAGAATCAAGTTACTACGTATTTTTTTATTGATAAACCTTTTATGTTCTGTTTGTGATGTCTCACATTGGTGCAACGTTCTCTTCTCAACTCATGCCTGTAGAATCTGCAGATAAAGAGGGTTTATATTTTCTTTCACTTTATTTACTTTTGTTTCTCCATCATCACTGCGGCTTATATTGGAAATGTGAAGATGGTCTCAGCTGAATACTGCAGATCTAAAGTAATAAATGAAGAGATGACGTTCCCGGAGGGCTTTGCTTCAGATTTAACTGTCAGCCACCAATCATCGCTAAACCTTGCTCTTTTGTCTCTCCCTTTTGTTTGTTCAACAAATGGAATTAAATTATATGTACATATTAGTATATTACAGAGTTAATGTTTAAGGAAAACTCTTACGTGACTCTGCTGAAATGAATTACAACCTACTTACTGACAATTAATTTTTAAATTTAAATGCATAAGTTATTTAAGGTAAAAGTACAAAAGAAATCCTTGTACTTGGGGCGGATTGCATTTAGGCCCTTTTACTGAAAAACTGGCAAATGGTTAATTTTTAATTTGATCCTTAAACTATAGCTAAAATATTTTTTATTTTTAAAATTTTCCTTAACAGTAATTCTATAATTTTAAAAATATTAAAAATAAATATAAATTGTTAAAAATATATTGAAATATTTTTAAAAATAAAAAAAATCAAAATATACATATTAAAAAATTTACCAAAAAATTAAAACATTTATAAAACTTTCGAGTTGAAACCCCAAAACTATCGTCTTTTTGCAAAACCCATGAGGTCCTTGCTTAAAACCTAATAATTGTTAAACCCAAAAACTTAAAAAATCAAAGCTTCTTAGGTATTAAACAATAAAATATTCGACTGAGAAAGTTTGTAATATCTAACTAGATACAAAAATGAGTAATTAAATTTTATACCGGTAATTACACACCATCAAGAGATATGAAAGCATAGGAACGGGGAAATGAGTATTGACTAAACTACAAGAAAGTAAAAATTAAATAATTTTTATATACCTTTTAGTTAGAAGCATAAATGGTGAAAATAAAGCTCAACATTAAAGATTTATGAGAAACTTGAAAGTTAGTAAACAAAAATTTTAAATTTTTTTCTTCAATCAAGCATGGGAAATCATTTTATTTTCTAAGTTTTATAAAATAGGGAAAAAAAGTATTGTAAAAACACAATGGTTTATGGTTTCAACTTCAAATTTTCATAAAAATTGTAAAGTTTTTTTTTTGTAATTTTATATAAATATTGTATTTTAGAAAATTTTTACTTATGAATTTTATTTTTTAAAATATTTTAACATAATTTTAAATAGTTTATATTTTAAATTTTTCTAAAATTACAATTATTGTTAACAAAAAATTAACAATAATATTAAAATAATAAGTAAACTATAGTTCAGAGACCAATCTAATAATTAATCATTTAAATTAACATTCTATATTATTTAATAAATAAATTTTAACGGAAAAATTAAATTATACATTTTAAAATATAAAAAATTAATTTACTTATTTTTCAATACAAAATCCATTTTCCTCATACTTTTACCCTTATTTACTTGTTTAAATAAATAAACATCAGTGTGTACGATTGCTTTTGCCTCTATCCTTTGTGGAACAATAAATAAGCAATATTTGTGTTAAGTTTTAATGTTTTACAAATTTACCAATCAATTAGATAAATCATTTACTTAAACTAATTTTTAATTAAAATTTCTAATTGATTCTTAAAATTTTCTATATTTATATTTTCAAAAATTAGTGTTTTATTAGTTTCTTATTATTTTGAAAATCTTCATTATTTTTTTATAAGTTTCATAAAATTTATGTATTTTTAATATTTTGTTATATTGAGAATTGTTGGCTTGAGTGATAGAAACTCATAGTGAAATAATTAAAAAAATTAAGTCATTAATCAAAATCCACATTCATCTTCTTCTACGTTATCATTTTCATGTTAATCACCACATATCACTTAAAAGTAAATTTTAAGATTTGAACTGCTAAATTTTTATTAAAAGAACAATTAAATTAGGAATAATTTTGTAACATTTAATAATAAAATTTAGGAATACATCTTAAAATTATACATTAACTTTGATTTAATATGCAATTATATATATGGAATTTAATTGTTGCAATTATATATGTGAAAATCTAATTGTGATTCAAATTTATATTTAAAACTTTGATATTAATTTTGATTTAATCATACACCTTTAAAGAAATAAATATTTTAATTTTTATATTAAATAAATAAAATTATTTATGTACGTAATATATAAATATAAAATAATTATATTAATAAATTAAATTAAAAATTTATGCATATAACTACATATTAAATCATAATTAATATATAATTTTAATATTGGGATGAGGTATCTTAGAACTAAAACACGTTTAAGGACATTTGCTCTACTGTCCGGGCAGCAGAGCAATAAACACTAAAATTCAAGCAAAAATTGACAATCCCATCATTCAAATTAAAAAATTTTTAGCAGTAATTAATCGTCTGATGGCTTGATCAGTATACGGAACTTGATTTGAAATTGACTACTCCATCTGCTTATTTTAGTGGTCTCTAAAACTTTATCGATTGTTTACTTGAATAAATTATTAAGGTTTTAATTTTTAACCTAATTTTTACATCTCACAAATCTATTGTCTCATTCAGATAATCCAATGAAAAAAACTGCTTATCCTTAATTTTGTACAATATTTTTACGGTCTACATTCCAAATACACCTTTTTTTTTTTTGTTTATTTATTTGAAGCTTTTGCTGTAGTTGAATCAGCGATCGAAGTAATGGACAACAGTCTCAAAGATACGAGACTCTGCGGTCTAGGCGGTAGGCATGCAGTCTAAGGATTTCTATTTTTAACTTACTCATTCCCAAGTTTTCATAGTGATGGCAACGCAAGGGAATTGGATCACGTCCACCGTTGCCGGTGGGTTCTCCGCTCGTCGGTATTTACTATTTGATACTCAAACTATTATTTTTATATTATTTAATTTATTTCAAATGATAGTTCATTTAATCCGATTTATGATGTAAGACTAATCTATTCAATCAGAGGTGATAATTGTCTACGCGGCTTGAGTAAGGCTGGCTTCATTGGGTATCGTGTTTGAACCCTGCGTCCCTGTTGCCATGTTTTGTTTAATGTTTCTTGATCTGTTCATAGCCCTTCTTTGCTTTTTTTCCTTTTGGGTATGGTTGTTGCTTTGGTTTACGACATGTATAGCGTTGATCATCCTCTATATATTCGAGGTTTGTTTCTCTCCGGCCGTCTGGATCCTTTCCTCTTCTGATTATGGAAATGAGCAAAAAAAATCCTCCAATTGAAAGGAAAATGACTAGGCTCGATTTGATTTTTTTCAAGTATTTTTTTTTTATTTCTAAATTTGATAAATTAAAGCAGTAGTAACTTATTTTTAGTGATAAAAATACAAAGAAACATGAAGGCTTCCAATTATAGAAATATAACTTTTATGAAAACAATGAAACAAATCTCTATTGTTTTTAATTTCAAACGATTTTATTTTTATCTTTCAAGAAAACAAAAATAACCTATTTTTTAAAATCAAATGGTGCCATAATTGCTTTTTGCTTTTACGTTTATCACAACTTATTTATTTTCAATAATTAGATTAAATAGAAAACAATGGGTTTTTTAAATAGGTTTTGAATTAATACCCTCGTGCATAAATTTTAATAAAAAATATTTTTGATTTTAATAATTTAACTGAAATTTTAAAATTAAAATATAAGACTTTATTTAAAATTTTGTTAATGTACAAGAATTAATAGTATAGTTTAACTTAGATTTAAACTTAAAAGAAGTTAAATCGTTATTTAGAGTTTAAATTTGACAATAACTCTTACATCTGGACTTAAGTTTTTTTGTCTAAGTTTATCCTTAAACTTTGACATTTATTCACATATCAAAACTTAAATTTAGAATAGTTCTCACATTAGGATATAAACTTTTGAGTTTTAAATAAAAGACTAAGAATTAACTTATACAAAAAAAATTATATCTTAAAATTGGGAACAATTAAATAAGTTAAATTTCGACACTCATTTAAATAAAATGCTAAAACTTAAACATGAGAATAACTTATTTAACCCAACTTCAAACTTGAAAATTCTGCAATGTAACTGTACCATTTCGTTTGTTTTGGTTTACTATATTGTATACACGAAATCTATATATTAAAAGGTTAAAGATATGTACCTGCAATAAGAATTTTGCACTGACCTTTTCTTTTCCTCAAAGGACAAAAAAATCAGAAAAGGGCTAAGAGAGTGTGTAGGGAGCTGCCAATCTGATTTATAAGAAGGCAAAAATATAACTTGTCTGTAAAGCAAGATCTCTTCAGCAAGACATCTGGGAGTGATAGATTTAATAACTTTTGTGTTGTTGTTTGTGAGTTTTTTTTTCTTTAATTTATTTTTGAATAGTTTGCCAGCTTGAAAACTGAGCACTGCCTCAAATACCGCCATCTCTTTCAAGTGTCTGGAATAGAGACTATCATCATCTCCTCATCATTTTGGGGGATCTCTTGAGAAAATGAAGCAAAGAATGTGCTGTCTTCTCATTGCTATTCTGCAGACTACAAGCTGGATTCATGCATCATCAACCACGTCTTTAGAATCTCATGCTTTTGTTCCTCATCAACAAGGTTTGTCATTTAGTTGTCTGATTTACATCCTCTGGATAAAAAAAAAAAAAAAGAAGCTTTAAAAGTTCCTTGTTTTGGATCAAACAGCTACTGTTCCAGAGTTCCTTGGTTGCTAATCTGTGGTCCTTTTTTCCAAAGCTTCTCTTTAATCTTAACTTGTCAGTTCCTTGTTTTGGATCAAACAGGTACTGTTCCAGAGTTCTCAGGGGCAGTTAACTTTGAGTCTAAACAGGTTAATCATTAAAAGTTTCATCTCTTTTTATGTTCTTTTCGAGTCTGGAATCCATGGTGTCTTGGGGTTACTTAAGTACTATTTATATAAAATTTTCAGGGCGGTGTTGAAATCGGCAATGGTGGAGTAGGTAATGAGCGAGAAGAAACATATAGTAGTAGAATGATGGGAAGACTTGGATCGAGGCCACCGAATTGCGAACGCAAGTGCGGAGGGTGCAGGCCATGTGTTGCCACTCAAATCCCAGCAACGACGGATAAACTGGGGATTCAGTACACCAATTATGAGCCTGAAGGATGGAAATGTAAATGTGGGTCCACTTTCTTCAATCCATAAATGCTACCATTTAAGTATTTAAACCACCGTTTCCATATAGCACTCTCTTTCTTTTTCTCTCTACATGATGACATGGATGTATAGACTCATTTTGTGTTTTATCCTCCTTAAATTGGAAGGGATTGGATGCGGTGTAGATCTTTTACGGTACTGACTGCGACACATTAAAAAAAAAGGTTTAAAATTTACTGTCAGTTTTTGTTGTGAAAATGAATGTAAGGAGTAGACGACTTAGCAGGAGCCATGTGGTGCAAGTTGAATTTTGAGTTGGACAGAGATTCTTCATTTTCACATTTTCATGGGCAATGAACGAATTTGAGCCCATGGACCATTGTTGAATTCGATTGTAGACATTATTTTAGACCTTTGTTTGAGTTTTCCAGCTCCCTCAGGATTCGGAATCATAAGAATATAAATCAGTTTTCTTTCTTTATCTCTCTCGTCCTTTTACGGTCGATTTTTCATTTTATAAGCATATGACCTCTTTTTTTTTTTTTCTTTATAATTAAACATATTAACATTTCATCTTGTTTTGTTATTTCTGAAAAATATTACTGCAGCGGTAGTTTTGAAATGAAAGGAAATTGGGTTTTTCACATTAATAATATAAAAAAAATTAATTATAAAAATAGGCTCAGAACTGTATGTTTTGGATAGTAAACTCCAAAAGTCTGCCATCATGAGCAAATAATTTCAGGTGAAAAATAAATTTTAGTTGGTATTACCACTCCAATTGGTGACACCAAAAATTTTCTATCTATTTTTTATATTATCATAAATTACTAAAGAAATATTAGGGTAAATGACCTAAATATACCATTTTAAAAAAAAATTTATGGAAAAGGGCCGAAATAATAATTATTTATCGAAAATAGCCATTTCCTCCTAAAACGCGTCCATGTCAGCGCGTTTTGAGGAGATGCAGCAAGAAAGCGTGTCCACAAGGAAGCGCTTTGTGCCACGTCAGCCAAAAACGTGTCCTTGAGGGCGCGCTTTGTTGATGTGGCAAAAGCGCTCCCTCGTAAACGCGCTTTTGTCCTTCCCCTGATGGGCTTTTCAGTTGTTTTTAGTGTTAAGGTATGAGTTTTTAGGGTTTTAGGGCTACGGTTTAAGGATTTTTAGGGTCTTAGGGTTTAGGGTTTCTATGGAAAAATTAATGGACTATATTTTAGGGTTAAATAATTAGAATAATTTTAAGCTTAGGGTTTTTGGGAAAAATATATCAACAAAATAAAATTTATTTGAATTTTTTTTACAGTAGTATCTGACAATATAATTTTGAGAAGACGTTTCTGAACAAAGTGACCAAAACGCTTCAAGCACGATGCACTGTCAGCAAGAGCACTGAAAAAAGCTCCCACGTGGATGCTCTTTTGCTACAGTAGTTTCTGGTAAAATAATTTTGAGAAGACATTTCTGAACAAATAGTGACCAAAACGCTTCAAGCGAGGATGCTTTGTCGAAGAAAATCTTGAAAAAAGCTCCCACGTGAATGCTCGTTTGCTACAGTAGTCTCTGGCAATCTTTAGACTATAAATCAACTAAATTTCATTCTCCGGTTGCATAACAGAAATTGAGGCAAAATTAAAATAGAAACTGAAGATGAGTGAACGTATTAATGTTGTTATTTACTACGATGATGTGTAATAGCCCAAATTTCAGTGATATCGAAATAGTGATTCGAGAACACCAAATCTGACAAATGAACTCGTAAGTTATATTATTTAATATTTACAAGCCAAATGTAACTTTTAAAATATTTTTGAAATAGTAGATTTTGTTTTATAAAGATTTATTTAATCAAGAAATCGAGAAAAAGAGGCATCGAGATCTCGGTATTATAAACCAAGTCATAAATATCTTTATGAATATTTACAGAATGTTAATAAGGTATTACTAAAATTTTGTTAGAAAATTTTGACGTTTGGGTGGTTAATTAAAGAAAAAGGACTAAATTGAAAATGGTGTAAAAGTTGCTAGAAGGATTAAATAGCTTAATTGTCAAATGAGGAAG
Organism: Gossypium rotundifolium; assembly: GCA_025506655.1. NCBI lineage: Eukaryota > Viridiplantae > Streptophyta > Magnoliopsida > Malvales > Malvaceae > Gossypium > Gossypium rotundifolium. The sequence continues at coordinate 195,835,653 of CP106734.1, read as the reverse complement.
GACCTAAAGTGAAAATAAGCCCAAAGGAGATATTTTGGGCGGCAATAGCTGAGAAAAATCAGGAAATGAGTGAAATAAGGGCAAAATTAGAAAATTGCCAAAATTAGCCAAATAAAAATAAGACCAAATTGGAATATCTAGAATTCTCTTCATTTCTCTTCATTTTCATCATCTGAAAAACAGCCATGGAAGAGGGTTCAAGCTGGTTTTCATATTCTAGCTTCATGTAAGTTTAATTCTTGCTTTCTCCTTTAAATTTCTCTATTTTTGAACTTTTACAATTGGGTCCAACTTAGTATGTCATTAGTTTTTGATTCTATGGATAATTTTTAAAGTTTCTATGGATGAGTGCTGGAATAATATGATGAATAAATATATAATTGAAGTTTTAATTTTGATATATGATGATTTTATCAAGTAAAATTGATGGAAATTGGTTTTAGGACCTAATTGTGAAAGAGTTGAAATTAAAGCCTAGTGTTAAAATTTTGATTTTTAAAGGTTATGAAATAGTTTAAAATGATAGATAAAAGTATTAAATGATAAAATTAGCTCAATTGAGGGGTTAATTGAGCAAGGACTGAATTGTATGAATTCTGGAATTTGGGACAAAATAGAAATCAATATGTTACACTAAAGCAGTTTTGGACAGCAGCAGTTGTCTAACTTTGAAAAATCACCAAAAATAGTAGAAATTGAATTAGAAGTTGTGTGAGATATAGAATTAAATCTTGTTGAGTCTATTTTTATATAAAAGAATAGAGAAAGCAAAAGAGTTCTACATATTGAGATATTTAAAGTTTTGTAAGACTGGTTAAGAATAACTTCGTGATCCCCTATTCTTACTTTATAACTTCACTAAAAATTGTACAAAAATAATTATGAGTTATAATTTATATGTTTGTATTCCTTGGTGAGCCTATTTTCATTAGAAATAATAGGAAACACTATATGAAAATCGTACTATGAGATAATTGATTTTTAGTGAAGAGATGTCGAGCCAGTCGGACTATCTAATAGGGAGAACTTAACTAATAAACTGTACTAATTGGTCATACCAAAATTCTGGAAAAATTATAGTAGGAAGATATGTGAGTCTAGTTTCAAATAAAATTAACGGATCTTAATTTGGAGTTCTTTAGCTTAAGATAAAAATAATTTAGTGACTATGACACGGATGGACAACTTGAATATTCACATAAGTAAATAGTGAAAATTATATATAATGTTACTTACAAGTGTGTTGTTTATACTAAGAATGTGGATGGAGAGGAAGAGGAGGAAAATAATATATGAACGACTTGTGTATAAATTGATCACATGCTCGATTATAATTGATAAATGTTGAATTAGAAATGATATAATGTTTTATTTGGAATGTTTATTATGAAATTATGATTATCGTTATAATACAAAAATTGAACTTGTGAGTTTATACGGCTAAATTTTAGTGATCATTTATTAATTTTATGAACTTCATAATGTGTTATTTCACATGTAATGATGATAAAATCGTGAATAATGTAAAAGCATGAAAATTGAATAAACGATCAAATTGAGCACTTTAGTGCAAATGACAAGACGAATTGACAAAAAGACCATGATTGAACCATGGCAACAAGTGATAAGTGATAGCTTCACTACACTTATCGATCAAGAAAAGTGAAAGTGATAAGTGATAGCTTGGTTACACTTACGATCAAGGACAAGTGAAAGTGAAAAGTGGCGACTCGATTACCTAATCGGTGAAAAATGGTAGCTACGGTTACCTGATTAGTGAAAAGTGGTAGCTCGGCTACCGATCGATGAAAAGTGGTAGCTCGCCACCGATCGATGAAAAGTGGTAGCTCCGACTACCTGATCAGTGAATAGTGCTAGTTCGGCTACAAGTGATAAGTGATTTCTGTGTAAGACTATATTTGGGAAATGACATCGATGTGATACGTGTTTAAGATATAAGACCATAGTTGGGCTATGGCATTCTAGTGAAAAGACCACAGCTATGTTATGGCATCAGTGATTATCAGTGAAATTCAGTGCATACCGGTGCAGACCAATTCCGTAAGACGTTCACTAATTTGACAAAGTTTGGTAAGTGTTACATAGTATTATGTGATATAAGAAATACGAGTTGATGAGACATGAACATAGAACTTGGTTGAAAAATGAGTTCATTTGTAATTTATATTGTACACCCTTGCGTGTATTATCCGTATGTATTCCAAATGAGTTAATGATAAGAGTTCTAATATGAAATAATCTGGATTCTAAATGAAATATTATGAAAATATATATGAAATATAGAGGTATGATTGTTATATATTACATGAATACATAATGTGAAAAAAATATAAGTACAAGAGAAATTTAATGAGAATTGAGCCCATATATATTTCTTGTTATTTATATAAAGTGTACGACTAACAAATAGTATTAAGTATAAGGCTCGGTTGAATATATTGAATTGGTTTTTGTATGTATTAAATGTGGGACCCTTGTAAATGAGATAAATTTTGGGACATTGTGAAAAACTTCATACGATTCTGATTTAGTCCCGACCCGATCCTAATGCATGATTTGGACTTCAAAGGTAACTTTTATAATCAATTTTGATATTTGAGTGATTAATGGTTTAAATTATCTGTAAGTGTTCCATACTTCTCGGTAATACTTCGTACTTTGTTCTGGCAATGGATACGGGTAGGAGTGTTACATGGTGAGGTTTGTGACACCGAATGTAACACCCCAAACCTGGCCCAAACACTACTACTGGATCTGGTTTGTCACTAAGAAAATTTTTAGTAAAACAAATCGTGTTGACAAAAAGCCCAAATAGAAAATTACATAAAGTGTGCCTTAATAATCAAAAGCCCAAAACTTAATTACATGTCCTTGAAAGAAATTAAAACGAGAATAAATACTAAAGGCCCATTTTAAATCTAAAATGTAAACAAATGGCCTAAGGCCTTATTACAATGTATTTTAAATCCATCATATAAAGTACTTTTTAAAAAAAAACTATTATAGGAAACTTTGTCGCCAGATCCACCTTCTTTTGCATGGCCACCTTGCGCCCACTCCGGCCGGGTCCGGCACTAATCGTCACCGAAAGGTTAGTTTAAAGGGGTGAGTCGCGAGACTCAGCAGCAACCCTCATGCACCACTAGATTTGGGTCTCATTAAACATAATAATAAATTCATTTACATGGAAACATATAATATGCAAAGCCCAACCTATTTACCTAGGTTTCCATCCGCTACACGCCCCCGTACCAACCAACACACCATTGGGGATTTCTACAATCAACCCACACCGCTACTCTCCAAGATGGCAGTCAAGCTGCTCATCAACATATATTGGCCGAAGCCCTTGTAACATATAATGGCCGAAGCCCGTATAACAGTTCACGGCATTAGCCACTATAGTAGTTCACGATAAAAACTATTACTCATATACATGTACATATAACTTCCTCCTTTCATCACCCACCCCATGCAACATGCACAATAATTAAAAACATGTACAACAGTTTACTTGTAACATATAGTCAGATTATTTACTAACCTGAGGGTCCGTCGTTTAAATCCGAGATTTCAGCTTTTAATGTAACACCTCTAACCCTAAACCGTCACGAACAGGTTACAAGGCATTACCGAACATATCGATAACTTACTTAATTATTCACAAATAAAATAACATTCATAGTATAATTATTTAATAAATCCCAATGAAGGACATTTAAAACCTAAACCATGTATTAAAATGGGATCGGAGTTGTTTGAATACTCCGGATTTTATCTGTAAATTTTATTTAAATTTCGACAGCATTTCTGCTTATTTTTACATATAACCCCCTGCAATTAAAACCGTATTCATTCCAAATATAACCAATTCAACCAATTCCAAAATCCAACAATTCAACCAATGCAATTTCATATTTAATCATATTTAAATTATACTTATAACATCAAACACCAAATATCATTCTTTACAACAAAAGTCATGTAGTAATTTAAAGTGACCAAAACAACACCTATGTACATGCCACTTTTATCAAAGGAGAATACATCACCGAGTTTTGTTCGGAGTCTGGATCGCCTTGGATTTGAATCGAACTTTGAACACCTATTAACTGCATTGACGGAAACAACCGTATCACTTGAGTATACATAAACTCAAGTGGTATTACCATAATTCAAATTATAAACATAATAATCATATCATTAAATCATATCACTTTAATTTTACTAAACCAATTCAAACATAAGTTTGTCATTCTCAATATATTCATACAATTCAATTTTAGCAATTCAACAATTGAAATAATACACAATCATGTTGAGCCACTATCCATTTCTTGAACCAATGGTTCATACTTTCCATTCTCATACTCATATTCCAATCACATTTTTAGTTCATGTTCTATTTTCGCATTACTTCCAATGGCTCAACCATTTCATTTTATTCAATTTAACCTTTTCCTTATTTACCCCTATTAATGACTCTGGACTTTAACGGATACAGATTCCAACCCAAACACACAAGACGGCACATTGTGCCTAAAGCAGTACATAGTACCGATCAAGATATCGACACATAAGTGCTCAAACGACACACGAGGTGCACGATGCGACACACGAGGTGCCGGAATACGACACATAAAGTGCCCGATATCGACACATAAAGTGCACGATCGGCAAAGCCGATAAATCCCGTACACTTCCAAATCCTATGGCATGCCAATTATATCCGACTCAAATTTCGACTAGTTAATAGGGTATTTTAGTTCTCAATTTCATTTTCATTTTCATAACAAATTCAATTTCAATATCAAATACACTTTTCCATTTCAATCCACATACAATTCAATTTCAATACATATCCATCATTCAACTCAATTTCCATTCAGTTCAATAAAAACACTTACCATATACATAAATTAATTTAACATTTAATGAATAAATAAAGAATTTGAATTATAGTAATACAAACCCGAAATACACGTTTACTCCTCAGTGATCTTTTCTTTTCCCTTGGATGCCTTTGCCTCTTTTTCCTTGTTAGCAATTTAAACTTTAAGCTTCAAATCCCTAGTTTTTCCTTTTCTTTCCTTCCTTTTCCCTTTTTCGTATGTTCTCTTCTTTTCTTACATTTCTTTGTTTTGTTCCTTTTCTATTTACTTTATGTTATAATAATATAATATATAATTATTATATTAAATCAATTTAATATAATTTATTACTAATATATATATTTTATAATAAAATCTAAGTAAAATCTTAGATTTTTATCTCATTTGTCACTCACTTATGCTAAATGGCATATTTGCCATTTTGATCCTTTTACTTTCTTTTAATCTATAATTAGACTTTTACTCCTTATTCAATTTGATCCTTTTCCTAATTACTTTAAATTAAGCTAAATTCTCTATATAAATTTCTAATTAAACACACTATTTGACTCATAATTACTCCTAATAATTATTTACTAACTCGATTTACTAATACGGAGGTCTGATAATACACTTTTTGGTGCCCATGATTTTGGTCGTTATATTTCTCCCCCCTTAATAAATTTCGTCCTCGAAATTTACCTGAGAATAGGTGAGGATATTGTGCTCTCATAGTTTCTTCTGGTTCACAAGTTGCTTCTTCCACACTATGGCTTCTCCACAATACTTTTACCAAAGGAACTCGTTTGTTTCTTAATTCTTTCACTTCCGAGCTAGTATTTGAACCGGTTCTTCTTCATATGACAAATCCGGTCTAATATCAATGTCTTCATGAGAAATAATATGAGATGGATCCGATCGATACCTTCGTAACATGGAAACATGAAAACATCATGAATCTTCTCAGAATCTCGAGGTAAAGCTAGTCGATAGGCAACCGGTCCGATTCTTTCAACTACTTCATACTACCCAATGTAACGAGGACTTAATTTTCCTTACGGCCAAATCTCAAACTTTCTTCCAAGGCGATACCTTTAGAAATACTTTATCACCTACGAATACTCTATATCCCGTCGCTCAGATCTGTGATAAGACTTTTGTCCGTCAAAAGCTACTTTCAACCTGCTCTCTCGATCTTTTTAACTATTTCTTCATCTCTTGAATTAATTTCGTCCAACTATCTTTTTCTCATTCAACTCATCCAACATACCGGTGATCGGCATCTTCGATCAGTATAATGCTTCATATGGAGCCATCCGAATCTTGGATTGGAAACTATTATTATAAACAAATTCACTAACGGCAAGTATCGTTCCCAACCCGATTCAAAGTCAATAATACAAGCCCAAGCATGTCTTCTAAAATCAATTACCCGTTCGATTGTCCATCGGTTTGTGGATGAAATGCAAGATCAAATTAAGTCGAGTACCCAAAGAATCATGTAATCGCCTCCAAAATCTCGATGTAAATCGTGGATCCCTATCGACAATTATAGATCTTTGGAATACCATGCGATCTCACAATTTCTGATATAAACTTCAAAGAAGCTTCAGAAAGACCAATCACCCCGATCGCTATAAAATGAGCGACTTAGTAAGCCGATCAACTATCACCCAAATGGCATTCTTTTTGCTCACCGACAGTGGCAACCCCGTAACAAAATCCATAGTAACGCTATCCCATTTCCATTCAGGAATACTAATAGTCCGAGTAATCACCCGCTTGCACTGATGTTCGGCCTTTACTCGCTGACAAGTCAAACATTTCTCGACATATTCAACTATATCTTTCTTCATCCTCGCCACCAATAAAGCTCTCAGAATTACGATACATTTTGTTCCACCGGATGCAATGCAAAGGTGTCATCGTGCTTCTTGAAGAATCATCTTCTTTAATTCGTAAGTAGTGGAACACAAATCCAATTTTGAAACCTCAAACAACCATGTTCATCAATACTAAAATTCTCGATTGTACCATTCTCGAACCATTTCTCTTTTCTTTAATAATTTGTCATCTTCCATCCGAAATGCTCGGTCTCGATCCAACATTATCGGCTTGAACCTTAACTCGCCTAATAAGCTTCCATCATCATTAACACTGAGCCGAGCAAACATTGCTCGTAATTCAATCGCAGCTTTTCTACTTAATGCATCACCTACCACATTTACTTTTCCGGATGATAGTCTATAACACAATCATAATCTTTTAGAAGCTCGATCCACCGCCTTTGCCTTAAATTCAACTCCTTCATGACGAAGATATTTGAGACTTTATGGTCTGTAGATGTAGCATTTCTCGCCATAAAGATAATGCCTCTAAATCTTTAAAGCAAAAATTACCGCATTAACTCCAAGTCGACGTCGGTAATTACGTTCATGTAGCTTCAACTATCTAGATGCATAAGCAATGACTTTCCCATCTTGCATCAATACACAACCCAAACCACTCAAAGAAGCATCACTATACACAACAAAATCTTTCCCCGACTGTAATGTTAATAAGGTGCCTCGTCAACATTTGCTTCAAAGTCTCAAAACTTTTCCGACATCGATCATCCCAAACAAAAGGAACATTCTTCCGTAATAGTTTAGCCATTGGTAGTGCTATCTTTGAGAATCCATTTACAAATCTTCGATAATATCCAGCCAAACCGAGAAAAGCTGCAACCTCCGATACATTCTTTGGCGCCTTCCATTGAACAATTGCTTCAATCTTCTTGGATCAACTCTAATTCCATAGCGGATACTACATGTCCTAAAAATACCACTTCGACAACCGAATTCACATTTACTTAATTTCCCATATAACTATTTTTCCCCAGAATCAGTAAAACTTTTCAAGATCTTGATCATGTTCGCCTCGTCTTCGAGTATACCAATATATCATCAATAAAGACCACCACAAACCGATCTAAGTAAATTTGGAAAATGCGATTCATCGATCCATAAGCAAATTGAGCATTGGTCAATCCAAACGGCATTACCAAAAATTCATAATGGCCATAACGGGTACGGAAGGCAGTCTTAGGCACATCACTTTCCTTCACCTTCAGTTGATAATACCCGGATCTCAAATCAAATTTAGAAAAATTGAAGCTCCTTGTCGATCAAATAAGTCATCTATACGAGGCAATGGATATCGATTCTTGATCGTTACTTTATTCAATGTCGATAATCAATGCATAACCGCATAGAACCATCTTTCTTTTTAACAAACAACATTGGAGCTCCCCAGGGTGAAATACTTGGTCGGATGAAGCCTCGATCTAGTAAATCTTGCAACTGTACTTTCAACTCTTTCAATTCAGTAGGCGACATTCGATACGGAGGTATAGAAATTGGTGTTGTACCTGGATACACCTCAATAGAAAATTCAACCTCTCTATCAGGTGGTAAACCCAGTAGTTCTTCCGAAATACATCGAAAACTCGCATACATACCCTAATCTGGCAGACCTGCTCCCAACCGAATCGAATTAATAACATATGCCAAATATTTGAACAACCTCATTGTAATAATTTATTAGCCTTCATCATTGAAATGATACGTGTCGAACCACCGTACGGATGCCATTCACTTCAATTCTATCCCGTTTTTCGCTTGAATACTAAACCTCTTTTATAACAAATTCCAAAATTACCTCATGTTCAGATAACCAATCCATACCCAAATGATATCGAAATCGCCAAAAGGCATAATCAAGAAATCCACGTGAAACATTTTATCATGTATTATTAACGGCATCTCCAGATACTCTATCTACTAACCTTTGTTTGTCCCAAAGGGCTAGACACCTCTAAGTAAACTCTAGACATTTGATTCTAACTTCCCAACTCAACTAATTTTGAATTAATATATGAATGTGACGAACCCGGATCAATTAAAGCATAGATAGGCTCGTAATATAATAAAATATACCGCCATCACGCCATGTGCATCTCCTTCCTCACGGTCCGAACTACATACGCCCGGCCGGTGCTCGCCTCCGATCGTTGTGTAACTATATCATCGCTTTCTTCTAACACCCCACTTCGGACACGTAACCACCTCTACTAGTTCCTCTGCCACGAGCTGTAGACACTAATCTCTGAGATGCTGCAGGTGTGATACTTTCACTTTTTGGACAGTCTCGAATGAAATGATCTGTGGACCCACATCGAAAACATCATCGAGTTATCCTCCAACATTCACCTAAGTGCTTCTTTCCACAGTATTCACAATCTGGGACATCAATGTTCCGTGAAGGCCCTTTTACACTGCCAGTAGAATTAGTAGTCTGTTTACCCTGACCTTTATCACCTCGATCGATCTGAAACTTGGCCTCCAACCACTTTCGATTCTCCGGATCTCTTGGTAATGGATTAGAACCGTAGTGCTCAAACGTTTTCAGCTTAATTTACCCCTTTCGACTTTTTGTCCAGCCTAATACTTGTTTTATCATTTTCGTCATTCGATCAGATCAGCAAGTTCAGTAATTCTGAGACTTACTAATTGAATCTTAATTTCATCTCGCAGTCCCCGTAAAAATCTTTTACAGCTATCAGCTTCTGTTGGAATAAACTCAGTAGCATATCAACTCAATCGAGAAAATTCCTTTCATAGTCCACTACTGATAGATTACCTTGCTTCAACATTAGAAATTCGCTTTTATCTTCAATATATAACTCTCCAACGCACTTCTTTTGAAATTCCTTTTGAAATAATTCCACGTTATACTGCTCACGGCAAATGTCGGATTCTGATTCCCACCACGATAAGCTTCACCAAGTAATGAAACAACACAGATTAAGCATTCTGGGTACATTCTAATTGTTGCGAACTTGTTTAGTTGATTCCATCCAATTCTTCACATAGATGGATCAACTCTCGTCGACCCATAAATTCCAGTAGCACCGTATTTCCTTAACTCTTTTATCGGGGCCCGTCTCTCGAGTTGATACAGAGTTGTGGCGTGAATAATCTCGCCACTCTTTGTAGAGCATCGCAATAATTCTTAATATATCGTAATCATCTCTATCATTTCTTCTTTCTACTCTAGGAGGTTGGTCTCTCATCAGTTACTAGGTGTTACCGATTCGGGTTTCATTTAAACCGTAAGATTCTTCTTCCCGATATGCATTTCTTCATCAGATTATTTATTCTATCATCCGACATCTTTTATCTATAAAACAAAAACAAATAAGCAAGTCAAGATCCAAAATTCCGACTCAATTTCAACTCAAAAGTGGCATGTACTATTAGACTCACTTCGAGCTCAATTTAGCCCGAGAATCGGCTAAACTCGATAGCTCGATACCACTAAATGTAACACCTCTAACCCTAAACCGTCAAAACACAGGTTACAAGGCATTACCGAACATATCGATAACTTACTAATTATTCACAAATAAAATAACATTCATAGTATAATTATTTAATAAATCCCAATGAAGGACATTTAAAACCTAAACCATGTATTAAAATGGGACGGAGTTGTTTGAATACTCGGATTTTATCTCAGAATTTTATTTAAATTTTACAAGATTTCGCTTATTTTTACATATAACCCCCGCAATTAAAACCGTATTCATTCCAAATATAACCAATTCAACCAATTCCAAAATCCAACAATTCAACCAATGCAATTTCATATTTAATCATATTTAAATTATACTTATAACATCAAACACCAAATATCATTCTTTACAACAAAAGTCATGTAGTAATTTAAAGTGACCAAAACAACACCTATGTACATGCCACTTTTATCAAAGGAGAATACATCACCGAGTTTTGTTCGAGTCGGGATCGCCTTGGATGTGAATCGAACTTTGAACACCTATTAACACTGTACGGAAACAACCAAATGCCGAGTATACATAAACTCAAATGGTATTACCATAATTCAAATTATAAACATAATAATCATATCATTAAATCATATCACTTTAATTTTACTAAACCAATTCAAACATAAGTTTGTCATTCTCAATATATTCATACAATTCAATTTTAGCAATTCAACAATTGAAATAATACACAATCATGTTGAGCCACTATCCATTTCTTGAACCAATGGTTCATACTTTCCATTCTCATACTCATATTCCAATCACATTTTTCAGTTCATGTTCTATTTTCAGCATTACTTCCAATGGCTCAACCATTTCATTTTATTCAATTTAACCTTTTCCTTATTTACCCCTATTAATGACTCGGACTTTAACGGATACACGGATTCCAACCCAAACACACCAGAGACGGCACATTGTGCCTAAAAGCGTACATAGTACTGATCGATATCGACACGTAAGTGCTCGAAACGACACACGAGGTGCACGATACGACACACGAGGTGCCGGAATACGACACATAAAGTGCACGATATACGACACATAAAGTGCCGATCGGCAAAGCCGATAAATCCGTACACTTCCAAATCCTATGGCATGCCAATTATATCAAGCTCGGCCGACTAGTTAATAGGGTATTTTAGTTCTCAATTTCATTTTCATTTTCATAACAAATTCAATTTCAATATCAAATACACTTTTCCATTTCAATCCACATACAATTCAATTTCAATACATATCCATCATTCAACTCAATTTCCATTCAGTTCAATAAAACACTTACCATATACATAAATTAATTTAACATTTAATGAATAAATAAAGAATTTGAATTATAGTAATACAAACCCGAAATACACGTTTACTCCTCGGTGATCTTTTCTTTTTCCTTGGATGCCTTTGCCTCTTTTTCCTTGTTAGCAATTTAAACTTTAAGCTTCAAATCCTAGTTTTTCCTTTTCTTTCCTTCCTTTTCCTTTTCGTATGTTCTCTGTTCTTTTCTTCTTGCTTTGTTTTGTTCCTTTTCTATTTACTTTATGTTATAATAATATAATATATAATTATTATATTAAATCAATTTAATATAATTTATTACTAATATATATATTTTATAATAAAATCTAAGTAAAAATCTTAGATTTTATCTCATTTGTCATCTCACTTATGCTAAATGGCATATTTGCCATTTTGATCCTTTTACTTTCTTTTAATCTATAATTAGACTTTTACTCCTTATTCAATTTGATCCTTTTCCTAATTACTTTAAATTAAGCTAAATTCTCTATATAAATTTCTAATTAAACACACTATTTGACTCATAATTACTCCTAATAATTATTTACTAACTCGATTTACTAATACGGAGGCTGATAATACACTTTTCGGTGCCCACAGATTTTGGGTCGTTACATTTAATGTAACATATAAATCTTGTGAGCACATATACATAAATATATATACATTTATTATTAATCAGATTTAGACGGTGGGGAAGTGTTACACACTTGATTTGCGTACTAAGGCTTTTGCTATGTCTACGTTACTATCACTTGAAACAACTACTATTGGCCCACGATCGACTTTGATTTTGGCCCACACCACAATAATCTCGCACTCAAAACAGATCGTTTCTTGAATTTGGGCGATGGTTTCTGATCCAACCTTCTCTCGCTTGATCGTTAGTTGAGTCCATAACAATCCTTAATTACTAAACCAAATAACGATGAGATCTAACTCATTAGTTAAATGTAACCTTTAAAACGAACACTTACCTAGTTAGCCGAATCCCGAATATCCTTTAGAAATTGTCACCACCAACCTTCCTACATTCGGCCATTCCCCAAATATTAAACGAATCGAAAATCACAACCATTCTAACCCATATGCCATTCGGCTAAATGGAAAGAATCATGGAAGACCATTCGGCCATACTTACCACTTCTTACCTTCGATTTTTCCACTAAATCGGCTTTAATGGGATAGTTTCGGCTTCTAGGAGTAAAGAGTATAATCGACGGGGCCTTGGAAACAATGATTTAGATTAGGAGTTGATCAAAACAAAGGAATCACAGAAAAGGAAAACTCTCGAAACTCACCGGATTACTAAGGAGTATACGGCTTACTGTGCACCTTCGGGAAAATAGAAATCTCCCTTGTAGATTTGACTATGGGAGATGAGGGTATGAACAAAGGAATTCGCTTTTAGAAAAAAAAAGAAACCGTAGAGAAGGCTTGGAAATTTTCAGAGAATGAGAGAAGAATAGGGTTTCGAATCACGAAATTGAAGAATACTACTCCCTATTTATAGAGAAATTTCGGCATACCACACACACAAAGTTGGAATTTCGGCCAACTCTCCCCTCTCCTGATAGCCTTCATCTCATCTGACAACTCAATCCTTATCTTACCTTTAGGAGAGCCCACCTTAAAACCAACTCCTCCTTATTAATTATCAGCTTTTTAACACTTAAAATAAAAAAAAAAATAACTCCTAAAAGGTAGTCCAATTGTCGTCCACCCCCTTCCCATTTAAGTGCCGAATTTAATCCATCTTTTAAGGCCCAATCGGCCATACAAGGGCCCAATTTCCTCCCCCTTATGGCGCCACCTAATGCCCACTTAATGCACTTTAATTCTTTGGGCCACAAGCCCATCTTGTCACTTAATTATCCATCTTCTTAAATTATAAGCTAACACCATTTATTAGCCACCTAACTCAATTTTTATAAAGCCCAAAATATCACTTAAACTACTCCGAACATTAATTTAAACTCTAATCCATATATTTAATCAAAAAGTCAGCCCAACCTTTACAATCTCAATTTAACATATTAGACTACCATGTAAATGTGTAGGCCCACTTTTTGGATGTTACACCGAAAATGGTGTTGTTTTTTTATCGGAGAACACAACGCAACTGGGTTTTAATTGGAACATAGATTTGACAGAACTTCGCAAAAGAATTAGGCGTAAAATCTTCAGAACAATGCCAATGAAAGTTTAGTCTATTAAGTATAGATTTTGTGCTTCGGTTGATTCGGTGAGATATGACTCATTCGACATCCAAGGCCCTCAGAGCTTGGAGGCAATGGTGGAGACTCATCTTGCCAGTAGATCACTCTATCTTGAGGTATATGTATAATTTTCATCACCAAGTGATCTTCTTTCGACTTCAACATCTACTGCTATTTGAGGGGAATACACGACCCCAAGCCGACACTCTGTTAGTGGGAGGTAGAATACAGAAGTGCCTGTGTTTGGTGGTAGTATAGAAAATACAACCCCTACACGACACTCGGTTGGTGGATGGGACATGCATATCCTTCCTTCAACGTTTGATGCTAGAAATACGTATTGGGGAACATCATCAACTTCTAGTGGTTGGCAATCCACATATGATTGGGAACATTACGAAAGTTGTTTAATAAGGGATAATGTACTCCCCACGACATCCACCGACAAGGGGCCCTCGTTTGTTGCAGATATGGTGGGTCAGATAATGAGTCTGATGTTGATCCACCTCGAGGGCCGGGGCCCAATGGTGCAGAATTGTATTATTTTCTTAATCGGAGCCTATTCGAACCGTACCTGACGATGTTGAAGGCAGTTTAGATGAATAAGAAGAAGATTCGCTATTCTGTATGCATACGCCCCAAATTTATATGCATAATGTCGATCTATCTCCGGACAATGTATTAGAGTTTTCTGAACTACCACACAGAACACGTGACCATACAAGTTCGTTGTTGGATTCGGGTTAATTAGAAGTTGGTAAAGAGTTTTCCAACAAGGATACTTTTCTTGGTACATTGAAACAATATAGCATCAAGAACGGGGTTAACTACAACATGGTTAAATCCAAACTCGATAAGTACGAGGCCAAGTGTACAGTGTAAGACGGTACATGTTCATGGAAAATCATGGCCTCGTTGAGGAAAATGACAGGCTCGTGGAAGATCAAAAAGTACAAAGGTCCACATACATGTCTTCCCGGTACAGTATCACTAGGTGTTCAAGGTTTTTGAATAATACTAATATTACGTAATGTTGTATTATTTAACGTACTTCGTTGACAAGTGTTTCACAAGATCAGCCGAAGATGGATTCAGAGATGTTGGCTGACTTAATAATACCGATGGTGAAGGCGGATACCAAGACTACAATGTCGACCTTAATTGTAGTGATTGATCCTCGTGGAAGAGAATGCAACCACTGTTTGACTTTATTTCTCAAAGAAAAAGGGAAATAACCGAAGGCGAATGGCATTATCAGAAACACCATTTATTTTAAAGGTATCACATAATTCTAGAAAATTTGCTAAATGAGTATTCGGGTCTTCGTCCTGCAAACCATCAAACTGAACGAACTGTTGAATCATTTGAATAGTGTTAGGTTTCAGGTCAAATTTATTAGCAGCTATAGCGGGCCTAGCAATACTCGATTCAGCTCCTGTTAAATTAGGTTTAGCATAATCATACATAGTTCGAGGAGCATGATGTTCGGTCATATCTTGATGTGGCGGATTATTCTTAGCTATTACTTCGGTAGTACTGGTTTCATCTTCTTGTTCTTCTTGTATGTAATTTAAGCCTTGCCTTACTTCTCTACGATTTTTGCGTACTATTCCTTCAATATCACTGTCGTAAAGTAGTGGTCCTGTCGGGTTCCTTCTAGTCATTAACTAGAGGTACCTGCTAGGAAAAGGGAAAAAGAAAGAAATTCAGAAATGTTAAAAATAAAATTTAATTGCAAGAATAAAGATATGGCTAAAGTAATAAAAATTGAGCGTTCTTAATATTTTAGTTCCCTGGCAACAGTGCCAAAAACTTGATCGTGTGTCAAGGTCTTAAAAATTTATAAAAAGAATGATCCAACCTAGAAACTAACTAAAATAACGATGGAGGCAAGCGCACCTATCGAACAGTAGTATAGTTTAGTGGCAAGACCAGATTGTCGAACCCAAAGGAACCAAAAGTACTAATAGTTACTTTCCTTCTTATTATTTAGCCTAAAAATTAAGGGATTTGTTACCTAATCTAAAATTAACTAACATCTAAGCTAAAGATGATAAGACAAATAAGGAATTGAGGAAAGACTCGAGGGAAAATCGATTGATTTAGACAATACCCGAGGAAGAATTCACCTAGACTCCACTTGTTATCTAACTCAGAACCAGACGAATTATTCACTTGACTTGATCTGTAGGATTCCCTAAGTTATATTAATACCTCTTTTGAGGCTACTAACGTTTAATCCTAAGTTGATTAATTAAAATTTCTTTCTAATTAAAACCACTAAGATTGCATTAACTCGATCTATGGATTCTCATTTTAGGTTTGACCCTAATCCAACAAATTTACGTTATCCTATTTCTAAGGTTGCGTTCAACTCCGCTTAATTATGCTAGATCTACTTACAGGCAGGGACTTTTGCTCAACCACCTAAGTACATCAATACTTGAACCAAAAACCCGAAAATACCAAAACAAGAATTAAGAACACATAATTAAGAATAAATCAATGATTTATCATACAACTCAAATAACAATAACAATATTCGTCTTAGGTTTCATCCCCCTCAGGTATCTGATGGTTTAGTTCATAATCGTAAAAGAATACATTTCAAAAGAAAATATAAAACAAAACATAAGAAAAACTCTAAAACCCCCTAAAGGAATTAAAGGAGAAATCCTCTGTCTTGAGTATGATCCTGGCTTCTTAAGATGAATCAACTGGCCTTCTTCGAGTAAATCCTTATATTCAGCTTCTCTAGCTATTGCCGCCCAAAATATCTCCTTTGGGCTTATTTTCACTTTTGGTCCTTCCTCATTTGACAATCAGACTATTTAATCCTTTTAGCAACTTTTATACACTTTTCATTTTAGTCCTTTTTATTTAATTAACCACCCAAACGTCAAAATTTTCTAACGAAATTTTAATACTACCTTATTGACATTCCTTAAATATTCATAAAATATTTATGACTCGGTTTATAACACCGAGATCTCGATACTTCTTTTTCTCGATTTCTTGACCAAATAAATCTTTATAAAACACAATTTACTATTTTAAAACATTTTAAAGCTACATTTGACTCGTAAATATTAAATAAATATAATCTACAAGTCCATTTCTCGATTTGGTGGTCTCGAACCATTATTTTTAATATAACTAAAATTTGGGCTATTACAACTCTCCCTCTTTAAGAATTTTCGTCTCGAAAATTCCTTTAGTGGAAAGGTTCAAATATTTTTCACTACTTATACCTTTTCCGATGTCAATTCCTTACACAAAATTTAGAGAAATCCAGATACCAAAATCACCGCGTTTCTATGATCAAACCAAAAGCATAATCATAACAGACATAGTTATCACAAGCTGAACAACACACTTTAATGATAAGCCATGATTAATAATTTACGAAGTATGAATGATAGGAAAACCAAGATAAGGAAATTCAAGATACAATACCATACCGTAAATCCGAGAACATAACTCATAAAAAATTAATAAAGATATCGATGATTCCTCTAGAAGGCCGTAAGAAAACACTGCTTACCAACTTTGGACTTCCATCATAACAGAGATAATATATTTCCAAATATTTATATATATAACAGAATAATATCCAATAAGAACGGAAGAATAGTCCAACATAAATTTTTACTATCGACTTTATTCCAACATAATAAAATAGAATTCGAATAGATAAAGAAATACCGATCATAAATCAATTCACCAATAGGGCTTTCGTCTAACATCATAGCTAGTTAGCATTCTCATAACATAAGAACTCCATCAGAGCTGAACAATCACACACATATCTCTAAGAATAAAAGAATATATATAGAATACCTAGAAAAATCATCATATTCATCTCAACTATAACTATCACACACAGACATCTTTATTACTCAATTATTATTTCTCTAACTAATTCTATCATCATGTTCCCGCGATCATTCCATTTACCAACGAAAACCAATTCGAGAAGAATATCAGCAACTCATACTTTAAACTTCACACTCAATTGAGTCGAATAGTCGAGACTAGCTTCTTCTTTATCCGTGACATTGTATAATCTGTGTAATCTTTAAAATAATCTGATATTTCTTTTTAAAAATGAGTTCATTTGTCGCACTATACTCAACTCTCTCTCTCTTTTTTTTTCTACCATCGGACTCTTTAATTTCTCACTTATGAACTTATTCAACATAATTCTCGTAAACTTTCATCATAAAGCAATATTAGTAAGGGGTGAGGTCATAAAGCCTCTAACTTGACTCTCATAAATACACATATATGACTTAGCATTCATCATCAATGTGACATCATCATAATCACATAATTCACTCTAAGCAATTTTCATACTTAGTCATGTTACACGAACTTTTCGATTATCTTATTCAAACAAGCGCATTTAAACATACATTCCATGAATTTTGAGTAAATTTACTCATAACACTCACTTAATCAAGCATGTTAGACACATAACATCATATGAATACTAACATACATGAACGAGCTTATCACAATAAAGACTTCCGTTTCGTTTCACTTTTCCACATTTCCCAACATATGGTTATCTCATTAAGCACATTAACACATGCTTATCATGAACTTCTATTAATACCTTTCCACATTTCAATACATCGTAAGCACATTTCAATCATCTCAATATCATTTTAGCATTATCGACAATAGTTCGATTGGAAGTCATTTCTGTCTTAACAAAATAATTTCGTTAGAGCCGGGAGATATCACACTATCACAGTTCACATATGGCATGTATAGCAAGACTGTTGCACACGCTATGTTAGTCCGAGAATCGACTAAACCATAGCTCGATATCACTAAATGTAACACCCTTACTCGTGTTCGACGGATGAGTATGAGGCATTACCAAGAGTACTAAACACTTACAGATTATTTAAACTATTTATCACTCAAATATCAAAATTGATTATAAAAGTTCCTTTAACGAACCCTTGAAGTCCAAATCATGCATTGGGATTGGGTGGGACTAAATTAGAATTGTATAAATTTTTTTTTAAATCCTTAAATTTATCTCATTTACAAGGGTCCCACGCCGTGTGGCTCACATAGCCGTGCCTATAGGGCGATAACTCTCTAACTTGCATCTGTGGAGAAACTTGAGTCACACGGCCTTAGTACACGCCGTGTTGCTTGGTCGTGGTAAAGTTAATTTTCATAAATTATGCTATTTTTCAAGCCATATTTCTCACTCATTTGATCCTTATTCTTCACCCACATTTAATACATACAAAACCAATTTAAGATATTCAATCGAGCCTTATACTTAATACGATTTGTTAGTCATACACTTCATATAAATAACAAGAAACGATATAGGCTCAATTCTCATTAAATTTCTCTTGTACTTGTACTTTTCATCCTATGTATTCATATAGCATATAACAATCACACCTCTATTTTTCATATACATTTTTATAACAATTTGTCTTGGTTTCAAACTACTTCATATTTGAGTTTTACTTATCCAATCATTTGAAACATCATCTTTATACATATAGTGCACTTGAGATGCAAAAATTCTATAATTATGAATGAACACATTTATCAAACACATTCCATGTTTTTACATATTATAGTCTCATATTTCCATGTATCATTTACCATCATTTTCTCGTATTTTGACAAATACATATAACAACTCATAATCATGCAATTCACTAACTCTTCCTGCCAATTACAATTTAAATTGGCAACTCACTTATTGAGCCCAATTTCAATATTCACTACAATCTATCATATAAATTTGGATGTACGTATCCACCAATAAATTCCATGTACAGTATCATCATCTCATATTTCTACATACATTACTTTACATATTATGAACTCAAATAACATATACAAGACATACCAATGTATTTCAAATACGTTTTCATAATATTTCATTTAGAATTAAGATTATTTTATATTAGAACTCTTCTCATTAACTCATTTGTCAACCAAGTTCTACGCTCATATCTCATCAACTCGTATTTCCTTATATCACATAATATATATATCATGATTTCCATTCCTTAATATTTTCCCATATTTATCCCGTTGAATTTCTTGGAATTTTCGATGGATTTTCAGAGGTACACTTTAGTGTACAAATCCGAATCCGTCAATTCGTGTTCATGTGGGCACATTTCCATTTCAGAGAGCACACTCATGAACCTCATCCTTACAATGGGATTACCATCGAGCTAAATCCCGCAAGAGAGCACACTCCATGAACCTCATCCTTACAAATGGATTACCATCGAGCTAAATCCTCAGAATATAAACTCATAGAGTATTGTCTGGATTACCGGTCAAAGCTAAATCCCGCAACGACAATTACTCTAATGAGCTTGGATCCGAATTACCAGTCAAAGCTAAATTGAGACCTAATTGGATTACCCGTCCGGCTAAATCCATTTTCCACATATTCTTCGGAGGGCTATATCGGGATCACCCGTCCGGCTAGATCCTTTTCACACATATTCTTCTGGAGGGCTATATCGGGATAGGATCACCCGTCCGGCTAGATCCTTTTACCGTCAATTCTTTTCGTAAATCCATCAATTTCCTTTCATTCAACCGGATTTCTTCCACTTTTTATCAAATATATCAATGTTTCAATCAACTTTCATACAATGAACATTCAAAGTATATTCATATCAATAACATACATTCCAAGCATTTAAGAATATAATTCAAGTTACATGAACTTACAATTCGATTTTGATACCATAACGATAATCTTAGTTTCATAATAAATATTTCAAATAAAACATTATATCAATTATAATCGAACATGTAATCAATTTATACACAAGTCATTCATATATTATTTTCCTCCTCCTCCTCTCCATCCACATCCTTAGTATAAACAACACACTTGTAAGTAACATTTTCTATAATTTTCACTATTTACTCATGTGAATGTTCAAGCTGTCCATCTGTGTTATATTCACTAAAATATTTTTATCTCGAGCTACAGAGCTCTAAATTTCAAACCGTTAATTTTCTTTGAAACTAGACTCACATATCTTCTTACCATAATTTTTCCAGAATTTTGGTGTGGTCAATTAGTACAGTTTATTAGTTAAGTTCTCCCCTGTTACACAGTCCTACTGCTCTGACCTCTCTTCACTAAAAATCAATTATCTCATAGTACGGTTTTCATATAGTGTTTCTGATTATTTCTAATGAAAATAGACTCACTAAGGAATACAAACATATAAATTATAACTCATAATTATTTTTGTACAATTTTAGTGAATTTCTAAAGTGAGAACAGGGATCACGAAGTTGTTCTAAACCAGTCTTACAAAAATTTAAATATCTCAATATGTAGACTTCCTTTACCTTCTTTGTTTCTTTTATATGAAAATAGACTCAACAAGCTTTAATTCTATATCTTACTCAGCTTCTAATTCGATTTATACCATTTTTGGTGATTTTTCAAAGTTAGACAACTGCTGCTGTCCAAAACTGCTTTAGTATAACATGTTGATTTCTATTTTGTCCCAAATTCCACATTTCATACAATTCAATCCTTGCTCAATTAACCCCTCAATTTAGCTAATTTTCTCATTTAATACTTTTCTCTATCATTTTAAACTACTTCATAACCTTTGAAAATCAGAATTTTAACTCTAGGCCTTAATTTCAACTCTTTCACAATTAGGTCCTAAAATCAATTTCCATCAATTTTTACTTCATAAAATCATCATATAACAAAATTAAAGCTTCAATTCAATATTTATTCATCATATTCTTCCAGCACTAATCCACATAAACTTTAAAATTAGCTATAGAATCAAAACTAATGACATAATAAGTTGGATCCAATTGTAAAAGTCCAAAACATAGAAATTTCAAGGAGAAAGTAAGAATTAAACTTACATGAAGCTTGAGTATGAAAACCAGCTTGAAACTTTCTCCCATGGCTGTTTTTCAGCTGAAGAAAATGAAGAGAAATGAAGAGAAATCTAGATAATTCCAATTTGGTCCCATACTTATTTAACTAATTTTGGCAATTTTCCAAATTTACCCTTATTTCATCCATTTCCTGATTTTTCTCAGCTATTGCCGCCCAAAATATCTCCTTTGGGCTTATTTTCACTTTTGGTCCTTCCTCATTTGACAATCAGACTATTTAATCCTTTTAGCAACTTTTATACACTTTTCATTTTAGTCCTTTTATTTAATTAACCACCCAAACGTCAAAATTTTCTAACGAAATTTTAATACTACCTTATTGACATTCCTTAAATATTCATAAAATATTTATGACTCGGTTTATAACACCGAGATCTCGATACTTTTTTCTCGATTTCTTGACCAAATAAATCTTTATAAAACACAATTTACTATTTTAAAACATTTTAAAAGCTACATTTGACTCGTAAATATTAAATAAATATAATCTACAAGTCCATTTCTCAGATTTGGTGGTCTCGAACCATTATTTTTAATATAACTAAAATTTGGGCTATTACAACTCTCCCCCTCTTTAAGAATTTTCGTCCTCGAAAATTCCTTTAGTGGAAAGGTTCAAATATTTTTCACTACTTATACCTTTTCCGATGTCAATTCCTTACACAAAATTTAGAGAAATCCAGATACCAAAATCACCGCGCTTCTATGATCAAACCAAAAGCATAATCATAATGTATATAGTTATCACAAGCTGAACAACACACTTTAATGATAAGCCATGATTAATAATTTACGAAGTATGAATGATAGGAAAACCAAGATAAGGAAATTCAAGATACAATACCATACCAGAAATCCGAGAACATAACTCATAAAAAATTAATAAAGATATCGATGATTCCTCGAGAAGGCCGAAGAAAACACCGCTACCAACTTTGGACTTCCATCATAACAGTAGATAATATATTTCCAAATATTTATATATATAATGTAATAATATCCAATAAGAACGGAAGAATAGTCCAACATAAATTTTTACTATCGACTTTATTCCAACATAATAAAATAGAATTCGAATAGATAAAGAAATACCGATCATAAATCGACCCACCAATAGGGCTTTCGTCTAACATCATAGCTAGTTAGCATTCTCATAACATAAGAACTCCATCAGAGCTGAACAATCACACACATATCTCTAAGGATAAAAGAATATATATAGAATACCCAGAAAAATCATCATATTCATCTCAACTATAACTATCACACACAGACATCTTTATTACTCAATTATTATTTCTCTAACTAATTCTATCATCATGTTCCCCGCATCATTCCATTTACCAACGAAAACCAATTCGAGAAGAATATCAGCAACTCATACTTTAAACTTCACACTCAATTGAGTCGAATAGTCGAGACTAGCTTCTTCTTTATCCGTGACATTGTATAATCTGTGTAATCTTTAAAATAATCTGATATTTCTTTTTTAAAAATGAGTTCATTTGTCGCACTATACTCAACTCTCTCTCTCTCTTTTTTTTTCTACCACTGGACTCTTTAATTTCTCACTTATGAACTTATTCAACATAATTCTCGCAAACTTTCATCATAAAGCAATATTAGTAAGGGGGTGAGGTCATAAAGCCTCTAACTTGACTCTCATAAATACACATATATGACTTAGCATTCATCATCAATGTGACATCATCATAATCACATAATTCACTCTAAGCAATTTTCATACTTAGTCATGTTACACGAACTTTTCGATTATCTTATTCAAACAAGCGCATTTAAACATACATTCCATGAATTTTGAGTAAATTTACTCATAACACTCACTTAATCAAGCATGTTAGACACATAACATCATATGAATACTAACATACATGAACGAGCTTATCACAATAAAGACTTCGCTTCGTTTCACTTTTCCACATTTCCCAACATATGGTTATCTCATTAAGCACATTAACACATGCTTATCATGAACTTCTATTAATACCTTTCCACATTTCAATACATCGTAAGCACATTTCAATCATCTTAATATCATTTTTAGCATTATCGACAATAGTTCGATTGAAGTCATTTCGTCTTAACAAAATAATTTCGTTAGAGCCGGAGATATCACACTATCACAGTTCACATATGGCATGTATAGCAAGATCATTGCACACGCTTATGTTAGTCAGAATCGACTAAACCATAGCTCGATACCACTAAATGTAACACCCTTACTCGTGTTCGACGGACGATGAGTATGAGGCATTACCAAGAGTACGAAACACTTACAGATTATTTAAACTATTTATCACTCAAATATCAAAATTGATTATAAAAGTTCCTTTAACGAACCCTTGAAGTCCAAATCATGCATTGGGATTGGGTGGGACTAAATTAGAATTGTATAAATTTTTTTTTTAAAATCCTTAAATTTATCTCATTTACAAGGGTCCCACGCCTGTGTGGCTCACATAGCCGTGCCTATAGGGCGATAACTCTCTAACTTGCATCTGTGGAGAAACTTGAGTCACACGGCCTTAGTACACGCCGTGTTGCTTGGTCGTGTGGTAAAGTTAATTTTCATAAATTATGCTATTTTTCAAGCCATATTTCTCACTCATTTGATCCTTATTCTTCACCCACATTTAATACATACAAAACCAATTTAAGATATTCAATGAGCCTTATACTTAATACGATTTGTTAGTCATACACTTCATATAAATAACAAGAAACGATATAGGCTCAATTCTCATTAAATTTCTCTTGTACTTGTACTTTTCATCCTATGTATTCATATAGCATATAACAATCACACCTCTATTTTTCATATACATTTTATAACAATTTGTCTTGGTTTCAAACTACTTCATATTTGAGTTTTACTTATCCAATCATTTGAAACATCATCTTTATACATATAGTGCACTTGAGATGCAAAAATTCTATAATTATGAATGAACACATTTATCAAACACATTCCATGTTTTTACATATTACAGTCTCATATTTCCATGTATCATTTACCATCATTTTCTCGTATTTTTGACAAATACATATAACAACTCATAATCATGCAATTCACTAACTCTTCCTGCCAATTACAATTTAAATTGGCAACTCACTTATTGAGCCCAATTTCAATATTCACTACAATCTATCATATAAATTTGGATGTACGTATCCACCAATAAATTCCATGTACAGGTATCATCATCTCATATTTCTACATACATTACTTTACATATTATGAACTCAAATAACATATACAAGACATACCAATGTATTTCAAATACGCTTTCATAATATTTCATTTAGAATTAAGATTATTTTATATTAGAACTCTTCTCATTAACTCATTTGTCAACCAAGTTCTACGCTCATATCTCATCAACTCGTATTTCCTTATATCACATAATATATATATCATGATTTCCATTCCTTAATATTTTCCCATATTTATCCCGTTGAATTTCTTGGAATTTTCGATGGATTTTCAGAGGTACACTTTAGTGTACAAATCCAGATCCGTCAATTCGTGTTCATGTGGGCACATTTCCATTTCGAGAGCACACTCCTCGAACCTCATCCTCATAAATGGATTACGGTCAAAGCTAAATCCCTCAGTAAGAGAGCACACTCATGAACCTCATCCTCACAATGGATTACCATCAAAGCTAAATCCTCAGAATATAAACTCATAGAGTATTGTCGGGATTACCAGTCAAAGCTAAATCCCTGCAACGACAATTACTCTAATGAGCTTGATCCAATTACCATCCAAAGCTAAATTCAGACCTTAATTCGGATTACCCGTCCGGGCTAAATCCATTTTCCACATATTCTTCTGGAGGGCTATATCAGGATCACCCGTCCGGGCTAGATCCTTTTCACACATATTCTTCGGGAGGGCTATATCGGGATAGGATCACCCGTCCGGGCTAGATCCTTTTTACCGTCAATTCCTTTTCAGAAATCCATCGAATTTCCCTTTCATTCAACCGGGATTTCTTCCACTTTTTATCAAATATATCAATGTTTCATTAACTTTCATACAATGAACATTCAAAGTATATTCATATCAATAACATACATTCCAAGCATTTAAGAATATAATTCAAGTTACATGAACTTACAATTCGATTTTGATACCATAACGATAATCTTAGTTTCATAATAAATATTTCAAATAAAACATTATATCAATTATAATCGAACATGTAATCAATTTATACACAAGTCATTCATATATTATTTTCCTCCTCCTCCTCTCCATCCACATCCTTAGTATAAACAACACACTTGTAAGTAACATTTTCTATAATTTTCACTATTTACTCATGTGAATGTTCAAGCTGTCCATCTGTGTTATATTCACTAAAATATTTTTATCTCGAGCTACAGAGCTCTAAATTTCAAACCGTTAATTTTCTTTGAAACTAGACTCACATATCTTCTTACCATAATTTTTCCAGAATTTTTGGTGTGGTCAATTAGTACAGTTTATTAGTTAAGTTCTCCCTGTTACACAGTCCTACTGCTCTGACCTCTCTTCACTAAAAATCAATTATCTCATAGTACGGTTTTCATATAGTGTTTCTGATTATTTCTAATGAAAATAGACTCACTAAGGAATACAAACATATAAATTATAACTCATAATTATTTTTGTACAATTTTTAGTGAATTTCTAAAGTGAGAACAGGGGATCACGAAGTTGTTCTAAACCAGTCTTACAAAATTTAAATATCTCAATATGTAGACTTCCTTTACCTTCTTTGTTTCTTTTATATGAAAATAGACTCAACAAGCTTTAATTCTATATCTTACTCAGCTTCTAATTCGATTTATACCATTTTTGGTGATTTTTCAAAGTTAGACAACTGCTGCTGTCCAAAACTGCTTTAGTATAACATGTTGATTTCTATTTTGTCCCAAATTCCACATTTCATACAATTCAATCCTTGCTCAATTAACCCCTCAATTTAGCTAATTTTCTCATTTAATACTTTTCTATCATTTTAAACTACTTCATAACCTTTGAAAATCAGAATTTTAACTCTAGGCCTTAATTTCAACTCTTTCACAATTAGGTCCTAAAATCAATTTCCATCAATTTTACTTCATAAAATCATCATATAACAAAATTAAAGCTTCAATTCAATATTTATTCATCATATTCTTCCAGCACTAATCCACATAAACTTTAAAAATTAGCTATAGAATCAAAAACTAATGACATAATAAGTTGGATCCAATTGTAAAAGTCCAAAAACATAGAAATTTCAAGGAGAAAGTAAGAATTAAACTTACATGAAGCTTGAGTATGAAAACCAGCTTGAAACTTTCTCCCATGGCTGTTTTTCAGCTGAAGAAAATGAAGAGAAATGAAGAGAAATCTACATAATTCCAATTTGGTCCCATACTTATTTAACTAATTTTGGCAATTTTCCAAATTTACCCTTATTTCATCCATTTCCTGATTTTTCTCAGCTATTGCCGCCCAAAATATCTCCTTTGGGCTTATTTTCACTTTTGGTCCTTCCTCATTTGACAATCAGACTATTTAATCCTTTTAGCAACTTTTATACACTTTTCATTTTAGTCCTTTTATTTAATTAACCACCCAAACGTCAAAATTTTCTAACGAAATTTTAATACTACCTTATTGACATTCCTTAAATATTCATAAAATATTTATGACTCGGTTTATAACACCGAGATCTCGATACTTCTTTTCTCGATTTCTTGACCAAATAAATCTTTATAAAACACAATTTACTATTTTAAAAACATTTTAAAGCTACATTTGACTCGTAAATATTAAATAAATATAATCTACAAGTCCATTTCTCAGATTTGGTGGTCTCGAACCATTATTTTTAATATAACTAAAATTTGGGCTATTACATCACATGCCAAATGTTCCGATTTATCAAGAACTCTTTCGTAATTATCGCCTGGATTAATCTGATTCTCGATGGTGTCCATTCAAACTATATTAACATGATAAAATATTAGTTATATACTAAATACTAAATACTAAATGCGTAATACTGAAACGTCTATTTTATTACTTAAATTTAATTAAAATTTAATACTTACTTGTGCTTTCGATGTTACTCTAATAGAAGTAGTATATCTTCAAAGCGATATGGTATTCCAACATAACTCAATAATGGTTCCACCTAATTAAATAAATTTTAGCATACACTTATATTTTAAATCACGTAATAATTGTAAAATTTAATATTAAATTTACCTCGTTATGAGTGGGAATGTATATGGGTGGTCGACTCGAGGATGTAAAACTGGAAATCGAAACCATGCTCATGATTGCAGTAGTGATAGGCAACCTCCGATTTTCGCTTTTATTCGACCACGCCCGCACATCTCCTGCTACAATTTTACTAGCGAAAAATCCCCAACTCAATTCATTTACCGCTTTAAAATCAATGAGTTTCAAAGACTA
This sequence comes from Gossypium rotundifolium, assembly GCA_025506655.1. Classification (NCBI taxonomy): domain Eukaryota; kingdom Viridiplantae; phylum Streptophyta; class Magnoliopsida; order Malvales; family Malvaceae; genus Gossypium; species Gossypium rotundifolium. The sequence goes on along the minus strand of CP106734.1, from coordinate 195,807,426 downwards.
TCTCTGTGTACGAGGTTTCGTGATGTGTTTAGCATCGATAGCCTCCAATCATCTCAAGAATGTACGCCCGAGCATACCGTATTCTTTCTATTTCTGTCAAATCATTATTCGGCTTCGGGAATGTGTCTTGGAACCAGTCCATCTCGATCCGACCACTGTAAATGTTATCCAGAATAACACCCAAAAGCTCGTAGCATACGTCAGCCCAATCGCCAGAAGTTGTGGACCCAGTGACTACGTACCTATCCACCGGCAATCCTAATTGCAAATGCACGTCTTCTAGAGTGACAAGACACTCTCCGCATGGAAGATGGAAAGTAAGTCGCCCTGGTCTCCACCTCTATCAACGACTGATTAACTTCGGGTCCAACTTGTACCCCTGGCCTATCGTGGCCACGTGCCAAAAACTGGCTTCCCGCATGTAATTCTCGATAAACGGCGATGGCGGACCAGGTGTAGTAATCCATTTTGCCCGGCCCATACAAAAATAGGAAATAAATAATAAAATGTCCAGGAACAGTCTATTACAATAACCCAATTAGCCTATTTAGACCCTTGGCCCAAATTACAATAGATTACTCAGTAACCCAAACTAGACCCAACACTCTAACTACCTAGACCCAAAATAATCGTGGCCCAAAGAGGCCCAATGATTAAACAATCTTCAGTGGCCTAGGGTTTTAGGAACCCGATCGTCGCGCCGCAGCCATCAGTCCTTGTCAAGCCGCGATTCAAGCGAGTAACGCCTTCACCGCTGAGATCTTCTCGATCACCTGCAATAAAAGGAAAGACGACAGCAAAACAACTATAGCAACATTTTTGTTTCTTTTTTATTTTTTTGTTTCGAAGGCTATAAAAGCCTTACAAAAAATATGTAAAAACACAAAAAATACAGAGAGAAAAATATTCATAGCGCAGATAGAAAATATACGGAATAAAAAAGGGAAAGCTTTAATAGCACGGTGATTTTTCGCTTTATTTTATTTTGTTTATTTTTTCTCATTCGATCTATATTTTTTTGTATAAATACTGTTAAAAAGATAAAAGAGGTACAGTTTACCTTTTAACGGTGCCAAAAATTGAAGTTTTAACCTCCGGCCACCATACGCGAAAGTGGCGTGAGAGGCGTGTATGGCGGTCCAAAGGCGACGATCGTAACAGGACAAGGCGTGGGAGAATTTTCTGCAATTTTTTTAAAAAAACTGAGAACAAATGAATTTTTTCTTTGAAAATGGATTTTTATACGCCCAAGAAATGACGCCGTTTTGGTGTGGTCAGTTAATGACCAAAACGACGCCGTTTTGAGACTAGATCCGTTCGTCGACCCGAAAAATCGAGTAGGGTCCACGTGTTTTTAAAAAATGGAAATTTACCATTTTAGCCCCTCCGCTATTTCATTAAATTCAATTTCGTCCAATTCAAATTTTTATTTATTTTAAATTAGCCCAAAATCTTATACTCTATTTCAATCTGATCCTCAGGCTCCTTAAAGGCTAATAAGCAGAGCGACTTCGTTTTGGAAAGAATGCATAATTTCCAAATGAGTCCCCACATCATGACGCGCATTATAAATTGGTCCTTTTATACTTATTTTAATTGCCATTTAATCATTATTTTAAAAAAATATATTTTATTTCATTTTAAATTATTTTTAACATTATATTAAAATTGTTTTACTATATTAAAATCCCATTATTTTTTAAAATAAAAGGTTTACGTATTTTTTAAAAATACTTAGTATTCTTAAATATTATATTACTACTATTTATTATGTTATCTAATTATTTTGCATATTATTTTATAACTTTTATGTTTGTTAGTGTATGTGAGCGCTCGATCGAATCGAATCGAATCGAATGAAAAATTTCGAGTTAATCGAGTTGATTTAATCATATTTTATCATCTTAATTTGATTTGAAATTTTCTAATCGAGTCGAGTGAGATGGAATTTAATCGAATCGAATCGAATATATTTGTTCGAGTTAAATTTTAAAAATAATTTTGGGTCCTTGTAACCACTATCACCCATCGTAATAAAATTTGTCTACCTTAATCAAATTTTTATTAACTTTCATCACCTCATAATTTATTTATTAATATTTTATATACGGGTTAGCTTTTTTGCTTGCTTAGTTATTTCAATTATCTTGATTCTTGTCACTATGTATTTTGGAATTAAAATATATATTAAATGTAAAATGTGATTTTTAATAAAAGTTATTTTAAAGAAAATATGAAATTGATGCCAATATAAAATTTTAATACTTAATATTTTATGGTATGATTAATAATTCAATTTAATATAAATATTCAATATGACTAAACAATTCAATAATATAAATAATATAAAATGTGAAATTTAATTTAATAATATAAATAGTAGATATAAATAAAATTATTGCTATTTATGTTTAGTGATTTTTGTGGATAATTTTGATTTTTATTTGAGGGTAAAAGGTGAGAAGTAAAAGTTTAGGGGAAAATAAAAGTTTTAGGAATAAAAGTCTGAGTGAAAATAAATAGGGAGTAAAATTTTGGAAGGAAAATATAAAAAAAAAAATTGGGGGATGGGTTTGGGGTAGATGGGAGGTAGGATGGGAAGGAGTAAAAGTTTTAGGGAAAAGTAGGAGGAGTAAAAATTTGGGGAAATAAAAAGTTTTGAGGGTTTTTGGAGTAAAATTTTGAGAAAAGTAAATGGGAGAGTAAAATTTTGGTGGAAATAGATTTTGGGTAGATTGGAGGTTGGGATGGGAGGGAATAAAAGTTTTGGGAGAAAAGTGGAAGTAATAAAATTTTGAGGAAAAGTAAAAATATTTGGGAGTTTGGGGTAAAATATAAAATATTATATTTTAATATTCAATTATTCAATTATTCAAGTTATTCAAATTGAAAACTCAACTCGATTCGAACTCGAAATTGAAAAAAAATTCGAGTTGACTCGAATAACTCGATTAACTTTCGAATAATTCGATTCGCTTAACTCGAAATTCAATTTTTTTCGATCTTTTCAGTCGAATCGAGTTTTGCTCACCCCTATATTATATATATTTTTAATCTTGTATATATAGTATTATATTATATTATTTTCAAATATCTTACTTGGTATAAAATTTATTTATAACACATGTTTATTTTTAATTGTTTTTATAAAATATATATGTATTAAATTATGATATTATAAATTTATTTAAAGTTTTATATCATTTATTCATTTAACAATATATATTTTTATAATGTATAAATATTATTTTGATTACTCCGCATCATTTTTATCTTTAATTTATTTTTTATTTTTCCACGCTATTTTTATTTAAAGCCATATGTCTTAATTTGCAATATTTATAATAATTCATTTTGTGTCGTTATGCATGTATAGCTTTATATTTATTTGTTATTTATTGCCTTATATTTTGTATTTGTTTATCTTTTGTTTATGTTATTCATCTATCAATTTTATATTTTCTTGTTTTAGCATATTTATTTCATTGTTTACATCACTTATTACTCCGTATTATTCTTTAATCATTAGAGGTAATTGTTAATATAACTTTAGTTATGATAAACTGATATTTGGTATATATGTTGTAATGTATGACTTACTCAAACCATTGTTTTATAAGAACACCTTTTGAACTAAAGCATTTTATTCAAATAATTTTAAAAATACAGTGATATATGATATTCGGGGACTTCGAGAAGAATTGCACCCTAACTTACTGGGTTTCGATTTTTCTCGTAGAACTTAAAGTATTAGATATCCCTTCTCTTTTAAAACCAAAACTTACAAATTTCAAAATCAAAACTTATTCTGAATTCAAACGTTGAATCCTAACTTCGGATATGATGTTTTGATGATGAAGTTTTGAGTCTTGAGGCTATAACCTAACATGCCATATAAATTTTTAAACATAAAACAAAAGCTACCGGAATTGATCCGGATAGTGAGCTTTACCGTGATGATCCGATCTACCAATTTCTCTTTAATTCAAAGTAAGCTTAATGAAAGCAAGTTCATAGTTTAAAATTATGAGATGCTATAACCAATAACAAAACATTTACTAAAGTTATGATATTTTATTGAGCTCATTTTGAAATAGATTCACTCATTTTATTTTACTTTTTATCAAATTAGGAAATGTCTTACGAATTTTCGTTGTTCAAAGGCCACGCTTTCACAACTCAAGATGGACGATACCATACCTATATTTCTTAACTCAAGATGGTTAATACCATACCTACATTTCACAACTCTGTATGGATTATACAATACCTACATTTTCACAATCGGATGGATGATACCATACCTACATTTCACAACTTCTGTATGGGAATTACCATACCTACATTTCATTCTTTGCCATGGATTAACCATGGTCTTATTCAATTCATCACATGTCACGATATTTAACGCATTACTCAATTCTGCTTTTCCTAATTTGAATTACCGCTTTTATTCTTTCATTTTATCATAATTTTTCATAATTCCAAATAAATTCATATTTAATAAAGACATTATATCATTCAATCCTTCACAAATAAACATATAAATTCAACCATATGAACTTACCCTACCGATTTGTAAGATATTGAAACTTAGGACTACTCTCGCAACTTTTTCTTTTCCTCTTTCTTCTTTGGTTTCTTGATCTATAATGTAAAATATTCTCACTTATTAGCATATATTTCATTTCTATTTCTATTGACGTTTGAGCACTCAATTTAGTCAAAATGACTAAATTGTAAAAAGTACAAAAGTTGAGTTCTATATATTAGAGGTGTCAAATTGTTATCGCTTTTAAATTCGAGCTCAGAGCTCAAGAAATAAATAATTTAGTGATAGCGATTCAAGCATGATTAATGTGAACATGAGTAATAAGGTATAAGCATGTGATTTAATGTTTGTATCAAATTGAGAACTTGTTGTGAGGATTTGTCATGTTGAGGCTTTGATAAGGCTACAAATGAGTAAGTTGGGAAAGTAAGAACTAGCATTATTTATGCAAGTTATGACAGCTCAAGAGTAAGCTAAATTCATTGCTAATGCTTATTATTTTACATGTGAACTTACTAAGCTTTATAAGCTTACCCCATTTTCTTTCCCATGTTACGAGTCCTACTAAACAAGCTCGGGTTGGAGGTCGCTTGAGATCGCTTCACACCGTCAAGCTATCTATGGGTATCTTTATTTATAAATGATTTAAACTATGGCATGTATAGGGGCTTGACTAAGTCATTTTGTATATGTGTTAATTAATTTGACAAAATGTATTATTAAGTCCGGTAATGCCTCGTACTTTGCTCCCAAGATAGGATATGTGTAAAGGGTGTTGATCCAATCACACCTAAGTAAAAAGGGATTGGTGGCGACTCTATTTCTATTTTTTAAAGTCGATCCCTATTTTTTTTAAATCAACTTAAAAATGGTTTCGACACCAGGCATATTGCGAATATAGCATTGCAACACTCGATCTACAGACTGTTTAAAAAATTATAAAATAAAATTTAATTAAAATTGCATAAACCTTAAAATTTTTAAATAGTATTGAAAAATTAAAATTAAAACTTACCATTTGCATTTGATCGATGGAGATGTGTTTATCGTCGAGACGAAATAATTCTCCGGCCATTGCTAATACGATCGAATATTTTTAAATTTATCAAAAAATAAATATTTCAAAAAATTTAAAAAAGGGGTTTTTTTGTAAATATTAAATGACTATTGTGAAATTTGAGAGGAAGTTTAAAGGTATTTGAGAGGAATTTGAGAGGAATTTGAGAAAGTTGAGAGAAAAATGAGTAAGGACTAATGTGTGAAAAAAATAAAAGGGTTGGGGGTTTTTATAGGTTTTTTTTACTGTTGGAGGCTCAACGGTCAGGAAAAAATTTGACCATTGCAGGGGCAAAGCGCGTCCACGAGGGACCACTTTTGCCACATCAGCAAAGAGCGCCCTCAAGGACGCGTTTTTGGCTGATGTGGAACAAAGCGCTCCCTTATGGGCGTGCTTTCCTGCTGCATCCCTTCAAAACGCGCTGATGTAGACACATTTTGGGGGGAATGGCCATTTCTGGTAAATAATTATTTCTCTGGCCCTTTTCCGTAAATTTTTTTTAAAATTGGTATATAAATTTGGTAAATATTGGGAAAATATGTATTTTTCTACTAAAAATATTGGTGTCATGGTACATTTGTAGTTCTGATTTTATTTTTTTTAAAAAAACTTAACATGTGTGTAAGGATGTGTGTCGTGATTGACTAGCCACATGATATTAGGGTTGCCGCCTGATAGGATGTCTACAACATTCTTGACCAATCAGTCACGGGTCTCACTCAATTATTTTTTTGTCCCATTCTTCTTATTAAAGAAAACAATGGTCTCCTACTTATCCACATTTGCAAACTAAAAAAATAAAAAATTGAAAAGGTTAGTGTTTAAGTTTTAATGTAACACCCCCTACCCGTATCCATTGCCGGAATAAAGTACGAGGCGTTGCTGAGGAGTACGGAACACTTACAGACAATTTAAACCATTTATCACTTAAATACCAAAATTGATTATAAAAGTTTCTTTAATGGACCCTCGAGGTCCAAATCATGCATTAGGATTGAGTCGGGACTAAATCAGAGTCGTATGAAATTTTTCGCAAAATCTCTAAGTTTATCTCATTTACAAGGGTCCCATGCCTGTGTTGCTAGGCTGTGTGGTAAAGTTAATTTTCACAAATTAGGCTATTTTCCAAGTCATATTTCTCACTCATTTGATCATTATTCTTCACCCACATTTAATACATACAAAAACCGATTTAAGATATTCAACCAAGCCTTATACTTAATACCATTTATTAGTCGTACACTTCATATAAATAAGAAGAAACGTATATGAGCTCAGTTCTCATTAAATTTCTCATATATATAGATAATTTCACATTATGTAATCATGTAACGTATAACAACCATATCTTAGTATTTTAAATACATTTTCATAACAACTTGTCTTAATTTCATACTATTTTATATGCGAGCTTTACTCACCAAAGTGTTTGAAATATCATCTTTATGCAAATAGTAACATGAGGTACATAATTCCATAATTATGAATGAACATATTTATCAAACATATTCCATGTTCATATATCATAGTCTCGTGTCTCCATATATCAATAACCATCATTTTCTTATATTTCAGATAAATACTTGTAACCATACATAAGTATGCAATTCGCTATTTCTTCCTGTCAATCACAATTTCAAATGACAAATTCTTGTGAATACGTTCACAAATTTCATAATTCCATGTATTCACCATTTTTCATATTTATCCCGTTGAATTCATCGAATTTCAATGGATTTCCTGTAGTACACTTATGGTGTACAATCTCATTAATCATCAATTCGTACTCATATATACATAAGTCATTTTCAGAGAGCACACTGCCGCGAACCTCATTTCTTATAACAGGATTATTAGTCCAGGCTAAATACCCTGTAAGAGAGCACACTCCCGTGAACCTCGTTTTTTACAGCAGGATTACCAGTCCAGGCTAAATCTTCTGTAAGAGAGCACACTCCCACGAACCTCATTTCTTACATCAGGATTACCAGTCCAGGCTAAATCCCCTGTAATATAAACTCATAGAGTGTTGTCGGGATTACCAGTCCAGGCTAAATCCTCTGCAACGACAATTACGACAATTAGCTTGGATCCAAATGAGATTGGATCTAAATTACCCGTCAAGCTAAATCCATTTTCCACATATTCTTCTAATTCGGATCACCCGTCCGGCTAAATCCATTTTCCACATATTCTTCTGGAGGGCTATATCAGGATCACCCGTCCAAGCTTGATCATTTTCACACATATTCTTCGAGATGGCTATATATAGGATCACCCGTCCTGGCTAGATCCTTTTTACCGTTAATTCCTTTTCAGAGATCCATCGAATTTTTCTTTCATTCAACCGAGACTTATTTTCCATTTTCATCAAGAATGTCAATACTTCATCAATTATCATACAATAACCATCCAAATCATATTCCCATCAATAAAAATTTGTTTCAAGCATTTAAGAATATAATTCAAGCTACACGGACTTACAATTTGATTTTTATACCATAACGATAATCTTAGTTTCATAATAAATATTTGAAATAAAACATTATATCATTTCTAATTTAACGCTTATTGATTATAATCGGGCATGTGATCAATTTATTCATAAGTCATTCATATATTTTCCTCCTCCTCTCCATTCCACATTCTTAGTATAAATAACACATTTGTAAGTACCATTATCTATAATTTTTCACTATTTATTTATGTGAGTATTCAAGCTGTTCATCCATGTCATAGTCACTAAATTATTTTTATCTTAAGCTACAGAACTCCAAATTAAGATCTGTTAATTTTTCCTGAAACTAGACTCACATATCTTATTACCATAAAATTTTCAGAATTTTTGGTTCAGCCAATAAGTATAGTTTATTCTTTAAAGTCACCCCTGTTCTGCTGTCTAATAGTTCAGACCCTTCTTCACTAAAAATTAATTATCTCCTCATATGGGATTCGGATGATGTTTCTGTTTATTTCTATTGAAAATAGACTCATTCAGGATTTTAAACATATAAATTTAATCTCCTAATTATTTTTCTCAAATTTTTGATGATTTTCCAAAATTAGAATAGGGGAACTCGAAATCATTCTAACCTTGTCTCACAAAACCTATTATATCTCATGATTTACAATTCTATTACTTACACTGTTTCTTTTATAAGAACCTAAACTCAATAAGCTTTAATTTCATATTTTATTCATCTTCTAATTTGATTTCTACAATTTTTTGTCCCATTTTTATTTAGCTAATTTTGGCAAATTTCTAATTTTACCCTTATTTCACCCGTTTCCTGATTTTTCTCAACTATTGCCGCCAAAATATCTCCTTTGGGCTTATTTTCATTTTAGGTCCTTTCTCATTTGACAATTAAGCTATTTAATCCTTTTAGCAATTTTTACACCTCTTTCAATTTAATCCTTTTTATTTAATTAACCACCCAACCGTCAAAATTTTCTAACGAAATTTTAGTACTACCTTATTGACATTCCGTAAATATTTATAAAAATATTTATGACTCGATTTATAAAATCGAGATCTCGATACCTCTTTTTCTCAATTTCTTGACCAAATAAATCTTTATAAAACACAAATTACTATTTCAAAAATCTTTTAAAAGTTACATTTGGCTTGTAAATATTAAATAATATAAGTTACGAGTTCATTTTTAGATTTGGTGGTCTCGAACCACTATTTTCGACATCGCTGAAATTTTGGCTATTATATTTAAGGGCAACTTGTAGAAGAGATAGGTTAGTGCTTACCTTTGTAAATTTTTTATTTGTTATTTGTTATTTATGTATAGAAGTTATGTGTTTTTAATAAATATAACAATGTTATGGTATTATATGTGTAGAAATTATATGCAGGAAGCTTCCCTAATTAGGCGTGTTTTCTTTAACATTTTTATTTCCTGTTGAACGTTAAAGTAACTTTGCAGAATACCTAGGGAGTACGTTATGAGACGCAAAATACCTGGAGAGCACAGATGGGATGAAATTATATGACTTTTGAACGCGTTTTGGATACTCCGATGCACTTGCATCATACAAAATTCAATGAATACGTGCATTCATAAATGAATTTTGAAGCACGTATTCCCTTACTCGTTTTGGATACTTCGATGCACTTGCATCATACAAAATTCAACGACTACGTGCATTCATAAACGAATTTCAAAGCACATATTCCCTTTCTCCTATATTATTTTTCTATAAAAGGGACGTAATATTTATAACTTAGACACGCATGAAATTAATATCAAACATTGAATAGTTGTGTTAAGAGAGTTGTGTGTACTTATTTGGACAATCTTCTACTTATTTTTTTGCCTTTGTTAATCCAATTCGTGACCGATATTGAAATGAGAATGTGCCTAATAGTAGAGTCTTGTGTGGGAGATTCCAAACATGTTCCGATACGCACATGCAATTTCTAACACCCCCTACCCGTATCCATTGCCAGAATAAAGTACGAGGCATTACCGAGAAGTACGGAATACTTACAAACAATTTAAACCATTTATTGCTCAAATATCGAAATTGATTATAAAAGTTTCTTTACACATATAGTGCATTTGAGGTGCACCATCTCATAATTCTGAATGAACACATTTATCAAACATATGCCATGTTTTTATATATATCATAGTCTCATATTTCCATGTATCAATTACCATCATTTCCTCGTATTTTGACAAATACGTGTAACAATTCATAAACATGCAATTCACTAACTCTTCCTGCCAATCACAATTTAAATTGACAAATCACTTATTGAGCCCAATTTCAATGTTCACTACAATCTATCATATAAATTTGGATGTACGTATCCACCAATAAGTTCCATGTATAGGTATCACCATCTCATATTTCCACATATATTTACTTTCCACATTATGAACTCAAATAACATATACAAGACATACCAATGTATTTCAAATACGTTTTCATAATATTTCATTTAGAATTCAAATTATTTCATATTAGAACTTTTCTCATTAACTCATTTGGAATATCAATTCATACGGATAATACATTTAAGGGTGTACAAATATATAATCACAAATGAACTCATTCGTCAACCAAGTTCTATGTTAATGTCTCATCAACTCGTATTTCCTTATATCACATAATATATACCATGATTGATGAGCTCATCAAAACCATGATTTCTATTCCCTTGTTATTTTTCCATATTTATCCTGTTGAATTTCTCGGAATTTCGATGGATTTTCAGGGGTAGACTTTAGTGTAAAATCCAGGTCCGTCAATTCATATTCATGTGCACACATTTTCATTTCAGAGAGCACACTCCCGCAAACCTCATCCTTACAGTTGGATTACCAGTCCAAACTAAATCCCCTGTAAGAGAGCACACTCCCGCGAACCTCATTTCTTACAGAGGGATTACCAGTCTAGACTAAATCCCCTGTAAGAGAGCACACTCCCGCGAACCTCATTTCTTACAGCAGGATTACCAGTCCAGACTAAATCCCCTATAATGACAAATAATCTATAGGGCTTTGTCTGGATTACCAGTCCAGGCTAAATCCAGACTCTAATTCGGATTACTCGTCCAAGCTAAATCCTTTTTCACACGTATTCTTCGGGAGGACTTATATCAGGATCACTCGTCCGAGCTAGATCTTTTTACACATATTCTTCGTGAGGGCTTATATCAGGATCACCCTTCCAGGCTAGATCCTTTTCACACATATTCTTCATGAGGGCTATATCAGGAGGATCACCTGTCCGGGCTAGATCTTTTTTATCGTCAATTCCTTTTCAGAGATCCATCGAAATTTCCTTTCATTCAACTGGGATTTATTTTCCATTTTCATCAAGAATATCAATACTTCATCAATTATCATACAATAAACATCCAAATCATATTCACATCAATAAACATATATTTCAAGTATTTAAGAATATAATTTAAGTTACACGAACTTACAATTCGATTTTTATACCATAACAATAATCTTAATTTCATAATAAATATTTGAAATAAAACATTATATCATTTCTAATTCAACATTTATCGATTATAATCGGGCATGTGATCAATTTATACATAAGTCATTCATATATTTTCCTCTTCCTCTCCATTCCACATCCTTAGTATAAATAACATACTTGTAAGTAACATTAGCTATAATTTTCACTATTTACTTATATGAATATTCAAACTGTCCATCTGTGTCATAGTCACTAAATTATTTTTATCTTGAGCTACAGAACTATAAATTAATATCCGCTAATTTTCCCTGAAACTAGACTTATATATATTCTTACCATAAAATTTTTATAATTTTTTTATTTAGCCCATAAGTACAGTTTATTCTTTAAAGTTACCTTTGTTCTACTGTCTGACAATTCAGATCCTTCTTCACTGAAAAATAATTATCTCATTGTACAAAACTTGGATAATATTACCGTTTATTTCTTTTGAAAATAGACTTATTAAGGATTTTAAGTATATAAATTATAACCCATAATTATTTTTCTCTAATTTTTGATGATTTTACAAAGTCAGAACAGGGGAACCCGAAATCATTCCAACCTTGTTTCACAAAACCTATTATATCTCATTATTTACAATTCCATTGCTTACACCATTTCTTCTATAAGAAACTAGACTCAATAAGCTTTAATTCAATATTTTATTAATGTCCTAATTAGATTTCTACAATTTTTGGTGATTTTTCAAAGTTAGACTACTGCTGCTGTCCAAAATTGTTTTAGTGCAAAGTATTGATTCTATTTTGCCCCAAATTTCACAGTTCATACAATTCAGTCATTGTCCAATTAACCCCACGATTGGGCTAATTTTTCTCAATTAATACCTTATTCTATCATTTTAAACTACTTACTAACCCTTTAAAATCAGAAATTTAGCATTAAACCTTAATTCCAAACTTTTTTACAATTAGGTCCTAAAACTAATTTCCATCAATTTTACTTGATAAAATCATCATATAACAAAATTAAAGCTTCAATTCTATATTTATTCATCATATTCTTCCAGCACTCATCCATAGCAACTTTAAAATTAGCCATAGAATCAAAAACTAATGACATAGTAAGTTGGACCCAATTGTAAAAGTCCAAAACATAGAAATTTCAAGGAGGAAGCAAGAATTAAACTTACATGAAGCTAGAGTATGAAAACCAGCTTGAACCTCTTCCATAAATTTTTCAATGATGAAAATGAAGATAAATAAAGAGAATTCTAGATATTCTAATTTGGTCTTATTTTTTTTATTTAGCTAATTTTGGCAATTTTCTAATTTTGCCTTTATTTCACCCATTTTCTAATTTGGTTTTCTCAGCTATTTAATCCTTCTAGCAAGTTTTACACCTTTTTCAATTTAGTCATTTTTATTTAATTAACCACCCAAACGTCAAAATTTTCTAATGAAATTTTAATACTACCTTATTGACATTTCCTAAATATTCATAAAAATATTTATGACTCGGTTTATAACACTGAGATCTCGATACCTCTTTTTCTCAATTTCTTGACGAAATAAATCTTTATAAAATACAATTTATTATTTCAAAAATCTTTTAAAAGCTACATTTGGCTCATAAATATTAAATAATATAATCTACGAGTTCAATTTGTCAGATTTGGTGGTCTCGAACCACTATTTTCGACATCGCCAAAATTTGGGCTATTACATAATTGCCGCATGTGGGAACATATGAATTGAGTATGTGCCTTACATCAAAGACATCTACCGACTAGAACGCATTCATAGTGTGTGGAGTCCTGAATTCCTGCTTGTCCCAGATGAGAGTATGTGGTCGCCGGTTCAGCGTGTCGTACGAGTTGGCGCTAAAGAATGACTTGCGTCGCATCCTGAAATGTCACCAAATTCCTCCCAAATAAGAAACAATATCAATATTCAAGAGAGGGACAAACAATAGAGATTATACGGATATTGTAGAAACCCAATACATATGAATGCAACATGTTCTCTATACGGGGGGACATTGGGCCTTAGCGTCGATAGGAGTATTTTCTTCAAAATAATATATTCATTACAATGCTTCCATTATTTAGGTGTTCCAAATTTGTTATTTATTGTTAACTTACGCATAACTTGTGTTAGACAGCAATGAAGACAAATGTGATGTTCGAATGAAAAACCTCGATTTATTTATTTATGTCATATATATTTACATCACACTATTTAGGAAAAAATACATCAATCGTGTCGTCAAGGAGAATGTGTGTCGCAAGACGGTGGACGACGGTTTGCATGGAGGATTTTTGCAGGGGACCGGAGGTGCTTGGGCGTATTGTTCTATGACCTTCTTCGTTGGGTATTCATGAAGCTCTTCAAAATTATCCTTCAACCAATTGATCAATATTCGACTACCATCAAACCTGTTTGGGACCTTCCCCAACATTACTCTACAGAGGTCCATTTTACTGGGAACGATCGCTGATCCCGTGACAATTGACCCATCCACCAATAGACTGAGTTGTAACGCTACGTTCTCAAGTGTGAACACTCGTCACATGGAACCGGAAAGTGTGTGTTCGAGCCTTCATGTTTCCACCAATGTGCTGATTAGTGTAGGATCGAGTTAGCAACCCCCTAGCATGCGAGACATATGAAAGAATCCAACCTCTTGCAAGTAGCCATGAATTTGAGGGATCAAAGGCTTTCCCATATTATGTACGAACCCCCTCCAAAACACGATAATCCGCTTATTTATAACATAAAAAAATATTTCAAATTATAAAAAAAAAACATAATTGAAAATAATGAAATTTAGAATTTCGTCTTACCATTACTGCTTGGGTGACGAAAATATGTTTATCATCAAAACGAATTAGAGAGGTGACCATTAGTGAGAAATTAATCTGAACGAATAAAATACGAGATAATTAAAAAATATATTTTTAATGAGAATATCGATAAATTTAGAATAAAAAGATTGATAGAGTTGAAAAAAGGATGTGAATGAAAGAAATAAAATTTGGGGGTATTTATAGGCTAAAAAGAAAGTGACCGTTGGCCCCCCTTAATTCTTTTTATTGTTACAGCACCAACCTTCAAAATGTCATTGGTTTTTTTACTGTTGAGGGAAAGTGCAACCAGCTGGTCGTGCTTTTCTGCATTTTCCACTCATTTATCTTAAAATGATCTATTTCCCTAAAAAAAAATTGGTATTTCGGTTTTACATATATTTGAAAATGTAGTTTAAAAATTGTTGACATTAAAATAGAATAGAATAAGAATTGAATTTGGATGGCGATGATTTACTTACTACAAGATAAAAAATAATGATTGATAAGATTAAATCATCAGAAGCGACATCAGAAGATAAGATAAAAAGAAGTTAAACGCACCGCACCACACTCATTCCTCTATCCAAATCCACTTAAAATTGAAACTATGAACTAACTAATATATACCTATTGGATAATGATCAAATTCAATCCATTTTAAGCTTAATCCGAACAAAGCAAGTTCACGTGAAAAATACTCTTCTCCAAATCTCCGATAGATTACAGTCAGATAAAAGACACGTGACAAGAGGACCCGTCCTTCACAGTGGCGCAAATCTCCGATAGATTACTGTTTATTTAAAAATTTCCGTCTCTGAAGGATCTTTCGCATCCTTTGCACGCGTAGTAAGCACGCATGGCCTACCATCTCCATCTCTATCTCTCACATCCAGAATTAATTATAATAAAAAAATGAAACCAAAAAAGCGGAAAAAAGAAAAGAACTTTTGAAAGAAAATGCCCACACATAACTAAAACACACATATAACCTCCGTCGTTCAAAACTTAGCTCTTTTTGTTTTCTCCCTCTTCTCTTTCTCTGCTTCGAGTGAATCAAATCCACCACAATGCGAGAAAACAAAGTTCTTAAAGAGAGAAGATATGCTGATATATCTGCTTTAATAGAGATAAATATAGAATTATAATTTCTTAGCTACCCCTTACCATAAATTTTTTCCTTTTTCGATTAACCTAACCTAACCCTAGTTTTTTTTTTTTTGTTTGTTAATTTTTATTCTTTTTTTCTCCTTTTAAAACTAACATGAAACTCTAGATCTTTTTGATCTTTTTTTACGCGATCGAAGATTTGATGTGTATGAATTATTGTTGTGGTTGATTCGGTGTATAGTGTCGCCGTATAATTTCCTCGTTTTTTTATTCGGGGGATTTTTCTAATTTAGGGTTTCATATTGTGTAGTTAGAGTTTCGATATATATATATATATTTACTTATTTTAACTTGAATTAATGGAGCCTCGTGTCGGCAATAAGTTTCGGCTTGGTCGTAAGATCGGTAGCGGCTCTTTTGGAGAGATCTATCTGGGTTGGTTACAATTTTTTCTTTTTCTTTCCTCCTCTCCTTTTTTTGGCCTGATTTTAATATAATTTGGTGATTTTATTTTTCTCTTCGTAGGTACAAATATTCAGACAAATGAAGAGGTTGCCATCAAGCTTGTAAGTACTCCTTGCTTGAAACTCACTTTTTTGTTGTTAAATTTTGTATATAAGAATGGCTTTTGTTTGTTTGCTTGTTTATAACTGTATTTTGTTGCATTCTAATGTTCTGTAAAATAGCGATGTAGTTGCTTTTCTTGCTAGGTTTTAAACGGAGCCGTGTTTGTTGGATTTCCTGTTTTAACACTTCCATTTATAACTTAGTGATGCATTTGAGTCATAGCACACATTGGAGTAAGAAAGTGTAGAAATCTGCTACTGTTTGGTTAGTTGGATTCTAGCCAATTTACTAGAGGGGTTCAAAAGTATTTTCCTGGATAAAATTATAAATTTAAAATTGACTATTGGCACCTTGGTTTTTGCTTTTCAGTTTTTATTTGACCTCTGTTTTCTTTTTTCAGTTTTTTTTTTTTTTTGTTTGTATTAAATTAATGATAGTTATAGTTCCTGGACCCACTTCAAGGGCAAAAGTGAAAAACAGGGAATTGAACTATTAATTAAGTTATTACTTCCTATTTTCTGGTTTTTGATGGCTTCATGGTGGACAACTAGTATATTGAATGGGGTGATAATCCTTTATAGTTTTTTTTTAACAATGTACCATATCAATTAAATTTTGCTGTTCTGTATAAGAATTGCTTTCTAATATTTAGTGTTGATGGTGGTTTTCTCTCTCTTTCTTTTTGTTCAATGATAGTGGTTTTCTCTATGTTGCAGTTGTTTTAAGTTTTAACCATGGTAAATTCTTCTTGATACATTAGGAAAGTGATGATTTTTATGTTTTTTTTTTAAATGATCAGGAAAGTGTGAAGACAAAGCATCCTCAGTTGTTATATGAATCAAAGTTATACAGGATCCTGCAGGGAGGAAGTAATGACGCTATTTTGTCTTACCTTTTTTATCATACTGTTTCATGTGATTGCAACTTTTGACTTTTCCCCATGTCATATTTTTCGTGGCAGCTGGGATCCCAAATGTGAGATGGTTTGGAGTTGAGGGAGACTATAATGTTCTGGTTATGGATTTGCTTGGACCTAGTCTTGAAGATCTATTTAACTTCTGCAGTCGGAAATTCTCCTTGAAGTCGGTTCTCATGCTTGCAGATCAAATGGTAGTTTCATAGAGTTTCATACATTAGATACGTCTGTTCCTTTTCCTTTAAATGTATTGCAACTTAATGCTATTTTTTTTCTCCCCCCAGATCAATCGTGTCGAGTTTGTTCATTCAAAATCTTTCCTACATAGAGATCTTAAGCCAGACAATTTTCTTATGGGCTTGGGAAGGCGTGCGAATCAGGTTTGTGCTTTCTTCTCGTGTTATTGATTTGTTATATTTGTGCAGAGTTTAATGTATTGCTGCTTTTTACTTTCATTTAGGTCTACATCATTGATTTTGGCTTGGCTAAGAAATATAGAGACAGTTCAACACATCAGCACATTCCCTACAGGTGATAGAACTTTGCATGCATGTAACTTATTTGCATTTACATGCAGTTTCACATCTTCTTCACTGGTTTACTTGTACTACTAGAGCCACCTGAAATGATTCTCTATGAGATTCTCTTGGTTGCACCTATATTGTTCACTATGGGCTAATAATTATCTGTAGCGTTGGTTCATCATCTTTTAGAAGAGGCATGAAAATTCACGTGGTGGAATGATCCTATACTGATGTAACTCATGACAGTGTATGAATGAACTAATATCATTCAGAAAAGAAAATGCAGTCAGTTGGATTTTAAGAGGTGTTTTTTAGATAATTTCGTCTTCATCAAGCTTTTATTGTAGGCTCTATTACCTGAGGATACATGTTTCTATTTTTTTTCTTTTATGTACAGTAGTCTGCCTGAAGATTAATTCATGCATGTCTAGTTCCCTGGTTTGTTTTGCCTTAACGTTATGGGATTTTCCAACAAGGTTGGTTACGCCATTTTAACTTATAGTCGTGATCTTTTAGTATGGCATGTATTTTTTAAATTTGCAAGATAAGGTCTCGTGAAGATCTACCAAAATGGTTTCTGTAGTGAAGGCAGTGATGAATTATCCAACTTCTTTGCCTCGTGTTGGCATGCCTATTTCAATGTTCTTTTTACTAATTTACTCCATTCGTAATTTGCGGTGGATATTCAAAGCCACGTTTTTATGGTTTGCCTGGTCATGATGTTCTCAGGGAAAATAAGAATCTGACTGGAACTGCTAGATATGCAAGCATGAATACTCACTTAGGCATTGGTATGTATGGTTCATTTTATTGGTGGTGTCTTTTCTTTGATGCATAGACCTTTCTTTTAGTCTTCTGAGTTCTGATTCTGTGCTTTGATTCCATGTAGAGCAAAGCCGCAGGGATGATTTAGAATCTCTTGGATATGTGCTTATGTATTTCCTAAGAGGAAGGTGATTCCTGCTACTTATGCTACTTGCATTTGTGTCATGTTCATTTCCTTGATAGCTTTCATTATTGATGCCTCTTCTCTTGACAGTCTTCCTTGGCAAGGTTTGAAAGCTGGGAATAAGAAACAAAAATATGAGAAAATTAGTGAGAAGAAGGTTTCTACTTCAATTGAGGTAAGGATGCATTTGAATCTTGAAGTTGCTTTAGCTTTCTGTAAAGGTAATTTTTAGGTAATGGAAAGATGTAGATGTATGGCTTACAGTTCTGGTTTTCTATGCAAAATTGTAACAAAAGATGATGCTGTTTCAGGCCTTATGTCGAGGTTATCCAACAGAATTTGCGTCATACTTCCATTATTGCCGTTCTCTAAGATTTAATGATAAGCCAGATTATGCTTATCTCAAAAGAATCTTTCGCGACCTCTTTATTCGTGAAGGTTTGGTCATTTAGATTTCCATCTTTGGATGCTGTCAACTTGTATAATCTCCATAGCTCATGGTAACTTCACATCTTTCTTTGTTCTTGTTGATCCTTACTAAACAGGCTTCCAGTTTGATTATGTATTTGATTGGACCATTTTGAAGTATCAACAGTCACAGCTGACCACTCCTCCTGCTCGAGCCCTTGTGAGTGCTTAGTAGGATTATTTTCTTCGGCTAGTAATCAGTTTGGAATATATCTTTTGTAATGCTTGTCTCTATTAGGAATCTGGTGTTGGAACAAGTTCTGGCATGCCCCCTGCTATTGGCAATGCCGACAGACACGCAGGTAATTAGTGCTTCTTCCATATATTTGGTCTTTGCTGGCAATGCTACCTAGGTATTGAATTTTTTACTTGGGTGTGTGAATCTCTAACCTACAAACACATTTGAGCACACTTGCAGTATTATTTCTTTGCCATTTTTCTTTTTTTGGAAAAATAATATCACAATTGGGCGATCCATTTCTTTGAAGTTGGAAAGTCAATTTTTGCTCGGAATAATAGCATTTGTATCTCTTGGTTGCAGCTGGGCAGGATGTACAAGCTGCTGGTATGTCACCGATGGATAACTCTCGGCGGAGAACAGCATCAGGACCCTTGATGTATTCTGGAAGTTTTGCAAAGCAGAAGAATCCAATTGCAAATGATCCTGCAACAAAAGACTCTGCAGTAATTATTATTTTCTTACAATTTATGCTTCTGCACACTATATTGTATTCTTAGATTTGTCATTTGTCTTGCATTACTGTTTTGCTTCCTTTTCATCTTAATTCTTAGGATATGTTTCTAGGTTTCATTGTTTGTGATACATAGGATGACTTATAAATGCTAATAGTTTTGCATTAGTCCTCTGTCATCCGCAAGGCATCTTTTTAGTATTAGTGCATCTATTCTCTTACCACATTGAGTAGTTTTGAACTGCTCCTATGCATTCCTGTATATAAATTAAATTTTCTACAATGGAATTGTATATTATTGAAACTTGGGTTTTACTTGGATGAAGTATACGGGGCAGTCAGGTGGATCTTCAAAACGAGCTAGCGGTCGTGAAGCAGTTGCTGGAAGTGAGTTTGACCCACAACGGTCTTGTACAATCGATGCTAGCCCTGGGCACAAACATTTAAATCAACAGCGAGGTCCTGTTGAATCTTCTTCTGACCCTAAGCAGACTGGAAGAAACACCAAGAACTACGAAGCTGCCCTCAAGGGGATTGAGAGCCTTCAATTTGAGAGCGATGAGAGAAATCAGTATTAAAACTGTGAGCTATATGAATTGTTGTAAAGCATGAAATGAGTTGAAGGAATTTGTAAAAAGTTGGAGCTCTGGAGTTGGGGCTCTCGTGTTGTGCACCCAAAGCATAAATTTCTGCACTTATGGAAGAGCTTGTGAAGTGAAATTTGACTGACACTGCGATCGAAAAAGGTGGTTGCCTGTGAAGGGCTAGAACTGTGGTGTGGCTATTTTGCCAACACTTTTTAACTTGCTGTTTTTACGGTGCCCCTTTCATCTTAAGATCATTGCTTTACACGTCTGGGACTTGTTGAGGTTTGAAACTTATGGCACTGTAAATTTACCGCATTCATGTCACTCCTGTTTCTTACGTTTTCATTTAGATATTAGTTTATTTTTGTTTCGTTTTGTATCACTGTTCCAAAGGCAATTCTATATATTCTTTTCACCCTTAAGAGTTATGATAATAAGGGAAGTTACGATTGAGGAGATCATGATAATCAAGACTTGATGTTCCTATTTAAGGGCTGGGTATATCATACTCGTAAGCATTGCTTGGTCAGTGGTCACCGTCTCTTTTCACTTTTCAGTTCAATGCAATTGATTTTCTTTCCGTTTCGACGCTTGTGTCTTAGGCTGAATATTTTATTCTTCAAAAAGTCGACAATTAACATAAAGACTAGGGTCCGAACTCCGGAAAAAACCCGTCCCCCGAATTTGAAAATCATAACAAAATTGAAGACAACCCTCCATTTCCTGAATTTCTACGATTTGAGGTTACTAACTGTGATTTAGAACTGAGATCGCTTGCATTTTTAAGAGGACGAAATAAGCCTCAATTACTTGCAGAACACCAAATGGCGATTAATTTACTTGCAGAACACCAAATGAAGATTAACGTTTAAGACGAGAAGAGGAGCGTTTCGTTAGAGAGTGATACATCTATTCAAAGGAAGACCCATAAACAATCCTGGTGTACCTATCCTTGAGCCACCTAAAACTCTTCTTCAAAGACCCTTTTACTCTTCCCTCAACATCGTAAACCTTATAGCTTGCTACCCTCTTCTTCCTCTGCAACTCCGGATCATTTAAACTCCAGCTTTTCGAACAACAGCCGGACTTTTCTTTTCTGAACTTGGCATCGGTATTATGCACCTGGGTCTGCCTTTGTCGCACTGTTGAAGCGTGGGAAGCACTGTAACAACTGAGATCTTGCCTGCTGTGGATGCCATTCCCATATGACGAATTGGGTCCCTTATAGCTTTCTATCTGCTGCATTTTCACATCTCCATACGCTTTGGATCCCAAGTTTTCCATGAAATTGTTGAGCTCTCAGAGGTAATTTGGGGAAGTGAAGGGCTTTCTCTCGCTGGTGGTAGTAGGAACCTCACTTTTTGTGTGAATGTCTCTAAAAGCTGAAAAGTGGTGGCAAATGAAACGCCGATAAAGTTTGAGCAGAGGAAAAACATTGGAACGTGGTTTAAGCCGAGCGAGGTCGTTTTCGTAGGCGCGGAAACGGGCCAAGAGTCCAACATTCATTTGGACCTTTTGGGCTTGACCGTTGTTTGCTATAACTTGTGGTTTAACAAAAATAAAAAGAATTTTTATTTATTTTTCTACTATCACCTTTTTCAGCTTTCACTAGCCAAAGTGAGTTTTTTCGGCATCTTCAATGCCGCTGTCTTGAAGAAAACCCTAAAGATTCTCCTTTTGCCTTAATTAAAACCAACAAAACCTAATCTTTCTATTGCTTCGATTTTTAAGATCTAATTGATCTGTTTCTATATTTTCTCATCCCCATATCTGCCCTAAATCTGTCAACATTCCCCAGATTCTTAATCTGCTCTTTGAAATTGAGTAAGTTACGTATTCCTCATTTTCTTCCCATATTGATCTACAGATCTGTTATTCCATTATATTGTCCTACAATTTTTTTTTTTTGTTTGATGTCGTTTCAATCGATTTATTTGGTAACGTAATAAATTCTATAGTTTTTTTGAGGATATGTTCTGATAGTTCTATTCCTTTTTTTTCAATTTGATTTATTTATTTTAATTTGGACATATATATTTCTATTGATTCAGTTATTCATATAATTTCGTAGGTGTGTTATCGTAGCTGAATTTAATTGATTGACTGAAATGAGTGATAACAATTCACCACCTGGTTCACCCAAACAAAACCCAGCTCGGAATTCTGAGACTAACTCATTACCTAAAGATGATAGCTCTCTGGAAACCATAGTTAGAAAGATTCAGGATTCCATGTCCTTAGCAAAGAGACACAAGTTCTGGGAAACCCAACCTGTTGGTCAATTTAAGGATGTTGGGGACACGAGTTTACCCGAGGGACCGATCGAGCCCCCCACTCCCTTGTCTGAAGTGAAACAGGAACCTTATAACCTTCCAAATCCATATGAATGGACCACCTGTGATATGGATTCAGAAGATACTTGTACCGAGGTTTATAATCTTTTGAAGAACAATTATGTTGAGGATGATGAGAATATGTTTAGGTTCAATTATTCCAAGGAGTTTCTTAGCTGGGCTCTGCGTCCTCCTGGTTATTATAAGAGCTGGCACATTGGGGTTCGTGCTAAGGCTTCAAAGAAGCTTGTTGCTTTCATTACTGGTGTCCCTGCAAGAATAAGGGTGCGGGATGAAGTTGTGAAGATGGCCGAGATCAATTTCTTGTGTGTTCATAAGAAGCTGAGATCAAAAAGACTTGCACCCGTGATGATTAAGGAGGTTACTAGGAGAGTTCATTTGGAGAATATTTGGCAGGCTGCTTACACTGCCGGAGTTGTTCTTCCAACACCAATTACTACTTGCCAGTACTGGCATCGGTCGCTGAACCCTAAGAAGCTTATTGATGTTGGGTTTTCTAGGCTTGGGCCTAGGATGACAATGAGTCGAACCATCAAACTCTACAAGTTACCTGATTCTCCAGCCACCCCTGGGTTCAGAAAGATGGAGCTTCATGATGTCCCTGCTGTTACAAGGTTGCTTAGAAACTACTTGAGCCAGTTTGTCGTTTCTCCAGATTTTGATGAGAATGATGTGGAGCACTGGCTGCTTCCTACCGAGGGCGTCGTGGATAGTTTCTTGGTTGAGAGCCCAGAGACGCATGACGTAACTGACTTCTGCAGCTTCTACACGCTTCCCTCGTCTATTCTTGGCAATCAGAACTATTCGATTTTGAAAGCAGCCTACTCATACTACAATGTGTCCACTAAGACTCCATTGCTTCAGCTGATGAATGATGCTTTAATCGTTGCTAAGGAGAAGGATTTTGACGTTTTCAATGCGCTTGATGTCATGCATAATGAGTCATTCCTCAAAGAATTGAAATTTGGACCAGGTGATGGGCAACTTCACTACTACCTCTATAATTATCGGATACGAAATGCTTTGAGACCATCAGAACTTGGTCTTGTACTCCTATAGTTCGACATATTCCAGCTTCGTTCGTTCAGTTTTGTTTCCATATTAGGTCTGGGTTGCATCATATTAATTGTTCCGCTGCCATCCACAGCCAAGGATTCGGTATGCAGTGCAAGCAAGAGCAGCCTTTGTTGTGTTTCTGAGCTTGAATTGCCTAGGCAAATTACAATATTGCTGTTGACAATGCACATTGTTCAATGGACATCAATCTGTTGAGCTTTTAATTGTGGTTTATTTCTTAGTTTGTCATTGCTCTTGCAGTTTTTCATTGCTTTTTTTTTCCCCCTTCTTATTGTCCTTGTCGCTTCATTAATTTCCTCAAAGATCAAACAAAGGTGCTTCAACCGCTGTTGTTTCATTAGTTTATATAGTGATGAACTTTTTTGAATGTTCAAACCAACCTTTGAGGGGGGAATGAAGCTTATTTGCCCAAATAACTGTCATGTTTCTTTCGATTTTTTGTGGAAGTGCATCTATATCTGATATTTGTACTTTGATTCATTTGTATTTGATGCCTATTTGGATATTAAATATTCGATGTTGGATATAGATGTTCTTTGAGGACTCTTTGAAGTGCTATTGGTAAGTTCCAAATAAATAATTTTGGGTTTTTTTTATAAAAACAATCTAATTGGTAAGTCTTCAGAAAAAATAAAACATATTTATGTATTGCATCACACATGGCTGAGTATCATAATTTAACCTTTTTCAAACTGGATTTAGCCATTTTCAATATACCAGATTTGGTGCCAACAGCATAAATGAAACCTGTTAACGTAATAAGCATGCATCATATTAGAGTTGAATTGTTAACACTCTACTAAAAAATAAAATAATAAATTAGTCTTTGTATATTAAATCAAAAGATAAATTAATCTTTTTATTAAAAAATTATCTATTTCAAGTGATACATGTATCTCATGCTGATGTGAGTAAAATAGATAGAGTTTTTAATTACTTGTGAAATGATCGATTCAAGCAACTAGACAATAGCACATCATCACTTAATAGTAATATGTGAAATTTTTAATAAAAAGATTAATCTGTTCTTTGATTTAATATATGGGGACCGATTTGCCTATTTTTAAATAGAAAGGATAAAATACAATCCAACTCTCATTACAGAGTCGTTCATGAAAATTTTTATCCATCGTAATTGTATTTTACTTTAGGAGTTATAATTACATAAATTTGTTATTACAATAATTTATATTATGTAAATTTGATCATATATTTATCTTGTATTCATATTTAATTTTTTTATTGTATTGTACTTCAAATATTAAAAAATATTTTATCTGTCTCCAAATCTGAATATTGACAAATGAAGTAAAATTTTAAAAAAAAAGAGAGGAGATATTTTCAACTCCATTTATTTTCCTACCCTTAATAAAAAAACACATTATCCAAACATACAACTAGCACTTGGGCCTTGGTTGCTTTCATGGTGTTTCTATTTCTAAGGAGATTCTCCATCTCTATAAGATTTCAATAAGTTCTTTCATGTATTTTTTCTTCTTCAAATTTATATAAAATTAATGAAATAATTATGGACTACTTAAGTCCAATAATATTTAGGATCTATTATGACTAAAGTACAAGATTAGCAGATAAAATAAGGACCAAATAGAAAGAAAGGTAATTATTGACCACAAAAGAGAGAGAGAAAAAACTAAAGCTTAAAACGACGCCGTTTAACGTCTAAGCTGGTTTAGAAACTTAGATAGGGGTTGGCTTTTCCAGATATCCTCCAATTCCTAGCGCCCACGTGGAAAGCAAGTGATGACAGTTGAACACCTCATCAAATTAAATGACACCAGACAAGCTCCTTCCCTATCTATCCCCTGACCTTTCCTTCCTTATATATGGCCAAATGTATGTAAGAAAAATGGTAAAAAAATTTCTTCAGAAGCAGCAGCAAAGCAAACATAACAAAAATCCAAATTTTTAGTTTCAAAATCCAAACTCGGTTGCATTTAAAGAAACAATATACATGCCTTTTATTCTACGTGTTTATTAGTTTCGAAGGTGATAATAATGGAGTGTGTCGGAGCTCGGAACTTCGCGGCAATGGCGGTTCCTACACGTGCCTTTTGGAAAGCAAATCTGACGAGAACAAAAACAACGATTCCAAGTCATAATCGGCTTATTTCCTTAAAGGTGAGAGCTAGTGGAGCAAGGAGCGAGAGTTGCATTGCGGTTAAAGAAGATTTCGCCGACGAAGAAGATTTCATAAAGGCCGGTGGCTCAGAGATTCTCTTTGTTCAAATGCAACAAAATAAAGAAATGGATAAACAGTCGAAATTAGCGGATAAGGTTTTCACTTTGCTCACTTTAGTTCGATTTTCATTTGTTGGAACTAATATCGGGAGATATATGGATATTTTCCTTCTTTTTTTTTTTTTGGTTATTTCTGCGTGTAAATATGGAGGCCCTATTGGTGGCTTTTGAGCCACAAGAATTTACAGCCTTTTCTGGATTGCATTTTTAAAGTGGCGACACGAAGATTGGAAAAAAAAATTGTAAAATACTCATGAAAGTTATGACATATGATGGTCACGTGCATCTGGTCAATAGTATTTGGCCGCCTTCTTTGCCCTTAATTTTTTGTGGTACCACTAACTAGTTAGCTTTGTTATTTGATGTTCGATTGGTATTTTCTAATTTTGATTTTATTTTTTAAAAAATTGAAGAAAGTTTGCATTTTATTAGTGGGTTTTACTGTTTCGTTGAAATATCCATTTGAGCCTTTGTGATAGCATGTATGTTTTTACAGTTACCGCCCATATCAACTGGGGAAAACGTATTGGACCTGGTGGTTATTGGTTGTGGTCCGGCTGGTCTTGCTCTTGCTGCAGAGTCTGCTAAGTTGGGTTTAAATGTTGGACTAATTGGCCCTGATCTTCCTTTTACCAATAATTATGGAGTATGGGAAGATGAGTTTAAAGGTATTCACTTCATTTTCTAAGCAATTTATGTAAGATTTATTTCGAAGCAATCAAATAAACACCAAGTTAATCTAATGTTCGTTTTCAGATCTTGGCCTTGAAAGATGTATTGAGCATGTTTGGCGGGACACCATTGTATACCTTGATGATGATAAGCCTATTATGATTGGTCGTGCTTATGGACGTGTTAGTCGATACTTGCTCCATGAGGAGTTGTTGAGGAGGTAACAACAGCTCCTTGTCAATGATATTTATGGTCATTTTTCTCTTTGTTATTGCTTCTTCTATGTTCCCGATCATCAATGTTTAATTTGTATTAATTTTCCCTAGGTGTATCGAGTCAGGTGTAATGTATCTTAACTCGAAGGTAGAGACGATTGTTGAAGCTACCGATGGTCGTAATCTTGTAGTTTGTGAACACAATCGTGTCGTTCCTTGCTGGTACTGTAATTTCTTTTTCTCGTACTGCTATTCCTAAACTTTTAACCTTTTAGTATCACAACTCCTTTCAAGCCCCTAATGTGCTATTATAGGCTTGCTACTGTTGCTTCAGGAGCAGCTTCAGGTAAACTGTTGCAATATGAGGTAGGGGGTCCAAGGGTCTCTGTTCAAACAGCTTACGGCGTCGAGGTTGAGGTACGTATGATACACTAACTGTGATTTGTAACAGTTGTACATATCTTTGCATTTGTTATTTTAACCTCACTGCAGCATGAACAGAAGATTACTCTTTAAGAGGGCGATGGAAGAAAAAATTTCTGAACTTATTTAACAGGATACTTTTTTCTTAATACATCAGGTGGAGAACAATCCTTATGATCCAAGCCTGATGGTTTTCATGGATTACAGAGACTATGCTAAACAAGAAGTTCAATCTTTAGAAGCACAATATCCAACATTTCTTTATGCCATGCCCATGTCTTCAACAAGGGTTTTCTTTGAGGTTTGCACCATGCAATTAATTTGTTTATTGTTTATGTTGTATGCCATTATTAAATGCAAATGATTTAGAAAGTTGCATTGCAGGAAACTTGTTTGGCCTCAAAAGATGCCATGCCTTTTGATTTATTAAAGAAGAAGCTCATGTCAAGGTTAGAGACCATGGGAATCCGGATTTTAAAAGTTTATGAAGAGGTAAGCTGCATGGTCTAATTAAGATACCAGATTCATTCCGCTATAATGAATGGATTACTTTTTATCATTTCTCGGCACCAAAATAGGGCTGCATGTGAGTCATCTCCTTGCCATTTTATAAGTTGGAGTTGATGGTCAAAAGATAACTTTCTCCACAAATCATTTTTCTTTACTATTCCTCATTCATGATTATTTAAGAGACAGCCCCTCAAATTTGTTAGTAGAATATCAGAGAAAACAGCTTGTCACAAACAATGCCACATCAAATTCAGGATTCGCCTTTCTATCATAGTAGCACATAATTTGCTATCAAGTTGGTTTTATTCATTATTCTGGTCAATGATGAAGTGCAGAGCCCAATGCTCTTAATCCTGGCTTACTTAGAATTAATGCCCATCTATCTTTGCACTTCTCAATTAGTAGTCTATCTCATTTCATTCCTCACATTTCCATGTTCCAACTGCATCATGAAGTAACATGTGTTGAATGCCAATTTTTATTAGCAAGATGCCATGTTTCAATCTTTTGCAGGAGTGGTCTTACATCCCAATTGGTGGTTCCTTGCCAAACACAGAGCAGAAGAACCTTGCATTTGGTGCTGCAGCAAGCATGGTGCATCCAGCTACTGGTAGGAATTGGGTTAATAGATATTTCCTTCAATAATTAATACTTAATACTGCCAATCTAAACCTTCTTAAACAGGTTATTCGGTTGTCAGATCATTGTCAGAGGCTCCAAATTATGCTTCTGTAATTGCAAATATCCTAAAGAAGGATAATTCTAATGGCTTGCTTACCAGTGAAAGAAATAATGGGAATATCTCAATGCAAGGTATACTGTGTGATTTATCTTCTTTTCCTCTCAACTTCACCCGTTTAAGGGTTTGTAAGCAAGTTCTTTCATCTTAAGCAAGCTACAGTAATGGAAATCTTTTTTTTTTTGGTAATAAAAGAGTGATTAACAAATCAAAACAAACTAAACTGAAGCTCTTAACGTATTCTGGACATCATTTTTGAGCAAGGAGCAACAGTTTGGAATCAGATGCTCAAAACAATGAACAGCTCCATCTTGAACAGACTCAATCTTTGCCATAAAATCAGCCACTTTGTTTGCTTATACTGCATATGCATTATTTGGGTTTAGTAACATGATTAATTTCTCTTAGTAAACGTGATGTCAATTGTCATCCTTGGTAGTTGTTGTCTTTATGATTTGTCATTTTTCTTTTGCTTGGCTTGTATGATTAATTTCTCTTCGTAAACGTGATGTTAATAGTGTGCTGTAATGCTATGGCGTTTTGTATAATGTATTAACAACTTAAAATTCAACGCATGGTATCACCCTCATAAGAGATGTTATTATAATTTGATTCAGCTTGGAATACTCTTTGGCCACAAGAAAGGAAACGCCAGAGGTCATTCTTTCTCTTTGGACTAGCACTCATACTGCAACTAGATATTGAAGGCATTCGAACATTCTTCCATACATTCTTCCGTTTGCCAAGTTGGTATGACTTCATATTTATCATCTTTTGGTGTTTATTTATAAAGAAAGCCAAGATAACTAACCTTTCCCTTTCCACAACATCACCCAAATATTCAGCTTTTAAACTTGAGACAGAAAACTCCATGAATAAACAAACCTATCATTAATTTTTTTTTAGAATTCATCATTATAAAAGAAATAATGCTTGACTAGCATGAGTTGCATACTTAAAATTTTACTTTGTAATAACTAAGGAATATATTTATTGCAGGATGTGGCAAGGATTTCTTGGTTCTACTCTTTCCTCTGCCGATCTCATTCTGTTTGCCTTTTATATGTTTGTCATAGCACCAAACGATATGAGAATGTCCCTTGTCAGGCACTTAATCTCAGATCCAACTGGAGCAACTATGATAAAAACATATCTCACAATATAGATGGTATCTTTTGTATTTCTTCCCTTGTTTGGTTGTATTTTTCAATTGCTTTTCAAGCAATATTATGAGGAGCCTATCTACCATGAAAATAAGTAGGCATTGTCTATTCAAATGTTTGCATGTACATCATCTTTAGTTAAATATGGTGCGTATTTTTCTTCCAAAATTTGAGCCTATGATTATGTACATATTTTTTGACCAAATAAACACGAGTTGCGTTTAACTTTCTACTGTATTGCCCTTCATCAACCAATCACTCTTCATATTCTGGTGTCTTGTTCACTGATTCTTTATCATTAGTGGCAACCACTGACAGATGCAAGAAGGATGGTGTGGGAGTTTATGCTTCAATGCTGCATTGCTATTAGGCCTTACCTTTGATGGCCATAACAGTATTAATTTCATTCAGTCCAATATTTCCATATGTTTTTTTTTCCGGACATGATGTTATGCTGCCACCATTTTATCAAACAAATAAATCACTTAACATGAAAGGAGCCTGGAGGCTCCATTTGCAGCCAGTGGAAGCTGATAACTTAGAATCAACGACCTAATGAAATAATCTCTTTAATTAATTAAAACTTTGTTAGTCAGAATATGCCCCAGGTGCCAGGTTGGATACAAGTTAACAATATTTGTTTATTTTCGGAAAGGGCTTTTTCAGGTTATGGAATCTTTAGTTAGATAATTAATGTCTGCCATCATAAAAGGTCAACTGCTGCCTCTGTACCCTAATTACACTAGACTCTATAAATCTGTTACATGGCTTTGATGACAAAATGTAACACCCCTAACCCTTATCCGTCGTCGGAAACGGGTTACAAGATATTACCGGACTTAACTACCAATTTGGGGCATAAAATTTGAAACTGTCCATCAGCATCATATTGACTAAATCGACTATAACTCGAGTTACAAAACTCGAAATTTAGTTCATAACATCTTTACTTCATTTCATATAAACTCTATACATTAATCGTACTTATAAATATACCAAAACCAAATCAAACGAAATCATCAAGCCAAAATATAAATTCCAAGAATAATGAGATGGATGCCATTTTCGCATGGCTTATACAAATATATACAACTTCAAAACTAGCAATATCAAAACTAGTCTATACATGCCACATAACCAAATCTCCAAGCATTTATTTATCAAGAAAAATTTGGATAGTGTGATGAGATCTCCTTCGACTTCCAACCCGAGCAAGTCTTTGAAACTCTATAAACATAGGAAAAATTACATAAAGTAAGCTTTGAAAGCTTAGTAAGCCATAAGCAAATAATTCACCATAGAAACATATATAATTTAATTCAAATAGGCCAAATTTGGTTAATCACATACACATGTACAATCACTTTTCTCATATAATCCATGTTCCTCGTTAAGTAGCTTCACTTATTCATAATTCATATCATCATTCAGAACTTTCCCATCTCAAAACAAATACATATACATTTGTTCACGATATACATATTAACTACCAAATTTTCTTTCTTACCTTTCAATTCATATAATTCACATATAAATACATATGATATACAATTTTCATTTCAACATCTAAAACTTACTTATTAGATCAAACACACATGATTCATTATACCATCACATATGGCCCAATATACTAGTTTAATCCATTATCATATATATGACCGATCATCCAAAATTAATTAAACTATCACATGTACTCATATATTCAATTTAATATAATATCACATATAACCACTTATACACAAATTCAATTCATCATCACATATGCACATACCTTTGTGACCGAACCTATAAGGTTAATTAAATCAACTTATTTGATGATAACGGATTCGTAATTGAAATTACATATATCATGCTACCATTCAACAACTATCTAGATCAATAGGTCTCAAAATCAACTACCAACATACCATTCATTCATTCAATCAAACTCATAGATTAATAATCACCTCTCGATACTTTAATTTCGTATACAAGAATAATTTACCTCATTAATATTTAAATTACACAATTATCATACATCCCTTACCTATCTATCACTTTTCGGATAGCTCCATTGATTGAATTATATCTCCGTAAAATCCATAAACCGCACACGTTGTAATTGATGTAACGTATCACACACTTAGTGCCATTACTATTCTTACTTCTAGTAACGATCGCTCACATAGAGCCGTTACTTAATGCTTATCGTAACGTATCGCTCACACGAGCCATTACTTCACATTTATCGTAACGTATCGCTTCACACGTAGAGTTACATTTAACTTTTATCGTAACGTATCGCTCACACGAGCCGTTATTTAACTTTTATCGTAACGTATCGCTCACATAGAGCCAAGCATTTAACTTTACACATATGGTACTCATTGAACCGTATTACTCAATGTATGCTTCTCCTAACTTGTTATTCTCTCAATATGCATAATATATATATATAATTCACATTCACTTTACACACAAGAATATACACTTATATATGTATATATCAAAGTGTTCAATATCCAAGTACTATATTATATTGCATTCGCCTATACCACATCAAACCATCATCAACTCCGCTTAGTATGCCTAAATCTCATTATAATATCATCATTAAAATTTCCTATTTCATGCTTCTAATTACAACAACCAAGTACCATCACCTTCGACCATTTCTTATCAATTTCAAATATATATATATATATATATATGTATATTCGCAATGCCTTGGAATAACCATCAATGTAATGGCCTAAATTCAAGGTTATCGAACAATGGTTTCGTAACCATAAATCCGATTTAAAGAGAAATTTATTTTAATATTTTTGCATGAATATTTATATGATAGGAAAATCGTATTAAAATATCGATAGAAAAATTTTACCGATTTAGTGGTTAGTTAGAAAAGGAATTATTGAAAGAATTGGGTAAAACAAGGTATCGAGACCTTGATCTCATAAAATTGAGTAGGAAATATTTTTATAAATATTTATAAAATGTTATTAATGTGGTAGTAAAATTTCGTTAGAAAATTTTAACGCTTGAGTATGTAATTAAATGAAAAGGACTAAATTGTAACAAATACAAAATTATGAAAATGATTAAATAGTTTAAAGGATAAAACAAAGAGGGCTTAAAGGAAAATAGACCCAAGGTCTAATTGGGCTGGACGGCAAGGGTATGAAATCAGCAAGAAAATAAGGAGAAATAAGGGTAAAATGGGAAAATAACAAAATTTGCTAAATAAAACTAGGACTAAATAGGGATATCTAGAAATCTCTTCATTTTTCTTCACTCTCATCAGCTAAAAACGCCATAGGAGGGGTATCTAAGCTGGTATATCATAATTTTTGCACCAAGTAAGTGAATCCTTTCCTATTTCTTGTAATTTTGTGTTTTTTAAAGACTTTTACAGCTAGGTCCTACTATTAAATTCATTAGTCTTTGATTTCATGGATGAAATTGGAAGCCACCATGGTTGGTTTATGTAATTTTATGATGAAATAGCATGAAATTTAAGCCTTAATTCGTTTAAGAGATGATTTTATTAGGTAATTTCAATAGAAATTGATTTTTGGGACCTAATTATGAAAGTGTTTGGAATTAAAGTCTATTACTGAAATTATGATTTCCAAAGGTTATAAAGTAGTTTAAAGTGATAGAATAAAGTGTTAATTGAGAAAATAAGCTCAATTGAGAGGTTAATTGAGTAGGGACGAAATTATCATTCATTGAAAGTTTAGGGGAAAAATGGTAATAACCAGCTTGCACTAAAACAGTTTTTGACAGCAGCAGTAGTCTAACTTTGAAAAATCACCATAAATGGTAGAAGTTGAATTAGAAGATGAACAAAATATGAAATTAAAGCTTATTGAGTCTAGTTTCTTATGGAAGAAACGTTGTAAGCAATAGAATTGTAAATCATGAGATATAATAGGTTTTGTGAGACAAGGTCAGAATGAATTCGGGTTCCCCTGTTCTGACTTTGAAAAATCATAAAAAATTGAATAAAAATAATTATGGGGAGTGGTTTATATTATTAGAATCCTTAGTGAGTCTATTTTTTTATGGTACAAACGAAAACATTATTTTAATTCTGTACAGTGAGATATCTGAGATTTTGTGAAGAGATAGCAGAACTGTCAAACAATGAAACAGGGAAACTTTAATGAATAAACTGTACTAATTGGCTAAGCCAAAATTATGAAAATTTTATGGTGTGAAGATATGTGAGTCTAGTTTCAAGGAAAATTAACGGTTCTTCATTTGGAATTCTGTAGCTCGAAAAATAAATAATTTAGTGACTATGACTCAAGTAGACAGCTTTGAATGAACTATAAATAGTAATAGAATTATAATGAATGCTACATGTGAACATGAAATGTATTGAATTGATAATTGAATTTATTTATTTAGATCCGAAAACTCAAACACAAAGCTAAATCGAGGAAAGGAAAAGTTCCGGATTAGTAGATTTTGTATACAAACTAGAATCGAGGTAAGTTCATGTAACTTGAATTATCTTCTTAAATGCTTGAAATGTATGTTATTGATATGAATATGATTTCAATGTTCATTGTATGAAAGTTGATGAAACATTGATATATTTGATAAAAAGAAAGAAATCCCGGTTGGATGAAAGGAAAATTCGATGGATCTTTGAAAAGGAATTGACGGTAAAAAAGGATCTAGCCCGGACGGGTGATCCTATCCTGATATAGCCCTCCCGAAGAATATGTGGAAAATGGATTTAGCTTGACGGTAATCCAATTAGGGTCTCAATTTAGCTCGGACTGGTAATTCGGATCCAAGCTCATTAGAGTAATTGTCGTTGGGATTTAGCTCTGACTGTTAATCCCGACAATACTCTATGAGTTTATATTATGTGGATTTAGCTCGACCGTAATCCTACCGTAAGGATGAGGTTCAAGGAGTGTGCTCTCCGAAATGGAAATGTGCGACATGAATACGAATTGACGGACCAGATTTGTACACTAAAGTGTACCTCGAAAATCCATCGAAATTTCAAGAAATTCAACGGATAAATATGGAAAAAGAATAAGGAATGGAAATCATGGTATTGATGAGTTCATCAATCATGGTATATATTAATGATACATGAAAATTATTGGACTAACTTGAATGGTGAGTTTGTGCATGTTAAGGTAATAATGCATCGAATGGATATATAAATGGTTATTACATTATATTGAAAATGTTAGGTAAGTATAATTCTTGTTACATGGGCTTACTAAGCACAAAGTGCTTACTAGTCTGTTTCCTTTTCCCCTGTTTTGTAGTATTAAGAGCTCGGAGGTCGGATTCGGTGGGAGACACATCACACTATCAACCCCAAGATTTCGGTATATAAAGAAACTTTATTTTGGAAATCAATGGCATGTATAAGCTAATAAAGTAGATGTTAATATGAAATGAATGTAAGGTTAGCCATTGGTATGGCTAACAAATTTCTAATTTCAGTATGTAATGAGGTTATCTTATAAATTTGCATGGATCTATTTTGAAAGTATGTTGAATTGGATTGGTTGATATGAGTTAGTCTCGGTTTAAAAATTTGCAGGGAAGACTAGATTATTTATAAAGGAGTTATATTGAGTAAAAAAAAATAAAAAAATAAAAAAATATATTGTAAACTCCGGTAATGCCTCGTTCCCTATTCCGATAATGAATACGAGTAGGGGGTGTTACAATCAACCTTCAATTTAAACTTAAAAGTAAGCATTACTTCAAATTAATTCCATTGCTTAAAACTTACTCAAGTAGTTCCTTGAACATATCAATTACCATTCCTCACATTCGGTAATAGCAAATATAATTATAAACATTTCAATTCAGCATGAATAATTTACATTTATTTAAAATTAAGAACAACCATTTACCTATAGACTTACCTCGGATATCGGCTAACGTAAAATTAACTATTCGGCTATTTTTTTGTCTTTTCCAGATTCAAATCCGACTTTCTCTTTTATTGATCTAATTTGATATAAATTAAACTCATTTAATCAATATTCAATTAAATTCACTCAAAAACACATGAATAGTAATTTGCACTTTTACCCCATACATTTTACATTTTTAGCTATTTAGTCTAAAATTCACAAAACACAAAATGAGCATAATTTGCCCTTGCTATGCTTATGCCGAATACTCATCTCATCCACATGGGTCCATACAATTTATTTATTACACATTTTAACCCCTATATATATAAATTTCACAATTTAATCTTATTTAAGCATTTCCACAAAATGGTCCACAATGCATAGGACATAAAATTCAATCTATTTTCTTTCACCAAACAAGAGCCGAATATTTATTGGACTTATACAAGTCCTTACACTATGTTTATTTTAGGAATTCAAGTCCCTCCATTTATCAATTTCATCAATTAAGCCCTAATAACTAATTTCTTGAAGATTGATAATACAAAACTTAAAAATCTATTACATATTTTCTATTTCCTAACATCAACACTGAATTTTTCACAACTTTCTCAAAGGTCGAACATAAATTCTTTATAGATTTCAAAAATTAACACATGGACAAGATAAACAACTCAACAACCATCACAAATATGTCAAAATTATTCAAAATTAAGCTCAAACATACCTTTAATTTAACATGCAAGCACCGAAATTGTCAAGGCTGAAACTTCTCTTCTTTCTCTTAGTTTCGGCCAAACAAAGAAGAAAGATGGGTGCTTTCATCTTTTTGCACCTTTTTGTCAAATATAAAATGTTATCATATATTATAATATATCATCATGTCATAAAATAAATAAACAATTTCCAATTCATTATTACAAGCAAGTTGGCTGGCCACTACATTCATTTCTCTATCATTTTGTTTATTATATTCTATTATAACCACTAATATATTAAAATAATGTACCATTTTTACCTAAAGAAATAATAAACAATTAGATCATCATTTCATGCATACCAACCGGCCACTAACCTTCCTTTATGGCCAAATTGCTACTTTAAGCCTCAAATTTATTAAAACACCAACAATTAAGCACTATCTCATCTAACCATCGAATTTTCAATTTACGCGATTAAGCTCTTATTTCAAATTTAGGCATTAAACGATTAAATTTTAATACTAAAATTTCATACACACTAATTCATACATAATAAGCATATAAAATAATATTTAATTATTTTTTTGACTCGAATTCGTAGTTCCGAAACCACCGTTCCGACTAAGGTCTAAATTGGGCTGTTACAACAACATTGATTTTCTGGAGTGAATAAGGTTATTGGAATTCCTGCTTTGGCATCTATTGCATGCTTGCATTCCATGATTGAAAGAAATTAGTAGAATATACATTGGAAGATATTCAGGATTTTTGAGGAATTCTGTTTTGAGGGGATTGGTCCAACATGCCCCACACCACATGCTAGAGACGTGTTCATAATGAAAGGTTCAGAAGTCAAGTGAACATGTAGAGATGAAATGACAAAGAACTTGTGGCAGGGATTACTTACAAACTAGACCATTGACGTTGACCAATAACTACAGCCATTTCAATTTGAAGGTTTCAACTATGGAGGCTTTTACTAATAGATTGAAGCCACTTGCAGGTGATCAATTATCTCAGCACAACTGGCGGGTTTGGAAGTTGCATTGAAATTGAATATTCTATAGGTCAAAAGTTAGGCTCTTGAATTAATTTGGATGTATTTGTTTTACTCTGAACGAGGTGGCAGTACAGAAAGAATCTATTAACCGTTTTATGATAAACCTTGAGTCTCTGCTCTTCTATACCAAGCACGTTTAGCTTTTTATCTATGGATTTCATTACCCCTCTGATCAGTATAATTGACAAATTATGCACAGCTACGGCCTCTCGGGCAAGCCGTGTTATCAATTTGGACAGAAGCATGCACTCCTTGACTGCAGAACTAAATGAACTGATGGACAAGAGAGATGACTTGACGACTCGTCTCGAGCGAGCTGAGCTGGATGGATCAAGACGAACAAATGAAGTGCAGAGGTGGCTGGCAAGAGTAGAAGTTATCGAAGCTGAAGCTGCCTCCATTATGGAGAATTTCGGACAGAGTAGGCAAGGGTTGGGGTGCTTCAATCCAAGTTGTTGTTCGAAATACAATATGAGCACGGAAATGATAGAGAAGCTGAAGGATATAAGTGAACTGAAGGGAAAAGGAAACTTTGAGAGACTGGTGACTGAGCCACGTCCTGCTCCTGTAGAAGAGAAACCGTGTAAGCCTGCAATTGGCATTGGTGTGATGTTAGACAAGGTGTGGGAGTTTCTTGAGGAGGAAAAAGTGGGAATTATTGCATTATATGGAATGGGTGGAGTTGGGAAAACTACCCTTCTGAAGACCATCAATAATGCATTTCTTTCCAGCTATCACAATTTTGATGTGGTAATATGGGTCTTGGTCTCTAAGGAATTTGTTGTTAGTAAGATCCAACAGTCCATTGTGGCCAGGCTAGGGTTGCCATGGTCAGATAGTGAAGCCCATGAACTCCTAACTTCAAAGATTTACAATGTTTTGAAAAAGAAGAGGTTCCTTCTATTGCTTGATGATGTTTGGGAGGGAATTGATCTGGGGGATATTGGGATTCCTCTTCCTGATGATGAAAATAAATGCAAGCTGATATTTACAACACGATCCATGGATGTGTGTAGCGACATGGATGCTCATAGGAAGCTCAAAGTGGAACTTTTGAACGATGAGAAATCATGGCAATTGTTCTGTGAGAAGGTTGGAAGAATGGATGTTTTAGAGTCACCACCTATTAGAACTTATGCCAAGACAATCGTCCGAAAATGTGGAGGTTTACCACTTGCCTTGATCACGGTTGGTAGAGCCATGGCCAATAAGGAGACTGAAGAGGAATGGAAGTATGCAATTGAATTACTCGACAAATCTCCATCAGAACTTCGAGGTATGGAAGATGTATTTACCCTCCTAAAGTTTAGCTATGACAATTTAGAGAATGAAACTGCAAAAATGTGCTTTTTGTATTGTTCTCTATTCCCTCAAAGCTATTCTATTGAAAAAGAACAGCTAGTGGAGTACTGGATCGCAGAAGGATTTTTGGACAGTTCCTATGACAGCAATGCCTATAATAAAGGGTATGCTGCCATTGGGTCCCTGAAAGTTGCCTTCTTATTGGAAACAGGCGAAGAAGAAACCCAAGTAAAGATGAATGACGTTATCCGAAGTTTTGCCTTATGGATAGCATCTGGATGTGGGGTAAACAAGGGAAATTTTTTTGTGGAGGCAAGCTTGGGCCTTACTGAAGCACCTGGTGTTAAAAACTGGGAAGGAGCACAAAGAGTTTCTTTGTTAGACAATGCAATCACAAGACTAGAAGAAGTACCGATGTGCCCAAATCTGTTGACACTACTGCTTCAGTGGAATAATTGTCTGAATCGTATACCAGATGACTTTTTTCAATCAATGTCTGCTCTTAGACTCCTGGATTTGTCCTTTACAAGCATCAGAAGGATTCCGTGAGTATCGGTCAATTACTAGAGTTGCGTCATCTTAATTTAACAGCTACAAAGATAACCACGTTGCCTAAGGAGCTTGGAAGTTTAGCAAAGCTGGTCCACTTGAATCTCTTGCGCACATACTCTCTTCGAACGATTCCACGTGAGGCTATATCTGGACTTTCAAAGTTGGTGGTCTTGAACTTGTACTACAGTTATGAGCGTTGGAAAATTCAGAATTCTAACTGTGAAGATGAAGTTGGATTCGAAGTATTGGAGGCCTTGACACAACTTCGCTTCCTTGGTTTAACCATTTCGACGGTAACCTCACTGCATAGACTCTCTGGCATTAGAAGTTTAGTCAAATGTATACAGTATTTATTCATAAAGGAATGTGAAGGTTTGCATCAATTAGAATTATCAACTTTGGGTTATGGTAAACTATTGAGAAGACTTAGCATCAATGACTGTAATGAATTAAATTACTTGGTAGTGGATGGTGAGGCTGGAGAAAATTGGCTGCCTAATCTGGAGGTTCTAGCTTTGTATGGCCTGCCTAACCTAATTTCGGTGTGGAAAACCCCACCGAGAGAAGCAAGCCTGCAAAATCTGCGCTTGTTGAATATCTGGTATTGTCATAGACTGAAGAATGTTTCATGGATATCATTACTTCCAAGGTTAGAATCAATTTACTTGTTCTACTGCAAAGCGCTGGAAGCACTGGTAAGCGAAGACGAGAAACTAGAGCCCGATTCAAAGTCATTTTCAAGGCTCAAAACTATATCCATCCGCGACCTCCCTGCATTGAGGATCATTACACCATTGGCATTAACATTCTCCTGCTTGAAGAACATTGCAGTGATTGATTGCCCAGAGCTGAAGAAACTATCAATCAGAACAGCTCATAATTCTACAACCCTTCCAACAGTACACTGTAGTAAGGATTGGTGGGAAGGTCTAGAATGGGAAGAACTCAACACCAAAAATGATTTTCTTACCAACTTCACATCAAATTGATGTAGCATCAGCATGTACTTTTTGTCATATTATTCGGTACGTCCTGCTTAACTGTTTATATGGAACTTCATTGTATAACCAGGTCTTCATGTTCCTATACTTTTGTCTTGTACAAATGTTGGCCGAATTGCAGACTCTCAATGTTAAATGTATGGCTGCAAATCTTCTCAAGAACCAGGGACCAAGTATTAGGATTCATAACATAGTAATAGTTTAAGTTCTCCGTCTTGCAAAATAATCAGCACCAATGCTCAAATGAAACAGACCAAATAGAATGCTTTAGACTTAAAAGTAATATAGGAAAAAGAAAGTTAAAGTTTAAATGCTTCAGGTGCTAAGCTAGGTTTAGTTATTGAATTTAGTTTACAGCATATTTACTACAGCTTTGACTAAATTTTTATTAGAGAATTTCCCAAATCTGATCAAACTGATAGTCTCTTCCCAGCAAGTTGGATATTCTGCTTGGGACTTTGACCCAAAAAAGTTCAAACACTCTAGAAGCCCACAGGAAATACATGGGCCTATGTTATAATCCATAAAATATCAATCTTAAATTAAACAAATGGTAGAGCGGGGACAGATTCAAGACAACTCAAAAAAGAAGAAGGTTGAATTATTGTTTTCAAGTTAAAATATTGATTAAATCATTAATTTTTAATCATTGAAATCCACTTATAATTCATGCTATCTTTTAAATTTTATGAATTTTATTTTTTAGTTGTGAATATTTTATAAATTTTAAATTATTTATTGATATGACATATAAGATAAATATTGTCACGTCAATATGAAATACAAGTGAATTGTCATGTATATTGTCATGCCAATATCATTAAAAATTGTAGTAAATATTTCTATTAAAAAACAAAAATTTAATTTTTTTTAAAGGGTGATCAATAAATTTTGTTTAAAAATAATAAAAGGTCTAAATTTATAAAAGATGTAAATGTTAAGAGTTATATTTGACATTATGCCTTTATAAAAAAACTGATTTATAATAATTCTTAACTAAATTAAGGCTCAATTGGTAAATGACATTAACTCGATTTAATAGTATAAATAATTAACTTTAACCAAATCTAAATAAAATTGAAAAGTCATTTTAAAAATAGAGTAGAAATTTCTAATAAAATATTATTATGCATTAAATTTAATATTCATAAGAACTAAGTTATTAGAAATAACAACAAAATTTTGAAGAATACAAGGGAGTAGGGCAATTTAGAGCTTAATTGTTTCATCAGCTTTCAACTCTAACAACATGTTTGGTTCATATGAATGGCAATGTCATTCAAGCCATATTTGACATGGTCTCCCCATTCAATAGTTTGGTTGATGGTAATATCATTTACACGAATAGATGACTACAACCCAATTAAATTTTTTTTTTTTTTTGAACAGCCATTCAGGGCATCACCTTCCGAATGACTATTCAATGCTTCTAGGAATGCAACAAAAAAAAAATTCCCGTTTTACCCAACTCAGCACATCTTGCAGCAACATAACCCGCAAATTAAAAAGAAAAAATAAATAAAAGAAAATAGTTTAAGAAAAGAGAGGATATAAGAGCTTGAATTTAGTTTAGAAAGACAAATATGAACAAATGTGTTTAGAGATTGGCTATATCAATGATTGAATTCCTTATTCACCAGTTTTGGTGGAATTGAAATTGATGACCAACAAAGCTTGCAATTTCGCCTCCATCTCTGTTCTTCCTTTTCCTACAAAGTTCGATTTTCTCCTTAATGGGTCATGTTTGTTTGGCCAAAAAATATGATTCTAAATTTGAGTATTTTAGTGGGCTTTCAGAATTAAGAACTTAGGGAAAGGAATATAATAAAAGAAAAATAACATATAAAAAAATGAAAATGATAATGAATTTGGGCCAACATTTGACCATTAGTGAGCCGGTGACCGTGGGAAACAATGTCTAATGGTGACAAGTTACAAGTTTCTGGAAAATTGTAGAAGAAGGGGACTCGTGAGGAAGAGGTAGAGGTAGAGGTAGAGGGAGAAGAAAATGGGAAGAAAAAAAGGGAGAGAAAATCTGTCACAAATAATCATGTTTTAATATAATTTAATACGTCTATAACTATAAAGTTTGATAAAATAAATATTTATATAAATAAATATATTGAAATATGATTAAATTATATATTATTTTATTAAATTATATTTAATAATAATTTTATTAAAATTTAATAACAATAATCATCTAACTCTAAGCATTTAAGCCTTTTTATTTATATTATTACAAAATTTATTTTATTCAACTAAATAAAAAATATTATTACAATTTTATTTCATTCTATTAAAACAAACAATTAGATTACGAATTATATTTTTATTCCTTGTAACTATGCAACAACCATAAACAATACGACAAAAACATAAGGAAAGTTGGGACGCTACAGTGGAAGCCAACTATGCCTGAGGCTCAAGTTCTATGCACTGGATTGGACAGCCATTTCCTAATAAATGAACAGCCAATGACTCCACCGCTCTCATCTCTGCCCTGGCCATGGTAACCAAATTAATTCCGGTTTGGATTTGATAATGGGTAAAATTGTTGTAGCAGTCGTCAATTATTTTTGACAAATGCTCCGGATCTTCTTGGGCCGCCAAGAGGTTTCTTCCTCCAAGCATTTTAGAAATTTTCCAGATTTGATAAGGCTGATAGGATTTTTCTCTTTCAGCAATACCAATAAGGGTAAATATTTCAATATGAAAATAATAGACAAAATCATCGTTTTCTGTAAAATTTGATAAACGAGATCTGACTATTGCTGGAAAATCTTTTATTAAATCAAAAGAGAGATTTTGACCGTAATTTCTTTTACAAATCCCCATTCGATACTAGTTATCAAATGGCTCGTGATTTTTGCCTTATGGATAGCATCTGGATGTGGGGTAAACAAGGGAAATTTTTTTGTGGAGGCAAGCTTGGGCCTTACTGAAGCACCTGGTGTTAAAAACTGGGAAGGAGCACAAAGAGTTTCTTTGTTGGACAATGCAATCACAAGACTAGAAGAAGTACCGATGTGCCCAAATCTGTTGACACTGCTGCTTCAGTGGAATAATTGTCTGAATCGTATACCAGATGACTTTTTTCAATCAATGTCTGCTCTTAGACTCCTGGATTTGTCCTTTACAAGCATCAGAAGGATTCCGGTGAGTATCGGTCAATTACTAGAGTTGCGTCATCTTAATTTAACAGCTACAAAGATAACCACGTTGCCTAAGGAGCTTGGAAGTTTAGCAAAGCTGGTCCACTTGAATCTCTTGCGCACATACTCTCTTCGAACGATTCCACGTGAGGCTATATCTGGACTTTCAAAGTTGGTGGTCTTGAACTTGTACTACAGTTATGAGCGTTGGAAAATTCAGAATTCTAACTGTGAAGATGAAGTTGGATTCGAAGTATTGGAGGCCTTGACACAACTTCGCTTCCTTGGTTTAACCATTTCGACGGTAACCTCACTGCATGGACTCTCTGGCATTAGAAGTTTAGTCAAATGTATACAGTATTTATTCATAAAGGAATGTGAAGGTTTGCATCAATTAGAATTATCAACTTTGGGTTATGGTAAACTATTGAGAAGACTTAGCATCAATGACTGTAATGAATTAAATTACTTGGTAGTGGATGGTGAGGCTGGAGAAAATTGGCTATCTAATCTGGAGGTTCTAGCTTTGTATGGCCTGCCTAACCTAATTTCGGTGTGGAAAACCCCACCGAGAGAAGCAAGCCTGCAAAATCTGCGCTTGTTGAATATCTGGTATTGTCATAGACTGAAGAATGTTTCATGGATATCATTACTTCCAAGGTTAGAAGCAATTTACTTGTTCTACTGCAAAGCGCTGGAAGCACTGGTAAGCGAAGACGAGAAACTAGAGCCCGATTCAAAGTCATTTTCAAGGCTCAAAACTATATCCATCCGCGACCTCCCTGCATTGAGGATCATTACACCATTGGCATTAACTTTCTCCTGCTTGAAGAACATTGCAGTGATTGATTGCCCAAAGCTGAAGAAACTATCAATCAGAACAGCTCATAATTCTACAACCCTTCCAACAGTACACTGTAGTGAGGATTGGTGGGAAGGTCTAGAATGGGAAGAACTCAACACCAAAAATGATTTTCTTACCAACTTCACATCAAATTGATGTAGCATCAGCATGTACTTTTTGTCATATTATTCGGTACGTCCTGCTTAACTGTTTATATGGAACTTCATTGTATAACCAGGTCTTCATGTTCCTATACTTTTGTCTTGTACAAATGTTGGCCGAATTGCAGACTCTCAATGTTAAATGTATGGCTGCAAATCTTCTCAA
This sequence comes from Gossypium rotundifolium, assembly GCA_025506655.1. Classification (NCBI taxonomy): domain Eukaryota; kingdom Viridiplantae; phylum Streptophyta; class Magnoliopsida; order Malvales; family Malvaceae; genus Gossypium; species Gossypium rotundifolium. The sequence goes on along the minus strand of CP106734.1, from coordinate 195,762,962 downwards.
GAACCAGGGACCAAGTATTAGGATTCATAACATAGTAATAGTTTAAGTTCTCCGTCTTGCAAAATAATCAGCACCAAAATGCTTTAGACTTAAAAGTAATATAGGAAAAAGAAAGTTAAAGTTTAAATGCTTCAGGTGCTAAGCTAGGTTTAGTTATTGAATTCAATTTACAGCATATTTACTACAGCTTTGACTAAATTTTTATTAGAGAATTTCCTAAATCTGATCAAACTGATAGTCTCTTCCCAGCAAGTTGGATATTCTGCTTGGGACTTTGACCCAAAAAAAAGTTCAAACACTCTAGAAGCCCACAGGAAATACATGGGCCTATGTTATAATCCATAAAAATATCAATCTTAAATTAAACAAATGGTAGAGCGGGGGACAGATTCAAGACAACTCAAAAAAGGAAGAAGGTTGAATTATTGTTTTTCAAGTTAAAATATTGATTAAATCATTAATTTTTAATCATTGAAATCCACTTATAATCCATGCTATCTTTTAAATTTTTATGAATTTTATTTTTTTAGTTGTGAATATTTTTATAAATTTTAAATTATTTATTGATATGACATATAAGATAAATATTGTCACGTCAATATGAAATACAAGTGAATTGTCATGTATATTGTCATGCCAATATCATTAAAAATTATAGTAAATATTTCTATTAAAAAACAAAAATTTAATTCTTTTTAGAGGGTGATCAATAAATTTTGTTTAAAAATAATAATAAGGGTTAAATTTATAAAAGATGTAAATGTTAAGAGTTATATTTGACATTATGCCTTTGAAAAAAAATTGATTTATAATAATTCTTAACTAAATTAAGGCTAAATTGGTAAATGACATTAAGCGCGAATAGTATAAATAATTAACTTTTAACCAAATCTAAATAAAATTGAAAAGTCATTTTAAAAGAGAGTAGAAATTTCTAATAAAATATTATTATGCATTAAATTTAATATTCATAAGAACTAAGTTATTAGAAATAACAACAAAATTTTGAAGAATACAAGGGGAGTAGGGCAATATTAGAGCTTAATTGTTTCATCAGCTTCCAACTCTAACAACATGTTTGGTTCATATGAATGGCAATGTCATTCAAGCCATATTTGACATGGTCTCCCCATTCAATAGTTTGGTTGTTGGTAATATCATTTACACGAATAGATGATTACAACCCAATTAAATTTTTTTTTTTTGAATAGCCATTCAGGGCATCACCTTCCGAATGACTATTCAATGCTTCTAGGAATGCAACAAAAAAAATATTCCCGTTTTACCCAACTCAGCACATCTTGCAGCAACATAACCCGCAAATTAAAAAGAAAAAAAAAGAAAAGAAAATAGTTTAAGAAAAGAGAGGATATAAGAGCTTGAATTTAGCTTAGAAAGACAAATATGAACAAATGTGTTTAGAGATTGGCTATATCAATGGTTGAATTCCTTATTCACCAGTTTTGGTGGAATTGAAATTGATGACCAACAAAGCTTGCAATTTCGCCTCCATCTCTGTTCTTCCTTTTCCTACAAAGTTCGATTTTCTCCTTAATGGGTCATGTTTGTTTGGCCAAAAAATATGATTCTAAATTTGAGTATTTTTAGTGGGCTTTCAGAATTAAAAACTTAGGGGAAAGGAATATAATAAAAAGAAAAATAACATATAAAAAAAATGAAAAATGATAATGAATTTGGGCCAACATTTGACCATTAGTGAGCCGGTGACCGTGGGAAACAATGCCAAATGGTGACAAGTTACAAGTTTCTGGAAAATTGTAGAAGAAGGGGACTCGTGAGGTAGAGGTAGAGGTAGAGGTAGAGGAGAAGAAAATGGGAAGAAAAAAAAGGAGAGAAAATCTGCCACAAATAATCATGTTTTAATATAATTTAATACGTCTATAACTATAAAGTTTGATAAAATAAATATTTATATAAATAAATATATTGAAATATGATTAAATTATATATTATTTTATTAAATTATATTTAATAATAATTTTATTAAAATTTAATAACAATAATCATCTAACTCTAAGCATTTAAGCCTTTTTATTTATATTATTACAAAATTTATTTTATTCAACTAAATAAAAAATATTATTACAATTTTATTTCATTCTATTAAAACAAACAATTAGATTACGAATTATATTTTTATTCCTTGTAACTATGCAACAACCATAAACAATACGACAAAACATAAAGAAAGTTGGGACGCTACAGTGGAAGCCAACTATGCCTAAGGCTCAAGTTCTATGCACTGGATTGGACAGCCATTTCCTAATAAATGAACAGCCAATGACTCCACCGCTCTCATCTCTGCCCTAACCAAACAGCAAAATAAGGTCTCTGGCAAAATAGTCTGGATTTCTTCTAGACATGGATTACTCCAACAACAAAAAACAGCTTCATATTGCAATATTCCCATGGCTAGCTTACTGTCACATCGCCCCATATCTCCAAGTCACCAAGTTTTTAGCTTAAAAGGGTCACCATGTCTACTATGTCTCCAATCCTAAAAACATTAGCCGCCTCCCTCAGCTTCCTCCAAATCTCTGCTCCCACATTAGCTTTATACCTTTTTCTTTGCCTCAAGCCGATGGCCCGCCACCAGGGGTGGAATCCACCTCCGAGTTACCCGTGCACAAAGTTCCTTACCTCAAAAGAGCGTATGACGAACTCGAAACTCAGTTGACTGAGTTCCTTAAAAGGTCCCCACAGATTAAAGTGATTATCCACGACTTTTGTGTGCCTTGGTTACCTCCTGTGGTGACTCAGCTTGGCATCAACCTAGTTTACTTCAGCATATTAAATGCTTCATCGAACGCTGTCATTGGCTCTCCATCAGCGATTGCCGGTGGAAGTAGAAAATCACCTGAAGATTTCACTGTGGTCCTGGCATGGATGGATTATCCTAATAACATAGCTTTTAAGCTCCATGAAACGGTGACTCACAAAGAATGCGACGATATTGTATCCGATTTAGAATGGTACGCGACAGTGCTTTTAAATTGCAAAATTTTGACCTTGAGAACTTGCTATGAATTCGAACCTGAGGCGCTTTGTGTGCTTAGTAAGATTTCTCAAAAATTATTAAAATTAAGTGAGCCGAATTCTTATTTAAATAAAATACAGTGATAAAATAAAAAAAATTTATTATGGGTGAAGACAGTTAATCCTATCTCAGCTGAAGTTGCAATGGAGCAGATTAAAGCGACGAGTCCTATAACTCTGAAGTTACAGTGGGTCGGATCAAATCTATTATGGCGTATCTTATCTCTCTGAAGTTGCAGTGGAGCGGATGAAAGCCATTAACCTTATCTCTCTGAAGTTACAATAGAACAAATTATGGCAAACCTTATCTCCCTGAAGTTGTAGTGGGTTGCAGTGGAACAGATTAAAGCTACAAATTATGGCGGATTTTATCTTCTTGAAGTTACAGTGAAGTAGATTGAAACCCCTAACCTTATCTTCCGAAGTTGCAGTGAAGCAGATTGAAGTCAGTAAACCTTATCTCCCTGAAGTTGCAGCAGAGCAGGTTGAAATTACCGGTTCTTATCTCCTTTAAGTTGCAGCGGGACAGACTAAAGACAAGATCTTATACCCCTGAAGACGTAGTGGAGTGGAATGAAGCTACTTGAAGAAAAAAGTGCCAAAAGGAGTCAAGAGTCGGCGGGTCCAGGCAAAATTGGCCCTTTTAAAGTCTTTGCTCCATTCTCGTTACACGATAATGAGCAAAGAGGGGCAGCTGTAATGTGCCATTTTTGCCTGGCCCACCAGATAATTAAACAATAACAGTCCATTTTATTTACCCTAGCCCAAATTAAAATGGCCCAATGTCCCAAAACAGTAAACAGAAAAAAGGAATGAAACCCGAAGCCTAATTTACAAGTAGCCCAATAGGCCTAAAAATAAAATAAAATTGAGGAAGAGTTAGGGTTTTAAAACCCAGCCTCATGACCCCCTCGAGCAACGTGTCAATGCCTCATCCCAAGGCCCCCCACGGCGCGCCTCTGTCAGCCTTGCACGGAAATGGCAAGGCTACCTCCTCCTTCTCCGTTGACCTCGAAGTACTGCAAAAAAGAGCAAAAAGCGGACAAATATAGCAATGAAGATGAGCGAGAGAGGCAAATAATATTATTTTTTCCTTTTCATTCGGCTATATAAAAGTCGAAAAAACAATGTAATCCTCTCAGATATACAATCGAAAATAAAATATAAAATCAAAAATTTCCGAAACAAATACTTCTCTTTTCTTTTATACATCGATTTTTAGTTCTCATTTTTTATTTATTTTTTTACATTAAAAATAAAAGAAAGAAAGAGAGGAAGACTTACCGGATTCCCCACAGTCGCGACGTCGGAGCGCTTTACCTCCGTCGTCGGAGTTCGGCTTGAAAAGGGGGTCGAAGGCCTCTTTCTTTTTGTTCTAAAAACACTGAAAGTTTAGGCCTTCGGAAAGAGGGGTTTCAAACAGGGCTAAGGGCCCATCTCGTGCATCATCGACCACCGAGTATAGTGGTGGCGCGGTGGTGCGGCAGTGTTAAATGAAGCCCAATCGTTGGGCACGAGAGAAGAGAGGGAGAGAATGCCGATGCCTTTTCATTTTTTTTGAATAAACAGAGGGAGTTGAAATGAAAAGGATGAAATTTGGGTTTACAACCCATTGAATGAAACGGCGCCGTTTAGCTTTAAGGATAACTGTGCATATCCCTTAAAAGGGATATTTTCGCGATGACCCCCTCCCTTTTCTGCACCTTTGATTTCAGTCCAGTTTTGCATTTTTTCTTTTCGTTAAGTTTTACCCTATTATTTCTATTGCGTTTTAATTTGGTTCGCGTCCAAGTCAGTTGAAGCACCGCGCATCAGGGGTGGGTTATTCACCAATTTGGTCCCTATAAGTTTAAGCGCGTGACACTATGGTCCCTAACGCCCCCTTTTTTATTTATTGCAATTCCAGCCCCCTAACTTTTATTCTGTTTTCAATACAGTCCATTAATTATTTTCATTTAATTATTTGTTTATTGAGTTTCCTAATTATTTTCTTCTTTTAATTAATATTTAATATTATATCTTTTAAATTGTTTATTTCCCTTTAAATGTTATTTATTTTCATGGTTTTTTTTACATTATTATTTCTATTATTATTTATTTTATTTTTATTTTTATTTTATTACCACTATTATTATTATTATTATTACTTTTACTCTTATTATTTTTATCATTCTTGTTAAAACTACTATTGTTATTATTATTATTATCATTTTATATGCTATTATTCTTTATTTTATTAGTGTTTTCTTACTATTATTGTTTTATTATCATTTTATTATTATTAGTTTTATTATTTCATTATTATTATTTGCTCTTTACTATTAGTGTACTTATTATCATTTCTATCATTGTTTTTGCTATTATTGTTATTATTTTTATTATTATTACTATTATAATTATGTTCTCTTTTCGTATTTATACTTATAATTATTCTTTTATTGTTTTCTTACTTTATTTTTCATTATCTTTATTTTTGACTCGTACATTTTATTCTATTCCATTTTCGTTCTTTATACTATCGTTCGTACTAAAAGCATTTATTTCTACTTTGCTACGCATATCCGTATTGTAATTTGTTTTTACATTTCATTATAAACTTATCGCACTAACCCTTTTACCCGATACATCAAGTTTTCAAATAATCGATATTTCGTATTAAAGATTCGAGAAAATCGTGCCCTAACTTACTGGGTTCCAGTTTTTCTCGTTCAATTTAAATAACGGAATATCTTTTTAAATCGCAATACGAGTTTTGAAATAAAAAGCTTATTCTCGAGAATTCGAGATGTTGTGTCTTAACATATTGGATGTGACGTTTCGCTAACTCGAGATAAGAGCAATGTTTCGTGTTTGGAAGTTCGAGGAGTCGTGCCCAATCGTGCTGGGTTTTGATTTTCTGTTTGTCCGAATGACTAAATATTCTTTTGAGATTTTGACCGTAAGGTAATATTTCATGTTTGAAAATTTGAGGAATCGTGCTCAATCGTGCTGGGTTTCGGTTTTTTGAATAGTGGAATACCCTTTTAAAATTACAATATATGAATTTTGGAAATCATGAAATGATCTTGGTATCAAGGGTTGAATCATCGTGTCCTATCGTGCTGGATGTGATATTTCATCTTTTCGGAACAAGAGAATTTCGATATCTAATTCGAATTATCCAAACATTTTCTAAAGGGTTCGTATTTTAAAATCTTTTCCAATTTTCGACATTAGGACATTAATTAACCAATTAGGTACCAATTTTGGGCGTATCGAGGGTGCTAACCCTTCCTCGTATGTAACCGACTCCCGAATCCATTTTCCGAGTTTAGTAGACCAAAATCGTTGTTTTGATAAATTAAACTATTTTTTAAAAATAACCGTTTTACAAGGTGACCCGATCACACCTCATCAAAAAGGATTGGTGGCGACTCCCATTTTATTTTTGTTTTCAAAACCAAAGTCGATTCCTGTTTTACAAAAAAAATGGCTACGACAGATGGATTATCCTAATAACATAGCTTTTAAGCTCCATGAAACGGTGACTCACAAAGAATGCGACGATATTGTATCCGATTTAGAATGGTACGCGACAGTGCTTTTAGATTGCAAAATTTTGACCTTGAGAACTTGCTATGAATTCGAACCTGAGGTGCTTTGTGTGCTTAGTAAGATTTCTCAGAAACTATTAGAATTAAGTGACCCGAATTCCTATTTAAATAAAATACAGTGATAAAATAAAAAAATTCGTATAAAACTACCCTTCTTTTATTTTATGTTAGAATAAGATTTTTTAAACCTTATTAAACTCCATCTATTTTATATTGATTAGAATAAGGTGTTTAATCTTATTATACTCCTATTAGAATATGGTTTTACAAGCCTATAAGTAGACATAGTCTATTCCTCTTGTAATTAATTCGAATTCGACATAGTAAATTTTCTTCTCCTCTGTCAGTGATTTTTTCTTGAAAGAGTTTTCATGTAAAATCTATGTGTTCTTTATTTTATTTCTCTTTTCTTTGTGATATATTGTCATTGTCGAAACCATTTGTTTATTTTTTTTAAAAAAAAGGGGGTTGATTTTAAAAACGAAAATGGAGTCGCCACCAATCTTTTTTCGAGGTGTGATCGGGTCACCTTGAGATTAATCATTTTAATAAAATATTTTGATTTATTAAAATAATGATTTTGGTTTACAAAATTCGAGAAAACGGTCTTGGGAGTCGGTTACGCACGAGGAAGGATTAGTACCCTCGTAACACCCAAAAATTGGTACCTAATTGATTAATTAATGTACTAATGTCAAAAATTTGAAAAAATTTTAAAACAAGATCCTTTTGATCTTTAAAACTTATATCCTTTAATTTTAAATGGACATTCAATTATTTGGATTTTAAAAAAAAATCGAAACTCAGTAAGTTAAAGCACGATCTTTCAAAATTTTCAAACACCGAATATCCTTTGCTTTTTAGAAATCTTGCCTCGAGATGACAAAACGTCGCATCTAGTGAGTTATGACACAATATCTTAAATTCCCGAGAATAAGTTTTTTTATTTAAAAATTCATATGTTTTAATTTCAAAAGTGTACTCAATCATTTGGACTTAATAAGAAAAATCAAAACCCAGTAAATTAGGGCACAATTTTCTCAAAACTCCCAAATATTGAATATTGCCTTATTTTTAAATTTAAAATCATAGATTTTGAAATATGAAGGTATATTTGACCACACTAATAAATAAAGATTAATGAATTCTTTTTAAAAAATAACAAATCTAAAATAATAAATAAAAAATAAAATGTACCAAGTTTTCAAATAATATTGGACAATGTTAAAATAAATAATGCGAAAGAAAAGGATTTTGAAATCGACAATAAAAAGCAATTTAAAAATAAATTCATGTATAAAAATTTTAAAGTAGGTAATATATGTAAAAATTTGAAATAAATAAAAAAGATAAAAATAAATAATATTAAAAAATTAATCAAAATAAAACTATTTAAAATAAGTAATATAAAAATAATAAAATAAAATAGCTTGAAATAAATACCACATAAAATTTAGAATAAATAAATAAAATATAAAATTGTAAAAGTGTGAAAATAAAATAAATCTCTATCTGAAATAATAAATAAACAAATAAAATAAAAAGAATAATTAATAATTAAACAATTAAATGGATAAATAAAATGTTGAAAAAGCGAAGATGAAGAATAAAATAAGAACAAACCATAGAAAATAAGAATGCAAGAGGGAAAGAAATTTGAGTGAATGCTCTCAAGAATTCTTATTGCTAGTCTCTTTTCAAGTGTGTTTACAATGAAGGGAGAGGCCTCTATTTATAGTTGAGTCTCCCCAAATCCAACGGTATAGATCAATTACATCAACGGCTAAGATCAAAAGGTATCTACAAATTAAATCTCTAAGATTACAAAATCATATCTTTTAAGATTGCATACCATATCTTCTAAGATTGTATATCATATTTAAGATTTGCATATCATATATAAGACTGCATACCATATCTTCTAGGATTGCATATCATATCTAAGATTTGCATATCATATCTAAGATTTACAAATCATATCTAAGATTGCATACCATATCTTCTAGGATCGCATATCCTTGAAGATTATGTTCCACATACATCAAGCTTTTAGATGGACCTTCAATCTTTTAATGGGTCATTCCGATCGGGCCAAATGATATATTTTGGACTGGGCTTGGACTTTGTTTTATTATTTTGGGTTTATTATTTTTGTATGGGCCCGGGCTAAATTGGCCTATTACTGTCATTACCGACACTCTATTTTATTTTCACAAATTGATATTAGAGCTTCCGAGTTTTTTATCTCGATCACGGTAATGACGTCTTTGAAGTATGAAATTTCACTGTTGGATCGCAACACCATATTCGCGTTGTGACAGATAAAGATGCATACAGTTCTTGCACAGATGGACTTAAAAAAAGCCCTACTAGGGTAGATAAGATGCCTTCGACATTGACAGAGGAAGAGAAGAAGCGCAAGGATCGAAAGGCATTAACACAGTTACATCTGCATTTGTCTAACGAAATTTTGTAGGATGTGATGAAGGAGAAGACCGTCGCTACATAATGTAAGAGGCTGGAACAAATAAGTATGTCAAAAACTCTAACCAGCAAGTTGCATATGAAGCAACGTCTTTATGCTCATCATTTGGAGGAAGGTGCGTCTGTGCACGAACACTTAACAGTGTTTAAAGAAATTCTCTCAAACTTGGAGGCTATGGAGGTTCAGTATGATAAGGAATATATAGGGTTGATTCTACTTTGTTCGTTGTCTCCGTCTTATTCAACCTTTAGAGACACGATTTTATATAGTCACGAGTCTCTTACAGTTGATGAGGTTTATGATTCTTTGACCTCCTATGATAAGATGAAGCATCTTGTGGTTAAACCCAACTCTTAGGAAGAAGGTTTCATTGTTCGTGGAAGACAAGATTGAAATAATGATGGTGATTGTGGAAGGACATAGGAATGGAATCCTCGTGGTAAATCTAAGGGTAGATCGAAGTCTTCAAACAAAGGTAAAACTTGTAACTTTTGCAAGAAGAAAGGGCACATTAAATCTGAGTGCTATAAGCTACAGAACAAGATTAAAAGGGAGGCTGCGAATTAAAAGGGAAAACAAACAGAAAATTCTAGTGAAGCTGATGTTGTAGAAGACTACAACGATGGTGAACTTCTAGTCGCATCTGTCAATAATTCTAAAGTGAGCGATAAGTAGATCCTTAACTCGGGTTACACCTTCCACATGAGTCCCAATCAGGATTGGTTTATAACTTACGAAACAGTGTCTGAAGGTGTTGTTTTGATGAGAAATAATGCTTCGTGTAAAATCACAGGTGTTGGAACAATTAAATTTAAGATGTTTGATGGAGTTGTCAGAATACTTAATGACGTACGACATGTTCCAGAATTGAAAAGAAATTTAATTTCGTTAAGTACTCTTGATTTAAAAGGGTACAAATACACTGAAAGTGAGATTTTGAAGATTTTCAAAGGTTCCCTCGTTGTGATGAAATGGCAGAGAAATTTTGCCAAGTTATATGTTTTACAGGGTTCTACTGTTATTAGTGATGCGGTTGTCGCTTCCTTTTCTTTGTCAGATGACGATATTACTAAACTTTGGCATATGCGCCTAGGGCATATAAGTGAGAATGGCATGGCAGAATTGAGCAAAAGAGGACTACTTGATGGGCAAGGAATTTGCAAACTGAAGTTCTGTGAACACTGTATTTTTGGAAGCAAAAGAGAGTTTGATTCACCAAAGGAATCCATAACACGAAGGGAACGTTGGAGTATATTCATTCTGATCTATGGGGGCCATCAAGAGTGCCTTCGAGAGGTGGAGCTAATTATATGCTAACTTTTATTGATGATTTTTCTAGAAAAATTTGGACGTTATTCCTGAAACAGAAAAGTGATGTGTTTTTCGCATTTAAGTCTTGGAAAACTATGATTGAAAAACAAACGGGAAAACAAATAAAATACCTCTGAACAGACAATGACTTAGAGTTTTGTTCTGATGAGTTTAATAAATTGTGCAAGTTAGAAGGGATCGTGAGACACTTGACAGTTCGTCATACTCTACAGCAAAACGATATTGCAGAATGAATGAACAGAACGATCATGGAGAAGGTTCGATGTATGTTGTCAAATTCCAACTTACCAAAGTCATTTTGGGCCGAAGCAGCCTCTACTGCATGTTTTTTGATCAACCGATCTCAATCCTTTGCCATTGAGAAAAAGACTCCACAAGAGGTATGGTCTGGTAATCTTGCTACTTAATCTAATTTAAAGATCTTTAGGTGTACTGCGTATGCTCATGTTAATAATGGAAAATTAGAACCGAGATCCATTAAATGTGTTTTTCTTGATTATAAAGCTGGTGTAAAAGGGTATAAGTTATGATGTCCTGAAAATAGAAAAGTTGTGATTAGCAGAGATGTTGTTTTTGATGAAACTGCTATACTACCTAACTTATCTCTGAAAGACTCTTCCAATAAAGAAAATCAAAAGTAGGTGGAGTATAAGATTAATACAGAGTCGACTTTTCAACTCAGTACAAAAATTGAAAATAGAGTTGCTTCTTCACCACAATATCGCCAACACATAACTAGAGGAGAAACTAAACCTCCAAAGAAGTATGCCGAGGCTGATCTAGTTGCTTATGCTTTAAATGTGATTGAAGATATAAATGCAAACCAATAGTCATTTAATTATTCTGAGGCAGTTATGTAACATCCTAAATATGAGATTGTGCATTTATATGAGATGTTGGTTTAATATGCTCGGACAGAGGCTTTGATTAAATATATGGATTAGGGTTTAAATTAATATTCTGGGTAGTTTAAGTGATAAGTTGGGCTTTAAAATTTGGGTTAGGTGGTTGATAGATGGTGTTAGTTCATAATTTAAGTTAGATAATTAGATTAGTAGCAAGCTGGGCTTGTGGCCCGAAGATAAAAGGGTGCTCTAAGTGGGCATTAATGGTGGCGTCACAAGGAGGAAGGTTATTGGGCCATGTGTGGCCACTTGAGGCCCAAGTGTTGGGGTAAAATTTCTGTACTAAGAAGGGAAGGGGGTTGGACGGCAATTAGGCTTCTTTTTAGGAGTCTTTTTCTTTTAATTTATGTGATAAAAGTTGATAATTAAAGAGAGAGGAGTTGGCTTTAATGTGGGCTCTCCTAAAGGTAAGATAAGGATTGAGTTATCATGAGATTTAAAGACTATCAAAAGAGGAGAGAGTTGGCCGAAACTCAACTACAAGAGGGGAAAATCGGTTTAGTATAGGCTAGCCGAAATTTTGCTAACAAAATTCTCTCCATCTTTTCTTTTCTCTGCCGAAATATCCACTCCATTCTTCCTCTTTTTCTAGTTGGCGAATACTCTGACAACACTTTTCTCATTCTTTTCAAAACACTTTAGCCGAATCTCTTTGTTCATACATTCATCTCTCATAGCCAAATTTACAAGGGTGGTTTCGTTTTCCCGAAGATGCACCATAGCCGAATATACCCCTCTAATTTGGTAAGTTTCGAGATTTTGCTTCTTTTCAAATTCTTCATTCTTTTCATCAAATTTCTAATCTGAATCAGTTTTCTAAGGCCTTGTCGATTTCACTCTATGATCTTAGAAGCCGAATCCTTTCTTGCCGAGATCTGTAGTGACGATTTGTGAAAAGCTGAAGGTAGGTGGTCAAGGGTAGGTTCGGCCCAATGGCCACTTTTCTTTCTTTTTTTTTGAGAATGACATAAGGTGTTAGATGGATTTCGATCATCGGTTTGGTTAACTATTTTTGGTGATGCCCAAATGTAGGAAGGGAGGTGACGAGTTCTCAACGACATTCGGGATTCGAATAACTAGATAAGGATTCGATTTAAGTGTTATAGTTGTTTAAGTAATTAGATCTCATCTTTTAAATAATTTAGTGATTAAGGATGGACTCGAATAACAGTTAGGTAGAAAAGGTTGGATCTATACAACCAACACCTAGATACAAGAAGCGATCTATCTCGGTAGTGCGAGATTGGCCATCGAGGTATTGGCCGACATCAAAGTTAGATCGTGGGCCGATAGTGGTAGTCTCGAGTGATAGTAGCGTAGACGTAGAGAAAGCATTAGTACGAGAATCAGGTGTGTAATACTTCCCCACCATCTAGATCTGATTATTAATATATATGTTCATAAGTTTTATATGTTACGTTAAAAGCCGAAATCTCGGATTTAAACGGTGACCACCAGGTTAATAAATAATCGATTATATGATACAAGTAAATTGTTGTACATGTTTGCATGGGTTGGGTGATGAAAGGAGGAAGTTATATGTATATGTATATGTGTAGCGATTTTTATCTTGATTTGCTGTAGTGGTTAATGCCATGATATGTTATAAGGGCTTCGACCAATATATGTTGATGAGCAGCATGACTGCCATCTTGGCGTGTAGCGGTGAGGGTTGATTGTAGAAATCTCCAATGGTGTATTCGGTTGGTACAGGGGCGTGTAACGGATGGAAACCTAGGCAAATGGGTTGGGTTTTGCATATTATTTGTTATCTATGTAAATGAAATTATTATTATGTTTTATGAGGCCCAAATCTAGTGGTGCATGAGGGTTGCACACCGAGTCTCATGACTCACCCAATTAAACTAACCTTCGGTGATAATTAGTGCATCGGACCGGGTGGAGTGGGCGCAAGGTGGCCATGCAAAAGAATGTGTGGAGCAGACAAAAGTCCTACTTAATAGTTTTTTTCAAAGTATTTTATGTTATGGATTCAAACTCCGTTGTAATAAGGCCATGGGCCATTAGTTTACATTTTAGTTTTATTATGGGCCTTTATTATTCATTCTTATTTTGTTTTTTTTAAACAAAGACATGTAATTTAGTTTTGGGCTTTTGATTATTAGGGCATATTTTATATAAATCTCATTTGGGCTTTCTGTCGACACGATTGGTTTTCGAAAATTTTCTTAGTGACATACCAGATCCGATTGTAGTGTTTGGGCTGGGTTTGGGGTGTTACAAAATTGGTATCAGAGCCCGATTTAAAACTCGGCTTTGGGGTTTTGGGCCCAAAAGACTTTCTAAAAATGGGTTTTTAAAACATGAATTTCTCTTAGCAAAGGCTTATTAGTTCAGCATGGCACCTGCGTCTCCGGCCAAGTTCGCCAGGTAAGTACTCTAAACCATTGTGTGATATAAATGTGAGCTTAACGGGCTTAAGGGACGTAGACTATTTAGGTTACAACTTGATAGACTCTAGGCTTAGACAAACAACTCTTAAAATCCATAAGACTTAACTTCATTAAACAAAATCTGTAAACAAGTCACAAGACTAAAGTGTGGTAACAAGCATATTCATGTCTAGGAATAGATCAGGAAGAGCTTGGTATTTAAGCAGTCCGAGTGACTCACATCCTCTTCGCCGGAATCTTACCTGGTGCATAGTGGTTGTTCACTTTAGCCATGACAGTGTGTGGAATTAGGCATATGCATGTCTAGGAGTGGATTCAAGGAAAGCTTGGTACTTAAGCAGTCCTAGTGACTCACCTCCTTTTCACTAGAATCCTACCTGGTGCATAGTGACTATTCACCCTAGTTACGAGTACGTCTTGATAGGCTAAAACTTATAATTAAAACCCGAAAGGGACCAGCCACTTGTTTTTCTCACAAAATTGTTAAAATATCCTTATTTTGAAAAAAAGTACCCATGATTTGCAAATATACCCCGATTTACAAAGTCAACAGAATCTTTTCATAGAAAACAAAAACAACAACATCAAAACATCATTGATTTGTAAAATTACCAAAATACCCTTAGATTTTAAAATTACCGAAATACCCCCGAGTTGAAAAAAATTACCAAAATACCTTTATTTCACAAAATCACCCAGAACCATATTTTGAAAAAAATTATAAAAATACCCCTATAGGATAAAATTACGAAAATACCCATGGGTAGCAAAATGATGAAAATACCCTTAGGTGATGAATGTTACTTGTATGACCGTTGTGTGTGCATAATTTCTAGAATAGGAAGACTGAAAACTGTAGATAGGTTCGAATTCGAAAGAATCACTTTTAAAACTATATTCCATAAGATTGTTCGGGGATAATTAGTAGAAACAACTAATGATTCATAAAACTTTTAAATCAGATAAACGCGAACTAGAAGAATGAGTACAAGAGGTCGGGGCGTCCGCCACGTGGTCATGATGAGGTAGGATATTTGTTTGAACCCGTAGGATCGGTCGTGGGTCAGGAAGTGAGATCTTGGTTCCATGGCTGTTGAGGTGGAATTTTAGGACAGAACGGGGAGAGGACGTGGTGTATCGAAGTGTCTTGAGGGTTTTAGAAAGGGTGGTGAGGCTGGTATGGACATAGGAGCCTAAAAATCTGTCTTAGAGAGGAATTGAGAAACAATGAAATTTGAAGTATTTAGGGGAGTCTCTGGCGTATCCCTGAGCTCTGCTGAATATTGGTTGGAGGCAGTGAAACGTATAATGGATGACCTAGACTTCACGGTGCAGGAGAAGCTGAAGGGGGTCGTGTCTCTTCTTTGATACGAGGCCTACCAATGGTGGCTCACGGTGAAAGAGGGTACGGCCACGGACCTGATTGACTGGGATTTCTTTAAGGAGTCATTTCAGTGAAAGTACGTTGAGGCTAGTTACATGGATACTCAAAAGAAATCATTCCTGAATTTGGTGCAGGGGAGTAAGTCTGTGGCTGAGTATGAGGCTGATTTTCTACACCTGAGTCGTTACACTCGGGGAATGGTGGCAACGGAGTATGAACGATACGTTCGGTTCGAGGATGAGCTACGAAATGAGCTAAGGGTTCTGATTACTCCACAACGAGAGAGAATTTTTATGGTTTTGGTGGATAAAGTTAAAATAGCTGAGGAAGTGAAACAGGTAGAGAGACAAGAGAAGGATAAGGATCGAGGCAGGAGTAAGAGAAGTTTTGGATCCTCCAGAGTAACTAAAAATTTTTAGAAGAGGCCTAGGACTGAGGGGCCAGCTCGTGCTCCAACGAGCCAGAGTCAAGTATGTTCTACATGTGGGAGAACCCATTATGGGGAGTGCGAAGTGAAAATCGGTGGATGCTTTAGGTGTGGATCTACATAACATTTGATAAGGGGCTGTCCTCAGATGGATCGTGGGCAATGTGCCGAGGTTACGATCGGACTAGAGAGGTGATCAGCTTGGACCAAGGGGTAAAGGTGCAGCTAGAGGAAAGAATGGATCTGGTCGGGGTCGTGGAGCATCTGGCAGAGGTACGGGTAATGTTGAGGCAAGGCAGTCGGGTCTTGTTTATGCAACTCGGCAACGGAAAGATGGTGACACACCGGATGTTATAACCGGTACGTTTCTTATCGCTGATAACCCTTTTCTTGCCTTAATTGACATTGGGTCAACCCAATCCTATGTTGCATGTTCAGTATCTGAGACTCTAAGTATAGACTCTGAAATAACCACTAGGAAGATGACTGTGGTTAGTCCTTTAAGGCAATCTAAGGTAGTGGACAAACTGTTTGGGGATGTACCTTTAGAGACTTAAGGGTAGTATTCGATAGATTTAATGGAATTCTGGTTGGAGAGTTTGACCTTATTTTAAGAATGGATTGGTTGACTAAGCATTGTGCCAAGTTGGATTGTGGGAATAAGCGTATGGTGTTCAGTACCCCGGAAGGCGGGGAGGTGGTTGTGTTAGGAGAAAGAATGAATTATTTGTCCAACGTGGTATCATCTTTAAAAGCTATTAAGATGATTCGGAAGGGATGTAGTGCATTTCTAGCTTTCGTTAGTGCGTTGGATGCTAAGGAGGTGACTGTTGAGGAGGTTCGAATAGTCAAGGATTTCGCAGATATTTTTAGAGTCTGACTCAGGTATCCATTGCTCCTTATAGGATGGCGTAGAAGGAGTTGATGGAGCTCGAGCTCGGATTCGAGAACTATTAGATCGTGGGTTCATTCGACCGAGTGTGTCTCCATGGGGAGCGTCGGTCTGATTCGTGAAAAAAAAAAGCAGATCCATTCAGTATGCGTGGACTATCGTCAATTGAACAAGTTGACGATTAAAAACAAGTATCCCTTACTAAGAATCGACGATCTGTTTGATCACTCAAAGGAGCTTCGGTCTTTTCTAATATTGACTTAAGGTCGAGATATCATCAATTAAGAGTTAAAGAAGGAGACATTCATAAGGCACGTTTCGGACTCGGTATGGGCATTATGAGTTATTAGTATCTGTTCGGGTTGTGAACGTGCAATGACCTTTTATGGATATGATGAGCCGGTGTTTCACCATATCTTGATCGGTTCATCGTGGTGTTCATCGATGATATCCTGGTTTACTCTAAGTCGGAGGAGGAGCATGACGACCATCTTCACGTGGTGTTGTAAACTCTGAGGGAGAAGCAGTTGTTTGTAAAGTTCAGTAAGTGTGAGTTCGGTGAAGGAAGTAACTTTCTTAGGACATGTGGTTTCGACCGGGGAATCGGTGAACCTCGAAAGATAGAGGGTTGTATTGGATTAGAAACCACCAAAGTCGTGGCGAGGTTCGGAGTTTCTTAGGTTTGGCAGGTATTCGAAGGTTCGTTGAAGGGTTTTCTCTAATAGCGGCTCCTCTAACTAAGTTATTGAGGAAGGGAGTATTGTTTGTATGGACCGAAAAATAGTAAGAGAGTTTTGAGAAGTTGAAGAGAATCCTGACAGAAACACCGGTATTAATTTAGCAGGAGGCAAAAAAGGAATTTACCGTCTACTGTGATGCGTCGCACACAGGTTTAGGGTGTGTGCTGATACAAGAAAGAAAGGTGGTGATGTATGCGTCTCGACAGTTGAGACCGCATGAGTTGAACTACCCTATGCATGACTTGGAGTTGACGGCGGTAATGTTTGCCTTAAAGATTTGAAGGCACTACTTATATGGGGAGAAGTCAGTAATTTATATTGACCATAAAAGTCTGAAGGACCTCCTTACCCAGAAGGAGCTAAATTTGAGACAACGTAGGTGGATCGAGCTCTTGAAAGATTATGATTGTTCGATTGAATACCACCCTGGTAAGGCGAATGTGGCGGCAAATACGTTAAGCTGTAAGGTAGTATCGAAATTAAGAGTCATGTTAAACATGTCCGAGTCTATTCGACGATGGGAGTTCTTTGGTGAGTTGCAAGTAAAGCCAACATGGGTAAGTCGAGTTAAGGAAAAGCAGTTAGGGATAAAGACACGAGTGCTCGATCATTTGCGAGTGAGGATGGTGGAATGGAGGACTATAGTTTGAACAATAATAGAGTTACGTGTTATCGTGAGAAAGATTTGTATGCCTAAGGATGATGAGTTAAGACAAAAGATTCTTGGGAATCGTGATAGTAGCCCTTATGCTATGCATCCGGAGAGTCAAGATGTCTAAGTGATTTGCAAGAGCAATTTTGGTGGCGGTCGGAAGAACAAAATTGTAGGAAAATGTTTGGCGTGTCGGCCAGGTCAAATTGAACACCAAGTGCCCCGGGATTATTGCGATCGGTGAAGATTCCCCAATGGAAATGGGAGAGGATCACAATGAATTTTCTTAGTGGGTTACCCTTACACCCACTAAGAAAGATTCGATTGGTGATTGTAGATCGACGAAGTCGCTCACTTCATCTGGGTTCAGTGGACTTTTCTTTACAAAAGTGGCTAAATTGTATGTGGTGAGGTTGTAAGATTGCATGGTGTGCGGTGTCGATCATATCGATAGGGACCCTAGGTTCACGCCACGATTTTGGAAGGCTCTTCATCAAGCAATGGGAACAAGGTTAGACTTTAATCTTGCCTTTCACCCATGATCGATGGTCGGTCAGAAGGTAATTCAAATCTTGTAAGATATGCTAAGGGTTGCATCATCGACTTTAGGGGCGATTGGGAAGAGTATTTGCCCTTGGCAGAATTTGCATACAATAATAGTTATCAAGCTAGCATTCAGATGGCGCCTTATGAAGCGTTATATGGAAGGAGATGTCGTACTCCAACATATTAGACGGAGTTGGGTGAACGTAAGATGTTAGGTCTAGAATTAGTTTTAGAAATCGAGGAGAAAGTGAAGTTAATACGGGCTCGACTAAAAGAAGCGTCTGATCGACAGAAGTCTTACGCGGATCTAAAGCGGAAAGAGGTAAAATTCATGGTAGGTGATCGAGTCTTCTTGAAGGTATCCCCGTGGAAGAAGATAATGAGGTTTGGTCGAAAGGGGAAGTTAAGTTTATGATTTATTGGGCCTTATCGGGTACTAGAACGTATGAGTCCAGTGGCTTATCGGTTGGAGTTGCCTTCGGAGTTGGAGCAAATACATGATGTGTTCCATGTCTCGATCTTTGAGGCGTTATCGATCGATCCATCGCACGTAGTCTTTGGTAGAAAGATAAGTAAGGCGGATATGTCTTTTGAAGAGGAGATTGCAAATTCGGATCGAGATGTAAAAGTGTTAAGAAGGAAGTCATTCCTTTGGTCAAAGTCTTGTGGCAAAACCATGACGCAGAAGAGGCGGCGTGGGAGCAGAGGATGTTATCCAACAGTATCCCCATCTTTTCGATCGAGGTAAATTTGGGGCGAAATTTATTTTAAGGGTAAGCGTAACATCCTAAATATGGGCTTATGCATTTATATGAGATGTTGGTTTAATATGCTCGGACAGAGGCCTTGATTAAATATATGGATTAGGGTTTAAATTAATATTCTGGGTGGTTTAAGTGATAGGTTGGGCTTTAAAATTTGGGTTAGGTGGTTGATAGATGGTGTTAGTTCATAATTTAAGTTAGATAATTAGATTAGTAGCAAAAGCTGGGCTTGTGGCCCGAAGACAAAAGGGTGCTCTAAGTGAGCATTAATGGTGGCATCACAAGGAGAAAGGTTATTAGGCCATGTGTGGCCACTTGAGCCCAAGTGTTGGGGCAAAATTTCTAACACTAAGAAGGGAAAGGGTTGAATGACAATTAAGCTTCTTTTTGGAGTCTTTTCTTTTAATTTATGTGATAAAAGTTGATAATTAAAGAGGAAAGAGTTGGCTTTAATGTGGGCTCTCCTAAAGGTAAGATAAGGATTGAGTTATCATGAGATTTAAAGACTATCAAGAGAGGAGAGAGTTGGCCGAAACTCAACTACAGGAGGGGAAAATCGGTTTAGTATAGGCTAGCCAAAATTCTGCTAACAAAATTCTCTCCATCTTTTCTTTTCTCTGCCGAAATCTCCACTCCATTCTTCCTCTATTTCTTTTCTTTTTCTAATTGGCCGAATACTCTGACGACACTTTTCTCATTCTTTTCAAAACACTTTAGTCGAATCTCTTTGTTCATACCCTCATCTCCCATAGCCGAATCTACAAGGGTGGTTTCGTTTTCCCAAAGGTGCACCATAACCGAATGCACCCCTCTAATTTGGTAAGTTTCGGGATTTTGCTTCTTTTCAAATTCTTCATTCTTCTTATCAAGTTTCTAATCCGAATTGGTTTTCTAAGGCCTTGTTGATTTCACTCTCTGATCTTAGAAGCCGAATCTTTTCTTACCGAGATCTGTAGTGACGATTTGTGAAAAGCCGAAGGTAGGTGGTCAAAGGTAGGTCCGGCCGAATAACCACTTTCCTGTTCTTTTATTTTCGGCCGAATGACATAAGGTGTTAGATGAATTTCGATCATCGGTTTGGTTAACTATTTTTGGTGATGCCCGAATGTAGGAAGGGAGGTGACGAGTTCTCAACAACATTCGGGATTCGAATAGCTAGGTAAGGATTCGATTTAAGTGTTATAGTTGTTTAAGTAATTAGATCTCATCGTTTAAATGATTTAGTGATTAGCGCGGACTCGAATAACGATCCAAAGCGAAAGGTTAGATCTATACAACCAACACCCAGATACAAGAAGCGATCTATCTCGGTAGTGCGAGATTGGCCATCGAAATGTGTGGTGACATTGAAGTCGGATCGTGGGCGATAGTGGTAGTCTCGAGTGATAGTAAGCGTAGCGTAGAGAAAGCATTAGTACGAGAATCGGTGTGTAATACTTCCCACCATCTAGATCGATTATTAATATATATGTTCATAAGTTTTATATGTTACGTTAAAAGTCAAAATCTCAGATTTAAACAATGGACCACCAGGTTAGTAAATAATCCGATTATATGATACAAGTAAATTGTTGTACATATTTGCATGGGTTGGGTGATGAAAGGAGGAAGTTATATATATATG
The DNA here is from genome assembly GCA_025506655.1 of Gossypium rotundifolium. Taxonomy (NCBI): domain Eukaryota; kingdom Viridiplantae; phylum Streptophyta; class Magnoliopsida; order Malvales; family Malvaceae; genus Gossypium; species Gossypium rotundifolium. Next base: position 195,742,147 of record CP106734.1, on the reverse strand, counting down.
TATATGTGTAGCAATTTTACCTTGATTTCTTTGTGGCGGTTAATCCGTGATCATTATAAGGGCTTGACCAATATATGTTGATGAAGCATGAGATATTTGCTATCTTGGCGATGTAAGCGGTGAGGTTGATTGTAGAAATCCCCAATGGTGTGTTCGATTGGTGCGGGGCATGTGGCGGATGGAAACCTAGGCAAATGGGTTGGGTTTTGCATATTATTTGTTATCTATGTAAATAAAATTATTATTATGTTTTATGAGGCCCAAATCTAGTGGTGCATGATGGTTTACTGCTGAGTCTCATGACTCACCCAATTAAACTAACCTTCGGTGACAATTAGTGCATCGGACCGGGCCAGAGAGCGCAAGGTGGCCATGCAAAAGAATATGTGGAACCGGCGAAAAGTCTCTACTTAGTAGTTTTTTTTTTCAAAGTATTTTATGTTATGGATTCAAACTCCATTGCAATAAGGCTATGGGCCATTAGTTTCCATTTTAGTTTTATTATGGGCCTTTATTATTCATTCTTATTTTATTTTTTTTAAACAAAGACATGTAATTCAGTTTTGAGCTTTTGATTATTAAGGCACATTTTATATAAATCTCATTGGGGCTTTCTGTCGACACGATTGGTTTTCAAAAATTTTCTTAGTGACATACCAGATCCGGTTGTAGTGTTTGGGCCGGGTTTGGGGTGTAACATGTTAGCTGTGAAGACTCAGAAAAGTGGATGTTTCCTATGCAAGAGGAAATGGAATTATTCCACAAAAACAGAACTTGTGATCTTGTGAAACTTTCTAAAGGTAAAAAGGTTGTTCGCTGTAAATGGGTGTTTAAAAAGAAACAAGGGACTCTAGGAGTTAAAGACCTTGATATAAAGCAAAGCTTGTTTCAAATGGTTACAGTCAAATTCCAAGAGTGGACTTCACAGATTTGTTCTCCCCAGTTGTGAAGCATAGTTCGATTCGAGCTTTGCTTGGTATTGCGGTCATGCATGATTTGGAGCTTGAGCAGTTAGATGTAAAAACTGCATTTTTGCATAGAGAACTTAAGGAGGATATTTACATGCAACAACCAGAAGGTTTTACAGTTTCAGAAAAAGAGGACTATATTTGCTTGCCGAAAAAATCCCATTACGGTTTGAAATAGTCACAAAGACTGTGGTACAAGAGGTTTGATTACTTTATGACTTCTTATGATTTCAAAAAAATAGTTTTGACAGTTGTGTTTACTTTAAGAAAAACAATGATGGTTCTTTTGTGTATCTACTTCTTTATGTTGATGACATGTTGATAGCAGCAAAAGATAAAGAAGAGATAAGAAAGGTTAAAGCCCAACTAAGTGAAGAATTTGAGATGAAAGATTTGAGACCAGCAAAGAAGATACTTGGTGTAGAGATTCTTAGAGATAGAAAAGCAAGTAAATTGTACCTAAGTCAGAAGGGGTACATTGAGAAAGTTCTTTGCAGGTTCAATGTGTAGAATGCTAAGCCTGTTGGTAATCCTTTAGCAGCCCATTTCAGACTTTCATCGGCTTTGTCTCCACAATCAGATGATGAGGTTAAGTACATGTCACATGTTACATACTCTAGTGCAGTAGGATCTCTCATGTATACTATGGTTTGTTCACGTCCAGATTTATCATATGCAGACATTGCAGTTAGCAAATACATGGCGAGTCCCAGTAAAGAGCATTAGAAAACAGTTCAGTGGATTTTAAGATACTTACGAGGTACTATTGATATTTGCTTACAGTTTGGAAAAACTAGAAATGGAGTCATTGCGTATGTTGATGCTAATTTTGCTGGAGACCTTGATAGAAGAAGATCTCTCACTGGTTATTTCTTTACAATCGGAGGTTGTGCAATCAGTTGGAAAGCTACTTTGCAAACTACAGTCGCTTTGTCTACCAATGAAAGTCGAGTACATGGCGATTCTTGAGGCTTGTAAAGAAGCTATTTGGTTGAAGGACTCTTTAGTGAACTCAATGAAGACCTTCAAATCAGCATAGTATTTTGTGACAGTCAGAGTGTCTTCTTCCTTACAAAAGATCAAATGTTTCATGAGAGAACAAAACACATTGATGTTTGGTATCATTTTGTTCATGATATTATTGCTCGTGGTGATATTGTTGTAAGAAAAATTAGTACTCATGAACATCCTACAGATATAATTACTAAGTCACTTTCTATAACCAAGTTTGAGCATTGCTTAGACTTGGTTAGTGTTCATTGTTGAAATTAAACCCTTAATGGGTTTTATGGAAGAGGTGGAGAACTTGTTCGTTGAGAGTTCGCGATAAAGAACTTGTTCATTGAGAATTCGTGTCAAGGTGGAGATTGTTAGAACTAAGTGACCCGAATCCTTATTTAAATAAAATACAGTGGTAAAATAAAATTAAAAAAAAATCCCTATAGAACTACACTTCTTTTATTTTATTTTAGAATAAAGTTTTTTAAACTTTATTAAACTCCATCTATTTTATATTGATTAAACTAAGGTGTTTCAATTTTACTACACTCCTATTAGAATATGACTTTACAAGCTTATAAATAGACATAGTCTATTCCTCTTTAATTGATTCGAATTCGACATACTGAATTTTCTTCTCCCTTATCCGTGATTTTTTTCCCGAAAGGGTTTCCACATAAAATCTATGTTCTTTATTGTATTTCTTTTTTCTTTACGATATGTTGTCATTATCGACATTCTATTTTATTTTCACATAAACCAATTGTTCCATTTGGGTTGTTGCCACCATCACTGTCGAACATAGAAGATAAATGAAATGCGAATTGGGAAGCATTGAAGAAATGACCTTTCTAGTCTACAAATATGATGCACAAAAAGAAACAGTTATAGAGGAGATGGGGACTTGATTATGGTCAATGAAAATCAAAGGAAACTTAATGGAAAGATTGAACAGCCGAAATATTCTGTTTTTCATTTTTGATCTCCCAAACCGAAAAAAAAGTCTTTGAGCGATTTCAATTTTCCAGGAAATCAAGCAAACCTTAACAATCCAGTAATCTTTACACAATCAAACTCATTTTAGCAACAGGCTGTACCAAAATCAAGAAAGTTTCACACTTATTTCAGACAATTTTATCATAAAATCATAAGAAATGCTGAAATTGTAAAAAGAAAAGAAAAGTACCGATTGGAGATGGAGAAAATAACATTAAAATAAGAGGTTTCCGCGTCTAAAACATTGTTGCCACCATAAAAGAAGCGCCAGAACAACTGGTAAATGATGATTCTGCAGATGATCTCTAACCACATTCTCAACCTTTTTTTTATATATAATTTAAAAATTAAGAAAAAATTGACAGAACTAAAGATAATTAAATAGAAATTGAAGTTTTAGGAAAAGAATTGCAGACAGTTGGTGAGGGGCAATGGTGTTTAGGGCTTTATAAATAGAGAATGTAGTGAACATAGAGGTTGGAGTTGAAACTGCAAAAAGGAGATGATGATGAAACAATAAGGGCAAAAATGAAAAAAAATAATCTTTTAGCATTCTTACCGTACTCTGAATAGCAATTCAGAGGCTGAGACAAAGAATACTATCGAGTCTATATTCAGTGGTTAGTGAGAATAGCAAACTAAAAAACCACCTTTGAAATAGACATTTCACCAAACAAGGATTTATGGTGAGCCCATGAAATTGAATTGAATGGCTAAACCATTACATTGAACCAAACAGAGTGTCAGTCATGGTCCATACTGATAGTAAAGCCAACGACCGCCATAGCTGACGAACAACTATAAACAATACGACAAAAACATAAAGGACCTTTTAAAATCAAGACAGTACACTGGAAGGAATAAAAATTATAATTTAATTTCCGCCCTAAAACATTTTCACGTGTCGCCCACTCAAGTTACTATGCACTGGATTGGACAGCCATTTCCTAGTAAATGGAGAGCCAACTTCTCCACCACTCAAATCTCCGCCCTAACCAAAGAGCAAAACAAGATCTCTGGCAAAATAGTTTGAATTTCTTCTACTCATGGATTACTCCAGCAGCAGAAAACAGCTTCATATAGCAATGTTCCCATGGCTAGCTTACGGTCACATCGCCCCATATCTCCAAGTCGCCAAGTTCTTAGCTCAAAAGAATCACCTTATCTACTATGTCTCCACCCCTAAAAACATTAGCCGCCTCCCTCAGCTTCCTCCAACTCTCTGCTCCAACATTACCTTTATACCTCTTTCTTTCCCTCATGTTGATGGCCTGCCACCTGGAGTTGAGTCCACCTCCGAGTTGCCCATTCACAAAGTTCCTTACCTCAAAAAATCATTTGATAAACTTGAAACACAGATACCTGAGTTCCTTGAAAGGTCGCCGCAAATTAAATTGATTATTTACGATTTTGCTCCGCATTGGTTACCGCCTATGGCGAATCAACTCCGCATCAACTTAGTTTTCTTCTCCATTTTTAATGCTTCAACGAACGCTTTCTTTGGCTCTACGTCAGAAATTCTCCGTGGAAGTAGAAAATCACCTGAAGAATTCACAGTGGTCCCGACGTGGATGGATTATCCTAATAACATAGCTTTTAAGCTCCATGAAATGGTGACTCACAAAGAGTGCGAGGATATTGTATCCGATTTTGAACGTTATGCGACAGTGCTTTTAAATTGCAAAATTCTGACCTTGAGAACTTGCTATGAATTCGAACCTGAGGCGCTTCGTGTGCTTAGTAAGATTCACCAGAAACCAATTGTTCCACTTGGGTTGTTGCCACCATCACTGTCGAACATAGAAGATAGAGGAGATGAGAATTGGGAAGCATTGAAGAAATGGCTTGATGGTAAGCAAGAGAAGTCGGTTTTCTACGTTGCACTCGGTAGTGAGGTGAGTCTAAGTCAAGAGTCCATGCACGAGTTGGCATTTGGGATAGAGAAGTCCGGGTTACCATTTTTTTGGGTTGTGAGGAAACCCCCTTTAGTTGAAGAACAGTTTGCGGAGGACATGATCCCTCCCGAGTTTGAAGAACGAGTTTCAAAACAGGGTATGGTTTTACTAGGCTGGGCACCTCAACTTAGGATCTTGGCTCACTCATCAGTTGGTGGTTTCTTGACTCACTGCGGGTGGAGTTCCGTAATTGAGTCTCTTGGATTAGGTAAACCTCTGATATTGTTTCCCGTTGGAAGTTCAGATCTTGGGTTGGTTGCTAGGTTGATGCATTGGAAAAAGGTTGGATTCGAAATAGAAAGAAACGATGTTGATGGATCATTTAAGAGCGACTTGGTGGCGGCATGTATTAAGCGAGTCATGGTGGATCCCGAAGGTGAGGAACTCAGAGCTAATGCACTTGCAATGAAGGAGATTTTGGCAATGTAGAGTTAAGTAACAAGTGCTTGTACGAGTTTACCGAAGCAATTGAAAATATTTAAATATTAATTTGTATTAGGGTCATGTGTCATATGCTTTGGGGAAAACCTTTGGTTGAAGTATCTTGTAATAGTAACCATGTTTGTTTTGTTTGGAATTAGTATTATTTCGTTTAAAAAATTGAAGTATTTATACTATTCATTGTGGGTATCTTGAAATTAAAAGATAACTATGAAAAAATTAACACTTTTTAATATTTTAATATTATCGAGATGTAAACAATGTTAATTCAAGTTGGTATTTGTTAAAATTTGAAGTAGATAAAATAGTAATTATTATTATTAGTGGAGAGGATTGTGGATATATAGGAAATTAAAAGATAGACTAAATCGTATATGATTGAAAAGTGATGGAGCAAAAGTGTGAATAAGAATAAGAAATGACTAGATTAAATGGATGGGAAATAATGGAGGACTAAAAGTGAAATAATACCATAAAAGTACAAAATAGGGTGATGAGATTGATAGAGAATACTGCCACTTGTATGAAGTGATGATAATTACATATTTTTGTTTAATTAAATATATAAAATAAAAGAAGAGAGAAGAAAGTGAAAAGATATTTCTAATAGAAAGATGTTGAAAAATAATCTTTTATAAGCTCATTTTAAAAGTTTTGACTTTACAATTTGGTCCCTAAATGATATTCGATCATCTTGGGAGCTTTTATAAGCTCATTTTAAGCTCGGATAAGTGCTTGAATCATATTTTAAACTTAACAACTTGAAAAATAATTAAATTGATTTGGAGTGATCGTAGTTGCTTCGTCAACAAATGTGACATCTCGATACTTTGACTCTACAATCAGGTCGAGTAAGGGGAGTTGCATTCTTTCTATTCTTTTTTTGGGGTTTCGATTTTTTAGATAAAGGGAGAGGGAAGGTTTTGTTTATTAGTTTCGGTTACTAGGGGAAGCCATGGGAATCGAGGGAATATGAAAAAAGAAAGTAGGAAGAGTTGAAAGAGGATTTTTTTCAAATTTTATTATTAAGATAATTTGCTTTTCAATTGCATAAGAATAAATTCAAAATTAATTGAATAATGAGTTTCTAATCTAGTGGTAATTAATATTAAGTTTCAATTTTTTATTTTTCTATAATTTTTAAATAAATTTAATAAGAAAAGAAAAGAAAAGATTACGGTCAAATTGACAAAAGTTGTAAAGGTTAAAGGGTTATATTTGTGATTATACCTAATTTTTAATGGAGTTAATTGAAAAGTTAACGAAGGGATTGGAAATGAGAAAATTGAAAAATAGAGGAACAAATTTTGAGCAAATAAAAGTAGAAACACTAAATCTATATAGATCAATAAGTATAGGGACTATCCTCAAAATCTAACCTAATATGTAGTTATATATAGAATCAAGATAGCTAACAACGGACAGTGTGATGGATGGGTACCTTTTCAATTTTCTCTAGGGGAAAACTAAGATGAAAAGTGTGCACTCGTTCTAGTATTGTTTAAGAACCTTTAATTGACATGCTAAACTCCGCCTAGTTACTAGTTACATTTTTTCTCACTCAATTATTAAAAAGTTATAAAAGTGTTAATCGATTATTTAATTTTTTGTTTTTGTCATTAGTAGTTAAATAGCTAATGGAAGATGACATGATAGCTTTAAAATTGGCATAATATCAACTTTAACTCTCAATCCTAAACATTTATATATTGTCGAAACCATTTTAAAATTTAAAAAAAGGGTCGACTTTTAAAACAAAGTGGTAGTCGCCACCAATCCCTTTTTATTTAGGTGTGATGTGATTGGATCACCTTGCAAAACTTTTTAAGACATCGATTTTTGGTTCATGAAAAAATAAAAGCGGGTTAGGAGTCGGTTACGTATGAGGAAGGGTTAACACCCTCATAACGCCCAAAAATTGGTACCTAATTAATAAAATCATGTCTAAATATTTGAATTTAAAAAATATGACTAAAAAAACTGAACCATTTAATTTAAAACTTGAGATTTCTTTGTTAGAAAGAATACAAACATCACATCCAAGACGTTATGTCACGATATTTTTAGACTCTCGTAACTAAAATCATCTCATAATTTATTTAAACTTATCGTTAGGCTGCACTATTTCCGAATCTCTAGATACAAAACATTGCCTTATTTTAAAACCTTTAGATAAATATAGTAATTTAAAAAAAGTATTTTATTTTAAACAACGATTCATGAGACAATATCGCATTTATACATTATCAAAAATACAATATCAAAAACAATTATAGCATACTAACATAAATAATAAAGTAATAATAATGTAGAATAATGATTAATAGAAATAACTACACAATGGCAATCATAAGTAAATAATTCAGAGAGTATGGGCAAATAAAATATACATAAAACAATAAATATCAAAATAAAAGAAAATTGAAAACCAAGAGTGCTCCCTAAAAGAATCCTAGAGAAAGCAGTAACTACTGTGGCTTGGGATGGCAGAGAGTGGTGGTGTGGAGAGTGAGACCAGCGAGGAGATCTCGCTGTTAGCAAAAGAGCTTATCCAACTGTCAATCAAGAAAGTCTCCACGGGATCGAAGATGAACGAAAGATGCTGAATACGGGATCTGAAATTAGATCGTTGGGTTGCAAATGACAAATGGGCAATTTTATTTTTGATGGGCCGTATTCAGCATCTTTCGTTCTCTACATCAGATCATTGCCCTTTACTCATTAATACAGACAGCGTGAATTCCTTTCCGAGAAATCGAAGATTCCACTTTAAAGCTTGATGGACCATGGAGGAGTCATTTGAGAGAGTGCTTAAGGAAATTTGGGAGTCATCGTCAAAACCGTTAATGGAGAAACTAAAGACTTTGCAATTTGGGTTGGAAAAGTGGGCGAATGCACTTAAAAGGAAGAAAGGGGAACTTAAGAAGAAACTAACAAGAGAACTTGAGGCTTTGTTGATGGATGATAGAGATGATGAAACGCTGACAAAGATTATTGATACGAAAATTCATTTGAACTTGGAGATTGACAAAGACGAGGTGTACTGGGAACAAAGGGCTTGGGTAAATTGGCTACAATTTAGAGATAGAAATACGACCTATTTTCACAAAAGCGCAACAACTCGAAAGCGAGCAAATTCCATAACTAAGCTGGTGTTGAATGATGGTACGGAAATTACTGATGATACAGACTTGCAAGAGGCTGCAAAAATTTATTTTGAAAATCTTTTCGTATCAGAGGGTGTGGCTGATCCAAAAAATGTGCTGGAGGGAATTGAATGATGTATTTCTCAGGAGATTAATGAAGCTCTACAATCACCATTCAAGGAAGATGAAGTCTGTGCAGCATTAAAGGGGATGAGACCTATAAAGGCACCAGGTTCGGATGGATTTCCAGCTTTATTCTTTCAAAAATACTGGCATATTGTAGGTAAAAAGGTGCTAGAGTGCTGTTTAGGAATTTTGAATGAAGGAAAAGAGATTGAATCAGCAAACACGACAGATATTGTGCTTATTCCAAAAGTTTTACAACCCATAACCATTGTTGATTTCAGGCCGATAAGTCTGTGCACTGTTATGTACAAACTAGTGACAAAAACAATCGCCAACAGGTTGCAAGATGTCATAGGGTGTTGCATTGATAAAGCTCAGAGCGTATTTATACCAGGTCGTCTGATTTCAGATAACGTGCTTTTAGCTTATGAATTGCTTCATATGTTTCGTCAAAGACGAATGGGAAAAAAAGGGTATATAGCGGTAAAATTGGATATGAGCAAAGTATATGACAGGGTGGAATGGGACTTTGTTAAGCAAGTGATGAGAAAGATGAGTTTTTAAAGAAAGCTGGATCGAGTTGATAATAAAGTGTATTACTACTGACCTCGTGATGCGTTATTATCATTGAAAACAAGGCGATTCTTTCCAACCTTCTAGAGGACTCAGCAGGGGATCTACTAAGCTCGTTTTATTTCTCATTTGTAGTGAGGATTATCAAGCCTTGATGAGGTCAAAAAAGAAAAACGGTTTAGTCAAATGGGTGAAGGCTAGCGAGAAAGGGCCGAGATTTCACACCTATTATTCTGAGATGATCGCATCTTTGTTTGGTGAAGCAACTAAAATGGTAGCCAAGATTTCGAAAGAAATATTGCGGGAATATGCAAACCGCTCAAGCCAATGTGTTAACTTCAATAAATCCACAATTTTCTATGGTGCATGTAATAACCAAAGTTTGCCCAGTACCATTGTATAGCCCAATAAGGTCCAAACCACCCAACCAATAATCCCAAACCCAATAAACCCAAAATATCCCAAATCGGCCCATTTTACAACCCAAACCTATCGGTCTAAACCCAATAACACCTAAAACCCTTAAGACCAAACCCAATAACAAAAACCCTAGCCCAAATCTAAAAAGCCCGAAATAAAAAAATTGAAACCTAGCCACCTAAACCTAGCCGCCACGATCGCCGCCTTACCCACTTGCCCTCCTGTTTCGCCGGCACTGCAGCACCACCGACCACCGCCCATCACCACTTGGCTACTTGCTCCACTTGCACCTGCAAGAGCAAGAAAAGGCAGCACAAAAAACTATCAAATAAATCGTGTAAAATGGCTATAAAAAGCCAAACAAAATGCATTGTAAAGGGGGAGGCCTTTTTCTTTTTTTTCCCCTTTGATTATCAATACAAAAGCGGATTCTCTAAAGACCGGTGTTGAGATCTTTTTCGATCATCAATTTTATGAAATGGTTATTAATGAAATGCATGAAATGAATATGGAAATAGTAAAAGATATATAAATTAAAATGAAGAAAAGCTATTTAAGATACATGTTTTCAAGTAAATTTAAAGTTTTAAATGCATGAATGTTTTATTGTAAGTAAAATAGTGGTAAGGTAAATTGTGTATATTTATTATTTTATTTTAAGATCAAGTAAATTTAAAGTTTTAAATGCATGAATGTTTTATTGTAAGTAAAATAGTGGTAAGGTAAATTGTGTATATTTATTATTTTTATTTTAAGTATTTGAATTATAGGAATACTACTGGGTGTATACTCAGCGTACGGTTTGTTTCCGTGCGCAGATTAGATACAAAAATTTTTATAGTCAATTTTGAGATTGCAAGCTTTTATCTCATCACATCTTCAAGCAACAACAATGTATGTTTTAAAATTTTGAGTAGAATGGCATGTACTTAGGAAAAATTAAGTATGTCCCAAGTAGTAGTAATTGATTTAAATTTAAATCATTTAAATTTATTATTTATCATTTTATGTTCAAATATAATAATAATTAGCGAAGAATTACTTTGGCACCAAATATAATATTCCTATATCAAGTTCCTTGAATCGAACATGATATAAGGGTGTTATATTGATGTTGATGTGGTAGGCTCAATGGGGGGCTTATCTTTAGGTTGGAAGGAGGGAATAAGTTTAAACTTAAAAAGCTATTCAAGGTCTCATATTGACGTGGAGGTTGAAGAAGAGAATGAAGCGGAAGTATGGAGATTTACGGGTTTTATGGAGAGCCAGTTGAACATAACAGAAGGGAGTCGTGGGAGTTACTAAGAACTTTGAAGCGAGGAAACAATATGCCATGGTTAGTAGTAGGGGATTTTAACGAAATTATGTTTTCTTTTGAAAAACAAGGTGGACGAATTAGAGATGAAAGACAAATGGAAGCGTTTAGAAAAGTGCTAGAAGATTGTGAGCTGGCTGATTTGGATTTTTAGGGCAATGGTATACATGGGAAAGGGGCAGGTTTGTTAGTAACAATATCAGGGGAAGATTAGATAGAAGGGTGGCGAATCCAAAGTGGTGGGATCTATTTACAAATTTTGAAGTAAATCATTTACAACACAATTTTTCAGATTAATGTCCATTAGTTGTGAATACAAACAAAAATAGGGATAGCTACAATTCGGGACAATCAAGGCAATTCCGATTTAGTGCTGATTGGATTCTGAATCTAAAGTGCGAGGAGCATATAAAAAATGTATGGGTTTCAAACACTCAGGATGTGTTGGTGAAATTAAAGGAGCTAGGGTGGAGTCTACTTGGCTGGTCAAAGAGAGAAAAGAAGTTAAGAGATCAACGAGCGTACAAGCTGAATGGCAAATTGCGTGAATTGGGAGACTGCGAAATTTCTGAAGATGTTCGGAGGAAATCACAGGAATTAAAATTGAATTGAATCTAGACTGCGAAATTTCTGAAGATGTTCTGGAGGAAAACATAGGAATTGAAATTGAATTGAATCTTGAAGCTGACAAGGAAGAAATTTATTAGGAGCAAAGAGCAAGAACTAATTGGCTTAGAATGGGGGACAAAAATACAGCTTTCTTTCATAAAAGTGCATGACATCGAAGGAGGAAAAATATGGTCAAGGGGCTGGAGGATAAGTTCGGCACTTTGAAAACAGAGACAAAGGGAATGGCGAAAATGGCAACTCATTATTTTAAGGATCTTTTCTTTTCTAAAGGGACTAGTAATTGTAGTATATTAATGGAGTCTTTTCAACCAAGCATTACGGAGGAGCATAACAGGGATTTAATGGCAGTATTTACAGAAGACGAAATTGTTTCAACGATTAAATCGATGGCCCCACTCAAGGCGCCAAGTATAGATGGTTTTCCGTAATTTTTTATCAGAAATTTTGGCATATTGTTGGAGAGGAAATAACCAAATTCTGTTTAGATGTGTTGAAAGGAGTGAGAAAAATGGAAGAAGTTAACTTTACAAGTATAGTTTTAATCCCAAAGGTTAATTCACCAAAGCTAATGAGCCAATTTAGACCCATAAGCCTATGCAATGTAATTTACAAGATTATTTCAAAAGTAATTGTCAACTGTTTTCGGAAAGTGCTTAATTTATGTATTGAAGACAATCAAGTAGCTTTTGTCTCTAGTAGACAAATTACTGATAATATTTTCGTGGCATATGAAATTCTTCACTCATTCAAAAAAAGAAGAAGGACATCCAAAAAAGGTTTGCGCTAAAACTAGACATGAGTAAAGCATATGATCGTATTGAATTGAGTTTTTTGAAAAAAATGATGAGTGGAATGGGATTCTATGATGATTGGATTTCAATTATTATGAAATGTGTTAGGAGTGTGACATATTCAGTTGTATTGAATGGAAGGAGCGTGGAAGAATTTCATCCTCAAAGAGGGTTAAGACAATGAGATCCACTAAGTCCGTACTTGTTTCTCATTTGTGCTGAAAGATTTTCTCGATTAATTCAAATGGCTAAAATGGAAGGAAAACTGGAAGGCACGAAGGTGGGTAGAGGAATATTGCGGTGTCGCACTTATTTTTTGCAGATGATAGTATGCTTTTTGGAGAGGCGTCATTCGAAGGAGCAAATAATATGAAGGTATTAATTAAGGAATATGAGCAGATATCTGGCTAGATGGTGAATTTCGATAAATCACTAATTTATTTTAGTAAAAATGTTGAAACAAAAGCAAAGGAATAGGTAAAAGGTATCTTGGGAGTGAGAATTTCTAATAATCCCGAAAGATATCTAGGGTTGCCGACTATGATTGGTAAAAAGAAAAAGCACGCGTTCGTGGATTTAAAAGAAAGGTTTGTGAAAGCATTACAGAATTGCAATTTGAGGCTACTCTCATCAGGGGGTAAAGAGGTATTTTTAAAAGTCATTCTACAAGCAATACCAATTTATGCAATACGGTGTTTTCAGTTCCCAATTACTGTTTGTAGAGATTTAGAGAATTTGATGAATAAATTTTGGTGACGTAACCCTAAATCAAACAAAGGTATACATTGGTGTAAATGGCGTGAAATGTGTATCCCCAAAGCGAAGGGAGGATTAGGTTTTAAAGAACTTGAAAGTTTTAATTTGGCCCTTTTAGCTAAACAAGGGTGGAAAATACTAATGCAGCCTAATTGTTTATTTGCGCGTGTCATGAAATCGAAGTACTTTCCAAAAGGTGATTTTATGAACACTGAGTTAGGATCTTACCTTTCATTTACTTGGCAGAGCATTTATGAAGCTAGACGCATTTTGGAAGAGGAAATTGGGTGGAGAGTGGGAAACAGGGAGGAGATTAATATATGGAATGATGCATGGATACCAGGGCTTGGAAACGGAAGAGTCCAATGTTAGTCCATTGATACCAGATTTACAAAAGTTACAGATTTAATAGACAAAGATACAGGTACCTAGAAACATGATATCATCAAATCCCTATTTGGTGAAGAACAACTAAAGCGTATCCTAGCAATTCCACTGGTGAACAGTAGACCACAAGACGTTCTCATTTGGCGGGGCGACAACTCAGGGAATTATACAATCAAGAATGGTTACAAATGGATCATTACAGACGGGAATACTAGATTATAGACCGATGAAAGAACTACTTTCTTTACAAAATTATGGAGATTTAAAATTCTTAGTAAAATTCGTATTTTCATATGGAAACTAGTGAATAACTTTATACCCACAATGCACAATCTAAGCACATGTAAGCTGATAGGAAGCACAATATGTCCAGTCTGCCAAGAAGAGGAGGAAACAGCCGAGCACTTATTTTGAGATTGTAATTTCACACAGCAGGTCTTGCAAGGTATGGAAGCGTCAGATTCATCATGCAACAAAGAAACAATATGGAAAAATTGGTTAATAAAGGAGTTCAACAGTCAGAATACAAAAGATGTGAGATTAAAGCCATTAGTTACTAGGCCATATGGTACAATCGTAATAAGGTCTACTATGAATGATCAAGGGGTCAAGTTAATGAACTGTTAGCATTAATCAAAGCATATTATGTTGAAATTACAGAGTTGGGAGAGTCACCGAAACAAACAAGTGATATTCACGAAAAGAGATGGAAACCACCAGAAATCATTATGGCTGAGGAAATAGGGTTTCAAAAATCTGTGTGGAAGGGGACTCATTAAACATAATAAAAAAAGTTAATTCGTTGGAGGATGATAGATCAAATATATAAGGGAGATTACCCAAATTTCGAGCACTGAGTTTCAGACACATACCTAGAGAAGTAAATAGAGCAGCGCACGAAATGGCAAGAGAAAGGAACATATATGAAGAACCTAGATATTGAGTTGAGGAGGCTCTGGAGCCGGTGGAAAAATTGGTAATCCAAGACATAAGTGATGAGGAGGAAAGAATTTTGAAGTCTGGACGAGATGGGAAAAAATAGGTCCGAAGAACTCATTTTTCTTCAAGAGACGGAGATAATAGGAAGAAACAACAGGGAGGGAGAAAAATCAGTCTCTTGTTGAGTGATAAGGAATTGATACAAAAAGAAGAAAGAAAGAGATGATAGACCAGAAAATTAATGGTGTCGTTTTGTTTTCTCTTGAATCTTTAGATATTTGTTCTTTTACTTTACTATTTTCTTTTCTGTTCAGTTATTATTGCACCGATTGAAGTGGCCAATAGGAGTAGGAATTTGTTTTCAAATTTTCATTTTCTCTGGTGTCTATTATCCCATCAATAAAAATATCAATCAGTAAATTTAAAAAAAAACATCCATTATTTTCACAGAAACCCAATTATTGAACAACTACCGACTCCCCTAACCAAAAAGCAAAACAAGGTCTCTGGCAAAATAGTTTGGATTTCTTCTAGACATGGATTACTCCAGCAGCAGAAAACAGCTTCACATAGCAATGTTCCCATGGCTAGCTTACGGTCACATCGCCCCATATCTCCAAGTCGCCAAGTTCTTAGCTCAAAAGAATTACCTTATCTACTATGTCTCCACCCCTAAAAACATTAGCCGCCTCCCTCAGCTTCCTCCAACTCTCTGCTCCAACATTACCTTTATACCTCTTTCTTTCCCTCATGTTGATGGCCTGCCACCTGGAGTTGAGTCCACCTCCGAGTTGCCAATTCACAAAGTTCCTTACCTCAAAAAATCATTTGATAAACTTGAAACACAGTTGACTGAGTTCCTTGAAAGGTCGCCGCAAATTAAATTGATTATTCACGATTTTGCTCCGCATTGGTTACCGCCTATGGCGAATCAACTCCGCATCAACTTAGTTTTCTTCTCCATTTTTAATGCTTCAACGAACGCTTTCTTAGGCTCTACATCAGAAATGCTCCGTGGAAGTAGAAAATCACCTGAAGATTTCACGGTGGTGCCGACGTGGATGGATTATCCTAATAACATAGCTTTTAAGCTCCATGAAATGGTGACTCACAAAGAGTGCGAGGATATTGTATCCGATTTTGAACGTTATGCGACAGTGCTTTTAAATTGCAAAATTCTGACCTTGAGAACTTGCTATGAATTCGAACCTGAGGCGCTTCGTGTGCTTAGTAAGATTCACCAGAAACCAATTGTTCCACTTGGGTTGTTGCCACCATCACTGTCGAACATAGAAGATAAAGGAGATAAGAATTGGGAAGCATTGAAGAAATGGCTTGATAGTAAGCAAGAGAAGTCGGTTTTCTACGTTGCACTCGGTAGTGAGGTGAGTCTAAGTCAAGAGTCCATGGACGAGTTGGCATTTGGGATAGAGAAGTCCGGGTTACCATTTATTTGGGTTGTGAGGAGACCCCCTTTAGTTGAAGAACAGTTTGCGGAGGACATGATCCCTCCCGAGTTTGAAGAACGAGTTTCAAAACAGGGTATGGTTTTACGAGGCTGGGCACCTCAACTTAGGATCTTGGCTCACTCATCAGTTGGTGGTTTCTTGATTCACTGCGGGTGGAGTTCCGTAATTGAGTCTCTTGGATTAGGTAAACCTCTGATATTGTTTCCCGTTGGAAGTTCAGATCTTGGGTTGGTTGCTAGGTTGATGCATTGGAAAAAGGTTGGATTCGAAATAGAAAGAAACGATGTTGATGGATCATTTAAGAGCGACTTGGTGGCCGCATGTATTAAGCGAGTCATGGTGGATCCCGAAGGTGAGGAACTCAGAGCTAATGCACTTGCAATGAAGGAGATTTTTGGCAATGTAGAGTTAAGTAACAAGTGCTTGTACGAGTTTACCGAAGCAATTGAAAATATTTAAAGATTAATTTGTATTAGGGTCATGTGTCATATGCTTTGGGGGAAAACCTTTGGTTGAAGTATCTTGTAATAGTAACCATGTTTGTTTTGTTTGGAATTAGTATTATTTCGTTTAAAAAATTGAAGTATTTATACTATTCATTGTGGGTATCTTGAAAATAGAAGATAACTATGAAAAAATTAACACTTTCTTTAATATTTTGATACTATTGAGATGTAAACAATGTCAATTCAAGTTAGTATTTGTTAAAAATTTTGAAGTAGATAAAATAGTAATTATTATTATTATTAGTGGAGAGGATAGTGGATGTATAGGAAATTAAAAGATGGACTAAATCGTATATGATTGAAAAGTGATGGAGCAAAAGTGTGAATAAGAATAAGAAATGACTAGATTAAATGGATGGGAAATAATGGAGGACAAAAAGTGAAATAATACAAAATAGAGTGATGAGATTGATAGAGAATACAACCACTTGTTTGAAGTGATGATAATTACATATTTTTGTTTAATTAAATATATAAAATAAAAGAAGAGAGAAGAAAGTGAAAAGATATTTCTAATAGAAAGATGTTGAAAAATAATCTTTTATAAGCTCATTTTAAAATTTTTGACTTTACAATTTGGTCCCTAAATGATATTCGATCATCTTGGGAGCTTTTATAAGCTCATTTTAAGCTTGGATAAGTGCTTGAATCATATTTTAAGCTTAACAACTTGAAAAATAATTAAATTGATTTGGAGTGATCGTAGTTGCTTCGTCAACAAATGTGACATCCTGATACTTTGACTCTACAATCAGGTCGAGTAAGGGGAGTTGCATTCTTTCTATTCTTTTTTGGGGTTTTGATTTTTAGATAAAGGAGAGGAAGGTTTTGTTTATTAGTTTCAGTTACTAGGGAAGCCATGGGAATCGAGGGAATATGAAAAAGAAAGTAGGAAGAGTTGAAAGAGGATTTTTTTCAAATTTTATTATTAAGATAATCGCTTTTCAATTGCATAGGAATAAATTCAAAATTAATTGAATAATGAGTTTCTAATCTAGTGGTAATTAATATTAAGTTTCAAATTTTTTATTTTTCTATAATTTTTAAACAAATTTAATAAGAAAAGAAAAGAAAAGATTAGGGTCAAATTGACAAAAGTTGTAAAGGTTAAAGGGTTATATTTGTGATTATACCTAATTTTAATGGAGTTAATTGAAAAGTTAACGAAGGGATTGGAAATGAGAAAATTGAAAATAGAGGAACAAATTTTGAGCAAATAAAAGTAGAAACACTAAATCTATATAGATCAATAAGTATAGGGACTATCCTCAAAATCTAACCTAATATGTAGTTATATATAGAATCAAGATAGCTAACAACGGACAGTGTGATGGATGGGTACCTTTTCAATTTTCTCTAGGGGAAAACTAAGATGAAAAGTGTGCACTCGTTCTAGTATTGTTTAAGAACCTTTAATTGACATGCTAAACTCCGCCTAGTTACTAGTTACATTTTTTCTCACTCAATTATTAAAAAGTTATAAAAGTGTTAATCGATTATTTAATATTTTTTTTGTCATTAGCAGTTAAATAGCTAATGGAAGATGACATGATAGCTTTAAAATTGGCATAATATCAACTTTAACTCTCAATCCTAAACATTTATATATTGTCGAAACCATTTTAAAATTTAAAAAAATGGGGTGGACTTTTAAAAACGAAAGTGGTAGTCGCCACCAATTCCTTTTTATTTAGGTGTGATGTGATTGGATCACCTTGCAAAACTTTTTTAAGACATTTGATTTTTGGTTCATGAAAAACAATAAAACGGGTTCGGGAGTCGGTTACGTATGAGGAAGGGTTAGCACCCTCATAACGCCCAAAAATTGGTACCTAATTAATAAAATCATGTCCAAATGTTTAAATTTAAAAAAAAATATGACTAAAAAAAACTGAACCATTTAATTTAAAACTTGAGATTTCTTTGTTCCGAAAGAATACAAACATCACATCCAGTACGTTATGACACGATATTTTTAGACTCTCGTAACTAAAATCATCTCATAATTTACAAAACTTATACGTTAGGGCGGGACTATTTCTAATTTTAAATACAAAACATTGCCTTATTTTAAAACCTTTAGAGAAATATAGTAATTTAAAAAAGTATTTTATTTTAAACAACGATTCATGAGACAATATCGCATTTATACATTATCAAAAATACAATATCAAAAACAATTATAGCATACTAACATAAATAATAAAGTAATAATAATGTAGAATAATGATTAATAGATATAACTACACAATGGCAATCATAAGTAAATAATTCAGAGAGTATGGGCAAATAAAATATACATAAAACAATAAATATCAAAATAAAAGAAAATTGAAAACCAAGAGTGCTCCCTAAAAGAATCCTAGAGAAAGCAGTAACTACTGTGGCTTGGGATGGCAGAGAGTGGTGGTGTGGAGAGGGAGACCAGCGAGGAGATCTCATTTGTTAGCGTAAGAACTTATCCAAGCTGTCAATCAAGAGATCTTTGGTGGTGCCTGATATCAAGCCAACTTTAATTTATTTAGTCTGGACGAGGAAATCATTTAATCCAGAAAGTTTTAGGGCACAGTTAAGAAGTATATGAAAGACCAAGAAAAAGTATGAAATTAAAGTGGCTGGGCAGAATTTATTCTTCATTGTGTTTGACGCAGAAGAAGATCTAGAATTAATCTTAGAGGCGCCCGGCTATTACGTAAATTTCTCATTCTCTTTGATAGGTTGAGAAGTCCGACAGAACGGTATCAAATTCAATTAACTTCTTCGCCATTTTGGATTAAGATTGGGCCATGTGCACTAGAGTATGATAAGAAGGATTTGATGCATGCAATTGAAAGTACATTCGGAGGTGTTCTTAGATCTGAAATTAAAGATGATTATTGCCGAGTTGGGGTTAATATGGATGTGCAGAAACCCCTTCGAAGAGGTATTTTCGTTTCTAGTGATAGTAGTGTTAAGTCTTGGATTCCCTTTAAATTTGAAAAATTACCAATCTTTTGTTTTGTGTGTGGAAGAATGGATCACGGCCTCAATGACTGCTGGGAGTTTAACCCTATAGAAAAAATAGAATTAGAGAATATCCTCCATATTCTATAGTATTGAAAGCAGAATCAAAAACGGTGAGAAAGGACAGTATGCAATTTTATGCTTTCACCAAAAAATTGGGTTCACAACGCAATTACACATGAAAATCTAAAGAACATTTTGGGAGGGAAGAGAATGCTGATGTTGTTGGCGTGGATGGTCTGTTACTAAGGGGGAAGTGTTAGCTAGCTGGGTAGATGGTCTGAAGGAACAAGAGGAGAGCAATAGGGGACTGGAAATTGAACAGTCAAAAGAGAGTAATAGTACAAGGAAGGATTGCCTTAAAGCCTCAAGTAGATTAAGCAGGAAGAGACTCGCCTCAATAAACCAGATAGACTATTATAAACATACAATTGTTGGGTCCAAAAGGAAATCCCTAGAGGAGGAGAAGGAAGAAGACATGGAGGAAACAAGTGGTAATGGAAGGAAAAAATTGAAATATGCTGGCACCTCAAGGAATACAGCAGAATAGGTTGAGATCATGTGTGTTGATGAGGAAATTAGCATTGTTTCGAATTGTTTAGAATCAGCGGCTGGCAGTGAGCCAACTGACCAGGCGCTATGAAACACATTTGTTGGAATGTTAGTGGGTTGGGGAGCCCACGAGCAGTTCGGAGGCTGCAGCATCTAATTAAGCAGCATCCCCATTTGGTCTTTATAATGGAGACAAAGTTGGATCTGAAACGCATGGATAGGGTAAGGGGGAGTTGCGATTTTATTAATGGTATTGATGTTGAAGCAGAAGGGTCTCGAGGCGGCCTATGTTTAGCTTGGAAAGTTGGCATTGAGGTTACGTTGAGGAGTTATTCTAAATGGCACATAGACGTGTTGGTGAAGGAGGATGGTAGCCAGGAGGAATGGAGGTTTACAGGATTCTACTGCTCGCCATATTCGAGAGATCAGAATCATGTTTGGAATCTACTAAAAAGGTTAAGCTAGGATAGAGACTGCCAATGGCTCGTTGCAAGCGACTTCAATGAAATTATGTATTCTTTTGAGAAAAAAGAGGGTTTGCCACGAGATCAAAGACGAATGGAGACTTTCAAGGATACATTGGAAGAGTGTGGTCTAATGGATATTGGATATTTGGGAGCTTGGTTCACATGGGAAAGGGGAAATCTTTCAGAGACGAATATAAGAGAAAGATTAGATCGTTGGGTTGCAAATGACAAATAGGCAATTTTATTTTCGATGGGCCATATTCAGTATCTTCTGTTCTCTACATCAGATCATTGCTCTTTACTCATTAATACAGACAGCGTGAATTCCTTTCCAAGAAATCGAAGATTCCACTTTGAAGCTTGGTGGACCATGGAGGAGTCATTTGAGAAAGTGCTTAAGGAAATTTGGAGTCATCGTCAAAACCGTTAATGGAGAAACTAAAGACTTTGCAATTTGGGTTGGAAAAGTAGGCGAATGCATTTAAAAGGAAGAAAGGGGAACTTAAGAAGAAACTAACAAGAGAACTTGAGGCTTTGTTGATGGATGATAGAGATGATGAAAAATGACAAAGATTATTGATCTGAAAATTCATTTGAACTTGGAGATTGACAAAGGCGAGGTGTCTTTGGGAACAAAGGGCTCGGGTAAATTGGCTACAATTTAGAGATAGAAATCGACCTATTTTCACAAAAGCGCAACAACTCGAAAGTGATCAAATTCCATAACTAAGCTGGTGTTGAATGATGGTATGGAAATTACTGATGATACAGACTTGCAAGAGGCTGCAAAAATTTATTTTGAAAATCTTTTCGTATCAGAGGGTGTGGCTGATCCAAAAAATGTGCTGGAGAGAATTGAATAATGTATTTCTCAGGAGATTAATGAAGCTCTACAATCACCATTCAAGGAAGATGAAGTCTGTACAGCATTAAAGGGGATGGGACCTATAAAGGCACCAGGTTCGGATGGATTTCCAGCTTTATTCTTTCAAAAATACTGGCATATTGTAGGTAAAAAGGTGCTAGAGTGCTGTTTAGGAATTTTGAATGAAGGAAAAGAGATTGAATCAGCAAACACGACAGATATTGTGCTTATTCCAAAAGTTTTACAACCTATAACCATTGTTAATTTTAGGCCGATAAGTCTGTGCACTGTTATGTACAAACTAGTGACAAAAACAATCGCCAACAGGTTGCAAGATGTCATAGGGTGTGGCATTGATAAAGCTCAGAGCGTATTTATGATTTCAGATAACGTGCTTTTAGCTTATGAATTGCTTCATATGTTTCGTCAAAAACGAATGGGAAAAAAAGGGTATATGGCGGTAAAATTGGATATGAGCAAAGCATATGACAGGGTGGAAATGGACTTTGTTAAGCAAGTGATGAGAAAGATGAGTTTTTAAAGAAGCTGGATCGGTGATAATGAAGTGTATTACTACTGACCTCGTATGCGATTATTATCAATGAAAACAGGCGATTCTTTCCAACCTTCTAGAGGACTCAGCGGGGATCTACTAAGCTCGTTTTATTTCTCATTTGTAGTGAGGATTATCGGACCGATGAGGTCAAGAAAGAAGAACGGTTTAGTCAAATGGGTGAAGGCTAGCGAGGAAAGGGCAGAGATTTCACACCTATTATTTGCAAATGACTGCATACTGTTTGGTGAAGCAACTAAAAGGGAGCCAAGATTCGAAAGAAATATTGCAGAATATGCAAACCGCTTCAAGCCAATGTGTTAACTTCAATAAATCCACAATTTTCTATGGTGCATGTAATAACCAAATTTTGCCCGGCGCCCATTATATAGCCCAATAAGGTCCAAAACCACCCAACCAATAATCCCAAACCCAATAAACCCAAAATATCCCAAACCGAGCCCATTTTTACAACCCAAACCTATCAGCCTAAACCCAATAACACCTAAAAACCCTTAAAACCAAACCTAATAACAAAAACCCTAGCCCAAATCTAAAGAAGCCCAGAAATAAAAAAAAATTCAGAAACCTAGCCACCTAAACCTAGTCCGCCACTATCGCATATACGCCCCACTTGCCTCTGTTTTTCAAGCTGCGGAGACCATCGGCCACCGTCCATCACCATTTGGCTACTTGCTCCACTTGTACCTACAAGAGCAAGAAAAGGCAGCATAAAAAAACTATCAAATAAATCGTGTAAAATGGCTATAAAAAGAAAAACAAAATGCATTGTAAAGGGGGAGGCCTTTTTCTTTTTTTCCCTCTTTGATTATCAATACAAAAAATAGATTCTCTAAAGACCAGTGTTCAGATCTTTTTTCGATCGTCAATAGAAACAACAAAACAATAGATTCAAGCATATAAACAAACCAAAAAACAGCAAGCAACGGAGAAGAAAAAAGCAAAAATGTGCAAAAGGTCATTTCTTTTTTTTATCCCTAATTTTCGAAACTGTTTTCCATCTATTTATCATTTTGTTTTCTTTTTACCTTTTATTTCAGCCACCGTGAATGGCAGCCGACGGCGGCGGATCGGCGACGGCACGAAAAAGGGTCTAAACCCTAGTAGAGAAAAATGGGAAAGGCCTTTGTTTTTTTTTTTTTAAACAAGCAGCAGAAATGAAAAGAAAAAGGAGAAAAATTGCTTTTATAAGGGGACCAAAACGACGCCGTTTAGGGCTTGTTTCGGTGGCCCCAAAACGACGTCGTTTCACCTGAGACCCTCGCGCGCGACCTGACCGGACTAAAGGATCCGCGTGTTTTCGCTAATTGGGCTAATTGCCCTTTTGGCCTTTCCACGTTTTCAGTTTTTTAAATGAGACTTTCTTTTTATTTTAATTTCGCCCGCAAATTTTGTGCAGCTTTAAATTTAACCCTTATTTAAACGTTGCGTTTAACGGATCGAGTAAATTACCTTTTAGCCCCCTTTTCTATTTCCGCGCGCTTCAGTTTAATCCTTTTGTTATTTATTTATATATAATTTATCCTAAAAAACTTCTGTTTTAATGCGATTTAGCCCAATTTTAATTATTTTACAATTTTATCATCATTTTATTTTATTGTCTACTATTGATTATCTATTATTATTATCATTGTTTTATTGCCACAACCACCATTTTACTTATTTATTTGTTTAATTTATGTTTTTGTTTTACTATTATCTTGCATATTATTTTCTATTATTATTATTACCTTATTATTATTACTATATCTCTACTATTACTATTATTATATTATAATATAAATTTGTTTATTCTTTTGCATATATTATATTATTTATTTATTAATGACTACTACTATTATCATTTTATCTTTCGTTTTATTTTCATTACTATTTATACACTATATATTATTATTAGTATTATTTATATTTTCATTATCATTGTTCTTTATTATTATTATTATTATTACTATTATTATTATCGTTACCATTATATTATTAGCATATTATTATTATTAACTTTTCATTGTAATTATCCTTACTAACATATTTTTATTTTTGTTGTGTTTATTAGTATTATTATTTTTATTATCTTATTATTACTTCCGTTATTATGTTATTATTTATTTTCTATTATTATTGCTATTATTTTATTATTACTATAATAATTACATTTTCTTTCGTATTTATACTCATTTTTTATCTATCATTCTCACTTTTATTTTTCATTATCTTCATTTTGGCTCGTTTATTTTATTCTATTTCATTTTCGTCTTTTATGTTTTCATTCATACTAACACATTTATTTCCATTTTGCTACGCACATCCGTATTGTAATTTTTTTTTTTTTGCATTGTATTATAAACTTATGTTACATTAACCTTTATTCGATACATCAAGCTTTTAATGATCGATATTACGTATTTAGAAGTTAGAGAATCGTGCCCAATCGTCTTTGGATTTCGATTTCTCGTTCGTCTAAATGACTAAATATCTTTCTAAGATTTTGACCTTATTTTTTTTAAATAAAGGCAATATTTCGTATTTAGACATTCAAGGAATCACCTTAATCGTCTTTGGGTTTCGTTTTTTTTATTTGGCCAAATAGTGGAATACCCTTTTTAAAATCATAGCGCATGAATATTGGAAATCATGAAATTATCTTGGTGTCGAGGGTTGAAACATCGTGTCCTATCGTCCAAGATGTGATATTTCATCTTTTCGGAGCCAGAGAATTTTGATATCCAATTTGAATTATCCAAACATTTTCTAAGAGGGTTTGTATTTTAAAATCTTTTCCAATTTTCGACATTAGGACATTAATAATCAATTCGGTACCAATTTTGGGCGTATCGAGGGTGCTAACCCTTCCTCATTTTTAACCGACTCGAACCCATTTTCTAAGTTTTAGTAGACCAAAATCATTATTTTGATAAATCAAAGCATTTATTAAAACAACCGTTTTACGAGGTGACCCGATCACACCTCAACAAAAAGGATTGGTGGCGACTCCCATTTTATTTTTGTTTTTCAAAACCCAAGTCGACCCGTTTTCCAAAAAATGGTTACTGATAAAGGCAAATCAAATTGAGGAATCGAAAGCAGTGGTATCGTCTTTTTTAGGAGTTAGGAGTTCGTCTAGTCCGGAGAAATATTTAGGCCTTCCAAACATGGTAGGTAGAAGGAAGAAAGAAGCTTTTCAGAACTTGGTCGATAGAATTGCAGTACGAATTGAGGCTTGGAGCTCACGGTTGCTATCTGAAGGAGGTAAAGAGATTTTCATCAAATCAGTTTTGCAGGCAATACCTACTTATGTGATGTCTTGCTTTCTGTTTCCTAAAGCTTTTGTGTGAGAAGATCGAAAGCAGATTAACCCTGGTGGAAAAAAGGAGCTGGTAAACGAGGTATCCATTGGTGTCAGTGGAAGTTTTTGTGCAGGCCTAAAGATGAAGGAGGATTAGGTTTCAGAAATATGGATCAATTTAATCTTTCTCTCTTAGCAAAACAAGGATGGAGATTGTTAATCTTTCCAGAAACATTGGTAGCGCAAGTCTTTAAAGCGAAGTACTTTCCAGAGAGTAATTTTCTTAATTCCCGATTGAGGAATTCATGTTCCTATGTGTGATGTAGTATTTGGGCAACTAAGGATACTTTATAGAAAGGTCTGATGTGGAGAGTGGGAATGGGTCAGAGTATTTTGATCAGTGAAGACGCGTGGATTCCAAATTACGTTAATCTTAGATTAATGTCCAGATTTGATAATTTACAAAGTGATAGAGTTGCAGAGTTAATCAGAAGTAACAACAGAGAATGGAACAGAGAGTTGATTTTGAATACCTTCCCAGAAACAATAGCAGATCTAATTCTCGCATCCCTTGGCGCGTGAGCCCCATGACGATCTTTTAGCTTGGAGTGGTGAACCGTTAGGAGAGTTTTGATGAAGCTCCTACAAACTATTACAAAGTCTGGATCCTCATGACTTACGCTTTACAAAACAACTATAGAGACTTTTACAGAAATTATGGCGGATAGATCTACCAACAAAATAAAAATCTTCATATGGAAAACTACTTGGAACTACTTGGCAACAAAAGTGAATATGATGATACGTAGATTAGCAGCTAGTAGTTTATGACCCCGCTGTGGTGATGCAAAAGAAACCATGAACCATCTCTTTAGAGAATGTCCTATTTCAAAGGAGGTTTGGAGAACCTTATTAGATCTTGACTTGACAGTATTCACTCATGAAGAGTTTGTTGATTGGCTTACCATGGTATTGACCTCCTTATCATCGAAACAGCGCACATTCTGCGTTACACTCTGGCCCATTTGGGGTGATCGAAACTCTTGCATACATGATAAAACGAAAAGGTCAGGCCAGGAGACAGCACGATTTGTTATCAGTTATATTAAAGAGATTGATGGAGTTAAAAAAATAACCCAAAATACCTCTATTATGGACATCAAATGGAGACACCCATCTGGTCAAGGAATCAAAATTAATTTTGATGCGGCTTTTGACGCGAAGAACAGAAGCTTGGTGTCCAGGGTTGTAGCAAGGGATATGTAACACCCCTTACCCATATCCTATGCCGGAATCGAGTACGAGGCATTGCCAGACTTAACAATACATTTGGTCAAATTAATTAACACATATACAAAATGACTTAGTCAAGCCCCTATACATGCCATAACTTAAATCATTTATAAATAAAGATACCCATAGATAGCTTGATAGTGTGAAGCGATCTCCGACGACCTCCAACCCGAGCTTGTTTAGTAGGACTCTATAACATGGGAAAGAAAAGGGGGTAAGCTTATAAAGCTTAGTAAGTTCACATGTAAAAATAATAAGCATTAGCAATGAATTTAACTTACTACTAAGCTATCATAACTTGCATAAATAATGCTAAGTTCTTACTTTCCCAACTTACTCATTTTTAGCCTTATCAAAGCCTCAACATGACAAATCCTCACAACAAGTTCTCAAATTGATACAAACACTAAATCACATGCTTATACCTTATTACTCATGTTCACATTAATCTGTCTTTTTGAATCGCTGTCACTAAATTATTTATTTCTTGAGCTACAGAGCTCCGAATTTCAAACTACTAATTTTTCCTGAAACTAGACTAACATATCTTCATACCATTAAATTTTAATTATTTTTGGCTTAGCCAATTAGTATAGTTTATTCATTAAAATTTACCCTGTTTTACTGTTTGACTATTCTGACCACTTTTAACTACGAATCAATTTTCTCTTTGTACAGAATTAAAATGATGATACAATTTGTTTCATTTGAAACTAGACTCATCAAGGATTTCAAGCATATAACTTTTATCCCATAATTATTTTTGTAAAATTTTTAATGATTTTTCCAAGGCAGAACATGAGATCACATAATCATTCTGAACCAATCTCACAAGAATTTAAATATCTCGAAATATTAAAATCCTTTGTTTTCTATGTTTCTTTTATATGAAAATAGACTCAATAAGCTTTAAATCAAAATCTCATCCAACTTATAATTCAATTTATACTATTTTTGGTGATTTTTCAAATTCACTTCACTGCTGCTGTCCAAAATAGTTTTATTGTAAATTTTTGCTCTCTCTCTCCCCCTTTAGTTGTATTCATTACTTGCTTATAACAATCTTTCCAATTTCCGATTACATATCGAGCATATTGCTCATACGTTACACATGTATATAGCTACACTTATCACTACAAAGTCACACGTAATTTCACTTAATCGATTTTCCCGTTGAACACTCGAAATATACACGGATACGTAGAGAATTAGCACGTAAGTGCCACACTGATATGTAGCCGAAGCTACCACTGTAATGTAGCCGACGCTACCACTGATCAATAACACTGGAAATGTCCACGGGCTTGCTCACACAAGCTGTCAAGTGTTTGCAACACATGCTAGATCACCCAGCACCCGGGACTCACTGTAACACTGGTCTCTAGTATCCGCTTCTATTCCTATGTTCAACCGGGAATTTACTCTTAACACTTATTTTAAACACTTTAGCACTTGAATAATTCATGAACAATTTTTCTTCCACATTCAATATTAATTCACATATCAAATATAATTCACCATTTATATAAAAATATATCGCTATTATTTACACATAACTTTCATAATTACATTCTCAATCTCATCACAAAGATCAATTTAACTTATCCTCCCAAATTATTCTATTCAATACTTTCTTGATATTACACAAAGCCATCTTTCTAATTTGGTCTTACATGTAAATTTATACCAATTCTCATTAAAATGTCGAGTCAATATCGAACATTATAATTATATTAGAAAATTAATACTAAAGTATTCATAACTAAAATTTCAATTTAACATTCAAACATGGATCATTAAATACTTATTAAACATATGAACTTACCTCGATACCAAAACGGACATTTTATCAACTTTTTTTATTTTCAATTTTCCTCCCGTTCTAGGTCTAAATCTCATTTTCCGGGGTCTAAAACATCACATTTCACTTATTTAATTAATGTACTCTTCAAAACAGTCCTTAACTCAACTTTTGCAAAATTACAATTTTATCCCTAAACTTTTACATATTTACACTTTTGACCCAATACTCAAAAATTAAACTTCAGCCTTTATTCTTATGTTTTATAACATGCTGATCATTTTTCTCTTCTATGGCAACATCAAATTCTCACTAATTCACACAGTTATGACAAATTTATAACTTTTACAATTTAACGCTTTTTATACGATTTCATCGAAAATCATCTAATAAAACTCGTTTCTCTAATCATAGACATGCATAGTCTACCATAATTCATCAAAATTCACAATTATTCAACATGGGTCAATTTTTAAAATTAAACTCTAGCTCAAAATAATGGTAGACATAACTAGACTAAGTTATCAGGATTTCAGAAATACGATGAACATTAAAAATGAGGCTCAAAAAACACTTACTATGAAGCTTGAAAAGCTGGAAACCCTTAGCCATGGAGTCTAGAAATTTTCGGCAGCAACTTGAAGAAGATGAGCAGATTTTTTTCTTGTATTTTGTCTTTTTATTCATTTAAAACACTAAATGACTAAAATACCCTTAAGGCTTTTCTTTCAATTTTGTCCTATTCATGCCCATTTTTGTCCATCAAGTTATTCAATGGTCTAATTTCCTTTTAAGGGCCTCCAATTTAAAACTCATAGCAATATGACACCTCTAATATATAGAACTCAACTTTTGCACTTTTTACAATTTAGTTATTTTGACTAAATTGAGTGCTCAAATGTGAAAATTTTTAAACGAAATTTTTACGAAATATTTTCGTAAAATTGTAGACCATAAAAATATAATAATAATAAAATTTTTCTCGTTAGATTTGTGGTCTCGAAACCACTGTTTCGACTAGATCCAAATTTAGGTCATTACGAGATAGTTACGGTCAAGTACTCGTTTACGCAATGTGAAGTTCATAGAGGGATCGATTCCACTTTCGCTGCTGAAGCAATAGCACCGACGAGCAACCCAAATAGCACTCGACATGGGAAGAGAAAACATCATTATAGAAGGCGATTCACTGACAACCATAAAGAAATGTAAAAAGACAGATCTTGATAAATCACAGATAGGGCCTTTTATTCATGATATTCAGAGGATGAAAAACAGATGTAGCAGTTTAAAGTTCGCGTTTACTCCAAGATTAGCAAACAACCTTGCACACATACTGGCAACGGAGACATTAAAAAGAAAAGAGGGGATTTACTTGTTGAACAGCGTCCCAAGGTTTATAGAGATTCAGATGAGGAACAACAGTATTAGGGAGCCGGATTGAGAAGACGAAATGGAGAAGAAACTGAGGGGTTTTTTCCTAATAATGAAACCAACAGATTCAAAGAAGCGAACATATCCCCTCGGTAAGGTAATTTCGCCATTAATGCAGAAAAGACAGAATGGACGTGACTGGCCAGGCGAAAAGATAGCTGATTGGGTATTTAAGTTGACAGTTTTTTTATTTTCAAAATAGACATTCTAGAGTTTTCTTTTATTTGGATTTTTTCTTCTGGCCTAAAACTTATGGGCCTTTCATGGTTATTTTTTTACACAATTCAGATTAATAAAGCCCAATTTGAGTATTGTTTAAAAAAAAGAGAAAATTATTAAATAAATATGAAAATTTTAAAGCAAGATTAAATAATAAAATAAATAAATAAAATTACATACATATATAATATAAACAATGCAAACGATGAATAAATAAAAAAAGGTATATAACAAATTTAAATAAAGGTATATAAATTTACATATATATAATATAAATAGTGTAAATAAAATACATTATCCAATATAAATAAATTTTAGTTAAAATAATATACGATATAATATTATATAATGTACAAAAATTTTAAAATAAAATATAATAACTAATATATATAAATATTAAAATAATTTTGTAAATAAAAATATAATTAAACTAAAATAAAATAATAATATAATAATAATTAGAAATATATAATATAATAAATAATATGCTAATTTATATAATATAAGTAATAAATAATAATAATTACATATATATGAAATTAATACATATAAAATTATATATATAAATTTTATACCATACACAAATTTATATAAGTAATGAATATAATATTTTAATATAATAAAATAATAATATTAAAATAATCTAAAAAATAAAGATGAAAAGATTAAATAACAACTTAAAAAAAATATAAAAGGGTTAAAGCGAAAAGCATTTTATACCACAAGGTGCTGAAATGGCAATTATGCCAAGTTTTAAAATGGCAACGTTTTATATTTAGCCTTTAAAGAAATTCGGGGGTTTAATTGAAATAAAAACAAATTTTCAGGGTTAATTAAATAAAAAATAAAAATTTAAAATGGATTAAATTAAAACCAATAAAATTAAAGAGGGACTGAAATCGTAAATTCCCCTTTTTAATAAAACACGTGGATCCTTGTTGAGTTTTTGGGTCGACGCGCAGATCCTTCGCCCTGAACGACGTCGTTTTGTGCTTATTAGATTAAGCAAAAGCAGCGTGCTTCTGCACTATTATATAAGTTAAAAACCGAGCTAAAAAATCATTTTAAAAGCTGTTTTAAAAAAATTGAAAACCTTCAAATCCTCCCTCCTCGATGGGTCCGGTCATCGTGATTGTGGATTACCAACCCACGGGTCACCACGGATGGTGGCCGGAGGCCAACATCTCGGCTTTTCAACGCCATCGGAAGGTAAAACACTTGCCCTTTTTTATTTAAATATTTTATTTTACCTAAAACATATGCATGATTCGAATATAAAATGCGAATATGAATAGGAATCACCTCTGTAAAAAAAAGCTTGTGTATTGTGTTCTCTTTTATTTATACTTTTGTATTCTGTCTCCGTATTTATCCTCCCCCCTGTTTTTGCAAAATAATCAGGCTTATAGCCTTGAAAATAAAAAATAAAAAAGGAATTTGCTCTGTTTTGTCATTTTTGCTGCGATTTGTTTCCTTGTTTGCTGTTGGGTTTCTTTCCTTTTTGCAGGTAGAACGACGGATAATCTGGAGACGGTGCGAGGTTCTCGATGGTGGGGCAACATGCGCGTTGATTTCGGCGTGAGAACAGACTGGACAAGGCTGTGGAGCGAGGCTGGGGTGAGGCTTGCGGCGCGAGGCTATGCTTGCGGTGCCTAGGGTTTCCAGAAACCCTAGGCTTTTGCTGAGACTATTTAATTTTTTGGCCATCGGGCCGTCTAATTTGGGTCAGGGCAATTGGGTTTTAGTTAAGGTCTGTTTCGGGTTACTGGGTAGTTTATTATTTTGGGCCAGGGTGTTTTGGGTATTTAATTTGGGCCAAGGATTGGGTTATTTGTAAAAGGACATTTAAAAATGTACATTTTTTTTATTATTTTTTGTTTTTCTAAATGGGCCCGGGCAAAATGGGCTGACTATATATATTATGTAAATTTAGTCTTGATTCTAAAAAAAATTTAACCCTCAATATTTATTTATTGTGTAATTTGATCTTTTTTTTTTTACTTTTCACCTAAAAACTAAAAAATCCAAGATAATAATTTTATATTTTCTCATTCTTTTACAATTAACTCTTAATATCACAAATAAAAATAAAATACACAATGTATTAATATTGAGGGTTAATTTTCTTGGAATCAAAACTAAATTGACACAATGTATAAATGGTGAATGTTAAAATTGATATTATGCCAATTTTAAAAACATTGAATTTATCTTTGCATTACTAATTTAATGGGTGGTGACTATGAAAAAAATTCAAATAGTTTGGTGGTAAAAAAAGTCGAATAATTATGTTATTTTGTAATCTTTTAAAATTTAATGATAAAAGAATATACTAATAATTATAGTATAGCTAAATGATAATTGCCAATTACTGCTTTTCCTAATTTGTAGCGTTTCCCTTGTCGTGAGCAAATTCATCGTATGGCTGTAACTAGTGACTATGATACATTGTAGACGTATGGTATGATTTAATGGAAAATTTTTGTACATTGAGAATAGATTCTATCATGCAAATATGTCTTCCAAATTTTATCTATATACAGTGCTGGTGCGGGGGCTTCTTAAACCATTGGATTGTTGCCAATCCATTACTATGCTCGGCACTGAATAGGATGCCTTTGGCTGCTACATTCTTTGATGGGGTAGAGGACGTGATCTTCAAGTAAGCTAAAGCAGTAATTTTTGGGTAAGGTTAGGTTAGGTTAGGTTAGAAAAAAAAATTTTGAGATCGAAATTAAATTATATTTTTATAATAATAAAAATATAATTTTATTATTTTAATAATTTATATTTTAATAATTTTAAGTGATTAAATTAAATTTTATTATTTTAAAAGAATTAAAGTATAATTTTACTATTAATAATTTAAAATTTTATAAATTATAAAAAAATCTAAATAAAATATTTTCTATTTCGAGTGCCAGGCCCCTGTCACCTCGACTTCACCTGGGTACATGAGAAACAATTCTTATAAGTAAAAATGGAGAGTGATTACTTTCTTTTCATTAGATATTTTATCAGTTAAAAGTCGTATAATATTAAACTTGTGGTATTTGATTGATTATATCAAATCTTTCTGCCCAAAGATTCAAGCTATTGAAAGTAGATTATCAATCCTCTCATTTTTTTTGAGCTTGATATGCTTTACTTAGGAGTGATAAGGTTGCTACTTAGTGGCATGATATGTCCATTATTTCTTATGTATTGCTCATATATTTTATAAGTGATAAATTTGGATGCATTTTTAATTGTCATTTGCTATTTAATGATTTTTTTTAAATGAGACACATGTATTTCTTTTTTTGGAAAAAATATTAGTAAATATTTTCTAATTAAATCAAAGATAATTAAAAATAATAATCTTAATTCTTAAAAGTTAAGTAAATAACAAATAACAAAAATTGAAGAATTGGGGGAGTAGGGGAATATTAAACCTTAATTCTCCAATGTTGTAAACAAGATCTTGTTGAGGACCTCACACAACTGATTATAGGTTGCGCCACTTGGCTCGGTTCGGCCCGAAGGCCAATCTGAAATATGAGAGGGTTTGGGCAAAAATATAAGTCCGAAAAATGTGCTTAGACAAAAAAAAAATAAGGCCCGTTTAAAAAATGAGTCGGGCCTCGGGTAAAGCATTTTAGCCTAAATTAGTTATTATTTTAGAGGCATTTGTTTGTTAAGTTGCATCTATATTAGTATTATTCAAGTATACATATTTTTTAAAATTTATTTTAATTTGTTGAAAATATTTATTTTGATGTTTTAGTATTTTTATGTATTATATATATTTTAAAATTATATAAAAAATTAAAAAATTAATATGGGAGGGCCGAGTCGAGCCTAGGTTTTAACATTTTTATTAAAATTAAATTTAGGCAAAATTTTAAATATATTTTTTAGGACAAGCCTAACAAACGTGTTTAAATTTTTAGTTGAGTCCAACCGGACCCATACACAACTCTACCCATGGCCCACTTGGGTTATAAAGCCATCTCTCCCCGTAGCTCAGCTTGAAAAATTATTTCACCGACCATTCCATTATAAAGTATAAACAAAATACCACACTACACATGCATATATGAATAATATACCTCAATTAAGGAGATAAATTATTTAAAAAGCAATTATTTTAATAAAACCATTTCACATGGCATCCTTTATATGAATTAAACATCAATTATTTTCACAGAACCCCAATTATTTAACAACCACCGACTCCCTAACCAAAAAGCAAAACAAGGTCTCTGGCAAAATAGTCTGGATTTCTTCTAGACATGGATTACTCCAGCAGCAGAAAACAGCTTCACATAGCAATGTTCCCATGGCTAGCTTACGGTCACATCGCCCCATATCTCCAAGTCGCCAAGTTCTTAGCTCAAAAGAATCACCTTATCTACTATGTCTCCACCCCTAAAAACATTAGCCGCCTCCCTCAGCTTCCTCCAACTCTCTGCTCCAACATTACCTTTATACCTCTTTCTTTGCCTCATGTTGATGGCCTGCCACCTGGAGTTGAGTCCACCTCCGAGTTGCCCACTCACAAAGTTCCTTACCTCAAAAAATCATTTGATAAACTTGAAACACAGTTGACTGAGTTCCTTGAAAGGTCGCCGCAAATTAAATTGATTATTCACGATTTTGCTCCGCATTGGTTACCGCCTATGGCGAATCAACTCCGCATCAACTTAGTTTTCTTCTCCATTTTTAATGCTTCATCGAACGCTTTCTTTGGCTCTACATCAGAAATTCTCCGTGGAAGTAGAAAATCACCTGAAGAATTCACGGTTGCCCCGACGTGGATGGATTATCCTAATAACATAGCTTTTAAGCTCCATGAAATGGTGACTCACAAAGAGTGCGAGGATATTGTATCCGATTTTGAACGTTGTGGGACAGTGCTTTTAAATTGCAAAATTCTGACCTTGAGAACTTGCTATGAATTCGAACCTGAGGCGCTTCGTGTGCTTAGTAAGATTCACCAGAAACCAATTGTTCCACTTGGGTTGTTGCCACCATCACTGTCGAACATAGAAGATAAAGGAGATGAGAATTGGGAAGCATTGAAGAAATGGCTTGATAGTAAGCAAGAGAAGTCGGTTTTCTACGTTGCACTCGGTAGTGAGGTGAGTCTAAGTCAAGAGTCCATGCACGAGCTGGCATTTGGGATAGAGAAGTCCGGGTTACCATTTATTTGGGTTGTGAGGAATCCCCCTTTAGTTGAAGAACAGTTTGCGGAGGACATGATCCCTCCCGAGTTTGAAGAACGAGTTTCAAAACAGGGTATGGTTTTACGAGGCTGGGCACCTCAACTTAGGATCTTGGCTCACTCATCAGTTGGTGGTTTCTTGACTCACTGCGGGTGGAGTTCCGTAATTGAGTCTCTTGGATTAGGTAAACCTCTGATATTGTTTCCCGTTGGAAGTTCAGATCTTGGGTTGGTTGCTAGGTTGATGCATTGGAAAAAGGTTGGATTCGAAATAGAAAGAAACGATGTTGATGGATCATTTAAGAGCGACTTGGTGGCGGCATGTATTAAGCGAGTCATGGTGGATCCCGAAGGTGAGGAACTCAGAGCTAATGCACTTGCAATGAAGGAGATTTTGGCAATGTAGAGTTAAGTAACAAGTGCTTGTACGAGTTTACCGAAGCAATTGAAAATATTTAAATATTAATTTGTATTAGGGTCATGTGTCATATGCTTTGGGGAAAACCTTTGGTTGAAGTATCTTGTAATAGTAACCATGTTTGTTTTTGTTTGGAATTAGTATTATTTCGTTTAAAAAATTGAAGTATTTATACTATTCATTGTGGGTATCTTGAAATTAAAAGATAACTATGAAAAAATTAACACTTTTTTAATATTTTAATATTATCGAGATGTAAACAATGTTAATTCAAGTTGGTATTTGTTAAAATTTGAAGTAGATAAAATAGTAATTATTATTATTAGTGGAGAGGATAGTGGATATATAGGAAATTAAAAGATAGACTAAATCGTATATGATTGAAAAGTGATGGAGCAAAAGTGTGAATAAGAATAAGAATAAGAATTGACTAGATTAAATGGATGGGAAATAATGGAGGACTAAAAGTGTAATAATACCATAAAAGTACAAAATAGAGTGATGAGATTGATAGAGAATACTGCCACTTGTATGAAGTGATGATAATTACATATTTTTGTTTAATTAAATATATAAAATAAAAGAAGAGAGAAGAAAGTGAAAAGATATTTCTAATAGAAAGATGTTGAAAATAATCTTTTATAAGCTCATTTTAAAAGTTTTGACTTTACAATTTGGTCCCTAAATGATATTCGATCATCTTGGGAGCTTTTATAAGCTCATTTTAAGCTCGGATAAGTGCTTGAATCATATTTTAAACTTAACAACTTGAAAAATAATTAAATTGATTTGGAGTGATCGTAGTTGCTTCGTCAACAAATGTGACATCTCGATACTTTGACTCTACAATCGAGTCGAGTAAGGGAGTTGCATTCTTTCTATTCTTTTTTGGGGTTTCGATTTTTAGATAAAGGAGAGGGAAGGTTTTGTTTATTAGTTTGGTTACTAGGGAAGCCATGGGAATCGAGGAATATGAAAAAAGAAAGTAGGAAGAGTTGAAAGAGGATTTTTTCAAATTTTATTATTAAGATAATCGCTTTTCAATTGCATAAGAATAAATTCAAAATTAATTGAATAATGAGTTTCTAATCTAGTGGTAATTGATATTAAGTTTCAATTTTTTATTTTTCTATAATTTTTAAATAAATTTAATAAGAAAAGAAAAGAAAAAGATTAGGGTCAAATTGACAAAAGTTGTAAAGGTTAAAGGGTTATATTTGTGATTATACCTAATTTTAATGGAGTTAATTGAAAAGTTAACGAAGGGATTGGAAATGAGAAAATTGAAAAATAGAGGAACAAATTTTGAGCAAATAAAAGTAGAAACACTAAATCTATATAGATCAATAAGTATAGGGACTATCCTCAAAATCTAACCTAATATGTAGTTATATATAGAATCAAGATAGCTAACAACGGATAGTGTGATGGATGGGTACCTTTTCAATTTTCTCTAGGGGAAAACTAAGATGAAAAGTGTGCACTCGTTCTAGTATTGTTTAAGAACCTTTAATTGACATGCTAAACTCCGCCTAGTTACTAGTTACATTTTTCTCACTCAATTATTAAAAAGTTATAAAAGTGTTAATCGATTATTTAATTTTTTTTTTGTCATTAGCAGTTAAATAGCTAATGGAAGATGACATGATAGCTTTAAAATTGGCATAATATCAACTTTAACTCTCAATCCTAAACATTTATATATTGTCGAAACCATTTTAAAATTTAACAAAAACAGGGTCGACTTTTAAAAACGAAAGTGGTAGTCGCCACCAATCCCTTTTTATTTAGGTGTGATGTGATTGGATCACCTTGCAAAACTTTTTTAAGACATCTGATTTTTTGTTCATGAAAAACAATAAAACGAGTTCGGGAGTCGGTTACGTATGAGAAAGGGTTAACACCCTCATAACGCCCAAAAATTGGTACCTAATTAATAAAATCATGTCCAAATATTTGAATTTAAAAAAAATATGACTAAAAAAAACTGAACCATTTAATTTAAAACTTGAGATTTCTTTGTTCCGAAAGAATACAAACATCACATCCAGTACGTTATGTCACGATATTTTTAGACTCTCGTAACTAAAATCATCTCATAATTTACGAAACTTATACGTTAGGGCGGCACTATTTCCCGAATTTCTAGATACAAAACATTGCCTTATTTTAAAACCTTTAGATAAATATAGTAATTTAAAAAAAAGTATTTTATTTTAAACAACGATTCATGAGACAATATCGCATTTATACATTATCAAAAATACAATATCAAAAACAATTATAGCATACTAGCATAAATAATAAAGTAATAATAATGTAGAATAATGATTAATAGAAATAACTACACAATGGCAATCATAAGTAAATAATTAGAGAGTATGGGCAAATAAAATATACATAAAACAATAAATATCAAAATAAAAGAAAATTGAAAACCAAGAGTGCTCCTAAAAGAATCCTAGAAAGCAAGAATCTTCGTGGCTTGGGATGGCAGAGAGTGGTGGTGTGGAGAGGGAGACCAGCGAGGAGATCTCGCTGTTAGCAAAAGAGCTTATCCAACTGTCAATCAAGAAAGTCTCCACGGGATCGAAGATGAACGAAAGATGCTGAATACGGGATCTGAAATTAGATCGTTGGGTTGCAAATGACAAATGGGAAATTTTATTTTCGATGGGCCGTATTCAGCATCTTTCGTTCTCTACATCAGATCATTGCCCTTTACTCATTAATACAGACATCGTGAATTCCTTTCCAAGAAATCGAAGATTCCACTTTAAAGCTTGGTGGAACATGGAGGAGTCATTTGAGAGAGTGCTTAAGGAAATTTGGGAGTCATCGTCAAAACCGTTAATGGAGAAACTAAAGACTTTGCAATTTGGGTTGGAAAAGTAGGCGAAAGCACTTAAAAGGAAGAAAGGGGAACTTAAGAAGAAACTAACAAGAGAACTTGAGGCTTTGTTGATGGATGATAGAGATGATGAAACGCTGACAAAGATTATTGATACGAAAATTCATTTGAACTTGGAGATTGACAAAGACGAGGTGTACTGGGAACAAAGGGCTCGGGTAAATTGGCTACAATTTAGAGATAGAAATACGACCTATTTTCACAAAAGCGCAACAACTCGAAAGCGAGCAAATTCCATAACGAAGCTGGTGTTGAATGATGGTACGGAAATTACTGATGATACAGACTTGCAAGAGGCTGCAAAAATTTATTTTGAAAATCTTTTCGTATCAGAGGGTGTGGCTGATCCAAAAAATGTGCTGGAGGGAATTGAATGATATATTTCTCAGGAGATTAATGAAGCTCTACAATCACCATTCAAGGAAGATGAAGTCTGTGCAGCATTAAAGGGGATAAGACCTATAAAGGCACCAGGTTCGGATGGATTTCCAGCTTTATTCTTTCAAAAATACTGGCATATTGTAGGTAAAAAGGTGCTAGAGTGCTGTTTAGGAATTTTTAATGAAGGAAAAGAGATTGAATCAAAAACACGCATGATATTGTGCTTATTCCAAAAGTTTTACAACCCATAACCATTGTTGATTTCAGGCCGATAAGTCTGTGCACTGTTATGTACAAACTAGTGACAAAAACAATCGCCAACAGGTTGGAAGATGTCATAGGGTGTTGCATTGATAAAGCTCAGAGCGTATTTATACCAGGTCACCTGATTTCAGATAACGTGCTTTTAGCTTATGAATTGCTTCATATGTTTCATCAAAAACGAATGGGAAAAAAAGGGTATATGGCGGTAAAATTGGATATGAGCAAAGCATATGACAGGGTGGAATGGGACTTTGTTAAGCAAGTGATGAGAAAGATGAGTTTTTCAGCAAACTGGATCGAGTTGATAATGAAGTGTATTACTACAGCCTCGTATGCAGTTATTATCAATGAAAACAGGGGCAGTTCTTTCCAACCTTCTAGAGGACTCAGGCAGGGGGATCTACTAAGCTCATTTTATTTCTCATTTGTAGTGAGGGATTATCAACACTGATGAGGTCAGCAAAGAAGAACGGTTTAGTCAAATGGGCGAAGGCTAGCAGGAAAGGGCTAGAGATTTCACACCTATTATTTACAGATGACTGCATACTGTTTGGTGAAGCAACTAAAATGGGAGCCAAGATTCTGAAAGAAATATTGCAGGAATATGCAAACTGCTCAAGCCAATGTGTTAACTTCAATAAATCCACAATTTTCTATGGTGCATGTAATAACCAAAGTTTGCCCGGCGCCCATTGTATAGCCCAATAAGGTCCAAAACCACCCAACCAATAATCCCAAACCCAATAAACCCAAAATATCCCAAATTGGGCCCATTTTTACAACCCAAACCTATCAGCCTAAACCCAATAACACCTAAAAACCCTTAAGACCAAACCCAATAACAAAAACCCTAGCCCAAATCTAAAAAAGCCCAGAAATAAAAAAAAATTCAGAAACCTAGCCACCTAAACCTAGTGCCGCCACTGTCTGCCTTCTGCCCCACTTGCCCTCTGTTCTGCCGAAGCCTGCAGCACCACCGGCCACCGCCCATCACCACTTGGCTACTTGCTCCACTTGCACCTGCAAGAGCAAGAAAAGGCAGCATAAAAAACTATCAAACAAATCGTGTAAAATGGCTATAAAAAGCCAAACAAAATGCATTGTAAGGGGGGAGGCCTTTTTCTTTTTTTTCCTCTTTGATTATCAATACAAAAAACGGATTCTCTAAAGACCAGTGTTCAGATGTTTTTCGATCATCAATAGAAACAACAAAACAATAGATTCAAGCATATAAACAAACCAAAAAACAGCAAGCAACGGAGAAGAAAAAAACAAAAACGTGCAAAAGGTCATTTCTTTTTTTTTATCCCCAATTTCTGAAATTGTTTTCCATCTATTTATCATTTTATTTTCTTTTTTAAACTATTTATATATATATATATATATATATTAAAAGAGCTTAAAAAGAGAGAATTTTACCTTTCATTTTCGGCCATCGTGAACGGCGACCGACGGCGATCGATCGGCGACGGCACGAAAAAGGGTCTAAACCCTAGCATAGAAAAATGGGAAAGGCCTTTGTTTTTTTTTAAAACAAGCAGCAGAAATGAAAAGAAAAAGGAGAAAAATTGCTTTTATAAGGGGACCAAAACGACGCCGTTTAGGGCATGTTTCGGTGGCCCCAAAACGATGTCGTTCGCTCGAGACCTCGCATGCGAATTCGACGGATCAAGGATCCGCGTGTTTTCGCTGATTGGGCTAATTGCCCTTTTGGCCCTTCCACGTTTTCAATTTTTTAAATGAGACTTTCTTTTTATTTTAATTTCGCCCGCAAATTTT
The DNA here is from genome assembly GCA_025506655.1 of Gossypium rotundifolium. NCBI lineage: Eukaryota > Viridiplantae > Streptophyta > Magnoliopsida > Malvales > Malvaceae > Gossypium > Gossypium rotundifolium. The sequence continues at coordinate 195,701,280 of CP106734.1, read as the reverse complement.
GTGCAGCTTTAAATTTAACCCTCATTTAAACGTTGCGTTTAACGGATCGAGTAAATTGCCTTTTAGCCCCATTTTCTATTTCCGCGCGCTTTAGTTTAATCCTTTTGTTATTTATTTATATATAATTTGTCTTAAAAAACTTCCGTTTAGATGCGATTTAGCCCAATTTTAATTATTTTGCAATTTTTATCATCATTTTTATTTTTATTGTCTACTATTGATTATCTATTATTATTATCATTATTTTATTGCCACAACCACCATTTTACTTATTTATTTGTTTATTTTATGTTTTTGTTTTACTATTATTTTGCATATTATTTTCTATTATTATTACCCTATTATTATTACTATATCTCTACTATTACTATTATTATATTATAATATAAATTTGCTTATTCTTTTGTATATATTATATTATTTATTTATTAATGACTACTACTATTATCATTTTATCTTTCGTTTTATTTTTCATTACTATTTATACATTATATATTATTATTAGTATTATTACTATTATTATTATCGTTACCATCATATTATTAGCAGATTATTATTATTAACTTTTCATTGTAATTATCCTTACTAACATATTTTTACTTTTGTTGTGTTTATTAGTATTATTATTTTATTATCTTATTATTACTTCCGTTATTATGTTATTATTTATTTTCTATTATTATTGTTATTATTTTTATTATTACTATAATAATTACATTTTCTTTTCGTATTTATACTCATTTTTTATCTATCATTCGACTTTTATTTTTCATTATCTTCATTTTGGCTCGTTTATTTTATTCTATTTCATTTTTCGTCTTTTATGTTTTCATTCATACTAACACATTTATTTTCATTTTTGCTACTCACATCCGTATTGTAATTTTTTTTTTTTTTGCATTGCATTATAAACTTATGTTACATTAACCTTTATTCGATACATCAAGCTTTTAATGATCAATATTCTGTATTTAGAAGTTCGAGGAATCGTGCCCAATCGTGCTGGATTTCGATTTCTCGTTCGTCTAAATGACTAAATATCTTTCTAAGATTTTGACCGTATTTTTTTAAAATAAAGGCAATATTTCATATTTGAACATTCAAGGAATCGTGCCCAATCGTGCTGGGTTTCGTTTTTTTTTATTTGGCCAAATAGTGGAATACCCTTTTTAAAATCGCAACGCATAAATATTGGAAATCATGAAATGATCTTGGTGTCGAGGGTTGAAACATCGTGTCCTATCGTCCAGGATGTGATATTTCATCTTTTCGGAGCCAGAGAATTTCGATATCCAATTTGAATTATCCAAACATTTTCTAAGAGGGTTTGTATTTTAAAATCTTTTCCAATTTTCGACATTAGGACATTAATAATCAATTCGTACCAATTTTGGGCGATCGAGGGTGCTAACCCTTCCTCGCTCGAATCAACTCCGAACCCATTTTCTAAGTTTCGTAGACCAAAATCGTTATTTTGATAAATCAAACTGTTTATTAAAAATAACCGTTTTACGAGGTGACCCGATCACACCTCAACAAAAAGGATTGGTGGCGACTCCCATTTTATTTTCATTTTTCAAAACCCAAGTCGACCCGTTTTCCAAAAAATGGTTACGACAGTGCAAATATGGCTGAGGAATCGAAAGCAGTGGTATCGTCTTTTTTAGGAGTTAGGAGTTCGTCTAGTCCGAAGAAATATTTAGGCCTTTCTAACATGGTAGGTAGAAGAAAGAAAGAAGCTTTTCAGAACTTGGTCGATAGAATTGCAGTACGAATTGAGGCTTGGAGCTCACGGTTGCTATCTCAAGGAGGTAAAGAGATTTTCATCAAATCAGTTTTGCAGGCAATACCTACTTATGCGATGTTTTGCTTTCTGTTTCCTAAAGCTTTGTGTGAGAAGATCGAAAGCAGATTAGCCAATTTCTGGTGGCAAAAAGGAGCTGGTAAACGAGGTATCCATTGGTGCCAGTGGAAGTTTTTGTGCAGGCCTAAAGATGAAGGAGGATTAGGTTTCAGAAATATGGATCAATTTAATCTTTCTCTCTTAGCAAAGCAAGGATGGAGATTGTTAATCTTTCCAGAAACATTGGTAGCGCAAGTCTTTAAAGCGAAGTACTTTCCAGAGAGTAATTTTCTTAATTCCCAATTGAGGAATTCATGTTCCTATGTGTGGTGTAGTATTTGGGCAACTAAGGATACTTTGTAGAAAGGTCTGATGTGGAGAGTGGGAATGGGTTGAGTATTTTGATCAGTGAAGATGCGTGGATTCCAAATTACGTTAATCTTAGATTAATGTCCAAATTTGATAATTTGCAAAGTGATAGAGTTGCAGAGTTAATCAGAAGTAACAACAGAGAATGGAACAGAGAGTTGATTTTGAATACCTTCCCAGAAGCAATGGTAGATTTGATTCTCCGCATCCCTTTGGCGACAGAGCCCCATGACAATCTTTTGGCTTGGAGTGGTGAACCGTTAGGAGAGTTTTCGATAAGGAGCTCCTACAAACTATTACAAAGTCTGGATCCTACAGCTTACGCTTTACAAAACAACTATAGAGACTTTTACAGGAAATTATGGCGGATAGATCTACCAACAAAAATAAAAATCTTCATATGGAAAACTACTTGGAACTACTTGGCAACAAAAGTGAATATGATGATACGTAGATTAGCAGCTAGTAGTTTATGACCCCGCTGTGGTGATGCAGAGGAAACCATGAACCATCTCTTTAGAGAATGTCCTGTTTCTAAAGAGGTTTGGAGAACCTTATTAGATCTTGACTTGACAGTATTCACTCATGAAGAGTTTGTTGATTGGCTTACCATGGTGTTGACCTCCCTATCATCGGAACAGCGCACCTTCTGCGTTACACTCTGGGCCATTTGGGGTGATCAAAACTCTCGCATACATGATAAAACGAAAAGGTCAGGCCAAGAGACAGCACGATTTGTTATCAGTTATATTAAAGAGATTGATGGAGTTAAAAAAACAACCCAAAATACCTCTATTATGGACATCAAATGGAGACACCCATCTGGTCAAGGAATCAAAATTAATTTTGATGCGGCTTTTGACGCGAAGAACAGAAGCTTGGTGTCCAGGGTTGTAGCAAGGGATATGTAACACCCCTTACCCGTATCCTATGCCGGAACCGAGTACGAGGCATTACCAGACTTAACAATACATTTGGTCAAATTAATTAACACATATACAAAATGACTTAGTCAAGCCCCTATACATGCCATAACTTAAATCATTTATAAATAAAGATACCCATAAATAGCTTGAGAGTGTGAAGCGATCTCCGACGACCTCCAACCCGAGCTTGTTTAGTAGGACTCTATAACATGGGAAAGAAAATGGGGTAAGTTTATAAAGCTTAGTAAGTTCACATGTAAAAATAATAAGCATTAGCAATGAATTTAACTTACTACTAAGCTGTCATAACTTGCATAAATAATGCTAAGTTCTTACTTCCCCAACTTACTCATTTTTAGCCTTATCAAAGCCTCAACATGACAAATCCTCACAACAAGTTCTCAAATTGATACAAACACTAAATCACATGCTTATACCTTATTACTCATGTTTACATTAATCTGTCTATTTGAATCACTGTCACTAAATTATTTATTTCTTGAGATACAGAGCTCCGAATTTCAAACCGCTAATTTTTCCTGAAACTAGACTAACATATCTTCATACCATAAAATTTTAAGAATTTTTGGCTTAGCCAATTAGTACAGTTTATTCATTAAAATTTACCCTGTTTTACTGTTCGACTATTCTGACCACTTTTCACTACGAATCAATTTTCTCTTTGTACAGAATTTAAATGATGATACAATTTGTTTCATTTGAAACTAGACTCATCAAGGATTTCAAGCATATAACTTTTATCCCATAATTATTTTTTTACAATTTTTAATGATTTTTCCAATACAGAACATGAGATCACGTAATCATTCTGAACCAATCTCACAAGAATTTAAATATCTCGAAATATTAAAATCCTTTGTTTTCTATGTTTATTTTATATGAAAATAGACTCAATAAGCTTTAAATCAACATCTCATCCAACTTACAATTTTTACTATTTTTGGTGATTTTTCAAATTCACTTCACTGCTGCTGTCCAAAACAGTTTTATTGTAAATTTTTGCTCTCTCTCTCTCCCCCTTTAGTTGTATTCATTACTTGCTTATAACAATCTTTCCAATTTCCGATTACATATCGAGCATATTGCTCATATGTTACACATGTATATACCTACACTTATCACTACAAAGTCACACATAATTTCACTTAATCGATTTTCCCGTTGAACACTCGGAATATACACGGATACGTAGAGAATTAGCACATAAGTGCCATAATCGATATGTAATGAAGCTACCATCGTAATGTAGTCGGCTACCACTGTAATGTAGCCGAAGCTACCACTGATCAATAACACTGGAAATGTCCACGGGCTTGCTCACACAAGCTGTCAGGTATTTGCAACACATGCTAGATCACCTAGCAACCGGGACTCACTGTAACACTGTAACACTGGTCTATAGTATCCGCTTCTATTCCTATGTTCAACCGGGAATTTACTCTTAACACTTATTTTAAACACTTTAGCACTTGAATAATTCATAAACAATTTTTCTTCCACATTCAATATTAATTCACATATCAAATATAATTCACCATTTATATAAATATATATCGCTATTATTTACACATAACTTTCATAATTACATTCTCAATCTCATCACAGCCTCAATTTAACTTATCCTTCCCAAATTATTCTATTCAATACTTTCTTGATATTACACAAAACCATCTTTCTAATTTGGTCTTACATGTAAATTTATACCAATTCTCATTAAAATGTTGAGTCAATATCGAACATTATAATTATATTGGAAAATCAATACTAAAGTATTCATAACTAAAATTTCAATTTAACATTCAAACTTGTATCATTAAATGCTTATTAAACATATGAACTTACCTCGATACCAAAACGGACATTTTATCAACTTTTTTTATTTTCAATTTTCCTCTCGTTCTAGGTCCAAATCTCATTTTTCGGGGTCTAAAACATCGCATTTCACTTATTTAATTAATGTACTCTTCAAAACAGTCCTTAACTCAACTTTTGCAAAATTACAATTTTACCCATAAACTTTTACATATTTACACTTTTGACCCAATACTCGAAAATTAAACTTCAGCCTTTATTCTTATGTTTTATAACATGCTGATCATTTTTATCTTCTATGGCAACATCAAATTCTCACTAATTCACACAGTTATGACCAATTTATAACTTTTACAATTTAACCCTTTTTTATACGATTTCATCGAAAATCATCTAATAAAACTCGTTTCTCTAATCATAGACATGCATAATCTACCATAATTCATCAAAATTCACAATTATTCAACATGGGTCAATTTTTAAAATTAAACTCTAGCTCAAAATAATGGTAGACATAGCTAGACTAAGTTACCGGGATTTCAGAAATACGATGAACATTAAAAATGGGGCTCAAAAAACACTTACTATGAAGCTTGAAAAGCTTGAAACCCTTAGCCATGGAGTCTAGAAATTTTCGGCAGCAACTTGAAGAAGATGAGCAGATTTTTTTCTTGTATTTTATCTTTTTATTCATTTAAAACACTAAATGACTAAAATACCCTTAAGGCTTTTCTTTCAATTTTGTCCTATTCATGCCCATTTTTGTCCATCAAGTTATTCAATGGTCTAATTTACTTTTAAGGGCCTCCAATTTAAAACTCATAGCAATATGACACCTCTAATATATAGAACTCAACTTTTGCACTTTTTACAATTTAGTTATTTTGACAAATTGAGTGCTCAAATGTCAAAATTTTTGAACGAAATTTTTACAAAATATTTTTGTAAAATTGTAGACCATAAAAATATAATAATAAATTTTTTCCCGTCGGATTTGTGGTCTCGAAACCACTGTTTCGACTTGATCCAAATTTAGGCTGTTACAGGATAGTTCTGGTCAAGTACTCGTTTCTGCAACAGAAGTTCATAGAGGGATCGATTCCACTTTCGCTGCTGAAGCAATAGCTTGCCGACGAGCAACCCAAATAGCACTCGACATGGGAAGAGAAAACATCATTATAGAAGGCGATTCACTGACAACCATAAAGAAATGTAAAAAGACAGATCTTGATAAATCACAGATAGGGCCTTTTATTCATGATATTCAAAGGATGAAAAACAGATGTAGCACACATACTGGCAACGGAGACATTAAAAAGAAAAGAGGGGATTTACTTGTTGAACAGCGTCCCAAGGTTTACAGAGATTCAGATGAGGAACGACAGTATTAGGGAGCCGGATTGAGAAAGCGAAATAGAGAAGAAACTGAGGGGTTTTTTCCTAATAATGAAACCAACAGATTCAAAGAAGCGAACATATCCCCTTGGTAAGGTAATTTCGCCATTAATGCAAAAAAGACAGAATGAACGTGACTGGCCAGGTGAAAAGATAGCTGATTGGGCATTTAAGTTGACAGTTTTTTATTTTCAAAATGGACATTCTAGAGTTTTCTTTTATTTGGATTTTTTCTTCTGGCCTAAAACTTATGGGCCTTTCATGGTTGTTTTTTTTACACAATTCAGATTAATAAAGCCCAATTTGAGTATTGTTTAAAAAAAGAAAATTATTAAATAAATATGAAAATTTTAAAGCAATATTAAATAATAAAATAAATAAATAAAATTACATACATATATAATATAAACAATGCAAACGATGAATAAATAAAAAAGGTATATAAATTTACATATATATAATATAAATAGTGTAAATAGAATACGTTATCCAATATAAATAAATTTTAGTTAAAATAATATACGATATAATATTATATAATGTACAAAATTTTAAAATATAATATAATAACTATATATATATATAAATATTAAAATAATTTTGTAAATAAAAAATATAATTAAACTAAAATGAAATAATAATATAATAATAATTAGAGATATATAATATAATAAATAATATGCTAATTCATATAATATAAGTAATAAATAATAATAATTACATATATATGAAATTAATACATATAAAAACTATATATATAAATTTTATACCATACACAAATTGATATAAGTAATGAATATAATATTTTAATATAATAAAATAATAATATTAAAATAATCTAAAAAATAAAGTCCGAAAGATTAAATAACAACTTAAAAAAATATAAAAGGGATAAATCGAAAAGCATTTTATACCACAAGGTCTGAAATGGCAATTATGCCAAGTTTTAAAATGGCAACGTTTTATATTTAGCCTTTAAAGAAATTCGGGGGTTTAATTGAAATAAAAACAAATTTTTAGGGTTAATTAAATAAAAAATAAAAAATTAGAATGGATTAAATTAAAACTAATAAAATTAAAGAGGGACTAAAATTGTAAATTCCCCTTTTTAATAAAACACGTGGATCCTTGTTGAGTTTTCGGGTCGACGCGCAGATCCTTCGCCCTGAACGACGTCGTTTTGTGCTTATTAGATTAAGCAAAAACGGCGTCGTTTCTTCACTATTATATAAGTTAAAAACTGGGCTAAAAAATCATTTTTAAAAACTGTTTTAAAAAAAAAAATTGAAAAACCTTCTGAAATCCTCCCCTCCCCTGATGGGTCTGGTCATCGTACTTCAAGGATTACCAACCCACGCGCCACCACGGATGGTGGCCGGAGGCCAACATCTCGGCTTTTCAACGCTATCGGAAGATAAAACACTTGCCCTTTTTTATTTAAATATTTTATTTTACCTAAAACATATGCATGAATCGAATATAAAATGCGAATATGAATAGGAATCACCTCTGTAAAAAAAAGCTTGTGTATTGTGTTCTCTTTTATGTATACTTTTGTATTCTGTCTCCGTATTTATCCTCCCCCCTCTTTTTACAAAATAATCAGGCTTATAGCCTTGAAAATAAAAAATAAAAAAGGAATTTGCTCTGTTTTGTCATTTTTGCTGCGATTTGTTTCCTTGTTTGCTGTTGGGTTTCTTTCCTTTTTACAGGTAGAACGACGGAGAATCTGGAGACGGTGTGAGGTTCTTGATGGTGGGGCGACATGCGCGTTGATTTCGGCGTGAGAACAGGCTGGACAAGGCTGTGGAGCGAGGCTGGGGTGAGGCTTGCGGCGCGAGGCTATGCTTGCGGCGCCTATGGTTTCCAGAAACCCTAGGCTTCTGCTGAGACTGTTTAATTTTTGGGCCATTGGGGCTTCTAATTTGGGTCAGGGCAATTGGGTTTTAGTTAAGGTCTGTTTCGGGTTACTGGGTAGTTTATTGTTTTGGGCCAGGGTGTTTTGGGTATTTAATTTGGGCCAAGGATTGGGTTATTTGTAAAAGGACATTTAAAAATGGACATTTTTTATTATTTTTTGTTTTTCTGAATGGGCCCGGGCAAAATGAGCTGACTATATATATTATGTAAATTTAGTCTTGATTCTAAAAAAAATTTAACCCTCAATATTTATTTATTGTGTAATTTGATCTTTTTTTTTTTTTACCTTTCACCTAAAAAACTAAAAAATCCAAGATAATAATTTTTATATTTTCTCATTCTTTTAAAATTAACTCTTAATATCACAAATAAAAATAAAAATACACAATGTATTAATATTGAGGGTTAATTTTCTTGGAATCAAAACTAAATTGACACAATGTATAAATGATGAATGTTAAAATTGATATTATGCCAATTTTAAAAACATTGAATTTATCTTTGCGTTACTAATTTAATGGGTGGTGACTATGAAAAAAAATTCAAATAGTTTGGTGACAAAAAAAAGTCGAATAATTATGTTATTTTGTAATCTTTTAAAATTTAATGATAAAAAGAATATACTAATAATTATAGTATAGCTAAATGATAATTGCCAATTGCTGCTTTTCCTAATTTGTAGCGTTTCCTTGTCGTGAGCAAATTCATCGTATGGCTGTAACTAGTGAATATGATACACTGTGGACGTATGATATGATTTACTGGAAAATTTTTGTACATTGAGAATAGATTCTATCATGCAAATATGTCTTCCAAATTTTATCTATATACAGTGCTGGTGCGGGGACTTCTTAAACCATTGGATTGTTGCCAATCCATTTCTATGCTCGGCACTGACTAGGATGCCTTTGGCTGCTACATTCTTTGATGGGGTAGAGGACGTGATCTTCAAGTAAGCTAAGGCAGTAATTTTTGGGTTAGGTTAGGTTAGATTAGAAAAAAAAATTTTAAGGTCGAAATTAAATTGTATTTTTTTATAATAGTAAAAATATAATTTTATTATTTTAATAATTTATATTTTTATAATTTTTAAGTGATTAAATCAAATTTTTATTATTTTTAAAAGAATTAAAGTACAATTTTACTATTAATAATTTAAAATTTTATAAATTATAAAAAAAATCTAAATAAAATATTTTCCATTTCGAGTGCCAGGCCCCTGTCACCTCGACTTCACCTGGGTACATGAGAAACAATTCTTATAAGTAAAAATGAAGAGTGATTACTTTCTTTTCATTAGATATTTTATCAGTTAAATGTCGTATAATATTAAACTTGTGGTATTTGATTGATTATATCAAATCTTTCTGCCCAAAGATTCAAGCTATTGAAAGTAGATTATCAATCCTCTCATTTTTTTTTTTAGCTTGATATGCTTTACTTAGGAGTGATAAGGTTGCTACTTAGTGGCATGATATGTCCATTATTTCTTATGTATTGCTCATATATTTTATAAATGATAAATTTGGATGCATTTTTAATTGTCATTTGCTATTTAATGATTTTTTTTTAAATGAGACACATGTATTTTTTTTGAAAAAATATTAGTAAATATTTTCTAATTAAATCACAGATAATTAAAAAAATAATCTTAATTCTTAAAAGTTAAGTAAATAACAAATAACAAAAATTGAAGAATTGGGGGAGTAGGGGAATATTAAACCTTAATTCTCCAATGTTGTAAACAAGATCTTGTTGAGGACCTCACACAACTGATTATAGGTTGCGCCACTTGGCTCGGTTCGGCCCGAAGGCCAATCTGAAATATGAGAGGGTTTGGGTAAAAATATAAGTCCGAAAAATGTGCTTAGACAAAAAAAAAAATAAGGCCCGTTTAAAAAATGAGTCGGGCCTCGGGTAAAACATTTTAGCCTAAATTAGTTATTATTTTAGAGGCATTTGTTTGTTAAGTTGCATCTATATTAGTATTATTCAAGTATACATATTTTTTAAAATTTATTTTTAATTTGTTGAAAAATATTTATTTTGATGTTTTTAGTATTTTTATGTATTATATATATTTTAAAATTATATAAAAAATTAAAAAATTAATATGGGAGGGCGAGTCGAGCCTAGGTTTTAACATTTTATTAAAATTAAATTTAGGCAAAATTTTAAATATATTTTTAGGACAAGCCTAACAAACGTGTTTAAATTTTTAGTTGAGTCCAACCGGACCCATACACAACTCTACCCATGGCCCACTTGGGTTATAAAGCCATCTCTCCCCGTAGCTCAGCTTGAAAAATTATTTCACCGACCATTCCATTATAAAGTATAAACAAAATACCACACTACACATGCATATATAAATAATATACCTCAATTAAGGAGATAAATTATTTAAAAAGCAATTATTTTAATAAAACCATTTCACATGGCATCCTTTATATGAATTAAACATCAATTATTTTCACAGAACCCCAATTATTTAACAACCACCGACTCCCCTAACCAAAAAGCAAAACAAGGTCTCTGGCAAAATAGTCTGGATTTCTTCTAGACATGGATTACTCCAGCAGCAGAAAACAGCTTCACATAGCAATGTTCCCATGGCTAGCTTACGGTCACATCGCCCCATATCTCCAAGTCGCCAAGTTCTTAGCTCAAAAGAATCACCTTATCTACTATGTCTCCACCCCTAAAAACATTAGCCGCCTCCCTCAGCTTCCTCCAACTCTCTGCTCCAACATTACCTTTATACCTCTTTCTTTGCCTCATGTTGATGGCCTGCCACCTGGAGTTGAGTCCACCTCCGAGTTGCCCATTCACAAAGTTCCTTACCTCAAAAAATCATTTGATAAACTTGAAACACAGTTGACTGAGTTCCTTGAAAGGTCGCCGCAAATTAAATTGATTATTCACGATTTTGCTCCGCATTGGTTACCGCCTATGGCGAATCAACTCCGCATCAACTTAGTTTTCTTCTCCATTTTTAATGCTTCATCGAACGCTTTCTTTGGCTCTACATCAGAAATTCTCCGTGGAAGTAGAAAATCACCTGAAGAATTCACGGTTGCCCCGACGTGGATGGATTATCCTAATAACATAGCTTTTAAGCTCCATGAAATGGTGACTCACAAAGAGTGCGAGGATATTGTATCCGATTTTGAACGTTGTGGGACAGTGCTTTTAAATTGCAAAATTCTGACCTTGAGAACTTGCTATGAATTCGAACCTGAGGCGCTTCGTGTGCTTAGTAAGATTCACCAGAAACCAATTGTTCCACTTGGGTTGTTGCCACCATCACTGTCGAACATAGAAGATAAAGGAGATGAGAATTGGGAAGCATTGAAGAAATGGCTTGATAGTAAGCAAGAGAAGTCGGTTTTCTACGTTGCACTCGGTAGTGAGGTGAGTCTAAGTCACGAGTCCATGCACGAGCTGGCATTTGGGATAGAGAAGTCCGGGTTACCATTTATTTGGGTTGTGAGGAATCCCCCTTTAGTTGAAGAACAGTTTGCGGAGGACATGATCCCTCCCGAGTTTGAAGAACGAGTTTCAAAACAGGGTATGGTTTTACGAGGCTGGGCACCTCAACTTAGGATCTTGGCTCACTCATCAGTTGGTGGTTTCTTGACTCACTGCGGGTGGAGTTCCGTAATTGAGTCTCTTGGATTAGGTAAACCTCTGATATTGTTTCCCGTTGGAAGTTCAGATCTTGGGTTGGTTGCTAGGTTGATGCATTGGAAAAAGGTTGGATTCGAAATAGAAAGAAACGATGTTGATGGATCATTTAAGAGCGACTTGGTGGCGGCATGTATTAAGCGAGTCATGGTGGATCCCGAAGGTGAGGAACTCAGAGCTAATGCACTTGCAATGAAGGAGATTTTTGGCAATGTAGAGTTAAGTAACAAGTGCTTGTACGAGTTTACCGAAGCAATTGAAAATATTTAAATATTAATTTGTATTAGGGTCATGTGTCATATGCTTTGGGGGAAAACCTTTGGTTGAAGTATCTTGTAATAGTAACCATGTTTGTTTTTGTTTGGAATTAGTATTATTTCGTTTAAAAAAATTGAAGTATTTATACTATTCATTGTGGGTATCTTGAAAATAAAAGATAACTATGAAAAAAATTAACACTTTCTTTAATATTTTAATATTATCGAGATGTAAACAATGTTAATTCAAGTTGGTATTTGTTAAAATTTGAAGTAGATAAAATAGTAATTATTATTATTATTAGTGGAGAGGATAGTGGATATATGGGAAATTAAAAGATAGACTAAATCGTATATGATTGAAAAGTGATGGAGCAAAAGTGTGAATAAGAATAAGAAATGACTAGATTAAATGGATGGGAAATAATGGAGGACTAAAAGTGAAATAATACCATAAAAGTACAAAATAGAGTGATGAGATTGATAGAGAATACTACCACTTGTTTGAAGTGATGATAATTACATATTTTGTTTAATTAAATATATAAAATAAAAGAAGAGAGAAGAAAGTGAAAAGATATTTCTAGTAGAAAGATGTTGAAAAATAATCTTTTATAAGCTCATTTTAAAAGTTTTGACTTTACAATTTGGTCCCTAAATGATATTCGATCATCTTGGGAGCTTTTATAAGCTCATTTTAAGCTCGGATAAGTGCTTGAATCATATTTTAAGCTTAACAACTTGAAAAATAATTAAATTGATTTGGAGTGATCGTAGTTGCTTCGTCAACAAATGTGACATCCCGATACTTTGACTCTATAATCAGGTCAAAAGAAATTGGTCAAAAGCAAGTTAAAAAGGGTCAAATTGAAAGATAATCATTGAAATGGGTCCAAATCAAAAAGATGAAGGAAGCCAAGGACAGATTAAATATTTTGACTTTGTAAAAGCTAAAAATAGAAAATCTTATTTTAGTTTATTTTATTTATTTTTATTTTTATTTTTATTATTTTAGATTTTATATTAAATTAGTTTATGCTATTTTAATAAACCCCATGTATATAAACAATATTTTTGTTATTAGGAAATCATTAATTAATTCTTTTCATACTTCAATTTGGAGTTGAATTATCCTCTTTGTTTTTTCTACTTCAATTTGGAATTGAATTACTCTCCTTTTCTCTTTCAATAATTGAAGTAAAAAAACAAAGAGGATAATTCAACTCCAAATTCAAGTATGAAAAGAATTAATTGATAATTTCCTAAGAACAAAAAGCCCTATTTATATATATAAGGTTTACTTAAAATAGCCTAAACTAATTTAATATAAAATCTAAAATAATAAAAATAAAATAAATAAAATAAACTATATGATGCGTCGTTGAATGCACCAAAATATGTCCTACTCTCGTAAAATAACGAAAATAATAGTAAAGGGTAAATGCGGTGAATCCACAGGATCGGATTATAAATGCTTTCTCGAGATCCTAGGCGTAATCGTGCCCAAGAAAACTGCGTTCTGAAAAATAAATAAAAAATGTAATTAATAATTTTCGATCCGGAAAAATAATAATAATAATGAATTTAGGACGAATTGAAATCACGAGAATAAATTACGAGAATTAAGATGAGGAAAATAAAAAGGAAGGGTTTAGAGAAAAGTTTCTTATGTGGAGAGATTCCAGCCTCCGGTTGTCTCGTTCCTCCTTGGGCTCCGTCTTCGGCTTTTGGATGACCCTTCTCTGCCCAAGTAAGCCAGTTATAGTGGAAGAGGACGCCTACGACCACCAACTCCAAGAGTTTAAACTTACGGATTTAGGGAGCCTGACTCTAGCTTGCTATTGCCCTTGTGGAGTCATTTATGCTAGATCAACGTTTCTCAATGGTGAATCCCACGCCATTTTGTCTCTTGGGCTCGCTAACCTCGACGCGAGAAGCTCACGAACCGACGGTGCAATCCTCCCAAAACACACAAAGCGCCGCCTTTGCATAAGTTGGAAGGGTTACTTTTAAAGGGACCTAGAGCAGGCGTCGACCCGTAATGCAGAGAAACGATGAATACCTGGGTGAGAAAGTTAAGCGCGGGTTCTAAGCCTTAAGAACCTTTTTCTGGGGAATTCGGCAACCTTCGGCTAGATGGAATTTAGTGGCTCATATTTATGGTGGAAAAGTAAATAAAATATAAAAATATGGAAAAGGAAATTTTTATTAAAAGAAAAATAAAGGAGGAACAAAAACTTATGGGAGAAGAGTGTACAGAAAAAGATGAACCCCCAAATGAGTTACTCCATCCCCTATTTATAGTGCTTGAGGTAGATAGTCTAATTATACTCAAACTCCCAAAGATAATTACAATTTAATTAAGGATAAATAGAGATAAATAAAGAAATTAAATAATCCTAGATAATTATCCTAATATTAATTATCCTAATTTAATTAAAATAGAATTTAATAAGGTAAAGTCTCTTCTTTTTGCATTTCAATCCCTCTGCTCTCCATGTTTGCACTTTTGGCACCATCTTTTCCCTTTGTTGCACATTGGTCCATTTTTATCTTTAATTTCACGATTTTGGCCCTCAATTTTGCATTGGTCTCCAATTTAGTCCCTACGAGAATAAAGTCCATAAATAGCCCATATTAGTAGAGTCACATTCGAAATTAATATACAATTAGCACATAAAAACATGTCGTTCTAAAGTGTTATCACTAAAATAAGATTTTCTATTTTTGGCTTTTACAAAGTCAAAATATTTGATGTGTCCTTGGCTTCTTCCATCTTTTTTATTTGGCCCCATTTCAATAGTTGTCTTTCAATTTGGACCTTTTTAGCTTGCTTTTGACCAATTGTATCCCTGACAAGATTTAAATCATAAAAACACTAATTTAACAAGAATTAACTCAGAAATAAACTGAATTAAACATAAGAAATCATGTAAATTATGATGTTATCATGGAGGATGATGTGCACTTGTTCAGGTATTATATAAGAAACTTCAAGGGATAATCGAAATTACTGCTATTTCTAGTTTGCAGTGTTACTCTTGTTGTGAGTTAATTCGTCATATATGGGTCTAGCTGGTGGCTGTGATATGCTGTGGACGTCTGTTGTGTTTTGCTGGAAAATTTTGGTAAATTGGGAATAGATTTTATCATGCAAATATGGCTTCTAGATTTTACCTATGTACAGCGTTGGTGCAACGACTTCTTAAACCATTGGATTACTACTGCCCATACATTCCCATGCTCGACACTTAATAGAATGCCTTTGGGGTAATCTTGCCAGATGATGAGGGTAATTTTTAAGCGGGCAAAGACGTGGAAATTTGATGGAGTAGAGGTTCCTCTCTATCTCTATAAATAATATCGTTTTTAATGTTAAAATTTGTATTATTTTTTTGAGAGTGTAATGTGATTTAGCACTACATTCAATACTTGTTAGTATGATTATCTTCTTTTAATTAGATATTTTATAAGTTAAAAATCAAATAATATTATCAACAAATTTTAGGTGTAGTAATAACGCACATTGATCTCTCAAATGAAGATACAAATTTAAACCTCGCAATAAAGTATTATTGAGAAGAACAATCATTTATCTGAACATAAATCAAGATAAAAAATACAAAAAAAAAATTATATATTGTTAAGTTTGTATTTAATTGATGATATCAAATTCCTTTTGCCAGAAAGTTTCAAGCTATTGGAGTAGGTAATCAACTCTCTCATTTTGTAGCCTGGTATGCTTTACTTAATGGTGATAATGTTGCTAACTGGTGACGTGATTCGAACACCAATGTCATAATTGGCATAAGAACCTGTGTTAGCATGCTTAAAAATTTTGATTTAAAAGTTGCATCCTATATATTCTATATACATTTCAATCGATACATCACCAACTCAACATATCTTTATTTCGCTACTAATTTTGTGAAAAGAGACACCTAACTAACATATCTTTATTTCCCTACCAATTTCGTGAAAAGAGACACCCAATTAACGAACTATACACATTACCGATAATTGCAAGCTGCATTCTCAATCATACTCTCTATTTTTCAAATTTCTCCTCTTGTTTGTGATACACCCCAAAATATTTGGAAAAAAATTTCAAATCACTTGTGAAGGTGTTTATGGGTCAAATTGGGTAGGATTTAAGCATAATATTATTAAATTTTATATTCGATCAAGTCCAGCATAATTCATAATATAAGCCTAAAATTTTATCTAAACTTATTTTAGTCCCGCCAATATTATATTTTAAATCATTTTTAAAAAATATTTATATTATTTTTAATTTAATATTTAATTATTTATATATTTTCTTTTTAATATATTTTTACTATATTATTACAATTTAACTTTTATGTGTTATAAATTATATATACACAAAAATAATATAATATTATATATTACTTATTTAGAAACGAATGAATTAAACTAAGCTCCAACCTTAAATAATTAAGTTTGAACTTAATATGAATATAATATTTTATCCTAACTTATTTTTGGACATAATATTTTTTTGTCCAAAACATTCAAATTCGAACAAACCTTTAAAAAGTGCAAAATGAATCAACCCAAATCTTCCATCTTCCAATTAAAGCAATAGTTTCAATGGCTATACACCCCAAGCCCCAACCTGTTAAATAATAAAAACATATATGACTCTTTTGGTTACTAGTATAATAATATGATAAAATAATTTATTATATATATATTTTATATAATAATTAGACATAAAGTAAAAATTAAATATAAAATTAGAAAGATAAATAATAACTCTTGTAAAAAATAAAAGCTCTTAAAAAGCAAATTCCTTTTCTTCTATTTGCTAAAAATAAGTCATGAAAGTGATTAAATATTATCAATTAAAATAATTTATTGCAAACACATATATTAAAACATGTATAAAAATAATACTCTGGTAGCAATAAAAATATTAATGAACATATAAAAATGTACCAAACAAAACAAAAAATAAACGCCATAATTTTTTTTAAAAAATCTCCTACCATTTTTTTTTCTCATTTTCATCTCCTCTTTCTTGTTCTTTTTGGATCTTTTCCTCCCACTCCTCTTAGACGGCTAACTCAATCGAAAAGGGGAAAAAAAATTTTAAAATCTCAATTTTCATATATATTAACCTCCAAATCATCTATTATTCATTGGTTTATCAGTGGCATAAACAACCTCTTACAATTTTAAGTTAAGCATTCCTACTGGTTTGAGACAGATTTATATTTTAAGTATGGGATTCGCAACTTTTTATTATTATTTAAGTTTAACTAAAACTTTTAATCTGAAAAGGAATTTAATTAGTGATACAAATACAAATACAGGACAAGAGCAAAGTATCTTTCCCATCCTTAATTTAAGTGTTGTTTTATAGGAGATGATGACTAGACATTGTTGAAAGATTCAATGTATCCAATAAATAATAAATATTTTATCAAATATAATATAAATTTATATAATGATTTGGAATATAACAAATTATTACTTTTTTTAAATTATATAAATATAAATAAAATATGATATAAAATTGTATGGATCAAAGTTACAATGAATAGTAGTAAGAAGAAAAGCAATGATTAAAGTTACAATCAATAACATATTCATTAATTTAATAAATTCTCAGTTGATCAAATAATTGAGGGCAATTATGAAAAATCAAAGTAGCTTTAGAGGGCAACTTTCTTTTTCTATATAATATTGGTGACAAGTTTTGTGTATTTTGTTTTCTTTTATAATAACTGTTATTTTCATGTTATAAGTAAATTTAAGTTATTGTTTTGTGAATTTTTTATAAAATGTTCAACTTGTTAATTTATTTTTTCTCTGTATAACAAGAAAATGATTGTATGAAATAAGTAATACCACATTATTTGTATTTTTTCTCAATAGTTTAATATTAAATTAATTTTTCATCATGAATTTCAATATTTCCACCATGAAAAGAATCAAATTTAAATAAAATATTAAAATTTAAGATGAAATTACTAATGTGGCATTAAATTATTAAAATAAATAACATCACTGTTTTATAATCCTTTCTCATGTATAATAAATTAAATTTGTTTATTTTTATTATTTTACTTTTATTGAGATATTTTACGTAAATAATATTAATTCAATTTTAAATGTTTTAGAAAATTACAAATTTTATTTATCCAAACAACCAACTAAACTACTGCATCAAATATTATCAACATGAAAAACAGTATCAGTTATGTACAAAGCAAATAAAATTCAGCTTAAGGAAAATTGTATCTGGATTTCATTCTCAGTTACTACAAAGGCTCTAGTATAGGGACTAAAAGTATTTGACAGCCTCTCTATTACTATTAAACCGAATTAATTTAATCTCGAATTAAATAATATTAAATTATTATTTAAAATTTGAGGTAATAACATGTTTATTTTAATCTATATTTATTTTTTATATTAACTGAAATAATATATTCATTCTTTGTTTTTATAAGTGAAGTTTAACATAAATT
This sequence comes from Gossypium rotundifolium, assembly GCA_025506655.1. Lineage (NCBI taxonomy): Eukaryota > Viridiplantae > Streptophyta > Magnoliopsida > Malvales > Malvaceae > Gossypium > Gossypium rotundifolium. The sequence goes on along the minus strand of CP106734.1, from coordinate 195,682,550 downwards.
GAAATAATATCAGTTTACTATTAAGTTAATTTATTATATTATTAGTATGGTTTTCAACTAACGTATTTTGTTGAGTTAATAATTTTTAGATTAAATAGTTAAATTTTAAATGTTACTATGTTTCAAGTATTTTACTTTTTATGTATTTAGAATTTTGTCTTTTTTTGAATTTAAAATTTAGCTCCAGTTATTAGTCTTGTTAAAATTTTCTTGTTATATTTGTTGATGTGACATTTTAAATTTTTTAAAAAATAAACTACTCACTTGATAATCATGTCTAAAAAATGACATTGTAAAATGAACTTAAATTTAATAAAAATTTTAATGATGTTAACAATTATTTAAAGTTACGTCAATATTTAGACTAAACAATAGTATTATAAATGTTGAGGTACCAAATTATGTCGAAAATTAAAATATAAAAATTAAATCTCAAATTTGAGCATATATAGGAACTGTCATTGAAATTTGACCCTTTTTATATAGTTAAAAAGTAGAGGGACCAGGATTGAAACAAAACCATTTTTGTTAATAATGTAAAAAGAAAAAAAGAAAAGAAAAGAGCAACGACAGTGTCAAAGAAGGAAGGCCCTAAGTCCTTCCTTCTATATATAATAGTATAGATATGTGCACGTCGGTTTCCAGCATCTCTTAGCCGCCCCGTTCATTCAATTTTAACTCTACTCATGGGCATAATAAAAAAGAAAAAGAAAGAGAACTATTTGATAGAGGCAATCGCCTATAAGAACTAAGGCTTCCATTCGATTATGAACAAAACATATCGAGTCTGAAACATCTGCATCAACAAAACACCATGGACAGAACAAAAAAGCTTCATATAGCGATGTTCCCTTGGCTAGCTTATGGTCATACAATGCCATTTCTCGAGGTTTCCAAATTCTTAGCTCAAAAGGGTCATCGTATATCCTATATTTCCACCCCTAAAAACATTAGTCGCCTCCCTAAACTTCCCACACATCTGTCGTCTAACATAACATTTGTCGAGTTTTCTCTTCCCCAGGTTGATGGCTTACCACCGGGAGTTGAGTCCACTGCTGAGGTACCTATCGAAAATGTCCCTTACCTTAAAAACGCATATGACAAGCTCCAAGGCCCTTTAACTGAATTCCTCAAAAACTCAAACGTCAATTGGATAATCCATGACTTTGAGCCTTACTGGTTACCTGGAGTTGCTGCTCCACTCGGCATCAATTTGGTTTTATTCTGCTTATTCAATGCCACTGCCCTAGCTTTCATGGGTCCACCATCAGCTTTGCTTGGTGAGTTCCGGAAACGGCCAGAAGAATTCACAGTGGTCCCTGAGTGGATAGATTATCCTTGCAACGTAGCTTTGAAGCACCATGAGATAGTGAACCACATAAAATGCATGGACGATGTATCTGATTTCCAACGGATGGGACAATTGATTCAAGGCTCCCAATTTGTAACTACTCGCGCGTGCTTCGAGTTCGAACCAGACGAGATTAAATTGCTTATTAAACTTTACCAAAAGCCTGTTGTTCCGGTAGGGTTGCTGCCTCCATCACTGCCATCAAACGAGGACAAAAGAGATGATAAATGGGAAGCTACAAAAAGCTGGCTTGATAGCAAAGGAGAGAAGTCAGTTTTCTATATCGCCCTTGGCAGTGAAGTGAACCTGAGAGAAGAGTCCATGCGGCAGTTGGCAATCGGGATAGAGAAATCCAATTTGCCCTTTATTTGGGCAGTAAGGAAACGCCCAATGGGTGAAGGGCTAATCGATAACATAATCCCTCCAGGGTTCGAAGAACGAGTTTCAAACAGGGGCTTGGTTTTGAGGGATTGGGCACCTCAGTTACGGATATTAGCCCACTCTTCTGTCGGGGGTTTCTTGACTCACTGTGGTTGGAGCTCAATAATCGAGGCACTCAAGTTTGGCCGGGCTTTGATAGTGTTTTCTGGGGCAAGTGCAGATCAGGGGTTGAACGCTAGGTTGCTGCATGGGAGAAAGGTTGGGATAGAAATAGAGAGAAATGAAATGGACGGTTCGTTTACAAGCGACTTGGTGGCTAAGACGATTAGGAAAGTGCTGGTGGAACCAGAAGGAGAGGCGATTAGGGCAAATGCGTGGGCAATGAAAGAGATTTTTGACAATGAGGAGTTAAGTAATAACTACTTGGATGGATTCACTCGGTTCATTGAAGAGTTTGCACCTTCAGCTTGCCATACCCAGATTTAGTTAAGTTATATATCGATGTTTCTTCACGCATAGCAACTAAACATTCTGCTTTCGTTAAATAATTATTGTATTCTATAAAGGAGTATTAATCAAGTGTTGTTTGATGTTTTAGGAAATTCAATTACGACCTCACCCAATATTCTATATTTAATCAGACAAATCATTAAAGATATGAAATAATTTAAATTTTGTCACAGGAAAATAACTAAAACGCAAATACATTAACGTATATATACATATATTTAAATCAGTAAATTTTTTCCTTTTAAGTAATTGAATTAATTTTGAATCTTGGAGGCGTGTGATTATTGAAAGGACTTTATTTGAATATTATTTTGACCTGAACATGATTATACTCGAACTATAAAATGGATAAAAATATCTATGATTTATACAATAAAATATCAATAAATGTTGGGTATAATTAATAATAAGATACATTGTACTTAAAAAAAAGAACTCCTATTTAAATCTTGATGATAACATTATTAGAATTGAAAGTGATAACCATGAATTGAAAAGAATTAATCTTTATAAAATTTATATTTTTACATCAATTTATAATATATTTATCTTAGATATTTAATTGACTGAATATACTATATTTCCACCCCTAAGAACATTATCTGCCTCCCTAAACTTCCGCCACATCTGTCATCTAGCATAAGTTTTGTCGAGTTTTCCCTTCCCCAGGTTCAAGGCTTACCTGCAGAAGTTGAATCCATATCTGAGCTACCAATTGACCAAATCCCCTCCCTTAAAAAGGCATATGACAAACTCCAAGACCCTTTAACTCAGTTCCTCAGAAACTCAAACGTCAACCGGATAATCCATGACTTTGCTCCTTACTGGTTACCTAGAGTTGCAACTCTACTCGGCATCAACTTAGTTTTCTTCAGCACATTTAATGCCACTTCGTTTGTTTCCATGGGTCCACCATCAGCTTTGCTCGGTGATCTCCAGCAGCGGCCAGAAGACTTCAAAGCCGTTCCCGAGAACCGTTGTAATATAGCTATGAAGCTCCACGAGACAGTGAAACTACCAACAGTGCATGGACGATGTATCTGATTTCCAACGGGTGGGAGACTATTGATTGAAGGTTGCCAAGTTGTAACTATGCGCACCTGCTTCGAGTTCAAACCGGACGAGGTTAAATTACTTATTGAAGTTTTCCAGAAGCCTGTTGTTCCAGTATGTTAGAAACTAGATAAAGTTGATGCTTGAATTGATTTGCAGAAGAAAGAATTAGTAGAGAAGAAGCTAAACTATAAACTGGAAAAATGAATTATGTTTCTGATTCTTGAATTTCATTTCTACCATCCTTCACTTTGTAGTGTGTTTATATAAGCTTTGAATAACTACTCTTAACTACTTCAATCTGAACCAACAACTTACTGACTTATTTAACCAACCAACAATCTGCTAGCTATATGAGCCTTAACATTCACCCAGCTTCTCTGTGGGTAAGACCCGAAGAAGAGTACGAAAACGAGCAAAATACATTACCGATAGTGGCTTGGTAAGTATATCAACTATTTGGTGATAGGCTAGAACCTCGCCTACCATAACAGACCCATCCTCTACTTTCTCGCGGACAAAGAACAGGTCCAGCTCAATGTGTTTAAACTTTGAATGTAAAACAGGGTTAGCTGCGACAGCTACTGCACCAGAGCTATTACACCAAACAATAGGTGTATCATTCGACTTGACCTGTAGTTCTTGAAGTAACGAAAGGAGCCACGTAACTTCACTAGTGGCTACTGCAAGGCTTTGGTATTCCGCCTCAGCCGTAGATCAAGCGACCACTTGTTGTTTCATAGACCCCCAAGAAACAGGGGTAGAGCCAAAATAAACACAGTACCCTGAAGATAACTGACGATCATCAAAATCTAGCCCTAAGTTGGCGTCAACATATGCACTCAATGACAAACGAGCGGACAGCTGAAAGACAACTCCGAAATCAATGGTACCACATAGGTACCGTAAAATGAGTTTCAGTGCGGCCATGTGAACATTGGTAGGGCTATGCATAAATTGACATATCCGATTCACGGCGTAAGCAATGTCAGGACGAGTAAGCACCACGTACTGAAATGCACTAGCAAAGCTCCTATATTCGGTTGGATCTGCTAAACTTTCACCATTATTTTTGGATATGGTAGACGAGCTCACCATCGGTGTGTTTGCATTTGTCATCGATGCTCGGTTCGAGCAACGAATGTTTTAACGGACATGTTACCTTTCTTTAGCGAATGTAGCTCATGTTTAAGACGCGACTGTTTGGCCCCGTGTCAGCTACAAAGAGATCCGTTGCCTTGGTCCAAACATCGCATGCCGACTTAGCATCGGTGAAGGACGATAGTAGAGATGCAATGATCGTGGAGAGGAGCCACGAGGTTAAGAATCGATCTTGTTGTTTGAAGACTTGAGCCGATGGATTCGAAGCTAACGATCTATATTCTGAACAAACCGAGTCGGTGGAGGTAAGGTGCCATCAAGTAAGCCAATTAGATCATAACCATCAAGTATTAACTTCACTTGTTGCTGCCATTGCATGTAGGATTCTTCAGCGAGCTTAACAACTTCATGACGTGGAAACGAAGTTATCACATGATCACCACTGAACCACTACAGCAAAACAGACTTTTAGTGGTATTTTTTTGGGTATTTAGCAACGTTTATAAGTGCCACAAAAAGTATTTGCGGCGCTTTTCTAAGCGCCACAAAAAATACCGCCAATACAATCGCCGGAAATTTTGCGACGTTTATGTGCAAAACGCCGCTAAAGATCTCGACTTTTAGCGGCGTTTGTGATAAAAACCGCTAAAACCATGGTCTTTAGCGGCGCTTCTTATAAAAACGCCGCTAAAAGTCGGGGCCTTTAATGGCGCTTCAAAAAACGCCGCTAAAGATTGAGTCTTTAATTTTCCAAAACGCCGCTAAATGTCGGGGCCTTTTGGCGCTTTCCCAAAAATGCCATTAAATGTCGGGGACTTTAATGGCGCTTTCCAAAAACACCGCTAAAAGTCGGGGCCTTTAGCGGCTTTCAAAAACGCCGCTAAAATTTCTTAACATTTAGCGGTAGCTTTTGTAAAACGCCGCTAATTTGTATAGATTTAAAAAATAATTTTTTTCAATATTATACCCTCCCGCACTAAAACCAACCAATAACGATGATATAATTCCAACGCAAAAGCAATAAATTTAGCATAAAATCACATCAATACATTAATTCTAAATGATACTTGAAATTTAATAAATTAAATGAATGATAATCGAAAATATTGTAACAATAATGTTAAATGTAATAATGTCAAAACTTCTTACAACGAAAAACTAAATGTTTAATATGGCGGTTTATCATTCAAACATCTCGCATCATATCTTTGAAGTGGTCTTTGGAGCTCTTCGTATTTTTCATTCGTTCTACTAGCATCGATCTTGTCTTCGCCTCCCTCGTTTTGCCATTGCCTCTCTCATTCTTCTTCTTGCCTCTCTTGCTTGTGCCGCTTCAGATCCGCTTCTAAGTCATTCTTTGGAGTTCTTCATATTTTTTGAACATCGCAATTTGTTGCCTCTGCTCAACCGTGCTCTCTTGCATCCGAGCTATCTCGGTTTGTAGCCTCGAACTTTAGCACGAGATTGACCCCGGAAGGCATATTTCTTTGGGAGGCGAATCAAAATATTGGGTCGGGTAACACGGATCCTTTAAATCGAACCCACCATACCTTTCAAGACCAAAACATCGGTGATAATTCTATTAAAATATACTAAAGATTAGCGAACTATCGATCAAGCGATCGTACTTTTCGGGACCCAAAACATCTGTAATAATTCATTATCAATCTCCTCAAGATTAACAGAACTATCGATCAAGCAGTAGCTTCATACTCGACATTCTTCTCCTTTAGTTTATCCTAATAAATTAATGAAAGAGTTAGAAATGAAATATATAAATAAGAAAGAATGCAACATAATTAAACATTATAAATTTAAAACTATAAACGATGAATTAAACTATTATAATTAAACGGTAGAAATATTTATAAAAATAAAATTTTATTAAGTAAATATACCAAAATTTACAGCGACTTGGATGTCATCGGAGATCCATCCTTCTTTCTATGCATAATGTCAAAAAGTCGAACGCGTCCAACTTTTTGACCAATAAATTTCCTACATTTTAGCGAAAAATATAATTTAATAGTATAAAGTAATTAATATTTGATGTAATTAATAAATTATAATACCTCGGCCTCACTACACAAGCAAAACTTCTAGAACTCCAGGTAATGCGTGAATTTACATTTACGTCACTGCTTATTCCAACTCGCTCACGGTCCTACATAATGCAATTTGAATTATATATATAGTACATACTATAAACCAAATAATTTAAACGATTTTAGATGTACATAATACCTCTCCTTTTTTTGAATTCCAAAATCTAACTTGATCTTCCCATTGGTACCTCAACATTCCCGGTGGAACATTTCTTAATTTTTCATCGAGGCTTATGTCTTTCTTAAAATATTATTTTTTGAGCGTGCTTTTATTGTCTCTCCATTTTTTACCCAATGTCTTCTTAACATAGTCGTGGAGACCTCTAAATTAAATCTACCTCAAGAAAAAAAGTATAAAAGTTAATATAAATGAAAATTAAATTAAAGTATTATAAATTACGTTTACGTTTTATTACCTTAATATTTTCGAGGGCACGATTTTGTTGGCATCGGGCATGTGATGCCATGATTCATAGTTAATGGGCAACATATTGGGATTTCGTGCTAAAATGCCCAAATAGCCTCCTAACAATGAGCTTGAGATCCAACAGTGGCCATCATTGTTTCTCCTTACTTTAACATGATCGTTAGGCTCTAAGTCGTATAAATCTTTAAGTAATGTACGTCCCCGACCTCTGCTGGCGTCCCACCACCTTCATTGAAAAATGATATATTATTATATTAAAATTAAAAATGAATCAATAATAAAATTCAACATGCATGTAAAATAAACTTAACATTACTTTCAAATTCTCCGGCTCGTCATCTATGTCTGCAGAGTAGAAGATCCAACAAGCATTTCTTTGTTCACTACTATTAGCTTCTTACGGATTTGGAGTTTGCGGACAATATCTAAATCTCGTAATCGTCTTCTAGGCATTTTTCCGCAATACACATGAAAATTATATAACATGACCAACATGAAAATTATAATATTACATATAAATAATAAATCGTTAAATCTTACTACATCATATTTAGTAAATATCTTCGTCCACATCTGACGAACCCATTGAAATTGTTGACTAGTACTAGGGATATTTTCGCTTAAGTCTTGTTCGGAAAAGGCAAAGTTTCGATCTTTCGACTATGTCATCTCTACTTCCACCGCCAATGTCGAAGAAGTCTCTAGGGTGTTTCAAGTACAACGTACCAACCTCATCGATTGGATCTTTCGAGTAAAAACTTGTTTAACTTGAGAAGAAAAAACATACGGCTCGTCCATCGGTTGTTCTCCGATGTGAATTAATCGAGAGAAATTCACCATTGTAAAGCCATATTGATCGTTTTTAATTTCATGAGTAGTATTCACATCAGCCCAATCACCTCGAAATAGGACAACTTTGCATTTGCCGTAATAATCCAACTTAATGATGTCAGTAATAAGTCCGTAATATTCCAAATTCCCCTCGACCGGATTACTGTCTCTAGCACTAGCATAACTTGTAATCGAAGAATTAACAACAATTCCGTAATTTTGGGTTCTCTTCAATCTCTCACGATACCTTGTATCAAATCTATATCCGTTGATGAGGAAGCCACTATATCTTTTAACAATTCTATTTGGACCTTGTGAAAGCCATTTAACGTCGTCATTTACTTCATTCCGACTCCAAACCTATTGAGTCAAAAGTAAATCGAGTAATTATGAATGTTATGAGAAAATATTATTACTTGTCAATGAAAATTTAAATTGCATACTATTTGGCTTAACCATTCATGGAATGATTCTGCGAACAACTTATTAATTTCTCGTCGATTTTATCATCGAGATCGTAAATGAGCTCTCAATATTTGTTTGTACTCACTACGGTAAAAAAAGGTTTTACTTTGTTAGAAGACAAACAAATCATAATTGATAAGTATTTATCAAATTGTAGAACGTACTTCCGAAATGGTTCCATTGAATCATGATGAAAAAGAACGTATCGATATGCTTGGACCCACGATCTATCGTCTAATTCTGTAATTTCGATTCTACCGATCGGTTCTCCGAAACTTTGAAATAAATAAGTTTCAGCCAAATTATGATCTGTGAGCCCAGCATTTCTACTTGGTCTGTTCATTCTTGTTTCAACATCTTCCAAATACCTCGAACAGAAAATCATACATTCCTCTGCCAAGTATCCCTCGACAATTGATCCTTCCGGATAACGCTTATTGCGGTAGTATGACTTCAATTTGAAAAGGAACCTAAACACGATATACAACATTATCAAAAGTTGAAAATAAAGGCATTTAGCTGAATGAATGAATAGTTTGCAAATAAAGTAAGACCTTTCAATGGGATACATCCATCGATAGAAAATGGGTCCACCAAGAAGTGCTTCACGCGAGAGATGAATTAACAAGTGCACCATGATAGTGAAGAAGGAAGGCGGGAATATCTTCTCCAGATTGCATAAAGTTAATGCGGCTCGATCTTGTAGTCTCTCAAGTTCTTGAACATTCAAAACTTTACCACAAATGCCTTTCATTATATTTGACAATTCAATTACAGGAGCCGTCACCTTTTTCGACATACAACACCGCATAGCAATGGCGATAAGTCTTGCATCAATATGTGATAGTCATGCGATTTTAAGCCATATAATCTTGATCCTTAAGACTCACACATCGCGATATATTTGATGCATACGCATCCGGACCTTTATATCCTTCAACACCGTCAGAACACTTCTTTCTCCGTCTTCGACATTGAAAAAAATAACGGTGACAACCGATATTTCATATTCGGAAGTGCTTTGGGGATGAAGCTCACGCGAATTCCCATGTGGACTAAATCAAGTCGACTCAAGATTATCTTTTAATTTTCCATCGACATTCAAAATAGTCCCAATGATGTTCTCGAGACATTTTTCTCAATGTGCATGACATCAAGGTTATGGCGTAAAATCGATGCTCTAATAAGGCAACTCGAAAAAATACTTCTTTTTTCATAAGTCGCCTCATTAGGATCATCCTCTTCATCGATTCATCATCGATTCATCCCTAGATCTTCTATTTACATGCGGGTTTGCGGTTGATTCATCTTCTCATAAATGAAATTCATATCTTTTAACATTAACAATATTTTGGATCCACCGGTCTACGAAGGAGCTGATCTGAACTCTTCAGTACCATCAAACTGAGCACTCTGAAATCTAAATGTATGATTTTTTGGTAACTACCGACGATACCCCATGTAAAAAAACTTCTTCCCATTATATAACCATTGCGAACATGTCAAGCAAAGACAACACGGACAAGCATAACGTCCCTTGGTACTCCAACCAGATAAATTAGCATAAGCCGGAAAGTCGTTAATAGTCCACATTAATGTCGCACGTAAATTAAAGTTCTCTTTTCTCATTGCATCGAATGTCTAAACACCAGCCCATAGTTGTTTTAACTCGTCAACAAATGGCTGCAAATAGACATCAATATCATTCCACCCTTTCTCTCCAAGTATAATCATAGACAAGATAAAAGAAGATTGTTTCATGCAAACCCATGGAGACAAATTGTAGGAACAAGCACTACAGAGGCCAAAATCTTGACGTTGTGCTCATAAGTTTGTAAGGGTTAAATCCATCGGATGCTAGCCCAAGCCTCACACTCAAGATCGCTTGCAAAGCTTGGAAATTTGAGTCAAAACATTTCAAGCTAAAGAATCGCAAGATGCCTTAACAACCCATCATCGGTTCGTCCATCACGGTGCCACGTCATTGATTCGATTGTCTTGACGACATGAAAAGCCGTTGAAGCCTCGGTATTAGGGTAAAATACCGCAAAATCTTAATCGGCTGTTTCTTCGATTGTGTACCGTGTTCATCCTCATTACCGTCCTCGTATTTCTATTAATCCAACGGATTGGCGCATACATGACAACCTTTGTTGGTTTATGCGGTCGCCTAATACAACATGCGATCATTTGGGCAACTGTGAATTTTGTTGTATCCAAGGCCCAAATCCTTTATCAATTTATTCATGTCTTTAGAAGATCGAGGATTTTTGCAAACGGGAACATTTCTTGCAGAAACTCTAACAGCATTGTCAACGAGTTTCCGGTCTACCCCCCCAAACATTTCAAGTGAAAAAGACGAATGCAGAATGACAGTTTGGAAAATTTTGATCCCTCATACAGTTCTTAATTCATTTCACCAAGTAACGTGTAGAACCTCGCCGCTTCTTCATTTGGCTGTTCATCCGATACACTTCTTTCCCCTTCGGTGAAAGTATTTCCTCTAAAATTATGATCATCGGTAGCACCCAAGTCAGGTGGAAATGACCCGAAACCATCACTGCGCATATTAAAAGCATCCCGCAACAAGTTTTCCATGTTATCGTCACTAACATTCTGATTGAAAGCACTATGAGGATACCCCAGATTCATCAATGAAGATGCTCCACTAGATGTAGTCTCGCCATGAAAAAAACCATATTTTGTACCCCCGGACAAAGCCATCAACAACTAGATGTTCGTAGACCACTTCACGATAATGCCAGTTAATATTGCAACACTTCTTACACGGGCAAAGAATCATATTCTCTTGGCTTGCATTTTGAAATACGAAATTTAGAAAAGTTTCTACTCCATTTCGATAGCTGTTGCTTACCCTTGACAATTTCATCCAACTCCTATCCATTTCATAGTTGTTGAAGTCTAAAGTTGACAATAAATTATACGGCTAAATTGTTAATTAATAATTAATGTAAATAATGTTATGAAAATTTGATCTTAAAATTAGGTAAGTTATGTAGTCTTTAAGATCCATCATACGTGGCATTGTTACACCTAAGGAGGATCCGTTATATCTAACAGTGAGATATAAGGCAACCCGTCAGGTTTCCAGCCTATATACTTTGAATCCTTTTCTTAAAATTATACAAGTATTATGTAAGTTATGAAGTTTGATCTTAAGGGAAAATTATGTAAGTTATGAAATTTAAACAACTTATGTAATTTATGAAATTTGATCTTAAAATTAGGTAAGTTATGTATTCTTTAAGATCCATCATACGTGGCATTGTTACACTAGGGAGGATCCATTATATCGACAATGAGATATAAGGCAACCCGTCGAGTTTCAAACCTATATACTTTGAATCTTTTTCTTAAAATTATACAAGTATTATGTAAGTTATGAAATTTGATCTTAAGGAAAATTATGTAAGTTATGAAATTTAAACAACTTATGTAATTTATGAAATTTGATCTTAAAATTAGGTAAGTTATGTATTCTTTAAGATCCATCATACGTGGCATTGTTACACCTAGGAGGATCCATTATATATCCATTATATCGACAATGAGATATAAGGCAACCCGTCAGTTTCAAACCTATATACTTTGAATCTTTTTCTTAAAATTATACAAGTATTATGTAAGTTATGAAATTTGATCTTAAGGGAAAATTATGTAAGTTATGAAATTTAAACAACTTATGTAATTTATGAAATTTGATCTTAAAATTAGGTAAGTTATGTATTCTTTAAGATCCATCATACGTGGCATTGTTACACCTAGGAGGATCCATTATATCGACAATGAGATATAAGGCAACCCGTCAGGTTTCCAGCCTATATACTTTGAATCCTTTTCTTAAAATTATACAAGTATTATGTAAGTTATGAAGTTTGATCTTAAGGGAAAATTATTTAAGTTATGAAATATAAACAACTTATGTAATTTATGAAATTTGATCTTAAAATTAGGTAAGTTATGTATTCTTTAAGATCCATCATACGTGGCATTGTTACACCTAGGGAGGATCCATTATATCTGACAGTGAGATATAAGGCAACCCGTCAGGTTTCCAGCCTATATACTTTGAATCTTTTTCTTAAAATTATACAAGTATTATGTAAGTTATGAAGTTTGATCTTAAGGAAAATTATGTAAGTTATGAAATTTAAACAACTTATGTAATTTATGAAATTTGATCTTAAAATTAGGTAAGTTATGTATTCTTTAAGATCCATCATACGTGGCATTGTTACACCTAGGGAGGATCCATTATATCGATAAATGAGATATAAGGCAACCCGTCGGAGTTTCCAAACCTATATACTTTGAATCTTTTTCTTAAAATTATACAAGTATTATGTAAGTTATGAAGTTTGATCTTAAGGAAAATTATGTAAGTTATGAAATTTAAACAACTTATGTAATTTATGAAATTTGATCTTAAAATTAGGTAAGTTATGTAGTCTTTAAGATCCATCATACGTGGCATTATTACACCTAGGGAGGATCCGTTATATCTAACAGTGAGATATAAGGCAACCCGTCAGGTTTCCAGCCTATATACTTTGAATCCTTTTCTTAAAATTATACAAGTATTATGTAAGTTATGAAGTTTGATATTAACTTAAAATTAGGGGTTAAGGGTTATAGGTTAGGGGTTAGGGTGTAGGGTTTAGGGTTTATGGTTTAGGGGTTAGGGGTTAGTGGTTAAAGGTTTAAGATTTAAGGGTTTAAAGGTTTAGGGTTTAAGTGTTATAGTTTAGGGTTTTAAGGTTTCAATGGTTTCGAGTTTAGGGTTTAATAAATGTTATATTATTTCGATATTTAATTTGGTATTTCGTTTAGATCCATAATCGTGGCATTGTTACACCTAGGGAGGATCCGTTATATCGCAGATGAGATATAAGGCAACCGTCAGTTTCCAACCTATATACTTTGAATCCTTTTCTTAAAATTATACAAGTATTATGTAAGTTATGAAGTTTGATATTAACTTAAAAATTAGGGGTTAACGGTTATAGGTTATAGGTTAGGGGTTATGGTGTAGGGTTTAGGGTTTAGAGGTTATGAGGTTAGGGGTTAAAGGTTAGGGGTTAGGGTGTGAGGTTTAGGGTTTAGGGTTTAAGGGTTAAGGGTTAAGGGTTAGGGGTTAAGGGTTTAAGATTTAAGGGTTTAAAGGTTTAGGGTTTAAGTGTTAGAGTTTAGGGTTTTAGTGTTTCTAGGGTTTTAGGGTTTCAAGGGTTTCGGGTTTCGGGTTATAATTGAAATTTGCTGAGATGTTAAATTTAACAAGTTTTTAACTTACTTCTTTTAAAAAAAGAATTTATTTTCTATTTTAAAACATATTTAAATAATGATCTATATTATTATATTGATAACAAAATATTTATAAGTTTTAAATTTAAAGCAGTTTTAAATTACTTCTTTTAAAACAAATTTATTTTTATAATAAAACATATTAACATACTTGATCAATATTAATATTATCTTTGGTAAGAATATTACTACCATTTTATATCATTTTATATCATCTTATATGCAAGATTTTAGCCATTTTATTTTACAATTTTAAAATTTAGGTCTCATTATTATTATTATTATTATTATTATTATTATTATTATTATTATTATTATTATTATTATTAAAATTAGGGACCAAGGTAGGTAATGTTGTCTAAGTTTAGGGATTAAGCTTTACTTCATCACTTCTACTCTAATTTGATATAATTTTGTTCCTCTATTTTATAGTGTTATTATTAGGTTCAAATTGATAACATCGTTAATTTTATTAAAGTAATTATGTGAATTTTTTTATTGTTACTCGATCGTAAAATTAAGATCAAGTTAAAATTTAGTCAATTATATTTAACAAATAATAAACTTATGTTTAAATATATTATTATTTTAAAAATAGCAACTAACTAAATTAAACAACTTAGTCTTAACTCAATTGGTATCAACATTATTATTAATATAGAATGACATGAGTTTAAATGCGCTAAAGGATATTTACAATCGTATTTATAGATATACTAATATTATTAAAAATCAAATTTAAGTATAATAAATGATTTAAAATCAAAATATTGATTTTTTTTGGGGGAATGGCATTAGATATTAAATGGGGTATTAATTTTGGATCCAACATGGCCCTATTCTAGGTGATTGATACCTAAAAACACTGTTTTTTTGTTAATGTGATTTTTGTCCTAACCTTTGAAAGACATGACATGTGATTTTAGAGTTGGATTAATGAGAAAAAAAAAAAAACAGAGATGGACCCATTGCATGACAGATTCAATCAAACCAACTTATATTGTTTGTTGCATGCATTAAGACAAAGATGTGGCTTAGAATATCAATGGAACACAAAACATAAATCAATAGGTTTTCACATCTCAAATGCTTCCTCCACTTCTACTCTTTTCTCATTAACACTTTTATAGGAAATGGGGTATAGAAATTAAATTGAGGTTTTATAATTTTGGAATATATGTATTTAGAAATTTAATTGAATTGGATTCAGATCGATTGGATTAGGTTTAAATTTCTGGTTAAAAATCACAAATCTACATTTGTTACCAATTAGTATTGGGCCACAAGTTTGAAAGTCGAAGATAAAAGGATTTAGTTATTATCAATTTTAAAAGTGTACATTAAGCCATGGCATGGATTTTTAAAGCTTAATGTTGATGCTAGCAGAGGTATAGTAATAATAAGTTGGGGCTCAGGCAGTGATTCAAGATGCAAATGGAGACTTTGTTGATGCTAGGTGCCGGTTGCAAATTGGCATTGCCAATTTATTTATGTTGGAAGCTTATGCTATCTTGTTTGGAGTTCAATGGCTTTTAGAAATGTGTATTAGAAATCATTATAGAAAGTGATTCACTTGGCGATAATTTGGTACTTTACAAGCATCGACGAGTGTAGTGTCATGCCTAGGCACCTTATTACTTACATTAAGTCCTTTTATTCTAGTTTGGGGATGGTTTAGGGCATAGAACTACTACAAAATGTATAGCATAAGGCAAAGCAACATAAACAACACAAATGAAAACTAGAACATATATTTTCTATCCGAACTTAAATCTTTCATTCAAAAGAAGGCTTTACTTAACCGAAATCCAATGACCAAAGATTGAATTTAGAAAATTGAGATTAATTAAAAAAGAACTTGGGTTTAACAGGAATATAAAAATTACATAGCTAAACAAGGTTCAATTTTCATTGAGGCAAATGATCAAACATTTTACGTTCTAACAAAAATGCAAATAAGCAAAATAAACAAACAAACAAACAAACAAACATTCAGGCAGCAGAGAAATGAACTTCACTACAAAATAAAATTTAACTTCAAACCCAAAACAAACAAAAAAAGACAAAAAAAAAAAGAATAAAAAACTTACCAAAAAAAAGGAAAGCCCAAATCAAGATAAGAATCCAAAGGGAAACACTGATGCACTGATAGAGCAATTTGCGAATAGAAGAAAAGCGTAGTCTTTGAGATACAATCGGTGGCGAAAATGAAACAGATAAATGAATTAATCGGATATTTTTGTTAACCTTGTTAGTTTAAGTATAACTTGGATTTATCGTGAAAATATTTAAAACATATATATATATATATATATATATATCAATTTGTAAACATGTTTGTACATATCGTATTAATAACTTCAATACGATGTTTTAAAAGAAATACGATGTTTGTACAAAAATGTTAAAGAAGTAATAGGAATATTGAATCAAAACTAAAAATTATTTGAAAACTAAAAACTAAAGAAGAAATATTTGAAAACTAAAAATTTTAGACATCACTTGAAGTATAAATCAGTGCCTAAAAACTACTAGACTATAGTTACTAAGACCCGAGTCACTGAAACTCGGCAACCATGGCGAGCGGAGAGACTCAGTAGTATATTTACCGGTCGATTTACGACGAGAGAGAAGGCTAATGACGAAGGCGACGCGAGAGAAGAACACCGACAATGGTGGGTTTTCGAGTGAGATCGCTAGGGATTTGGGGAAAATTAGGGATTTTGAGTTATGTTTTTTTTTGGGGGGGGAGGGGGATGAATCGGGTATAAACTGAGGAAAACAAACAGCGCCATTTTGTTAAATGAAATTGGCATTTTTGGCGTTTTTAAAAAATATCACTAAATTCCCTTACAAAAACGACTGCGTTTTAAATTAACTGGTTCCACTAACCCTCTAAATAAACGACGTCGTATCAATTAAACTGTCGGTTATTTGCAGCGTTTCATAGAAAGCGCCACTAAAACTCTAAAGAAAAGCGGTAGCGTTTGAATTAAAATTAATAGTTTTTACTGTTTTTACCTAAAACGCGCTAATACTAATCTATTGTGGCGTTTTGTGGCTAACGCCGCTATCACTTCCCCATGAAAACGTCGTTTTCTTTTTTATTAATATGCTTTCCGCGTTTTTGAGCAAAACGCCGCTAATACCAATAATTTTTTACTTTATTTATTTATTAAATTCCTTTAAAATTATTTTGTTCTCTTTCTAATACTATATTTAATTTATATAGTTTTATAATTTAAGTTCTCATACCTAAATCATAAAACCCTAAATTATACACCTAAAAAGTGTGTCATATGATACACTAAACCCAAATTATACACTATAAACTCTTACTTATACACCTTAAACCCTAAACATAACTCATACATATATTACAAGGTGCAAAGTTAATTAAAGAAATAATCTTATTGCAAACCTTAAACCCAAAAAAATTTGATTTTTACCTCTTTTATCAAATTCTTGAACACTTAAATCCCTAAACACTAACACTCTAACTCTATTGTTCGATATGGTTTAAGCACTAAACCCTAAACCCAATATATAAATCTAAAAACTAAAAATTAAACTATAAACCTAGCCTAAACCATAACCTAACCCGTACTCTTAAACCCGAAACCATAAATCTTAATTCTTAAACCCCAAACCATAAACCACAAAGCTTATAAACTATATACCTAAATTAAACCATATTATAAATAATTTAATATATAAATTAAAATACACTAATTTAATCTAAACTCATAACCCTATCCTCTATCCCATAAACCCTAATTAATCATAAATTATATAACCCTAAACCCTAACCCTTAACATATTATCCCCAAACCCTTAACCATATATACCTTTAAACCCTAAACCCTAACTTTTAACCTATGAAACCTAACACATCCCCTTAAACCTTAAAGCGCAAATCATAAACCATAATCCCTAAACATTAAAATAGTAACTCCTAAACCTTACACCTTAAATTATATATGCTAAACCATAAACCCTAAACAATCATGAGAATTAATTCAACATTTTAAAATTAATATAAGAAATTATTTAATATTTTTTTCATTTTTAACAAATATTTTCTTTTAAATAATTTAAACTAGTATCAAAATTATATAAGAAATTATTTAATATATAAATTTAAAAACAATCAATCATATATATCCAAAAAAAACTTTATAATTATTTGCGGCGTTTTTGCAAGAGCGCCACTAAAGCTCAGACTTTTAGCGGCGTTTTTGCAAAAGCGCTGCTAATTCTCAAACTATTAGCGGCGTTTCTACAAAAGCGCCGCTAAAGCTCAGACTTTTAGCGGCGTTTTACGAATAAACGCCGCTATATATCCTTTTTAGCGGCGTTTTATAAATAAACGCCGCTATTTCTCTTTTTTTTTTGCGGCGTTCTTCTTCAAACATCGCTAATGTATAATATTTGCGGCGTTTTTATTTAAAATGCCACTAAAAACGCCGCTAAAAGTCTGTTTTGGTGTAGTGAATGGTGCAGGACTCGGCTCAATAGAGGCGGAACCGGCGGAATTCGTGGTGGCCATAGATCCCAAGATCAGCTGGCGAATGATACCATGTTAGAAACTAGATAAAGTTGATGCTTGAATTGATTTGTAGAAGAAAGAATTAGTAGAGAAGAAGCTAAACTATAAACTAGAAAAATGAATTCTGTTTCTGATTCTTGAATTTCATTTCTGCCTTCCTTTACTTTGTAGTGTGTTTATATAAGCTTTGAATAACTACTCTTAACTACTTCAATCTGAACCAACAACTTACTGACTTATTTAACCAACTAACAACCTGCTAACTATATGAGCCTTAACACAGTAGGGTTGTTGCCTCCATCGCTACAGTGCAATAAAACGAGGATAAAAGAGATGATAAATGGTAAGCTAGAAAAAGTTGGCTTGGTAGCAAAGAGAGAAGTCAGTTTTCCAAATCGCCCTTGGCAGTGAAGTGAATCTGAGTGAAGAGTCCATGCACCAGTTGGCATTTGGAATAGAGAAATCCAACTTACCCTTTATTTGGGCGGTAAGGAAACGCCCAGTGGGTGAAGGACAGATGGATGACATAATCCCTCCAGAGTTCGAAGAACGAGTTTCTAACAGGAGTCTGGTATTGAGGGATTGGGAACCTCAGTTACGGATATTCTTCTATAGGGTGTTTCTTGTCTCACGGTGGTTGGAGTTCAATAATCAAGGCCCTCAAGTTCGGCCGGGCTTTGATAGTGTTTTCTGGGGCAAGTGCGGATCAGGGGTTGAGCTTTAGGTTGCTGCATGGGAGGAAGATTGGGTTAGAAATAGAGAACGGATGGTTCATTTACAAGGGACTTGGTGGCCGAGACGATTAGAAAAGTGATGATGGAACCAAAATGAGAGGCGATTAGGGCAAATGCGTGGACAATGAGAGAGATTTTCGACAATGAAGAGTTGAGTAATAACTGCTTGGATGGATTCACTCGGTTCATCGAAGAATTTGCACCTTCAGCTTGCCATAGTCAGGTTTAAGTTATCGATGCTTCTTCATAACCATTCCGCTTGTCAAGTGGATTGCTCAAATAATTAAAGTATTATATTCCACAAAGCAGTAGTAATATAAAGTGTTGTTAGTTGTGATTAGAGTTATAATATAGCATGTGTTAAATGTGTACTGAAGAGTTATCTCAGATTATTCAATAAAATAAGAAGCGTTGCTTTTCTCTGCTTCTTTCACTCTCTTTTCACTTTTTTCTTGCTGTCTGGAAATGGAACAATAGTTTAGGGCAAATAAATTTACTCATATGTTATTGTTGCACGTTAAACCCATCTATGGTCTATATCAGACCTAAATATTCTGCATTTATACCTTTACCTAATAGAAATAATATAAAAGAATAAATTAAGAACACTTCAGAAAACCAAAACAGGGCATTAATTTTTTTCCCTTTGAAGAAAGCAAACTTCATTGATGACTAACTAACAAAATTAGCGGTAGATCAAAGTCAAAATCTTTGGAGGAAGGATTGAATGAAGCGGTGGCGTATGTCATATATATTCATGTCATAGATTTATTCTTTTTTAATAGATTTATTGAATTTAAATATTTTTATCCTGAACTCAAGATAAAAATGTTGATGGGACATAAATCTATTGGAAAAGAATACAGATGACATGGCGTCACTGTTTCATACAATTTTTTCCCAATCTTTGGTTGCTCATTTTTACGTTCCACTGCAAATTTATTGACTTGTCTCCGCAGATGTGGGAAATGCCACATCAGCTAAATTCTACCGCTAGAATCTGAAATAAGTGGCTTCAGATTTTTGAGAATTTGTTGACTTTTATATTTCTACCATTAATTGTAGAATTTGGCTTTTACTGAGTTCTTTTTCCCTATGCGGCCAAAGACGAATAGAATTTGATTTGATTTAAAAATTTTTTAAAAATAAATTTTAAATTAAATGAATCGAGTTATTCGAGTCAACTCAATTTTTTTCAAATTTTGAGTTTGAATCGAGTTTTGAATTCAAATAACTCGAATAATTAGAATATCAAGCTATAATATTTTACATTTTTATCCCAAACTCCCAAACATTTTTACTTTTCCTTCAAAACTTTTACTCCTTCCCACTTTCCTCCCAAAACTTTTGCTCCTCTCCCATTTACCCAGAATCCATTTCCCACTAAAATTTTACTCTTTCATCTACTTTTTTTCAAAATTTTACTCCCAAAACCCTCAAAAATTTTTATTTGCACCCAAAAATTTTACTCCCTCCCACTTTCCCCATAAACTTTTACTCCCTTCTCATCCCACCCCCCATCTACCCCAAACCATCCCCCCAATTTTTTTTAATACTTTCCCTCAAACTTTTACTCCCCATTAAACTTTTACTTTTCACCCTTTACTCTCAAATAAAAAATCAAAATTATCCAAAAAAAATCCCTAAACATAAATAGAAATATTTTTATTTATATCTACTATTTATATTATTAAATTAAATTTCACATTTTATATTATTTATATTATTGAATTGTTTAGTTATATTGAATGTTTATATTAAAATCAAATTTTAATGATTCCATAAAATATTCGTGTTAAAATTTTATATTGATATTAATTTCACATTTTATATTTAAAATAACTTTTATTAAAAATCACATTTTTACATTTAATATATTTTTAATTCCAAAATATATAGTGACAAGAATATGAAGATAATTGAAACAACTAAGCAACCAAATAAGCTAACCCGTATATAAAATATTAATAAATAAATTATGAGGAGATGAAAGTTAATAAAAAATTTGATTACGGTGAACAAATTTTATTACGATGGGTGACAGTGATTATAAGTACCCAATTTTTTTTTAAATTTAACTCGAACAAATATATTCGATTCGATTCAATTCGAATTTCATCTCACTCGACTTGATTTGAAGTTTAGACATCGTGTTAGAGTTGTGTGACCTAAATTCTAAAAGATTGCTTGCAAGTCAAGTTAAACAAAATATATTTTCTTTCTAGAAGATTTAGTATTTATTAGTATAATATATTTAACATTTATTAGCATAATTTGTTTGACTTGACAATTTAACCTATAAATAGGTTCTTTTATAACTTTAGAAATATACACCCATTAGAGATTAGAACTCATAACACATTTAGAGAATTTTGTGTTTACGTTTTGAGGGTTCTTTATTTTGGGTTTTCGAGATTTAGTTTTTATCTCTATCTTTTGTACTCTTCGTTCTTTTACCATTATAGTAAAATTATCTTTGCCCGTAATTTTTTATTCTCTTTAGAGGAGTTTTTCACGTTAAATTTGTGTGTTCAATTTTTCAATTTCTTCCGCTATTTTTTTGTTGCTTTATCGGGTCGATTCCTAACAAATGGTATTAGAGCTAGTTCAATTTTATACATCAGCCCGTTCAGAGATGGCAGCAATAAGGTTTGAAATTGAGAAGTTTGATGGTGAGACAAATTTCAATCTGTGGCTAGTTCGGATGATGGAAATTCTAGTTCAAACCGGCTTGAAAAAGGTTTTTACCGGGAAAAAGCCTGAGAATCTAAATCAAACAGAATGGGAAGAGCTTTATGAAAAGGCCTTGTCTGCAATCCGGTTGTGCCTCGCGAATATGGTATTGCAGGAGGTATTGATGGAGAAAACCTCATCCGCCTTGTGGAAAAGGTTAGAAACCCTTTATGCGACTAAGTCTCTAGCTAACCGTTTAGTGTTGAAACAACGTCTATTTACATTTCGCATGAACGAAGGTGAGCTTCTTAGAGATCACATCAGTAAATTCATTACTCTTTTAAATGATTTAAAGAATGTTGAGGTTCATATTGACGATGAAGATTAGGCTATGCTATTATTGTGCTCTTTACCTCCTTCATACAAGTCTTTCGGGAGACCCTGATTTATGGCAGAGACAAACTCTCGTTTGAAGATGTGAAGGGTCATTTGTTGAGTAGAGACAAACTCGACAATGAGTTTGGTTTGGATAGCAAGGCAGATAAGCAAGCTTCCGTTTTGGTAGCATCAAAGAAACGAGACAAAAGGTGTCGCTATTGTAAAAAGTTAGGTCACGTTAAAGCAGATTGTTATAAACTGTGAAATAAAAGAGCTGCTGAGAGTAACGAGGAAGATGTAGCTGGTGCTAATTTGGCCCGATGAAAGCGGTGATGATTTCTTGTTAGTGTCAACGAGCGATAACTCCAAGCTCACGTCTGAGTGGATCCTAGATTCGGGATATTTTTCAACATGTGTCCCAATAGAGAATTGTTCTCCACATACAGTTCGATTGAAGGTGGAGTTGTGCTCATGAGAAACGATTCATCTAGTAAGGTAATTGGTATTGGTACTGTTAAAATTAAGATACACGATGGGACGATTATGACACTCTCAGATGTCAGGTATGTACTTGATTTACGAAAGAATCTTATCTCCCTGAGTAGTTTAGACCTGAAAGGATGCAAAATCAACATCGAGTAAAGCGGCATTAAAGTATCTCGTGGAGATCTCGTTTTGTTAAAAGGTACAAGAACCGACAGTCTTTATATTCTGGAAGATTCTACAGTGACCGGTGAAATCGGATGTCCCTCGTCCGTTATGGAGTCGAAGTCAACTCGTTTGGAGCGGAGGCAACTTGGTCATAGGAGGGAAAAACGTATGACCGTTTCGTTGAAGAGATATTCTCTTTGGATGCGAGTTTTAAAAGTTAGAACCTTGTGTTCATGAA
The DNA here is from genome assembly GCA_025506655.1 of Gossypium rotundifolium. Classification (NCBI taxonomy): domain Eukaryota; kingdom Viridiplantae; phylum Streptophyta; class Magnoliopsida; order Malvales; family Malvaceae; genus Gossypium; species Gossypium rotundifolium. The sequence continues at coordinate 195,659,781 of CP106734.1, read as the reverse complement.
AATCGACCGGGTTAGTTTTGATTTGGCGATTGCACAAGTTGAAGGTTAGAAGTCTTCCGACTTCTAAGCATGATTCGACTCAGTTAATTCCTTGCATAGTTAAAGATAGGCCCATGGTGGGCTTTGGCAAAGATGGCATTGTAAGAATTCGTGTCAAGGTGGAGATTGTTAGAGTTGTGTGGCCTAAATCCTAAGAGATTGCTTGCAAGTCAAGTTAAACAAAATATATTTTCTTTCTAGAAGATTTAGTATTTATTAGTATAATATATTTAGCATTTATTAGCATAATTTGTTTGACTTGACAATTTAGCCTATAAATAGGTTTTTTTACAACCTTAGAAATATACACCCATTAGAAATTAGAACTCATAAAACATTTAGAGAATTTTGTGTTTACGTTTTGAGGGTTCTTTATTTTCGAGTTCTTCTCGGTTTTTGGGGTTTAGTTTTTATCTCCATCTTTTGTACTCTTCGTTCTTTTGCCATTATAGTGAAATTATCTTTGCCCGTAGTTTTTTATCCTCTTTGGAGGAGTTTTTCCACGTTAAATTTGTGTATTCAATTTCTCAATTTATTCTGCTATTTTTTTTTCTTGTTGCTTAATCGGGTCGATTCCTAACACATCGAATGGGATACAAAATTAATTAGTAAGTTAAAAATAATAAAGTGGGATATATGATGTCACTCGAATCTAATTGAATCAATGATTAATAGTTGTTCGGTACTTTGATTAATAGTTACTCGTTAATGTTGCTTCAATTGCTAACAATCATTGATCCCGTAACGATTAACTTATTTACTGGTAAACCAAGTTGTAAAGGTACATTCTTGAGTGTGATTGTACATTAACCGTATAAAAGATGGAATGTGTGTGTTTCGAGTCTCCATTTCCACCAAGGTGTTGATAAATGTCGGATCCAATTTACACCCCCGAGCATACGAGACACGTGCAAAAATCTCGCCTCTTACATGTGTCGTTCAATTACACACTATTGCCATGCAGATAAATTGTGTATGTATGTCTCCAAAATCTGATCTTCAACATGATTATATAAACATAAAAAGATAATGAATTTAATAATGTTAACAACTTAATAATGAGCTTAATTGAAAATAAAAAAATTAAAATATTTTTTATCATTTACAATTGGATGCCGGAAATGTAGTTGTCATCAAAACGAATCAAAAGGATTGCTATTATAAAAATCAATTAAAACAAATAAATTACGAAATAGAAAATTAAAACAATGAGAGAAATTTAATGAAAAATTGATAAAAACTTAAGAGAATAGATCAATTGAGAGAATGATATTTGAATGCAAAATGAAGAAAATGACTTGAGTTTGTATAACAAATAAACTAGCCGCTTTTAGCCATTGCCTGAAAATGTGTCCAGCAGGACATGTTTTCCTGCCTAGCCAGACGAAATAGAATGTTTTTTCAGCTAAGTTAGTAGAAAAATGCGTTTAGCAGAAAATAATTTCTTTTTTTCTAAATATTCTAAAAATAAAACTATTTATCTAAATATTTAAAAAAATCGAAAAAAACCTGTAATTTTTTTAAAAACTGACTTACTTATCAAATTTAGCCCAGATCCCATCTAACTCTCAATGTCTATTGGAAGCATCCACAATTGAAGACCGTTAATTTCTCAAGTCTGACCACTAAACAATGGTCCACGTTAATAGAATCCTACGTGTCAGAACCTATGAGATTATGGGACCACAACGAACAGCATTTCACCACGTGTCACGAAACGAATCCGGGTTGTTGAATTGAAATGAAGGGAGGCAGAGGAAAAGCCTTGTTTATTTTATTTAATTTTTTATATTTTAATTATTTTTTCCCCAGGTTTTATTGTCTCTACCTGTAATAACCTGAGCCCCCCCTCTTGGACCATGCTTCGTTGTCACAATCACCAAAAACCATAAACAGGAGAGAACAAGAAAATATATTATTTCGTTTACAAGGGGAAAGAAGAGAGCGATAGAAAGGGATCGTGAGGTATAATAATGGAGAATCATGAGGAGGAAGTGAAAGAAAGAGAGATGACGGAGGAGGAGGGGGCGGAGGAAGAGCAGGAGGAAGGGGATGATGTGACCAGCTTGACGCTTGAAAGGGTGGCTGCGGCTAAGCAGTTCATTGAAAGCCACTATAAAGCTCATATGAAACATATCCAAGATCGTAAAGAAAGGTATATCGGAATTTTTTTTGTGTATATAATAATATATGTATATTGCATGTTGATTATATCTATATTATTCATTTTTTTTTTTTTTTTGCATGGCCTTGGATGTTTCTTTCGAGAAGATCTTGTTTTGGGTATTTTCAGAGTCTTTTGAATTTTCAAGCTTGAATGTATAACGTGTTTGGTTTTAATATTGCATGGCATTGGATTTGGTATTGGTATTGGGAAATTTTTATTCTTTTGTTTTTGCACTTTGAATTGAAAATCAACTGAAAAGTTTTAAACTTGGGGGTCGTTGATGAAGGGAAATGTGTTTTAAAGGCTATGCTTAATTAATGAATCAATGTCTTTTTCCGTCCTGGGGTAATCGGGTGCTGTTATACAGTCATCCAATAGATTGATGTGTTGCCGGGTATTCTTTTATCATTTCGTCCAACAGGAATTAAAAAGTGTTCAAAAGATTATAGGAACATCAAGCTGATAGCAAGTTATTGTAGGATTTGGATGGCAGTGGGAGCTTTGCAATGAAATAAAGAGAAAAGTGAATCTAGATCAAATAAACAAATTTCGAGGTTCTTTTTTTTTTTTTTCCATAACCTTTTCTACCCTCTATGTACATGGCAACAATGCTCTAGAGTTCTCGGAACATACACATACAAAAGTGCTTTCATATGATGAGTATATATATGTTTACTTTTTCCCCCAATGAACTTGTTGGTGAAGAAATGCATAGAAATTACAATTTTTTCTCGATGAAAATTACATATTTATATTGCTACGCAAGTCCATTGTTCTATGAACATCACAGCAGGAAAAGGAGCTCTAAAAGGAGTGAAACTGCCAACAAGGGCTTATCCATCGTTCAAAGGACCAACTAAGGCCATGGTTTAAAGTTTTTATATCTGCCAACCCCTTTTGTTTGAGTTAGTATGTCAGAGAAAGCTGCATTACCTTTTGCATGTATTGTTTTTCCATCTCTTCCAGTCTTCCAAGACTCTGGAGTCTGGAACCTATGTTAGAAGAAGCATTATGTGGGTTGCAGTTTTTCATTTTTGTATCCTTGTAACTATTTGTATATTTATCTTCGATGATTGTAGTTTTATAGAAGGATATAGTTATTGAGAAGAGAATAAATCTAAGAGTTTGATTTTGGTGTGTCTTGGCAAAATGCAGGCGTTTGGTTTTGGAAAAGCAGTTGGCATCTTCTGATTTTCCAGAAGAAGAACAAATCAATCTGCTCAAGGAGTTGGAGCGCAAAGAGTCAGATTATATGAGGCTTAAAAGGCACAAGATCTGTGTCGATGATTTTCATCTTTTAACAATTATTGGAAGAGGAGCTTTTGGAGAGGTTAGAACTACTAACACTTTTGAGAGTATTCATAGGACATACTTTTGACAATTATCATTTCCCCTTCTTTCTTTTTCCTTCATTTACTGCAAGGAACCATCATGCTGTAGTAGAAACTTGCGTGACATTTGCAAAATGATTGCCATAATTACAGCATGAAACATTCTATTAAAGTGGAAAGAAAGATAATTATTACAAAACCTATGCCACTTGAAATCAGATTTGTAAATGTTAAGCAATTAACAGCTAGCAATAGCATTCATCAACTGAGGTGCATATAAAGTTGGAGATAGTGATTACAAGATTGGCGAGGGTAGAATTTTTGGTGCTTTATGTGAATTTTTTAACATGTTGCAACATTGCTAGTCTTGCGGTACAGCTAGAAGAACAGAGTAAAGATGTTCCAAACAAACATAATTTGGATGCTTCAGTTTTGTAGTATTGATTGAGACATACAATCCATTTTTTAAAGAGATTACTTGAAAATTTGAAGTCTTTTATGCACTGAGGTATTAGGTGGTAGGCCTTGAATTTTCGGAGAAGTAAAAGTCCTCCATTTTAAAGTAGAATAGGACTCTGTATGCTATTACAGTATAAATTTTTCAATAGAGTTCAATTTTAATTGCTAGGCATTCCTGAGAAAAGAAATCTTTTGAAACAATCTTCTTGTTTTACACATTGTTTCCTACACTTATAACTATTGCATGTGTACTGTGGGCTGTGCATTTATTTTCCAGCTTGAGTGCAACTCCTACGACTAGCATAATTCATTGTTATGTTTTCTTTTAACTGTTCTGTTATGATGTTGGAGGTCTTGTTCATATGTTGTTGTTAGTTTACAGGTAAGATTGTGTCAAGAGAAAAAATCAGGTGATATTTTTGCCATGAAAAAGTTGAAGAAGTCAGAAATGCTTAGCAGAGGACAGGTGAGATCTAAAATCATTAGTCGCTAAAGCTCAATTTTCTCGTTCATAGCATGTTTTAGAAATTCCATCTCCATTTTTCTTCTACTATTTTCATGATGCTGGAAAATCTCTCTCTCTCTCTCTCTCTTGTGTTATATTGCTACTTTTTTCATTTCTTTACACTCACAGATTGTGCATATAATATAGGTTGAACATGTAAGAGCTGAGAGAAATTTGCTGGCAGAAGTTGCCAGTCACTTCATTGTGAAACTCTATTATTCTTTTCAAGATGCTGAGTATCTATATCTAATCATGGAGTATCTGCCTGGTGGTGACATGATGACTTTGCTAATGAGAGAAGACACTCTAACTGAGACTGTGGCTAGATTTTACATTGCTCAAAGTGTTCTGGCCATTGAATCTATTCATAGGCATAATTACATTCACAGGTTAGTAGCCTTTTGCTGGTACCAACAGAATATCGGGTAGTGTAAATGTGGAATCTTGTTAATGGTTGTGTAACTTCTTTCCTTCTGTAGCTCTTGTGAATTATTATCAATATCTGACAAACTTGTGTTTGTTTCTTTTTCCTTCTACCAGAGACATTAAACCTGATAATCTTCTGTTGGACAAAAATGGTCATTTGAAGCTCTCAGACTTTGGTCTTTGCAAGCCTCTAGACTGTAGAAATTTATCATCTATAAACGAAAATGAAACCCTTGATGATGAGAATTTGAATGAATCAATGGATGTTGATGGACACTTCCCTGAATCTGGTAGAGGAAGGCGCTGGAAAAATCCCCTTGAACAGTTGAAGCACTGGCAACATAATAGGAGGAAATTGGTATTACGATACTTTTTTCTTGTTAAGTTGCATGTTATAATTCTAACGTGTGCATGCATATGTACAGCCACATGAAGCTCATTTATTATTCATTTGCTTGATATTTAAGATATTGAATGAACTGAACTTTAGGATTAAGCTGATTTATTATTCATTTGCCTTTTCTTTTGTTGCTTGTATGTCTTGTTTGAGACTGCATTATTGTTAGTGAATTTTGGGAGGGAATCAAGTAATATATCGAATCATTTGTTCTGTCAATTTTTCTTGGGTTGTTTTCCTCTGGTTTCAATGGCAGGCATTCTCAACAGTTGGAACACCAGATTATATTGCCCCTGAAGTATTGCTCAAGAAAGGATATGGCATGGAGTGTGACTGGTATGACTTAGGATGAATGATACTTAGTGATAAGATTTGTAAAATTTGGATCCTGTTTCTGTCATTTAGTCATTCTTCATCTGCTTTTTTTCTTTAATAAATTCTCATCAGTTAACCTGTTGCAGGTGGTCACTTGGTGCTATCATGTATGAAATGCTTGTTGGTTATCCTCCATTTTACTCTGATGATCCAGTGACTACATGCAGAAAGGTTTTTCTCTCTTTCAAAACTTTCAGCAGTTTTAAGTTGATCCACGGAGAATTAGCTTTTAACTTTCATTATCCTATTTTAAACGTTCATGTGCCCTTCTTCATATCCTCATTATATATAGTCTGCCTTATTGTCATCTTCTTTCTGTTCTTTTACGATCTTAACAATAAATTTAAGGTAAAATTAGTATTTGGTTAATTCAATTCATTTTGTAGATTTATGCAATGATGTGGTGTGATGTTACATGCGATATTAGTTCTTTAGCTCTCTGACCTCTTATAAAAGATCAAATACTTCCATTGAAATTTCCAGATTGTGCACTGGAGAAATCATTTGAAATTTCCAGAAGAAGCAAGGCTGACACCAGAAGCAAAGGATTTGATCTGTAAATTGCTTTGTGATGTTGACCATAGGCTTGGTACACAAGGAGCGGACCAAATTAAAGTAATTTCTGAGTATATCAAAATAGTTGTTTCCCATTTTCCCTTACATTGTGTTTTCCACATACTAACGATGAGTATAATTAGGCCCATCCTTGGTTCAAAGATACTCGTTGGAACAAACTCTATGAAATGGAAGCAGCATTTAAACCGCACGTTGAGGGAGAGTTTGATACTCAAAATTTTATGAAATTTGATGAGGTTAGTTATTATGAGTATATTTATGCTTTCTCAATATTTTACATTTTTATTTTGAGGTGTTTTTTTTATGCTCTATAAAAGGCATTTTCTGCCTTCATCTCTATGGAGCCTTTTGGTGATAAATTCTGACTGTTTCACAGGTGGACTGTCCAAGAACAGGATCCGGGCCATTAAAGAAGGTACCTACTTTTTTGCAAGGATTGTAACCATTCTTTGAATACTTAACTATTCTTCTCCTGTGACCATTCTATATTTTAGACCAATATAATGATGAAAGTTTCATCTCTGGCTTCAGAGTCACCTCCACTATTGTTAACTTACATTGAGCATTTGTATCTCAAGTTATTCAAACTTAACATGTCTTGCATAACTTACCATTGTGTTCTTACCTTCTTGCCAGACGTTTTTAGCTCCTAAAGATCTTAATTTTGTGGGCTATACATACAAGAATTTTGAGGCTGTCAAAGGGTTGCGCCATTCTTTTGGTATGAGATTCTTTGTTCCTCTAGTGTTACCTTTTGTTTATATTTCGACTGGTTCTTTTTTGTCAAATCTTTGATTTCATGATTTAAAATCATATTTATTTGATTTTTTTCCTTTCTTGATTCCTTTGATCAAAACTTAGAAGTTCCTTAAAGCAGTGACCTCAGTAACTAATTATAAACGTTCACATAGGAAGACACCGTCGTATATTTCTTCTTATTTGTTTAACCTCCATCAATAAGGTCACATATTTATTTATCGTTGAGGAAATTCGGTCTTTCCAACAAGCCAGTCTCATGCATGGTTTTGGAGTCAAATTATGGTTGCCCTTCCGCTGTCAAACCGACTAATACTAAACTCATTCTTGTCTAGAATTGTTAGTCTTCCTTTAACTGCTTTTTCTAAATATTTCATTAATCTGAGCTGCTACAATAGTATGGATCAATATGATTTATACCACATCTAAGTAATGTAGTGCTCATTTCATGCTGCATAGTGTTGACTGTTAGATGATAGGTCTTTTTAGCTTAACAAGAGAAGGAAAGAACACCACCGTTCAACTCAAATGTTGCGTAGCATCTCAAGTGCACATGCATGTGTTGTTTCAAATGGTGTTTAAATTCATTTTGTTGCCAAACAAATAATTTTTTATCGTTCATTCAACTCCAGCGGATGTAAAGGAGTTTGGACCGGTAAGGCAGGCATCAACCGACTCGTTCCACAGTAAGATACCATTCCTAAACTAGCATTTTTCAGGTCTGATTTTTGTTTATCTGATAGGGTCAAAACTTTTCTCACAAATGGGGGTTTCTGTTTTAGGTGATTCTGGTGTGGACTACTCTAATAGTGATAAGGAAACAAGGATGCTCTGACTATCAGAAGAGATGGCATACATGTCACTTTGTGGAGTGGCTCAATCTTTTACATGTACAAACACCATGCACAACTCTTGTTATATTTTGATTGATGGGTCTGCCTGCTTATTTCAGTCAGGTTCTACCAGGAGCTTCTTATTTCGCCAAACTAATAAGTGTACAGTATTTATGAGTTAGAAAGGAGTAGAGATTTTTGATGGGGTTGGTTGGTAGTAGCCATAAGGGAGAGTCTTTATTTCCATTTAGTCTTTGAGTTAAAATGTTTTAATTCAAAGTCAAAGGCTCAGCAGTCAAGATACTGGTTGGTATTATATGAAAGCATTGTTCTTCGGTAATGAATTGCAAATTATATGAAATTATCTTTCTTTAGTTTTATCAGAGAACCAGGTGCTTTGAATTAGTTTAAATAATGTTGAACAGCAAATTTATAACAATACTAGATTGGAAAAAACGGTGTAAAAAATATGCAAGAAATTGGTTTTGGGCATCTTGGTGACAAATTAAAGCCCCCTATGGATGAGTTATTTTATGAGTTAATTTTTTTTCATAGAAAATATAAAAATACAAAAGTACAGTCTCAGTAATATAAATATTTGTTCTTTTTAAATATTGGTTAATATGTGTTTTTTAACAAAGATTTTAATAGTGTGCTTGATTTGATCAAGTGAAAGGGTAAAAGATGAGAATAAAAATGAAAAAATAAAATAAAATTGAAGTTATTTGATGGATTAAAGCAGGAGTAAAGTATGGTTCCAAAACTTTTAAACCTTTTACTTGATTTGAATTAAAAATTAATTTGCTATAATTTTGTAAAAAAAAAAACAATTCATTACAATAGGATATAATGATAGCACATATTACATAATACGAGATTAAATCTTAAAAAAATAAAGCTGTTAATAGTTGGCTTTTCAGTTTAACTACTTACATAAATCTCAAAAATAAATCTTTTTGTAATAGTATTAATCTCGACCGTCGGGCAGCACTGCTCACATCTACTTTGTAGGTTGTTTTCTATGCCAGTTTTTTTGTGACATAATAACTCTAAGCCCAACTGTTTTCTTCCGAGCCTAGGACACGGATTCACCCATTTCACTACCATCCGTCAATGCGACGTCTGGTGAGACTCCTCTCTAAGTTGTTTCACTTTCCTTTATGCTTCCCTCCGCTTTGTGAAGTTTGTGCCTTGATTGTTGCAATGTCGGCGTCTCCGCGAGGTCTCCATCGTGTTCTATTTCCTGACGGTTGATGGTGTCATCGCACCAAGGTTTACCCTGGTGACTGTTATGATTGATTATTAGAAGGTCTTTTCGACCTAGGCTCCCCCACCATTCGGTCCTCATTGGCGCTAATAGTGATTTCGACGTCTTTTTCATCTTGGGCTTCACATTCACTCGGCCTCCACTGGCGGTGAGTTTGTTGTCTGCCATTAGGGCGGCATCCTCCCGGCAGTCTCCCAGTGCTCCCTCCCAATATCCTCTGCGTATGATGGCGGTGCTGTTAGTAACAAAGGTTTGTGTTGTGTTATGTATTTTGGGCTCAACCTTTGGGCCCAACCCTTGGGCCTGATCTGTTGTCTTCTCTGGGTTTTTGGCCTGTGATACTTGTGCTGGCATTTTTTAATGAATGAATATATTCATTTTGGACAACAAAAGACCTTATACTACTATGTATTTTTTAAGGTACCGTATACTACTATGTTAACTTTTTAAATTTTGAAATTTTTATTTTTTCCAATCACATTGATATTGGATTAAATTGAATCACCAACTTAATGAAATATTTTATTATAATAAGTATATTTTAAAAATCACATTCACTATGAAATTGCAGTGTAAAAATAACCATATAATAAATAGAAAATTCATGCTTTCTATACAAAAATTCGCTAATAAATTTACAAATTTTTTTCAATTCTTGTTGACTTCCCACCTTACTAAAATAGTTAATGTCCAAAATAACCTATCAATCATACAACATGTCATGTATGTTACTAACCAAACTAAATCAATGATTATTTACATGATTAACTTTGTTGATACATGATATCAACGGAGATAATGAAAGAGGACAACAGGAGTTGAGGAAGAACGATTCACCCTTTCTAAGGCCAAGAGTAGGATAGGTAGAGGGACTCAAGATGAATGTCTAATATATTTAAGGTTTTGTGTGTGTAGAAATGAGTCCCTTTACAATGTTGATACATTTCGGTATTTATAGGAGGGATGAGGGCCCAATAGAGGGCCCAATCGAGTCCACAATAGTCCCTTAGTCAAGAGGTAGGTTATAAACAGATTGTACCTCGAGACCATCCACAAAGTGTCTCTTGTCTAGTAGCTTGTTACAAATAAAACAAGTCAGCTGGAACAATTCACCTTTAGAAGGAAAAGATTGATCCTTAGGAAAGTATTGGGAAGTGCTTCCATTTTGAAATTTCCAAAAACTTCAATTTGTTGTTCAATGGGAGGCATAGTGATTCTTGGGTGGTCTCTTTCTCAAGGAAATTGTGTCCGTTAATAGCAAATAGCTTAATAAAAGGTCCTAATGGGTGATAAAAGGTATGCACATAGTTAGTCATTGAGTGACCATCCGAACAGTACAAAGCGGAGGGTCACTTGCGGCTGTCTCTCCAGTCGATTCTCTTGTTGCAACGTGCCATAATTAGGATAAAGGTATAACAATAATCCCCCAATTTAGAGTAGGTTATAAAGTGACCTTGCCTCCAGACTATCTATAGTGTGTTTCCCTTACGGGTGGTAGCTGTTTGCAAATAAAGTAGCAGAGGGTAAAAGGTACAATTTACTATCCGGATGACCCGGAACTCTAAGATGCCTTGCGATTCATGCTTACCCCTTTTAACAATGTGTTTGCGAATGGTATTCTTATTCATAGTTGACTTGTATAAATTTTAATTTATGATTTAGTAGGTGGTATAGCTATTGGCTCGACAATTCAAAAATGTTTGGGTGGTACAATCTATCAATAAGAATATATGGATTTATACAATGGAGACGTGCCATATATGTATATCGTGGATGTGAATTTGGACATATAAAATAGAAGAGGTTCGAGTCGTCCATTGACAATATAGGATGTAAGAGGTGCGACCCATTTACTGGTAACGCATACTATCCATTGGTGTAAGAAATGTGTAATGCTAGTTAAAATGTGAGCGAGAGAATTATTCATTTTTATTAATAATGATAGAAAATGTAGCCTTTGGCTATAGTTTTTGACAAGTAAAAATTGAATAAGTGTTTAGTGCAGTACTCATAGTTATAAAATTTATTCGTTAACTCAATTTGGAGGTTGATAGTTGCTCCCACACATGGGGAAGGCTTATGAGAGGCCCTGTTCCCGCACATGAGGGGAGACTTACGGAAGTCCTGCTCCCACACATGGGAAGGCTTACAGGAGGTATCATATATCAGTCGCACCATCATTGGCTATCAGAAATTGGAATTATATAGAGAGTAACAAATGTCTTACTCTCACACATGTGGAGAGGCTTACAGGAGATTTTGGTCCCACACATGGGGAAAAGCTTACGTGAGGTCCTGTTCCCATACATGGGAGGAGGCTTATGAGAGGTCCTACTCCCACGCATGGGGGGAGGCTTATGAGAAGTGATAATAATGACCCTACTCCTACACATATGGGGGAGGCTTATGGAAGGTAATAAATGCTCTATTCCCACATATGGGGGGAGACTTGCAGAAAGTGATAATAATGGCCTTGCTCCCAAATGTATGGGAGGAGGCTTACGGAAGGTAAAAAGGTCTTGTTCCCAGACGCATAGGGAGAGGTTACGAAATATGGTAACGATGATCCTACACTCAAACGCATGGTGGAGGCTTACGAAAAGTGGTAATAATGACCCTAGTCCTAGATGCATGAGGCAAGACTTATGAAAAGTGATAATAAAGGCCCTGCTCCCATACATGGAGAAAGGCTTATAGAAGGTAATAAAGTGACCCTGCTCCTAGATCCATGGAAGAGGCTTACGAAAAGATGGTGATGTTACGTTTGCAGGTGGAAAAAGGCTTACAATAGATCCTAATCTTAGACGTGTGGGAGAAGGCTTACGGTAAAAAATCATTGGTCAATCAAACTATCGTAAGCCCTCGCAACACGAAATTACGTGGAGAGGAGAGTGAAGTCTTGTCGTATCGAATCATAACCATAGGCCAAGTCCACTCGGCTTGGATTTACGTGACTAATGCATAATCATAAATATAACATGTAGAATTTATAAACATGGCGTAAAATATAAGCAGTAGATGTAACTATTCGCGGGAGTCACTCGCGGGTTCCCTTTCTAACAATATTGCTATATGAACATACATATATGCAAGGGAGTATACCCACATGATAGAACCCTCGTGGGCTCCATTTGTCTAACAATATATATTAATATATAAATACACAAACATGCAAAGGGGGATAACCACCCGTGAGAACCCTTCACGGGTTCTCTTTGTCTCACAATATTCATTATACGAATATACAAAAACGCAAAGGGGAATAACCACTCACGTGAATCTCTCTCAAGTTTCCTTTCTCACAATATTCATTATATAGATATACAAACATGTAAAGGGGTATAACCACCCATTGGAACCCCTCTCAGGTTCTCTTTATCAAATATATACATATATAAACATACATTTATAAGCAAATATAGATAAGCATATTAAGTGTTAACCATCCGTGAGGCGTAACCATCTGAGGATGCGAGAATTGAGACGTCAGACGGTAATCGCTCGTGAGGCGTAAATCTGACAACTTTTGAAAATGCAGTAAAGTTGATTGAGAGCTAAAAAGAAAACAACTGCTATTTCATTTATATATATATATATATACACCCTCCGTGAAGTCATTTATGTGAAACCTTTCAAGGGTCTTCCTTCATTCTTTTTTTTTTTTTTGATATACATATATATTCGAGAGGGGGTTACACCCTCATCAAATGTTCATTATTTTTTCAATATAAATGCCCCCGTAAGGACACCTTTTCAAGTTTATAAATAAATATATATATATATATATATATATATATAAAAGTATAGACCATTGATATTAGTAAATATGAATAGGCAAACTAGATTGTTAATTCCACTTGATCCAAGTAAAATTCCTTAGGGGTGAGAACACTATAATCCCAAATTCCTATAACTTTTATGTGAGCACAATGTTAAGCATACAACATATATAATTAAGTTTTCATGTATTGAAAAGTTTAAAAAGTCATGTCGTAATTATATTCAATTTTAAATATGATTATTCGAGTTCAAGCACAAATTAAAAATATAAAATAATAATAATTCAATTAGGCTTGGGAACTATTGGAATTATGTAGTACAATATATATACATATATATTATAGCTACATTAAAAATATAGCAAATCCTATTGTACAATCATGTTGCATTCGTTTGCACAAATTGGTTATAGAGCCATATTAATTAACAGATAAATAATCTAATTTTTAGAATTGATATGATGCAATAATATATATGTGTAATATTAACCCTTAACAATGCAAGTTTCTTAGCCCGCCGCCTATGTTGGACACCTCAAAGATTTTTTGCTTGTCTATGGCTTTCCAAGCATAAGTACAATTTTAAGAAGATTGGATGTATTTGTTACAAAAACACACCTTTTTCTAAGACCAAAACCCTAGGTAGAAACAATGCCATTGATGGCATAACTTAGAGTTAATCAATCCAACTATATTAATGCTCCCCTCAAATGTTAGCATACCAAAAATAAAATTAACCAATACGACCAATATTAGCATGATAATAAAACACAACTCATTAATAATGACCTCCTCATCCAAAGAAAATATCATTGACAATACCATGGTTTTGGTAACTTTAAAGATAGGTATCACAATTCAAATTAATTCATAGAAAATCTTTAAAAAGAAATACTCACACATTAATATAGATTAGAAAAATTGATGATGCAAATAATAGCAATGTAGAAACTCGATTAAAATTAGTTTCGGCTAATTAATAATAACCTAACACTATTAATGCTACATTATGTATATAGAAAAGAATCACAGACCAAAAATTTTATTTTAACTTTCATTAAGTCAAAGCACTCGGAAAAGAAAAAGACATTATGGATGTATTTATCAAAAAACATACCTTTAAAAATTATAATCCATTGTTCTTTAAAATTGAAAGTAATCCCCTATAATATTGATATCTTTAAATATTTATAGGAGGGATGAGAATTTGATAGAAGGCTTTAAATTGAGGTAGGGATATAACAAATTTGTATAAAATTATTTATTAACTCTTTTTCAAAATTAAGATGATTTATGATTAAATATGATTCATAAAAAACTATTAATTAATCACCTTTATGTCATATTAAACTTAATCAATTTTACATAATTAAATTCTTACAAGTTCACTCCAAATGTTTTGATTTCATTTTATTGGATCTAAATTTAGAAATTCGCGTACTTCCATTTGCCAACAAAAAGAAAAAAAAAATCGAAGTCTTTTTTTTTTTTTAGTTTAACCGAAATGATACATTTTACCGTTAAATTTTCACTAGGAGAAACATATCCCCAACTCCTCGCATTTTACATTACATACAACCCACGAGCTGTCTTAGGAGCCGGCTCAATATATATTTTTAATTACCAAAAAACCCCGTTCAGAAACCCCACGCCCTCGCATCCGAGGTGCTACGGTTCATGGGCATAATCGCCATTTAATTTAACCCAATTCCATTGCCGATCAAAACACGGGCGCTTTTCGACCTCCATGGCCGTCTACAAACTTTCCAATTTCGATTTTGAGCTTCCAATCAATTACGTAAGCCGAATTCGTATCCGTAATTTAAGGAATTTAATTACCTTGCTTGATTTTGCACCCTCCGCCGTCACCTCTTCTTGCATTTTATCGGAGGTAGATTTCTACTCACATTCTTGATTGCGAACTCTAGGGTTTTATTTTTTGAAAAAATTTTAAAACTTTTTTGTTTTACTTCTTTGATTGAGTTTTTATTTCAGTTTTATTTTCTAATAAATTTTTAATTTAATCTTTAGGTTTTTTTCCTGCAAATTTTGAGTATTATTTTTTTTTTCTTTTGATGAATGAAGCATGATTAAGATGTACAATCGAGGAATTAGAGGATAAAATGGTAAAGTTTGAGTTTAGACTCACTTTACTGTGATTAGTCAAAAAAGAAGAAATATGGAGGAATTTGACTTTGATAATGTTTTGTTCCTATCCTGTGATTCAATTCTAGCTTGATTGATTTGAAGTGCGGAAAGTTTAGTTGAGCCAATTATTTGTAATTTCAACTGACGAGCAATCTTTATTAGGCAATACTTAAAATGGGAATGAGGCTCTTACTGTTGCGATGTTCTAGAAGTCTTTGCTGGTTGAAATTCCGGTTAGTTTTACGAGTAACAGTGTTGGTCCTCGTACATTTAAATATAAACATATATTTTGTTGATACAATATAAAGTATAGAATATTGTTATCTGTAACAGTTAGTTAAATAAAGACAGTGTTGTTCTGTTTGAGTGTAATTAATGTGCAGCAAGAGATTTATTGGGCTAATCTTTTGAACTTTGACCCTATCATATAAACTTAGACTAACGATTTAATATTCTTTTTCCTAAGATTGTAGGCATGCACCCTTTTCAGTAAGATAGTTAACAGTTCTAGGGGTACTCTCAACGGCACTATCTTATGAGTCAAGATGCTGGCTTGTCATGTTTGCATTCATTTGTTATCTATTTCGCATTTCTTTGATAAGTTGTAATGTGTTAATGGTATGTTTGTAAAAGGCATTGCTTCACATATACCCTGATTGTCTTTTTATCCATCTATGATTCATGATACTGGTAATGATATGTGTAGGAAAATTAGTACATTTAGAATTACCGACTCCAATGCTATTTTGGAATCCTAAGACTTAAGAGAGAAGGAAGAGAAATTTCCTAAAGAGAGAGAAATAGCAAATGACTATATAATTTAGCTATAAGTATACAGGTAATGATATGTGTAGGAAAATTAATAGTTTTAGAATTACTGACTCCAATGGTATTTTGGATTCCTAAGAACGATTTCTGAAGCTTCCTTTATGAACCGCCTAGGATCTACTTCTCATACAGCTTCTTCTTCTTTCTCGACTATGGAGCAACTGCTAAAGTCATTCATCAATTTTCACACTTAAAATCGTAGGTTCTTGGTGGATACCCAAGGATTAGCTGAGGAGTTCAAAAGAGAACCTTCTAAACATTTCTTGTTAATTTCCACAAGTATATGTTTGTATCTATATAGCATATATCTCAATCCTATTAGGAATAGGACTTTTATAGCACTTATGTTAAACTCTATTAAAAATAGCATTCTAACTCACCTCATATTAGGGGTTAGATATGCCTATGTGGATGTAATTATGGGTCTGGATACACATTACTGAACCCAACAATATTCTTGTTTTGCTACATGTACGCTACAAAGATGGGCAGACAGCCTTAACATCAATCTTCTAATAGGTCATTTAATGCAATTGAGGGTGATCTAGGTGGAGTTTAGCAGTTTAGAAGTTTAATCAAATAAAAAATATTCACAGTTTCATGGGTTGTTCATTTGTAATTTTATACTTATGTGGGTTTTGCCTGTGAGTGCTCTAAGGGAACTTTTTAAGGTTTGTTAAGATACTATTTATAGTAAAATTCTTTGTATTAAATGCAGTACTGGACTTTTAATGCAAGAAATTCCATTGCATTGGTAGAAAACATTACCTGATATGATAACCTTAAAAGAGTGCTCTTTAGGCACTTGTTAGCAAAACCATATTATTCAAGGCAAGTCCTTTTTGTTTAATTATTTACCAATTATGAGGCTTATGGAATACCCTAAATATTTATTTGAGCTCAGTTCTTGGTAGCTTCTGGATATTGAGATTATTGTGTAAATTCAAGCATTGAGTGTTACTTAGAATTTGAAGCTGATTGTGCATCTGTGGCACTTTGCTGGCTGTTTTTATAAAGTTAGGGTCACCTTAGAGTGAGGATTGAAAGTCATTTAAGCTGCATTTGATGAGAAATGGTATCCTTTGACTCTCATATATGGAAGGAAGAGAAGAATGAAATTCAAATCCAAATTGTTGCATACAGTAATTCTGTAGTTAAGGAGCAAAAAGTTGCTTTAATTAAATATCTGTGAACAAGGATATTTGTTGGAATTTAGAGGTTCGACAACCTAAATATTGACAATTCTATGTTTTAAATAGAATCTAACCATGCCCCATGAGCATCTTTGAGCTCAATGATAGAATTGGAATTATTTTGATTCTACATGTGGCCGTTTATGGGACAAGAAAAAAATAAAAAAATGGCACTGGTAGAGGTTGAGTTTGATGAATGATTGCCTAAAATGGCGTATAGTATATGAATCTAGATGGGAAATATATTTTTGGATGACCTGTTTGTTGTCTGTTGAATCTCATTGTTTAATTGATTGCTGTCTTTTCCATGAATTATGACAGCCATTTCTACCAGATTTGTTGGCAACTTTATTTTCTGAAGGTTTCCTTTTTGTTGTTGCTGTTACATTTATTCACTGCTTTCATTTGTTGTACTTATTTGGGGTGAAGAGGGTAAAAAATTTATGGCACACATAGTGCAAGGTGGTTTATCTCATCTTATTTCATTGGCATTTGATTTTTCTTTATAACTACTAGTGATTATTTTATGACTTAATTTTAATCTACTACTAGTTGTACTTTGCTATATGTGCATTCTGCATAAAACAGAAGTTTGAGGAACTATTGAGTGGATTTGGAATCTAATACTACATTTATATAATTGGTTCTACATTTATATAATTGGTTTTTCCTCTTTTGCAGATAAGTTGTCATTGTCCTTAAGAGTTTAAATCAACTTCATGTGCTGTTGTACTACAATTTTGTCATGCACTGCTGTATTTATTGGCTTTCTAAAATTGTGGGTTTGCAAAATCTGATGCAATGGCAATGTCTAGCAAGTTTGATCTGTCTTCTGGTAGCCCGGATAGGCCACTGTACACCAGTGGGCAGCGTGGAGCCTACTTAGCTGCTCAACTTGACAGATCAGGTAGCTTTCGCGAGACCATGGAGAACCAAATTCTACCTTCTCTTTCTGGTATGTCAAGGAGCGGTTCTGTAGTAGCCCAAGAAGATGTATCCAACTTCTTCCAATGCCTGCGTTTCGATCCAAAGGTGGTTGCTGCTGATCATAAGTCTAGTCGTCAAGGAGACTTTAAACGGCACATTAATGTTGCTCTTGGCATTTCTGCTGATGAATCTCCTACTGTGTTGTCAAAAGGCAAGTTGCTGCCATCTCCCATACCTGAGGAAATCAAACGACTTAAGGCTTGTCTACGTGATTCTTCTGTCAAAGCAAGGTAGTTCTTTGTAGATTTTGTATTTTGTATTGAAGTTTTCATTAGTTGTTAAAATGAATTAGTTAACAGGGAGCGTATGAAAACTTTCAATGAAGCCTTATCAGTATTCAACAAGTTTTTTCCAAGCATACCATCTAAGAAGAGATCTCGATCAGATAGCTTTTCTGGTGACCGATCTAATGCCTTGTTATCTAGTGATCGGTCCATCTTGGGGCCTACCATTGGCAAGATGGGAATGCATAATCTTTCTGTTGCTGGAGATTTTGAATTTGAACAGCAGAAGTCCGAAGAAAGGCCTAAAAATGTTGTTCCAAGTAAACGAACTCGAACTTCTATGGTGGATGTCAGGGTTTGTATTTTTTATACCTTCCATCTCTATGCATTTTCTATCATGGTAGTATCATAATTCCATGCTGCTATTGAGCCATATATAGCTTATTCACTAAGCTTGTACGGTGGTTGCTTTACATGTGCCATATTCAAGTATGGTTGGGATCAAAGATTGCCATGTCCCAATGTAGTTTTCATTATCAATATTACTTATTTTATTCCTTCTGTTTGGTGTACCATTCACGTTTCTATGTTACTAGGTGGTGGTGGGTGATTTGTTCTCTTTAGTCTTCCTTGTTATTAGATTTCCTTGTTTACTTTGATCATTGTGTTAGTACTTATGTGTGTGAGTGATATGAAACCCTTTTCCTGTACAAGAATCCACATGATATTCTGTTTTACACGCACTAATATGAATATGGTTTTACATTTCTTTTCTTACTCTTCTGCATAGTTGCAACTTTGGTCTCATCTCGGTGGCTTGGTGCCCAATGTGCATTTGGTATGCCATTTTTGCATCATTGTTTCTTGAAGAGACAACTTAACATTTGTTCAATGAATCTAGATGGATATGCGGAACAATGCTTTAGTTAAGCAGCCTGGTAATGCAGATAGGGAAAGGGAACTGCTCAGGGTGTCAAATAGTAGTGCAGTTCAGGGTGAGGATCGAACTGTATCAGGTGGCATTGATGGATGGGAAAAGGCAAAGATGAAGAAAAAGCGTTCTGGGATAAAAATTGATGTATCTCCTAGTATGGTATCAGCTAAACCTGTGGAAGGGTACCGGAAATCTAAACAGGGAATACAGCAAAGGGCTGTTTCTGATGCTCGATCAAGGTTAAATAATGAATCCCATGGCTTGAGGTAGGGCTGCTGAAAGTGCTTCTGTTGTGCATATGCCATGGCCTTTATTTGAATGCTTGCCTTGATAATATCTATTAAGGGCATGCATAGGAGTAGCAGGACAACCACCTTTGAATACTAGTAACCCCTATTATCATTGTAAGCTTTTATCATTACAATCTTAATAACATAAGAATTATCAATGCAATTCAGTGTTTCCATAGCCATATTGGACTGGTCTGTCAGACTGGTCAAGAATCACTCAGTTAAACTGGACCGAAGTCAGTATTGAACTGGTTTTAGGTATTTGTTTTATTATTTAATCTTTCTAAAACTTCTTATAAATTATGTGGTTTGAACCCTATTAATGCCTAAACCATTGAGCCAAATGCCTGTTTTTCTTAATTATTCACTATACTTGATACTTGTTTAACGTCAAGATCATGTTTCTAACAATAACAACCCTATTTAATTAAACCTACCAGTTGAAAGCGTAGGACTGGGAACGCCACCAGGTCAACCTCCAGTCCTGTTTTGAAAACATTGGTTTAATACCCAATATATTATGATCAAAATCTTCTGCCAACTGCCAAGGGATTTGTTGGAAGGGCTTCAATCATAATAATGATGGCAGTAGTAGCTTTTTTCAATATTCTCTTCTAACCTAATCTATCATGCTGGAATTGCTTTCTTTCATCCTCTTTCTTTTTAATTGCTTATCTTCGGGGAAGATGTACTGAATGACAGATATTGAGCTTATATTTTATGCTTCTAAGGTTCTTTTTTAATCTGATTCCATTATTTGTTTTTCAAGTTTCTTATTCTATTGAGCGTGCTGTTAATGATAATGTCAGGGTGAGTAACAATATAATTATGGTAACTCTTTGTTTATTATTTCATATTCATTAATTTGCTTTTGCCACGTTTTATCACTGCGCTGTCTTTTCCTTATTTGGCATGCCGGTCTGTTGAGATTCAAAATCTCAGTCCATGATATAGAGCTCTATATTAGGTGAGGTTGCTTATGAATTTAGTGTGTAGGACATCCAACAAATGCCCTAAAGGTGCGTTTACACTTGAAATATTTGCCAGAGAAGTATAAGATGGTAGATTTACTAATTTTTACTCTCTGTGTTTTCTGATTATAAAAACCCTTTGTTGGAATCTATCTTGCATATAATGTTTTGAGAGGTAGATTACTTTTGTCATGATTTGACCTAACCTTCTCATTAAGATCTAAGCGCATAATTTTCAGACAGATAGAGCAAGAACTTTTATTGGGTCCGCCGCCTCACACTATAGAGGGATGCAATTTCCTTAATAGATTATCATAACGGGGCTTTCTTGTGTGCTATTTCTTCAAATCTTCTATTTGGAGCATTGTGTGAATTGAGCCTTCCTTTTATTTTAATTCTCTAAGCTTTTGATTAATCTTATTCCTTTATATTAATAAATGTATACATTGCAGGTCAGGAATTGCTAATGGATCTGTTGGAGTAGGAAAATCAGAAGGTATCTCGCCGCCGACTGGCTTGGGTCCACGCTTGTCTAACCCTAGGTCTGATCCAGACAACAGCTCCCCTCTCAGTGATCGGAGAGATCGTCCTGTTGCTTCTGATAAAGAGAGAGTGAATATCAGAGCTGTTAACAAGTATGCATTGCCTTCGTCATACATATTTCATTTTCCACATTTGCATAGATTTATCTGGTCCATTTCTATTTTATAAAGCCTTTTTTTTGTCATTTGGTGCAACTCTATTTCTGGCTCGTGGAGTACTTTTCCTTTTCAGGCCTTACTGCAATATGCATACTTATTTCTATGCCCTTTTTTCTGCTAAAATGCAGGATGAATGTCCGTGATGAATTTAGTTCAGGTAGTCCTACTTCAAGCTCAAAAATGAATGCATCTGTTCGTGGTCCTCGATCAGGGTCTGGGGTTGGTCCAAAGTTGTCGCCAATTGTTCATAGGGTGGCATCAAATGAATGGGAGCTTTCTCACTGTACAAATAAACCACCTACTGCTAGTGGAGCTAATAACCGAAAACGCACGACATCGGCTAGGTCTTCATCACTACCTGTCACCCACTGGGCCAGCCAGAGACCACTGAAGAGCTCTCGTAGTGCAAGACGAACAAATATTGTTCCTATTGTTTCAAGTAATGATGAAACACCATCGCTGGATGCCATGTCTGATATGGCAGATGATGAAACTGGGTCAGGATTTGCTAGACGCTTGTCAAGCAATTCTCCCCGACAAGTTAAACTAAAAGGTGATGCCTTATCTTCAGCTACTCTTTCCGAGAGTGAGGAGTCTGGGGCTGCTGAAATTAAATCTAAAGAAAAGGTGAAAATTTCGGATGAAATAGATGAGAAAGCTGGACGGAATGTTCAAAAGGTATCCCCTTTGGTCTTGCCATCAAGAAAGAATAAGCTGATGACTGGAGAAGATAAAGGAGATGCTGTACGTCGACAAGGGAGGACTGGACGGGGTATTACTTCTTCAAGATCTCTTATGCCAATGATGGTTGAGAAGTTTGGCAATGTGGGGACTGCAAAACAGCTCAGAAGTGCCAGGCTTGGCTTGGATAAGGCTGAAAGGTTAAATATTTCTTCCTCCCCATCCACCTTCCTTTTTCTCCAATAATATTTCTTTTATTGTGGTCTAGAACCATCATTTTTTCAGATTGAAATCTCAGTTTGATGAATTTTTTCTTCAGCAAGGCTGGTCGTCCTCCAACTAGGAAGCTAACTGACCGCAAGGCCTATGCACGGCAGAGGCATGTAGCTATCAGTGCAGCTGCAGATTTCCTTGGTAGTTATGCTTCAAACTAACTAAGAAACTTCCTTGAATTCTTAAATATACGATGCTTACAAAATTTTTTGAATACTAAATCTTCTACCACATGTTTGTGGCTTCTAATCACTTTTGGTGCAATTTTCTTAGTTGGTTTGGAGGATGGACATGAAGAGTTGGTAGCTGCTGTAAACAATCTTATTAATTCTGGTAGTGTCTTTTGTGTCAAATTTTTGTTAATTTCTGTGGTGCAAAATTTGTCCTCTTGGATTGATTGATTTTACTTCCATTGCAGCCCATGCCTTTCCAAACTCCTTTTGGAGGCAGATGGAGCCTTTTTTTGGTTTCATATCTGATGCAGATATTGCCTATTTGAAGCAGCAGGTATTGTTCCTTTTCCCCCCAATTAAGATTGGTTTTTACTGCTATTATAACACCTTAGAAAGCATATTTTTACTTAAAATATCTTGTTTGGATCTCATTTAATAAATTACCCTTTTTATCAAAAGAAGAAAAAAAGGCTCATTAGGAAAACCATTTGGATTATATCTTTTACTGAAGTGATTTACATATGAATTACTGGCTGCAGTTTATGTCCCTTTTTGGCCAGGGTGGGGTGATTTCTTTTTTATAGGGGAAAGGAGGAATTGAACCTAGACCTTGTCCCTCCATTGCCTCTAGTACAGACATTGCCATTATTAATGTCTTCATCAAATTTTGAAGAAAGCCATGAGATAAATAAATAAATAAATATATTTCTATTGACCTGCTGATATATATTAGGTACTGGTGGCTACTTTTCAAGAGTTCTTATTTGATTTTGGTAAGAATAGCATGTAATCTTAAAGTTTACCATGTAAAATTTATTTATTTACCTCATAAAGTTATGAGATTTCTCTGCAGCCACATATTTTTGAAATATTGCTACAAAAGAGGGGGGGTGGGGGATGAAAATAGAATGCCTAAACCTTTTCTGCATACACTATTTCCAGTGAAATGGGTAGGAGTAGCATAGTCACAGATGTACTTACAACTACGTGTTCTTATTGAATTGCATAAAATGTTTATGGTTTCACTGTGATTGAAGTTTAAGACTTCTTCTAGGGAAATTACGAACTCGCCAAATTGGGATCAGCACCAGTTCCTTCTATTACAAACGTTTGTCACACCATCTCCAATGGATGTGGGTTGCTTGAACAGGAAAGAGATGGCAGAATTGCTGCTGTAATACCAGATGGTGAAGTCCTTTCACCCCAATTGGTCCTGGATACTGGAGACAAAAATGTGATTTCTCTCTGTCAGAGATTTATAGCAGCTCTAATTCCAGAAGAAGTTAGTGACTGTGGAAATGAAGACCTTCCATGCGATGCTTATGGAACTGGATTTGAGATGGATGGAGAATTGGGATCTAATGGTTTGAGTCATATTGTTAACTTCCAGTCTACTGGGCATACTTCGTTCAATGGTTATAGGATAACCGGGAAGCCAGAACATGATGATTCTGAACTTGATATGTTGAGAAATGCAGAAATTCACTCAAATTTTAGCCCATCCTTGAATGGCACTTTTGGAAACCAACCGATGCCTGGCTCAGTTTGTTCAGAATTCCAGTATGAGAATATGAATATAAATGAGAAACTCCTTTTGGAGGCCCAAAGTGTTGGAATTTTCTTAGAACCACTGGTTGGTCTGCTTCTACTAGAATATTTACTTTAAATGCTGCATTAGCCTTTTGTTGCATAATATTGTTTCATCCAGCTCTTACCCTTTCTCTTTTTTGTTGCTTCCAAATCAATAAATATCATGATCTAGCAATGTAGTCTCTGTTTCTATCGTTATCTGAATAATGGTTGTTTGTTAAATGGTGGACGTATGCACACTGCAGCTTCTCATCATCTTCAAGGGTGATATTTTGGATACTGTGATGGTTTACACTGGATGTTTGTGTCTTTTGCTTTTCATTTACACTAGATGTTTGTTAATGTATTTAACTTTGATGTATTTCATTGTTTTTCAGCCTGATGTAGCAGAGATGGAGGATGATGAAATTTGTGCAGACATTAGTAAGCTAGAGGAGAAGCTCAATGAACAGGTAGTTTCTCAATTGAATTATTGAAGCTCTTTTATGGAATCATATAATTTCTTTTTATTTACATTACTGTTTTCACCCTTCCTTTTATGATAGCTGCCATTAGGTATAGAACAGGTTCTTTCTGCTATGCCCTGCTACTTAGTGTTGGATTTTCTGTCAAAGTTCAAAACTTGTTCCAAGTCCATTTTGTAATTTCATTGTGAATGCAATAGGTTTCAAAGAAGAAAGGCCTGCTTGAAAAGCTGTTGGAAACTGCCACAGAAACAAGAAGAACTCAGGAGAAGTATTGTTTTATCCCTTCTCTTCATATAGTTTGTGCATTTGCCTATTTACTTAAAGTCTTGGTGTCTAGTGTATTCTTTAACATATCTTTTTTTTTTTTTTAGGGGATTCGAACAGCTTGCTCTTGACAAACTTGTCATGATGGCTTATGGGAAGTACATGGTAGTTCTCTTAATGTTCAGTCTCCCTCTTATTTTGGTTCTTATTTACACACAGCCATGTACCATGTTGCTTTTACTCTTTGTTTACACATGTTATGTGGATATGACCTCTGAGAATCCTCCAAATACATGGAAAAACTTTGAAAATCTGACCATACCTATGTCGGATACATACCCGTGATGAGTCCTAGTAGGATAGGTCAGACATAGAATGCTTAATGTCTTGGCTGCCAGAATCAAGTCTGTTGTTCCAAAATTATTTAGTTCTTTAACTTGAGAATATAGAAACTAAGCTTAGTAATAAGAAAAGCCAAGATTTCAAGGAAATAGTTGTGTGGGTGGCTAAAACTAACAAAGAAAGAGAATAAGTAGAAAAAATAGATGCAAATGGGTAGAATGGAAATATTGTTGACTTTTTTTAACCAGTTGAACCAAATATAAAATACATATTTATAAATAAATTTGGTGAAGATCTTCTATGTCACAGGAAAGAACTACCTCCAATTAGGTGGTTCAAACTTCTCATGGTATTCAGATACTGAAGAGACAACATAGTTCCTGAAAAATCTTTTGGTTTCTAAGTTCCAAGTAGATATTTTGAACATGTTTTAACCATGACTATTGTGTGGTTGAGTGCTTTGTCCTTTGAGGCTGGGTACTCTGTCCTTCCACTTCCTCATATTGATGCTTGGGTGTTCTATTTGTCTTTCTCAGGAATCAACTGTTTTCTCATCTTTTGTGTCTCTGGGGTTTGGATAATGGAATTTTTTTTTGTAGTTTTATGAAGATGTTGGCCAGCAGAAGTTTATCTATTAACTCTTACATTCTTTTCCTTCTCTTAGCTTCATAAATGGTGAAGATAATTAAAAATACTAAGAAATGGATAGCAGTTAGAGATTTTTGTTTAAAAATTATATTATAGATAGGATATTTTCTCAAAATTTGAATTTGCTTCTAATTTTTCTCCTCTCTAGTGTTTTCCTACCAAGGTGGATAGATCTGCTTGATTCTCTGTGTTACTGCATTTTATTTCCATTGAGAATTATTATCTAAAAGTTGGGACTGTTTATTTACCCATTAGTTATTATGCTAGATGCTGACATATAATGAAATGATGTTGGTATTCGGCTTTTGATAACTTATCAATAATCTTGTAATAGAGTTGTTGGGGTCGTAATGCTGGTGGGAAGAGTTCCAGTAACAAAACGATCAAGCTAGCTGCCTTGGCATTTGTTAAACGGACATTAGATCGATATCATAAATTTGAAGATACAGGCAAGAGCTGCTTCGATGAGCCCATGCTTAGAGACATGTTTCTTTCTGGGTTTTTCCTAAATGATGGTGAATCTGGGAAGCCCTGTTCAAATAGCTCTATCCGTTCTAGAAGTTCAGGTATTTGCTTGATTTTATGGAAAGAATACACACTTTATTGTGTCTTCGTATTTGCGCTTCATTCTATGTATATATAATCATCTGCAAGATGGAATTTATGGTACTTTTGCAGTCTGCAGAGCTGTCTTCTCTTTCTTCTTTCTCCATTTTTTGCATTATGAGATATTTGAGCTGCATATTGGTACTTTGGTCTTTTATGCAGCTTCTGTTGTTTCTCACACTCAACTACTTATCTGGCAGGTCAAAATGGGGATAACTATGCTGTTAATTCGCCCGATCTGCTTCCACCCACAAATCCGTTATCTGGTCAAACTGCTGTTAAAGATGACTCATGGTCTAACAGGGTGAAAAAGAGAGAGTTATTGTTGGAGGATGTAGTTGGTGGTACTTCTTTGTCAGGCAATGCAAAAGGTAAGAGGAGTGAGAGAGACAGAGAAGGAAAGGGACATGGTAGAGAGGTTTTATCTAGAAATGGGACTAATAAGATTGGCCGACCAGTGTCCAATGCTAAGGGGGGAAGGAAATCAAAAGCAAAGCCTAAGCAGAAAACTACTCAACTATCTGTTTCTGTAAATGGCCTTCTTGAGAAGATGCCTGAGCAACCCAAAACATCAACTTCTGTATCAAAGTTAACTGAGATAACTGCCAACAATAATGCCAGAGAAAAAGATGAGTTTAGCCTGGATGTATTGGATGACTTGCAGCTACCAGGACAAGATCTGGGTTCATGGTTGAACATTGATGATGACGGGTTACAGGATCATGACTTCATGGGCCTTGAAATTCCCATGGATGATCTTTCTGACTTGAATATGATGGTTTGAGTTGCTTTCTTTGTATATTCTTGTTTCATTATACTGTTGACAAGCAAATTCATAGTCACAGTCATCAAGAAATGACCATTACATGGATAGATGTTTGACTCTCTGGTCCACAGTTAGGTTACATAGATTCTTTGTAGATTTCTCCACAGTTTATTTTTGAGCAACCTTTTGGATGTCTTGAATTTTTCTCAAGTTGGTGATTTTGAGTGTAAAGATCTTTTGTTCCTACAAGTTAGTTATGTCTTAGCAATTACATAGTAGCAAACCCTGTATCCTGGCTGTAGCTTTTACAAATCAGAGAGCAATGCTCTTCTTGTACATACATTTATATTCCTAATAAAATTAGCTTTTTGTCCAGTTTAATTATACCATGCAAACATAATCATATATTTGGTGTATGGATCTTTATTTCACTTTGCCAACTGCAACCGCAGTTACAAGTTGCTATATTATATGTATCAGTTTTCCCGAGGTTTATTCATGAATTAGAGAGGTTTAATCCAGATGTCAATACAATAATTGATCGCGTTTCTCCAATCATGAATAAATGCTTTTGGTACTGAATGGGACTCTTAGCTCTGTACTTTTCTTGTTTTATTACTTGAAGTAGCAGAGTTTAACTTAAATATCCCAGGAACTATGGTTAGATCTTTATCTACTTATTAACCTCATACTAAAAAGGTTGTGGCGTCAAATTTGAGCTTCCTTTTACCGTGCTTCTAAGGTACTGGCTTTTTACTGTCCTATTGATATTTGACACTAGGAGGTTATGCTTTAATTCACTATTTGTAATTAATTTTGCATTTCATTCTTTCCCTCCTATCTCTTGCTCTCTCTCTAAGTACAAAAGTTTAAAATGTTTGCAGGTGAAATTGTTCTCTTGGATACTAGCATCTAAGGTTGTATGCTGGAATGCCATCGGCCACATTCTGATAAACCTGGCATTACCAGGGAAGTAAATCCAGAACACCCTGTTCTTATCTTGGCTGTAAACATCACCATGCATTTACATTGTCGTTTAGAATTATTTTTCCAAGAGCAAATATCTGCATTTCTTTTCCTTTTTTTTTTTTATTTGAAAGGCAAGGCATGATCGCGAGGACAGTGTTGAAAGCTTATCTGTAAAGGCTCATGTTTCTGTAATGTTCATCCACTGCAGTTTGAAGCTTACATTTGATATGGTATTCATCATTCTCAACTTGCATGATATAAAAAGTCCGAGAATTTTGTCTCATCCATGTTGAGAATTAACTTCCCTATAGTTTCTTCTATATAACTGTAGATTTTAGGCTTGAGCACACTGTTATAAATGGTCCTAGCCAAGGCCTTCAGGTTGGAACCCAATACCAATATCCTAATTTTAGTCATTTTCCATGCATTATAATATTTCAAATGTCTGCTTCACTTCATGTCAAAATCTCGGGTTTGTCTTCTTGGTGTATGTTTAATTACTTAAGACTGTCTCACGGTGCTATATGTTATTTATGTATTGGCATCCTCAATTATCATGTTTAAAAATCGCAGGATTTGGCTGAAACTCGTGACTTGCAATTTGCAAACGGTTTGCATGGTTACTTCAGTAGGGGCCAGATGATTCTGAGGTACACTTCTTTGACTTACTTGTTGAGAACTTTGATTGACCGCAACCTTTAATGAATTTTATTCAGTTTCTTGAAATTAATCCAGCATGTTATGGTACGAGGATCAAGTTGCAAAGGCAAAAGATTGAAATTGTCAAGGTTGGCCCGTTTACTCTGTTCATTTTAACAACTAATTCAGAGAGTACCCTCCTTTTTGCATCCTTGTAATTTTTTTTTCTTCCTTTCTATTAAAAGATGCCACAATCTGTGATAGGGAAAGGTGCTAGAAGTGTTGAGATTCAAATTCCAAACGCTGAATGTCACCTCTAAAGAAGGCAAGTCTGTTGTTGCCCCATGAAAAAAAGCCAAATCAAGCTTACAAGTTCATCCTGGTGAACACCAAGGTTTCCATGGTTCTTGCCCATGTAATTGTACAGCACCATCTTCACATGAAGATGGCGAGGCTGCATGATAAAACCATTTTGCCAAATCAAATGAAAATTGAGGATAGTAGCATTTGTAGAAAATATCTAGTGAGGAAGATGGATCCATAATATTTCGTGGCCATCATGAAAATCCATTTTCTCAATCTGTTTCTCGTGATATCAGACAGCATACCTGTTGAGGGAATCTCAGCTTGAAAGGTAAAAGCTGAGAGAAATTCATCACCTACTCTGGTAGGGCAAAGAAATACAAGTGTTGCTCAAGAAGTTGATATTGCTGGTGATGATGCCAGTAAGCTGAACGAGTCTGATCCAGAATCATTGCTCACCCGGTAACTTTTTCTCTCTTTTCCAAGTTGGTTTATGTAATAAATAATATTTCTTTGCATAGGCTAAGCATCGGCTACAGAGACTGATTATTGCCATGATGCAAAGCATTGGCTAAAGAGACTGGAAAAGCATGCATTCATGATGGAAATATTGGGTACTACTGGCAGGAAGAATGGAAGAAAGCTTTCACCATTTGTGTCATCAAGTTGATGCTCATTTGGGAATTATACAACCTGTTGGCCCGTAAAATATCGGTTCTACTGCTGTAGTTGCAATTGTTATTTAACACAATCGTTTCCAGATGTGGTGATTCAAGAGCGATTCTCATGCCTCTGTCTGTAGGCCACTAGTAAGCCATGCTTTCTATTTTGACTATCATTTTTGGTTTCTTTGCCACTGGACTACTTATTTCGAACACAGATATTCAGGTTGCCTCTTTTTTCAGCCTGATAGAGACACTGAGAATGCAAGGATAGAAGCCACATAAGGCAATTGGAATAGTTTTCGTTTTGGATTTCTTTTCTTTTTTTTAATCTTGCAACGTCTTCTATTTGTAGGTATTTCCAAACCTTGCCTTACTTGTTGGAACTTAAACATTATAATTGATCATCTCCGACAGGCTTTTCACATGGTGGACATATTTGAAGGACTTGAACTTTTGGGATAATTGATACACTCGATTTAACGTCAATTTCCAAATTTCTATATTGAATTACATACATATTAGCCTTGCTGTTGTTAATCATATTAACTATTGATACTAAATCATTTGATTATTGGTGGTATTAAATATGATCATCATCTTTCATGATCCACAGGTGACACTGACTTCGGATTATCCCAAATCCAAAAGAGATTTTGTTCCTCAAGCAATGATGAGTCTTTATATTTAGCCAATAATGGCTTATGGGATGAAATTACCAAAGAGGAAGCCTGTGAAGTTGCACAAAAGCGAATCCTTGGATGGTGTGATAAAATGTACTCAAAAGAGGGTAAGGAACTCAGACCCTGCTGCTTAAGCTGCAGGAGAGTACCTTTCAAGGCTTGCTTTTGCTAAGGGAAGAGAAGACAAATACAAGTGTCAGCATGGTAGACATAAAGGCTCTTAAGAATATTCAGCAAGAAAACTTCTCCTCGAACTCTTGTAATTAGACTCGTCAAATTCTGTTCTAGACTTGAGACACTAATTCACTCTGTTTGAGCTTTAATCCGATTCAATTTCATTTGATCACAAAAAGCTAACACTCTAAAAGCAGACTTCATCCTCGAAATTGGAATCATACATGGAAGAGAAGGGGGGGGGGGGTTAAAAACAGAATTGTAGAAGACTATTATATTTTGCAGTTAAGTAGTAGTAGCTCTTTGGAGAGGATTTTTCTCTATAAGAAGACAAAGCATACAAGATATAACAGTCTTATATGGTATTGATTGGAAAGGTTGTCAAACGGAACATAACATTAACAATGTGGATTTGCTATCAGATGCTGAAAGGACCATTAAATTTTCCAGAACTTGAATGTCAATGCATGCCTTGTTACAATACAAGCTTAAGTGCATGCATATGCATGCGCCGGGCGATCGTGTTTACTAGGCTAAAGATCTAAGCCTGTAACACGTGATGCGATGATCCGATCAGAATTAATGCACCCAGAACATGAATAGACAGGTAAAGATTCTAATTCAGGAAGTTCATAAATTTGTTCTTGATATAAGACATCATTACCTTTCGACTTATGAAAAACATTAACAACACAGCAATAAAGGGTGTACCTCACACTCCGAGCCTCTGGCAAGAAAATTTTTTTTGATAATCATTAAGGCTTAACTTTGGCCTTGTCATCACTACAGCCGCTCAAATAAGTCCTGCACATTACTTACAACAAAAACTACAAATCCTCCATGCTCTTAGAACTTTGGTTTCTGCTGACATTAGAGTCTTGATTCAAACTTGTTTCGTCTGAATTCTGCCAAAAAATGTGACACTTTTGTTTAGCTTTATTGTTATGTTTCAGATATGAAGAAAAGACCAGATAAATTTTATCTCAGCATAGTGAAAACAAGCTTTTTGACAGATATATGACAAAAACATGTAACCAAACTCAAGCATAACATATACATACCACAAAAGTTCTAGCGTTGCAAGGGGTGATCCTGCACTCTTGAAGTAAGATTCGAGGTCCACATCACAATACATGTTCAAGAAAGGCAGTCCCAGCAGCTCATGAGCTGACATTCTTTCATTCGGGTCTTTCTTTACACTGTCATGGATAAAAGAACCCAAGCCAGGCTTCATTAAAACTCAAATGATCAAACAATTCTATAAAATCAAAGCAAAAGGAAAATTCCAACTGCAGAGGCTATCCCTCCAGTACCAAAAGGAACTAATAAATGATCTCTCTTGACAGAAGATCAATTTGACGAAAACATTTAATTAACAATATAGAACTCAATAACTCATTATAATGCAAAAATGTTCTAGAACACCTTTTAGGGATTATACGTAACTGATTAAAAAAATTTACCATGCAGATATAAAAGAGCAAAATTCAGAAGAAAATCGATCTGAAGGTGCAGAAGGTGGTGGTTGTTCAACAATTTGTTCCATGAGCTCATAAAAGTTAGTCCATCCTTCTGCCTGATCAGGTGGGGAATATGGGAATTGACCTGTTGCACACTCAAGCAAAACTAGCCCCAGGCTCCAAATGTCACTTTTACTTCCATAATTTTCACCAATAATTCTTTCAGGCTACAAAAGAAGGTAATCGACATCAACAAAACTAATAACTTTCAAACAAATAATAATAAAATAACCTTAGCCACCAAAACAAAGTTTCTTTTCATCTTTTGGTATAGTCAATTAATTACTTACAGACATATAGTTGTATGTGCCAACAAATGTGCTTGCTTGTCCTGAGGTGCTTGTCATTATTGCACTCACACCGAAGTCAGTAATTTTGACTTCTCCTCTATGATTTATTAACAAATTAGATGGCTTTAAGTCTCTGTGGATAATATGCTTTTCATGATGAAGATACATCAAACCCTTTAGCACCTGCAATAACAAGAAGAATATAAAATGAATACCAGAACATCTGGTAAATACTCTTGATTTCTTCGAAGTTCAAATGTACCAACCTGCTTACATATTGCAGCAAGATAGGGCTCGGGAACGGATCTAACCTTTCTCAGAAAATCTGCTAGGGATCCACCATCCATATACTCCAAGATAATTGAAATGGCACCATTTTTATAAAAAGACTGATAACAAACAACAACATATGGACACTGAGATGATTGATTTATTTTCAATTCTTTTGCAATCTGCTTGCGAGCTGACTCTTCAATATTCATTTGAATAATCTAGCAAAAGAAACCGTGTCAGGATTTACCATGAGAGCAACAAGGAAATGCAAGACTCATAAGAAACACAACTTTTTTTGAATGGTTATTTGGCTAGCTCCAATTCTCAAAAAATAACAAGGTCTGTTTTAGAAGAATGGCTTCTATAAAATCAAGAAAGGCTGAACATTCTTTTACTAATTCATAGTGTAACCAACAAGAGAAGCATCTTTTTAGCAGTAATAGATCATAATACATCTGTCAAGCATGATTTAGGAGAGATTTTTTTTTATCATTCATCATGATTAAACCAATCAATAAGTTTCCAGGAATCAGGCCCTCATTTGAATACACATATGAGGTAAATGGATAAATCCGTCAACATAATTCAGACATTTTAATTAGATAACCACATTCAAACTATGTAATTTCGTCTCCCTAGAGGTGATATGTGCACATCATGCAAATGTCATTGAAATTTGAAATGGCAATAATTCTTGGTAAAAAAAAAACAGACGGAAATTTTAAAACAAAAAACACGAGAGTGAGAATTCAGAAAGTGTTAAAACACTTAAACTTGGCTCTTGGATATTTACCTTCAATGCAAAAAATTGGCCAGTCCATTTGTGTTGGACCAATTGCACAATTCCACCATTACCCTTGCCGATAACTTTAATCGCATCTATATCATCTAAATTCAACTGGTCGTCCGCGTCAGTTTCTGATGGCTTAATAGGCGGAGGCTAAAAGCAACAAAAAAAGAAAAGAAACTGATTAAAATCTTCAATAAATGAAAACTCTAACTAAGATCTTCTAAACTCGCTAGACGGCAAACATCTATTGAGTCAAGAGAATCTCAGCAATGAAAAGCATTAAACTTAAGAAAAAAAGCAAGTTCATTGACAAAAGAAAAAAAAATCATACAGCTTCAGATTTGGATTCAGATACAATTCGAACTCCATCCTTGTTAACGAGGAGATCGCCGTCTTTGAATGTACCGCTCTCGGTTCTGCCATGAAAAAAAAATTTAACGCCAAAATCAAACTTTAAAAACCCTTATAAGAAAGTAGAAGAATTTGAAAGTGGACGTAAATAACTAATCATGCTTACAGAAATTTGGCGAAGGAGATCTCGGCTGGAGGAGGAAGAGAGAGCTTCAAATTAGGGTTTACAATTCCCTTTCCCTTCTTCATCTGAGGTTTTGCTTTCGTTTTTTTTTTTTTTTTTCCAAAAGTGGGAGAGAAAAAAAAAATAGTTGAGAGTGTTTCTTTCAATGGTTGCTATTTATATACATCTATAGGGAAGAGGAAAAGAGAGAAGCAGACCAGTCTCCTCCACGACCACAGGGAAGATGACCTGACTTCACGTTGACTTTTCTTTTTATAATTATAGAGTCGTAATTTAATTTTTTTAATTCTTTAAAAAATAGATATTCATTAAATATATATATAAATTTCGTCCCAAAAATATATATCAAATTAATATTATAAACTAGTCATGGTAACATTGAAATATTACTAGAAAAGCCAAAATAATGATCCCATTTTTTAAATTTAAATGCCACACACAAGAAACAAGGAATTAAGAAATGGATTAAAATTAGAAACCATGATTTTCAAAGCTTCCAAATGTAAATGCACTACCATTAGCAAACAGTTTTCAAAATAAAATTTTTTTATTTATAGCAAAAATCATTTTCACATTGGCTAGGTGGATGAGAACATATTCATATTTAAATAATAATAAAAAACAAATATATGAAAATCATAAAAAAGACCCAATGGATTAGTGTCATTTTTAGAGAAATTTAGATTAATGAAATTACACACAAGATGATAATAACCCACATTCTAGAAACGAAATTCAATTTTAGAAGAAGTCATTTCCCAATTTCCAATCAAAATTAACAGTGTTTTGCGCTCAAATTTTCCACGAATAAAAACGATAGCAGTCTATGAGACGCCTTTTGTATTATAGTTGAATTTTCAAATTCACAACCAGCTGAATTAAAATTTTAAGTACTGACAAGTTGTTCTACCACCTTTTTAGCTGGCCGCTTATTGACTCTGGAAACAATTTTTTGATGCCATCAATATTAATAATTGCCTCACTGGCAAAAGCAGCCATCTTTTACGGCACAATCTTATATTGTACATATCAGAAGACTTGGAATCGTTTCTATATCACATCTTCTTTATTATGTAACTAAGCGGTATCTTATGTTAGAGGTAAATATTTGATTGAGTCAAATTAAATTAAAAAATTTCGAGTTAGTTAAATTTATGAATTTTATTTTAGTAACTGAATTGAGTTAACAAATTTTGAGTTAAGTTAACAAATCGTATTATTTATATTTAATATTGTGTTTACATGAACTAATTATTTAATTAATAGATAAACTACAATATTATTTAACTATATAAGTAAGGTTGATAGGTAAACATTTATCAAAATAATGTAATTTTATCTTTTTTTGTTCGTTTTGAATAACTTGAATTATGTAATTTATATTCAAATTAAACCAAGAATTTTAATTTTTATTTGAATTTTCTGAATAAATTAAACTGTTTAATTCAAATTTTAAATTATTTATCAAATTTTTGAATCGAATAAGGTCTTATTCACCCGTACATTTGATTTCTGGTTGACCCATGAATTCCTTTTGTTTCTTCTTCAAATAAGTACTGTCTATATATTATGATTTGAATTATATTGGTATTGTATTTTGTGTATTATATCATGTTTTCTAATAATTAGTAATTTGCAGAAATAAAAAGAATGGCACATGGAAATTACGTAACGAGGTTTAAATAAAGGTGACGTAAGAAATTACACGTTGGTTCCAAATTACTACAATGTTTGTTTCGATTGTACAATGAATCCACTTGAAACCTGCAAGCACATCACATAATAGTTATCGATCAGTAATGACTATGGCACCCACTTGGTTTTCAGCAGCTTGTGGAACCCTTAAGGCTGTCTGCAATTTATGATCATAAACTTTGGCTTCTTTTTTATTGGTCAGAATGACCTAACCTTTGACTAATAACTAGGCTTTTAAAAATTTTAATTAATTCTTAAAATAATTTATTTTTTTAATTAAACACAAAAATAACTTAAAATTTACAGTAAAAGTTGGTGGTGGCTCCACTAACATACCACGTCAACAACAAAAAAAATTAATTTTTTGGTGGAGCCATGTAGAATGGCGTCTGTCGAAACCATTTTTTTTGTTGAAAAACGGGCCGACTTTAAAATACAAAAACGGAGTCTCCACCAATCTTTTTTGAAGTGTGATTGGGCCACTTTTGAAAACGTTTTGGTCTACGAATTTTAAGAAAACGGGCTCGGGAGTCGATTACATACGAGGAAGGATTAGCACCTCAACGCCCAAAATTGGTACCGTATTGATTGAGTAATGTCCTTAATATAAAAAATTAGAGGATATTTTAAAGTATGGAAAATGTTTGGATGACTCGTATTGGATATCAAAACTCTCTTGTTCAAAAGTGAAATATCATGTCCAAAGACGATAGGACACGATGCTTCAAACTCTCGATCCGAGATCATTTTATGATTTCAAAATACATTTAGTGCAATTTGAAAAGGGTATGTCACTATTTGGCTAAACTAAAACCGAAACCCAGCACGATTGGGTACGATTCTTTGGATTTCCAAACATGAAATATTGCCCTTATTTAAGAAATATGATAAAAAAAAATCTGTGAAGGATATCTCGTTGTTTAGATGAACAGAAGATCGAAACCCAGCACGATTGGGCACGAATTTCTTGAACTTCCAAACACGAAACATTGCCTTATTTTCAAAAATATGATCAAGATCTTTAAAGGATATTTAGTGATCTAGACGAACGAAAAAAAACGAAGCCCAGCACGATTGAGCACGATTTCTCGAACTTCCAACCACGTAATATTACCTTTGTAAAACCCCTTTTTTTTATGAATTTTGGAAAAAAACGTTAAGATGTAATTCAAAATCATTGATCGACATGGAATGATAAGAACAAAAACATATAAATATAAATAGTAAATTACAAAAAAAAAGAAATAATAAAGATAATGAAATAACGAAAATAGTAATGTTAATACCGATAAAGAAAACACAAAATAATAATAACCATCGTAATAAAAATAATAGAGACATATATATATACCTATAATAAATATAATAATAAAGTAATAGTAACCATCTTGAAAATAACAATGAATATAATAGAGATAATAATAATGGATATAATAGTAATATGTAACAAAATATAAACATAATAAAATAAATAAAATATTAGTAATAAAATAGTACAACCATAAATATAATAGTAATAAGAATAGTATAGTAATGATAATATATGTAAAATAATAGTGAAAGGGAAAAAAATAATAACATAATAAATGTAATGCAGATATAATAGAATATGATAAAACAATTTAATAATATTAATAATAATATATATAAAATGGAGGTACCGTTTGATAGGATATAGATATAATAATAATATAAATAAGAAAGTAAATAAAATAATATATAATAATAGTATGAACAAAACAATAGTAATAAAAGGAAATAAAAATATTTGATAGCAATAGAACAATGATATAATCATAATATATATAAAAAAAATATACATATAATAATAGTAAATATAATAGAAATATAATAGTAATAATAAAAATAATGATATAATAGGATATAATAAAATATAAGATAATAAAAGTAACAAATAAAAATGTTAGTAATAAAATATAACAATAAATACAAATATAGTAATAATAATATATATACAGAAATGAATAACGATGGTAACAATGGAAATAATAATAACTATAATATAGAAATGACAAAAATAATAAAATACTAACAATAATAATAAAAGAGAAAAGAAAATCGGAAAAGAACCAAAAATAAAAAAAAAAATAGAAGTCTTTGGGTAAAATTAAAAAAATAAAAGATGAGAAGGACTAGTTTAAAACATATGCAAAACAGGGGGGACTAAAATGGCAATTAATCCCACTCCCTGATGCAGCATTTAAAACGCGGATCAAACTGTATCGAAAATCAAAACTCTGGGGCGAATTTAAATAATAAAGAAAAGTGAGGGGGGATGCAATTAAACAACTCCTTCCAAAAGGAGGGCCAATCGTGCAATTTACCCATTTGAGGTAAATGCGCGTGGACCCCACCATTAATGGCGCTGTTTGCTTTTAATGCCTAAAAACCCTAAAAAAATCAACATTTCCCCCATTTCTTATTTCTGCTTCAAAGCAACAGACCAGGAGCCCCTTTTTTCCTCCGTTCGTTCCATTAGGGCCTGAATGCCCTCAGTCCGGCGGAGCTCCGAGCAATCGCCGTGCTCCCGTCGACGGAATTTAAAACGTAAGTATTTCCCCTTTTTAATGCCTAGGACTTTAGTGTTTAAAGAAACAAAGAAATAAAAGAGATAAATGAAAAACAGATTCGAAAGTTTAAAAAAAATAAATAACTAAAAGAGAAACCTTTTTCTTGATTTTTGATTCTGAAACCGTAGAAAATGATGGGTATGTCTTTTGAATTTGTATCAAACCTCTAAACCCGAAAATCCCAAAAATAAAACCCCCCGTTATAGATT
This sequence comes from Gossypium rotundifolium, assembly GCA_025506655.1. Taxonomy (NCBI): domain Eukaryota; kingdom Viridiplantae; phylum Streptophyta; class Magnoliopsida; order Malvales; family Malvaceae; genus Gossypium; species Gossypium rotundifolium. Next base: position 195,621,452 of record CP106734.1, on the reverse strand, counting down.
TTTATTTGGCTTTTTATAACCGAATTTTACAATAAAATTTATTCTGTTTGCTGTTGTTTTGTCCTCCTTTTCCGCAGGTGTGTGATCGAGTGGTGGGGGAGAGTACGTCGCGGAGGGTTCGGAGGTGGTTTGGCGTGGGGTGATGTGGCGTTGGGCGTGGGGCTGCTGGTGGCTAGGGTTTCCTGCCTTTGGAAATTTAGGGTTGTTTGGGCTTCGTAGGCCTTGTTTAAAGGTTTCGGCCCAGTTAGTTATTTGTTTATGGACTGTTGAACTGTTTGGGTTTATTTTGTTTATTTGGTTTGGTTTAATGGGCTCCGGGCTACTAAATTGGGCTCTACAGCGTCACCTGTATAAATATTAGGAAAATACTGTAATTTCTAAAATTATAGAGAACTTTAACAAAAAATTTCTATTTTCTGGTGGAGTTATTTCATTTGGCACCACCAGATTTCTCATGACATGCTTTTTCTTTTTTTTATTACTTTTTTTAACTTTTGTCCTTCTTTCCTTTCTTTTTTTTTTTATTTTTTTAAGTTTTGTCTTTATCCTTATTTATTTTATTTATTATTAAATTTAAAAATTTGAAATGTATATTTGAAATGTTTTATAATATGTATTTTTAAAATTTTAAATATATATTTTTCAATTATTTTTAAAATTTAAAATATTATTTTTAAATATTAAATATATTTTTAATAATATAAAATATTTAAATATTTTAAAGATATGAGCTTTCAAATTTATTATTAGTTTTATAATATTTTAAATATTTTTAATTTGTTTTATAATATTTTAAATTATGATTTTAAATTATTTTTAAAGAGATTCAAACTTTTTTAAATTCTATTAAAAGTTAAAAACAATATTTTATTTAAAAAGTGAAATTTGAATTAATTAAAAATAAAAATATTTGTTAAAAAAGATTTATTTGTTAAAATTTTAATTTTAAATTTAATAAAAATGGCTCTACCAAATAAAATATTATTTTTAAAATTTTAAATTTAATTTAAAAACATTTGAATATCTTTAAAATTAATTTTAAAATTATTAATTTATAAAAATATATTTAAAATATTATAAAACAAATAATAAATTTGAAAGGTCATATCTTTAAACATAATATATTTTAAATAATTTAAAAATCATAATTTAAAATATTATAAAACAAATTAAAAATAGTTAAATTTAAAATATACATTTAAAATATTATAAATCAAATAATAAATTTGAAAGGTCATATCTTTAAAAATAATATATTTAAAAATTTAAAATTTTAAAATTAATATTTTATTTGGTGGAGCCATTTTTATTAAATTTAAAATTAAAAGTTTAACAAATAAATCTTTTTTAACAAATATTTTTTTCTAATTAATTCAATTTTCACTTTTTAAAATAAAATATTATTTTTAACTTTTAAATAGAATTTTAAAAAATTGAATATTTTTAAAAATAATTTAAAATCATAATTTAAAATATTATAAAACAACTTAAAATATTTAAAATATTATAAAACTAATAATAAATTTGAAAGGTCTTAAATAATATTTAAAATTTTAAAATAATTTCAAATATATATTTAAAATTTAAAAACATATATTATAAAACATTTCAAATATACATTTCAATTTTTTAAAATTAATAATAAATAACAATAAAGAAAAACTTTAAAAAGTAAAAAAAACAAAATTTATAAAAAAATAAAAAGGTGTCAAAGTGAATCGCCAAATGAAATAACTCCACCAGAAAATTTAACAAAATTTAAAAAAAAAAAAAGTGTCAGGCGAATCACCAAATGAAATAACTCCACCAGAAAATAAATTTCTTTTTTTTAAAGTCCCCCTATTTTTAAAAATTATAATATTTTCCTAATATTTATATAGGTGACACCATTCTATATGGCTCTACCAAAAAATTAATTTTTTTTATTGCTGATGTGGCATGTTAGTGGAGCCAAAATTTGACTCCACCAACTTTTACTGTAAATTTTAGGTCATTTTTATGTTTAATTAAAAAAATAAATCATTTCGATGATTAATTAAATTTTTTGGTTATTTTTATAAAAAAGCCTAATAGCTATCATAGTGGACAACGGGTAGCTTTTTTTGTACTTGCCTGCCTGCCGACGTGGGGGAAACACAATCTGTCAAAATAGAATCAAACTATATCCATATTAACTCTACAATCTAAACATTGAAACATCCTGGAAATGAAAGTCAAAACCAACAAACAAGAAGACAAATTTGATATTGTCGAGCTCAATGTTCGTATATCACATCTTGTAAGAAAACTATGGTATATGGCATACTATATACAAATGTATTTGGGAATTCCATGAAAAATTGCAAACCCAAGATTGAAAACCCATTACAGCTGCAGCACACATCTTCTCACCGTTCCTATTACTTAACCTGGAACGCAACGATTATGGTAAACAAGCATGTTCTAAATGTCAACAATGTTGATGGTGAACTTGGATAGCAACTGTGGCACTCCCGATATTATCGGTCCATATGTCTACAAAACAAAACATGAAATGCATAATTACAACATTTGTTATACAAAGCACAATGTTGATGGTGTCCTTCATGGGTTTACAATAAATAGGACAGTACAATGAAGCTACCCCATGAAGGAGGTTATTTATTGATATATCCAGAAAGGACTTGTCAAAGTAATATCAAGTGTTATACAAAGCACAATGTTCAATTTAGTCTTGATTGAATGCTCAAGCACCAATTTATAATGTTAAGTTGTACCTTGTGATTTTCATGAACCTGGCGCAGTGGAACTGCAAGCAATTTGAGATTTTTGGGCACGATAAATTTTTGACTCTCCGGCAACCTCACAAGGAAGAGTTTGGTGCACTCCTATGAAATTTAGAATAACATGAGAACTGAGAAAGGTATGGCATAGCTGCAGAATCAATATAAATGTACCGACCAACAGACCTTAGGCTTTTTCGCATTGGATGGCAAGTATGGATACATTAACGTTTCAAAATCATGCTGCCACCACATGCCAAGACATTCACCCACCTGAATATTTAAGAAAGTGAGAATTTCACACCATTTCACAATAATACTTGCAAATATAAATGGGGAGAAAAAAAAACCTGCTTTACCTGCCATTCAGTTTCATTGCCATCTTCACTAGCAGAAAGCTTCCTGGAAAGCTTACGGTTCAGTCCATCAATATCTGGAAATTCAGCTCAATCTTAGATCAGTGAAGCACAAGAATGGTTAACCTAACAAAACTCAAGTTTGCAAAAGATAATTTCACAGAACTAGCAACTTACCTGATTCACCAGGCCTCAAACGACCACCAGGAAGCTTAAAGAAGGAATTCCTAACTTGCAGCAGCAAAAGATGAGGGTGCTTGAACAACTCAACCTGATTAGATGACATTGCTTAAAACATTTGCAAAGAACATAACTAAACTAATACATTCCCTCAATCTTGCATGAAATATATATAATAGTCGGATATGTAGAAAACAGTCTACCGTTTATTAACAGTCGTATCTAAGTCCTAAATATCGGTGTTCTCGACTTCCAGGAGGCGCCTCTAATCGACTAACAGTATGCCATGCACTGCAAGTCTGGAAGTGACTTTCAAAATTCTTTATGTAAGAAAAAATACAAAATAGTTCATATGTTTCAGCCTTGAACTAACTAAGTTCCCTAGGTTTCGACCAAAGTTTTCAGTAAGATCTCCTAAACTGGTCAATCATCGGTCATTCATATTACTAAGCAGAGGGCACAAAATTACTTCTAGACTAAACTCTACAATTCCTTCAAAAATTAAACAATTTGGAACATTGTTCTTAGTTTTTCAAAACTTCACAATCATAACAACCAGAAAAACAGAGCAAACTAACCAGAATAACTGCTTCCACGGAAGTCCTCAATCCATAAGCAGCATAACTGTGGGGGAAGAAGGTTAAAATTGTTAAACCCATAAATAGTTTGGCGCAGAAAAAGAACCCAGTTGAATTTAAGAGAGAGATCAGGTGAAGTACTTGGATTTCATCCTATTGATACGATCGGACAGAGTTTCATCCCTGAAAACAATGGCTTCTTTGGATCCAAAATAGTAACAACTTAGTGGGTAAATATCCACCCTTTTACTATGATTATCGCTGCTATCATCGTTGATTGCTTCTGTTTCTACTCCCATGTGAAGATCTCCCATCTTAAATTTTCCTAGTAAACTCAAACGGCAGAAAGAAAGACGGGAAAAGAAAAAAATAGTCCGAATAAAGTCTAACGTGTCCTAAAAGCAGAGCATGTTAATGTAAGGGTAAATTACACTAATAGTCACCCAATTTTGGGTGAGTGACAAAATAGTCACTTAATTTTTATTTCAGTCACTCAACTTTTGAAAAATTATAAAACAGTCACTAATTAACAGTTACCTAATTGTTAACGAAATTATTGACGTGACAAGTCAACTAGCTGATGTGACAAGTCAACCAACTGACATGACAAGTTAACTTGCCATGTTGGTGAAGCAGCTCATTTTCTTCTTCTTCTTCTTCTTCTTCTTTTGTTTAGTACTCTGCTAGTAGGAGCAATGGTAATGGCCCTTTCATTTCAGTGGTTTGAGAGGCTAAAAACGTGATTATCGGCTATGGTTCTAGTGCATGGTTGTCGTTTACTAACAAAATTTTATACAGAGGTTGAAGATGGAAGATGTAAGCTTGGTGTTTCGACTTTATACAGAGGCAGCCAATAGGAAAGGGAAAAAACAAGAATATACAAACGTAAAAAAGTTAAAGCAAGCCATTTGGGGTAGTTATATTAGAGGAGGCTTGACCTTGGAGACAAGAACGTTTAGACCAGCATGCTTATTGTCCCATCCAAATTCATTGATGTTGTCATCGGCACCAAGGGTTTTGCCATTGATTTCGATGTAATTAAGGTAAGAGTTGTCTTGCGAGGCCCTCCTTAACCATGCTGCTCCCCATAGCAATTCATCCTGATTAAAAATTTTATAAATCATAAAAGTTTTATATTCCATTTTAGGGTGGCCGGCGACTGCCAGCGGGCCGCCACTGAGTTTAGTTAATTTTTCACTTACTTGATAGCCGCTAAAAGTCGCAGTAAAATGGGCAAGCACCGTCTCGAACATTAGAATTGCCACTATAAGCACCTCTAAAGTTGTCAGCATATTGAAAAACTCGAACAGAATTCCGTGACAATGTCTGGGCATACCCTGGGTCCACTGATCTGAACGCCATGGATGAAGCTGCAAGAGCGGCCGCCGTCTCAGCCGCCACTTCGGAAGCCGGGTTCGATGCATCCACTGCATAAACCGTCCTCGCAGTATCCATATCTTCGGGTCTTTCCCAACAGTTATGGTCCTTATATGGATCTCCAACCTAAATACACAAGAAAAATTGATTTACTTAGATTACTATTTCATGTCATTTTCACTTTGGGTTCTGTTTCTTTTCTTCAGATGATATTGCTATTAGCTAGCAACAACTCCCATACAAACATTTCAAGAGCAGGTGGGTACTGTCAAATGCGTATCCCAAGAATAGAGAAAAAAAAAGTAGAATTTTCCGAGAAAATTTTGTTAGTAAACGACAACCATGCACTAGAACCATAGCCGATAATCACGTTTTTACCCACTCAAACCACTGAAATGAAAGGGCCATTACCATTGCTGCTACTAGCAGAGCAGTAAACAGAAGAAGAAGAAGAAGAAAATGAGCTGGTTCACCAATGTGGTAAGTTAACTTACCACGTCAGCTGGTTAACTTGCCACATCGGTAATTTTATTAACACTTAGGCTTCCTTTGGTTCACCGTTTAGCATCAGTGAGATGCAGTTGGGTTACCAATCTCAACAGATCTTCTTTGTTTGGTTTAGCATTTCGGTCAGCAGTGAAAATTGGTTTCAATCTCATCTTTGTCTTTGAAACGTGATTGGAGATGAGAGCAAAGAAGATTAGAGGCAATTAGGGCGAGGTATTTTATCGACAAAATACCCATTTTCAAACATCTCCTAAAACGCAGATCATCCCGACATTCCTTTTGTTCACCGCCTCTCTTGTCGCAGCGAAGAGCGCCGCAAGAAAACTTCGAGGCGATGCTTGAGTGGAGATTCCGAGTTTCACTCCATCATCTAGTCACCGGTAATTTCTATAACCCTGTAGTCTCTTACCCCTCTTTCATTCGATTTTCATTTCTCTTTTGGCGCTTCCCCTCTATACCCAAAACCACGAAACTGACACACTCTGAAATTTTCCCTAGGCTACCCTGGCCTTGTTTTAGCAAGGAAAATAGTGCTTCCTCTTACTTGGCAAGTTTCTCAGTTTATTTGTTACTAGTTCGTTTGTTTAATATTTTTTTATAGTGCCTTAGCAATTTAGCCGTTTCAATGCCATAAATTTCTTTGTGTTATGGTATAAATTGACTGAACACTGTGAAAAGGAGTTAAAACATTTCTCACTTAAGTTTCAAAATTGTTTGTTTCTGAGGCACCTCTACAAATCTGATTCTTGATTATTTAGTAATTTTTTTTTCTTGTTTTGACAAATAAAAAATCATTTATGGTAATTTATTTCTTCTTTGGGAGTTTGGATATCCTAGACTTTTAGATTAACATTGGGTAGAGGGAACTATTACATTTTCTATATTATCGCAGGAAGGCATACTGTTAGGCATCTAGCTTGGTTTCTTGCTAGAGGATGAGAAAGGTTATTGTTAGTATGAGAAAAGTCGTAGTTTCATGTTGCGCTTGTTTACTGAAGCAAAGACAATGAGAAATTATAATTGGATGGAAATTTATTTAGGGTGTATGTTGCGATTCCTGAGGGCGTCATTTAAATTGATACTTGGTCTACTCTCTTCAACCATCAAGTTCCTCATTTTTTATTTTTCAACAAGCTTCTATTTCAATATTAGGAGCAGAAATAAGCGATAGTGCTTTCGATTGAAATCTTGCAATCAGACATTATGAGCTTGATATACCTAAAACTGGAATTTGTAGATTCTGTTTGTACATATTATATATGAGATTATCTTACTTAAGAGTGGTTGCAGCATCCAACCAAAAGGGTTTGAAAGGTTAAAGTGGTCAGTGCATACTTGAAGCAGCGATGATGATTTTGCGGAATTAGGCTTACCGGTGGAAAGGGTTGGAGGTGTAATCGCGAAACTGAGGACAGAAAGGCCTCAACATTTTGTGGTAAGCATTCTTGATATTTCTTATCCTCTCTTTCCTCTCTCTATTGCCAAGCTTGTCTGTGCTCGGCTGCATGTTTGCAATCATTCATGCATGTTTGTTGTATATTTTCCTTTTGATATCTCTCTGCTAGTGCATGTATAACAAATACATTTTTACCGCTATTATTGGTTTCTATGTTGTCAAATGTGCTCTGACTTGATTACCATGTAAATTCTCCACTGCATGTAGAAAATCAATGGTACTAAAAAGAAGTTAAATGGGTTTCCTTTTAAGACAGCTGCCTTAACATCAAGGATGTATCACTTAAAGTTGGAAACTCTTTTGTTCCTTCTCTAGATCTTGAGAACAATAATAGTGGAAGATCTACTTTCAGAACTTCAAGTTCTGTTACGATTAAGAATGCACCTTCTATAATTGACTTTCTTGAGTTAAATGAGGCAATTTCAGTTTTTGGCAAGGTCATAAAGGTTTCCAGGAGGCCTGGTCCATATGGGCTTGATAATTGGGACATTGAATTTAAGGTATTTTTCCATCTTGGCTATATAGACTTTCCTTCCTCCTTTGTTATCTCCTTTTTTGTGTATGGTCACCTATTCTTTTGGCCAGAACATGATAAGTGTTAATGTATGCTTTTCCAGAGATTGGAGTCAAGCAAGAAAGCATTATCAGTTGGCTATATAACAGTAAAGAAAATGCATCTCCGAATTTGGCCACTGTAGTAATTAGAAACTGTTATAGTTAGAATTAGCAACATCAGCTTAGAGACTGCAGATTCAACAATACACTCTGCATGCATATTATGTGGTTCTTTGAAGGGTCTTGTGAGGATGAAAGAGGATGTTGTGGATGCCTTACTAAAGAAGTAAGTTGGTCTCCTACCCCCATTGTTTAGTGGTAACAAGTGCAGTGCATAAGCTCCTTTAGAGAGCTAGGGGTGAGCTGTAAGTTGGTCGAGGTTACTTGAATATAAATGGAAATTTTCTAAGCAGATTTGAATCTCACACTTGAGAGGCAACTTTTAAATTAGTTGAAACCATAACATAGGATGCCTTCAGTTTGCCGTAGTTAATACTGTGTTTTTTATTTACTCAACATTATTGTCATTTTTCTTATCAAATATGTAAGCTCTTCTAAATTCAATCATTCACTGCTAGCAAGAAATGGTTTGCTTTTGATAGGTGTTACCAATATTATGGTTTGAGTAACTATTATCCCTATTCACAGATATAGTAGAACCTTTTTCTTCCTTTTTGGTACTCATTATATGTGAAATATTTAGGTTTAATTATGGTCCCCATCTTTGTACTTTTTACACATTCTTGACTGGAAAAATGTGTATATATATATATATTTGAAGTATGGGAATTTTGAGTTTAGAGATTTGATATGCCGGTCTATGTTTTTTTTTTTTGAGCTCCCCATGGTTCATGGGGTTGTTTTGAAAGTGCAGTAGTTGTGCGCTTGTTGTGATTAGTGGTTGAGTATTAGTGTATTCGGGAGTTAGTATCGAGCTTGATTTAATGTTGTGATGCTAAAGTTCATTCTTTTAAATATGAAGTATGGGGCTTTAGAGTTTAGATATGCCGCTATGCCAATTTTGAGTTACCTGTGGTTTAAGATTTTTATCTAGCTCCCTTTGGTTCATGGGATTGTCTCGAAAATGCAGTATTTGTTTGCTTTGCTGCGATTTGTGAGAAAGACGGTGACTGGTATTTTCAAATACAGTGAGAAAGAATTGGTAGTTATTAACTTTACGGTTTCGAGAAGAAAATTTTGGATCATATTGAATGCTTATGCTGTTCTGCTTCATAATTGTTTTGTTGACCTTTTGATTGCATCAAATTTTACTTTTAATGGAGCTTAATCTATTTTTTTTTCTTTATAGGGTTCATCGTGAAGGAAAAGAATCTCATTTTGTGTTGCAGAATCTCAGGGTTGGGCTATTGCTAGTATCCAAAAACTTGTCTTTGTTTTTACATCATGATTTAGTTCCAATGTAATTTATACTTAAAGTTAGTAGGAGTAGTTGTTGATTTATATTTGATGTTATAGCTGGCATGTCCGCTACATTTTGTGTGTAATTCTAGCTTGGCTTTAGTCATGTATTAGTGGGAGCAATTATACATTAGGTAACTGCCATATTTCATTGTAACATAAATGATTCTCAAGTCAATGAAAAAGATCTGATTTTTTTTTATCAATATTTGTAAAAATAATTCTGTATCATAACCTAATTTCTAGTAATAATGAAGTTTGTTATGTCTTATGTTACTATTTTTTTATTAAAAATTATTCGTTTAGATACTTCAAAATTTTATTCAAGTATAATGTTACTATTTACGAAAATAATATTTATCATTGTTATAAAAGAATATTTAACGATAAAAATTAAAAATAATAATTATTTTATCTAATAAATAATTTAAATTGATTATATAATTCATTAAAATATTTATAATAAAACATTTTAATATTTTATTAAATGAACTTATAAATTTATATACTTTAATAATTTTATATAAGTAAAATAATTTAAAAACTTCTATTATATATCAATTCTAATCGATATCTTTAATAGTCATTTTTATTTTCACTCATGCTACAATTTGCGTTTGAATCCAAACACACTCCACCGCTATTTCTAATCTCATCATTACAAGAATTAATCTCACCGCCATCATTGTTTTTAACCTCACCGGCCCATCCAAACTAAGCCTTAATGATAATTGTTAATTAGTAATTATTTTATAACTTTTAAAAATTAAGTGACTGAAATAAAATTTAAGTAATTATTTTGTTAATTACCTTAAATTTAAGTATAATTTATACTTCTTGTAACTCTAACTGTTTATTTTTGTTCGGTTGCTAAACTTGTCGTTAACGTGGCGCTCCACAGACATTTTGGTTTCTTACAGGACTAGAACACTGGTTTGTGTAAATTAGCGGCGCACACTGCATTTTGTACATTCATGTTTGGAATCGGGTGGGCATGAGAGAGACACGTCTCTGGGCCTGGACTTTTTCATTTTCGCCTTTGCTTCTAGGCTTCGGCCTCCGATAAAGTTCCTTCCCATGCATTAAAATAATATATTTTCAATTAATGTGGAAAAGTTTCCGACTCGAGTCAAAAGTTTAAGTGTATAAATTTATATTATTAAATTCAACAATATATTTATTGAAATATTTATCATTTAAAAAAATCAGTGTTGATGGTATATGAACTTGAAATATATAGCACATAAGCAAGCAAAAGTGCAAAACTCTCTTTCTATGTATATATATATATGGTCGTCCTTAGGCGTTTTAAATGGTTAATAGGTCATGGCTTTGATTCCCAAAGGAGCTTTTTCAAAAAAATAAAAATGAATGACTATAAAGCTGCCATGGAAAATCAGTTACTTATGGTGACATAGCCATCTTCCAAAATATCCACCACAAAAGAGCTTCCATTAAAGCCGGTCTTTAGCCACTAGATGTACGTATTTGTTTTCAACTGTATATCTGGAGTTTGAAATTATCTGCAACACCAGAGAGAAAATAATCGACAACAGTAGTTTAAATGAACAGTCGATAGGAAAACCTTGCTAGAAATAAGATTACACAAAGAACCACCCTCACCTTGTGCTCCAACATTTCACTTAGTTGGATTTATCAAAAAAAAAAAAAAAAAACATTTCACTTAGTTGGGACTTATCATCATCACCTACACCTGATTCTTGGAGGGCCTTAAGAACCAGTTTTTGCAGCTTCCGCATCTTCAAAACGCCATCCGGCCTCAGCCAAATGCATATAAAAGATAGCATAAATATATGCATGTACAAGGACAACAATGCGAAAGAACATTGTAACATTGATAAATAGTATGCAACTTCGTGACTACTTAGTTCCCGACCCCTGGTTCAAGGGAAAGGAAATGGCTGATCAGAAGTTGAATAATTTCTAATATAACATAAAAAAAGGTTGAAATAGAATGAATACTAGTTAGTGTTAGAATAATCTGTTAGTGAGACAGTAGCAAAACAGTTAGTTGGTTAACAATTGGTTAACAATTTGTTATGACTTATCATAACCAAAATTTCTCCTATAAAAGGTTGTATCAAATGAACAAGAATTTTTGAGATTGATTGAATAGAAATCAGAGAGTTTTTCAGTAGGCTCATTCACAAAATTTACCTAAACAATTCAATTTACCTTAGTTTTCAAGATGGTATCAGTCGCCAGATAAGTCCTGGGAGTCATGGCTGTTGATGACAATTCTGCTGTGCCGAGTGGTGTCTCCTTTAGTGGTGATCGTGTGGTTACGTCCTTCTCGCGTCATGATGTGGTCAAGCTCACGGATGAAACCTTTATGCAGTGGCAGCAACAGATCAGGCTTCTTCTCGATGGTTATGATCTAGTTGGTCTTCTTGATGGAACTTTGCCTCCTCCGGCTAGGTTTATTACTAGTGACGATGGCTCGTTGCTCCCTAATCCTTTGGCTTCGGTCTTCAAGCAACAAGATCGGTTTCTCACCTCTTGGCTCCTCTCTACAATAAGTGTCTCATTACTGTCGTCCTTCACCGATGCTAAGTCAGCATGTGATGTGTGGCTCACAGCCACAGATTTGTTCGCCGCCGATACCGGAGCCAAACAGTCGCGCCTCCGCCATGAACTTCACTCACTTAAAAAAGGTAATCAAACTATTAAAGCTTACATAGCTAGGATCAAAACTTTGTGTGCCTTGTTGGAAACTTCTGGATCTCAGATCTCTGATGATGAAAAGATAGAGATTGTCTTGGCCGGTCTACCACCGGAGTTTGAGACTGTCGTGTCCTTCGCATCTATGGCTCCTGGTCTTCTCTCGTTTAATCGACTTGTCACTGCTCTTGTGGAGTGTGAGAGTCGACAGACTCGTGCGATTCAGGATCTCCCTCTCCATGCTAATCTTGTTGAGTCTGAGTCGCCTCCGGTGGTGGAAAGCTTCCGTGGTGGACGTTCTTCCTCTCGAGGTCGTGGTAGATCGTTCCGTCCGCGAGTGCAGTGCCAGATCTGCAACCGTTTCGGCCATCTCGCTCAGAGGTGTTACTACCGCTACAGTCGGAAAAAGGCGCCGCCGTCTGGATCTACACCGATGCCTTATGTGCCGTCGCCCACTGGAAGTTTTTACTCTCCTGGATTGGCGACACATGAGTGGGAAATGCCTTCTAAAACACCTAGGTTTTCTTATGGTGATGATAGCCAATATTGCTTGATGGCAGGCTACTATGACACATGTGGGGCCGATCAGTATGGGTTGTCTAACAACTCCAATTTTCAGCAAAGTAATTTTTCATATGGTGGGCCCCAAAGTTATGTTGCACATGGACATATACGGTCAAAATTTCCGCCTGATGGTGCGCACTATGGTGGGCCACATGGTTCACGTTTTCATGGGCATATGTGTGTACCAAGGCCACCTAGGCCGAATGCTATTAACCCATATACTTATGGCCCAAGTTTTGGGCCCCAAAATGATGAGGGTGTTTATTTTCCTGGGCCTCCTATTCCTCGACCTTCTAGTAGTGGACCATCTAATGACAAACCTACGGCACCCTCTGCTCCTCATGTGCCTACTTCTCATAATGTTCAAGTTGGAACGGTTCCGTGGTCAACAAAACCGAAAGCTCGTGTTTATTCGGGGTCGGATCCTTGCATTGGAATGCCTCGAGTAGGTGATCTTCATGCCTCGGATTATTCTGATTGTTCTGGCTCTCGGTCTCGTGCCTCTCCATTTGAGTCCGCCGGTGGTGTTGATGGCTCGTATATTCCTGTACCGGCTGGTACTACATCCTGGTACCCTGACTCCGGTGCAAGTAACCATGTCTGCCGGGATCCTTCTGCTTTGCATAATGCTACTCCTTATTCAGGTAATTCTTTGCTTTTGATGGGGGATGGGTCTCCGGCTGTGATTTCGTCGGTTGGTGATAGTTTTTTACCTGCGAATTCAAGATTATTGTATTTATCTAACGTTTTATATGTGCCTAGTATACGCAAAAATCTACTGTCGGTTTCTCAGTTTGCTAATGACAATAATGTGTTCTTCGAATTTCATCCGAAACATTGCATTATTAAGGATGTCGTGACGAAGAAAGTTTTGATGAGGGGGCACATTCATGAAGGATTGTATCAGTTTTCTGTTCCTGCGATGTCTCCTCTGCCTGCTAAAAGTCTTTTTGTTGCTCATACAAATGTTCAAGATAAGAATACTAAGTGTTCTGTAAATGCTAAAAATAAGAGTATTGAGTGTCCTATTTTTAGTTTGTGGTATAATCGCCTTGGACACCCGTCAGCATCTGTTGTTAAGAGTGTTTTGGATAAATGTCAAATAACTTCTTCTAAATATAGTTTTGATGGCTTGTGTATTGCTTGTCAACAAGGTCGATCACATAAACTGTCATTTCCTCTGTCTAATACGAAGTATCAGCCATTTGAGTTAGTAGTATCTGATCTTTGGGGTCCTGTAATTGTTTCCAGTGATACTAATCGGTATTATGTGTCTTTCATTGATATGAGCACTCGATTTACCTGGATCTATCTTCTCCGACAAAAGTCTCAGACTGTGGAGTGCTTCACTAGATTTCAACGGTTGATAAAAACACAGTTTGGTAAGGATATTAAACAGTTTCAGAGCGATTGGGGTGGTGAGTATCGGCCTTTAATGTCTATTCTTGCATCTCAAGGAGTTGTTCATCGATTGACTTGTCCTTATACTTCCGAACAAAATGGCGTCGCTGAACGCAAACATAGGCACATTGTTGAAATGGGATTGTCTCTGTTGGCTCAAGCTGGTTTGTCTATGGAATACTGGGGATATGCCTTCTGCTGTGCCGTTCATCTCATTAATCGTCTCCCTACTCCGGTTCTCGATGGCCAGTCCCCATTTAAAGCTCTTTATGGGAAGGATCCGTCTTATGATCATCTCCGAGTGTTTGATTGTTGCTGTTATCCATGTTTACGGCCTTTTGGAAGTCATAAGTTGGATTTTCGATCTCAACCGTCTACTTTTCTCGGTTATAGTCCTCAACATAAAGGGTATCGATGTCTTTTGCCTAATGAAAAAGTTGTCATATCTCGACATGTTGTGTTTGATGAAGATAAATTCTTGATGCCTAAGTGTGGTTCTCAAGGCCAGTCCGATACCGCTATTTCTACACTGGTACCTCTAGTTCGGGTTGTCTCCACACCTTCTCCAACTCGGCCACTGGAGACGGGTTCCACACTACCTTCATCAAGTAATTCATCCCGTCCATCTGTGCTGCCTACTTTAGATTCTCTGGCTTTGCCTACTTTTGTCCCAAATATCCACATATCTCCTACAGCCCCTGTCTCTCCTCATACTGCTTCTGAGTCTTCTCCACCTGTGTCTTTGGGTGATAATGAGGCTGTTCCTTCTCACAATGTTAGCTCGTCCTCTTCTGACAGTGAAGAGAATTCTCTCGTACCAGTGGTCAACTCTCATCCTATGGTTACAAGGGCAAAGGCTGGCATATTCAAACCGAAAGCTTTTTCTGTTGAAGCCGTTGAACCATCTTCGATAGAGGAAGCTTTGTCTACAGCTGAATGGAGTGCAGCGGCACAAGCTGAGTATGATGCCCTTATTCACAATTCCACCTGGGACCTGGTCGATCTACCACCAAATCGCAAGGTTATTGGGTGTAAGTGGTTGTTTAAGGTTAAAAGGAACCCTGATGGCACAGTTGCGTAGAAAGGCTCGTTTAGTTGCAAAAGGCTGTTCTCAAACTCCGGGATGTGACTTTAAAGAGACTTTTAGTCCGGTTGTGAAACCTGCTACTATTAGAATCATTCTCTCTGTAGCCGTCTCCAGACAGTGGCAGCTACGACAGGTAGATGTTAACAATGCTTTCTTAAATGGTGATTTAGATACTGAGGTTTTTATGCAACAACCTTCGGGATATGTTTAATATAATTCTTCAGGACAACCTCTTGTATGTAGACTGAAGAAAGCTTTATATGGCCTCCGGCAGGCTCCTCGAGCGTGGTTTGAGAAACTGAAGTCGTTTATTGTGTCCATCGGTTTCGTGCCTCAAAATCTGATGCTTCTCTGTTTATTCGGGTTCAGGCTGACTCTACACTTTATGTTTTGGTCTATGTTGATGATATTATCATAACTGGGAGTACTTCTCCTGCTATTGAGTCGTTTGTTCGTTTGTTGAATGATAAGTTTTCCCTTAAGGATATGGGTGCCCTACATTACTTTCTCGGCATTGAGGTAACTCGTTCATCTTCTGGATATCTTCATCTGTGTCAAACCAAATACATACGGGATATTCTTGCTCGTGCGTCTATGTCAGGTGCTAAGAGTGTTCATACTCCGATGGTTAGTTCTTCCACTCTCTCCAAAGACGATGGTGATCCTTTAGCAGATCCGACTGAATATCGGAGCCTTGCAGGAGCTCTTCAGTATGCTGTAATTACTAGACCTGATATTGCCTATGCTGTGAACAGGATTTGTCAGTACATGCATAATCCTACTACGGCTCACATGGTTGCCCTGAAACGCATCTTAAGGTATTTATGCGGGACTCTTGATCTTGGAATTGTTTTTCGACCTTCCAGTCGTCTCTCTTTAGTTGCCTATGCTGATGCCAATTGGGGACTTGATTTTGATGATCGTCACTCCACCTCGGGCTATTGTGTTTATTTTGGCTCATCTCCTGTGTCCTGGTGCTCTAAAAAGCAGCAAGTTGTTTCTCGATCTACAGCTGAAGCAGAATATAGGAGTCTCGCTGCTGCTACTAGTGAGGTTGTTTGGCTACTTTCATTACTTCAAGAACTAGGGATCAAATCTAATGACACTCCCAATATTTGGTGCGATAGTTCTAGTGCGGTTGCTGTTGCGGCCAATCCTGTCTTACATTCTAAGTTCAAACATGTGGAACTTGATCTATTTTTTGTTCGTGAACGCGTTGCAGATGGGTCTGTTTTGGTTGGTGAGGTTCCTGCGTGTGATCAAGTAGCGGATATTTTGACTAAACCACTTACAGCGAGTATTTTTCATCGGTTTCGACATTCCCTTCAGGTCTTACCCGTGGAGAAGATGGGTGAATGTTAGAATAATCTGTTAGTGAGACAGTAGCAAAACAGTTAGTTGGTTAACAATTGGTTAACAATTTGTTATGACTTATCATAACCAAAATTTCTCCTATAAAAGGTTGTATCAAATGAACAAGAATTTTTGAGATTGATTGAATAGAAATCAGAGAGTTTTTCAGTAGGTTCTTTCACAAAATTTACCTAAACAATTCAATTTACCTTAGTTTTCAAGAGTTAGGAGACATATAGATTTCAAGGTCTTCCACTTTATCCTTTTGTTATCTTCTTTGTCAGTGATAAATGCTGCTTTATCTTCTCTCGCAACATTGCAGGCTTTGCCTCAGCTATCACCCACACTCTGTATTTTGGTAATATCCCTCACAGGCACATCTAGCTTTCTCTTCTTATTCGGTGATATATCTCCATTTGATGCTTCTGGCCAGACATTTTTGAGCCCTTAAAAGCTAAATAAAAAATAAAAATTGGGCAAGAGAATAATATCTTGAATTCCTTTCAACCTTGGGCCATGAGTGGCCGCAGTTCCAGACAACCACCAGGGCCGGGCTTAAGTTCTGAGTTTATTTGGACATGGCCATCTTTGGGCAGATCCTGCGGTTTGGCCTCTCCTTTAGGTTTATTCTCCAGCGATTTTGGGTTAAAGCCTTGGTATCTAGAGCAGACGCTTCCATCTGTTCAGGTTGTTGTTTAGCATGAAAAGCCCGAGCCTTTGCCCTATATATGCTTCTTTCCTTCAGCATGAAGAAGCAATGTTTGCCGGCTGGTAGCCTTGGTCTTGCAAAGACTGCAAATAGATTGATAATAAAGACAATCTTATCAAATCACAACGTATAACGATTAATATAATATATAGGTAATATTTTATCATGTGAAATTTTTATATCATGAAAGTTGGGACCATAGCCCAAGAGATCAACATAAACTACCTTACAAGATTAATTGTCAGTTATTATAAATGAGACACCAAAGAAAAACTATCCAGCTAAGTCTTGTATATTAAACTTACAAAATCACCAAAATCCGTAGTACTGGGCCAAATACATTACAGCTAAAGGACTGAAATACTCACTGAAAACAAGACAACACCCAAAAGAATGGTAATAATACTTTTGTGCATTAAGCTTCCATTGTTCATAAATGAAAACAAAGGAAAACTAGAAAGCTATAATAATTGAATAACTGATATTTAAAGTTTGCGACCCGAGCACAACTGAGGGTAGTTATTATTTTCGCCATTGAACAACAGCCATACACAATCACCTGGATAAGGTTAAATTTAAATGGGCATGTTTACCTATGATTAGTATAAAATAGGGTGACAATAAAATTAGATATTATAATAATACTATAATGTGAGACAAAATATAAGTTAACTGCCTCACCCTAAAGCTTTTCAGTAAAAATCAATTTTTTATTAGTAAGTTAAATGTCTCTGGCAGACCATAGAAAATCTTCAAAAGTATTTTCAGACAAGCAACACTTGAAAAAAAAAAAAAAAGCACAACAAAATCTTAAATCTGGATAAAAATGAGAGTTACCTACAAAACCAAGGAGGTTGAGATAACCCCACATTTATATCAATATCGGGTTTTTCCTTTGTTTGCTTGTTGGCTTTTGCATTTGAACCATTTGGTGTTTTTACTTGCCCCTTAGGACCATATTTCTCCTAAATATGATTAAAAAAAAGGGTCTCCAAGATCATTTATCAAAAACTAATAAACAAGAGCAAGCGAATAAGAGACTTACTGCCTCAGTGATGCATTGCATACGACCCTGAACGGTTTGCTGCTCAAAACTCACTCCACAATCAATGCACGATAGCTATGGCACCAACCAAATAAGAAGATGGGCCAGTCGAGATTAACCAGAAAAAATTATAACCTTGGAAGCAGAACAAATTCTAAAGCGATTTGGTAGCTTGGGTTTCTTCAAGTTTTCGCCGCAAGCCTCACCTTGAAACCACACCGTATTTCCCCCTTCTTTATTCCTTAGTTTGTTGTTCCAGAAAATTAAGGAAGAAAAAAAGAAGGATTGCAGAAAATGAAGCTGCACGGAGAAGATGATAGGCTCGGGGGTTTAACCCTTTTTTTAAGGTTGCATGTAGTGTTGATAGGTTGTTCTTTTGATTTCTTTAATTGACGGAATAGTCCAACAATTTAAGAACCAAAACGCAGCGTTAGAAAGCCACCAATAGTGAAAGGGTCAGAATAGAAATAAGTTTAGGAAGGGCTTAAGTTCAGCCCATTTTAATCCATAATCCATACCCCTAAACGGCTAAACCTGGAACCCAGGCCCGAAAGCGTTTTGTATTACTAGAATTCCATCACAAAATCAGTCAGATGCATGTCAATATGGCATATTTTAACCGCTGATAAACGCAAAACTTCTTTCATTAGATTTTTGAATCTTATATCACACCAAAGTTTTGATATATTTTAAACTTTTTATCTAATGTTTACATGTTGAAAATTACATGAGAACAACATTGTTTTTAAACAAATGTTATGATCAGATGTCACATACATCACAGCTCTCGTTAATTTCTAATGGGTTAATGTATATGCTCAATTCGGATCATTCTTTTAATAATTTAAACCATTTAAATGATGGTAATTATTATTTTAAAATAGATATTTTATTTAAATTTTGTTGTATATAAATATGAATGTATTTTTAATTTATTAAGGTATAATAATTTTATTTAACTTTTCATTTTATAAAAAAAAAGTCTTCATTTGCTTTTTTTTCTTTTAATTTTAAATCATGTTGTATGTTAAATCACCTCAAAATAGATGAAAAAATTAATGTATGTTCATTTTGTTGATGTGGCACACACGTAGATGTTAGCAATTAATTAATTTTTAAAATTCAAAAATTTAAAAATAAAATTACTAAAATTATTTAATAAACATAAAATTATTAAAATAAATATTTTTAGTTTTAAAATTAATTGATAATGTGATATAAATGTGAATTGTCAAGTAATCCATGTAAATGTCACATTAGCGAAATGAGCAGACTTAACTTTTTATCTATTTTAAGTTGATTTAACGAGCACTACAAATTTAATGATAAAAAAAATAAAAAAAAAGTTAAATTGACTTCTTTGTAAAGAAATATATAATGCAAATCCATTTAAATCAAACATGGTTTTTAGTGCCAATACTCCATTGGATGTTCAACTAAATATGGGGGACATGTTAGGGTCTCTGTTGCGAAGAATCCAGGCAAATATTTGGGGATCCCAAGCCTATGGGGGAAGACTAGAATGAATGCTCTAAGCTATGTGAAGGAAAGGCTCATTAACAAGCTCAAAATTTGGAAGAAGCAGTCTCTTTCTACTGGAGGTAAAGAATTCTTAAAAAAATCGGTTGCTACTGCGGTTCCAATATACTACATGTCTTGTTTTAAATTTCTCAAGAAGCTTTGCAAGGAGATGAATGAAGCTTTGGCTAACTTTTGGTGGGGGCAAACCGGAGAAGAGAGGAAGATACATTGGCCGTCTTATTTTTTAATGTTATTTTAATTTAATATTTATTTATATTTATTAATTTTTTATATAATCATCTTAATATTATTTTAATATATATTACAGTAATATTATATATTTAGTATAAATTTATTTTTATAATATGTTATAAATTATATAATATATAAAAATAATATAATATAATATTAAGTATTATAATTTTAAAATGCACCGGATTAGATCAAGGTCAAGCCTTGAATTTTCAAACTTAAGCCCGATCTATATTTTGAAAGGGTCTAAATTTATTTTGTTCAAGTTTATTTTTCAAGCATAATATTTTTATTTAAATTCTACTAAATTTTGGATGGACATTCGAACTGGGCTGGTAATCCCACCCATGAATAAGTACATTCACAAGTGGTTGATAAGAAACTGGGGAGGAGTGTATGGGATCTTAAAGTACAAAGTAAAATAAAAATTTTCCTTTGGAAAGCTTTATCTGGGGCCTTGGCTACGAACTTTAATATGTGGAACAGGTTTGGTTATAGAGATCCTATCTGCTGTTTATGTCACAAGGAAGCGGAAACTATTGAACATTTACTATTGAGCTGCGGATGGGTTCGAAGGGTATGGTATGAAGCTTGCCATGGTCTTCGTGTGAGCAGGGAAGATGTTAGCAGCTTTGGTGGGTGGGTTGAGGAGATTTTTAGCTTGTTCAAAGGTAATATGCAAAATGCCTTGGATATGAAACTGAGAATCGCCTTTAGTTGTTGGATAATTTGGAAGGAACAATGTGAAGCTATTTTCAGTGGAAGTTCTGTTAGTGACAAGAGAGACATCAATAGAGTTAAGATCGGTATGGTGGAGCAGTGTGAACTTCAGAACAAGCAGAGCGATTGTGGGAAGAAAACTATCTCTAATAATCGTGAAACTCTTCTCTGGTAGAAGCCGGAAACTGATTGGCTTAAAAAAACGTGGAAAGCGCTTTTGATTATCTCTTGAAGCAAGATGGGATTGAATCTTGATTGACAGGGATGGTACAAGTCTTGTTGCTGAATCACCAGATGAAGTGGAGCTTCAGGCTTTATATTCCGGTTTGCAGCTTGCTAAGAGAAGAAAAGTGGGATAAAATCATGATTGAAACTGACTCCCAAGTAATTTTCACTCAAGTTACAGAGAAATGAATTAGTTACAAATAAAATTATGTTTCTATCTAACCATGCTTCTTCGGTTCCTAATAATCATTTAATTTTATGAAAAAATGAACAATAGGCGACAAAAGCATCTACCTATGTTATTAATAATTGTAAGAAACTGCTTTTTGAAACCTTTTTCAAATGGGGTCTTATTCCAAAGATGTCATACTTTTTTCCTTAAAATTTTCAAATAAGGAAATACTAAAACAAAAACTAACTTATTAAGAATATAAGTTTCCTTTAATTAAGTTAGGCGAAATATTAATCAAGATTTGAAATCAATACAAATCTTTTATTGACTCAATTAGCAAGAATATAAAATTTAAATTGCGGTAACAACGTGATTGTTGTGATTTTAACTTGTTTTAGTAATATTTATTTATTATAATGGTTACTATTTAAGGGCGGACCATAATGGAGGCTAAGGGTCCCAAATTTTTTTTGAAAATTTTCATTTTTTTCCTTGAATTTTATGAATTTTTTAAAGTTCTTATTAATTTCATAATTTTTTAAATTTTAGTTAGAATTCTTTTTTTAAATATGACTTAAAGTTTAAAAATTTTAAAAATTCTCTCAAAACTTAATCTCAGTATCTATTATACTTTACAAATATCTATGATTACGATAATACAAGAAAGAAAAACAAAATTCGTAACGGCATAGTCTAATTGTGAGGAACTAAATTATAAACGCGGGAGAAAGCAACAGGCTGGCTACCGGACGCTACAGAGCTGAATTGCTTAGCTGTTGGAGAGACTTAGAGGACACTTCGTGGTCAGTGGCTGCCCTTTCTTCCTGGGTATTTTTTTTTTTTTTTAAATTTACGTGGTATTATTATATGTTTCGAGTCCCTACTTCAACTTCTAATCAACTTAAACGCCAAATAATAATAAGCTTAAACCCACACGTTAACCACGCGCGTTATCATCAAAGCATGATTTAAAATCCGTTCAAGTCTTGCATCACTAAGCAAAATTTGAAAAAGTAGGAAACCAACCATGGCATGGGGCCTCCCCAATTGTTTATCTTTTTTTTAATAAATTTGATAATAATCTATCTCTTCAGGGAATTCGTGGGGTTGTAATAATATAATATGATAACATATATGTATACCCTTCAAATTATTATTATTATTGTTATCAATTTTCAGAAATGCTTGTGGCCATACCATGATTTTCCAGCACAATCACGCTTCTGAACTTTAAAAGAAAATAAAAAAGTTTGGCTGTCATGAGATTGAGACACACGTATATATATATATATATATATATATTTCAAGTTATTGTATAAAATAAATTCGAATTTATATATTC
This sequence comes from Gossypium rotundifolium, assembly GCA_025506655.1. NCBI lineage: Eukaryota > Viridiplantae > Streptophyta > Magnoliopsida > Malvales > Malvaceae > Gossypium > Gossypium rotundifolium. The sequence continues at coordinate 195,599,189 of CP106734.1, read as the reverse complement.
ATTTTCTCTGGTAAATTTAGAAATTTAAAGTGGAAAACGATGAAAAAGAGTGGGAAATCGTAACAATTTGTCTAATAAAAGTTGTTTTATCTCTTCATCGCTTTTTTTTTGGTAAAAAATAAACTAAAATACAACGTAAAATCTCTTAAGAAATTTTAAAAGCTTTATTTTATTAAATAAACGTGTTCACCGAATTAGAGGTACTTTGAAAAGCTGGAGAAATAATTTTCAAGAAAGACTAATATTTATCAATTGATCTGCAATTAAATTACACTTCCTATTAATATGCTTAATTTCTCATTAGCGTTCAGAACGTAAAAGTCTCTTCATTGATTTTATAACATACTGAAAAATCTTTACCGAAGATAGAGTTAAAAACAGCATCATTGGAATCCATTAAACCTACCATTCATGTTTGTTTTCCACAACTTATAATAACATTTAATGAAACTTTACACGTTAAAAACTTCCACATTCTTAATTAAGGTGAACGTGATTCTTTCCTTTCTGTTTTTTAATGCTTTTGGTGCTATTTAAAAGTCGCATGTTAGGAAAACCTAGTTGTTTCTCTAAGAGGTTGGAGCTGCACAGCCAATTGTAAATAGTTTTATTTTATTTAAAATATTCTTTTATAAATATCACTTAATCTATGCAACAAAATTTCTCAAACTTTGCAATTGTTTTTATATTAAAACTTAAAATTTTTATTTTAATTAAAGTCCATTCTTAAATTTGATCATTATTCTCGTATTGGGATTAAACTTTTCTTTTATCCAATTTATTCTTTGAATTTGATGAATATTTTCACATTTGACTTAATTTTTTTTCAAATTTTGTCCGTGATATGTCCTAAAACAAAGTTGGCCCAAAAAAATGTTGAAGCCTTTCGTGTAGAAAAAATTATCAACTTTAGGGATTAATTTAAACTAAAAAAAAAATTCAAGACTTAATTTACGAAAAATTACTTAATTCAAGTTCTATTATAAAATAATTATCAAATTCAGACCTCAATACATTAATCAAATAAAAAAAGTTTTTGTTTATTGATACAAAACCTAGTGATGTAGATTAAGAATTGTTCATATAGTCATGCAGAGAGCTACTAAAGGTTATGAGGTTTTTGAGAAATTTTTACAAAGTCTTGATACATTATTAGTGAGCCTCTTTCCCATTAATAATGATGCGAAGGTCTCAATAAAGAGAATTTGTTAGAATTGTGTGAACTAAATTTCTATTAAAGAAATAATACAGTAGTAAAATTAGGGGGGTTTGTGGTCGTACGGTATAGGTTGTATAAGTAAAATTCATATAGAACTACACTTTTATTTTATATTTATTAGAATAAGGTGTTTCAACCTTACTACATTGCTTCTATTTGACATTGAATAAAATAAGGTTTTTCAACCTAGTCGAGACTCCTCTTATATCATTAGAATTTAATATTAGTGAATTTTTTTCTCCTCCGCCCATGGTTTTTTCTCAGATTTCCACATTAAAAATTTGTGTTTTTTTATTATTTTATGATCATTCTATTGTTATTATCGATGTTAGTTTTAACAGGATTTGAAACTTAACATAGGTTTTGCAAGATAAATGTTCTATTGTATAGAATCTTAGAGAACTTTATTGAGACATAAACAAAGATGACAGGTGTGATTGAACTCAATCAAGTATTAAAATTATAAGATATGATATACTGAATAAAAATTATTGAGATTTGTGGATTGTAACTTCTTAAAATTGTGACTAACTATAACTTTTGTGGATGAATTCCTTTTCGTTTAAGCAGTTAATCTAACCAGCCATTCCTTGATGGACCTCCTCTATGAGGAGTGGTTATTAGGTAAACAAAATTAATAATACAGTTGAAATTCAAAGTTTTTATATTATTTGAGCAAAGTGCCAAGCAAAGGCACCGCATGGTATGCGGATATTTCAGCAGTAAAAAGGGCATGATTTCAATGATTGCAACAACGCTCCAATAATGTATAAAGGAAACTAGAAATATCTTTTTCTATAAGCGTTTCTCACTTTACATACAAATGGATTGGCCAACACGTGGGGCTTACGGGATACACGGAGTTTGGGTTTTTATTTATTTATTTCCGCAACATATTGCTTAACTTGTAAAATCTCCCTGCACAAGTAAATGTCAGGAAGAATTTTGGAAAGGACACAACAAAACTCTTTCCGGAAGTCCGACAAAAAACATTTTAAATATTTTCCTTTTAGTATATATACACATGTGAATTAAATTTAACGCGGATGGAGTAGTGTCGTTCAATAGCACTAGTGTTTTGATGGGAGTTCTGTTTAGAGTTCCTGATTTAAGATAATTGTGTGGGTTTTCAATGACGATTAGTAAGAAAATAATTTTTTGAGTTGAAGCACGAGCCATGCTTGAAGAATTGTGCATGGCATGGGAGAAAAGATTCAAACAGTTAAAATTAAAATGTGATAATGCACTTCTAGCAAAGACTCTACTAGCTGGTAGAGCTGTCAATAGTAGTTTGGTGGATTTACGTTTAATCAATTGCTTTCTCAAACGAAATTGAAAGATAAAACTTCGTCATATTCTAATGTCTCAGAATGCGGCTACTTATCAAATGGCTAAGTACATGAATAATGATACACTAAATTTGTTGTTATTTGTGGATCCACCAAGTTTAGATTGCAGTTCGAGAGTAATGCCTTTACACGGGTTTGATTGGTTTAATGTAATCACTTAGTACTATTGTTTATTTTTCTTCGAATAAGCTTGAATAGATTCAAAATTTGATTGGTTTAATGTAATGATTCAAATTTTGAGTTAATCGAATCGTATTATTTGAGTCAACTCAAATAAATAATTCGAGTTTTGAGTTAGAGTTTAGTTAAATTTTATAATTCAAATAAAAAATTGGTGTAAGTACCCATTTGGTCACTATCAATTTAGAAAATGAACAATTTGGTCTCTTTCTCAACAAAAATACAAAAAAATTTAAAATTCAAAATATTTATAAAAATTTTAAACAAATCTAAAGAATACATAAAGAAAGTTCAAATTTTAATTTTTTTTCTTTCTAAAATGATCATTTTAGGACTTAAATAAGTTAATTAGTGATTCAAGTTTATCATATTAAAGTATCTTATTTTTATTATTTCGCTTTGAAAGCTTTTCAAATATATACGGTTTTAAATTTATGTGCTCTAATATGTAATTAGTTATATTTTATTTTAATTTGTCATGTTTAATTTTTAATTTAAATTGAACAATTTCACTTGATTCGACTCAAGTCGAGTTTCATTTCACTTGACTCGATTCGAAAAAATTAAAATAGAATTAGAATAATAAAATATAATTCATCAACTCAATTAACTCAAATTTTTTTCATTCGATTCAACTTGATTTGATTGGATGCTCACTCTTAATCATGATAATCAATATATAGCCCAACTACTATCAATCGGTTATACAAATGCCCATGCAACCTATTGTTAGTAATGCAAAGTGAAATCCCACATTAATTAGGGATAAGCTTCTAAGAGGATTTATATACAGGCTTGTTTCTTTCCCTTATATAGTTCCCAACACATTTGTATTGTTGCTCTAAATTTTTGTTCGTTTTAATATTTAAGTAAATATATATTTAAAAATTTGATCAATTTTCAGATGCTGAAAAATTGACGAAAATAATTTGGTCAGTTTACTATTCTGTCCTTCGACGAATAGTATAAATAGTAGGCCTTTCCTCATTTTTTATACACAAGAAAAACAAAAAAATACCGTTCTTTCCTCTATTTTCCTCTTTGTTTCCCCCTGTTTTCTTAAGTTAATTTCTTGATTATATTTCCTAATTTTTTCAACCCAAGTCCTCTGTTTTATTTTCTGGTCGATTGTTCGATTCCCTTGAGAAGAGTAATTTCACTTGTTGTTCCACCTTATTTATTCGAGTGTACGAATATAAAAGTATTGTGTGAACTTTGGGGACGACGTCCACTATTCAATTACACCGATCAGGACAAATTTACTTCTATGATATTGATTGTTCCACGACACAGTTGTTATTTATTTATTATTTTACACTAAATTTATTCTTCCAATAAGTGCTAATGAATTTATTTTGTAATAGTATTTATCCAACACCCAATATATCATTTAAGACTTCATTTGGATGCAATTGTAACTCGTTTAGAATAATTTTTTTAAATATTTAAATAAGTCATAAATTGAGTTACATCATTAATATTCATTTTATGTTTTTATTGCAATTTACCTCATCTCCATTTTTTGGTAAAATATTAAATAGATCATGGTTAATTATAGATACGTATAAATTTATATGTGCCATATATGTTATTTTACGTAAAATATTTACCTTTTTTTTTTTTGAACATGTGAATTGTACGAGGAACATAAATAATTAAGATGAGAATCGAAAATGGTGCGTACTATGTTTTAATTAATTAGGTTTGCGTCTGACTTTACACTCCTTTTTTCTTTTTTTCTGTTACAGGTTGAATTATAGATTGCTGTTTTTTTTTTTGCAATATATATAAATTGCAGTTTTTCCTGTCGGCTGGTCATGAATGTATTTGTGTGCTGAAAAGTGTTTAGGTAAGAAATGATCGAATAATTCAATTTTTTATAATATTTCATTAAGAGTGAAAATGTTTAAAAGAAAAAAGGAGGAGGAAAAGTTACATCCCAATAATTGATTTTTGGCTATCCATGCAAATTGCAACCATATTTACAAATACTACAATAATTCAAAAGGGAGATCAAAGAATAAAGATGGTCTTTCATTTATTTCTTTTATTTTGGCTATGACTTGAAATTTAATTATTGGTGAGAAGACACCTGCTACTTAACGTGCATTAGTTAAGTCCATATTTAAACATAAATATAACTAAAATGTTTTAATGGAAATATATTAAATATCTCTTATTATCGTTGAAGTAGTAAAATTAATCTAAAACCATAATTAATCTTAATACATAGATATAGTAGATGGTAAAATGATAAATAAAATATTATAAATTATTGCAAAATACAATTGTTTGCAAAAGGAGCTTAAAGACAAATAGATAATAACTACAATTACTAGAAGGTAAAAAAAAAAATTAATCACTTTCATCAATTGTGAATAATTATATCTTAATCCATCATCGTTAAATCACTCTGACAATACATTTTAATTAGTTAATTGTTGGGAAAGACATCCAAAAAATTCAATCACATATGTAGTACAAAAAACCAAGTAGTTTAATTTTGTGATGAATGAATACAAAGTGATGGGGATTTTCGATAAATTTGGTGGCATGCTTGCATATACATATAACACATTAGAACAGAGGTAGAAACAGAAAATAGATTTAAAAGCACAAGGGCATTTGGAACAAATAAAATGTACACTATAACTTCCAAGGTAAACACATTAGATTTATTTACAAATTTTCATTAAGTGGTGTTTGATGGATTAAAGGGCGATAAAATTAGCGTGAAAGCGATTGAAAACGGAATCGAAAGAGGAGGTGAATAAAAATAAAGAGAAAAACAATTGAGAGAGCATAATGCCTTCCTTGTCCTTCAACCCAAAAGTAAGAAAAAGTAGCATATTTTAATAACTTTCGACGCACTATTAAAATAAATTAATTGTTAGTGAAAATTATTTCCGACAAAAAATTAAATTTATTAAATACGTAAAGCAAATAAATTTGTTAGTAACAATCCGTTTTGTAATTAATCAGCTAAATCTCTCTCCTTTAATACAGTTTATAAAGTCTTCCCCCTCAGAAACTCAAAAGAACAAAAACTCCAACACCGGCCCTTTTCCATGGAAATAACCGGAGATCCTCCGCCGTTATGGCCACAGCCGACCATCTCCGCACCTCGCCGACGCCCACCTTCTCCTGTTTTCAGCCTACCTGTTCTCATCATTCTCTTACCCATCCTCGCATTGCTTCTCTTGTTCCTCTTGGTCCCTCCTTTTCTCTCCGTCACCGCTCAGATTCTTAGACCTCTCGGTGTCAGAAAAAGCTGGGACTCTCTCAACGTCTTTCTGGTCTTGTTTGCTATTATTTTCGGCGTTTTGGCTAGAAGAAACGACGACGATGATGGCCACAACGGCAACGGCATTAGAAATGATAGTATTAGTGGTGATAATAGTAAGCCAAGCGGCCACCATGTTTCGCAACAATGGTTTGGGCATCCGGAAAGAAAGATATATGATGACGGTGCTCCAATCAATGTGAGACCGTCGCCGGCAACCAGCGTGAGGAGGTTGAAGAGAAGCAGTAGCTCGTACCCAGATCTGAGACAGGATTCTTTGTGGGAGAATAATGAAGATCGGTTTCGGTTTTTTGATGATTTTGAAATAAATAAATATCGATCTTCAACGGGTTATGGTGATCATCAAGTTCATGTGCTTCGTAGGAGTTGGAGGAGTGAGTTCGAAGAATCGGAAGCGAAGGTTATTCCCGTTGATACCTTTGTGCTTCGTTCTTCTACTTCATCAACTCCGTCAAAGACTCCACCGCCTTCAACGCCGCCTCCACCGCCGCCGCAGCCTCCTGCAGCCCAACGTCATAAACCAAGGCGAACTTATCAGGCAGCTGGACAGAAAGATAAGGTGATGAATCGTAACGATCGTGTTGATCAATTCGATGAAATTAAATCTCCATCAGGAACACCACCACCGCCTCCGCCGCCACCTCCTCGACAGCCAGCATCGCCGCCGGTTCAAGTGGGAAATAGATCAGAGCAGAAGTATTCGAAATTGCAACGTAGAAAAAGTAATGCAACCAAAGAAATTAAGATGGTTTTTGCATCGTTAAGGAAGAGAAAGAAGAAACACAAGTCAACGGATCATGATCATCAGCAAGATTGTCCTTTACATTCTCCACCACAGCCACCGTCTTATTACTCTACTAGCACACGACCAACATCGCCCCCACCACCTCCGCCGCCGCCGCCGCCGCCATCCTCTGTCTTTCAGAAATACAATCTCTTCAGAAAAGGCGGCAAAAGCAAAAAAATCCATTCTGTTCCTGCACCTCCACCTCCACCACCGCCAGCAGCATTTTCGTTTTCAAAACGATCATCTAAGCAAAACATTCAGATTCCACAACCACCGCCGCCCGCACCACCACCACCACCAGTCACTTCTTATACAAAAAGATTATTAAAGCAAAAGAGTCAGATCCCACCACCTGCACCACCAACAACGCCACCTGAATCTTCAAGGAAGGCAAACAACGGCAGACCGCCATTGCCAACAAAAGCAAATACTAGCTATTGCGACGAGAACGTGAACAGCGGTGGACAGTCACCATTAATTCCGATGCCACCACCGCCACCTCCACCACCATTTAAGATGCCAGAGTTTAAATTCGTATTCCGTGGGGATTTTGTTAAGATACGAAGCAGTCCTAGTTCTCGCTGTAGCTCTCCGGACTTGGAAGAAATTGATGTTTCTTCAAGCAAAGATGATACAGAAACAGCGAGCATGATGGAGGGTGATGATGGGGCTGGCATTGCAGGCGTCCCAGTGTTCTGTCCAAGTCCCGATGTTAACGCTAAAGCTGAGACCTTTATTGCCAGACTCCGGGACGGATGGAAATTAGAGAAAATAAACTCCTTGAGAGAGAAGCAAAGGACATAAGCTCAGTTCAGATCAGAATTCCTAGTTTTTTTCTGGTCGAATTTGGTTTCTCCGCATACATAAAGATTAATCAAAAGTTGACAAAACATTACAACAGGGATATATATTGTATTAAATTTAGTAGCTGCATAACTAGGAATGGAAAGACAGCTTCATGGGAGTTAATTTTTAGTTCACTGTCATGAAGATCCAATCCTTAAAGTTGGGTTTTTACAGCTTCTGATGATGATTTGAAGAGTATCATTACATATCTCGGATGCTACCAGGGGTACTTACTGGCTCTGACTGTGACTTTTCCTTTTGTTTTCACCGTTTGAAGCCTAAGCTGGAGGAGACTATTATTACAAGTTTGATCTTTTATCTGTTTGCAGCCATACAAGAATATTGAGAAATTAATTAATTTGATCTGTATTGACATTAATGAGCTCTGAGTGTGTGTATTTTTTGTTTCATCCATTCAAGCCCCCTTTTTTTAATTGTAGCAGTGCAAATGGTGTGAGAGTGTTATTTAAAGGCTTGTTCGATGTTATGAATACTTGTGCTATATAAAGGAATAGTACTATGTATAGTACTCTTAGCACTTTGAGAATAGACAATGGGTTATAAATATTTAAAAGTTAATAAAGGAATTAAATTTACATAAATGGCTGCAAATGTTGGACAGAAGAAAAGTGTAATTTATTGAGGGACTTGAATTTAAAGTGACGACAGACAAAGGATCATTACCACTACCAGCACTCCAGCCATAACAGCAACCTCTTAAAGCTGTCCTTCATTTAAATACAAACTAGTTTAAAGAGCCAACAACTCATTATATATATACAGTTGTGCATGTACAAAAATGTCTCTTTCTTGGGTGGTGCCAGTGCCATTCATATTCATTGCTTCAAATTAAACGAAAACTTTAAAACACAGTGCTTCCAACTTGCCATTTGCCTAATTACATACATTAATCCTTTTTCATATTATTAAATATTATAGACTAATTGTTATTAATTTCTCACTGTTTAATTTGGATACATACAATGTTACATAGAAAAGTGATGAACTTACACCTCATATAATCTTTTAATTTTTGGCAGTGCCATGTCATGGGTCATATCATGATTGACAATTTGAAATTGATGGAAGGTCTCACCCAACTTTGCTTCTCCCTCCAACACTTTATTCTCTCTTTTTATATTTTGTATAGTCTGGGCCAGACTATATGAGTTTTTTAATTGTATTTCAGAAATTATAACTTCACATCCAATGGATAATGAAGAATCAACTAATAATGTCGATGCCCAATCCATAAAATTTGGACCACCAAAATCAGTCATGAGATGCAAGTAATTAATGTTAAAATTGATTAATGAGTTATTAATTAATCGATTAAATGTAATAGTTAGGCTAAGACCGCAACGTATTAAAGCTCCAAATCGTTGACTTTGGAGAAGCATTGTTGTCTAAAATTTCTATTCAATCTATCTAATGGATACATCTAAGACTTGCAAGTATTTGTTTATGGATTGTGTTGTTGACCTAAACACAAACATATATGTATATATAGAATACATACTCATACGATCTAGAATTTTTTTTTTTTTTACTCTTTGCTGATTGCTTTCGTGTTTCTTGCACTGGTACTGTAAGAAAAATTGTGAGCAATTTAGGGCCGAAATTAAATTATAATTTTACGATAGTAAAATATAATTTCATCATTTTATTATAACTTATATATTTATTATTTTTAAAGGATTAAATCAATTTTATCATTTTTAGGGGTTAAAGTGTAATTTTACATTTACTAATTTAAAATTTTAAAAATTTAAATGACCTAAATGGATTTTTTCCATTTTTTTCGAGCCTCATTTTTACACCCCTTGAGCAATTTCAATGAAAATTTAAGTGAGCTCGTATATTATATCTCTTTTCTATTATTTTATATTTCATTGGTGATTGCTTAAAAAAGAAAGAAAGAGAGAAGAAGTTAAAGGGAATAAAGAAATAAATCTAAAGAAAAAAAGGAAAAGTTAAAAAAAAAAAATTAAGTTACTAAAAGAGAAAAGGTTTAAGGACTAGCTGTGAAATTTGACCTATTTTTTAATCTGAAATAATGATACAATGTGTCATGTCTTTATATTGTTACTACTGTCAACAGTTTAATCATATTATAATATTTTAAAGTTTAATGATCAAATTATGATTTCATCCAAATTTAGATTATAATTTTTCCACCAATATTAAATTTATTTTATTTTATTTTTGATAAATGATTTGTTATCTTAGCTTTAAAAGCAAAAGGTAAGAACAAAGAAGTAACTAACAAGTGAAGTTTCGCCATCTTTTATGGGATGTAAGTACTTGATGGACTTGTTGAACTAAAATTGATTCAACTCCTACGAGAGAAACCCAAAGCCCATATTTGAACAAAATATGGATTAAATGACACTTGTCTCTAGCCAATTATCAGAAAATACTAATTTTTAATAAAATTTAGGAAAAAGGACCTAAAAAATAATTATTTATCGGAAAGGGCTATTTCTCCCGAAAACACGTCCATGTCAGTGTGTTTTCAGGGGATGAATCAGAAAAGCGCGTCCACGAGGGAGCACTTTGTGCCACATCAGCAAAAAAGGCATCCTTGAAGGTGCACTTTGCTGTTGTGGCAAAAGCGTTCCCTCGTAGACGCGCTTTTACCCTTTTCCCTTGATGGGATTTTTTAATTGTTTTTAGGGTTAGGGTATGAGTTTTTAGGGTTTTAGGGCTACGATTTAAGGTTTTTGTTTTTGGGTTTTTAGGAGAAAATTAAAAAATCGAAGTAAATAAAAGCAGTAAAAACCATTCTACTCTAACCCCATCTGTCCTTTCCCATGTCCCCTCTCTGAAATAAACTTAATTTTCTCTTATCTTTAAAATTGATAGCGTATGCTGTAAGAAACATCAGACAAATTTTTACTGTCGTAAAGCTGTAGAGATGACAGCCTGCCCACATCTTTTCAACTGCACCCCTCTCTGTAAATAAAAGAAAAAACCCACCACATTCAACATCTTCTCCATCCCATTTCAAAAATATCATCGCTTCTCATTTTCTTTACTCTAAAAGGTTTCGCTTCTATTATTTCTTTGTTAAGAGTGAAAATTTCAAAGTTTTCTACTCTACTCTTTGCAAATAACTTTCCTAGGTATATATATTTCTTTTTCATTTTGTTTTCTTTTGCTCCTTTTTATTGCATCCTGCCATTGGAGCTTCTGTTTTTAGCTTGGAGTTTTTCGACTTGTTTTTTGGTTTTAATTGTGTAGGGTGTCACATTCACTTCCTATGTGTGTGTTTTTTTTTTTTTGTCTTATAGTCTTCTTTTATATTCTCTTTCACTATTTTTAAGATTTGCGTGGTTTTTTGAACTATTCCCTTGTTTTCCATGTTTATTTTTGTGGGTTTTGCCTTGTTTTTCTATTCACTTCTTCTTTAGCGTTGCAATGGATTCTTTTTAGTGTGTTTTTCCAGGATTTTTAACATTCATTTGGGTGGCTAATGGTGTAACCAGGGTTTAATCATGGTGTCATCGCGTCCAAAACCAGTGAAAGAGGGACCTTTATCTAAGTCTAAGCAAGCAAGACCTGTTGTTGGCAAAGTTGTGCGACATGTTAAGGTTCATCCCCGAGGAATTTATTCTAACCAACAAACTACTTTTACTCTAGAATGGTATGAATGTCGTAGTGCTATCAAGGAAGCTCTGAGATGCTACAGATGGTTACTTTCAAACAAGGATTACCGCGAGAGTATTTCAAAGGATCATGAGATGGGCTTGGAACGAGGGAAACCTTCCGGCATAGGGCAACATATGAGACTAGCAAACCTGGTTAGGTGTTGGCGAAAATGGGTTAACACAGCCAAGCAAATATATAAAAATTAAATTACAATAAAAAATAAAAAACATCTTTTATTTTATTTTTTATTAAATATAAAAAATTACAAAATAAAATAAAATAATGACGGTCGGAATCAATGTTGGTCCTGGTCGGAATCAGTGCTACATGGGGATGGTCGACGGTTACGCACTGGATTCCTCCTTCTACTAGCTTCGGGCGGGGGTTGTGGAACCTCAGGTGGGGTTCTGGTTCCTTCGGCAGGGGGTCTAGTTGTTGGTGTTGGGAGGATGACCAACATTGATAAAATATTGACTGTGGAGGTGTTTGCATCGCCTATGACGGAGGTGTCTGAATTCCATAAGGTGAAGGAGATTGGTAAAAAGAAGAGCTCCCGACGGCACCTCGTGTGATTCCTCATGCGACGACGGCCTATAGATCGGCTGGCTAGTCAGAGTAGTAAGGAACGGACTCGAACCGGGCCATGCATTCCAACCTGCAATGGGACTGAGAAAAGGAAACATATAAGGGTTAGGATATATAAGGGCTAGGGTACGCACTGCATAATTTGAAAAGGCTGTGATGTGGGTGTCGTCGGCTGAAGTGTTGGGCTCGGTGACTATGTGGGCTCTGTTGATGGGCCTGGTGGTTGTGTCGGCACTGTTGATGGTCCCGTCTCATCACCCATTCTCCTTGGATTTAAATGGCCCCGTCATTCCCTTTGTTTACGAAGTTGCCGTCGCCTCTCCTCTTCGACAATAAATATGGCTTGCCATGGATCCTAAACCATGGCATGTATTCCAGCACGCATGCTAACTCAGGAATGATGATCGGTTCCTGAGTAGGTATATAATCATACTGGTTCTCCCACAGTTCAATATATGCTGACCAAAATCTTGGCCAATCCGTATGCAACTACCGTAAGTCGACTTTATGCTCATCATCGATCACATCAGGTGCCACAAAAATCGATTGTCGGAATCTAAATTGATGCAGAATGTAACACCCCTAACCCGTATTCGTCGCTGAACTAGGGTTACGAGGCATTACCAATTCGTACATAACCTAGAACAAACATTAATATCTTTACAAATATTTCGTACTAATTATAGAACGTATTACTTCAATACTTGTGTACATTAAACCGAATAATCCATATCACACGGCTTATTGTCCTTTAGTGTATCTAACATAAACAATTACACAATATGGTCAAGTAAAGATTTTAATTGTCATAGTGATATGATTTAACATTATCATATATGAATCATTTTCAAACTCCAATGACAAATTTAAAACATACCCAAGTTTCATATAAAAAAGAAAATCATATTTAGACACCATTAGTTCAACCATACAAAGAGCTTTCAATTCGGTCATCAAATAGCCTTAACATTCGTACTAAGTTTCTCCATTCAATAATAAGCAAATCATACTATTTCATTTTTTTTGAATATCAAGCATATCATGTCTAAACATCATTCAATCTAACATTCAAGAAACTAAATAAAAATTCGAACCTAATAACCAACTATCCAAGAATAATATATGTATATACTCACATACTATAACTTAAACATGCATCCATCATTTACTTCATTGCCTAAACCGAATATTACACCATGCTTACCAATATTCATTGTCAATCATATATCCAAACATTACAAATGTATATACCATATATTAAGTTCATCAACATGAACTAATTTATAAGTCATTCATGTCATAACCTAACATGCATGATGATAGTACCACCACTCACGCATGATTAAACCATATTCAAGAATAAATGATAATTCATGGCATGAGCAAACTATATCACCAAAACGCTAAACAAAGTTATCCAAAATAGATAGCCATTTTCGCATGGCTAGTATATTTACACGATTACAAAACATTGGTTATACTTGTTTAGTCTAACCTATACATGCCCTTTAAATACCAAACTAAGTTATTCAATACCAAAAGAAAGTCGATAGTGCGGTTGACTTCTTCCCGGATCCTTCGAGTCCGTAGCTTGTACCTAAATATATAAAACTAGGGTAAACAAGAATACACACAATAAGCATGCTAGCTTAGTAAGTCTCAAGCAGTATTTATGACATATACCCACATATGTACCATCATAGCCGAATATCAATGTTCATATAATCTCTCGTACTGGGGGTAAACCCGGTAGTTCTTCAGGAAACACATTTGAGTATTCACATACACCCAGACAGATTCAATCTGCTTTCTCGGACAATTTATTATCCAAAGACATAAGCCAAATAAGCTTCGCACTTTTCTCACATACTTAGGGCTAACATCGAGGATATAATCAGAGGAAACCCACCTAAATCACTGGATTCAATTCTAATGATCTCACCGTTTGGTGTATCAAATCAATAAGCTTTCTTTTGCAATTCACCATCGTATCACGCGGTTAACCACCATTCCCAAAATTATATCAAACTCATCGAAAGGCAACAAGATTAAATCGATCGGGAAGTAAAACTCAAACATCAATGGGCAACTTTTACACACTTTATTAACAAACACACATCTACCCAAAGGGTTGGATACGCTGAATCACAAACTCAAGAGACTCAATCGGCGAGTCTTCATCAATACCGTAGTTTCACATACATATGAATGGGTCGAACCAGATCAATAAATGCAATCACAGTAGTATCATAAAGGGTAATAGTACCGGTAATGACATCTAGAAAAGCAGCATCCTCCCTAGCTCGAGTAACATAAGCTCTAGTGGAGCTCTAGCCTCGGATCGAATCTGCTGTGTTCTTCGTCCTCTCTCGACTACCACCTACATTGCCGTAATGCGGGTGGTCCGCCTGCGTCGATGTAATCGCTTTCGGTCTAGAGTTACGTCGATTCGCTCAACTAACATCGGGCACTCTCGAATAAAATGGTCCGAGGATCCACATTTAAAGCGGGACCGATCACAAACTCTACAACTCCCGTAATGCCATTTTCCACAATGTTTGCATTCAACTCGATTCGTGGAACATTATCAACACCGCCATCGAGGTAGCTCGGGAGCCCACCGGAGGTCGATCACGCCTAGGTAAATCAAGTAACTTTATGTCGGCTGAAATCATCTCTGCACTTCTTAGATGTGGATGGAAAGTCTTACCCGACGACCTCTTATGAATGTCTCTAGCTTCTATCTCAGCCTTTCTTTTCTCTTTTCCGAGCTCTTCAGCTTTGCAAGCTCGCTCAACTAGAGTCACAAATTCTTGAATTTCAAGAATGCCAACAAGCAACTTTATCTCTTCATTCGCACTGTCTTCAAACCTTTTACACATAATGGCTTCATTGATACACACTCTTTAGCATATCTGCTAAGCCCGACAAATTTTCGCTCATATTCATCACGGTCATCTTTCCTGTTTTAGTTCAAGGAATTCTTTTCGCTTTTCATCAATGAATCTTTGATCGATATATTTTTATGAATTCATTCGAAGAAATCCATCGTCACTTTTCTTTGAACCATCGATACTAGTGTATTCCACCGGTGATATGCAAAGGTCCCAAGTAAAGATATAAGACACTTCGTGCATTCGTGCTGAGTATAATATAGCTCATCTAGTACCGAATAGTGTTATCAAGCCACATTTTGGCTCGCTCTGCGTCATCATCATCATTGGCCTTGAATTCTTTACCCAAATTTCTTGATTTTATCAACTGGAGGCCTCTTAGATCTCATCGGATCTATCATCGAAGTCAAGGTAATTTGGAGTTGGATTATTCGGGGTGGAGGTTGGTGTACAAATGGATTAGTCTCGATAAACCTGGGTAAACCACTCATTCATCATCGATAGAAGGCTTGTTTAGCCTCCCTCATGGCTACCCAAAATCGGTCGAGAGTCTTCCTACACGATCTATGTGTGCGGTCAGCGGTAACACCCCTCACCCGTATTCATTGTCGAATAGGTACGATGCATTACCGGAGTTTACGATTTTTTATTCAATATAACCCATTTATAAATATCTAGCATTTCGCAAGTTCTAAACCGAGACTATTCCAATTCAACATATTTTCAAAATAAATTCATGCATATTTATAAGATAACATCAACACATACCAAACCAAGGTTTGCTAGCCATACCAATGGTGGACCTTACATTCATTTCATATTAACATTTATTTTATTAGCTTATACATGCCATTCATTTCCAAACTAAAGTTTCTTTAAATACCGAAATATTGGGGTTGATAGTGTGATGAGTCTCTCACCGATCCGATCTCCGAGCTCTTAACACTACAAAGCAGGGAAAAGGAAATAGGGTAAGCACTTTGTGCTTAGTAAGCCCATGAAACAAGAATTATACTTACCCAATATTTTCAATACAAGCAATAAACACTCATATACCCATTCAATGCATTATTACCCTAACATTCACAAACTCAACATTCAAGTCGGTTCAATAATTTCCATATATCAATAATACAAATTCTATGATTGATGAGCTCATCAATATCATGATTTCCATTTTCTTGTTATTTTCCATATTTATCCCGTTGAATTACTCGAAATTTCGATAGATTTTCGAAGTACACTTTTAGTGTACAATCCAGTCCGTCAATTCATGTTCATGTGACATTTTCACTTCGAGAGCACACTCCCTTGAACCTCATCTTTACAATGGATTACCGGTCGAGCTAAATCCCAGTAATATAAACTCATAGAGTATTGTCGGATTACCATCCAAAGCTAAATCCGCAACGACAATTACTCTAATGAGCTTGGATCTGAATTACCATCAAAGCTAAATTCAGACTTAATTCGGATTACCCGTCCGGCTAAATCCATTTTACACATATTCTTGGGAGGGCTATATCAGATAGGATCACCCGTCCGGCTAGATCCTTTTTACCGTCAATTCCTTTTCAGAGATCCATCGAATTTTCCTTTCATTCAACCGGGATTTCTTTCCCTTTTTATCAAATATATCAATGTATCATCAATCTTCATACAATGAACATTCAAATTATATCCACATCAATAACATACATTTCAAGCATCTAAGAATATAATTCAAGTTACATGAACTTACCTCGATACTAGTTCGTATATAAAATCTACTAATCCGGGACTTTTTTCTTTCCTCGATCTAGCTTTGTATTTGAGTTTTCCGGATCTAAATGAATAAATTCAATCATCAATTCAATACATTTCATGTTCACATGTACCATTTTCTATAATTCTATTATTATTTTTAGTTCATTCAAAACTGTCTACTTGAGTCATAGTCACTAAATTATTTATTTTTCAAGCTACAGAACTCCAAATGAAGAACCGTTAATTTTCCTTGAAATTAGACTCACATATCTTCACACCATAAAATTTTCATAATTTTTGGCTTAGCCAATTAGTACAGTTTATTCATTAAAGTTTTCCCTGTTTCATTGTTTGATAGTTCTGCTATCTCTTCACAAAATCTCAGATATCTCACTGTACATAATTAAAATAATGTTTTCGTTTGTACCATAAAAAATAGACTCACTAAGGATTCTAAGAATATAAACCACTCCCCATAATTATTTTTATTCAATTTTTATGATTTTCAAAGTCAGAACAGGGAACCTGAATTCATTCTGACCTTGTCTAACAAAACCTATTATATCTCATGATTTACAATTCTATTGCTTACAACGTTTCTTCCATAAGAAACTAGACTCAATAAGCTTTAATTTCATATTTTTTCATCTTCTAATTCAACTTCTACCATTTATGGTGATTTTTCAAAGTTAGACTACTGCTGCTGTCAAAAACTGTTTTAGTGCAAGCTGGTTATTACCATTTTTCCCTAAACTTTCAATGAATGATAATTTCATCCCTACTCAATTAACCTCTCAATTGAGCTTATTTTCTCAATTAACACTTTATTCTATCACTTTAAACTACTTTATAACCTTTGGAAATCATAATTTCAGTAATAGACTTTAATTCCAAACACTTTCATAATTAGGTCCCAAAATCAATTTCTATTGAAATTACCTAATAAAATCATCTCTTAAACGAATTAAGGCTTAAATTTCATGCTATTTCATCATAAAATTACATAAACCAACCATGGTGGCTTTCAATTTCATCCATGAAATCAAAGACTAATGAATTTAATAGTAGGACCTAGTTGTAAAAGTCTTTAAAACACAAAATTACAAGAAATAGGCAAGGATTCACTTACTTGGTGCAAAATTATAATATACCAGCTTAGATACCCTCCTATGGCGTTTTTAGCTGATGAGAGTGAAGAAAATGAAGAGATTTCTAGATATCCCTATTTAGTCCTAGTTTTATTTAGCAAATTTTGTTATTTTCCCATTTTACCCTTATTTCTCCTTATTTTCTTGCTGGTTTCATACCCTTGCTGTCCAGCCCAATTAGACCTTGGGTCTATTTTCCTTTAAGCCCTCTTTCTTTTATCCTTTAAACTATTTAATCATTTTTCATAATTTTGTATTTGTTACAATTTAGTCCTTTTCATTTAGTTACATACTCAAACGTTAAAATTTTCTAACTAAATTTTACTACCACATTAATAACATTTTATAAATATTTATAAAAATATTTCCTACTCAATTTTATGAGATCAAGGTCTCGATACCTTGTTTTTACCCAATTCCTTCAATAATTCCTTTTCTAACTAACCACTAAATCGGTAAAATTTTTCTATCGATATTTTAATACGATTTTTCCTATCATATAAATATTCATGCAAAAATATTAAAATAAATTTCTCTTTAATTTGGATTTATGGTTACGAAACTATTGTTCCGATAACCTTGAATTTAGGCCATTACAAGGCGCCACACTCTCCACATCATCCGCTACGGCTCTTTCAGGATCAGTGTCCATTTACTATATAAAACACAGTTCAGAATATCAGAAGTCACCACACTATCGATATATAAAAAAAAGGCATGTATAGCTAGACTCACACGCGCTACGGTAGTCCTAGAATCGACTAAACCGTAAGCTCTGATACCAATAAAATGTAACACCCCTAACCCGTATTCGTCGCTGAACTAGGGTTACGAGGCATTACCAATTCGAATATAACCTAGAACAAACATTAATATCTTGACAAATATTTCGTACTAATTATAGAACGTATTACTTCAATACTTGTGTACATTAAATCGAATAATCCATATCACACGGCTTATTGTCCTTTAGTGTATCTAACATAAACAATTACACAATATGGTCAAGTAAAGATTTTAATTGTCATAGTGATATGCGCATTTAACATTATCATATATGAATCATTTTCAAACTCCAATGACAAATTTAAAACATACCTAAGTTTCATATAAAAAAAAAAATCATATTTAGACACCATTAGTTCAACCATACAAAGAGCTTTCAATTCGGTCATCAAATAGCCTTAACATTCGTACTAAGTTTCTCCATTCAATAATAAGCAAATCATACTATTTCATTTTTTGAATATCAAGCATATCATGTCTAAACATCATTCAATCTAACATTCAAGAAACTAAATAAAAATTCGAACCTAATAACCAACTATCCAAGAATAATATATGTATATACTCACATACTATAACTTAAACATGCATCCATCATTTACTTCATTGCCTGAACCGAATATTACACCATGCTTACCAATATTCATTGCCGAATCATATATCCAAACATTACAAATGTATATACCATATATTAAGTTCATCAACATGAACTAATTTATAAGTCATTCATGTCATAACCTAACATGCACAGATGATAGTACCACTCTCACGCATGATTAAACCATATTCAAGAATAAATGATAATTCATGGCATGAGCAAACTATATCACCAAAACACGAAACAGGTTATCCAAAATAGATAGCCATTTTCGCATAGCTAGCATATTTACACGATTAAAAAACATTGGTTATACTGTTTAGTCTAACCTATACATGCCCTTTTAAATACCAAACTAAGTTATTCAATACCAAAAGAAAGTCGATAGCGCAGTTGACTTCTTCCCAGATCCTTCGAGTCCGTAGCTTGTACCTAAATCTATAAAACAAGGGTAAACAAGAATACACACAATAAGCATGCTAGCTTAGTAAGTCTCAAGCAGTATTTATGACATATACCCACATATGTACCATCATAGCTGAATATCAATGTTCATATATAGCAAAACCTTGTTCATCGTATGCTTAACTTGTAAGACTTATCGAAAGTATCTTGATCGATAAATAAAGTCATATGCAATTCCACATACAACCGAATAACATCTTCAATGTACATCTAAAATGATCTCACATAATTGAATGTATACAAATATATATGTATATAAAGCATGGCCGAAACCATATATATATATAATATAATTTCTCCTATATGCAAATAATCCAAATCAACTCAATGTCATTTTTATTCGCATACCTTACATACCAAATGCACCAACACATTTCAATCAACTTACGTATTTGATCAACATCACATAAAAATATATAATTTGACTTTTATCATTACAAATACATAAATAGGCCAAATCATGTATTTGTTCAAATAGATTAGCACATATTTCATATTTACATAACCATTTATCATTTCAAATAATCAACTTACCTTGTCACGTACCAATATAATAAGTTAATTTCCTTTTTCTTTTTAGAGCTTATAGCTCAATCTACTATGTATATACATCTCCGATTCTCTGTTTTAACTTATCACCGATAAAAAGCCTGCTAGGCATTAAAGCCCGAATTAAGTCACCGGCACGAGGCCTGCTAGGTATTAAAGCCTAAAATGAATCACCGGCACAGGACCTGCTAGGCACAAAGCCTGACATATATAACACCGGCACAAAGCCTGCTAGGCATTAAAGCCTGAAATGAATCACCCAAGACAGGCCTGCTAGGCTTAAAGCACTAAATAAGTCACCAAGACTAGGCACGCTAGGCTTAAAGCCCGAGATATCATCATTTCCAACATTTCAATGAACATTTCAATAGTACCATAACCACTTATCACTTAGATTTCATAACTCTATCACATTTCCAATTCAACTAAGCTCATTCATTTTTCACGAATAAAACTATTATAACATTGTACAATAAAATATTACATTCGACTATCACATGAAAATATACCCAAATTTATCAAAATTGTCATTTGATACTTTCATAAAGCATTCTTTAATATAATCCAAATTTAGGGACTTACCT
This sequence comes from Gossypium rotundifolium, assembly GCA_025506655.1. Classification (NCBI taxonomy): domain Eukaryota; kingdom Viridiplantae; phylum Streptophyta; class Magnoliopsida; order Malvales; family Malvaceae; genus Gossypium; species Gossypium rotundifolium. The sequence goes on along the minus strand of CP106734.1, from coordinate 195,578,498 downwards.
CATTACTGTCGATAGACCGTCTTGAATCGGCTTATTCGATAACCTTTGTTTTTCCCCGATCCAAACTGCTTTTTCTTTGTTCTTGATATAAACACATAAAATTTAACTCATTCAAGTACATTTCAATTCAATTTAGTCCCAAATCACATTAATGGGTAAATTACCCTTTTACCCCTAGTGTTACATATTTTTACACTTTAGTCCTAATTGCACAAAATACAAAATACACATTATTTCAACACAACACTCAAGGGCCGAATGTGTATAAGGACTATATAAGTCCATTTATTTCATTTATTTTGCATTTAAGCCCTCTCAAATTTTCATTTTTACAAATTAGTCCTATTTACTAAATTTTCACTAAAACTTCAATACAAAACTTATCAATCTTAATCCTATCTTTAAATTAAATTCATCAAACATCAAATATCATATAACAATGTTAATGGCGAACCTTAAACATGCTCGATTTAAAATTACAACATGGGTCGGCTACGGTTCGAAGCAACGATCTCAAAAACGTAAAAATTATTAAAAATCGAACAAATTTACATACCTAAATCAAGCAAAACTCAAAGCCGAATGTGCCAAGCTTTCTCCTTGTTTTTCTTTTGTGTTTTTCGCCAAAGAGATGAATAATGCATGGCTTTCTTATTTTGTTTTATTAACATATATTAACTAGTTTATTTTAACATAAAATGTAATAAAATATAATATAAAAATACCAACACTATTACATGCATTATGATGGCGGCCACTAACTTAAAATGGGCTATTTGCCCTTTTAATACCTCATATTAAAATCCATCATCATTCTAGCACTTTACACTATGGTATGCAACTTTTACACTTTATGCGATTTAATCCTTTTGTTAAATTGAACACACAAACGATCAAATTTTTCTCTTAAACTTTCACACACATTAATTCACATATAATAAACACAAAATATAATATTTAAATATATTTTAGACTCGAATTCGTGGTCCCGAAACCACCATTTCGATTAGGGTCAAATTCGATCATACGTAACCCGATCTGACTGGTGCATTTCCACGGTGGCATAGTTGATCAATGGGACCTTCACATGCCAAATGTTCGGATTTTGAAAGAACTCCTCCGGAATTACTGCCCGAATTGACGGATCCTTGTATGGTGTCCATTCAAACTATATTAACATGATAAAAATATTAGTTATATACTAAATACTAAATATTAAATACTAAATACTAAATATGAAATACTAAATACGAAATATGAAATACGAAATACGAAAAGACTATTTTATTACGAAAATATATTTTATTTAATACTTACTTGTGAATCCGACCGTTGCTCTAATAAAAGCCGTATATCTTCAAGCGAGGTAAGTATTCCAACATAACTCGTCGAATGGTTCCACCTAATTAAATAAATTTTTAGCATACAATTATATTTTAAATCTACGTAATAATTGTAAAATCTAATATTAAATTTACCTCGTTATGAGTGGGAATGTATATGGGTGGTCGACTCGAGGACATAAAAATGGAAATCGAAATCGTGCCCATGATTGTAGTAGTGATAGGCAACCTCCGATTTTTGCTTTATTCGGCCGCATCGCCCCGCAAATCTCCCAATACAATTTTGCTAGCACGACAGACCCCCAACTCAATTCACCGGCTGCTCTAAAATCAACGAGTTTCAGCAGTCATCTTAGATGTACAAGGTTTCGTGACAAGTCCGGCATCAAATAGCCTCCAATTATCTCAAGAATGTATGTCCGAGCATACCATATTCTTTCTATTTCGGTCGAATCATTATCCGACCTCCGTAAATGTTATCCGGAATAACACCCAAAAGCTCGTAGCATACCGCTCCCCAATCTCCAAAAGTTCGAACCCGGTGACTACGTACCCATCCACCGGTAATCTTAATTGCAAATGCATGTAACACCCTTACCCGAGACCGTTGTCGGAGTCGAGCACGAGGCATTACTAAACTTAACTTACTGATTCGAGGCATAAAAGTTGAAACTGTCCATCTGCGTCATGTTAAGTATATCAATTATAACTTGAGTTACGAAACTTGAAATCTAGATCCGTAAATTTTTCCTGAAACTAGACTCATATATATTCTTACTATAATTTTTCCAGAATTTTTGGTGTGGCCAATTAGTACAGTTTATTAGTTAAAGTCTCCCCTGTTACACAGACCGATAGTTCGATCCTCCGTACTAAAAATCAATTATCTCATAATATACAACTCTTTTTCCTACACCGCTTTTTTTATAAAAATAGACTCAATAAGATTTAATTCTATATCTCATAGCCAACATAATTCCATTTCTACTAGTTTTGGTGATTTTTCAAAATCACGCCACCTTCTTGTCCAAACTGTTCCCTCGCATATAATTACATAATTTCTTTAAAATAACTATCAACTAGGCATTTCATAACATCCAAAACATGTTCTTAATTAACCATTTTAATGGCTAATCATTACCAAACATTTACAAGCCAATCTTAAGCCATATCATAAGGACATACACACAAAATGGCTAAGTCCCTATACATGCCATAACTTAAAACGCTCGAGTCACAAAATACCAATATAATCCTTTGATAGTGCGTAACGATCTCCGACGCCTTTGTGATTCCCAAGTTGGCTTGTAACACTATAAAAAAAATTAAAGAATGGGAGTAAGCATAAAGCTTAGTAAGTTTACATGTAAATAAATAACAACATTCTTAATCAATTATCTTATTCTTTTCTTATCAAGATCACTTAAGCTTTTAACTCAATATACTTAAACTTGTATTCTTACCTGCACTTTTAACATGAATTTGCCTTACCTTACCTTCTTAGCTTGAACTTGTCTTACCTTTACTTTGGTATACTCTTTGAATTTTCCCGTTGAACCGGTTGGAATACTAAGGATACGCAGTACCTTTCCTTATGAAACTTAACTATTGTCATGTCTTGACATGGTCTTACGTGGTATCCTTGCCTTATGAACTCACCAATGCCATGCCTTGGCATGGTCTTACATGGACCTTTACCTTATAGTAACATATCAATGCCATGTCTTGACATGGTCTTAAATGATTTCCTTAAACCCTAATGTCATGACATTTGTATCCTACACATTCCTAAGGTTCAACCGGAACTTCCTGGGATAACATTCTGAGATAACTTTTCCGTCAATTCATACTTGAGTCTTTAAATAATAAATTTACAGAATAAATATGTAAATACTAGAATTTAACAGTATTAAATGTAAAATAATAGAATATTGCATTTATTTACGTTAAACTTACCTCGAAACAAAATACGATCAACTATATCGATTTAGTCCTCTATCTTTTTCTTTCCTTGATCTAACTCTGGATTTCGTTCTTCTTGATCTATAATAGCAAATTTAGCTTATTTAATACTCACATTCATCAAAACAGTCATTAACTCTTAACTTTGGCAAAATTACAATTTTGCCTCTAAACTTTTACATATTTACACATTTGCCCCAAAGCTCGGAAATTAAACTTTATCCCTTATTCTTATGTTTTATGACATGCTGATCATTTTACCTTCTATGGAAACATCAAATTCTCACTCTAACTTGTACTTATGAACATTAGGTATTTTTACCGATTAAGTCGCTTTTACTCGTTTTCACTTAAAATCACTTAGCAAAAGTTGTTTAACATAATTTCAGACTTCATATTCTATCATAAAACATCAAAATAAACACATTTCACCTATGGGTATTTTTCCAAATATGAACCCTAGCATGAATTGTTGATAGAATAAGCTAAATCGAGCTACCGAGGCTTCAAAATGTAAAGAACATTAAAACAGGGCTTGGAATCACTTACTATGGAGCTTGGAAGCTTGAAACAAACCCTAGCTATGGTGACCACTTGAAAATTCGGCCTAATGAAGAAGATGAGCATATTTTGCCATCTTTTTCCGCTTTAATTCATTTTATTACCAAATGACTAAATTACCCTTCATTAAAAACTTTGGTTCTTTCCACCTATATATGTCCATTTTGTCCATGAAAATATAATGGTCTAATTACCATTTAAGGACTCCTACTTCAAACCCCATTTCAATCAAGTACTCTATAAATTAGAACCCCTATTTAGCAACTTTTGCAAACAAGTCCTAATAGGCAATTTAAGCATGAAATTAATAAAATTTCTTATCAATACTCTAACACATGTATTTAATCACTCGATAAATCATAATAATTAATCATAATAAACTTTTATAGCTTGGATTCATGGTTTCGCAACCACTATTCCATTTAGGCCCTATTTCGGGATGTTACAATGCACGTCTTCCAGAGTTATAGTACACTCTCAGCATGGAAGATAGAAAGTATGCGTCTCGAGTCTCCACCTCTCTATCAATGCACTTATTAACTCCGAGTACAACTTGCACCCTCGGCCTATCGTGGCCATGTGCCAAAAACCCGCTTCCCGCAGGTAATTCTCGATCAACGGCGATGGGGGACTAGGCATATTGCAAATATAGCATTGCAACACCGGATCTACAGACTGTTTAAAAAATTATAAAATAAAATTTAATTAAAATTGCATAAATCTAAAAAATATTAAATAAAATTGAAAAATTAAAATTATAACTTACCATTGTCATTTGATCAACGGAGATGTGTTTATTGTCGAGACGAATGAATTCTCCGGCCATTTCTAATATGATCGAATATTTTTAAATTTATCAAAAAAATATATTTCAAAAAATTTTAAAAAAGGCTTTTTTTGTAAATATTAAAGGACTATTGTGAAATTTGAGAGGAAGTTTAAAGAAATTTGAGAGAAATTTGAGAGGAATTTGAGAGAAAAATGAGTAAGAACTTTTGTGTGAAAAAAATTGACCGTTCTAGGGAAAAAGCGTGTCCACGAGGGAGCGCTTTTGCCACATCAACAAAGCGCGCCCTCAAGGACGCATTTTTTGCTGATGTGGCACAAAGTGCTCCCTCGTGGATGCGCTTTTCTGATTCATCCCTTGAAAACGCGCTGACGTGAATGCGTTTTTGAGAGAAATGATCCTTTCCGATAAATAATTATTTTTAGGTCCTTTTCGTAAATTTTGTTAAAAATTGGTACTTTCTGATAAATTGACCCTTGTCTCTCTCAGTTTTGAAGTAAAATAAATTTACTTCCTACAATTTGATTTTTTTTTCGTTATTTATTTATTTATTCTCTTTACATTTACTCCTAATAGATGTATTTAGATTAAAATAATTACTTGGTGCATTGGTAATGGAGATTTTATCGTGTGTCTTTAAAAATTTAAAAAGTAAATATAATTTTATCCCTTATAGACCAAATAATTATCCAATTAGATTATATTATTATTATGATGTAATTTCTATCAATTTTATTCATTTTTATTTTTAATTACAAAATAATGGAAAAATTACTTTAAAAACTATAAATTAAATTCTAACTAAATTATATTTGAATTCAAGTAAAATGAGTATTTTAATCTTATATTTAAATTCAATTATATATTAGACTTGAAATAAACTCATTAAGTTAATTTTATTTAAAAAGTATTAATTTTCACTATTTAAAACTTTTGATGAAAAAGAAATTTATTAAAATATAAAACAAAGAAAATAAAATAGCAATATAAAAATAGATTTATTTCAAAGTTAATACATAATTGAACTAAAATTAAGTTTTAAATATTTAATATGTATTTACATAAAATTTTACTAAATGAAAAAAGTAAAAGAGATGATAAAATAAATTATAATTATAATTCACAATAATGTTATACAAGTAAACTTAAATATACTAATTGAAAAATAGATAATGTTTGACATATTTTTATACTAGAATATAATTCCAAATTCCATCTATAATTTAATAATGATTAAAATATTTTTATAATAAATTAGATTTTTATTATTTTTAATTAAATATATTTAATAAAAAGAATGAATAAAAATTAAGTAAAATGATAAATTCATTTAATAAATAAAACTTTAGAGGTCGTATATACTACCTAATGTAATTGAATTAGACAAGTATTCTGTTAATTACACAACTACGCAATGTACTAAATGAATTGTTATATCTCCTTTATCAAGGACGAAGTCAAAATTGATCTTTAGGTAGTCCAAATTAAATTATAAAAATATAAAGGGGTGAAAGTATAATTTTGTCTTTATATATGTTTATTATTTTAGAATTTTAAAAGGATTAAACTGAAATTTTCAACTTTTGGGGTTAAAGTATATTTTTATTATTAAACTAATTTATAATTTTATAAACTTAAAGGGACTAAACTGACAATTTTCCATTTTAGGGCAGCCCCTGGCTTCCCCCCTTGGCAGTTTCCCTGATGCTCTTACAGTGATCCAATCCAACAACTTGAGTGGTTAACGAAAGCTTTGCAAAAAATGGCTTCCTTAAACCGGCAGCCGATCCATCATTTCCTGCTTATCCCTTTAATGACCGGAAGCCATCTTATTCCCTTCACCGATATGGCAAAAGCACTCGCACACCATGGCCAACAAGTTACCATTGTAACGACACCCCTTAATGCAGCTTGTTTCAGTGATGACTATGCCATAAATTTCAACCTCAATATCCAGTTTCTTCCATTATATTTTCCTGCCCAAGAAGTTGGATTACCTCAAGGATGTGAAGCTATGGACTCACTCCCTTCTCCAGACATGGCCACAAAGTTCTTCCAAGCTAGTAATTTGCTACAACAACCATTGGAGAAATGGCTTCAAGGTTTAGACTCCCTTTCCCTTCCCAGTTGTATTATTTCCGACGTTTGTTTCCCTTGGACTTCAATTCTCGCTCTTAAATTCAATGTTTCCAGAGTTGTATTTCACACAGTTTCTTGCTTCACTCTCCTTTGCTCTCATAACATTGATCACTACAAGGTGTTTGATGAGAGGGACAAATCGGATTTTGAGCCTGTTTTGGTGCCTGATTTGCCTGATAGAATCGAAATTACTAAGGCCCGATTGCCTTGCTTTGGAAATCAAAGCTTAGATGATTCTAAGAAAGTTTTAAAGCAGTTTAAAGAAGCTGAAGCTTCGGCCATGGCGGTGGTAGTGAATTCTTTCCAAGAGTTGGAACCAGGGTACGTTAAAGCATAGCAGAAATTCATAAACAACCTTTGGTGTATCGGACCACTTTGTTTATACAACAAAACAACACGGAGCGAAGCCTCCATCGATGACCACGAGAGCTTAAATTGGCTTGATTCTCAGAAACCGAACTCTGTAATTTACGTTTGCTTTGGTAGCCTGTGTCATATATTTGATCAACAATTAATGGAGCTTGAATCAAAGAAGGAAGCTACGCGTAGGGCAGAGCTAGACAAATGGTTCAAAGAGCAAAATTTTGAAGAGAGGGTTAAATGGAGAGGGCTTATAATCCGAGGAGGGGCAGCCCAATTTCAAATACTGTCAAAACCAGCAATAGGAGGTTTCATAAGACACTGTGGTTGGAGTTCAACACTGAACGGAATCATTGCTGGTTTGCCATTGATAACGTGGGCGATGTCTAGCGAACGGTTTTACAATGAGAAGTTAATAGTGCAAGTGGTGAAGATTGGAGTGAAGGTTGGGGTTGAGAAACCCATGAAAGCGCCCGAGGTGTTGGTGAAAAAGGAGGACGTAATGAAGGCTATAAAACAGGTGATAAGGGAAGAGATGAAGAAAAGAGCTAAAAAGCTTGGAGAGATGGCAAAAATGGCAGTTGAAAATGAAGGTTCTTCTTGCTCCAACTTGACGTCGTTGATCCACCTCGTAAGTTACTTTAATCAACACAGATAAAGACATGGTTGCTTGGTTCACTTTGTAGCTTTGATTAGCGCCGTAGTTATTATAATAATTTGAAAATTATGAAATTAAGTATATAATATCCTTCAATTTCATCTGAAATTTGGAATTTTAGAAGTAATTTAAGACGTGTATTAAAAAATAAAAAAGGTATTTGCATGTATGTGCATGTAAGTTATTTATTTATGCGTTGGTTTATTTTTATGGACCTTGATTAGCTTAGGGTTTTACCACACCCATGGGAAATAACAGGCAGCAAAATAATATTGTATTTTTGTATTTTTATGTAGGGCTTCTAAAAATCTTATTTGCTTGTTTTTTTATTATTCCCGTTCAAGTTTTTTCCTCTGACCAACAACTTTTTAATAATTTTATCACTATTCTAAAAAAATTTCTTATCCCTCACATTTTTATATTTCTTTTATTATTTTCACTTCTTCCATTTTTTTTTTTTTTGCCCACTGAGTCTATTTTTTCTTACATAGCATCTCAGTTTCTAGTAAAATTAGAATTATTAGAGGTATGAAATTAATTGGCGACTTCCAGTATTATTAGTATAATTAAAATTAAAATTTTATTATAAAATTATGTATTAAAATACAAATATATATTTAATGTAATTATATAATAAATAATAAAATGTATTTAAAATTTATATATAGCATTATGTGTTAATATATATATGCATTATGTTCATAAATTTGATTAATTTGTGTTATATTTACGTTATACAACAAGCACGAAAGAAGTGAGATTCAATGTGGAAATGATTTGTTAGATTTAGTATCTTCCTACATATTAATATTTAATTCTTATTGTTTGGTTTAGTAGACAATAGTGTATTTTTTATTAACAATTTACATATTTTTTGGATTAGGCTATCTTTTAGTTATAATTGTCAGGATGGACCGACCAAATCAAAAATCGACTGAAGTTCCAATAAAGAGTTGAATTGATTTTTGAGCAAACTGCTCGGAATCAATTAATTTAAATTAAAAAAAACTAATTGAATTAATAGTTAAATCGATTTATTATTTTTATAATTTTTTAATAATTCACTTAATTAAAACTAAATCAACTAATCAAACTAAGGATGGGTGGTCAGTTGAACCAGAAGTATGATTTTAAAAACTTTACCGTTAAAAACAAAATTTCTTGCTACAAAAGCTGTTGAAAAGGATAAACTAGCTGACCAAATAAGTAGGGATCAAACTACTAAGGTTATGATTGAAGGATGAAGTAAAAGATGACGGCACCACATCTTATAATTGTTGTTAGTAAGTAATTTGCTCTTTAAAATTTCTTTTATCAAATATATACAAAAGAACAAGCTGACAAGTCATGGATTTATAAATAGGGCCCAAAGTCAATAAAGGACAGGGCTTGACTAAACTTGTCACTTCACTTTTGAAAAGTGCAGTAAAAGCTAGGTTTTCAAATATATGATATTTTTTTCGAAGAAAAAGGGAAATATGAAATTTTAAAATTGTTTAGCTTTATTCAAAAATTTATAAAAATTAAACTATTTATTTGAAAAACGATGTTATAAAATAAGTATAAAGGAGATTGATATTATAATATGCAAAATATTAATTTTAAATGCATTTAAGAAATGATTATAAATTTGATTTCAATAATTAAATCACACATAAACATAAGACTTCAAATTAATAAAAAATTTGTAAGTGGTGGAATAATGGACTCAAATGTTTTTGTCTGCGTTACATTTAATTTAACAATTATTAAGACTATGATTTATGAAATTTAAATATTTTCAAACAATTAATATAACTTATTTATAACTTTTAATTGTAATGTAAATTCATATTAATTTTTAATTTAAAAAGCTAACAGTTTTAGCTTTTTGATTGTCTTAAATCCAAATTTTAAAAAATAAAGTGACGAAAATCTTACTATATTTAGCATTACTTATGAGTAAAAAAAAAAAAAAAAACCTGGTTCAGCGTAATTCATTGGTTGGCGAAGTATTGGTGCAAACTCATTATGAAACCAGCGGGCCTAAAATCCATGGAAAACACCCGCGAGGAGTCTAATAAAAGCAGGCTGGTAGTTAGTTAATGGTTTCCGGTTAGTTAATTCCATTGATTTTTAATCATATGAACTGTACTGTACTGCAAGGAAAAGCATGAAAGTTGCACGCCATCATTGTAAGCTAGAACCGGCAGCATTTCAGGTCATCATCTAGGTGAATCGAAATTCTGTAGAAAGGCTATTGCAACAGGCTCAGTTGACACGAATGTAAGATTTATGGATTTTAAGTAACAGAAGCTATAGAGAGAATGAGCAATTACAGAGATCAAGTGTGGACAGCATTCCGAGTAGATTATATCACTGCATCGTCATTTCAGATGTTTATGGCTTGTTCAGCTATAAGTTTTACTATACATGGCTGTTTCTCTGCGATGGATTCCCCGCGTTGAACTGAAAAAGCTTTGCCCATTCTGAATTCTAATTCAATTTGGGAATCTTCCAAATTGAAATCTAAATTGAACCAACTTCTATGGATGTTTACATCTAAGTATCTATTCATTGATATATGCCTCATGGAAGCCAGGCTAACTATTATTGGAAAGATTCTTTTGATAATGAATGATCATTTTCATTTCCACATATTGAAAAAAGAAAAAAAACAGTAAAACTACAAGCACTTACAATCCATAACTCCGCATAGATACAAACTTTGGGATGTGAACGCAGAGCGTAGATAGGCATATTCTCGAGGCACAATCATCTATCTAGCTCATAATCCGACTGGTAAATGTCACATATACAAACCTTTTATTGAACAAGAAATTGATGCAACAGTAATATAATCTCATACAAGTTTAGATTATTAACGTGGCTGACAGATGATTTCTAAACTAGGGCAATCTAGATCGAGATTTGTATACCACAAAATGAAAAAGCAAGGCAACACTAAAATTAAAACCAAAGCATAAATCTCAGAGTACAAACTGCTAAACTTACAAAATGCAGCACCTAGTGCTTTGGGGCTTTATCTCCCAAATACTTCATCAGCACATCCATAACAGAACCAAAATCCGCCTTCACTTGCATCGGTGGGTTAGCAAACTGGCAAGCCATATCCGGAATCTCCTTCGAGTGGTAGTCAACCTTGGACTGTGTAAACTTCAATCCATGAGCTGTACTAACCACAACAGTTCTGTCTCCAGCTCCGATAACCCCACTCTTCCTAAGCTTCATTAAAGCAGACAATGCGACTCCAGTATGAGGGCAAATGAACATTCCTGTAGAATCCGCCTGTGCCATTGCATCCATTAACGCCTCCTCAGTCGATTCCTCGACAATCCCATTTGAATTTTTCAAAGCATACACGGCTCTATCAATAGAAACAGGGTCACCAATTTGAATAGCTGAGGCAAATGTAGTATTTGCCTTGACTGCCTTGAACTCATTCCACTCAGATTTATAATACAGATAAAGTGGATTGGCATTGGCTGCTTGGGCACAAACCAATCTAGGTATCCTATCAACAAGCCCTAGTTCTTGACACATTTTAAACCCTTTGTAAAAAGCATAAATATTACCCAAATTACCACCAGGAACAATAACCCAATCTGGAACTTCCCAATCAAACTGCTGTAAAATCTCAATCGCAGCAGTTTTCTGCCCTTCGAGTCTTAAACTGTTCAATGAATTGGCAAGGTAAATTGGTAGCTCGGCAGTAACTTCCCGGATTAACTTCATGCAACCGTCGAAATCGGTGTCAATGCTCAAAACGAACGCGCCGTTCGCAATGGGTTGAACTAATTGTGCAATGGAGATCTTATTCGCAGGTAAAAAGACAATGGAAGGAATACCCGCGGAAGCGCAATAAGCGGATAAGGCAGCTGATGTATCACCAGTGGAAGCGCAGCCGACTCCAACGACGGGTCGTTTCAGTTTTCGGAGTCGATTAACTTGACTGACCAAAACGGTCATACCCAGATCCTTGAAACTGCCAGTGTGGCTGATTCCACAGTGTTTAACCCACAAATCGTTCATCCCCAAAAACTGTTTCCCAAACCGTTCCGCCCAGAACAGATTGGAGTTCCCTTCGAAAGCCGAAACAATGTCGTCGGGGTCAATCTCGGGTAAAACCCATTCCTTTTTGGACCAAACTCCAGACCCATACGGCCACGTTGTTTTCCCCACCCGCGAATCGAATAACTCCCTCCAATACGCGCCGTCGAACTTCTTCAAAGCCTCCATGTCGTGTTGAACGTCGAGCAATCCACCGGAACGACTCCGGTAAACGATCTCGTCGAGGGAGTAGGACTCGGTGCAGTCGGGACCGGCGTTGAACGGAACATATTTGGCGGAGAGGGTGTTCTTGGCGGTGGAGCGGTGGCGTCGAGCCTCGTCACGGATATTCTCATCGGCAAGGCGACGGTTCTTTTGGGGTGAAGGGGTGTTGTTATTGGAGGAACTAGTGATTGAAGAAGGATCGAATGTGGAGGAGGAGGAGCATGAGATGACGATAGGGGCGGGGCGATTGAACTTGGGGTGATTCCGATGGTGCAGCAACGATAAGTTGGATTTGGAGGCGAGAGAGGAGTGGAACAAAGAACAAGAGTAAGCCATTATTGTTTGAGAAGGAAGGCGGCGGGTGGTGGAAATGGAAATTAGGGAGCGGAGACGGGAGAGAAATAGTTTTGTAGGGCCCTGAAGGGGATTGATTCCATGGTTTTCGATAGACCTTTCTAGCCGTTCGATTTTTGGCTTATTAAATATTTAATTAATTATTTGTCTTCTTCACTGAAATGTTATTACAATCATTTTGTTTTGGTTAATGTAAGATTTGCTATTTTTTCTCCGTATTTTAATTTGGAAATAGTTCTTATTCCTTGGACGTTACAATTTGGAATTTTTATTTAATTCTTTCTTCCATTTCCGTAGCCATAATATTTCAAGAATGTGGAGAAATTCAATTTTGAATCTTTTTTTTTTCACATAAAAATATGTTTATTTTACCTTTCTCTTTTAATAACTTTTTTTTTTAATTATAAGAGAAGAATAAAGTTTTAATAACAACCCAATTAACACAACTCATAATCCAAATCATATCTGTAGCGGTGAACACCTTAACTATTAGGCCAATACATTACACATGTAGTTCTTAATGAATTTAATTTAACTCTATGCTTATTAGCAATGAAATTTTAAGAAGAACGGATGAATGTATCGGTCCAGAAAATAGTTAGTCCGGACAATGCTTTAAACGAATTAAATCAATAATTGATTAAATCAATTTTTTTATTTTTTAATATTTTAAAATAAATTGATCAAACCGATGAATTAATGACCTGAATGATCAACTACCGATCCAGTTCTATTTATCAATTCAAACTATTTATTTATTTTTGTTAAAAATAAACCATCTATAGTATTAGCATAAATTTTAATCATTGGAAAATTTTATTTTAATTAGCTGAAAATTAATATTTTAATAATTTAATTTTTTAATTATGTTTTATAACCCAAAATATAAACTAATTGATAAAAGTTTTCAATAAGACAATGTTGAAAATAATAAGGAAACTTAACAAAAAACAAATTAAACTTACTTTGTTATTTGCTAACAATTCATACAAGCAAGTGGTTAAAAATTTGCATTGCCACGTTGAGGTTTAGAGTATGAATTGGGTTGAAACTGAATTAATTGATTGAATTGATTTAATTTAATTAATCGGTCAATTAATTATTCTAATTTGGTTGGAGGTTGGTTAAAAGTTTTTGTTACATTTTAATTAACAATTAATTTAGTTTGAAATCAAATAATTAACTGAATTAATTGAACTTAATAAATAATAATATATATTATATGTATTAGGCTATTATTAGTTCGATTAATTCGTTAATTTGGTCAAATAAACATTAAAAATTTATTTTTTTGATATGTTTTATACTTGTTTTAACAAAAAAAAAAAACATATAAATTTTGTTAATTTGGTTAACTGACCAAATTAACCGAAATATTTTGGTTCAATTAACAATTAAAGTATTAAAAAGTTCGATTAATCCGATTAATACTAATTCGGTTCGGTTAACCGTTTGAACATCCCTAAATCCTAGTGTTAATGTCTCACTTTCTAAATTGTCATGTGAGCATGCTTATACACGTCTCACATGGCATGTCATGTGTCAGATTATCATTCATCCACACTAGTGTTCATTACTAGTTTAACCGGTTAATTACAATATTTATAATTCAAATTCAGCACTTAATTTTTATCACATTTTTTTAATAATTCAAATTCAACACTTAAAATTTTAACATTTAATTTATAGTTTATCAAACAACACGTTAAATTGAACAATTTTTTAAAAAGTGTGTGCGATCTTTAATTTATATTAGCATGGTTGTCAAAACCGAATTGAACAATCAATTAAACCAAACATGTGGTTCAACCGATACCATAAAACCGATAAAAATTGGTTAAACTTCTTAAAATTTGATTTAACCAAGGCTTAAATTTGTTACTATAATTCATAAAATGATTGTTTATATTTATATTGTTATTTGTTTGTTAATCTTTTCGTATTTTTATTTTTCCATTTTATTATGAAGTTTTGGACTTCCTGGAAATCCTTTTTTTTTTAATGATCGAATTAACAGTTCAATTGATGGAACAAAATTTATGATTAAACTAATTTGATTTTCACAATATTATATATAATTTTAACATGTATTCATATGATGACTGGTTAAATGGAAAAAAGAACAATATTTCGTCAAATTAAAGTTTCAAACATAAAAAGAACTCTTGGTTACCAAATAGAACTCTTGGTTACACACTTGTAAAATAGTTTAATTTGTACATTGAATATCTTAAGTTTATATTTACATGAAATTTTTGTTAAATTGAAGTCAAATTCATATTTTGATTCATATTTTGTACATATGAATCAGTATTTAATATTGATATATTTTTATATAAAAATTAATTGAAATAATTTTTATTTTAAACTTTAGTCAGTAAAGACAAGTGACAAATAATTAGAGTGTCAAATGACAATTTATTAATCAGTCCACATTGGAATGCTTTCCTTAATTGCAACTTTAAATTGCTATATATATATATATATATAAAGATTGTGATTACTCTTATTCAAGAATCGAATTACTTATTTAAGTTTAAAGGCCCATTCGAAATATAAAAAGAATCATTCAAAATATATGTTTAAGTAAAAAATTTATTTAAAACATGCATCGAGATTGGACTCTACCATTTAATGCTTGTTCAAACCTATTTTATTTGTATGTATTTTTATTTTATTTCTATATGTTATAAAATTTATATCACATAAAATTAATATTAAACATTATTCTAAGTTATTTGTGTCTATAATATTAAATGAAAATAACATGTAAAATTATTAAATATTAGATTCAAATGATATAAATTTTTAAAAGTAAAATGAATATGAATCAACTTAAAATTCACTTGAGTTTATATAAAAAATTAAGAAAAGCAAGAACACGAAAAAGATTATACTCAAAAGAAAAGTTATATAATTTAAATTAAAATTGTGAAGAGTCGAAATAGGTGTGGATTTAAGTTTATTGAAATAGGATGCACAATAAATAAATATTGTTTAGACGAGAGAAATTATTTTTATGAAAAAATTTAAAAATTCATTTTAAAATACTATAAAAGTAAATTTAAGAACCAAAGTCCAATTTAGGATGTCGTTAGTACCACAAGCCTGATTTCGTTTTGGACATTTCCTATATGTAAATCGGTAAATATGCATGTAAGGGTGATTTCATCATTTAAACAAGGGTAAACAACGCATATAGTCACACTACTATATATTTTTTTCATTTTGAACACTCAAAAAAAAAAATTATAACCTCAACACTCACATTACATATTTTAATTATTTTGGTCGCTCTCATTAAAATTATAAATGGCAATATAATATGACAGTTAAAAAATTGACATAGTAATAAATTTAACCATTAAATTTTATATATTATATTAATTTAGTTATAATTTTAAAAAATTAACCCTTAAATTTTACAAATGATTTCAATTTAATCCTAATTCTAAAAACTATTAATATTAATATTAGTATTAAATAAAATAAAATGCCCCCTCAAAGAAGATGATGACACATTTCTTTAATAGCTTTAAAAGTATGCAGAGACAATTCCAATGACTCAAAATAACTCAATGTTCATTATCTCACTTCCTCCGATCTTCATTTTCTCCTCTCTCTTCCTTATTTCCTTCTTCTTGTTCTTTTTCTTCGTTGTTTCTCCCTTTCTCTTGTTTGTCATCATCTTCATTGATCGGGGGGAGTTTTTTTTTTTTTTTTTTTTAATTTAATATTAATATATAAATTAATATAAATTTTAAAATTATTATATATTTTTGAAAATAGTTATGCATTTTTTATATATTTTTGAAATTTTTAGAATTAGGATCAAATTGTAACAATTTGTTCGTTTTGAGAGTTAATTTTTTAAAATTATGACTAAATTGATATAATATATAAAATTGAGTACTAAATTTATGATCATTTTACCAAATTGACTTAAAAATTTGATATTTACAAAAATGACATAGGTTCAAAGACAATTATCAAAATTACTTGAAATGAACAGTAAATTAGAGTTTTGGCCTTCTAATGGCCGACACTATCTAGTATTTTAGCCCCATGATTGCCTGATGATTGTGTCAGGCTTTAAAAAATTAAATTTTTTGACTTTGGGAAACTAATGGCTGGCACCAGGATTTTTTTTTAAATTTGCATCATACTGGTATACGAAAATACCAGTATTTCAAAAAAAAATATTTGGTTCTGATATTTTAATGGCCGGCATAAGACTGGTAAAAAATATATATATATTTTTTGGTTTTGGCCTTCTAATGGCCGACACTAGGTACTTTTTAGCGTCCCGATGTAATTTTTTTTTTTTTTTGTTCTGGCCTTCTAATTTTTTTTTAACTTTCATTCAATTTCATAATCATCATTTCATTTTATATTCATTTAACATTTCATTTAATTTCATTTTCATTACAAATTACATTTAGTTTCATATTCATATTTCATTTCATTAATTTTTATTTAAATTTATTACTTTTCCTAATATAATTTTTCATATTAATTTTTTTCAATTCATTTTATATTTTATCATATTAATTAGAAGTAGTCTCAATATCGGTCATTTAAATTTTTTCATATTTTTTAAAATTTTAAATTTTATTTTATCAATTTAAATTTTTAATTTGTTAAAAAAATCTAGTGAAAAGAAATTGGTTTTCCTCGTGCTAGCCATTAGAATGCCAAAAAAAAAAAAATACATTGAGACACGAAAAAAGTCACTGGTGCCAACTATTAGAAGGCTAGAACAAAAAAAAAAATGCATCGGGACACGAAAAAGTACTCGGTGCCGGCCATTAGAAGGCCAGAACCAAATTTTTTTATTTTTTTATCAGTCTAGTGCCTACCATTAGAAGGCCAAAACTATTTTTTTTAAATACTGGTATTTTTGTATACTAGTATAAAATGATTTAAAAAAAATGCTAATGCTTGCCATTGGTTTCCCGAAATAAAAAATTCAATTTTTAAAGCTCGACACAATCATCAAGCAATTATAGGATCAAAATACCAGGTGGTGCCGGCCATTAGAAGCTAAAACCCCATTCTACTGTTCATTTTAGTTTATTTTGGTGATTATTTTTAATTTGGGTTATTTTTATAAATATTAAAAAATTTTGGGTTTGTTTAATAAAATAACCTAAATTTATCATTATACTAACTTTTCAATTGCCATGCCATCTTGCTGTTTATAATTTTAATCGAAGTGACCAAAATGATGAACTATAAAACGTAGGTGATTAAATTATAAATATTTTATTTTGGGTGCCTAAAATGAATTCTTTTGTAATTAAATGACTATTTGTATAATTTTTTTTTTAAAGCAAAAATGTTTTTGTTGTATTCTAACAAGATATTGTAATTTCAACGTGCAAAGTTCCACCCAGATTCTCTGTCGCCAATGGATTCTTTTTGAGCTATTCCCATCCAAGCCATCCAATTCTCACTTAAGTCCACATCGCCCTTCATTAAGTATTAGTATTTTTTTTTATGATTAAGAGTGTAAAAATTCTCAAATTTAAAAAATAAAAATAAAGTCTTTATTTTTTATTTAATTGGGTATTTGAACTATTAAAATATATAAAAAGGCCCTTAATTTAGAAATAATAATAATTAAGTCTTTGTTTTTTTTCATTAAATTAAGTACTTAAATTGTCAAAATGCATCAAAAAGGTCAATTGACTATTAAAGTTAACTGCTCCTAATTTTTTCAGTTAAAGCTATCTGTGTCACAACTACGACGTGACATGTAAAAAATGATAAAAATATTTAAATTTTATTAAAATTAGAAAAATGTAAATATCATAAAAGAATATATAAATTTTTATTAAAATAATAAAAATATATAAAAGGCATCAAAAGACCTTTTAACTGTTGATTGTTAAAGTTAACAACTCTCAATTTTTGTTAAAACTAGAACATGTCATGAACGTGACATATGGCGAAAAATTATAAAAATAAAATCAATTAAAATTATAGAAATTTTATAAAATGATTCTTTTAGTACAATAATTTATATATATTTTTACAAATTTTATATTTCTTTACATTTTATAATTCTCTTATGACTTTATAAAATGTTACAATTTTATATTTTATGATTCTTCTAAAATTTTGTAATTTTTTAAAATTTTTAAAATAATTTTTATTCTTATTAAAATTTAATAATTTTATAATTTTTATTTGTTTTTATTTTTATAATTTTTTGTTACGTGTCATGCTATGGTTATGACGCAAGGTGACTTTAATGAAAAAATTAGTGGAAGTTTACTTTAATGCTCAACCATTAAAGTTAACGGTTAAAGAGTCTTTTAATGTATTTTGAGAATTTAAATATCTAATTGAGTGTAAAAAAATAGAAGCTTAATTATTATTATTTTTTAAGTTTGAGAGTTTTTTATACTTTTAAAATTTTAAATACTCAAATAAATCTTAAAAAAAAACCCATTTTTTACACTTCCTTTCTTTACCCATCAAACAGCTTCCACCGTTCCCTTAATGTGATCGGATCACGCGGCCAATGATGGCTTTGGAAATCCCACGCCTACTGTAAAATATTCTCCACTGCTTAACACAATAATTTTCCTCCTCAACCGAATTTATAGTTATATTAGTAAATTAGTAATATTCAATGGTTGGGGGATTTCCCAGTGTAATAATGTCTCGACTCTCGAATCAGTCTTTCTTTTTTAGTATACGCATAATTATTTTAGCTACTATTATTTATTTCATTTTATCACATTGATGTTAGTTTTAAAATATTTTACCTTCTAAATTTTATATTTTAAATTTTAGTTAAATTATTCTTTTAACGAAGAAATTAATTGAACAATAATGCGTAGAAAATCGTATGTACTTCAAATAAATATATAAAAAATTATTTAAAATTCAAGAATGTTAAAAAGTTTTAATTAGAAAAATTATCTACACCAACAAAGTATATGTCGACTGACATGTAAGTTATCACAATAATATCGTTAAAATTATAACATTTTAATAATTTAAAAAAAACTAATTTGAATAAAATTTAAAGATTGATGTAAAAAGAGCAAAATCAGGTCAATCTCCTAACCATTTAAATATGCCATCATAATCAGATGCAACAAAGTGTTGGGTGGTGAAAGAGATGATAAGGTGGCTGGAAGCAAAGAGCAAAGGAGCGAGAAGAGAAATGATGGAAACAAGGGTGGCAAGGAGAGGAAAAATGGGTTAAGGAAGAAGATGATGAACACTAGTGGCGAATAAATATGGTAAAAACAAAAACGATGATGTCAATTGTCATTAGAAATTTAATATTTTAATGACTAAAATTAAAATTTTTATAATAACAATAATAAAATTATAATAAATTTTTAATCAAAATGTGAACGTTCTAAAATTTGAGTGGCCAATAACATGAAAATTATGAAAAATTATACGCTGCGAATATATCAAATATAAATAATGAATTAAATCTATAAGACACTTAAAAATAGAAAATATATTGCTTTTAACCATATATAAAATGCAAAATGACAAATCTACTTGATATTTTCCTATGATTCAAGCGTGGAAGGATAACGAAGCTAGCTCACTTGGATGTGTGGAAGGTTATTTTTCTTTATGATGAGCTTAATTGAAAAATTCTCTTAAGACAAATTAATGTCACGCCCATTTAATTTGTCTAGTCAATAAATTGCTTAAGCACGTGACTTTTATATCACAATACTCAATACATTCATTGATATAGATCTAAACATCCATTTTAATGTAGTCCTAACAAAATTTATATCGTTATTATCTTTGAATTTGCGAGAGCAATTTCTCCTATTTCGTTCTTAGGATTTGTTGGCTTATCTAGGAGTCTAGTGGAGTCAACCATCATTTGTTCTATCCCGATACCAAGGTTCCTATCGTACATCGATAGTGGGTCGAGGTCCGTTAAACTACTAAAACCGAAACCTTTAGAAACGTATAAGTAACCGGGTCGATACCTTTCTCGGTATTGGTTCTTACTTGTTTCCTAAAGTCCTAAACCGAAACCCTAACATTCTTTTATCCTTAAATCGAAGCCCAAGCTTTATTTTCTTTCTTAAATCGAAACCCGAGCCATTCATTCTTCCCTAACTTCGAAACATATCCTAATCCGAAACCATCCTAAGCTAATACCGAATCCAACTCATTTTGTCAACCCAATTCTTACAACTTATCCTAACTACATCAAAATTTCCTTTTTTTCTTCGATTCTCTGGTTTACGATCGAACTCCAAGTATACATCTCATTTTCTCCTCGAGACTGGGATCGTATCATCTGGTATCAGAGCTAGTTAAACCGAGATCTACGAAGCCGGGAACAACCATCGAAGTCGTTTAAGCGAAGGCTCGAAGTAAGTTTAAAAAAGAATTGAAATAAAAAAAAGGAAATTCAAAATTTAAAAAAAATATTCAAAAAAAACAAGGAAGTTCGAAATTAAAAAAAAAAATTCCCTAGTGTTTCGATTGAGTTGCTATCATTCTCTTCATCTACATTTTCTAAATTCCTCTCCGACCCACTTGAACCACCGATCCCTTCTTCTTTCTTTAGCCTACCTACACCCACATCTTACACCCTTTGAACCCATCTTAAAACTGACCCCTAAGCCCTAATAGGCCTTGGCAAATCCGACTAACGAAACTGTGAGAAGTGCGAGAGGTAAAAGGCACGAGTGTGTGAGACTATTCGAGGGGAGGTAAAAGCCAAACTGAGAGTGTTAAACATGAGCGGAGTGTCAATAACTTCTTTCTTTTAGAATGAACCGTGAGGATTTGTTGTGAGGTACTATAGTCCACGCGATGTCTCAAGAAACCGAGCAAAATGTAAATGAGCCACTAGGAAGGCAATCCGTTCGTTATGTTCCTGATCTGTCGATGCAAGCCTTGTTGCGGGAGATGGAACGGTTACTCGATCGAAGGCTCAATCCTCTGGAAGATTGATTATACCAAGTGGAAGCCCAAAGACAACGAGAAGTACGTGGGCGACCAATTAGAAGACGTGAGCAGCCACCAGGGGGTGAAGATTATTTCAATGATGCTTTTGATAGTGAGATTGAATCTAATGCAAGTATTGGAAAGCGATGACCCCGAAACCGTGGCAATAGAGATCAAGCCCGAGTAGATGATGACTTGAAGAATATAAAGTTGTCTATTCCTCTATTTCAAGGGAGATCCGACCCGAAAGTGTACCTTGAATGGGAAAAGAAGATTGAATTGGTCTTGATTGTCACAACTATTTGAAATCTAAAAAGGTTAAATTGGCCGCTATCGAATTCACCGATTATTGACGTGGGCCAAAATGAAATCTATCATGCGTCGACGATTTGTCCCACATTTTACCATCGAGAACTATACCAAAAACTCCAAAATCTTACTTAAGGATCGAGGAGTGTTGAAGATTACTTCAAGGAAATGGAAGTTGCCATGATTAGAGCAGATGTGCAAGAGGAACGCGAGGTAACCATGGCCCGATTTTTGGCGGGTCTCAACCGAAACATAGCTAATATGGTGGAACTCCAGTATTATGTCGAACTTACGGACATGGTGCACATGGCGATTAAGGTGGAGAGGCAGTTGAAGCGCAAGGGTACTGTTCGAAACTATCCCAACTCCAACCCTACCAAATGGGGCCAAGGGACTAGTAAGGCCAATCAATCGACTCGAGCCAAAGAGACCACACCATCTGCCAAACCAAGTAAGTCTTTCACTGAATCTAACAAAGGCAAGGCAATAGAAAGGCCATCCAACCGATCACGAGACATCAAATGTTTTAAGTGTCTCGGGAGGGGACATATTGCAAGTCAGTGTCCAAACCGAAGTACGATGGTGATGCGTGCCAATGGAGAAATAGAGTCTGAAAAAGACGATGAAGAACGTGAGATTGAAACTACCACCGACGAGGACGAAGAAATTGAACATGCCATAGATGGTGAACTCCTCGTTGTGAAGAGAAGTCTCAACCTTAAAGGAGTCAATGATGTGGTGTATAGCAAGACATTGGAAGATCATGTAGTCCATCTTCGATCTGTTTTGGAAGTCTTACGTAAGGAAACTCTTTATGCTAACCTTAAGAAATGTTCATTCTGTTCTGATAAAGTTATTTTTCTTGGTTTTGTAGTTAGTGCTCAAGGTCTCGAAATCGATCAAGAGAAGATCAAGGCTATCCAAGAATGGCCGAGACCTACGAATATAAGCCAAGTAAGGAGTTTTCATGGGCTTACGAGTTTTTATCGCAGATTTGTGCCAAACTTCAGTACGTTAGCCGCACCTCTTACCAGCGTCATCAAGAAGAGCTCAGCCTTTCTCTGGGGAGATGAACAGGAAAACTCTTTTTATGTTATTAAAGATAGACTTAATAGAGCTCCTTTATTAGCATTTCCTGATTTCTCTAAGACTTTTGAGATTGAATGTGATGCATCAAGTGTAGGCATTGGAGCCGTACTGACTCAAGACGGAAGGCCCATAGCATACTTCAGCGAGAAGTTGAACGGGGCATCTCTGAACTATCCCGTTTATGATAAAGAGATGTATGCTTTGATCCTTGCCCTCGAGACGTGGCAACACTATCTTTGGCCGAAAGAGTTTGTGATTTATTCAGACCATGAAGCGCTAAAACACATAAAAGGACAACATAAATTGAATAAATGACATGCAAAATGGGTAGAATACCTCGAGTCATTTCCATATGTCATTAAATACAAGAAAGGTAAGGATAATGTCGTGGCCGACGCACTTTCAAGAAGGTATGCGCTTTTAGTACATTTAGAATAAAAAATGCTTGGGTTTGTTTTCTTGAAAGAATTATATGCTACTGATGACGATTTTGGTGATATTTTTCGTGCATGTGAGAAAATGGCTATCGATAAGTTCTACAGGTCTGATGGTTTTCTCTTCAAGGAAGGCAAACTTTGTGTGCCTAAAAGCTCTATTCGAGAAGTGTTAGTTAACAAGGCACATAGCGGAGGACTTATGGGACATTTTGGAGTGGGAAAGACCATGGCTACCCTCGGAGAACATTTCTATTGGCTGCGAATGAGGAGAGATGTCGAGCGAGTGTGTGCGCGTTGCATATCATGCAAGAAGGCTAAATCGAGGGTCCAACCTCATGGCTTATATTTGCCACTTTCGATTCCTGACGCACCATGGCAAGATATTTCCATGGATTTTGTACTTGGCTTACCCCGAACCAAAACGGGAAAATATTAGATTTTTGTTGTAGTGGATAGATTTTCAAAAATGTCACATTTTATATCATGCACAAAAACTGATGATGCTGTTCACATTTCTAATCTTTTCTTTAGGGAGGTGGTACGCCTACATGGGTTACCAAGAACCATTGTTTCAGATCGCGACACTAAATTCCTAAGTCACTTTTGGCGATCACTTTGGGGAAAGCTTGGAACAAGCTACTTTTCTCGACAACTAGTCATCCCCAAACCGATGGGCAAACTGAAGTAGTCAATCGGTGTTATCAACTTTGTTGAGGGCATCATCCTAAAAACTTGAAAACATGGGAGGAATGTTTACTCCATGTGGAGTTCGATATAATCGATCCGTGTATTCGCGACTAAATTCTCACCATTTGAAGTCGTCTACGGGTTTAATCCTCTAACTCCTTTAGACTTAATGCCTTTACCTAATGATCAACTTGTGCATGCAGATGCTAAAAAGAAAGCCGAATATATGAAGAATTTGCATAAGCAAGTTCGAGTCAACATTGAGTCTAATACTGAAGAGTATGTTCGAAAGGCCAATAAAGGTCGTAAACGAGTCATTTTTGAACCCGAAGATTGGGTTTGGTTGCATATGAGAAAGGAACACTTTCTAGCCCAACGTAGGTCTAAATTGCTACTGCGAGGAGATGGACCGTTCCAAGTTCTCGAGAGAATTAACGAAAACTCCTATCGGCTCGATTTACCTGGTGAGTACAATGTTAGTGCGACCTTTAATGTGGCTGATTTGAGTCCTTTTGATGCAGGTTCTGACTTGAGGACAAGTCATCTTCAAGAGGGGGAGGATGATGTGAGCACGCCCCATGTCAGCTCGAGCTCGAACCATGATCCGTTGGTGCTGCCTCATGGCCCCATCACTAGAGCTCGATCTAAGCTATTCAAAGACGCCATTGGAGCTATAATTCACAAGTGTGGAAGGATAACAAGCTAGCTCACTTGGATGTGTGGAAGGTTATTCAATAGAGCAATCTTGCAATGTCCTACAAGCTCAACTAACCATTGATGAGATCGTATTAAGCTCGTATAAGCTCAATGAGCTTAATTGACCATTCGGCCTTAGCTAAATAATTAGCTAAATTTTTACTTTAAAATAAATTGAGACAATTTAAATTTTTCTTTAAATTAATTTACTGATATTAAATAAATTAGAAGTAATTTGTTTTAATTAGAACATGTTAAATAGCTATCATGATTATGTCTAGCTTAAGACAAATTAATGTGCTGCTGCCCATTTAATTTGTCTAGCCGAATATTGTCTTTAATATGCCTTAAGCTACAGCGAATTTTATTTGGTCTTAACTTGAGTTAAACTCAATTTATTTCAGCTCATTTACATGTATTTAATATGATTTAAGTGCTGGAATTTATTTAGTCAAAGTTGAGTTAATGAGTGACTTCATTTTCTTTGTAGGTGCATGTAGGGGGACGGACAAGGGATGTATGTGCAGCTGCACTTAAAGCCATATTGGTCAACTCAAGAGCTTCCATAGCTGCTGATTTAGCTCCCAAAGTGTCCATTTAGCTCACCTAAGCTGATGCAAAGATGCCATTCACACCAAACATGTGGCGTCACTTAAGGGTCATTTAGTTTCTTTTTTTTCACACTTGTGGCTGTTGGGTTTGATGCATTCATCAGCTGAAAAAGCTGGCTATTTAGAGCTGAAATTAATGAGGAAATTAAAGGCATACAAGCCCCTTGACCGAATATTGAAGGACCATTCACCTCCCTTTTCCTTGAAGATTTAATTTGCACCTAGGCACTCTGAAGTCATCCATTGCTCTGTTTCCTAAAGTCCTAAACCGAAAAAACTTGATTTAGATAAACCAAGGGATTGTGTAATATAAATTTACAGTTCAGATTGATTAACTTTTAAATTTCTGCCAAATAATAAATTTGATTCAGATTAAATTTAATTATAATAATATAAAATATTTTTAATAAATCAATAAATTATTATTTTGAAATGATAAATGATTTATTTCTCATGTTTTACCTGAATAAGCTCAATGACATTTAAAGTTTTAAATGGATATAGTAAGGTTTTGAAATTAATTTCCTTTAATATAAGATGTGTTTGATAAATGATTGGAAGTGAAAATTTTCAAATATTTAAGATTTTAAAATATTTAATAATTATTTTAACTTTTACTTAATAAAATTTCAATAAAAATATGAAATAAAATAAGTAGATAAGTAACTACTTATCATTTAATGTAGAAAATATTAAATTCACGTTATTTTATTAAAAATTAAAGTAAATTATCCTTTTAAAATATATATTCAAATTACACATATAAAACTATTTAAAAATATAAAATAATATATAAATAATATTAAAAGTAAAATAAAATAATTAATATTTATTTTATCAAACAATATAAATATATTTAATACTTCTATTTTATAATTGTTTGGACAAAATATCGATACTTAATATTTTAACACTTAAATTTCTAATTTATCAAATACACCCATAATTAACGTAAAGTCTTTGAAGAGTTTAGTCTAATCTTATTTAAGGTGGGAAGTATCTTATAATCTTGCGGCACTGTATAAAATTATAACCACACTCTTTGTTAAAACATATTAATACGAATAATTTTTTAATATATTGAAAAAACCATTAAATTATTACATTTTGTTTAAATAATTCTTTAAAGTATTTTTTAGTTAAACAAGCTCTATCTAGTGATTTTTATCTATAAAAGCCTTTAAATTTAATATTAAAGTAAATTCATTTAGAATTTCAGGTTTTATATTAATTTCTTGTTGATATAATCAAATTTTATATACTTTTAACATTAATATAAAATTCAAAAGAACAAATTTTTTAAAAGAGTGATTACGTGTTATGTATATAATTATTTTAAAGAAAAATTAAAATTTTATTTTATTTTTATTTAATAAATTATTCTTATCAAATTCACATTAATATAAAATATAAATTAATTTAATTTTTAAATATTTTTATATTAATATTAAAATAAAAGGTTTTCAAGAGTAAAAATATAGGTTAGGACATATTTAACTACAATATAATAAAACCTTTTATTTAAACAAGGTATAATTTTTAATATATTAACTAATAAAAAAAGAAAAAAATTCAAAATATTAGAATTAAATGCGACGATGATTTTCAGTTAACCCCAACCTTTCTTTTATATTTGAAAATTACTAGCCACCTTCGCTTAGTTGGGACTTAATTTATGGCAAAATACCGTAAATAATAACAAGTATAAGACTTAAAACATTAACCAAAATCGAATAAAAAAAACACTTTGTTTAGTGTAAAAACTTTCACTAATGTCGGTTTTAGAGCCGAATACCCCACTATTTTTGCCATGGTGGCGACCGCGAATGTCCAACTTGACCTTCTTCGCCACCTACTGTCTTTGGACCCCCAATGACCAGTAAAAAAAAAAAAAACTTTATGCTTTTTTGCCTTTGTATATAATACCACATCGACATTTTTATTTGCTTCCATTTTTTTTAATAAAAATTGGTCTGTGAAAAAAGTGGGAAAAGATAGCAGAAATCTTGAAAAAAATAGTTTTCTTCTTGTTATCGTCTTCTTGTGAATTCAACTGCCATCTTTCTGTTATTCTTCTCTTTAATTATATTTTTGCTATTAAAACTCTTGAGCTACCTGTCGGTTTTGGGGTCCGATCTGACTCGCCGAGTCTGCTTATCATCGACTCGGTTTTTTCTCGAATGAGTTGATAGGAGGTAGATCGCTGCATATCGTCATGGTACTCGATTGCTTTGACTGTTTTACTTTCCTTTTGGCTGAGTTGAATCGGTTGAACGTCGCATCTTGCTATTTGTTTCCTGCTTTACTCTTTTTTTGAGTTATTCTATTTAGTTTCACTTATATTTAATATATCTTATAGTTTTGCAATCTTAAAAATATTGGTAGGAAATTCTTTGATGTATTCCTTGTTATTTCTTCTTCGTTTTTTCATGTTATATTGGAAAATGATGAATGGCTCTTGAATTATATATTACCAATATTTAAATGTATCAGTTTCTAAGATTAGAAAATTTGAATGTTTAAGCTGACTTAAAATCGAAATGCAGTCAAGATGTAAAGCTAGGTTTGATTGGTGTTATTGTGTTTTATTTTTGCAAGTGTGTTTTATTTAAATGAAGTTTATAGTTAGGATAATTTTATTGGATCAGTCTATGAGGATATAAGTGTAATCTAGTTTCTATATGTTTAGGATCATAAGACTTGAAATCCTTTTTGTTACCAATTATTATTAGCTCTCACTCAATGTCTAACTATTAATAAAATACTGGAGATATTAAGTTGGCAGTATCAGATGAATAACTTTTAGTCTTGGGTTTTGGAGGGTGAAAATTGGTGGTAGTTATTTGAATCATAATTAGACTTAAGTTGGCAGTTGAAATGGAGGTTGAGGTTGTCATGCTGAGGTGATGCCACTATGCCAGTTAGTTTGGTGAGTGGCATTGTCTGTCAATTTATGATTCTTTTCGATTTTGAATATTCATGTTATGCTGCAAATTTGGTTATCGATGAGGATTTATGTCCTTACGAACAAAGTTTAAGCGGTAGTGCTTGATAGAGTGTCATGCCATTGTTATGAAATTCACCCAGAATCTAAGAAATATTTATTTGTTATAAGCTTTTCTTTACTTCATTTACAAAAAATAGCACTATTTTACTCCTTGTCAAACCCTTAGGTTTCATTCTTGCTCATCTTAAACTGATGTGCTTTGTTTATGATATGTAATGTTCACTACTTTGACATACTGCTTGTTTCATGAAACCAAAAATAATTCATTCTTGATCTTTTTCATGACCTATTCTTTTTTGCATAGTTGTTTCAGTCAGTACTGTTTGTGTTTCTAATTTTTTTTTTTTTTTTTTGTGTGGCTAATACTTTCATATACTTGCAGGCTGCTCCAGTTAACATTATTGTAGGTTCTCATGTATGGGTTGAAGATCCTGCACTTGCATGGGTTGATGGAGAAGTTTTTAAAATCAGTGGTGAAGAAGTTCATGTCCACACAACAAATGGAAAAACTGTGAGTTTATCTTATTGTTGTTTTATATATCTGTAGTGTGCCACATAATTATTTGAAAAAAAAAATTGTATTAGATGTCAATATGTTTGTGATTATTAACTCTACTATTTCAATCCTACTACATAACATACAAGTTCTAAAGGCAGACACGGCCATATCAAGCAACTTCTATCTTAGCCATTGGTGTGTAGAATCTGTTTGTATCTAGTTTGAAACGTGCATCCAGCGTTCATTTAGTTATTTCAGAGTGAACTTTGATATTTAGAGCTACTAGATTGTCTGCTATTTTTCTTATATTTTCTAGTCTGTTTTTAGATGGATTCTACTTTTAGTCTCTTACTATTCTTACTGACCAAAGAACTGATGGCAGGCTGTGGCAAATATCTCAAAGGTATTTCCAAAAGATACTGAGGCACCTCCCGGAGGTGTCGATGACATGACGAAGCTTTCATATTTGCATGAACCTGGAGTGCTGCATAACTTGGCCATGAGATATGAACTTAATGAAATCTATGTAAGATATTTTTTGATCTTTTGTTCCTATTGGCATGCTGAAGTAGATTTTGAGCAAAGATAATTGTCAATTTGATTTCAAAGCCATCATAGCCTTGCATGCTGAACTGCAGTTCTTTTCTACTTTCCTCAGACATACACTGGAAATATCCTGATTGCTATAAATCCATTCCAAAGGTTGCCGCACCTCTATGATACTCACATGATGGAACAATATAAAGGGGCTGGATTTGGCGAGCTGAGTCCTCATGTTTTTGCTGTTGCAGATGTTGCATATAAGTAAATTCCCTCTTTTCTACATCAGATGTTTCCAAGTAATAAATACCCTCTGTTCTACAACAGATGTTTCTGAGTAATTCTATCACTGATTTATGGTTTAAATAGGGCAATGATGAATGAGGGGAAAAGCAACTCAATTCTCGTTAGTGGAGAAAGTGGTGCTGGTAAGACTGAGACTACAAAGATGCTCATGCGATACCTTGCATACCTTGGTGGTCGATCTGGAGTTGAAGGGCGGACTGTTGAACAACAAGTTCTAGAAGTAAGAAAATCTTAAACCTAACAACCTTCTTGGCTTCCTTGTTATTTGCTTAAATTCGTCATTCTTGTGTAGTTTCTGCTGTGGTTACCAAACATCCACCTGACTTGGTACATATGGATGTTTAACATTTGCAGTCTAATCCTGTTCTTGAAGCTTTTGGAAATGCAAAAACTGTTAGAAACAACAACTCAAGGTGAGTGTCTATAGGATTTGAAAATTACAACCTTCTTCATACATGATAGTCTATTCCACTCCCCATTTATAATATCAAAAATAGGGTCTAAGGAGTTTTTCAAAGATGGATTAAAGGTCAGTTCATGTTTTAGCCATTGCAGCTGGTTGGTCTATTTTAATACAACATGATGGCTTTTCCAATCAATTGTTTGATTTATCATTTATATGAATTAGTTTTTTGTGTTTATCTGAGTTTTCTTGCCTGTTGGTCTGTTGGTTCTATGTAGTCGCTTTGGTAAATTTGTTGAGATTCAATTTGATAAGAATGGGAGGATTTCTGGGGCCGCTGTTCGTACATATTTGCTGGAACGGTCTCGAGTTTGTCAAATTTCAAATCCTGAAAGAAATTACCACTGCTTTTACCTTCTTTGTGCAGCACCTCCTGAGGTACTGATCTTTGAACTTATAATGAATTTATCTGTTTTTGGCATCAACCTTAATGTGCATTTAGACTTATCTATGATGCTAATGATTAGCAATTATTGGTTATGTTTTCTGACAATTTTCAGGTTAGAGAAAAGTTTAAATTGGGAGACCCTAAATCTTTCCATTACCTCAATCAATCGAGTTGCTATGCATTGGATGGGGT
Source organism: Gossypium rotundifolium (assembly GCA_025506655.1). Taxonomy (NCBI): domain Eukaryota; kingdom Viridiplantae; phylum Streptophyta; class Magnoliopsida; order Malvales; family Malvaceae; genus Gossypium; species Gossypium rotundifolium. The sequence continues at coordinate 195,547,880 of CP106734.1, read as the reverse complement.
AGATGATGCTCAGGAGTACCTCGCAACAATAAGAGCCATGGATATAGTTGGAATCAGTGAAGAAGAGCAGGTCAGTCTTCTTTTCCATTAGTTTAAATTTGAAAATATAGTGAAGTTGCAGTTGCATTCTTAATTTTCATCATGAATGATTCTTTCAGGAGGCCATTTTTTGTGTTGTGGCTGCCATTTTACATCTTGGAAATATTGAATTTGCAAAGGGAGCTGATGTTGACTCTTCGGTTATCAAGGATGAGAAATCTAGGTTCCATCTTAATACGACAGCTGAACTGCTCAAGTATGATCTATTCCTCTTCTTGTTGAATGTATTTCTTTATTGTATTATTTCTTTAATCAGTATGTCTCATAAACAATGTATATAACAGGTGTGATATCAAGAGCTTGGAAAATGCATTAATAAAGCGTGTGATGGTTACCCCAGAAGAAATTATTACAAGAAGTCTGGATCCAGTTGCTGCAGTTGGTAGCAGGGATGCATTAGCTAAAACAATCTATTCTCGCTTGTTTGATTGGTAAAGGAACTTCATTTCTGCTTTATATTTGACCATGTGCATGAATTTCTAAAACATTTTTCTTTGTTTCCATCAGGCTTGTGGATAAGATCAACTTTTCAATTGGACAAGATCCAAACTCTAAGCAATTGATTGGAGTACTTGATATTTATGGGTTTGAGAGCTTTAAGCTTAATAGGTAAGACATTTTCCTTTTAAGTACAATAAAATAAAGCGCTTGCTATTGTAGCTAACAAGGTTTCCTTTATTTTCTTTTATCTACAGTTTTGAACAGTTTTGCATCAATTTTACTAATGAAAAACTGCAGCAGCATTTCAATCAGGTTTGTGACTTTTATATAGTTATTTTCCCCTTCTTCAGATGCTAACTTGAGCATGCTTATTCTGAATAATTTTGTCTTTGCAGCATGTTTTTAAAATGGAACAGGAGGAATACACAAAAGAAGAAATTAATTGGAGCTACATAGAATTTGTTGATAACCAGGATGTTTTGGATTTGATAGAGAAGGTCTGAAACTGTTGCTTGCTTATCTCTTCTTCATTTATATGAGCTAATCTTTTGAAGAATATGACATGTTTGTGTTTCTTCATGAGTATCCTTCTCCGTCTTGTCATGTGCCATGTTGCATAATTACAATCACTTGGTTCTATCTTTCTACAGAAACCTGGAGGAATAATTGCGCTTCTTGATGAAGCTTGGTATGCTTCTATTATTTTTCTTTATTTGATATTTATTTTTTTCGTATTAAGGGACCCAAGTAGCTATAGTTGCTGTGTAGCTTATAGTGCTTCTGTGCACGTGCATATGATGCTTATTTAGCGAAGAAGAGATTACTTCCTGTATCAGTCACCATCCTGTACACTGTTGTTACTTTCGGTTAATTTCATGTTTACTTGACTGCTTCATGCAGTATGTTTCCTAAATCCACACATGAAACATTTGCTCAGAAGTTGTTCCAGACATTCAAAAACAACAAGCGGTTTATCAAACCGAAACTATCTCGTACTAGTTTTACAATTTCTCACTATGCTGGAGAGGTAAGTTGTTTCGCCTTACAAGTTATATATCTCCAAAGTTTCTGTGACTGACGTTAACTTAACTGAATGTTTGTTGTCCTCTCCATAGGTAACTTATCTGGCTGATTTGTTCCTTGACAAGAACAAAGATTATGTAGTGGCTGAACATCAGGATCTCTTGACAGCCTCAAAATGCTCCTTTGTGGCTAGTTTGTTTCCTCCTCCTGCTGAGGAGTCCTCAAAATCATCCAAATTTTCATCCATTGGATCACGCTTTAAGGTATTATTGGTCCATTTATCAATTCTATTTTGAGTTGCACCTCGTGAAAAGTGAAGCTTTCAAAATGTTTCAAACCTACTTAAATAAAGGGATTAGAAATGCTCAGGCATTTAATTTAGAATATGGTCTCTATAACCCAGGTTTCGGGTGTCAGCATAGAGTACCTGTTCCTGGTCAGAAAACTAATAATAGAACCACGAGAAATAGAATTCTAAGTTCATCAGTATGGTTTATATAGACGTCAGACTTTTGACCTAGTGTTACTTTTTGTATCTTGGGTGAAGTTCTTTTTTTTTTTTTTTTTTTTTTTGTGTGTGTGTGTGTGTATGCACGTTTTTTTTTTGGGGGGTGATCCACTCATTCTAATAATACAATTATTATGCACCTATTTTGGTGGGTTGACATGAATGATTTCTATAGACAGATGACATGGTTGATAGATTCTTCTTCATTTGCAGTTGCAACTACTAACTTATTAACTTGGAATTTTATAAAATTTCCTCTGAAAAGTAAATATATATTTTTAAATTGCAGCTACAACTTCAATCTTTGATGGAGACGTTGAATTCAACAGAGCCTCACTATATTAGATGTGTGAAGCCAAACAATGTCCTCAAGCCTGCTATTTTTGAGAATGCCAATATAATTCAGCAATTAAGATGTGGTGTGAGTATAATTTAGCAGTTTAACAATTCTATTTGTTTTGCTCCAAATTATCAAATCTGGTCCTTTTGGTGGTTGTTATGAAGTTATTTGTGTCTTTTCTTTCTTGTAGGGTGTTCTTGAGGCAATTAGGATCAGCTGCGCAGGATATCCAACAAGAAGAACATTTTATGAGTTTCTTCATCGTTTTGGTGTTCTTGCTCCAGAAATTTTGGCAGGGAAGTAAGTTGTATGGCACAGAGATGGTCATTTTCATCCAATGGATGCTAACCTTGATAATGTATAAGATGAAACGAATGCATCACAGTTTTGCTAATTTAACATTACATGATAGACCAACTAAGATCTTTCTATTTAATGTATCTCATGAAGTGGGTGGTATAGAACTTCAAGTTGTGCTTTTGAACTTTTTGAGCCAAAGACTTGTACAATTGTACTGTAATCGCCCCCCCTCCCTTTATGTTATATTGATTGATGTTGATATTAATGTAATGCATCTTTTGTCTACTTTAATTTTTCCCTACTATTGCATATGGTTTTTCTTGATGATTTTACCATTTACTTTTTCTTTCTTTGCATGTGCAGTCAAGATGACAAGGTTGCATGTCAAATGATCCTTGACAAGATGGGATTGAAAGGTTATCAGGTAACTGAAACACAACCTTACAGTTTTTCATTATGGTCATAACATTTAGGAAGTATAATGGGATGAGAGGATTAAGGGGAGGTCCTGTCCATCATAGAAATATAATTTCACTCTGTCCTAGCTCCATTGACAAGGGCTAGGTGTTCTCACTTCCCAGTCTTTGCTCCAACAGATTGTTGTTAGATCTGTGAGAAATGGAGAATAGCTAGAGGATTTTCGATTTTCAAGTACCGTAATCTCTTGAGCATGCCTCTAACTGATAATTGATACATGTGATGTATTTCTCATGCCACACCTTTTTTCTGGTTAGCACGGGCTATTAGCAGTTTAGCACCACTGAGTTCATGGCAGTAGGAATCAAGAGATGATTTATAATGAAAATATCTGCTTGTATCTTTGAATCTTACTCGTAAACTGGGTCAGAAATGGCTGATTTGTCCTTAACATGTTCCATGCAAAATAGGGCTGGAATATGTGAAATCCTTGATTAATTGCAGTTTACTCCAAGTAGTATGATCACAGGAAAAAAGGCTCCATGTTGGGCCTTGATTTGGCTTTAAAGACTACCTCCCCAGTTGTTATAGCCTGCCATCTCTATCGCTAAAGTACTTAATTTGGTTGGATTGATCACTGTTTCTTTCCATTTTCATCATGAATGCTGCTCATTTGAGTGTTTTGATGAGTGAATGTACCTTTGGTGAATTATTATCAACTGCTATCTAGCACTTTTAGCTCTGTCAGAGGTGTAGCCATCTCTCTCTAATGTCCACTGTGATTAAAGACCTTGAGGGGTCGTCCATGCAAAACATACACAACAATTAGTGTGCATTCACCAGTGGGTTTGTAATTTTGCACATTACTCTGTTTAACATGATTGGCATGGCAGATAGGTAAGACCAAAGTTTTCCTTAGAGCTGGTCAGATGGCTGAGTTAGATGCCAGAAGGGCAGAAGTGCTTGGTAATGCAGCCAGAACCGTTCAAAGACAGATTCGGACATATATTGCACGGAAGGAATTCATTGCACTACGTAAAGCTGCAATTATGTTGCAGTCACATTGGCGAGGTATCTTTTTAGTGTCATTTGAAGTTCAAAAAGCAGTGTGTGAAGCTGATGATATTCACTCTTCAGAAGTAGGAAGTGTAGAAGTATTTTTTGAAATGCAATCGTGGTTCAGATTCTCTTAGTTTTGACATTTTAGCACGCTGAAATGCATATCCGGTTTATGTCATGACCTGTTTGTTTTTATTTTTCGCTGTATAGGTATACTAGCTTGCAAGCTATATGAGCAGTTGAGAAGGGAAGCAGCCGCTTTGAAGATTCAAAAGAACTTTAGGCGGCACATTGCCAGGGAATCCTATTTAACAGTAAGGCAGTCTGCAATCACATTGCAGACTGGCTTAAGGGCAATGACTGCTCGGAATGAATTCAGATTCAGAAAGCAAACTAAGGCTGCAATTATCATTCAGGTTCTGCTATAACTACTTAATCATGTTATCTTAGGCCTTGTTTGATGGTCTATTGAAAAAATTAAATCTATTGAAAATTAATATTTTCAATGATTTAATTTTTATACATGTTTGATAATCCAAAATAAAAACAACCCGATATAATTTTTCTCTGAAAAGTGTGGAAAATAATAAATAGATAAGAGCTACTTATCACTTAATGGAGAATATTTTCAATTAATTCAATTTTATTTTATTTTATTTAATATAATATTTTCCTATAAAAACTTTATGTTTAAAATTTGATTTTTGTTTAGAGTAAAGTGAAATGCTTAAAATTAAGGATAAAATGTAGAATATAATTTTTTTGTAAATTAAAATCTATATTTATAAAGCAACCTAATTGTATTCCGTAATTAATTTTAAGTAATAACAATTTTATAACTTAAATTCAGTACTTAAATTTTCCATATTTAATTTTTCAACACTTATTTTTCAGCACTTAATTTTTCAGTTTATCAAACAACACCTTAATCTTTATAAAATTAATGTGATTTTTGGATGAAAGTTGGACGTTATTGTGAAGCAATGAAGTTGTGGAACTCAATTTGGAGAATTAAATATTTACTTAATACTTTTCTTAACATTCAGGCTGCTTTCCGTTGCCATGTTGCATACTCTTATTACAAGAGTCTCCAGAAAGCTGCATTAACTACTCAATGTGGTTGGAGGAGAAGGGTTGCTAGGAGAGAGCTCAGAAAGCTCAAGATGGTTTGATCACTTTTTTTCTGTGCAACTTTGCTCAAAAAAGCTTTAATGCACTTTGCATTTTAAACACACTAATCATTACTTTAAATTTATTTAGGCTGCCCGAGAAACAGGGGCTCTCAAAGAAGCAAAAGACAAGCTGGAAAAACGTGTAGAAGAACTTACATGGCGTCTGCAGCTTGAGAAACGTTTGAGGGTAATTTATGCCATTTTTATGTTCTATCATACATTATTGTTTTTTTTACAATTTTCTGTAAAATGTCATCATTATCTGTTTTAACCTGTAAAACCTTTATTTTTTGATTTAATGACAGACTGATTTAGAAGAGGAGAAGGCACAAGAAATTGCTAAGTTGCATGATGCTTTGCATGCAGTGCAAATACAAGTGGAAGAAGCAAATGCTAGAGTCATGAAAGAGCAAGAGGCTGCTCGGAAAGCTATTGAGGAAGCTCCTCCAGTTATTAAGGAGACTCCTGTTATTGTTGAGGACACAGAAAAGGTTAATTCCTTGGCTGCTGAAGTAGAGAATTTGAAGGTAAGAATTCTAACCTTCGCAATTGTGGTCGGTGTATGTCTATTTCCCTCCTATGAGATTCTTTACAAATATATATCTATCTATCTAGAATATATGCTCTCAATGAATCTGAATTGTAGCACCATATGCTGACATGTTTAGTTGCTGCCAGCGGCTACAACTTCATTTTGTTAGGGTGTAAAATTGAAAACCAGATGAAATTGCAAATCAAGACCGAGAATAGATGAATCAATTTATGTCAATGAATCTATGAAGTTACAGGATAAATGTCAGTCAAGGATTACAATAAATCAGAAATTATTTACAGTTTTTTTTCCCCCTTGTGTTTAATGTGGATCGACTTCTGCCTGCAAAAGATATTGGCAAACAACTAGCTTAAACATTGTTGGCTATCCTGGAGTCTTTAGAAACTTTAACTATGACAGCAAGGATGAAATGTTCATTTGTCATTGTAGGCTTCATTGCTCTCTGAAACAAAGGCAGCAGAAGAGGCTCGTAATGCTTGTACAGATGCTGAAACCAGAAATGCAGAGCTGGTGAAGAAACTTGAAGAGTCTGAGCGAAAAGTGGACCAACTTCAGGAATCAGTGCAGAGGTCTGTGTAGAAAAGAAAATTATTTGAATACAAACTAGCTTTACTTTGTATCTGTTGAGCATCCAACCTAAAACCAGCTGGCAATTACAAGGCAGGCCCAACTTTAATATAAGACCATAGGGAACTAGTACTTAACAGGTGGGATAACACCACTTAACAGTATCAAAATGTGAAAAGAAAAACAAAGGAGGTAGAAATGGGACCCAATCCCAATAATCTCAGAGCCGATAAATTGCAAAATTAATTCTCCTTTTTCTATCCTGTCTGGTTTTCAGTTGTCATGATACACTAATTTATCTGCCACACATATATTACTTCACTTAATGCTTCAGTTTGCAAACACCCTTCCTTTGCCTTTTTCCCCCTTCTATGTCTAATTGAAACTTCTTGATTCGGTATCGTTCAACCTATTAAAGTTGATTTGTTCTATGCTCAGGCTGGAAGAGAAGCTTGCCAATTCGGAATCCGAGATTCAAGTACTTCGCCAGCAGTCACTGGCAATATCTCCAACCGGGAAATCTTTGACTGCAAGACAAAGAACAATGATTCTTCCTGTACAAATTAGATTTTATTAGTTCATTACGCATTCTCATTTTGTAAACTTTAATGTACAATCTTAGAGAAATATATTCTGATTATTTGTTAACTAATTTGCAGAGGACACCGGAAAATGGAAATGTTCTAAACGGAGAAACAAAGGTCCCATCGGTAGTGAACATCATTATTTGTGATAATGGGAACTTAAAATTCGTAAGATAGATGATCTTCTAGATTTTATATTATATTGCTTACTGCTCAAATTTCTTCTCAGGATACAACTCTTGCCTTATCAAATGTACGTGAGCCTGAATCTGAGGAAAAGCCTCAGAAATACCTCAATGAAAAGCAGCAGGTTAGTGGCCGTTGAAATTCATGGAACTTTTTATGAACTCATTCTAATATCTTATCTGAAACTTAATTTTGAATATGATATTCCTATTCATATGGATGTACCGGTTTTGATTATTGCTTCTAATCTGCCTTTTGTGTTTCAGGAGAATCAGGACCTACTGATCAAGTGTATATCACAAAATTTGGGATTTTCCGGGAGCAAGCCGATTGCTGCTTGTGTCGTATACAAATGTCTTCTTCACTGGAGGTCATTTGAAGTTGAAAGAACAACTGTTTTTGACCGCATCATTCAAACAATAGCTTCTGCCATAGAGGTAAGCTATAATTTGGCTTTTAAAGTTCTGTGCATTATTAGCCAATAAATTTTCATCAGCTCTGAAAAGCGCATTCTCAAGGCTGATAGGATTAGATTGGAACCAACTGCAAGTCACCACTAACTTGTCTTTATATCATTTCTGGATGAAAAGATGAAAAGAATATCGTTAATGTAAGCTATGTCTGCCTTACTGAAGGGCCAGGACAATAATGATGTCTTAGCCTATTGGTTATCTAATTCATCGACATTGTTACTGCTGCTCCAACACACACTTAAAGCAAGTGGAGCAGCCAGTTTGACACCACAAAGACGAAGAGCAACATCAGCTTCACTCTTTGGGAGGATGTCTCAAGTAAGCAACTATTATCTTGCTGAAATAATTATCCTAGCCTTTCCATATATTAAATTAATTATCTTTTCCTGTTTTTCTTTTCTTTTAATATGAATACTAGGGTCTACGGGCATCTCCCCAAAGTGCTGGACTTTCATTTCCCAGTGGTCGTGGGCTTAGTAGATTAGATGACTTACGGCAAGTTGAGGCCAAGTATCCTGCATTACTGTTTAAGCAGCAGCTTACTGCCTTCCTTGAGAAGATATATGGAATGATAAGAGACAATCTGAAGAAAGAGATCTCTCCATTGCTTGGCTTGTGTATTCAGGTTATTGCTAAGTTATCTCTTTTTCAGTCAACGCTCTTTGTTCCCTTTTCACTTTTGAAAATGAAAAAGAGAATGACAATTTTCTTTTTGGGAGAAGAGGGGGAGATGTGTGGTTGTGGGGGTTATGCAACATGGGGTCTCACTGCTATGTTGTTTATGGTTATCTTGTGACTAAGGATGCAAATAAGTATGAATAAATACACTGCAGCACCGTTAATTGCATATTTTCAATACATTGCAGGTTCCTAGGACATCACGGGCAAGTTTGGTGAAGGGGCGTTCTCAATCAAATGCTGTTGCTCAGCAAGCTTTAATTGCTCATTGGCAAAGCATTGTGAAAAGCTTGGATCGCTATTTGAAGATAATGAAATCTAGCCACGTGAGATCTCAATCTTTGCTTGCAATTAAAAAATATATATAATCTTTCCTCTCAGGATTTTACAAGTCTCCCTTTTCCGGTCATACAGGTACCTCCCTTCCTAGTCCGTAAAGTATTCACTCAAATTTTCTCATTCATCAACGTTCAGCTATTCAACAGGTGTGAATATGTATGCACATTTGTTTTACTTGATTATATGACAAAGTAAAGGTTGTGTTCACTTCCCATGACTGGCATTTGTCTTACACATACATATGCAGTCTTCTTTTGAGACGTGAGTGTTGCTCATTCAGTAATGGGGAGTATGTGAAAGCTGGTCTGGCTGAATTAGAGCAGTGGTGCAGTGAGGCGACTGAGGAAGTAAGCTATATATATGGAACCATTTGTGATTGTTATAACCTGCCATTTTTTATTGTTACTTGACTTGAATTCTTGTAAACAGTATGCAGGTTCGGCATGGGATGAACTGAAACACATAAGACAGGCTGTTGGATTCCTGGTTAGATTCTTCTTATAGCATTTCTTGTCCAGTAACTGCTCCGAATCATTGATCTCAAATGACTAACTGATGGACCATTTCTTTGCAACTCAGGTTATTCATCAAAAACCCAAAAAGTCGTTGAATGAAATAACTAAAGAACTTTGCCCGGTAAATGACTTTCTCATTCAAGATTCCTCACCTCTTAAACATTTTCCTCCTTTAAACCTTCATCATTTTTTTTTTGTTGCTGCTGTTTCAGGTACTTAGCATTCAACAGTTATACAGAATCAGCACAATGTATTGGGATGACAAATATGGCACACATAGCGTGTCATCGGATGTGAGTTCAAGATACTACATAAGAAACGTGTTTATTTTGCCCCTTTTTGGAGCTTTGGAAATTTCTTCTTTCTAGACTTCTAATTTTATAGATAAACTTGCAATTGTGCAGGTCATTGCAAAAATGAGAGTTATGATGACCGAGGACTCCAACAATGCTGTTAGTAGTTCTTTCCTATTAGACGATGACTCAAGGTAGTTTTTCCCTTTTCGTTTAGAAGAGTACTTAAAGCCCATTTTGTCTTCACCAAACATATTATGATTTCTATATATAAAACTCATGTCGATGCAGCATCCCATTTACGGTGGATGACATCTCCAAGTCCTTACAACTAGTGGACATAACTGATTTTGATCCCCCGTCACTAATTCGAGAAAACTCTGGCTTTGGGTTCTTATTTCCACGTTCGGAGTGATAACTACAGTGCACTCTATCCTGTAGGTATCTATTCTCTGAAACCACTACTAGTCTTGTGCATATAACTACATTATCTCTTATCTTCATGTGTATACTATCTTCTTCTTTTTTTAATCCTCCCAGGCTGGTGGTTTAAAATGTCTGGGTCACATGATTTTTTCCCATGTTAAGAAAAAGAACATAGGGTTTTTATTAAGAACAGGGTTGGTCTTCTGCCCACAACGGGCGTTTTGCTTTCCCTTTTTTCATTTTTTTTTTACCTTCTATTTGGGGCAAGGGGCTCCTTTTGCAATTTTTTATTTTTTTGGGTTGAGCTTGTGGTTTTTTCTTTTTTGCTTCGAGTGTAATTAACTACCAACAGTTGCATTTTATAGGTCATGATTTGGTGTATGAGTTAGTGTTGTAAATTCGATTTTCATTTAGTAGTGAATGAATCTATCTAACTTTTATTTCCGTCTTTGTACTGTTGTATTTCAAATTGTTTTAAGCTACCAAACCAGAAGAGCAAAATGTAAAAACATCATTAGTTCAGACACTGTCAGCACTATGTGGGTATTTTTGGAAGAAACTGTTTCTTTTTTAACTAGTTAGTTTATGCATGAAGACTGGGCTAACCATAATCAATTAGTGGTACTCCAATAGATAATTATCCATTTCTATACTGAGCCTATATGCAATAAAAGTATAATCAAGACTTAACGTAGAAGTTGCATCATGTTGTAATTAATGCCATTGAAAATTAAAGCTTTTGAAATCTTGCATTGAAAATTAAAAATCAAGGCTTAAACGCATCTAGATTTGGTTGGTTGGTAAGTTGTGATTCCATAATTTTTTTGTTGGTCCACTATTCTCAACTACTACATCACATCTGATAGTTGCAGTTTACAGCTGCATAAACACGGCATGTGAATAGAATTATTTGTTTGTTTTGAATTGTCATTTAAATGGAACATGAATAAATTAAAGATATTTAAAATCTGCTTTTACGCGTGACGTGGAGGTTTTCAAAAAACTAAAAAACTCTTGAAGTTTCAGTCACGTGATTTTCGGAGGGAAAGGGCATATCCCAAAGAATTTTTAGAATTTTCGAGTAATGCGGGGAAGGTAAGTATGGAGGGGAATTCAAATTTTCTATATTCTCAATTTTCAAATTATCTTCACCAGAGTATCATGCAATTAATTCCTACATATTCTAAGCAAGGGCACTATCAACTACAGATAATTTTAATATTTTTAGTCAATAGTGCACTATTCAAATATAATTAAATTTTTTAAAGAATTTATGACAACACAAAATCATGATTGTTTAATATTTTATTTCATGGGTATCCGAGTATTGGGTTTAACGTAAGAAAGGCTAATAAAGGAAAGTCATTGAGTTGCTTAATCATGTTAAGTAAGGAATTTATGCCGTGGCGAAATTGCATATTGTCAATGGGACAGCTAAGCCTAAGCTTTAAGCCAGCCAGCCGGCGACTACAAAATTCAAAATTCCAACAATGAAAGGAACTTTTTTATATTGGTAAGACCAAACCATGTATTTTTCATTAATTACGTTTCTGCCTATTCACTTTTTTTTCTCCTTACCTCAATCCAAACTCCACCCTCTTCCATTTATTTTTCTCTTTACTCGATCAATTGGTACAGAAAATATCACTGAATGAAATTCCTTGTGTTCTAAAATTATGATTGATTGTTTTATTAGATTATTATGTTAGTAACTTCATGCAAGTCCGTAACCAAGTGAAACCTTTTTCAATGACATCTACTTAAAACAGTAACTGGAGTGCATAAACTTTATAATAAGAAGTATAATTATTGATACCAAATCTTCCCAAAGCTTCATATTTATTGCGATTTAAGGTTTTCATTTTCCTGTGATCTTATTTTAACACCATGGTTGAGCGGTGAGCAATGAAGAGGTGGTAAAATGCAAAAAATGGAAAATAAACAACCGTGGAAGCAAATTTCAGACAAAGATGAGACCCGCAGACGGTAAATACATGCAAAATAATTATAAATAATATATAATCTGTAATATGAAATATGAAGTCTTTTCGTAGTTTGATTTGAAATTTTGGACCAAGAAAAAGGCAGCGGCAATTCAAAGACGAAAGGGTCCAGCCAGTAAGTGATCCGTCGAGACAAACGCGGCTGAACAGTCTCAGGTACTTGAACTCTTCGTATAAGATTTCTTGCTTGTTTGCTTGTATATTTGTTTGTTTTTTATTGATTACAAAATTCTTAACTCGGTTCTTGTAAGATTTCGAATTCTCCGCCCGGTTCTATTTTAGCTTATATGTTTTTGTGGTTTCCTTTTCTTTTTCAAAATTTTCCGCCGAAATTTTTTTGTTGAATGGAGAGAACTTTTTTAAATTTTGGATAGGCAAAGGCCAAAGAGAATCTATGTATAGAACTGGCTAAAACAAGGCTTCTGGTCGGGAACTTTTGGTCGCTGGAAAGATCAATTTGGTAATTTGATTTAATTTAATTTCGGAGTTTTTACTAGATTCATTTGGTTATTCTATGTTTTCTTAGATTTGGTTTGCTTAATGATTCTTTTCTTCTTTTTTTTTTTTTTACAAAGGGAGTCTCTTTTTATTGCTTAATCTAATTATTTTATTTTGATGTAAAATAGATGATGTTGTCCAAAGTTGAAGCTATGAAGAAGAATGGTGAAGATTCTGGTAATAGGAAGTTGTTGAATGAAATTGAAGCTATTAGCAAGGCTTTGTATTTGGACAAGAACCCTCCAAGGACTACATTTTCTGCTTTGAATACATGGTCAAAACCAGCTGGGAAAACATACCATCCCGAGCCAAAATCGAAGCTTAAGAATAGTAATGAGGACCCATCTCGTAAAGACAAGAAATCCATTTGGAATTGGAAGCCTTTGAAGGCATTCTCAAATGTTAGAAACCGTAGGTTCACTTGTTGTTTCTCACTTCAAGTACACTCCATTGAAGGTTTGCCGTCTAGTTTTAATGATTTTAGTCTATGTGTGCACTGGAAGAGGCGGGATGGGGGGCTAATGACTCGTCCTGCTAAGGTTCTTGATGGAACTGCTGAATTTGAAGAGAAGCTGACACATACATGTTCAGTACAAGGTAGTCGAAGTGGACCTCATCATTCAGCCAAGTATGAGGCCAAGCATTTCTTGCTCTATGCTTCTGTGTTTGGAACACCAGACCTTGATTTGGGGAAGCATCGACTTGACCTTACACGGCTGCTTCCACTTACATTGGAGGAATTGGAGGAAGAGAAGAGCTCAGGGAAGTGGACAACAAGTTTTAAGTTATCAGGGAAAGCCAAGGGTGCTACAATTAATGTTAGTCTTGGGTATATGATCATTGCGGATGATCGTGTGCCACTAGGAAATAGTCAATACAGCTCCAATTTGTCACATATGAAGAGTATGGGAAAATCAATTACTAAGTTTGCTAATGGTGATCAGAAGGGCACAATGAGGCGTGTTGAGAGTCTTCCCAGTTTTGTTAATTTTGGGTCTTTTGGCTCATCTCTTCTTGCAGAGGAGGTAAAAGATCTTCATGAAGTTTTGCCAGTGTCAAAGTCACAGCTCAATGATACAAAAAGGGTAGATCAGAAATTTGATGACAAGGCAGATGCTTCATCTGCTTCTAAGCCAGGACCTGATGTGTTAGTTGAACAGCTTGAGCCCATCAAACCTCCATCTTACTTTGGACCTGAATCAAGTAAGGAGAATATTGAAAAGGAAACTGAAGATAATGACTTCTTTATTGTGGAAAAAGGGATAGAGTTATCTTCAGAAAAGCAGGCTCTATTGACAATGGAAAGCCCTGAAGATGTTGAAAGTAATCCCAGTATGGGAGTAAATCACGAAAAATGCTCTCATCTTCATTCCTCAAATGAGGCGAGTAGTAGTAATCAAAGTGACGTGCTTGTGGTGCAAGACTGCAATTCCAAAGAGGATGACCAGTGCTCAAAAGAAACATTGATGAGAGAATTGGAGTTGGCTTTAGATGGCATTACAAACTTGGAGGCGGGATTAGATTCTCCTGATCCTGAAGAGTACTTGGAGAATAAAGATAATTATAAAACAAGTAGGAAGGCAAAGTCACTTAGCTTGGATGAAGTTACGGAGTCCGTGGCAAGTGACTTCTTGAATATGCTGGGTATTGATCATAGTCCATTTTGCTCGAGTTCTGACATTGAGCCGGAGTCTCCAAGGGAGCGTTTACTTAGGGAGTTTGAGAAAGATGCTCTAGCCAGTGGTTTTTTGTTGTTTGATTTTGACATGGCCGAGGGAGAGGACTTCGACACTTCAACTACATCTGGTTGGGGGAACTTGACTGATGATCTGTCATCTTTTATTTTAGATGGTGAGCAAGAGCGTCAGGTGGCAACTAATCAGAGCAGCAAAACGAGGGTTAAAGTGTTGGAAGACCTGGAGACAGAAGCTTTAATGCATGAGTGGGGATTGAATGAGGAAGCTTTTCATCATTCTCCGCCTGGCACTTCTGGTGGATTTGGGAGTCCAGTTCATTTTCCTCCTGAAGAGCCACTTGAATTGCCTCCTCTTGCAGAAGGTTTAGGTCCATTTCTTCAGACAAAGAATGGAGGGTTTTTGCGGTCTATGGATCCCTCACTTTTCAGCAACGCTAAAAATGGTGGGAACCTGATCATGCAGGTTTCTAGTCCTGTTGTGGTACCTGCTGAAATGGGTTCTGGTATAATGGATATACTTCAGCGACTGGCCTCGGTTGGTATTGAAAAGCTCTCTATGCAGGCAAGTAAGTTGATGCCTTTGGTGGACATAACCGGCAAGAATATGGAACAAGTAGCATGGGAAACTGCCCTTACTTTGGAGGGACCAGAGAGGTTTGTGGCTCCATATTTCTTTCTTAAACTTTTTTTTTTTTTTGCTAAGTCATCCTATGTACTGATATTGTATGTTATTGCTTCTTCTATCCAGGCAGTGTTTGTTGCAGAAAGGGTTTGAGGTTGGGCAAGATCTGTCTAGTGGGCAAAAGGAAGTTAAAAGAAGATCACCTCTACTTAGCTCTAACAAATGTAGTTCGACCTCAGTCAACGAGATGGGCTCAGATTATGTATCCCTTGAAGATCTTGCTCCATTGGCAATGAATAAGATTGAAGCACTCTCCATGGAAGGCTTGAGAATTCAATCTGGCATGTCAGATGAGGATGCTCCTGCAAACATCAGTGCGCAGCCAATTGGGGAAATTTCGGCCCTTCAAGGCAAGGGGTTTGGTGTTAGTGGGTCTCTTGGTCTGGATGGAACTGGTGGGTTGCAATTGTTGGACATAAAAAACAATGGTGATGATGTTGATGGATTAATGGGTTTGTCACTAACTCTTGATGAATGGATGAGACTTGATTCCGGTGAACTGGATGATGATGAAGATCAAATAAGTGAGCGGACTTCTAAAATCCTTGCTGCTCATCATGCTACATCATTGGACTTGATTCGCAGAGGGTCAAAAGGAGAGAAAAGGCGGCGTAAAAAGTGTGGTTTGTTAGGAAATAACTTTACGGTGGCATTGATGGTGCAACTTCATGATCCTTTAAGAAACTATGAGCCAGTCGGTACACCCATGCTTGCACTTATTCAGGTGGAGAGAGTATTTGTGCCACCAAAGCCAAAGATATATACTACAGTGTCAGCTTCTAGGAATGACAATCAAGAGGATGATGATTCAGACTCCACGGTGAACGAGGTGAAGGAGGAGGAGATAAAAGAAGAAAAAGCTTCCCAAGAGGAAGAGATTCCTCAATTCAGAATCACAGAAGTCCATGTTGCAGGCTTGAAGACTGAACCTGGCAAGAAGAAACATTGGGGTACCAAGACCCAACAACAGTCTGGTTCCCGTTGGTTGCTTGCCAATGGAATGGGAAAGAGCAATAAACATCCATTGTTGAAGTCCAACTCCAAGGCTGCTCCCAAAACTGCAACCCCTTCAACAACAAAGGTTCAACCAGGTGACACTTTGTGGAGCATCTCGTCTCGCATGCATGGTACCGGAGCCAAATGGAAAGAATTGGCAGCCCTTAATCCCCATATTCGAAATCCCAATGTTATATTCCCCAATGAAACCATCAGGTTGAAATGAGATGCGCATGCATTGGAATCTTGTTGAAAGGGTTAAGCTCCTAAATTAGATGACATGACTGATGGAGAACCACATTATACAGATTTGTGATCAAACAAGGTTGATGGGTTCCGCCTGTGGAGATTCTCTTGTGTTTATGTTGAATGTGTTCGTTCATGCAAATTCAAGTCAAAAGCAAAAGGTATGGTTACATTTCTCGTTTGGGTCTTGTAAATTATATGTTTTCAATGATCATAAGTGCTTGATGTAATTTATGTCTCACTTAATGCAATTGTGTTTTGCAAAAGACGGCCAAGTAAGGAAATTTTGTGGCATAAATTCTGTCGCGTTGGCCAGGCCTTGTTTCTTTTAGCTTTATTTAATCTTACCGTGTGGCCTTCTTTGCTGCTGCTGCGGTTGTAGGTCAAATCCAACATTAAAGAGTTGATCTTTTACTCAAAAAATCATTGACTTAATTCCTACATATTAGATAAAAAACAAATTCTGTTTTTTTTATAATTATTTGTATTATTAAAAATTGACGCAACTAACAAAATAATCAAATAGTGATGTGTGGTTATGTGTATTTGATGCACAAAGATTATTTTTTAATAGTAAAAGTTAACGAAATACAATCTGACTCTCAGTGTTGAACCTCCATTATACTTTTATCAACCTTCATCCCAAATCCATACCACTCAGCTTTCATTATCTCTTATAGTACGTAGTTCCTGAAAAATCATCTCTTATAGAACTGAAAGATGATATAAACGGCCAAAACTACCCTTATTTAAACAAATGCTCATTTTTTTAGTCTTTGATTTCGTACAATGAGAATTCTCAACACGGGCTTTTTGGGTATTAACGAAAATTCTTAGCATACATTGATGTTAAATCAAATGCATGATTGATGCATAAAAGTACTAAACTCTCATTAGCAGTAAAAGATCTATTTCTTCACAGCATGAGATGATGGCAAAGTTATGTTTGGATCTGGTTTTGAAGTGAAGTGAAGGCCAACTTTGTGTACCAGAGGTTATTGGGGCTTCAAAGACTGGGACTAAGCCCATCAATCAACCCAAAGCCGAAAAGGTAAAGCCCAGCAGAAAAGAGGATCAAACAGACACCAATGAATTCATCAAGAAGAGTATAAAAATGGAAAACATCAGGCGAGCCCAGACAATTACTACCATAAACCAGTCTCTCTTTCTCTCTCTCGATCTCGATCCCCTCTTCTTCACTTCTTCTAGTTCCATTTCATGTAATATATACAGCAAAACCCCGCCAATTTCACATGGCATTGCAATGTCGATGAACACTATCCCATTATAACGATTCCAGAGCCGTCCCCTCAAAACCCTTGCTTCCTCTTTTGCCTTACCCAAGAAAAGAAAAAAAGCAGCCTCTCTCTCTAACAGAACCGAAAAAGCAAACTAAAGGCAACTACTCGCCTCCGATGAGATTGAGAGGTGGTTTTAGTTTTTATTCTTTTCTGCATTTTATCTCTTCTTTCCTTTTATTATTGTTTTTATATTGGGTCAGTGCAGAGAATCTCTGATCGCTTTAATTCTAACGTCGAATTAAAGAGCTCCTTACCCCCTTGACCGAGTCTCGTAAATCGAGTTCACTCAAACTCCAACTACTCATCGTCAGATTTCTGAGTACATTAGATTTCCGTACGGTAAACTTGACACTCATTTACTACTAATTATTATTAATGTATTTATTTTACTCTGTTCATAGTTTGATTACCAAGTTCTGACAAATTGTAAATGTAGTTATTTAATGTTATTTATTTGCTTTTTGTTCCTTTCACAGAAGACTTCTTGTTTTTTTTTTCTGAGAATTTCATAAACAACAATGCTGACGTGCATAGCTCGGTCCAAGCAAGCTGGTGATGACTCACTGGCTCAACCAGAGGAAATCGACTCGTCCAATAATCCGAACACTAAGCACAACCAAGCCATGAAATCCCTCACATCTCAAGTAAATTCACTGTTAATTTCACGGTGTCAAGCAAGATTTTCGAGCTCTTTGGTCTTTTTTTTTTTGGCTTTAATGAGACGCGTTTCCCTTTTTTTCGTTTTTTTGCGTCCGGGTGTTTTAGTTGAAAGACATGGCACTGAAAGCGTCGGGGGCGTACAAGCACTGCAACCCCTGCACAGCACAGACTCGGTTAAAGAATCCTGGCGGTTCCGACGCCGACTCGGATCGTTACAAGTGGTCGTATCGTAGGACAGGGAGTTCGAACTCGGCGACGCAGAGGACTTGGGGAAAGGAGATGGAAGCGAGGTTGAAAGGTATATCGAGTTCAAGCGGAGAAGCGACGCCGAACTCGATGAGCGGACGCCGTGTCGAATCGATCGTGTTCGTCGAAGAAAATGAACCTAAAGAGTGGGTAGCTCAGGTGGAGCCGGGTGTACTTATCACCTTCGTTTCACTTCCTCATGGCGGCAACGATCTCAAGCGTATACGGTTCAGGTGCGCCTTTCAATTTTTCGCGGTTTCTGATTTATCTTCAACCGTTAGATCTTTATTTATCATTTACATAAAATTTTAATTGAAAGGAGTTGGCTTTAATTGTACTTTTTAGAATTAAATAAATAAAGATTTGGCCAAAGAAAAAGACAATTAAATGGAATTTCTTTAGTAAAAGGAAAGGTATTGCTTTTAAAAATTGTTGATTTTCAGTTCACGAATTTTTATGCTTGAATTTAGACAGCTGTGAAATAAAATACATATTTTGACAGATTCCTTTATTCAATATTACATTTGCTACTATTTCTTTTTGTCGGTGTCTTACATGTTTTTCTTTTTACAATTTAATGTCCCAAATTCATTATTTTTAATTGTTTTTCTAATTAGGTTTAAGAAAAATAAAATATTTTAATTTAAAATTAGGAAATAGTTGGGAACTCTAATAATAATAAGTATTGGATGTAATGACGTAATCACAAATACCAAGGATAATTTAACATAAAAAAAAAATTTGAGATAAATATTATTGAAATTTTAACTTAATTATTTTCTACATTTTTTATATCTTTGTTTGTTTTAACTTGGCATCCAAACATTGGGCTGGCAACCTGGGCAAGGAAATGAAGAATTTTAGGTTGAGGGAGGGGACCTACAAAGAAACAGTAGGCTTCACTCACGCCTAATGAAAAGCAATCATCTGATAAAAGTCTAAAAGAAAGAACTCAAATTGTGCCTTAATTATCACATCAATGGTGGTGGGACATTACAGGATTGATTGTGTTCGGATTGGGAAGCTTTTTCACTGTTGCTTGTCTTCTTGTCGGGGAAGCCTCTTCCTTCCCTTCTTTTCTTTCTTTTTTTCATTTTGAATAAAAAATACCCCCTTTCATACAGAGCCATTTCTTGTCATATTTGCCTACTATTATGAGCTAGGGACTGCCCACGTCATTATCCACTCCAAAACAACATTCAAGACAAAAATTTAACCCTTTTCTATGCTTATCTTTTACCAACAAACAAACAATACCCGTCATGATGTTTGGGATGAAAATACACATTTAAAATCTGTTGGACGACTCTTTTGATAATATTTTTGTTTCTATTGTAGAAATTTTATTTCAGTTGGTTTCTTAATTGACTGTATTTTCTACTGCCATTTTTCGTGTTCATATGATTATAAATAGTTTAATGGTTGATAAAGCTCCTGATTGGTTCTAGACTCCTGATGCTTTTTTTCTTTTAGGAAGATTAGTGTTCTTACTACTTTAAACACAATGATTACACTTGGAAAAAATTTAATATTCCCCTTACCTAAGGTTGGTTGACCTTTTCTTTTATGATTCAAAGAAGGGGAAATGTTTAGTCAAAAGTTGCTTATGAGACGAATCTAGTGGCCCAATTTAAAATTTTCCATCCACATAGAAAAGCATAATAATGCAATGATACTGTTCATGGTTGGATTTTCAAGTTATTGACCAGTGAAATAATAGGCTGTTGTAGAGTATTATCTTACTTTTACAACTAACGTTGAGGGCAACTACAAATATTGAATATAGACCATAAAATAGATATAAATGATTTTTCTAAATTAAAAAAAACAGTGCTTGACATCCCTAATGCGTGTTTGCTGTTACTGTTTTTTCTTAAACCAGGCATTTTATTTTTTAGTTACATGCTCAAATGAAGAACTAATTTCTGATTTCGGGTATGCTAATCTCATGAACATCAAGAATGCTAAAATTTAGTTTTTATTTTCTTTTGGGCAGCCGGGAAATGTTTAACAAATGGCAAGCTCAAAGATGGTGGTCTGAGAACTATGACAGGATCAAGGAACTTTACAATGTTCAGAGGTTAAACCGCAATGCGTTTGCACTACCCACACCACCTATATCCGAAGATGAGGCAAGTTCCTAGGCTGTTGCCTGTTTAACAAAGTTTGGATGAATCAACCTTTAAATTTTTTCGATGTTAATAATGGCGGTTCTTTTGATTCATTCCAGAGCTCAAAAATAGAATCAGCAGAAGCAAGCCCTGTAACACCGCCATTGACTAGAGAACGATTACCTCGTAACTTATATCGTCCAACAGGGATGAGTGTGGGCTACTCATCCTCAGATTCACTTGATCAACATCCAATGCAGGCTCGGAATTATTGTGATTCCGGTGTTACCTCAACTCCAAAACTTTCCAGTATTAGTGGTGCGAAGACAGAGATATCATCAATGGATGCCTCTATGAGGAGTAGTTCATCAAGAGAGGCTGATCGCTCCGGTGAGCTGTCTATTAGCAATGCCAGTGATCTTGAGACTGAATGGGTTGAACAAGATGAGCCAGGGGTTTACATTACTATCAAAACCTTGCCAGGGGGTAAAAGGGAGCTTAAGCGAGTTAGATTCAGGTATGGTTTTATGACATTCTTCTTCAACTTCACTAAAATTGATGAACAAATGTGCTTGCATGAATCTGTCAGCCTAAATCAAATTTAGATTAGTTCGTATGCTGTCATTGCTAGTTTGCATAATAGTTTTGATGTTTCCCATGTAATGATTTCATTTTATTTGATGGCTTTTCTTGCATTTTAAGGACCATGATCGGGTTGAATCTTGAATGTGATGTAACTTGCAATCTCCTCCTCAGTGACTAAACAGACTGTCTCTGTTTTAGAGATTGTTACCGAAATCTGCTATATATGGAGGCCAAAGCTAGTGATCTATTTTATGCATTGTCGTCACTAGGAAAAATATTTCTAATTGATTGAATTAAATGAGAAATGTTGCATATGCTGCACCATCTTTTCTCCCCCAAAAACAGTTAAAAGGCTGATTAGAAATGCTCCAAAAAAGCCATATTTTTCTCCATTGATAGGCTGATGGGTCCAACATAAGTCAATTCTATGATTGAGGTCCACCTTAGAAAAAAAACTATGATATGATATGAATTACTGATAGTCAGGAACAGATTTATGAGCTGGAAATCTTTGTATTTTGACAGCATCATTACTGCTTCACTTATTCTGCTTTCACCAATGATTTTACTCCAATCCCATCCCATGCGGAGCCAAATCAACCATGAACTTTTTATTTTTTTTTTACCGAGGAAATGTATTCCTCTTTCATTTCAATCACTTTATGGTTACATGATGCAGCCGAGAAAGATTTGGGGAGATGCATGCTAGACTGTGGTGGGAAGAGAACCGAGCCAGGATCCATGAACAGTACTTATAAATGAGCTAAACAAAGAAGGAAGGTAGCCATGTCCTGGGGCTATTTTTATGGGGGGTGAGTATTTTCATATTTCTTCTGCCATACTTGTACAATCCCTTTTACAGAGATCTAAGCCAGGTGTTTCTGCCTACTATGCACCTCTGTGTTCTTATTTGAGCAGCTAAGTTTTCCCAGCTTCCTAGTAGCTTAGAAATGTCATGGTGGGATTTTATATTAATATTAATAGTTTATTTAAAAAAAAAAAAACTGGTGGTTGATCATAAAGAGCATCAACTGTGTATTTGGGTGGTGGTAAAGAAAAATCAATATCAATGAGAGAATGTGTTTCCTCGTTTCTTCTTTGATACTTGATGCTCTGTCTGCTTAAATGAAATTTAAGGCACATAAAAAAGCATCAGTATCAAAACTACACAAATTTCAGGGACTACACCCTAAATTTTCCTATTGTTTAATCTAGAGATGACATTGTGGAGAGTGCTCAATTGAGTTCCTAATTGTGTTCCTCACCCTAAGGGCGAGGCTTTAAGCCCTAACAATCTCATCCCTCCCCCAATTTATAATGTACCCAAAGAAAATGTGTTGGTACTCACCCCTACCCTTAGTTGGGTAAAAAGCAGCTTCAGCGATTCATCAATCTTTGTTTGTTGCATTTAATTTTTCATCTTCTAATTCTGATGTTGTAATTTAAACACGGCATTGGCCCAATAAAATCGTATCTGAAGAACTTGCCAACGGCCCACTGAACTGAGTCCAAATGACTACCAACCACAAAAGTGAGCTAGATTTCCAATAAACTTGTGCATGGTTTGCATTTTTCGTTTGAATAAAACCATTTAAATAATTCAATCTTATAATTCTTGTGTTCGGCTTTGTCAAGGGCCGTTCATCCATATCTTCAGTGAATTAAGTGATATGACTCTCTTTCAACCTAATGTGTGCCTGTATGTCTTTACAGTGTGTTTTAAGTATTAACTCCTTAATTTTATTCCAATTATCACTATAACATTTTTAATATTTAATATATGTATCAAATAATAAAAACAACCTTTTAAATTTGAATCAACAAAAGAATTCCCCTTGGGAATACCCCACCTTACGCACAACAGCTAAGTCACTGAGTGGCCAACCGTGAACTTAGATTCTGTCCCCAAATTTCAGAGTTGATGAGGCATTGGACCAATAAAAGATTACCTTATCCATCATTTCTACTTTAAAAAACCGAAACGCAGGATAGAGATAAAGATGACAAGGCAATTCCCCTCCCTCCATTTCCCTTCATAGTAAAAACACTCACAGAAGAAGTTGCAGCGTTGCAGGTTTTCAACTCAGAGTGAGAAGAGAGAAACCAATGGCTTCCACTTCAGCAGTTTCAATGGCTCTGCCACTAACTCGTGCTACCCAAAACAGGGTGCCTGCCTCTGAAGCTTTCTTTAAGCCATTGCCACTCAAACCATCGGGGGCAATCCCAACTACAACATCCAATGGAAGGCTTCAAGTCAAGGCTGCTGCTTCTTCACTCAAGGACAAGGCAGTCACAGGATTGACAGCAGCTGCAATCACAACATCCATGGTGATCCCTGAGGTGGCTCAAGCTGCTGATGGAGTTTCCCCTTCTCTCAAGAACTTTTTGCTTAGCATTGTGGCTGGTGGTGTTGTGCTTGTTGCCATTGTTGGAGCTGTAATTGGTGTGTCCAACTTCGACCCTGTCAAGCGGACTTGAACCATATAAGCTCTCAGATGTTACTATGCTATGAGTTTTTTTTTTTTCAACCTGTGTGTCTGTTTAATATTTCCTGTAATGAATTGTCTTTGGCTAATACCCTATGATTTCCTATAAACTTCTACTCTTCTTAACACAATTGTGGCGAATACACATCATCTAGGGATGGATTGCTTGGGCACAACGTCTTGCAGATCGATAAATGTAATGGTAAACGAGTATTCAACCTCCATGGCAAATCCAGGCAAATGCAATACTAGCTACTCATACCATTTTCAATCTGAAAAGCACTGATAAAATTGCAAGTGAAAGATTGCCTGCTCAGTGCGCCCTACCATCCAGGCTTCTTACATTTGCTCAGCTTAAATCACTTCAACTTTGATGTGAATATTTTATGCCTCGTATTAAGAATATGCAGATTTATATCATCTCTACAAACATTTGATCAACAGGCATCCCAAATTTTGAATCATTAAATAAGCGATAATGCCGTGAATACTAACATGGAACCACAGCTCCACCTCCTAAAATCATTAATTTGGTTCAATTTTCCATTCACTTAACCCACCAAATTAACAAATTATCAAGGGTTTGAAATTTTCACGCTTCAGGTATTTCCCCAAACCAATCTTTGGAACACCATGATATATTAAAATATCGTGGAAGATAAAACCATATCTATGTAACTATATACGGTCCAAATTCCTCTTGTTGACAAGTGGCATATCCACCATTTTTTTTACATTTTATTAAAATGTTAAATTTTAATTTTGATCTCTTCAATATACTTAAATTTGATATTTAATCTATATATTTTAATTTCTAATATAATTTTATCTTTATAGTTTTATAATATTATTAATTAGTTGAAATAGTTAATATTATTAACTTTTCAATTAAAATATTATGTGGTTAAAACAGATATTTGATAAAGAGATTAAATTCTTAAAAATAAAAGTAAAAGAGTTAAATTCTAAAGGTATAAAGGGTAGAGACTTAGAGTTATAATTATTCGAACCGAACTGAACTGACTGGCTGAATCGAGAGCTAACGAATCTATCAGTCCCAAGAGAAGCATCAAACCAATTATTCTATGAATCAATATGAACCACTGAAAAATCGATTAAACTAGTTCTTTATTTTTAAATATATATTTTTAATTTTTAATTATTTAATCAAATTGTACAAAAAATAAACACCTTGCTTATGTATATTTTAATTCTCAAATTTTACTTTATAATTTGACAAAAATAAATGAGTAGATAAATCATACTAGTAATTATACAGTGGCATACCGACCATCATTACTTTCTTTTAATATTTTATAAAATATTAAATTCTTAATTTTGATTCTTCTAGTTAAATAATTATCTATAAACTTAAAGGCTTTCATTCTTTTTAAGATTTGCATTAACTACGCTGAAACTTAAAATTTAATTTATACACTTCAATTTTAATATAATTTATTCTTTCTACTTTTAGAATATCATTAATAATTTAAATAATTAATATTGATAACTATTTGAATCAAAATGTATTCCAAAATTAAAAAACCATTACGTCATGCTTTTAAGAAACAATCCTAATCCATAACTATTGATTTTAATTTGAAAAAGTGACACCAAAATTTTAATAAAATAATTTTGTCAATGGTGGCAACTAAATCAATATTTTTTAATTCAAGTAAAAAATGGGAAGAGATTTATAACATATTCTAACTTCCTGTTAACACGAAGCAGTTGTGAATCATACCGGTTAAGGATTAAAAGAAAGACTTGAAAGAAAATTACCGATTACGTAATAACTATAGTAGAAGAAACATTGAAAGTACAAAAGAAGAAACCACAACCAGCTGGGGCCTTTGAGGCCAAACTTTTAGCTACATAAAACTAAGAAACTCACATACTTCCAAAAATCAAAAAGATGTCAACCAAAACAGTATTTAAGCCATAACTGGAACCTCAATATTAGTTGCCTCAGGCTCTACTCTCCTGATTTCTTCATCCTCCTTGGGAGGGTGGATTGTGACTAGATCAGGTAGGGGAGTAGTAGGGCCTTGCTTACCCTTAGGATCCCAGTCAAGCATGATCTTGACCTTGATACCAAGCACCCCCTGTTATAAAAAAATCCCGATAAAGTGGTCAAAACTTAAGATCAAAAGGGTCATAGAAGAGTAAATACTAGACAAATTGATGGCAAACCTGTCTCAAAAGAACATGTCTGACAGCAGAGTCAATATACTCATTGACAGGATGACCAGAAGAGATCATATATCCATCCTTGAATTTCATAGATTTGGCACGCTGTGCTCTTAGCTTTCCACTAACAATAACCTATTGCAGAAGAAAGCAAATCACATAAGTTTTCAAAAGAAACCAAATCAAGGAAAACAAAATATATTAAAAACAAATTGGATCTGGTATATAAACCTCGCATCCCTTGGCACCACTCTCCATGATGAATCTCAGTACACCATAGCAGGCCCTGTACAAACCATCCCAAAATATCTCAGCTTGATTGCACGAATAAGAATTTACCAAGACATACCATTTATAATATCATATGCAAATATTCAAAATCAGTATAGAGATCAAAAATTACACCAAGAACTGAATAATGATTTACTGGAGGATTAAATTAAATCTGCCATCTTCCGACACAATATCAGTATAGAAACAACCTATTTGCTTTATAGACCACTAAATATAATGTCAATAAATTTATACAAACAAATGGAAACATTCAATTTGGATAAACAATAAATCAACATTTAGCATTTTCAAATTAATCTAAATTGGATGAAAATTGACTTCATTTTGCAATTAGATATTAATAATTTGGAAAAATTTTACAATGCTCCTTCCCCTAAGTTTACTGCACAAAAACCAAATGCATTTCAGCAGTATAAAATAAAAGAAGAACTATATCATTTGATTATTTTTGTCACCTTCCGACACAAAAAATGGCAGTGAAGTACCAAATTGCTTTGTAGATGACGTTATTTTAACAAACCCAAATATAAAAAATACAAATTGACAACAACAATAATAGAATGCTTTAAATCTGTACAATCGAATACTTATTGAGTATGTACCTGCGAACGGCAAGACCTCCGAGTAGCTTGTAGCGAAGAGACTCGGCCTGGGCAATAGCGCAAAGGCCTCTGTTGTTGACCTTCTCAGCGTAAAGCTCGACGCTGTTTTCTGGGAACTTGAACCGCTTCTGAACCACTGAGGTAAGCTCCCTAATCCTCCTACCTTTTTCACCTATAATCCCCAATTATCAAAGTTTAAATCCGATATTGAAAAATAATTATCACAGTAGTGGAAACAATATTGTTTCTATAGAAAGTACCGAGAACGTTTTGGGTGCGGGTGGCTCTGATGATGATCTCGGTACGCATAGGAGTAACTCTGACTTCGACTCCAGAGTATCCATCCTCAGCCAGTTCCCTGGTCAATACCTCGTTGAGTTCCGCGAAGAAAATTCCATCAGCGACGAACTGAACGTAATAGAAAATAAGCAAGAACTACTAAGGAGAAATGATGAAACAAATGGAATAGTAAATAAAAAAAACAGATCGAAGAAACACAATACCTTTCGCTTTTTGCTGATTTGAGCTGTCGCCATGATTTTTTAGGCTTGGGTGGAGGGGAAAAGAAGGGAATTTGCAGGAATATGAGATCTGAAGAAGACGGCTGAAGTTCACAAACCCTAGCAAGATAGTTAAATTGGTTCTGACTAGGGTTTTACACGGCTTCTTGTGCTTGGGCTCCAAATTTGGGCTTTTGTTGAATACTTTATTTAAGCAAAGTTCGTGATGATAGTTATTGGTGACCATTTATCAAGGCCCAAAAAGGATCCATTAACCTATTAATGGGCCTAGATCGTCTCTCTTATCAAAGCTATCTAATTCTATTTGCATGTGCCGTCACGAAAATAAGATCCGGACATCCACGTTGACTATATGGAAGTTTGTTTAGCAAAAGGTAAAATGACTTTTGTGGTCTTCCAACTTTACAGAAAAAGTCATTGTAGTCCTTCACTTATCTTTTACATTTTTTTAATACTTAAACTTGCGTTTTTTATCCAATTCCCCCAAAAATAGATGGAAAAGTTAGTGCTTTCTAACTTTTTTGATGTGACATATATGTAAATTACATGTCAACAATTAATTAATTTAAAAACATTTAAAGTTATTAAAAGGTATAAAAATTATAATTTTTTGTTAAATTTTAAAAATTAATTAAATGTTGACATGTCATCCATATGGTAATCCATGTGTATATGTCATGTCACCAAAATTAACAAACAATAACTTTTTCATCTATTTTGGATAATTTAATAAAAAATGTAAAATCAAGAACTAAAAAAGGTGAAAAATAAATAAATGACTAAAATATTTTTGTATGATTAAAAAATTAGCACATTCTTACACTATACACACATACTATACGTCGAATGAAACTCCTACGCTATGGAGATAGTTTGCAATTAGACAAAGCTTTAGTTTTGCAGCTCATTGTGAAAACTGATTGCCTCCATGTGGTTTTTTTTTTTTTACAGAGAACTCACTAGAGGATTGAGTTGCAATTTTAGAAAAGTTTCATGGACTTTTATTAAAAGAGATGCGAACTATGTTGCCCATGGATTAACTAATTTTACTTTGAAAGTTGCTTATGAACTTGTATGGATCAAGTAAAGTCCTCCTTTTGCTGGAGGGCTGCCTTGAATACGCCCTTTCATAATTATAACAAACGTTAAATAATACATCATTTGGAAGACCTAGCGCACATGATTTTCACATGTGAATGTTATTATCATATGTGAGTTTTAATTTAATATATCGATTTTAATTTATATTAATTAATTTGTTTTTTAAATTTATATGTATTTAATATTAATTTAATTTTACCTTATAATTATTCGATTATGTGTTTTTAAATTGCGATAGCATTATAATTATATTGTGGTTATAAAAGAAAATGCAGTTTAGGCCGGAAATGTTAGAAATTTGAACATAATTGTTAGACTTTTTAAAGTGTTAGTGATGATTCTAATTAAAAGATAAAAAAAAAAGAAGCCTTTTTGAATATTTAGATGAAGGTTTGAATTTGAATTTAGGTATGAAATAATGCAAATCTATTTTCACTACATTTAATTGGTATAAACCAACAATCTTAAAATGTAAATGATCCAACTAATGATGTTGATAACCCCATTTAAGATACTTCTGTTTAATTTAGGATAAAAAGAGTGGGAAACTTTTAGACTGGACTTTAATTTCTTCCTTTTCCAACCTAATTGCTGGAAATGTAAGGAACAAAAAGGAAGAAAGTGAAAAAGTAGATTCCCATTCTCACATGTTATGTTTTGTCTTTAGCTTTCAAGCTTTAGTATTATAGATTAGACCCTTTAGCTAGCCACCATCATTATTTAATCTTCAACACTTTCCATGATTAATTCCCTTAAACAAATTTAACCTAAAATTTATTATTTTCCGAATTATGTACATTGGTAATAGGATGGAATATTCTTGACACTTGTTTTGTGGGCCGGCAAGAGTTGGATTTGATGTTTAATTTAATATATTGTCATAAATCTTAATTAAAATTTAAAAGACATTAAGTCTTTAGATTATGGCAATGATTTAACATTCGGAAACTTATGTACAACGTTTTGTGTGATGTGTATCAGAATTCAGAAAATAAATAAAATATCACAGCTATTTATGTTTAGTGATTTTTGGATAATTTTGATTTTTATTTGAGAGTAAAAGGTGAGAAGTAAAAGTTTAGGGAAAATAAAATTTTGGGGAATAAAAGTTTGAGAGAAAGTAAATAGGAGAGTAAAATTTTGGAAAGAAAATATAAAAAAAATTTGGGGGGATGAGTTTGGGGTAGATGGGAGGTGGGATGGGAAGGAGTAAAGTTTTAGGGAAAAGTGGGAGGAGTAAAATTTGGAAATAAAAGTTTTGAGGTTTTTGGAGTAAAATTTGAGAAAAAGTAAATGGAGAGTAAAATTTTGGTGGAAATGGATTTTAGGTAGATTGGAGGTTGGGATGGGAGGAATAAAAGTTTTGGGAAAAGTGGGAAGGGTAAAATTTTGAGGAAAAGTAAAAGGTTTGGGAGTTTGGGGTAAAATATAAAATATTATATTTTAATATTGAATTTGTTTATTCTTTTAGGACAGGATATAGCCTTAGTGTTCGATTCAAACGATACTTATCTGTGTTTCTCATTTCAATCCTCTTTATTCCTTTGTCCTCATGTCATCTTGTTTCTGACAACGTAATCACCGCAAAAGGAGTTTAGGCCTTGGGTGTACCAGGTTTAACCTCTCAGCTAGAGTTTAATTTGAAATTAGTTGGACCTCCCAAAATATTTTCCCTTGTATATAAAACGTCAAATTTTATATTATTTATTTTGTCATGTTTAGAATAAAAACAAACCATTTCCATGTGAGAGTGGGACTTTTCTTTCCCTCTCCAAAGATCTGAAATTAGGCTGCCTTTGGGCCCGGCAACAAAGAAACCTGCTCAATCAACTTGATGGAAGTCATCAAACATATTTATTACTCATTAAAGAAGTCTCGACTGTTCAATACGTATATATTTTTTTTGATTTTTCAGGAGTTCATATATTTTTTTTATCCAATATAACTATATAAGTAGTATCTTTTAAGGTTTTTCTATGTAAATTTGAAGAATCTTTATATTTTTTATATTTATATCCGAGGAATAAAAGAGAAAGAAGGTGAGTAGGAAGTGAAGGGGATAAAAATGGAGAACAGGAGAAGTTCTGTTAAAAATCCCAAAAAAACAAAGAAACTTAGCTTAGGTGGCCCTTTGTCATGTTGTTGGCACATATCTGTGTGTCTCTTGTAGTGCTTTGTTTTAAACTCATTCCTTGCAATACTTGATACTTTTTTTCCCTTTAATTAACTCAATACCCACCAAACACATCACCATTGGTTGCAACTTACAACAATTATTATGTTCTTTAAACATATATTTATTTATTAAGTCAAAAGCTCATCATCTCTTA
Source organism: Gossypium rotundifolium (assembly GCA_025506655.1). Taxonomy (NCBI): domain Eukaryota; kingdom Viridiplantae; phylum Streptophyta; class Magnoliopsida; order Malvales; family Malvaceae; genus Gossypium; species Gossypium rotundifolium. The sequence continues at coordinate 195,517,359 of CP106734.1, read as the reverse complement.
TCTGATATTTCAGATTCTGTTCCTGTTGTGGTATTTGATTAAGAACCAACCAAAAAAAAAAAAATCTAAAAGCTGCTTTGCCTTCCAGAGCATCTTCAATATTTATATATATATACAGACATGCATGCACCTCTTTTCAGTTCTCCACAACCACAAGCATATCAGAACATGGAGGAGAATTAAAAGAAAAGGCTTGGTATCATAGGAGAGGACTTAAAGCAGTATATCTTCAGATTTCTGATCTCTTCAGCTTTTGCTTCTCAGCTAAGGACTAAATCATATATTTATAATCCTTTGGAGTTTTGATTGAGGTTGGAAAGTTGAATAAAGGGGCATATAATGGAGAGAGTCTGTTTCCATTGAAAAGTAGAAAATGAACCTTCATGGTAAAGAATCTGAGACAGAAAAATATTTGTAAAAGACTCATAATTACAGATATCAGCCTTTTTGACAAAGAGAAAAAAGGTTATAGGCTAAACTAAAAGCTCTTAAACAACCTCTTTTTCCTTATCAGTGGAAAATTTAAGAAGTTTCAAAGTGCATGACAGAAATAAAGATCAGTTCTTTGTAAAGAAAAGCAACCAAAAATTTGACATTTGTAAGATGGAAAAAAAAGGGAAAAGAGGAAGAGATGGTTTAGCTTTACAAGCAACAACCTATTATTACCCATTTTCAAAAACAGCAGCAAATTTAGAAATGAACATCCCCCATATGCTTTTCATTTCAATATCAGATCCATGGTTACAAAAGGAGTTACAGTGCAAATAGAAGAAATGATAGAAGACCTATATTATTTTGGCTAACAAATGTGAGCAGTAAGTTTTGAGAAATGAAGACAGTTCATCAATGATACAAAAGCGAAGAAGGGTTACACAGAATCTGATCAGTTTTGATCTAGTTTCTACTTGAAAAAAGTTTCTTCATTTGCCACCATGCAAAAGAATTGCCAACATAAAAACCCCAACTTGTTTTTTTGTTGTTGTTTTCTCTTGAATTAAATCAAACAGGCCTGTTTCTTTTGTGACCAGCTTTGGCATCAGATCTCATAGCAACACTCAGATCCTCCTCAGATGAGGTATCCATGGATTTGGAGAAGGTACTTGAAAGATCAGCATAAAGGTCAACAACTCTTCTTATGTTGTTGTTGAGCTCCCTAATTAGACCAACATTTCTGCTCAAGTTGTCTGGGATCTTGGACTCATGATTCTGGTTTATCTCATTGATGAGCAACCTATTCTGGTCCAATATATTCTGAACCTGAACAAAGCTCTTCTGAAATATCTGCACCACCTTGCCATCCAACTGTGTTCCATTGTCAAGCCCTGAGTATGTGTCACCCTCCATTGTTTTTACTTTTTGAGTCAGAGTTCTATCAAATCAAAACCAATCCTGAATCCAAAAATACAAAAAGAAGTAAAGAAGAAATGTGTTATATATTTAAAACTTGTAATAATCATAATCATATCTGAACTCCTAATATGGTTCAATAAAGCAAAAAAAAGAAGCCCTGACAAAACATGAAGAAGGAATTGGAATTGTTCAAGGCATTTTTTAGCATAAGAGACAAAGGCCTGCTGTAGAAATCATGACCTCCATGGATTCTACTTTTCCACAGAAGAATTTTTGTTAACAAACATGATAATAAGATCAGTACTTAACATTTTTTTTATTACTATTATAGTTGCTATTATTAATATTATTTATGATAAGAACGTGAAAAAGCAAGATCCCGTTTTCCATAAAAGGGTCCTTTTTGAATGTGCTCGGAAAATACCCACATAAAGCACTGGGTTTCAAAGAAGAATATCAAAGACCAAAAAAAAAAAAAAAACCAAGTCAATGATGCAGAGAAGATTAGTCTCACGAGTCATGAGAAAGTACTCAATTGATACAAGGAGACAGCATTATGTTTTGTAAATCTCTTTACAACCAAAATTGAAAAATCTGAAATATCGATAAACAAACAAAAATGTACACATCTTTTTATAAAAGTTAGATTGAAGAAAAAATAAAATAAAATTTATTCGAATTCTGGGAAAAGAAAAAGGGAAGAAATACCTGAAAACAATGACCTTGAATTGGGAATTTCAAAACCAAAACCAATGAAACGTACTTAAAGATACATAAGCATAAAAACCCATCACCCGTTTGGCAAAAGAAGATCTTCAAAAAAAAAAAAAAACCATAAAATCTCCAAAATTCCCAGATTTTCACCCAAAAGAAAGTGATAAAAAAAAACCAATAAGCTAATAAGATCCAAACCTTCTAAGAAAGGGAAAAAATTGTAAGGAAAGCCATCAGCTACAAAAAAATAAAACCATTAATTTAACTGTTGAAGAGGGAAACAAGAAGGAAAAAAAAAGAAGATATTATCACCGTATTTATTCGAAATTCTTTTCCTACTATAGCAATCATATATATAAATATTATTTTATATACGTACCTTGAAAATCTGGAGCATTATATTCAGGTGAAGGAGGAGACAAAGATTGAAGGAAGGAAAAGAAGAGATTCCCGAGAAACTGTGGGAAACGATCGCCGATTAAACCGAAACTTAAGAACCATAAAAAAGAAAGAAAATCTGAATTATGAGAGAGAGAGAGAGTTTTTTAAGAGAAAGAAAGAAGATGAAGAGAATATGTAGATTTGACAGTCACGCTCTCAGACCCCTTTGCTTTGTGTCTAAATATTACAGATAGTTCCATATATTCTCGATATATATATTAATATAATATCCATCTGTTTGTTTTTTTATTATATTTAATTTTTATTGTTATTTTTGGATTCAGTGGGGGATAGGATTGCTTTTCTGTGTGTTTTGCTCAGATCCGGGGGATGATGATGATGAGTGATTCGAGCTGGTGTTCATTATTCGCCACGTGGCATTTCAACTGTGATGGAAAATTACCATCTTATGAATTGAACGGGTCCCACAACCCAAGATATCTTAAACAAATTTGTTTATTATTTTGGTTTTATTATCAATTAAAGTTTGATGTTGATTAGTATTTTTAGTATTTGCATATAAACCTTTTGATTTTTTTTTTGGTTTATTGATTTATTAGAAATAGTACCCCAAATTTGCCAACAAACATTATTATATATTATGAAAAATTGTATTAAAATTAAGTAGGGAGTTAGTTAAAATTAGGGATGACAATTGATCGAGACGGGATGGATGTTAAATCTATTATTTTTTACAGTTGTTACGCTTTATCCTACCACTTATTTCACTTCATTATAGATGTATAATATTAAAATTTACTACCAACTCTATAGATGTCGAATCCATTTATCTCGTTTCACCCCACTCTACTTCAATTTAAATTTTTTATTTATCTTTAATATTTTTAAAGTCGAGTAAATTATTAAACATAATTCTTCAGAAAAATATATTTGAACATAAAATATATAAAATTTTCAATAATAATTATTACATTTGTACCCATTTAATAATTATGCATACAACGATAAAATGATAATTTTATATACTGGAGTAAAGCGACGCAAGCAATTACCATAACCGTCCTATACCCATTGTGTAAAAGAAAAAATACCTCGTGGTTTGAATTTTCCCATACCTAGTTGAAATGATTAATTTAAAAGTTCAAATTTTATGTGCTTCAAGTTGAAATTTTATTATGATATTACTTTAAAACATAAAAAGACAAAAATATATTTATATTAATATATGTTATTTTCTAAAAGTAATAATATTTTAATAATTTTTAAATTGAGTTAGTTACCGGTTAACTCATGGCACCAACATAGAAACTTAATGTAAATATGTATTAATATATATACCAATACAAAATGTTGATGAAAAATATAATATAAATAAATAAATTTTAGAAAGAGTACATTTATTTAAGTATATAATTTTTAAAATAAAATACAACAAATTAGAAAAAAAGAGTATATATTCATTATCTAGTTTGATGTATTATCTAATTAATTTATTTTATATTTTTAAAAGTTTCACTAATACAAATATAAAAATTATCAGATCAATTAAAATATAAAATCAAATTAATAGAAAACAATGCAATTACATATTATGAGAATTAAACTTAATTTAACATCTTCAGGTTAAGCCAATATTTCACTAGCATCCATGATTAATTTCTGAAATTATTAATTTGATTATTATTATGATAGTAAACTATTAAATAATATCATAAATTTATATACATTTTGTGTTATATATTCGGCATGAAACATGTGAGGTATCTCGTGGTAGATCACAATTATTTGATAATATTTTAAAAAAAAAGCAAAGGTAATATTTTATAAAGTTATACCAAATAAACGGCATATAAAAAGAGAAAATTAGGAATTCTTTCTTCTTCATGGAAACAACCTAAAATAAAAAAATTATTATATGAATCTTCTTTACCATATTAATTATGGTTCTTATTAATTAAAAATACTAACATTATTTTTTTCTACATTACTTCTACGGTTGGTAATGAGAAATTGTGAATGGTGTGAAAATAAAATAATTTTTCACAGAACAACTGTTCAAAGCGAATGAAAGATAGACACGTGTAGGTTGAGGCTCGGGAGATCTATAGGTTCGGATCCGAGGCTATCCAGATTCCGGAGCCAGAGCTTAAAAATGATTCCTTCTCCTGGTAAGCCACATCTTGGGTCCCACATCTCAATCACGCCACAGGTGTTGTGATAGAATAGCAAGGCCGAAGGATTAAAATAAAATAATAATACAATAGTAACGTGCTGTAAAAAAATAGGGGACACGAAATCCGACGCTGATGTTTTTGCGCCTCAATCAGTACTATACGGACGACGCACTTTCATTTGTCTCCCCTTTTATTCATTCATTTATTTTGAAATATTTTTTATGCAATAGAATTAAATTTTACACAAATGAGATTAACATTTTAATTAGTATTTTTAAATTATATTTAAAATAATTTAATTTAAAATACATGAGAGCTTTATAATGTTTTTTTATTTTAAACAAATAAAATATACGTTTAGTTACCACTACTAAATAATGCGTACACTTATTATGTAACTGCTATAATAATAGAAACATTTATTTATGATTTAGCTTTTGAATTATTTCTGTTTTCTTTTTACTTAAATTTCATTTCTTCTATTTTATTATTTAAAGCCTTAGTTATATATTTTGGTGCTTAAATTTAATGGTGTTAATAAAAGATCTTCAATTAATTAAAATATGTTACGTGTCAAACATTAATTGTTGGTGTGATCATTGACGAGTTAAATTAAAAAATACTTAAAATATAAATCATTATTAAAATATTATTTTAAATTATTAAAAACTTGTAGAATTTATTAAAAAACATAAAATTAATTTTTGCTTTGAGGTTGTTTCCAAAAAAACAAAGCTCTCCTTTCCCATTATTTCTAAAAATTTTAAAAATATTTTTTCCTTTTGAAGGCAAAATAGATCTAAAAAAATCATTAAACCCCATAACAAATTTAGAAAATCTTCAATTTTATTCTTTGTGAAAGCTTTTTTTTTTTCTAATTTAGGTTGATGACAGAAGAAGAAAAGAACAAGTCGAAATCATCGTGCCTACATCACCATCATCTAAGTTCTTAAATCACTGATTTATAGTGCACACCTTAATGGTGGCCTAAAAGTTCATCTCTATTTTCAAGAATTCACTGTCGTCTCAAAACCGAGCTGGTTCCATTTCTAAATTCCACAATTCAATCAATTTTATCAAGGCTAAAAAAAGGTTTCGTAGTTTATTCGAGTTTGTGCAACTTTCATCATTTTCATCGAGCTTCAGTCTTAAAGAATCTTCTCCTAAAGCTATTTTCAGACCCACAAAATCAATCACGTAACCGTCTTCGTTGCTTTATTGATCCTTAGATAATATTAATCAGAATTGAAGTACAATTTGTGGTTTATTTTTTAGAGATAAAAAATTATTATTATACTTATTTATAATTTTGTAAATTTTAAAAAGGATTTAAAAATAATTTTATCATTTAAGAAAAATCAAAGACATAAATCTGGTGTATTAACCTAACGGTCAAAGTTTTATTAAAGTTTTACCCTCATCTTCTATTAAAAAATAAAAAACAGTAACGTACAAAATATTTTTCCTTCCTCAATGAAATACGTTATATATTTTATGAATAAATTTTAACAATTAACTTAAAATAAACGACGAACATCCGGGTCTGCTTTTATCAAACAAGCAGAAAAAAAAAGTCAAGACACGGAACGTATAGACTTGATTTTTGCCAGTGAATTTTGGAATATTTTAATATTAAATGCTCACATTTTCATATATAAAATCAAAGAGGAAATAACCATTTGAGACGGATAAAGTGGCAAATATACACGTTCTTTGAAACCTTTGATAATTAAATGTGATTCATATAAACCAACAATAATAGTCGTCATAAATTTTTTTAGAGGTAAAGTTTAGATTTTTATTATTATAGAAAACCTTATTAATTTTGCCAATTTATTAAATATTCGTATTGCAATTGCATGGTTTCGAAATATTTATTTACTTACAAACTTTTTCTTGGTGTAATATTTAAAAAATAGGATGCCCAATTTAGAATTCTATAAACAACGAAAAGATTAAACCTGCTTTGTGCCATTGAAAATGTTATAAAATTGAAATTTTCACATTTACTATGCTGCTAATTCCCTTTAGAGAAAAATTCTAGTTTTTCTATTAGTTTTAATATACATTTTTTAATAATTTTGAGTTAAAATTAACTTTTTTAGATTAATCTCATATGTAAATTGCTTGTATGATATGTTGGGATGCTATTTTTTACGGTAAGATAAAACAATTTTAAGCCGCACTTTAGCTCTTGTATAGTTAACATAATATGTTTGTATTAAATCCCGAACAGAATGAGGTGAATCTTCAAATATTTAGACCTTTATGTATCTTGTTGCCGTGACTTTTGTCACATGATCAGCAACTACAATGAGTTCTTGGGATATGGCGAAAACAAAAATCTTCTAATCTCGATGCATCATTTGATGAATAGAGCATAATTCCATCAACCGATTATCAACTGCTCCTCCTTCTGCAATCGTCTTCATCAGAAAAGCATTATTACTTTCAATCTCTAATTGATAAATTCCCTTCTCCCATGCTATACGTAAACCCTCCAAGATAACTCTTGCTTCAATATTAAAAATTTTATCTTTACCTAACAACATAGAAAACTCCATAACCAATTAGCACCATCATCTCTAAATGCTTCTCTCAGTGTGAAAATCATTATTATTTTTAATTTATTAAATTGTTTAAATTTGTATCATTCACGTTTATGTTTTAAAAAATATTTTATTTTCTTTTTCCGTAATTTATTCATTTAGATTTAGATTTTATGTTATTTATAAAATTAATTTATCATAAACGGTTCGCGTGACATAGGCAGGCCACAGGCAGCTACTAGCTCAGCATCCCAACGGCAACGCCAATGACCCATCTTTTTATGTGGTGATTTAGAATTCGTTTTCATCACTAATTAAACCCAAATGGATATTAAAAACATATGAATTATATATTTTCATCCATTAGAAATAATGCGATAAATAAAATTTTTAATCAATAATTTAATGTTTTTTATCAAAACATGTTCATGAAAACCTTTAATCACTGTATAGAACATCAACTGCTCTTAATGACTAGCTGTTATCTCCATAACAAGTTGTCTCTATGAGAGACATTTTCAGTTTCAGATTCAGTCCCCACTATTAAAGTAATAATCACCCATTGGCCATTTCTCTTATTGTTAATTCCCATTATTAAACCATACCGTTTTCATTTCATTTAAAAAAAAGCTTTATTCTAATTTTTTAAAGTTGTTATAATATTTATTTATTTTATAAATATCTAAAATTATTTATAGATTTATTTCAACTTTTAAATGTAAAACATAATACGTTTAAACGTCTTCAATTTATATTTTATATACGAATAATAATATTAATACAAATCAAACTAAAATTTTATTTGTAAATATTATTATGTTATGGAATCGAGTTCAATTAATATAAAAATATTTTAGTAGTAAAATCTTAAATATATATAACATGTGGATAACATCAAAATAATAAAATAATAAAATAATAAATAGGTATAGCAGTAATAATAATAAAATTGAGAAATTGAGAGTGGGGATGGATGAATAGTAGTGAAAGGACAAGCATGCATTTGAATGCGAGTGGGCTCCCACGTGGGGATTCATTTATTAGTGAGTGGTAAAGAAATTTTTTTAAAAAAAGACGAAGGTGACGAAAGACTAAAGAGAGCAAGTGGGTGACGATGAGCCCCAGCCCAGATGGGAGTAGGATCTTCATGACCAGAACATTGTGACGCCATGCCACTTATTATCATCAGACATTATTATTGGGATTGGATTTTGTCCACTCATCTGCCAAACTGTTCCTCAAATTGTCGTCTGTGTTATTTTTTTCATGGCATGAAAAACCGAAGAATGCCCCAACCTTCTCACAATGAAACTTATCTTTACCCAAATAATAGTAAGAATAAAAATGTTTTTTAAAATTTAAAAAATTGTAAAAATAATAATGCCATTTGTTAAAAATTTGGTATACCGTTTGTGTCAATTGACATTTATTTCAGAAATGGTAACGATATGAAAGTAAAACGGTGGGCCCTAAGAAGAAATATAAAGTTATTTGGTTGGGACCAAGACATTGATTCCTGACAAACTCTTAAGACAAGTTACTAATAGAAAGGAGACAACGAGGTAGTGGACCAAGTCAATCCAAATGTGGTCCATATAAATTTCGGGTCCCACGATACATGAACTGTAATCACTAATGTGTTTGCATGAACATCATGATATTTCTACGGCAAAGTTCATTTTTCTTGTTTATGCCGCCAACAGTGTCATTTTGCCATTTATATAAGCTAATAATAAGTTAAGCTTCATTTATGTTTGTTTCAAAGTGTCGTGTAGGGGGTAATATTTTAAATTTTAAACCCAAAACATGGCAATTATTTCATCCAATAAAAAAATTTGTATGAAATAGTGATTTTAAGTTATTTATATCTTTTTAATAATTTAATATCACATTAATATTTTTATTTTAAAAAAAAATTAAATTTAAATTCTTAAAATTCAGAATAAAAATAGTTAAACTATTAAAAATATATATATATGTTCGTGTTTGATAAAATCCTTTTATCTTCGTCCAACAACAAAACATGCAGAATAAATTGATTTTTTGCAAAGAAGTTGGGTATAGAAAATCATGATCCAGAACAATCAGTATCGTATTCAGCCCCTAAAGCCCAGTCATGTGCCGGCCCACGTAACGTGTTGCTGCTGCACGCGCACTCTTCACCTTCTTTGGTCAACAAAACAGAGAACCCTAATCATCTCCCATTTTCCAAACTAGCTGTTCTTTCAGTTCCAATTCCACCACAAAGTTTGGTAAAGCCGCAATAGTTGCTCTCAGGTCAATCAGTGTTAGTCGACTAGCCCATCTCCTTTATTTTTTCTCTCAAGCTGTATATCTGTTTATTATTTCCCGCTTTCTATTTGCTCTTTAGAGCTTTCTCTTTGATTAAATGGATAAAGGGGACTCGTAAGGATTTTATTTTGCTTGTATCCGTTGGGATTTTTGATTATTACTCTCTGCTTATTACGCATTTACAAATAATGGGTTTGAGCTTCGTTGATTCATTTTTGTTTTATTGATTGATTGATATTATATTATGTTATGGTATAGGTAGTTCTCTTAAAGGGTGCTTATCACTTATTAATTTGATAGACTGATGTTAATATTGGTTTTAGATTCTAAAAATTTTGAAAGGGGTTGGTTGGATTTTGGAGTTGTTGAAATTGTGCTTGATTTTAAGTTTTGAGCTATATCTATTATGACAATTTTTATCACAATATGATGTCAAATTTGTAGGTGGGTTTGACGTTTTATTAATCTTACTCCAGCTATTAGTCTGCTAGTTGATTTTGATGCTGTGTTTGAAAGCTCGCCCTCTCTTTTCCTCACCATTTCCCCTCAGTTTTTCTTCTTTCAATCACCTGAAAAAATCCTTCACTTTATCCACCAGAACCTCTAAACCCTCGACCGTCATGTCCATCATTGAGCATGTGGTTCTTTTCAAGGTCAAAGGTGACACAGAACAGGAAAAGGTCAACGCGATGCTTAATAACCTCAATGGTTTGGTCTCTCTGGATACTGTCCTGCACCTCACTGCTGGTCCCGTCCATCGTATCAAATCTCCTATCTTGAATTTCACCCACATGCTCCATAGCCGGTACAAGTCTAAAGAAGATTTGAGCACATATTCCGCACATCCCGAACACCAGCGTGTTGTCAAGGAAAACGTCATCCCCATCTGTGATGATATAATGGCTGTTGATTGGGTTGCCGATAATGATCCCACGCCGCTGTCCCCGCCCCCTGGTTCTGCCTTCAAAGTAACCTTCTTGAAACTCAAAGAGAGTGTTAGCAATGAAGTGCAAGGTGGGATTCTAGGCGAAATTAAAGGGGTGAAGGAGGGGATCTCTGCTATTCAACAGATGACTTGCGGAGAGAATTTCTCACCTGCAAGAGCAAAGGGCTTTTCACTTGCCTCGGTCGCTATTTTTGGTGGAGTTGGAGAAATGGAGGCAGCAGTGGGAAATGGAGAGTATGTGAACCTACAGAAGCAAAAGGTTAGGGACAATGTGGATGGTGTCATTGTTGTTGATTATGTGGTGCCAGCTTCTTCACCATAGATTATTAACTAAAAGAAAGATCTTGGTTCTTGAATGATGGAAGCTTTGGATCAATATTTAAACATTGAATAATACTTGTGAGGCAGATTGAACTTGGAAGCAAGGTTTAGCTTTGTGTATCTTGAATGCATCATCTTCTATTTTGACCCTTTGGTTTTAGATTATAGCATGCAAATATTGGTTTTCCCCCCTCGTTTTGGATAAACTGCGAATAATAAAATATGATATCTGAAAAACTAAATCCAAATGTTATTTGAATTCATGATACTTGAATCTGCAAAAAGTGAGTTGAAGTTGTCTCAAATCTAATTTCGTAATATATATATATATATATATTGCCTCTCTATTTTTAGGTGAACTTTTTAATTATAAAATCCAAGAATCTTTATGTAATCCCAAATTTGCCCGGGCCCAGTAAACAAATAAAAACTAAAATTAAAACCCATTTTACAACCCAAAAACCTAATTACCCAGACCCATTAATAAAATCAAACCCAAAACAAAATAAAGCCCAAAATACCCAACTTTGCCTAGCCCATTTTACAAGTGGCCCAAAAGGCCCAGAAAAATAAAAATTTTTTTTGCTAGGGTTTCTGAAAACCCTAGCGCCGCAGCCCTAATCTTCCCCTGGCCTCTGCGTCGAACCAACCCCCTCTGACCTAACTGCTCCACCGCCACTGACAGAGTCGGCCACCGACCCTCCACCTGCTCCCCATACCCTGCAAAAGGAGACTAGCACGCAAAGAAACAGAGGAGCAGAAAAGCAAAAAATGATGAATGCAAACAACTGTAAAAGGCTATAAAAGCCGATTCAGATATTGTAAAAGGGACCCATTTTTTTTACATCAATACAGAAAAAAAAAAGAAGAGAAATTTCAAAGCACAAAAACAGCTGATCCAAACACAAGAAGAGAAAAACACAAAAGGTTCATTAAAATCGAAAGAAACAGAGGCCAAAGGTGATTTTTTTTTTATTTTTGAAAGTTATTCCCTTTTTTTCTTTTTCAGTAAACATACATATAACTATATTATTAAAATATATACATAAAAAAATTACCTTTTTCTGAACTTCCGACCACAGGTATGGCGGTGACGTGACGGCATAAACAAGACGGCAGATAATTGGTCGGATTCTACCAAAACTCACCCCACCTGTAGAGAGAAAAAAAAAGAAGAAACAGAAATTTTTTTTTAAAGAGAGGAGGAAATGAATTTTTTTTGCAGAAAGTGGCTTATATAGCCAAATCAAAACGACGCCGTTTTGGTCGGCGCCCATAAGCCCCAAAACGACGTCGTTTTGAACGACCGACGACCGCGACTTGACCGGCCGCTCGGGGATCCGCGTGTTTTTGAAGGGAAGGGTTAATTGCGCAATCGACCCTTCCGCACTTTTGTGTTTTTAAAATCAAACTCTTAATAATTGCAACATTGGCCCAATAATTTTTTCGCGTTTTGCGATTCAATCCCCCCTCAAACGCCGCGGTTTAACTTATGAGAAAATTGCGCTCCTCGTCCCCAGTATTTTGTGCGCGTTGCTGTTTAGTCCCTTTACTGCTACTAAATGTCTAATTTGACCCTTTTATTCCTGTTTTAGTTTCAATTTGACCCGTTTTTCAGATTCATTTACAATTTTTATTATTTACACTATTATTTAATATTGATTATTTATTATTATTGTTTATATGTTTATTGTTATTATTATTTTTATTATTATTATTTACCATTATAATTATTTTATTATTAATATCATTATAATTTCTCTAACATCGATATTGATACTTCTATTATTATTATTACTACTTATATTTATATTTATTTTCTTGGTTTAATCTTGTATTACTATTATTATGTTTATTACTCTTATTTAATATTATTGCTTTAAATATTATCATATCATCATTATTTATCATTTTATTTTAACATTATTATTATATCGTTTTTGTATTTATTATTATTATTACTATTATTATATTATTTTATATGTATATATTTTTGTTAATTACCTTCATTTTATTATTTTTTCTTATTAATGTCATTAATATTATTTTATTATTACTATTTTTTACTCTTAAACATTATAATTTTATTATTACCATTTATCATTATAGTTTTGTTATTATTATTAACTATTATTATTATTTCTCTTACTTTTATCGTTATTATAAATGTGTTACTATCGTTACTCTTTATTTTACCATTATCATTATTATCATCATTTTATCATCAAATTAATTAACTTAGCATTATTACATATATCATTATTATTTTTTATGCAACCTAGCTTCGTAATTTATTTCTTTTATCGAATTGTGTTGCATTAACCTTTGCTCGAGTCATCAAGTTTTTTTAAATAATCGATATTTCGTATTAAAGATTAGAGGGAACCGAGCCCTAACTTACTGGATTCCGATTTTTTTTCTCGTTTAAGCTAAACAATGGAATGTCCCTTTTAAAACCACAATTTAAATTTTAAACAAGACTCTTAATCCCGAAAATTCGAAATGTCGCGCCCTAACTTACTGGACTCGACATCTAGATACTTCGAGATAAGCTTCTTTTTCCTAAAAATAGGGGCAATCTTTCGTATTTGAAATCTCAAGAAATCGAGCCCTAACTTACTGGGTTCCGGTTTCTCATTTGACGAATAATGGAAGATCCTCTTCAAAAATGAAAATCAAGTTTTAAAAGACGAGCTTAGTTTCGGGAGTCTAAAGTATTGCGTCCTAACTTACTGGACATGATGCTTTATCTCTCCGAAAATAAGAGAGTCTTAGCGTCCCTTCTAGTGCCTTCAAATTTTGAAAATAAAAAGCATTGTATTTTCGAACCCTTTCAAAGTTTTCAACAAATAGGACACCAATCAATCAGTTTGGTACCGATTTCGGGCGTTTCGAGGGTGCTAATCCTTCCTCGCACGTAATCGACTTTCGAACCCGTTTTCTCAAAGTTCGTGGACCAAAAAGTATTGTTTTAGTAAATTAAGCGTTTTATTAAAACAAAGGTGATCCGATCACACCAAATAAAGATCGGTGGCGACTCCCTTCCTTTCCTTTTTCAAAAAAATCAAGTCGACCGCGTCGTTTACTGTCTTATCAAAAAAATGGTTACGACAGCTTGGCGACTCCACTGGGGACTCGAGAGTCAAGCCATAGATTGATTGATTTTTGTCCTTTTGATTAAAATGGTTTCGAAAAATCACGCTTCTTTTAATGCACTTTCAATATTGGTCTCGTAAATACTTTTGGCATTGCATTGCATGACCGTTGTGATCACACCTTTAAGTGGGAGCGAGAAGCTATGCCTTCGTGAGGTTTTCACCTCCGCATGGGCTAGTGGACTGCTTTCGGGATACATCCGTACCTATGTCTTCGTGAAGTTTTCACTTCCGCATGGCCATAGGAAAATGTATTCCCTTGAACCGAACTCGGTCCGTATGAGCTTAGAATGGGTGAGGATCGAGGAATCTGCTGGTTCGGGTACCTCAAACTTTAGAACTAAATCGCATATAGCAAACCCTAGGAGCCCACCTTAGGTAGAGCTATGTCAAACCTTAGTGGTCTCCCAGATAGGTGTTTATTTATTTTACTTGCTTTATATTCCATGATACTAACTTGTTGTGTTTCATTCTTTTGTGCATATCATTTCATATTTTAAGAAGCATCGATTCGCGATCCGTTTCTGAGTTAGGAAGCTGGTTATGGAAAACGAATTCCTTGATAAAGTGGAAGACAATGCGGCAGTCCGCGTATGGTCAGAGCAATGCCAAATAGAAAAAGGGGATGGCTTAGTCGAAGGATACGTGTCGGAGCTACGGGATTTCACCAATATTAGTGTCACATAGAACGAGCTCTAGGAGCTGAAAGAAATTTGGATTCAGTGGGGTGACGAGGCGAAGCAGCTGTTCTATGGTACTTACGGCGTGTAACATCCCGAAATAGGGCCTAAACGGAATAGTGGTTGCGAAACCATGAATCCAAGCTATAAAAGTTTATTATGATTAATTATTATGATTTATCGAGTGATTAAATACATGTGTTAGAGTATTGATAAGAAATTTTATTAATTTCATGCTTAAATTGCCTATTAGGACTTGTTTGCAAAAGTTGCTAAATAGGGGTTCTAATTTATAGAGTACTTGATTGAAATGGGGTTTGAAGTAGGAGTCCTTAAATGGTAATTATACCATTATATTTTCATGGACAAAATGGACATTTTAGGTGGAAAGAACCAAAGTTTTTAATGAAGGGTAATTTAGTCATTTGGTAATAAAATGAATTAAAAGGGAAAAATATGAGAAAATATGCTCATCTTCTTCATTAGAACGAAATTACAAGGGTTCTCCATAGCTAGGGTTTGTTTCAAGCTTCCAAGCTCCATAGTAAGTGATTCCAAGCCCGCTTTTAATGTTCTTTACATTTTGAAGCCCCGTAGCTCGATTTAGCTTATTCTATCAATAATTCATGCTAGGGTTCATATTTGGAAAAATACCCATAGGTGAAATGTGTTTATTTTGATGTTTTATGATATAATATGAAGTCTGAAATTATGTTAAACAACTTTTGCTAAGTGATTTTAAGTGAAAACGAGTAAAACGGCTTAATCGGTAAAAATACCTAATGTTCATAAGTACAAATTAAAGTGAGAATTTGATGTTGCCATAGAAGGGAAAAATGATCAGCATGTCATAAAACATAAGAATAAGGGATAAAGTTTAATTTCCGAGCTTTGGGGCAAATGTGTAAATATGTAAAAGTTTAGGGGCAAAATTGTAATTTTACCAAAGTTAAGAGTTAAGGACTGTTTTGATGAATATGAGTATTAAATAAGCTAAATTTGCTATTATAGATCAAGAAGAATGAAATCCAGAGTTAGATCGAGGAAAGAAAAAGATAGAGGACTAAATCGATATAGTTGATCGTATTTTGTTTCGAGGTAAGTTTGCAGTAAATAAATGTAATATTCTATTATTTTATATTTAATACTGTTAAATTCCAGCATTTACATATTTATTCTGTAAATGTATTATTTAAAGACTCAAGTATGAATTGATGGAAAAGCTATCCTGGAAGTTAGGTTGAACCTTAGGAATGTATAGGATACAAATGTCATGACATTAGGGTTTAAGGAAATCATGTAAGACCATGTCAAGACATGGCATTGACATGTTACTATAAGGCAAAGGTCCCATGTAAGACCATGCCAAGGCATGGCATTGGTGAGTTCATAAGGCAAGGATACCACGTAAGACCATGTCAAGACATGGCAATGGTTAAGTTTCATAAGGAAAGGTACCCGCGTATCCTTAGTATTCCAAGTGGTTCAACGGGAAAATTCAAGGAGTATTCCAAAGGAAAGGTAAGACAAGTTCAAGCTAAAAAGGTAAGGTAAGATAAATTCATGTTAAAAGGTAAGGCAAGTATACAAGTTTTAAGTATATTGAGTTAAAATCTTAAGTGATATTGATAAGAAAAACATAAGATAATTCATTAAGAATGTTGTTATTTATTTACATGTAAACTTACTAAGCTTTATGCTTACTCCCAGTCTTTAATTTTTTTTATATAGTATTACAAGCCAACTCGGGAATCACAAAGACGTCGGAGATCGTTACGCACTATCAAAGGATTATACTGGTATTTTGTAACTCGACGTTTTAAGTTATGACATGTATAGGGACTTAGCTATCTTGTGTGTATAACCTTATGATATGGCTTAAGATTGGCTTGTAAATGTTTGGTAATGATTAACTATTAAAATGGCTAATTAAGAGCATGTTTTGGATATTATGTAATGCCTAGTTGGTAATTATTGAAAGAAATTATGTAAGTATATGCAGGGGAAAAGTTTGTACAGCAGCAGTGACGTAATTTTGAAAAATCACCAAAAATAGTATAAATGGAATTATGTTGTGCATGAGATATAGAATTAAAGCTTATTGAGTCTATTTTTATATGAAAGAAATGGTGTAGGAAAAAGATCTGTATATTATGAGATAATTGATTTTTAGTGAAGAGAGGTCAGAACTGTCAAACTGTGTAACAGGGGAGACTTTAACTAATAAACTGTACTAATTGGCCACACCAAAAATTCTGGAAAAATTATAGTAAGAAGATATATGAGTCTAGTTTCATGAAAAATTTACGGATCTAAATTTTGAGTTTCGTAACTCGAGTTATAGTCAATTTACTAAACATGATACAGATGAACAGTTTCTATTTTTATGCCCCGAATCAATAAGTTAAGTTTAGTAATGCCTCGTGCTCGACTCCGGCAACGGTCTCGGGTAAGGGGTGTTACATTTATTGGTATCAGAGCAAGGTTTAGTCAATTCTCGGAATATTTAGTATGAGTAAGAGTCTATCTATACATGCCATACTTATATTTTGATAGTGTGACGACTCTTGACGATTTAAAAAAATATTTTTCTTTTATAGTTATGGATCCCGAAGCAGTGGTGCAGATGATGTGAGAGTAGTGCACCCACTCCCGCTGAGGGGACGGTGCCACAAGATAGTAATGAAAGGCCCGTTACAGTTAGTCGGGAGGAGGGCTCAGAAGCCTTCTTCCAAGTTATGAATGAATGGTTTGTTGAGTTCGTTCAGACGAACCCGCCAGTTAGACCTCTACCCCTCATGATCCACAGACCACCCATGTAGCTTCCCGATCCATGAATCTGATAAGAGAGAAGCCACTGTTGACAAGTTCGAAAACAAGGGCTGAAGAGTTTCGAGCTACCAAAGATAATGATCTGAGAGAAAGCTGAATTTTGGCTCGAAAATACTATCAGAGTTTTTGACGAGTTGTCCTGCACACTGGAAGAGTGTATTAAATGTGTAGTGTCACTTCTTAGAGATTCAGCTTACCAGTGGTGGAAGACACTTGTATCAGTAGTACCGAAAGAAAAAGTTACATGGGATTTCTTTCAGGAGGAGTTCCGTAAGAAGTATATCAGTCAGAGGTTTATTGACCAGAAAAGAAAAGAGTTCCTTGAATTAAAACAGGGTAAGATGACTGTGACCGACTATGAACGTGAATTTGTTCGACTCAGCAATTATGCTCGAGAGTGTGTGTCTACAGAGGCTATCATGTGCCAAAGATTTGAAGATGGGCTCAATGATGATATCCGACTGTCAGTTGGTGTTCTAGAGATAAAAGAGTTTGTTGCTTTAGTTGAACGAGCCTGTAAGGCAGAAGAATTATTAAAAAGAAAGGGTAAATCTGAAATTGAGATGCAAGACTCGAAGAAAAGACAGATGAGCAAGTCATTTCAGTCTACATCCAAGAGGCCTAGAGAGTTTTCTACGAGATCTAATTTTTCAGCTGGGTATTTTAGCCGGAACAGAGGTGGAAGATTTATGGATTCAAAAGCTCAAACCACTTCGATTGCGAGTGTTGGTAGTATTCAGCCTAATAGACCTGAGTGTCCTCAATATAGTCGACGTCATCCAGGTCAATGTCGAGCGACTGAGGTTGGTTATTTCCGATGTGGTGCACCGGATCATTTCATTCGGGAGTGTCCTGAGATGGTAAAGAAAGAAGTAATGCCGAGTGCAAGATCAGGTAATGCCCCCGTTGGAGGCAGACATCAGAGAAATCCGGGAGTAGGGGCAGGTAGAGGTGCATTTAGAGATACAGCAACGAGATCAGATGTTAGAGCACCCGCATGGACTTATGCTATCCGTACTCGTGAAGAGGCATCCTCCCCCGATGTAATTACGGGTACATTTTCTCTTCATGATGTTAATGTTATTGCTTTGATTGATCCGGGTTCAACCCATTCCTATGTTTGCATGAAATTAATGCCTAGTATGAACATGCCCATAGAGTTTCTGAAATTTGTGATTAAAGTATCAAATCCATTTGGTCAACATGTGTTAGTAAACAAAGTATGTAAAAATGCCCTTTGATGATTAGAGGTTCTTGTTTTCCGGCTGATCTCATGCTATTGCCATTTGATGAGTTTGATGTGATTCTTGGTATGGATTGGTTAAGCGCACATGATGTGATAGTGAATTGTGGAAAGAAATTCATTGAGTTGAAATGTGAAAATGGTGAGATCCTTCGGGTTAATTCAGATGAGTCAGGTAGTTCAATTTCCAAGATTTCTGTTATGTCTATTCAGAAATGTTTAAGGAAAGGATGTGAAGCTTATCTTGCTTTTGTGTTGAATACTAAAGACCCAGAGTTGAAAATTGAATCAATGCATGTGGTAAATGAGTTTCCTGATGTGTTTAGGAAGAACTATCAGGTTTGCCTCCTATTAGAGAAGTTGAGTTTGGTATTGAATTGATTCGGTACCACACCTATTTCTATTGCTCCTTATAGAATGGCTTCAATAGAATTAAAAGAATTGAAAGCTCATTCTGAGAATTAAGCGATAAAGGCTTTGTAAGACCTAGTTATTCACCATGGGGTGCATAAGTGTTATTTGTGAAAAGAAGGACGGTTCCATGAGATTGTGCATAGACTATCGGTAGCTTAACAAGGTAACCATAAAGAACAAATATCCATTGCCTAGAATAGATGACTTGTTCGATCAAGCTGAAAAGAGCCACTTGTGTTTTCTAAGATAGATTTGAGATCTGGATACTATCGATTCATGAGTTAAAGAGTCGATGTTAAAGCGCTTTTCGAACTAGGTATGGTCATTATGAGTTTCTTGTGATGCCATTTGGTTTAACCAATGCTCGCCATCTTCATGGATTTCATGAACCGAATTTTCAGACCTTACTTGGACAAGTTTGTTGTTGTGTTTATTGATGACATCTTGATTTATTCTCGTGATGAGACCGAGCATGCGAGCATTTGAGAACGATTTCTGATTTTGAGAGATAATCGACTTTATGCCAAGTTTAGCAAAAGTGAGTTCGTTACGGAAGTTTATTTTCTTGGACACATTGTTTGGTGAAGGTATTAAAGTTGATCCGAATAAGATTTCACCATTGTCGATTGGAAGCCTCCCAAGAATGTATCGAGGTCGAAGTTTTCTTGGTCTTTGGCTATTATAGACGATTTGTAGAGGATTTTCCATGATAGCTACTCCATTGACAAGATTGCTACTGAGAAAGATGTCAAGTTTGAATGGACCGAGAAGTGTCGCAGAGTTTCGACAAGTTAAAGGTATTGTTGACTAAAGCTCTGTCTTAGTACAACGAAAGGGTAAAGAGTTTGTGATTCTGGTGATGCATCCTTGAATGGACTAGGTGTGTACTTATGCAGGAAGGAAGGGTAATTGCTTATGCCTCTAGGCAGTTAAAACCACATGAGAAAATTATCAGACACATGATTTAGAGTTAATTGCTATTGTATTTGCATTAAAAATCGGAGACATCATTTGTATGGTGAGAAATGCGAATATTCACCGATCATAAAAGTTTAAAATACTTGATGACTCGGAAAGATCTAAACTTGAGGCAAAGAAGATGGCTAGAGTTGATTAAAGATTATGAACTAGTGATCGATTATCACGGGTAAGGCAAACGTTGTTCTTGATGCTTTGAGTAAAAATCATTATTTGCATTGAGAGCTTTGCACACTAGTTTGGAATTGTCGGATGATGGTTCTATTTTAGCTGAGTTGAGAGCTAAACCGATGTTTCTTGAAGAAATTTGTGAAGCTCGGAAGGATGTGATGAGTTGCAAGCCAAAAGGGTTCGATTACAAGTCGGTGTAGAGTCGATTTTCGGATCGATCGACGGTTGTTTGATGTTTAGAGGCGGTATGTGTACCAAAGAATGATGATCTTGTTGAAAGGTTTTGAGGAAGCACATAGCAGTTCTTGGTCTATTCACCCGTAGTACAAAGATGTATTTGTCGGTAGGTAAGGTAGAACATCGGTACCTTGAGTTTATTACGACTGTATTAGTTCTGAGTGGAAATGGGACCGAGTTACTATGGATTTTGTGATAGGATTGCCTTGACACAGAAAGAAAGATGCGTATGGGTTGTGATTGATAAGTTAACGAAGTCGGATCATTTTATTCGATTCGTATGGATTATTCACTTGACAAGTTGGTAGAGTTGTATATTTGAGATTGTGAGACTACATGGAGTATCAGTTATCGATTATCTCGGATAGAGATCCGAGATTTACTTCACGGTTTTGGAAGAAATTACAGGAAGCTTTAGGTACAAAGTTGAGTTTCAAGATCTGACTTTTCATCCTCGGTGATGGTCGGTCAGAGAGAATCATTCAGGTACTTGAAGATATGCTTAGATGCTGTGTATTGGAATTTCAAGGTAGTTGGGAGAAATATTTGCCTTTAATAGAGTTTGCTTACAATAATAGTTATTAATCGAGTCTAAAGATGGCACCTTATGAAGCTTTGTATGGACGTAAATGTCGCACGCCTTTGTATTGGATAGAGCTTAAGGAAAATTAGATTCTGGGTTGATCTAGTCAAAGAAAGAAGAGAAAGTAAAAGTCATCGAGATTGCTTGAAAGTAGCCGGATAGAGATGAAATCTTATCTGATTTGAAAAGAAAAGAAATTGAATTTCAAGTTGGTGACAGGTATTCTTGAAAGTATCCCTTGGAAGAAAGTTCTCGATTTGGTAAAAGGGCAAATTAAGTCCCGTTTTATTGGACCGTTTGAGGTGATCGAGAGAGTTGGGCCATTGGCATATCGGTTAGCATTGCCGATGAGTTAGAAAAGATTCATAATGTCTTTCATGTGTCTATGCTACGTCGTTATCGTTCAGATCCATCGCATGTAATTTAGCAGACGAGAGGTTGAGATTGACCAGATATGACTTACGGTGAGGAAGGTAAAAATTCTAGCTCGGGAGGTTAAGCAATTAAGGAACAAAAGTATTGCACTTGTGAAAGTATTATGGAATAGGCATGGGATAGAAGAGGCTACATGGGAGCCAGAAGAGATTATCTGAAAAACAGTACCAAACCTCTTTCGGGTAAGATTTTGGGACGAAAATCCCTAAAGGGGAGAAATGTAACATCCAAAATAGGGCCTAAGCAGAATAGTGGTTGAAACCATGAATCCAAGCTATAAAAGTTTATTATGATTAATTATTATGATTTATCGAGTGATTAAATACATGTGTTAGAGTATTGATAAGAAATTTTATTAATTTCATGCTTAAATTGCCTATTAGGACTTGTTTGCAAAAGTTGCTA
This sequence comes from Gossypium rotundifolium, assembly GCA_025506655.1. Classification (NCBI taxonomy): domain Eukaryota; kingdom Viridiplantae; phylum Streptophyta; class Magnoliopsida; order Malvales; family Malvaceae; genus Gossypium; species Gossypium rotundifolium. The sequence continues at coordinate 195,495,478 of CP106734.1, read as the reverse complement.
AATAGGGTTCTAATTTATAGAGTACTTGATTGAAATGGGGTTTGAAGTAGGAGTCCTTAAATGGTAATTAGACCATTATATTTTCATGGACAAAAATGGACATATATAGGTGGAAAGAACCAAAGTTTTTAATGAAGGGTACTTTAGTCATTTGGTAATAAAAATGAATTAAAAAGGGAAAAATATGAGAAAATATGCTCATCTTCTTCATTGGAACGAAATTACAAGGGTTCTCCATAGCTAGGGTTTGTTTCAAGCTCCATAGTAAGTGATTCTAAGCCCGTTTTAATGTTCTTTACATTTTGAAGCCTGTAGCTCGATTTAGCTTATTCTATCGATAATTCATGCTAGGGTTCATATTTGGAAAAATACCCATAGGTGAAATGTGTTTATTTTGATGTTTTATGATAGAATATGAAGTCTGAAATTATGTTAAACAACTTTTGCTAAGTGATTTTAAGTGAAAACGAGTAAAAGCGGCTTAATCGGTAAAAATACCTAATGTTCATAAGTACAAGTTAGAGTGAGAATTTGATGTTGCCATAGAAGGAAAAATGATCAGCATGTCATAAAACATAAGAATAAGGGATAAAGTTTAATTTCCGAGCTTTGGGGCAAATGTGTAAATATGTAAAGTTTAGGGCAAAATTATAATTTTACCAAAGTTAAGAGTTAAGGACTGTTTTGATGAATGTGAGTATTAAATAAGCTAAATTTGCTATTATAGATCAAGAAGAACGAAATCGAGTTAGATCGAGGAAAGAAAAATATAGAGGACTAAATCGATATAGTTGATCGTATTTTGTTTCGAGGTAAGTTTGCAGTAAATAAATGCAATATTCTATTATTTTATATTTAATACTGTTAAATTCCAGCATTTACATATTTATTCTGTAAATGTATTATTTAAAGACTCAAGTATGCATTGACGGAAAAGCTATTCCAGGAAGTTCCGGTTGAACCTTAGGAATGTATAGGATACTAATGTCATGACATTAGGGTTTAAGGAAATCATGTAAGACCATGTCAAGACATGGCATTGACATGTTACTATAAGGAAAAGGTCCCATGTAAGACCATGCCAAGGCATGGCATTGGTGAGTTCATAAGGCAAGGATACCACGTAAGACCATGTCAAGACATGGCAATGGTTAAGTTTCATAAGGAAAGGTACCCGCGTATCCTCAGTATTCCAAGTGGTTCAACGGGAAAATTCAAGGAGTATTCCAAAGGAAAGGTAAGACAAGTTCAAGCTAAAAAGGTAAGGTAAGATAAATTCATGTTAAAAGGTAAGGCAAGTATACAAGTTTTAAGTATATTGAGTTAAAATCTTAAGTGATATTGATAAGAAAAACATAAGATAATTCATTAAGAATGTTGTTATTTATTTACATGTAAACTTACTAAGCTTTATGCTTACTCCCATTCTTTAATTTTTTTTATATAGTATTACAAGCCAACTCGGGAATCACAAAGACGTCGGAGATCGTTACGCACTATCAAAGGATTATACTGGTATTTTGTAACTCGACGTTTTAAGTTATGGCATGTATAGGGACTTAGCTATCTTGTGTGTATAACCTTATGATATGGCTTAAGATTGGCTTGTAAATGTTTGGTAATGATTAACTATTAAAATGGCTAATTAAGAGCATGTTTTGGATATTATGTAATGCCTAGTTGGTAATTATTGAAAGAAATTATGTAAGTATATGCAGGGGAAAAGTTTGTACAGCAGTAGTGACGTAATTTTGAAAAATCACCAAAAATAGTATAAATGGAATTATGTTGTGCATGAGATATAGAATTAAATCTTATTGAGTCTATTTTTATATGAAAGAAACGGTGTAGGAAAAAGATCTGTATATTATGAGATAATTGATTTTTAGTGAAGAGAGGTCAGAACTGTCAAACTGTGTAATAGGGGAGACTTTAACTAATAAACTGTACTAATTGGCCACACCAAAAATTCTGGAAAAATTATAGTAAGAAGATATATGAGTCTAGTTTCATGGAAAATTTACAGATCTAAATTTCAAGTTTCGTAACTCGAGTTATAGTCAATTTACTGAACATGATACAGATGGACAGTTTCTATTTTTATGCCCCGAATCAATAAGTTAAGTTTAGTAATGCCTCGTGCTCGACTCCGGCAACGGTCTCGGGTAAGGGTTGTTACACGGCGACCTGCCTTACCTGCTTGATGTCAAAGTAGATAAGCACCTGTTCCGAGCAATGACCCGATTCGGAATGTAAACATATATTGTTTCTCCTTGGGAAGGTGGATCTGGTTCCCACGGTAGAAGAGTATACGACCTTGCTACATTGCCCAAGAATTCAAATTGACAAAGCTTATTCCAAAGCGGTTAATGGCCCAACCTTCGTGAAGAAGTTGATGAATATCACCGGAATGAGCGAACAGTGGGTCTCAGCTAGAATGCAAAAGAAGGGCGAGGGTAAATGCATACCCTGGATATGTTTGAGAGACCTGATCCTGGCGCATCCCGATACAAAGAAAAAGATAGACATTTTGGCCTTGTGTATTTACGGCCTGGTAATCTTCCCGAAAGCTTTAAGGTACATTGATGAAGCAGTTATTGATCTATTCAGCCGATTAGACAAAGGGGTCACACCCGTTCCTGCCATCTTAGTTGAAACATTCAGATCCTTGACTGCATGTCGGAGAATGGATGAAGGCAGGTTTATTGGATGTGCGCAGCTGTTATTGGCTTGGTTCCATAGTCACTTTTGGAAAATAGAGAACGTGTCCTGTCGGTTTATGTCAGAAAATTACTCTCCGCTAGAAGAGATAACAACTACGCCTAGAAGAGAGGATGTGTCCGAAGAAAATTGGATCGCGCTCTTTCAAAACCTTCAAGAGGACGACATCGAGTGGAAGGCTCCCTGGATGATTCCCGACAGGATCCTTTATCGTTGTGGAAGCTTTGACTGGGTTCCCCTATTGAGAATTTAGGGTGCCACTGCCTATGCCCCTTTGCTGGTCCTAAGACAGTATAGTTCAAGACAGTTTGTACCAATGACATACGGGCTAGCTCAATGCGAGTTCTCATATAAAGAGGAAAGCTATAAGAAAAGGGTTAAAGAGATTTCTAGTGTCTGGAATCAGATTCACAGAATGAGAAGATTATCTACAGGCCCGAGGACGACCCCAGAATACATTGAATGGAGGGCTAGGAGAGTCAATGATAACATTCTTGAGCCAAATCCAGAAGGCGCCCAATCAAGAGAAGAATGCATGCGAGTGGTCCCGTCAGAATTAGAGATTGTGAAGCGAGATTTTGAACAGATGAATTCGGAACTCGGGAAAAGGATAGAAAAGTTGGAAGAAGAAAAGATGCTCCTCCAGTTAGAGGTGGATGGTCAAAAATTAGAGGCTGAGAAACTCAAAAAGGAAAAATGAAAGGTAGAGGAAGACTGTGATAACTTGAAGACGGAGTACAAGAGGATGCGCTTAACGATAAAAAATGCGGAATTAGGGAAAACTTCGGAGCAGTGGCGACAAGAGGTCCGAGAGGAAAAAGCCAAAGTTAGCAGTTGAGAGAGAAAGTTTCATGAAATGCAAATGCAAAAGGAAGACTTAGAGAAGGGCAGGACAGAAGACCAAAAAGAGAAAAAGGGATTAAAAGCTAGAATAGCTAAGCTTGGGCGGTCTCTACACCACTATCGAAGTCGAGACTCGAAAAGCCAACTAAAGTCAAGCCTGAACAGAATAGAGGAAATGAAAGGTAAGGTTGAAGAGCTAGAATCGGTATTACATAGTAGCGAGCTCCGGATTAAGCTTCTGGAAACGAGAGAAAGGTGTTGGGAGGAGGAGCTTCGCCATTCTTGCGAGCAAGTTAGAAGTCGGAACTACCTCATGGGTGAAGTAATAATCTAGATTCGAGAAGTAGCTGATCACCTACAAACTTTGGCTGCGGAGGCTGACATATTGAGCATGAGATATGGGCTACCACCGGGTCATGATGAAGAGCTAATCTCCCTGCTTGGAAAAATTAAAACCTTAGGTCTTAGGGCGAGAACATATTTGTAATCTACTTTATGTAAAGGGTTTTGCCTTCTAATAAAGCTTTCTAAAATGAAGTTGATCAGAATCGATGTCTTCTTCCTGCATTCATGCATTTGCATTGCATCATATTACATACATTAAAGTTTATAAAAAGAAGCCTAATTGGTTAAGATTATCAGAAACAGGAGAGAGGAAAGAGGAAATCTGGGAACTGAACATTACTACGGGACTCGTGCTAAGACAAAGGAAATGGATCAAAGATTTGAACAATTTCAGAAGGAAATGCAAGAACAGATGCAGGAGCAAATGATGAAACTCCAGCAAGAAATGAAGGACCAAATGCTGGAGGCTCAGAGAAACATGATAGCACAGATGGCCCAGATGTTGAATGGAGTAACAGACAAAGGGAAAGGTCCAGTGCCTCCGGTCGATGAGGATAACGAAGGCACTCCCCCGAGTTTTACCCCGCCACATGCAAGTGCAAGACCTGAGGAGTATGTCCTAAGGCCACCAGTTCCGACTAGGCCCCAACAAGGGCAAGAGGACGCTAGACCACCCATGAACTCCCATGTTGGCTCAGGATCCAATCCAGGAGATAACCCGGCTAATCCTGTTGTACCTGATTTAGATTTGACAGAGAAAATGGGGGCGAGAGAAGAATTTTCAAAGCAGTTAGAGGATCGTTGTAGGTGGTTGGAGGAAAAGTTCAAGGCTTTGGAAAATACTGATCACCACCATGGAATTGACGCAAAAGACTTGAGCCTGGTTCCAGATTTGGTGCTCCCCCATAAGTTCAAAATGCCTGAATTCGAGAAGTACAGTGGGACTAGTTGCCCGAAAGCCCACATCACCATGTTCTGCAGGCGAATGGCTGGGTACGTGAACAATGATCAACTCTTAATCCACTGTTTCCAAGAGAGCTTAGTGGGCACAGCTGCTAGATGGTATAACCAACTTTGTCGGGCCAACATTAGTTCTTGGAGAAGTCTGGCTCAAGCATTTCTAAAGCATTACAGCCACGTTACGGACATGGCACCGGATAGAATTACTTTGCAAAGCATGGAAAAAAGACAGAATGAAAGTTTGGACAATACGCAAAGATGGGAGAGATCGCTGCGAGGTCCAACCACCCTCCTAGAAAAGAGACCGCCATGCTTTTCATTAACACCACAAGGCCCTTTCATAACTCATATGATAGGAGTACGACTAAAAGCTTTGCCGACATAGTAATGGCGGGAGAGATGATCGAACATGCCATAAGGGGCGGCAAGATAGAAATGGGAGAAAGTACCAGAAAGACAATCTCAAAGAAAAGAGAGAACGATGTAAATAACCTAAGTAAAGGTTATCAAAGCCTATTATCATAAATCGACCTAAAGTAGTAATCACGATCATCGAGCTCCTCTAAGCGTGAATCAATACAAAGCGAACACGGAGAAAATCTAATTCACGCCAATCCCAGTCACGTACAAGGAAATGTACCAGAACTTATTTGATGCACATGTTGTTTCTCCACATTACCTAAAACCCCTGCAACCCCCATACCCTAAGTGGTATGACGCGAACGCACAGTACGAATATCACGAAGGGATTGTGGGGCATTCAATAGAGAACTGTCTTGCTTTCAAAAAACTAGTAGAAAGACTCATCCAGATGGGCGTTATAAAAGTAGACGATACCCCTAACACGGGGCACCCGCTGCCTAATCATGAGGTCAATATGATGGGTGAGGACATGGGAAAGAGACTCAAAAGGGATGTTGGCGAAGTAAAGACTCCGATGAAACAAGTTTGGAAAGAAATGATGAAGAGGGGATTAGCTGTATCAAGTCCGGTAGGAATCCATGAAAGAACAAGAAGAGGTTGCGAGTTTCATAACATGGAGGGGCACGTAATCCAGGACTGCATTGAGTTCAGAATTCTGGTACAAAGGCTAATGGACAATAAAGAGCTGGAATTTTTTGAAATTAATGAAGGCCAAAAAGAAAGAAACATTTACATGTTGGAAGATGACTCAGCAATAAAAGCCTCGAAAGCTAGCTATCCTTTGGTCATCATCTCGCGGCCAAAGAACGATGGAATCGGGATAAAGATAACTCCAAAGATCGCGATTCGTAAATCAGCGGTCCTTTCGTATGAAGACAACAAAGATGTTTCCCGGAACTCTAACTGCAACCTGACGATTCCTGAGATAGGGGACTCATCCCACACTACGAAAGGATACCAGGAGCCTCCGAAGATCGTGATCCAAAAACCTACGACCTTTTCTTATTAAGATGACAAAAAGGTTCCCTAAAACTACAATTGTAATGTGATGATTCCTGGGAAAGGAGACTTGTCCAACACTGCAAAGGAAAACCAGAAAGTAGGCTCCTATACACGAAGCGGGAAGCGTTACGACACGGCAAACCCACGAATCGAGCTTGCAAAAGAGAAAACCTTGGTGGGCGAGCAAAAAAGAGGAAGTGCGACCAAATAGGAAACTCCTATAAATGAGCCAGTAAAGGAAGACGAGGCTAAGGAATTCTTAAAGTTTTTAAAGCATAGTGAATACAGCGTCGTGGAACAGCTGCATAAACAGCTGGCTCGTATATCTGTGCTTGACTTATCACTAAGCTCAGAAACGCACCGCAATGCACTGATGAAAGTATTGGATCAAACTTATGTTGCTAATGATATCACCGTTAACAAGCTGGATCGTCTAATTAGCAATATAAGTGCTGATAATTTCATTTTCTTTAATGATGAAGAGATTCCGCCAGGAGGTATGGGTTCCATCAAGGCCCTCCATATTACTACACGGTACAAAGGATACACACTACCGGGGGTACTAGTTGATAACGGATCGGCGCTCAATGTCCTGCCATTATCAACGTTGAATCGGTTACCCATTGATAGCTCTCACATGAAGGCTTGCTACAATGTAGTAAGGGCATTTGATGGAACTGAAAGGAAAGTCATGGGAAGGATCGAAGTACCTCTTTTAATCGGCCCAAGTACATATGAAGTGGATTTCATAGTGATGGATATTAGGTCGTCGTATAACTGTTTGTTGGGGAGACCTTGGATACACCCAGCAGGAGCAGTCCCCTCATCCTTGTACCAAAAATTAAAATTAGTCACAGAAGGCCGTTTGGTAATAATAAACGCTAAAGAAGACATCATCGCAACAGTAACCAACGATGCGTCATATTTAGAAGCAAATGACGAAGCAACTGAATGTTCCTTTCACTCTTTGGAATTCGTCAACGCAATATTCGTCATCGAGGGAAACAAGATCCCAGTGCCTCAATTATCTAAAACCACAAGAATAGGTTTGCAATTAATGGTCGAAAATGGGGTCGTACCCAGAAAGGGACTAGAAAGGTATCTCCAATGAGGAATCGAAGTCCTGAGATTGAAAGAAAAAAGAGACCTCTTTGGCTTAGGATTCAAGCCGGACGCAAAGTAAAGGAAGAAAGAGTTAGAAACGAAGAAAGAAAGAAGGAAAGCGCGCTTGGATGGAGATGAGATTAAATGGGAACCGATGATAATTCCTCATATTCGTGAGACCTTTATATTAGGAGGGGTTATCCACAACGCTATATCTGAGGGAAAAATTGAGGAAGAAAATCGGAATGGCATCCGCCCCTATGAGCCAGGCAGCGTTCTAAACAACTGGACTGCGGAGGAGATTCCTGTAGCTTTTAGAACTCATTCAGAGTAATACTCGGAACACACTTATTGCTTTAAGTCTAGAAGCAATAAGAGTCCCTTTTGTGAAACATTATTTTGTATAAGTCATCGTTATTTTCAATAAAATACATCTCCGCCATCTTTTGAGCAAATTTTCTTTTATGTTCATTTCATTCATTCATTATTCTTTCTTTAAATATTCTTCTAAACATTTCTATTCTTCATTTATCATACCAATAAACATGCCTAGATTCTATGATTCTATGAGCCTTTATTCATCTCCATAACAGGTCCCCAAATATCAATGATTTGAGTAACGCTACCGATGACTCAGAATATCCTTTTGAGCAAGATATGGGTGCGGAAGATTTTCAGGATTTTAGAGATGACCAAGGCTGTGACTTAGCTCCTGAACTGTTAAGGATGGTAGAATAAGAGGAGAAACAAATCGTACCTCACAAAGAATCAGTGGAAATAGTGAACCTAGGAGATGGGCAAGAAAAGAAAGAAGTGAAGATTGGAGCTAGTATCACCGCAGAGACAAAGCAAGACCTCATTGAGTTACTCCAAGAATTCAAGGATGTCTTCGCATGGTCATATCAAGACATGTCCGGGTTAAACACTGATATCGTAGTACACCGTTTGCCCATAAAAGAAGAATACAAGCCAGTCCAACAGAAACTTCGGAGGATGAGGCCAGATGTTTTACTGAAAATAAAAGAAGAGGTCAATAAGCAATTTGACGCAGGTTCTTGCAAGTGGTTAAGTACTGGAATGGGTAGCCAATATCGTCCCCGTCCCTAAGAAAGATGGGAAAGTACGAATGTGTGTAGACTGAGAGATCTAAACAAGGCTAACCCGAAGGATAATTTTTTGTTACCTCATATTGACACCTTAGTGGATAATACGACGGGTTATTCATTGTTCTCATTCATGGATGGCTTCTCAGGATACAACCAGATAAAGATGCTTCCTGAAGACATGAATAAAACCACATTTATAACTATGTGGGGAACCTTTTGCTATAAGGTAATGCCATTTGGGTTGAAGAATACGGGAGCAACATATCAGAGAGCCATGGTGACCCTATTCCATGACATGATGCACAAGGAAATTGAGGTTTATGTCGACGATATGATTGCCAAGTCTCAGACCGAAAAGGAGCATATCCAAGTCTTAAGGAAATTATTTTTGAGGTTGAGGAAAGTCCAACTGAAGCTTAACCCGGCAAAGTGTACCTTGACGGTCGAGAAGCTGCTAGGATTTATAGTCAGTGAAAAGGGGACCCAGACAAGGTCAAGGCTATACAAGAATTGCCTCCGCCTTGTACGCAAAGAGAAGTTTGAGGTTTCTTAGGAAGATTAAATTACATTGCTCGGTTCATTTCACAACTGACTGAGAAATGTGACCCCATATTTCGTCTTTTTAAAAAACACAATCCAGGTGTGTGAGACGAGGAATGTCAAAAGACCTTCGATAAAGTAAAGCAATACCTGTCCAATCCTCCGGTATTGACACCGCCTAATCCAGAGAAGCCTTTGATCCTCTATTTGACGGTACTTGATAATTCAATGGGATGTGTACTCGGCCAGTACGATGAGTCAGGAAAGAAAGAAAAGGCAATATACTACCTTAGTAAAAAGTTCACTGAGTGTGAAACAAGGTACTCACCAATTGAGAAAATATGTTGTGCCTTGGTCTGGACAACTCGGAGACTGAGGCAGTACATGTTGTATCATACGACCTGGCTCATCTCGAAGCTGAACCCACTGAAATACCTAATGGAGTCGACTACTTTGAATAGACGGATGGCCCGATGGCAAATCTTACTTTTCGAATTTGACATAGTTTATGCAAACCAGAAGGCGATAAAAGGAAGTGCAATAGCGAATTTTCTGGCCAGTAGAGCTCTGGCAGATTATGAGCCTTTGGACTTTGATTTTCCTAATGAAGACCTAATGTATGTAGCAACCACTGAAGAGGGTACCCCGGAAAGTCGTCCTTGGAAACTAAACTTCGACGGGGCATCGAATGCTATGGGCAATGGAATTGGGGCAGTTCTGGTGTCCCCAAACGGAGATCATTACCCATTTACTTGTAAGCTGGATTTTGATTGTACAAACAATATGGCAGAGTATGAAGCTTGCATCATGGGTATCCGTGCCGCTATAGAACGTAAAATTAAGGTGCTAGAAGTATACGGAGACTCTGCACTGGTCCAAGAACTGATCAAAGAGTTCGATGACATCACTTTCAGTTATCTACCAAGAGACGAAAATCAGATGGCTGATGCTCTAGCCATATTGGCTTCTATGGTACGAGCAAACAACAAGGAGGATATGAGGCCTATACAAATGAGCATTTATGAGGCCCCAGCCCATTGCTACAACGTGGAAGAAGAGGAGCAAAATGATCACCCGTGGTATCACGATATACTACAATACGTGAAAGATCATAAATACCCCGATCAAGCAACCAAAAATGACAAAAGGACATTGAGAAGACTAGCTTGTGACTATGTCTTAGACGGAGAGATCCTATACAAAAGAAGAAAAGATCAAGTGCTATTGAGATGTGTGGATGGCTTCGAGGCTAAGCAGATCCTAGAAGAAGCCCATGAGGGTGTCTGTGGAACACATGCCAATAGGTTCGCAATGGCCAGACAAATTATGAGATTTGGGTATTATTGGTCTACCATGGAAAGAGACTGTATCGATTATGCTAAGAGATGTCATAAGTGCCAAATTTATGGGGACAAAATTCATATATCACCCTCACCTTTACATGTTATGACCTCCCCGTGGCCTTTTTCTATGTGGGGCATGGACGTCATTGGACCAATCTCTCCAAAAGCTTCCAATGGACATCAGTTCATCTTCATGGTAATTGATTACTTCACTAAATGGGTAGAGGCCACTTCATATGCTAATGTGACAAAATCGTGATCGACAAGTTCCTAAAAAGGAGATCATATGTCGATATGGAATGCACGAGAGGATCATATCGATAATCGTTAAACTTGAATAACGACATGATCACGAAGTCATGAGGCAATTCAAGATCGACATCATAATTAAATCACCGACGCCCAAAGATGAACAGTCACGGTTGAAGCGACTAATAAGAACATCAAGAGGATAGTAGAGAAGATGACTGGGACTTACAAAGATTGGCACGAGAAGCTACCATTTGCCCTTTTCGCCTATCGAATGTCGGTTAGAACCTCCACCGGGGCAACTCCTTTCTCATTGGTTTATGGAATAGAGGCAGTTTTACCCATCGAAGTCGAAAATTCGTCCCTTCGAGTATTGTTCGAATTGAAATTGGATGAAGCAGAATGGATCCAAGCTCGATATGATCAATTGAATCTGATCGAGAAAAAGAGGCTGAAAGCTATCCGTCATGGTCAGATGTACCAAAAGCGAATGATGCGAGCATACAACAAAAAAGTACGTCCAAGAGAATTCCATGAAGGAGACTTAGTTTTGAAAAAGATCCTCCCCATACAAAAGGATTTCAGAGGGAAATGGATGCCAAATTGGGAAGGACCTTATGTGGTGAAAAAGGCTTTCTCTGGAGGGGCTCTAATTTTGGCCGAGATGGATGGGAAAAATCTATCCAATCCCATAAATTCAGATTCAGTTAAGAGGTATTATGTTTGAAGAAGGGAAAGGCTAAAGTGAAAACCCGTAAAGGGCGCTTTAAGATAAAAAAAAATCAGAGAGGCCGAAGCGAAAACCCGTAAAGGGCGCTTTGAGACCAAAAGGGCTTTGAGTCGAAAACTCGATAAGGACGGCTCAAATTTGCACGAAAGAGGAGGTATGTGACAATTTTTGTTCCGCCAGAATTAGCAAAAGGAGGAATGTTACACCTCAAAATATCTACAAAACACTACAGATCTCCCAACGTCTATTCAGCTCAAAATGATCTTTGGAAGGATTCGGTGGTGAAGCTCAGGTTGTAATATCTGGGGCACCTACTTTTTACTCATTTTTTGTACTCAATAATATTTGCTTTTGTTGATTTAATCCAATTCCATTCTTCATAAATTCCATTGTTATTTTAAATCTTTAAGTTGTTTGCAATTGAAATAACGACCCATGGACCCATAATGCTTCCATAAAAGAGTCCCGCCTATTACTCTGGAAGCCTCTAAACAGCGTACGAACCTAAAACAAGACTGTTGTTTAGGAACCACCACACTTAGGGGTAGGAAACATTTGAGGAAGAGGAGTCCAAAATTATGACCATTTCTTCAGATTCGCAGTCATAGATATCAGACAAGATGTTGCGTCTATGCCGTGACCTTGACAAACGGGCGAGCAATTACGGCCCTAAGCTTATAAAAAGAGATCATTCCTATGACATCCCGCATTCATGCAAATGTCCTTCATAATAACATTGCATCTTAATTATTATGAAAAGTCATCATTCTCACGACATTCTGCAATCATGTAAATGTCATCCATATCACACGTAGTTAGGAGCATTTGAGTCATTCCGACCACAGCATCCGCACCATTTGGAATAAACACAAGCATATAAAATCGAGTCTATAGGATATGTCCCCAGAGGACGGTGTAGCAACACTATTGAAGATTGTCCTATTGCCATCGACCAGCGGTGGAATAGGTTGCAGATTATCCTATTGCCATCGACCAGCGATGGAATAGGTTGAAGATTATTCCATTACCACTGACCAACAGCGGAATGGGTCAAAAAGTGTAGACCTTGTCGCCCTAACCAGTAGTGGGGCAAGGTCGAAGGTAAATCTTGGCTCCCTAACCAGAAGGGAACATGATTTAGGCCACCATTCTATTGCCACTGACCAGTAGTGGAATAGGTCAAAAATTGTAGATCTTGTCGCCCTAACCAGTAGCGGGGCAAGATCGAAGGCGAATCTTGGCTCCCTAACCAGTAGAGAACATAATTTAGGCCACCATTCTATTGCCAATGACCAGCAGTGGAATAGGTCAAAAATAGTAGATCTTGTCGCCCTAACCAGTAGCGGGGCAAGATCGAAGACGAATCTTGACTCCCTAACCAGTAGGGAACATGATTTAAGCCACCGTCCTATTGCCACTGACCAGCAGTGGAATGGGTCAAAAATTGTAGATCTTGTCACCACGACCGGTGGTGGGGCAAGATTGAAGGCAAATCTTGGCTCCCAACGGTGAGGGAACACGATTTAAGCCAATCCTATTGCCCCTTGACCAGCGGTGGAATGGGTCAAAAAATTGTAGATCTTGTCTCCCTAACCAGTAGTGGGGCAAGATCGAAGGCAAATCATGACTCCCTAACTAGTAGGGAACATGATTTAGGCCACCGTTCTATGTCCCTGACCAGCAGTGGAATAAGACAAAAATTGTAATTCCTGTCCCTAACCAGTAGGGAGCATGGTTAAGCTTTAGTCCTATTACCTTAACTAGCGGTGGAATAGGCTGAAGACCAAAGACCTTATTTCTCTGGAGATACAATGGAGCAATCTAAAATAAACAAGTCACATCCCATGGAAGTCGCAGCAAGGGCAAATTGAAACCACAGATCCCATCTCGTCGAAATAGCGGTAGAGTGGATCGAAAGGACAAGATGCGATGGATTGGAATGAGGCTACATGAAGAATAAGAACACCTAAGAATCCGAGTCCAAGTGGATCCAGGCAAATTCGGGCCTCCTTCACGTCTTTGCTCTGTTCCCGTTACACGACAACGAGCAAAGAGGGGCAGCTGTGTAAACCCAAATTTGCCCGGGCCTAGCAAACAAATAAAAACCAAAATTAAAACCCATTTTACAACCCAAAAACCCAACTACCTAGACCCATTAATAAAACCAAACCCAAAACAAAATAAAGCCCAAAATACCCAACTCTGCCTAGCCCATTTTACAAGTGGCCCAAAAGGCCCAGAAAAATAAATTTTTTTTTGCTAGGGTTTCTGAAAACCCTAGCGCCGCAGCCCTAATCTTCCCCTTGCCTCTGCAAGAACCAACCCCTTTGACCTAATCGCCCCTCCGCCTTGTGAGTCGGCCACCGACCCTCCACCTGCTCCCCATACCCTGCAAAAGGAGACTAGCACGCAAAGAAACAGAGGAGCAGAAAAGCAAAAAATGATGAATGCAAACAACTGTAAAAGGCTATAAAAGCCGATTCAGATATTGTAAAAGGACCCTTTTTTACATCAATCTGAGAAAAAAAAGAGAAATTTCAAAGCACAAAAACAGCAGATCCAAACACAAGAAGAGAAAAACACAAAAGGTTCGTTAAAATCGAAAGAAACAGTGGCCAAAGGTGATTTTTTTTTATTTTCGAAAGCTATTCCCTTTTTTCTTTTTCAGTAAACATACATATAACTATATTATTAAAATATATACATAAAAAAATTACCTTTTACGAACTTCCGCCACAGGTATGCGGCGGCGTGACAACGTCGACATGCGATGTAGAATCCCACGGATTCGGCCAAAACTCACCCCACCTGCAGAGAGAAAAAAAAAAAAGAAGAAACAGAAATTTTTTAAAGAGATGAGGAAATGAAAATTTTTTGCAAAAAGTGGCTTATATAGCCAAATCAAAACGATGCCGTTTTGGTCTGCGCCCATAATCCCAAAAACGACGTCGTTTTGAACCTGACCCGCGTGCGACCCAACCCGTTCCAGGGGATCCGCGTGTTTTTGAAGGGAAGGGTTAATTGCGCAATCGACCCTTCCGCACTTTTGTGTTTTTAAAATCAAACTCTTAATAATTGCAACATTGGCCCAATAATTTTTTCGCGTTTTGCGATTCAATCCCCCCTCAAACGCCGCGTTTTAACTTATGAGAAAATTGCGCTCCTCGTCTGACATTTTGTGCGTTCTTTATTTAGTCCCTTTCTCGCTATTAAATGTCTAATTTGACCCTTTTATTCCTGTTTTAGTTTCAATTTGACCCGTTTTTCAGATTCTTTTGCAATTTTTATTATTTACACTATTATTTAATATTGATTATTTATTATTATTGTTTATAAGTTTATTGTTATTATTATTTTATTATTATTATTTACCATTATAATTATTTTATTATTAATATCATTATTATTTCTCTAACATCATTATTGATACTTCTATTATTATTATTACTACTTATATTTATATTTATTTTCTTGGTTTAATCTTGTATTACTATTATTATGTTTATTACTCTTATTTAATATTTTGCTTTAAATATTATCATATCATCATTATTTATCATTTTATTTTAACATTATTATTATATCGTTTTGTATTTATTATTATTACTATTATTATATTATTTTTATATGTATATATTTTTGTTAATTACCTTCATTTTATTATTTTTTTCTTATTAATGTCATTAATATTATTTTATTATTACTATTTTTTACTCTTAAACATTATAATTTTTATTATTACCATTTATCATTATAGTTTTTGTTGATTATTATTAACTATTATTATTATTTCTCTTACTTTGATCGTTATTATAAATGTGTTACTATCGTTACTCTTTATTTTACCATTATCATTATTATCATCATTTTATCATCAAATTAATTAACTTAGCATTATTACATATATCATTATTATTTTTATGCAACCTAGCTTCGTAATTTATTTCTTTTATCGAATTGTGTTGCATTAACCTTTCTTTCGAGTCATCAAGTTTTTTAAATAATCGATATTTCAGTATTAAAGATTCGAGGAACCGAGCCCTAACTTCTTGGATTCCGGTTTTTTTCTCGTTTAAGCTAAACAATGGAATGTCCCTTTTAAAACCGTAATTTAAATTTTAAACAGAACTCTTAATCCCGAAAATTCGAAATGTCGCGCCCTAACTTACTAGACTCGACATCTAGATACTTCGAGATAAGCTTCTTTTTCCTAAAAATAGAGGCAATCTTTCGTATTTGAAATCTCGAGAAATCGAGCCCTAACTTACTGGGTTCCGGTTTCTCATTTGACGAATAATGGAAGATCCTCTTCAAAAATGAAAATCAAGTTTTAAAAGACGAGCTTAGTTTCGGGAGTCTAAAGTATTGCGCCCTAACTTACTGGACATGATGCTTTATCTCTCCGAAAATAAGAGAATCTTAGTGTAATAGCCCAAATTTTAGTGATGTTAAAAATAATGGTTCGAGACCACCAAATCTGAGAAATGGACTTGTAGATTATATTTATTTAATATTTACGAGTCAAATGTAGCTTTTAAAATGTTTTAAAATAGTAAATTGTGTTTTATAAAGATTTATTTGGTCAAGAAATCGAGAAAAGAAGTATCGAGATCTCGGTGTTATAAACTGAGTCATAAATATTTTTATGAATATTTAAGGAATGTCAATAAGGTAATATTAAAATTTCGTTAGAAAATTTTGACGTTTGGGTGGTTAATTAAATAAAAGGACTAAAATGAAAAGTGTATAAAAGTTGCTAAAAGGATTAAATAGTCTGATTGTCAAATGAGGAAGGACCTAAAGTGAAAATAAGCCCAAAGGAGATATTTTGGGCGGCAATAGCTGAGAAAAATCAGGAAATGGATGAAATAAGGGTAAAATTGGAAAATTGCCAAAATTAGTTAAATAAGTATGGGACCAAATTGGAATTATCTAGATTTCTCTTCATTTCTCTTCATTTTCTTCAGCTGAAAAACAGCCATGGGAGAGAGTTTCAAGCTGGTTTTCATACTCAAGCTTCATGTAAGTTTAATTCTTACTTTCTCCTTGAAATTTCTATGTTTTGGACTTTTACAATTGGGTCCAACTTACTATGTCATTAGTTTTTGATTCTATAGCTAATTTTTAAAGTTTATGTGGATTAGTGCTGGAATAATATGATGAATAAATATTGAATTGAAGCTTTAATTTTGTTATATGATGATTTTATTAAGTAAAATTGATGGAAATTGATTTTAGGACCTAATTGTGAAAGAGTTGAAATTAAGGCCTAGAGTTAAAATTCTGATTTTCAAAGGTTATGAAGTAGTTTAAAATGATAGAGAAAAGTATTAAATGAGAAAATTAGCTAAATTGAGGGTTAATTGAGCAAGGATTGAATTGTATGAAATGTGGAATTTGGGACAAAATAGAAATCAACATGTTATACTAAAGCAGTTTTGGACAGCAGCAGTTGTCTAACTTTGAAAAATCACCAAAATTGTATAAATCGAATTAGAAGCTGAGTAAGATATAGAATTAAATCTTGTTGAGTCTATTTTCAAAAGAAACAAAGCAGGTAAAGGAAGTCTACATATTGAGATATTTAAATTTTGTAAGACTGGTTTAGAACAACCGTGATCCCTGTTCTTATTTAGAAATTCACTAAAATTGTACAAAAATAATTATGAGTTATAATTTATATGTTTGTATTCCTTAGTGAGTCTATTTTCATTAGAAATAATCAGAAACACTATATGAAAACCGTACTATGAGATAATTGATTTTAGTGAAGAGAGGTCAGAGCAGTAGGACTGTGTAACAGGGGAGAACTTAACTAATAAACTGTACTAATTGGCCACACCAAAATTCTGGAAAAATTATGGTAAGAAGATATGTGAGTCTAGTTTCAAATAAAATTAACGGTTTGAAATTTAGAGCTCTGTAGCTCGAGATAAAAATATTTTAGTGAATATAACACAGATGGACAGCTTGAACATTCACATGAGTAAATAGTGAAAATTATAGAAAATGTTACTTACAAGTGTGTTGTTTATACTAAGGATGTGGATGGAGAGGAGGAGGAGGAAAATAATATATGAATGACTTGTGTATAAATTGATTACATGTTCGATTATAATTGATATAATGTTTTATTTGGAATATTTATTATGAAATTATGATTATCGTTATAATACAAGAATTGAACTTGTGAGTTTATATGGCTAAATTTTAGTGATCATTTGTTAATTTTATGAATTTCATGATGTGTTATTTCATATGTATTGATGATAAAATCGTGCATAATGTAAAAGCATGAAAATTGAATAAATGATCGAATTAAGCATTTCAGTTCAGTGACAAGACGAATTGACGGAAAATACCATGGTTGAACCATGACAACAAGTGATAAGTGATAGCTTCGGCTACACTTATCTGATCAAGGACAAGTGAAAGTGAAAAGTGGTAGCTCCGGCTACCTGATCAAGTGAAAAGTGGTAGCTCCTGCTACCTGATCAGTGAAAAGTGGTAGCCGATCAAGTGAAAAGTGGTAGCTCACGCTACGATCGATGAAAAGTGGTAGCTCGGCACCGATCAAGTGAAAAGTGGTAGCTCGGCCACCGATCAAGTGAAAAGTGGTAGCTCCACACTGCGATCAAGTGAAAGTGGTAGCTCTTGCTACCGATCGATGAAAAGTGGTAGCTCGGCCACCGATCGATGAAAAGTGGTAGCTCGGCTACGATCGATGAAAAGAGGTAGCTTGGCTACAAGTGACAAGTGATTTTCGTGTAAGACCATATCGGAATATGGCATCGGTGTGATGCGTGTTTAAGATGAAAGACCATGGCTATGTTATGGCATCGGTGAAATTTAATGCATCTTGGTGCGAACAATTACGTAAGACGTTCACTAATTTGACGAAGTTGGTAAGTGTTATATAGAATTATGTGATATAAGGAAATATGAGTTGATGATACATGAATATAGAACTTGGTTGATGAATGAGCTCATTTGTGATTATATATTTGTACACCCTTGAGTGTATTATCCGTATGAAATGGTATTCGAATGAGTTAATGAGAAGAGTTCTAAAATGACATAATCTAAATTGAAATGAAATATTATGAAAATGTACTTGGAATGTATTGGTATATCTTGTGAATGTTATTTGAGTTCATAATATGGAAAGTAAATGTATGTGAAAATATGAGGTGATGATATCTGTACATGGAATTTATTGATGGATACATACATCCTAATGGATTTTAGAGAATATTGAAATTGGGCTCAATAAGTGAGTTGCCAATTTAAATTGTAATTAGCGAGGAAGAGTTAGTGAATTGCATGATTATGAGTTGTTATATGTATTTGTCAAAATACGAGAAAATGATGGTAAATGATACATGGAAATATGAGACTATAATATATAAAAACATGGAATGTGTTTGATAAATGTGTTCATTCATAATTATAGAATTTTGCATCTCAAGTGCACTATATGTATAAAGATGATGTTTCAAATGATTGGATAAGTAAAACTCAAATATGAAGTAGTTTGAAACCAAGACAAATTGTTATAAAAATGTATATGAAAAAGCAGAGGTGTGATTGTTATATGCTATATGAATACATAGGATGAAAAAGTACAAGTACAAGAGAAATTTAATGAGAATTGAGCCTATATCGTTTCTTGTTATTTATATGAAGTGTACGACTAACAAATCGTATTAAGTATAAGGTTCAGATTGAATATCTTAAATTGGTTTTGTATGTATTAAATGTGGGTGAAGAATAAGGATCAAATGAGTGAGAAATATGGCTTGAAAAATAGCATAATTTATGAAAATTAACTTTACCACACGACCAAGCAACACAGGCGTGTACTAAGGCCGATGTGACTCAAGTTTCTCCACAGATGCAAGTTAGAGAGTTATCGCCCTATAGGCACGGCTATGTGAGCCACAGGCGTGGGACCCTTGTAAATGAGATAAATTTAAGGATTTAAAAAAATTATCGATTCTAATTTAGTCCCACCCAATCCCAATGCATGATTTGGACTTCAAGGGTTCGTTAAAGGAACTTTTATAATCAATTTTGATATTTGAGTGATAAATGGTTTAAATAATCTGTAAGTGTTTCGTACTCTTCGGTAATGCCTCATACTCTGTTCCGGCGTCGAACACGAGTAAGGGGAGCGTCCCTTCTAGTGCCTTCAAATTTTGAAAATAAAAAGCATTGTATTTTCGAACCCTTTCAAAGTTTTCAACAAATAGGACACCAATCAATCAGTTTGGTACCGATTTCGGGCGTGTCGATGGTGCTAATCCTTCCTCGCACGTAATCGACTTCCGAACCCGTTTTCTCAAAGTTCGTGGACCAAAAAGTATTGTTTTAGTAAATTAAGCGTTTTATTAAAACAAAGGTGATCCGATCACACCAAATAAAGATCGGTAGCGACTCCCTTCCTTTCCTTTTTCAAAAAAATCAAGTCGACCGCGTCGTTTACTGTCTTATCAAAAAAATGGTTACGACAATCTTTCCTGTTCACAATCTCTACCCTGAAAAAAATTGCATCCCTATTTACCGAGAAAAGCTGCATTTTTTGGGTCAAGCATGTTTTTATTAGTGAAAGTATATGTCAAATCCATTATAGGATTAAATCGGTTTTAATTTCTATATTACTAAAAGAAATCAAATAAAAGTTAAATTATAATAAAGTTAATATTTTCAGATAAAGAATGACGTGGAACAAAAGAGTTCATTTGTAAAACCATAAAAACTTTCAAATTATTATTTATGTTTATAGTAAATGACATTTTTAAATTGTAAATTAACTTTGTTAATGAATTTATTTATTTATTAATAGTACGAGAGACTAAATTAATCTATTTAATAATAGCGGTGCTATTTTGATCCGATTCTGTGATAGATGAACTTAGTAAGTACATTCAATTATGTTTTATTTGTTAGTATTTAATATAAATTTAAGGAATAATATTTGGTACACTACTTGCTCCATAAATAAGGTAAGGGGCAGGGGCGAAGCCAAAATTTTTTTTAGGGGGTCGAAATTAAATTATAACTTTTATGATAGTAAAAATACAATTCTTAAAAGATTAAATCAAAATTTTATTATTTTTAGGGGGGTCCAAAAATAATTTTACATTTACTAATTTAAAATTTTAAAAATTTTAAAGAGCTAAAATAAAAAATTTTATGGGCCGAGGCACTTGCCAGCCCTCGAAAATTTGCTCCTAATAAAGGGTTGACAATGTCCTATAAAAATAAAAAAAATGCAGGATAATTTTTTTTAAGTGCTCTAGAATAGAAAAAAAAGTATAAATTAAATTATCATTCATAATTATGAGTTGAAGTGGGTCTTACAGATATGAGAGAGCAATTAAAATGTTTTGCCTCTTGGACTAAGCTTTGGAAGTTAGGACCCAATACAAGTTCAAATTCAAGTCTATTGAACGAGCCGTATCATCTTGGGCTATGGCCTACACAACTTGGTCTCCACGCATCGAGCTTTGGAGCGTATTGTCGTTATCCAAAAGAGTTTTAAAAAAGCAAGCATTTGTTAGTAAGCATTTAATTTTTATTGATAAATAACAACTCGTTGAAATATTAATTTGAACGTTCAAAAGGAATCTTTAGTATTTATTGTATCATTTTATTTATTTAATTATCCTTTCTATTTAATTAGGTCGTCAATAGAGATTTTTTAGTTAAGGAAACAATATAAAAGTAATTAAACCTTTGACACTTGTGCTTTCTTTTTCTTCTACAAGAAATGAACCTGAAGTCAAATAATCAATCAGATAATGCAACACATAAGCTGTATGTATATATATAGCTGAAGTTTGGAGCATTTTAAGATAAATCATACAAGATTTCAACAAGTGTCTCATCAGATACTGAAATTCACTAAAAACATAGTATTTGGGCTTAAAATTTTCTGTATGGATTGCTTTGTTTTAGTAACCACTTCCTTGGTCTTCTTCATCCTCCTTTATGGGGTTGCAAGAGTTTCCTATTCCATTTGGTTGAAACCCAAAAGCCAGGAAAGGCTATAAAAGCAGCAAGGTATCAGTGGCAGAGCTTACAAACTACTGGTTGGGGACATGAAACAGTTCATAAAGCAGATTACTGAAGCTTGGTCTAAGCCTATTAATCTATGTCACCACATTGTTCCACGTGTTGACCCTTTCACACTCGATAATGTCCAGAAACATGGTAGGCTATAAAGCTATTTCATCTTATTCTTTTGTTATGATACAAGGTTTCCAAACATTTTGTTGTTCTTTTCCCCATTTTGAATGCAGGGAATATATCATATTGTTGGACTGGAACAAGACCAAGGCTGCTGATACAGGATCCAGAAATGATGAAGGAGGTGTTGGCCAATAAGCAAGGTCACTTCCAAAAGCCACCACTGAATCCACAAATTCACATTCTATCTAGAGGAATCTCAACTCTTGAGGGAGAGCAGTGGTCTAAACGCAGAAAGATGATCAACCCTGCCTTGTGTAAACCACTGCTGATGCTATTTCCAGGACAGCATTTGGAAGCAGCTATGAAGAAGGGAAGAAAATCTTTCAACTTCAAAAAGAGCTAATTTCATTGACTCTTGAAGCAATGCAATCACTCTACATTCCTGGCTTCAGGTGCATATTTCCCTTAACTCGATTCGACATGAAAGAAAAACACTCTTTCCTATCTTCGTACGTTGTTGGTTTGTTCTAATCTTGTTACTATGTACAGATTTATTCTAATCTTGTTACTATGTACAGATTTATTCCTACAAAAAAGAATCAGAGGAGAAAGAAATTGAACAAAAAAATCACATCAATGCTCAGAAATGTTATCCAAAGGAAAGAGCACGCAATGAAGACGGGACAAGCGAGGACCAATGACTTGCTAGGCATGCTCTTGCAGCATAATAATCAGTTTGCTGTTCTAGAAAACACAAATGGAGCAGAAGGAAAGATGACAATTGAAGATGTAATAGAGGAATGCAAACAGTTCTACCTCGCTGGCCAAGAAACGGCTGCGAGCTTGCTAACATGGACGATAATAGTCTTAGCTCTGCACCCAGAGTGGCAAGAAAAGGCTAGAGAGGAAGTCTGACAGGTTTGCGGCAAGGAGCTCGAATTTGAAGCTATAAACCACCTAAAGATTGTAAGCAATGATATGAACTGCAAATCTCTAGTTTTTTTTCCTTTAGATCAAATATTAAATGATGTAGAATTTCTTGCAGGTAACGATGATACTTTATGAAGTGTTGAGATTGTATCCACCAGTAATAGCTATATATCTACATACTAACAAAGAAGCCCAGATTAAAGAAATCTCTGTTCCAGCTGGAGTTGATCTAACGCTGCCCATCCTGCTCGTAAATCATGACCCTGGACTTTGGGGCGAAGATGCTGAAGATTTCAAGCCGGAGAGATTTTCCCAAGGAGTTTCAAAGGCATCGAAAGATCAACTGGCGTTTTTCGCATTCGGTTGGGGCCCGAGGACCTGTATTGGGCAAAATTTTGCTATGATTGAAGCTAAGGTCGCTTTGGCTATGATTCTACAACACTTCTCATTCAAGCTATCACCTTCTTACTCTCATGCTCCATACACTGTTATGACTCTTCAACCACAGCATGGAGCAAAAATAATCTTGCTCCAAATCTAGATGGCAAGCTGAGGTTCCTAATCATATGGCCTCTGGTGGATTTCCATTTCGAAGAAGAGAAAGAATTACATTGATTGTGTTGCATTTTCTGTATGAGTGCTAAATAGGACATTTTATTTTCTAAATTTCTTGTGTAAACCACTAATCAAATGTGAAGCAGAAGCCATCAAAGATCAGTCAAATGATTGAAAACAGAATTAACATCTGGGGTTAAAATAGCTCGCTTGTCAATTTCCCCAACACCACAACAATGCTTCTTTCCAGTATTAACAGCTACAACATCTTGGGAAAACTCGCTATTGCAACCTGGTGTGACCTGTATCAAATCGACAATAGTTTATCATTAATTCATCATGTAATCTGAAACATATAACAAGTCAGATAAATCATCGTTAACAGCAAATATTATAAAATGTTAAGTTACTCACATCATAAAGGGTATCCCCCAACTTTAACTTGACAGCACGACTTCTATACACGAGCATTTTACCCATGAAACCTGCAGGTAACTCTTCTATGCCACATGTCTTCTTTGCAGAACCTACACTCGCCGCCGGTTTTGAACGGCTATTGGTTTCATTCCCAGATATGTTTCCTGTTTGCTTTGTCATAGGTAATGTTGGTGGTAACTGAATAAAAAACATACTTGCTTCTGAATTCTCCTCCTGGTAGCTCAACATCAGCGAGTTTCAGCATGAAGAAACCAGGCACAATATAATGTTTGATTCAGTTGTTATGATACTAACCATTAGACCAAGCTCTACTGCTGGCTCCACTGAATCTTCTTCGAAAGTTGCATTTGCTAAAGCAAACTCCTCCTCATCAAGAAACTCTACAGTCGTAAATTCAATAAAAAGCTACTCAAATTCAATAAGATATTAGCCAGTTAGGTGAAGAACAATGCCTGGTTCGCTCCAAAAATGGGAATCTACTTGCAGTGCTATAATGGCCTACACCAACAATGGTTTTTCAACTAATCACATACCTGGATTTCCTGAATATGGTCTCCTCATAGGAAGGGTTACAGGATAGTAGCTATAATAATCCTGCAGATACATCCAAACAAAGAAAACCCAATTAACCCAATATACCTTACATAAACTATCAATGGAAAATTAGAAAACCTGTAAACAGTTAAGGTCAATTACGGTTTGCATTAATAATTCAAAGTTCACGTACATACCCATGGTTCTTTGTATTCTTTCTCCTCTCTCAAACGTGGAGTAGGAACACTACCTATTGAAACATCAACACACTAAGTATCAGACTGAAGGGAATCTCAATCACTAACGAGACAACTTTATATAAGGATAGTATGGTATTGATAGTTTCCATGCTACTATACGGCTTGAACCTTTGGAAGCTCCAAATGTTTTTATTGAAGTTGACCCCGCTCCAAAACCAAATGCAACTTGTGAAGATGCAACTGCATATCAATAAAAAAAGTGTATTAAGAAATCACATTTGTGTTATAGGATGCATGTAATATTTCAAAATTTCAGTTCTTTTAATACAGTTATTTAAGGTATTGGTTGCATCAGATTTTGCTCTTTTCCTCTTAAATGCATTGGTGCCATCACTCATGTCAATATAGTTTAGTTGAATTGATAAAGAATTAACCTTTCTTTTCAACTTTAGGCTTTGTCTTCGCAGAAATTTGCTGGGAGAAAAAGAAAGAAAAAGATCAGATAAGAAATAACATAACAAGCAGGAAATCAATGGCAGACAAACATGAAGAAAAATGGGAATAAAAAAAAAAAGAGAGAGAAAAAGAAAGGAAAAACAAGTACATTTAAACGCTGCAGCAAATCCCTGGCCTGAACAGCATCAGTGTCTTCGACCATTTCACTGAAACCCACATAAAAAACAACCAAAAATAGAGTGGACATAAGCAGATTAAAAAAGGTTAGTTTGAAAATGAAGAAAAAGGCGCCTTGCATTGCAATTCATGTACGGAATGATATATACGTTTTAACCTCGAGCTTTGGTGCTCGGCGAGTAGGAGCTTTCGGTGCAAATCTAACCTGCAAAATAGAATAATATCCAAAAAAAAATTAAGAAAAATTATCGACTGTTGAAGTTCAACCATAGATGATAGTGATGGAAGAAACCTTCCTGGTGGGAGCATTGGTTTTGTTAGTTTGTTGTTCCATTGAAGATGATCAAATTCAGAAGGTCCTCAAACAAGAAAAAAAATATATATATAAAAAGGATTACTTTGTGTGATGTTTTATGAATTGAATTGATGTGAATATGGAGATGCGACTTGGTAGGGAAGAAAAACGGGCCAAGTGGAACAAGTATACTACATATGTAACTGAAATCTTAAGAACCAAAAAATTAGGTCACCCGTATACTCCGTACCATTCTGTTCCATGTGTAAGCCCGTATAAGACCCTAAAAACCCTCAATATCAACCCCCCGGCCCCCACTATCTATCTAACAGTTATTATCCTTTTTTTTTTAAAAAAAATTAGATAAAATTTTGCAAATTTAGCTCAATTTGCTTCAAAAATCATTTAAGATTTAAAAAAAAAATCAATTACTCCCTTGCGTTTTTTTTTCATATTTAATTAATAGATTTTAATTGATATCTTATCTTAATTCAAGATTGGATATGAAGCATTATGGTATGGAATTAATTAACATTTAATTAAAAAATTTTATTTCTCAATATATTAACTCAATAATTAATAGGCAGGCATTTAAAAAAAACAAAATTAGTATAATTTTTTTCCAAAGCCTCGCAGTTGTTAGTATATGTGAGAGAACCAAAGAAGAAAAAAGTTTAACAAACCAATGTAATGTCATTCAACGCATATCAAGGATCCAGATATTTTACAGAGCCAGTCATTCAATTTACAAGTGAAACGACAACGTTTCAAGAGTATTTCCTTTTTAAATTATGGTAACTGACAAAAACCAAAAGAAACCATGAAAGAGTCTGAGGCAGAGTCAGAGAGTAAGATGGGTGTGTGTGGTTGTGTACGTGCGTATAAATATGAGGAGGATTAAAACATAAAAGGTATAGCCTTCAGTTGAAAACTGACCACTGATGAAGTGATGTTAATGGGGTATAAGCCTTTATATGTAACCAAAGCAAAGCACCACCCCCACTTATCTGACTCACCCACCCACCAGAACCTTCAGACCATTTTGCAGACTTCCTCTTCTTTTTTGCCTTAAGCTTAATCCCTGACCCGACCTCACCTGCTCCTCTTTGCTCTTTTTGCTTCTTTTTTTTAACTCATTGACCAACCAGTTTTTTGTAACCCCATCGTGACTCATTACCAAATTCCTTTTATGACAATATTACTAGCTTTCAACCCAAGATTTTTTTTTTTTTTTGTTACTACTGAGAAATGAGAAAACAGAAGGTTATATAATTTGTGAGTGAAAAATACCCATGTCTCCTCTAATGAAACATATAGTTTATGGACCAATCTAAGTCGCTTCAGTCTGCTTTTTTGTTAACAATGGTGAACCTTTTGTGTTCTTTTAAGTTACTTTTTTTTTTTGGGTTTTAAATACAAATCAAAAAGTAGATACTGTGGGAAACTTTCGGTGATTATAGGTACATTACATACTGCTGTCCTAAAGAAGACTTAGTACTGCAAGTAGTGCAGTGCAGGGGCAGTACATAAAAGAAAGAGATGGAAACCAAAAAAAGTAATAATAAATAAAAGGGCTTAGTGGAACACTAAAGGTGAAGATGAACATGGTAAAAAAGTGGCTGGCCAAGCCTGCTTCCGTGAAACCAGATATATGCATGGAATGGAAGATGCTTCTTTTCTATGTTTTAATAGTGGAATGTTTTTTCTCAAAAGCCTATGCAGAGTGTGAGAGGAATCGTTTCAACAGGTGTTTTAAAAACTACAGTTCCACAAGGTGATAAGAAGGTAAAAAAAAGCATAGTCCTTTTAAGGCCTTGTTCCATTTCTGTGATTATTGTGGACCATACCGGTGATGTTTTTAAAGAGATGATTTATCTTGTTTTAGCCAAAGATAATTTTCATTTTGTTGCATAATGAAGAACAAAGGGAAAAGATTCATTTTTGTTTTTGTTAACTGGACCATATGGTTTGGTTTGGCTTGGCAGGGCTTGTGTGTTCAAAGAAAGAGGCATTGCCAAACGATCCCTACTCAATTAAGATGAACTGAGAAGCGACAAATTAGTAAATCCTGGGAATATAGGGCCAACGGGACCCCAACTATTATTACAATAAGCAGTAGGTTGGTTGAGTAAGTGCCTGCTTGAAGTTAAAGCCAACATAAAAAAAAAAAAAAAAAATCCTCACAACACATTGACCTGTTAGCTAGCTACCAGCATATCATGTTTCGATGAGTCATTCAGTCTCGAGAATAAATTTGCAGTAGGAAAAGAACATAAAACCAGTAAGAAGTCATTGGATCATTCATTAATAAGGGGAAAAAAGAAACACAACCCAATTTTACCATATTTAGCAAAAAGAGAACAGAAAACAAAAAACAATAAAACAAAAAGCCAAAGGAGAAGGAAGAGATAAATGAAAGACTAAACAGTCAGAATTCACAGAAAGAAGTGATCCCCACTACGTACATCTTTGGCCTCTAATGCAGAAACCTACCGCTGGACATTCAACCATCTGCAATTGAAACAATAAGAAAAGATTTCAGGCCAAAAGATGAAACGAGTTAAATGCCTTAAATTATAGATAGAAAAAAAAAAAAGAGATTACCATTATGAGCTCTTGAATTGAAAATGGGGAAGTCATGTGAAGTGGAAGGGATGGACATAGAGAGTCTGGTTGTTGAAACTGATGAGCTGTTTGATGATTTATCATCCAAATCAAGCCATGAATCTCTATGTTTTGGTGGCCATTCATCAAAGAAACGATGGACTGTCTTTTGGGGTTCTCCTTTCTCCAATTCATCAGTCATTTCATATTTGATATAGGAATGTTCATCAGCATCCTGTTTGTTTTGTTTCGGGTTGTGATCAGTGAGGCTTTGAAGCTGCAAGTAAGAGTATTCACTCTGTAATCCAGAACAGTTCCTCTGCTTTGAGGAAGAGGAGCTCATTGTTAGTGGTGCAAGTTGCCATGAATCATCCACAGATGAACCTGAGAAACTCCTCATTGTACCGGAAGGTTCAGAGAAAAAAGCATGTTCATCTACTTCTTCTTTCAACCCATAAACGTAACTATTTCTCCTTCATAAAAAACAAAACTCATCAGCAAAATAATAATAGAAGTAAAAAAGAAAAACCAAGACAGTAAAATTTATTTTCAAGGTTTCATTTGTGATGGAACCTGTAATCCGTGTTAGTCTGGGAGTAAGAGCCAGAGCCGAGGAGAGAATGTGTGGTGTTTTCTTGAGGTGACAGGCCAACTCCTGGAGGTCTCGATGCATGGGGATACATAAAGGGGTGATTCGCCTGGGAATGATAACCATGGTAGCGAAGTTGGTGCTGCTGTTGGGATTCAGAAGACAAGGACATGGAAGAAAGAGAAGAAAAAGAAGAAGGGTGGTGTGTCTTGGTGATTGATGAGATGTTTTGAGTTGCTGTTGAAGGATTTGCCATTGTTGCATTACTAACTTCCACAGGCTTTCTTGAACGGTTTTTGCCTCTATGCATGTGTCTTTCACAGTACTTTGAATCTGGGTAGGCTTCTTTAGAGCATCTCCATTTCTTTCCATCAGTTCTTCTACACCTTCCAGGTTCTGGGTCCACTTTTCTCCCCAATCCCATCTGGAAGCAGTTCCATCCAACTGCCAAAAAAACAATAGAGAGCTTTCATTGTTAAAAATCCAAAATGGAAAACAACAAGTGCAAAGTTAAAAAAGTAGGTCTAAGTTTGGGGTTTTTTACTATGTTGAGGCTGGTAAGAAAAAAGCCTTGAAGAAAGTGAGGTATCCAAGCAGCTTCTCTTGATAGTGAAGAGGAGATCAGGTGGTATAGGGATGCCTGAGACCATGTACTTGAAGATTAGAGCTTGATGTTCAAGCTCTTGATACTGAGATGCGGTAAAAGGAAACCTGTTTCTTCCACTCATCATTCAAAAGAGACCCGATGAACAAATTTGTTGAAAATCAAGCTATATAAATAAGAAAATAAAAAAGAGAGGCAGTAGGTTATTCAAGTGAAAGAGAAACAAACATGAAGGAGAAAGATTGAAACAGGTTTGGTTTGTTTGTAAGTGTTCAAGTTTGGTGGGTTGGTTCATTACTTATTATTTAAGAAGCCTTGGTTGCCTGCCTGTTTGAATGCTGATGTAGACTGACTGTGTAATAGAGTAGGTATATTTATTTCAGGGACCATTTCACTGCAGAATCTTCTGTTCATGGATAAAACTAATGCTTCTGATTATAATGCTGCCACCTCCTTTCTCTCTCTCTCTCTCTTCACTCTGACACCTGACTCCTGAGGGAAGAGAACTGAGAAGAGAGCAGTGGCTCATATTATGACTGAACCTCTCTGGTCCTGCAGCTATGCTGCCCCTCAGTGGCAGCTCTTGTCTCTCTGACACCACTTCTGAAACCCATAAACTAAAGGTTAGTGGGACTTAAAAGACTGTAAAAAACAAAAGAGATAATAATTACTATTATTATTTTAACCTACATCAGTTGGTGTTGGTGTCTGAACCCAAATGCCTGCCCCCCTGCCCTTCTTCAGAATCTTGTACGGTTTTTGAGCTTTTACTGCTACTAAACTCCTTTATTTTTTCCCCTGTTTCTTTACCCTCCGTATCCTCCACTTACTATACCATCTTTTTCCACCTTGGGAAATAGGGAAGGTGCTTGCTTAACCAGCCTAGCTCATCTACCTTTTGTTTTTCTCAATGCTATATATATATATATATATAATGCTCTGTCTGTTTTTCTTCCCTCAATTCTCAAATGAGATGAACATGGGCTGGTTTGGCTTGTATCTTGTAAAGTAGCTAAGTCTGCAATTCTGTATTAACCACCTCGGTTAAGCACTGTCTTTAACCCAAGGATTAATATTCTTTTAATCAAACACTAGTAATATAAAAAAAGACATACATCAGCTAAGCTAAGCTCTACAGTAGCTGGTTCATTATCATACTCCTATCTGTCTTATAATAATAACAAAGCTAAGCAAAAATGGAGGGTCCAAAAGAAGTTAAAGTGGATGCAACTGTTTCCAACAGTTGTCAAATGAGTACTCGTTTATCCCTGTACTTCACGACTATTGTATTATATTTGTATGGAAAGATATCAAAGCTGTTCATGCGAGGAGAAAGGGGCATTACAGAGGAAAGGGAGAGAGTTTTGACGTTTTTTTTAAAGGGATAATAGTTGGAGAAGAAACGACATTATCACATATTTTAAGATTGTATTAGTAGTACTAAATTAAACCCTTGGGGGAGGGGGGCTTGGCTTGGCTTGGCTTGCATTTAATTCCCAGGCACTGTTGTTGTATTATAAGATTGGCAGGTGTTGTACAAAGTAAGTAGAGGACTCTTTGGCACTTCAGAGCTGTCCTTATCTACCCTGCCAGCTTCAAACACATGCAAAGCAACTTTTTTTTAAATATATATATTTAAAAAATTACTGACCAGAAGTACGGTCCTCACCGTCGCAAGAAGAGTAAGTTTGGATCGGGATTTTCTTTTTTTAATTTTACCTTGTGTGTGGGGGAGGGGGGGTTATTTAGTGAAAATAATATAGTGAAGAAAAATGAATTTTGGTCTTTAATAATAAGCATGATAAAAGTAAAGCAAAAAAAAAAAAAAAAATTAAGTATTCCTTTAGCGATTATACAACAAAAATAAAAATGATCTTTTCAAATTTCAATCTTTTCCCACATCAAGGTTTGGTAGAACCCACTTGCATTACTTCACTTTGCTCCCAAAAGTAGTGACTAAGGGAACAATGAGAAATGGGATTTTTTTTTTTAGATATTGGGGTCCTATAATTCAGTGAGGTAATGGAAAAATAATTGATGTTCGTGGCAGAAAAATTAGGCACCACTCCACTGTTTTTACTTTTAAGGGTTCCAGCTTCCCAACTCAAATGCCAAATGTGGGTCAACAACATGTTACACCTGTAACAATTTTGACAGCTTATTAATATTACGTTCATTCATGTCTACAAAATTCCAGCAAAGCTTGATACTGAGATTTGCTTGTTTTCTCATTCACTACTCTCTCTGCCACTGTGATTATAAAAGCTTGCAAAAAATTATTCCCATTATTACTTACTCAACAATCAATCAAAGTTCACTGTTCCTACTTACTTTTCAATGTTCAAACTCCATTAATCCAACCCATGTTTACTTTTATCAAGTCGACGAAACTAGAGCCACATGGGCCATGACCCAGTCACTGGAATACCAACTTCGGCTGACTGTTTGGACATTGAGTGCCATTTTGAGACAAACAAAAAGAGGCTTCATTTCTATCATAAGTGTAGTCTATGACCGTAGCAGAAGCTTTGATAGACCGACACTAGATTATGCACCATTAAACCAAACCTGCTACTTGCTTTTTAAAGACAATGACACTGTTGGTTTATGCTAAGGAAATGCATACCCCCTTGTCTTCTTGGCTGTACGCAGGCAGACGAATTCACTGTGTTTTCCAGGGTATTAGAGCCTTCTATATGATATCTTATAACAACACACTTAGAGGGGTTGGTGTAAATTACAAGTTCCGTTTGAGGTTTTGGCCTTTGAAAGATTCCATGATTTTTATCGACACTTGTGTTCGAATGGACGAGGCTGAGACAAAATGGCATAGCACAAGTAACGAAGAAAAAGAAATATCGCATTTACAGCCATTTTCAATTGCACAAAGTTTGACCTGCATTTGCTTAACTGCCACTCTCCCTGCTAATAAAGTATCTGCTCAATAATTATTCCCTGGCTACAACCTGATCAAAATCCCACTCAAGATATAAATACTTCATTAAATTGTTATTATTTTTCAATTTTCAGGTTGCCAAATGGCATGGGGAGAATTGGGTTGAAGGAAAAATAAATATATATATACTTTTACAAACCCTATAAAATCCTTTTTCTTTTCCTTTGTTCTGCCGATATTGATAAAATAATTTGACATTATACATTGCTTAACTTATGTTCAAGTTACAACACTACAATAGCACACCATCTTTGGATGATTGTTGTCCTATTCCTTCTGGATAAACGAGAGAACAAGATCTGTATGTACAGTAAAGAGTTGTGTGTCCACAAACAGCTGGGAAATGAAGGGGAGAACTGTCAGTATATTTTCAGCTATACATGCACATATTTGCTATTTTAACATTAAAAATGAAAATAAAAATGATCATCCTGAAAGACACGAAAGATGAAAAACAAGAAATGTTGGAAAACAGGGTTCAATATTACTACAATTTAACCTGAAATCATGAGTGGCAGCTAATATCTAGAGATCTGATTAAAGGGACTCACCTTCATAAATGGTCGATCACGACTCGGGAATGAATCAATGAAACTCTCTTTTAAAAGCAACGATACCTGAACAGACAACTTCAGGATCTTATCATTTTTTTTTTTGAACAATACAAGGTATCACAACAAAAAAATATAAATATTGCGAACTCCACCTATCACCTGCCTGTGAAAGACTTGTACACACATAATTAACACAGCTCAATAAAAATGTTGTCTCTGTCACAGGTTGGCCAACATAAAACTATATAATTACGTCTTTTCAAGATATATGGATCCTTAGAAATTTCCTCAACCAACAGGTAGGCAAAACCCCATAATTTTCTTCTAAAAGTAGATTGGACATAGACCTAATTTTGTGCCAAGGATTCCCCACTAGACATTTTATGTTGAAATAATAAAATATGTTTATCAATATATATTCCTATTTCCTTTTGGCTGGTACTACAGGGTCTTTTAACTGATCTTTCTAGAGTATATTAATGCAATTGATTTCAATACTCACTCATGTCTAGAGCACATACAATATCTATGATAGAAAATTATATTCATATGGATCAAATAACCCTCACACTAGTAATTTGTATATGGTAACAGCAATATCTATGATAGAAAATTCTAAAATATTCGCATTTGTAGATATGTTGCTTTGCTGAAAAATTCTAGTTCAACGAAACACAAACCTTATCATTATTGGACTGTACATTTGTAATTGTGTGTGACCGCATATTAGAGCAAAGAGAATCCAAGTATGATCTTAACACCGCTAAAAAACCTTTGGCAGCTTCAATCTATGCCATAAGACCACAACAATTAGCAAATCACTGAAATATGACAGTGGCACTTCTTTAGATGACCTTGAACAAGCAGTTACACACAACCCAAAACAGAACAAATAAAAGATGATTCAGTGATTAATATATATAATTTCCCAAATAAAGAGACATGATAAAATTATAAACTTCAGAATATGGTGGTACTCTAGTCCACCCCAAAATGATATCATAATATCTAGTTAGACCTCACAATAATATCAATGCATAGAGATATCAATAAGTTGAAAAAGCAAACATTAACATCTCTTATATATGTTTTTGTTATCACCACAATGAAGAAAGGCTCAGCTTCTATGAGCCATTCATGGAGGGTAAACAATTCCCTTGTGCAAGAAACAATGTGAGACAGAGTAATGATGATGCTCTCTGCACATCAGAAACAATGCCAGACTACAATCTCACCAGTCAAGTTCAATAGTATGCTGCCAGAAAAGGGTTCATATCATCTACAGTTCTATAAAAATGCCAACAATGACGGGTCCGCCTAAATGTCATATGGTGCCCATGTGAACCACACTCATGTTTGAATTGCATAAGTTCACTTGATAATCATATGTGAACTTGTTAGTGGTCTTTCAGATTTAGGATTTGCATGGAAAAAGCATAACTAATATTGATGGCAAAAAACCATACCTGCACATCTGTGCACTCATGTACTGGTCTTTTCCTTCCCAAATAACTTTCACCAACAAGCTTTGCATGATAAGGACTTAAGCATGCAAAGAGCTCCCTATGTTGTGGCAGCTGTGGAATTGTGGACGTCTTTATCTATCACACCATGCAATGAGAAAATTAGAACAGAACAGAAGGGCCCAAATCTTAGCTAAAAGGCATCTCAAATGCACAATGGAAACCATGTAATGAAATTTAGCATATAAACTAGTAAGCACTAAAAATATGTGAGCTAAAAGCATGCAATTTTTGTCAATTTGGTTTTCTGTTTGCTAAGCAAGAAAACAGGCTTTTACACGGTGTGATTAATTTCCACCATTGATCTGAGAAAAATAGAACACATCTATGAGAATTGTCATATTTAATATATACAGTAGTATAAGAAGAAGACATCAAACCGCTGAACTATAATTTATCAAGCACACCACCGCAATAGGAAAACAAATAAATAAGGAAATGAGGAGAAAGTGTACAAGACAAGTCAAACTTAAACACTTACTTTCAGTAGCAAAAGGAGATAATACTGAAAATATATATTAGCATTTTTAATGAAAAAACATCATTATGCCATATGGTAACTCTCTGACTTAGAAAAAAGAACTAGTGTAATTTTCATTATCAAAAAAAAAAATTGCAACGCAATACATTTGAGAGATACAAACCTGGTTCTTATTAGCATCGACCAGAATTACATTGGCTAACTTTGACTGCACTTCACTCGTTTTGTTCTTTACACCAACCTAGTGGTGAGTAAAATTTTATTAGCCAGTACATCAAGGGAAAACAAACACTACTAATGAAAAGCTATGAAGTGTGCATTAATTCTATATCCACCACATGGTCCATTGCAAGCAACTTTATGGGGAGATAATTTATTAAGAAAGATCGTATTACTTTCTATATGTCAATGATAACTAGAAAGAAATCTCCCCATAAGCTTGACATGAGTATTGTCATATAAACAAATTCTCACTTAAGGTTCCATTGGAACTAAATAACTTGAGCATGCCAACATCAAGCCCGTTTTGAAAACTTACCATGTAAGGAACAGGCGCATCTAAGAAGTCTAGCATATCATCTGGCAAAACCTGCAAACGTTGAAAGTGAGTACAAAAAATATGAACAGTCTAACTATCAATTTAGAAAATCAGAAGAGATAGTTCAGAGATTATACCGGCATCAAGAGGCTTTGCCATTGGTATGGCCGGATCAGAGGGACAATTGACAAAACTATAGCAGATAAAATTCCCTGCAAATAACTTCAAAGCTTAATATAAATGCAGAGGTTCTAAATTTCTATCTATCAACAAAAAACAAAGTAATCCATATCATTCAAATATAAGTTAAAAACATCAAGCCGAAAAACTCAAAAGAATTGAGATAAAGTCTTCTAAATATAAAAATATAAATCCACATCCATACAAACTCCAAGCAATAATCTAATTATAAAATGTTCCAGGCTAGTGGATGCAACCAACCCTAGAGGCCACGGAAGGAGAAACACCAGTTTTAAAGTTAGGACTGCATAATTGCAACACATTCATCAGGTTTTAACATAAAGATTAGTAGTTTCAACATAGACAATTGGAAATGACTACACCTACCAAATTTGAACAAACAACCACAATCTGTTTCTCCAGCAATGCTGCTGCAAACATTGTTAGCACCTGAAGGATAAGAAAAATCAATTCAGTGAAACTCTCAACAGTCCATACAAGACCAAGAAAGTCAACTCACACACACAAACACAAAAACAAGATAAATGGTATTTGGTAATAAATAAAACAAGGCTTAAAACATCAGGTCAAGTCTAACAAATGTTACGATTAAAATCATGGTTGCACTTCAACAGAAACAATTTTAGATATAACAATACAGTGCCACCATTTCACCACTGGATATATAGACCCACTCGAGAAAGTGTAAAAGAAAATTATGTCATGTTGTTAAAATTTCACAACACTAAAGTCCATGAGGAAAAAGAATTTACATGACATCAAAATCAACTAGGAGGAAAACCTAAAACTGCATGTTATGCTTCTCTAAATAAACAAGGACATATATTTACATGTTCAAGCCGCAGAGATCCACACATGCATGCAACAGCCCACGTTGATAGAGCAGTTGCTTCCTCTTCTGCCAAAAGGGCAGTGTGTGCCTGATAAAAGCAGACAATGGTGAGATGCAATCGACCCACCAAGTTTGAAATGTGGAGTGCAACATTATTCCATTCTATGAAACTAATAATCATGGTTACCTCAGCAAATTCAAGACTTGTACTGCAAGATCTCAAATCAATGGTTGAGCCAGCAATATGCAAAACTTTTTCATCAGGCCTATGATATTCCAGTGGATGAAGGTGCTCCAAAGGATGAAACCCAAGTTTTGAACCCCTTTCTGGACAAGATAACCGATAGTATTCACATAGAATCTGCAATGATCCATGATTGTTTGCCTGGAAATTGGAGGGAACCACAATTTCTAAGATATCAGGGAGGTAAAACAAAGAGTGGCATACAATAAGGGTAAGGTTAAAAGCTTAAATTAACTTGAAGCATTGCCCGTTCAAACCTTAGCCCATTCAAGTATATCAAGGTGATCACTGGAATCCTCCTGGCCAGAAATAGAAGCCTCTTCTGTTTCTGTATCATCAACATCACTCCTCAAATTCCTGTCGTCACAAGGGGAACCTTGAAAACTGCAGACACATAAATACCATAATAAATCAGACAATGAGGACCAAGTCACCTAACTCATTTGCAAAGTTGCAGATGTAGAAAACAACAGATAGCATGAATGTGTTGCTTTCTGAATTATTAAAAGAATAGCCAAAAGATAAGACTCCTAAATGTAAATGACCCAAAGCATACTTCAACAAAAACAAAATAAAACTTATTCACATATAAACATTCATAGAAATGAACAATCAGTTAACAAATAGGAGCACTGCAAAAGTTATACCTGCAGGAAGATTCAGAACTTTCATACTGATAATACCGTAGAAATGGCAAAACAGCATTTGGCAAATGTCTTTCTGCTGCTTGCTTATTTGTTGTGAAATCATCAACATCAGTATCACAATCTTCAGGATCTGCACCACCAGATTCTTTTCCTCTTTTAAACGCCTCAGTTTCCAGGTCAACTGGAACAACAGTATCATGACTAACAGCTTTGTTTGAGTCAAAGTCACTCTCAAGCATTTGATGCTCCAAGCCATTCCCATCATCATTACCTCCAAGTTTAGAATCTCCTGAACTTATCTCAGAGGGTTCAGTCATTGTGTTTTGCATGTCCTCCAGAGCTCCTTGATCTGTTAACACATCATCTATATTTGCTTCATTGCTGTAACTCTCCAACAATTCCAGATCTATATCACCAATACTTTTTGTTAACCGTTCCAACCTTTCTTCATCAAAGATGCTGCATGAAAATTTTAAGATGAAAAAGAAGTCATGAAACCAGTGGAATGAACTAAAACCATGTTGCTAGCATCAAATCCTCAAGATTTCATCCAAAAACCTTATCAAGAGAGACTATCTCCATCAAAGCATGAATTTAAAACAACTTTTCATGTGTTAAAGCAAATAATAAGTTAACAACAACAATAATAAGTTAACATGTCTGTAAGTGATCCTCTTTATCATTTGTTGTATCTGACGTGTAATAAAACACACCTATTCAGAACACCAAAGTGCAATTCAAAGAATGGAAGCCTCGAAAGGATGCAATAACATCTCCGAGTGGTCATCACATAACGACTCAGAGACGGGTAGGCAGGTTGTCTATCTGAAATCAAGGAAAGCAATCCAGAGGGCTTCTGTACTATTTCTTCAACTAACACACAGCACCCATATAAAGTGGAATTATCAGCAACCTAGAGCAAAAAGGGACAAAATGTCACAAAAAGAAATTTAAAGGTACCATAATTTACACTGCCATATGGAAATTAGAACAGAAACAACAAATCAACAACAAATTAAACTTCTTATAATCAAATGAAGATGTGAAAGAATCAACAAAAAGTGATCACCATTTAATATACACATGAAAGTGCCACAGGCTGCGATCTAGTGAACTTAAAATCAAAGTATAGCATACAAATGAGCAAAAGATTCAAAATTTACATACATGTCTGTGTGTGTGAATAACAACCATAATAAAAATTAAAGTGAAATCTGTTAGCAGATATTAGCAAAGAACAAGGACTGTGGGATCCAAGACAAATGAGACC
This sequence comes from Gossypium rotundifolium, assembly GCA_025506655.1. Lineage (NCBI taxonomy): Eukaryota > Viridiplantae > Streptophyta > Magnoliopsida > Malvales > Malvaceae > Gossypium > Gossypium rotundifolium. The sequence continues at coordinate 195,457,290 of CP106734.1, read as the reverse complement.
AAGTCAGTTCAACAACATTCTAGAACACGTTAGCCTCTATTATCGGTCTGGAACATGAACAAGTCAGATATATTCACATGAGTTCACTTCTCAGTATCAATCTCTGCATCTATAGAAATTTAAAATGGTCATCAACATCCACTGTCAAACTTTGATCATAAAGAAGCAGGTAAATAGAACTCAAAACAGAAAACAAAGCTGAAAAAGATATTTCAACAGTAGTCTCCCAAATAGCATAATATTTCAAAGATTACCTGCAACCGGAATACAAATGACAGGTCACTTTGTTTTAGGTGTTCCTGCAAGAAAAGGATTGTGACATAAAAGATTAGCATTTGATGTAATTCAATTTGTACCGTTGGATCTGAGGAGCTCAACTATAAATAAAGTTTTTCCCCTCATTTGTACATTCCATTCAGAGTTATTGAATATATTTGAGAGCATTTACTCAAACACCTTATGTGAATTGCTTTCTTGTGGCTTTTTCGGTTCTTTCATTTCTTCTTCGCTTTATGTTTGTTTCCACTTTAGTGCCCTAGAGAATTTCCTTTGTAAATTCTCACTTTATAGAGTTTGGCAGATTTGAAACTAAGTTTCTGCCTAAAGCCGCACAATTTGCGAGACTAAAATTCTAGCCCCATGAGTTATGCATGTGCTTACATGAGTCTCCGACATTGAAATTGTAATGGAACTAAATGCAGGGGCTAAAATCAGGTCATATTGCATATGGCTACAAGTGCTAGCAATCTGACCTAACCTCAAAATAAATGTCAGCCACATATATGAACCACTCTGATACCAGTAAAGAAAAAGAGGTCTGGTTTACATTGTCGATCAAGTGATAAAAACTCAAATCATGCTGTCTGAAATATTTAGTTAAATAAATTAGAACTCAATAAGACAACTTTTTTTTATGATAAATCTCCAAATAAGGATGATTGAGAAGGTACAAAAGCAAACAGCTCTAGATAATCTATCATCAAGGTTTTCAATTGAAGAGCATTAACATCAGATTTTAGTAAAAATACCTGTGAAAGAAGAATTTCATTCAGCTCACTCATTGAAGGAGTTTTCTCAACGGCATGAACCTAAAATAGAACAAACTGAATTTAGAAATACCAGCTTAAATGCACATCAATACTGCACATGCATATTTACACAGGAAAGAAACAAAATATAAATTGACAAAACCACTCAACTGAGCAACATATTACAGCATGAGTTAAACTCTTATTAGTAAGTACATTTCACGCTCAACTATGCACTGCAAAAAGTAAACAAGTAGAAGAAGAACCATCAGCCAACCTCTATGCCTCCAGGGAAGCAAAATGAAAGAAGATCCTTGTGTTTAAGTGGCAGTGGCTTTTCTGGGGGATAAACAAATAAAACCTGAAAGTAGAGAACATAATCAATATCCAAAGACATGATCCCCACCCCAATCCCACCTCCGAAATGCCCTTCAAGATATAAGGAATCTCTTGTTTTATGAAGAACACCCACCTGGGGTTCAAGGTAAGGTTCGACTCGAGAATTATTCTGACAACTTAGAGCACTTCGCAACTTCCCAGAACCTTCAGATTGCCTAGTGATGTATTGCCTTTGAAGTGCCTGAATATCACAACTAGGAGGAAGTCCAACAACAACCATGCTCTCAAACAACCTTGATGGTCCTTTAAAAGATCTATGATCCTGCACACTTAAGAACAGAATGTTATGAAAACACTTCGAAATTCTTCTTTATTAGTTAAAAATAATAATGGATATATACAAGTAAAATATAAGAGGTTTATCAGACATCAAGGTAGGCCTTGCAATAAATATAAATTTAATGTAATTAGACAAGCAAACACTTCGCTCATTAAGAATGCTAAAATGCTGTATTAAAATAACAGCTACATAAACAAAGTTGCATCCCTCAGTAGATACTTGCTGAGAAGAGTCCATACACAGCTACGAGTAACATTAACAAGAAAATGTTCACTTGAATTAAGTACCGTACCAAATGTTGCAGCTGAAAGTTTGCCCACTGACGCTTTTGGCTAGTCAGAACTTCCGGATTGTAAGTTCCACGTCTCACTTCAGGGGGTTGCGAGAAGCCTTTTAACACTCTTGCAACATGATGCTGTAGCTTCTGAAATTGGCTACCGCTATTCTCATCTTTCAATGAATATACAGCAGATGGTCGGGGAGAATGGACAGCAGTTGCAGCTGCAGTAGCAGCAGCAACTGCCCTTGCAACATCCTCCTTCGTCGGCATGAAAAAGGATGCAGTCCATCCAGGGCTACCAGAATCTTCACTTTTGGACATTCTTAAAACTACTCAACTGCTAACATACACAAACAAACAACAAATAAACATAAACAATTGCTAAAACTCATGGAATTCGACTTAAAATACTAGTTTCATAATTTCCGCTTTTCAAGCAAAAAAGAAAATGACAAACCATCTTTCAATAAATCGTAATCGATCATCTAAAAACATTACCGATCTAATCAACAAATACAAGTTGAAGAAAGATACTGAAATCGACCTTTGGGCTCAATCAAGTTATCCTAATTAAACGTCTATCTCAGTTGAAAAACCCATTCAGTTACTTCCATTCTATTTTAAAAAAAAAATACTTCAGTTACAACTTACAGCAAGCTTTGAGAATTTTAAAAGTCAGAAGTTGGAACAGATCGATTTTCTTCAATAGAGTAGGACGCTCCGAAATACAGTAATTTGCACATAGTTTTTTTTCATAAACTCGAGCACTCAAGCATAAAAACAGAACCCCTAAATAAATAATCTAAAGAGAAACTGTGAATCCATGAAGGTCAGAGCTTAAAAGCAACGGCAGTAAAAACAAAGAAAAAAGATGTTTTCCAGATAAAGACGGGTACTGAAAGTTAACCTCAATAGAAACTAAACACATAAGAAAATCAAAACCCCAAAAATTACTTACCTCCAAAAAAACGATTTGAAGCTGCCACAAAGGGATTTTCGTCTTTAAACTTCACAGATCGATAAATTAGGGGGGAACCCAAAATTAACAAAGAGAGAATAAAAATACTGAGGGTTTTAAGCAGCCGCCATATAAGGAAAAATAGAGCTCTCTGCTTGAGGTCAAAAAAACCTTCGGTTTAATTTTTTTTTTTCCTCTTTTTACCAAAGCAAAGAGATAGCTGTATTAAGTTTCTGGTAATTAATGAAGGTTTTTAAGCAGCAATTTTTTTATAAAAAAAAAAAAACTAACAATAAGAAAACGTTTTTTTTTTTCCTTTCCTTTTCCTCGTATGCGTCGTAGAAGATGATGATAATAAAATAAATATTTTAGAAAGAAAAAAAACAGAACCACCAATAAGATGCTCTAAAAGTGCAAACGAATAAAAACGACAACAAACGAAGCAAGGAGACGGTCAGTTTCAGTTCCTTTCTGTTGCAGTTCTTGTTTTTGTCATGCTGTTTAGGCTTTATTGAAAGCTTATTTAGACAGGCATATTGAGAAATTACTGATAATGAATCCCAGAATAAAGATTTATTTCGAATATAATCCATGTAATTAAAAGCATCCGATGCATGAAATCTTTTACAATTTAACCATGAGTTTAAAAAATATTTGAAGGTAAACATTAATTTTAATTATTAATTAAAAGTATTATTATCAAATTTTTGAGCGGTAATATGCATATAAATTGTTTTCTTTTGCGCGCAATGCGCCACTATAGGAGGGAGAGACTTATTTGTTAGGATTCGTCAGATCAATTTGATATGGCGTTAAATATTGACACGTGGATATTTAACCACGTGTGCGGACAGGATCCTCGATATACGGTTCGGTGAATGTAGTTGTGGTTTGCCTTTGACTGCATCTTACTGCTCCCTCTTATGCCTAGAAAAAGTGGTATCATGAAAAGCTTTGCCAAAATCAAAATCATACCTCAACTCTCATAATGAAACAGTTAAAAAGTTCTCATATATATATTTTTTTACAATATTAAAGTTTGTGTTGTTTTAATATGTATTTAACTTTGAAAATAAATATTAATATTTTAAACATTATGTTAGATATATAACAAAGGTCACCTTCTTCTAAGTTTTTTGTTTTTTAAGTCAAATTTTATTTTTGAATATATTATTATAATATAAAAATTACTTTTCTAAGAACCATCTAAATTTATTCGTGTAAATCCTCCCAAGCGTCAAAATATTATTTATTCTTAATGGAAGTCTAATATTTTAGTGAATTAATAATAATCCAAAATAGATGGACAAGTGATTAGGGGTGGAAGATTATTTTATAAAAACAATAATATGAAGGGTGGCGTAGGGAAGTAGGCAAATAATTAAGAAGCAAGCATGATAAGGGTTCCCGAAGAGTGTTCCCCTTTGGGTCCTGTGTTTTCTGGTTGTTGTTTTGCTCAGTAGTTGAAAGACTTGGATTGAGGGTGGGGACCAAAGACAATTTGTATGATGAAAGTTGAAAGCCCACATATGTGTATGATTGCATCAAATACAACAGACATGAATGTCTTGCTGTGGGCTACCACATGTTACTGTTTCCATCCTTTACTCATTATCCCTTTGTTAACAATGCACCATGCATTTTGCTTATACTCACTCACTTCCTTGCCCACAAATTTTAACTATCTAAAACCCAGCAAGTTACTCAAGCTATTCTTTAATTTTTCACCATTAACAATAGCTTTAGGATGTAAATCAGGGTTAGCAGAACATCCATTTATCGACATAGCCACTGAAACTGATTTTTTTTAATACTAATAATTTGAAAATTGGAGTGAACTTGTCTCTATGTTTAAGTTGATATATTCAATGGCATTTGATACTCTTGACTGGGTTCGTGTTTAAGAAACCCAAAGGCAACCAAATAAAGATAAACATTAAACATAAATAATTGAGGAAGTTAGGATTGAGACGGCGTTTATGCGTATCTTTCATTTCATTTTTTCACTTGCTGACGCAAATCGGGTAGGCAGGGTCCATTTCTTATGATTCAACCATCATCTAAAGTCCAAAACCCGTTTGTGAAAATTCCGCAATGAGAAAACGATATGGTGGTATTTTCTTTATTCAGCCTTGGAAAGTCCTAGTTTCTACCCACCCATTCTTCTTCTCTTCTATATTTTAAGGAAAATATTAAAATATAAGGAAGAGGGCGTTGAATTTATTTTGATTGAGGAAAAATAATTGAATAATGAATTTACGTCTTTTGTTGTGTTTTACTAATATTATTAGTATATTTTAGTATTTATTTTCATATTTATATCAATATTTTTATTATTTAATTATTTTATTAAATTAATGTCACTTTCAATTAGGTCATGAACTTAATTGTTAAATTACAAAAATAAATTTCGTAATTAAAATAAATTATATTATTCGATAATATTTTAATTTTTTATTTAAAAATTCAATAAAAATATATATAATGAGATTTAAGCGAATTAAATTAAATATTTAATTTATCATTCAAATAAAACTTCGTTTTAATATTTTTATTCATTTTAATTTTAATTATACATATTTTATTGCTTTCATCAATTTAATGTTACTTTTAAATAAATATTTATTTTTAAATTTGTGATAATTCTTTTAATATTTTGTTATTTTCTTTTTAATATTAGCAAAATCTATGATGATTTAGTCCCCATCCCCACTTGAAAACGTGCATACCAGCAGACAAGGCCTGACATAAAAAAGGAAAATTCTAATTTTGTTATTTAAAGGAAAAAGAGAAACAAGTGGATTGAAAATAAATAGGAAATTCAACACGCATTTTGCAGCCATTATTATCACACCTCTATAGTTACAAAATAGGAAAAAAAAAATATTCAAAGAATTTCGTCAAACTGTAAATTAATGGCCCCACTTTTAGGTTGTAAATATGATACCATCTCCAATCCAATATTATTGGGCTTGAATTTTAGTTGGAGTCCATTGTAATGTGATAAGTCCTAAATATAATTTCACTTTACACGTTGATTTTAAAATTTTAAGGGAGTTTTAAATTTTGTACATTGAAATTGGGTAATTTATTAAAATATACTAAAATTTAAAAAAAATTATGAAAATGGGCCTAAAATTTAATTATTTATGGAAAATAGTCATTTCCCTCCAAAATGCGTCCACGTAGTGGTAGCGTTTTGATGGATGCATACTAGAGAAAGCGCCACAATGGCACGCTTTTGCCTTCCTTCCCCCGACTACCTTTTCAGCTATTTTTAGTGTTAGGGTATGAGGTTTTAGGGTTTTAAGGCTACGAATTTTTTAGGTTCGTTCGATTTAGGGTTTTTAAGGGAAAATTAATGAACTAAATTATAAGGTTAATTATGTTTAGGGTTTTAGTAAAAATATTTTAAAATTATTTGTATCTGGCAAAATAAATTTAAGAAGACGTTTCTAAACAAATAGTGCTGAAAACGCTTCAAGCAGGATGCTATGTGTCGAAGAAATCTTGAAAAGAGCTCCCGTGGGCGACTCTTTTCTACTGATAGTCTCCGATAAAATGATTTTGAAAAGACGTTTCTGAACAAATAATGCCTAAACGCTTCAAACATGATGCACTGTCAGTAAAAGTACTGAAAAAAGTTCCCACGTGGACACTCTTTTGCTACAGTAGTCTCCGGTAAAATAATTTTGAGAAGACGTTTCTGAACAAATAGTGTCCAAAACGCTTCAAGCAGGATGCACTGTTAGCAAGAGTACTAAAAAGAGCTCCTACGTAGACGTTCTTTTGCTACAGTAGTCTCTGGCAATCCTTAGACTATAAATCAGCCAAATTTCATTCTCGGGTTGTATAACAGAAATTGAGGCAAAAGAAAAATAAAACCTAAAAATGAGTTAATGTATTAATGTTGTTATTTACTACGATGGTGAGGTTTGTGACATCGAAAATGGTGTTGTTTTTTTATCAGAGAACACAGCGCGACTGGGTTTTAATCGGAACATAGATTTGATAGAACTTTGCAAAAGAATTAGGCGTAAAATCTTCGGAACAACGCCAATGAAAGTTCAGTCTATTAAGTATAGATTTTGCGTTTCGGTTGATCCGGTGAGATATGACTCATTAGACATCAAAAGTCATCGGAGCTTTGAGGCAATGGTGGAGACTCATCTTGCCAGTAGATCACCCTATCTTGAGGTATATGTACAATTTTCATCGCCAGTGATCTTCCTTCGACCTCAACATCTATCGCATTCGAGGGGATACACGACCAAGCCGACACTCTGTTAGTGGGAGGCGTAATCTGAAGTGCCCGTGTTTGGTGGTAGTATGGAAAACATAACCCCGCACGACACTTTCGGTTAGTGGATGGGACATGCATATCCTTCATTCGACGTCCGATGATAGAAATATATATTGGGAACGTCATCAATTTCTAGTGGTTGACAATCGACATATGATTGGGAACGTTACGAAAGATGTTTAAGGAGGGATAATGTACTCCCCACGACATCCTCCGGCGAGGGGCCCTCGTTCGTTGCAGATTATGGTGGGTCGGATGATGAGTTCGATGTGGATCCACCTCGAGAGCCCGGGCCCGATGGTTCAGAAGTTACATTATTTTTTAAACCGGAGCCTGTTCTAACCGTACCTAAAGATGTTGAGGGCGGTTCAGATGAAGTGGAAGAAGATCCGCTATTCAGGGCGTACTTGCCTCCAGCCTACATGCATAATGTCGATCTATCTCAAGACAATACATTGGAGTTTCTTGAACTACCACACCGAACGCGTGACCGTACAAGTTCGTCGTTGGATTCTAGCGAATTAGAAGTTGGTAAAAAGTTTTCCAACAATAATGCTTTTCTTGGTGCATTAAAATAATACAGCATTAAGAACGGGGTTAACTACAACGTGGTTAATCCAAGCTCAATAAGTACGAGGTGAAGTGTGCAGTACAAGACGGTACATGTTCGTGAAAAATCATGGCCTCATTGAGGAAAATGACAGGTTGTGGGAGATCAAAAAGTACAAAGGTTCACATACATGTCTTGCCGGTACAGTATCACTGTGTGTTCAATATTTTTGAATAATATTAATATTACATAATGTTGCATTATTTAACGATTCGTTGATGGTGTTTCACAAGATCATCCGAAGATAGATTCAGAGATGTTGGCCGACTTAATAATACCGACGGTGAAGGCGGATCCCAAGACTACAGTGTCGGCCTTAATTGGTAATATTCGTAGCCAATTGGGGTACATGCCCTCTTACCAGAAGACTTGGATAGCCAAGCAAAAGGCGTTGAAAAAGTTGCATGGTCGGTGGGACACTTCATATAACGAAGTGTGGCAGTGGTGTCAGTCTTTGAGAGATATGTCCCGAGCAAAGATAATGACCTTAAACGGAACCGACGTACTACAACGATCGATTGCTCCATGGATGCGCAGTGTTCAAGCGTCTGTTTTGGACATTTAAGCAATACCGAGACGCATTTATATACTACAAGCCATTGGTACAAATTGACGGTACCTTTATGTATGGTAGATAAACGCATTGACTATTGCTAGCTGTGGCACATGACGGCAGTGGGGGAATCCTTCCAATTGCATTTGCAATAACACCGGGGGAGTCAACTGATGACTGAGATTTCTTCCTATCTAGGTTAAGGAGAAATGTCTGCCCCCAACCTGATATATGCGTTATATCGGATTGGGGCCCTGGAATACTAGCTGCAATAGAGCGACAGGGAAGCCTATGGCATCGCACATACCATCGATATTGCCAAAGGCATGTTACGTCCAACTACCACGGGCAACATCGATCTACAAGTCAACGACGGCAAGTGACCAATATGGGTATGTAATATCTATTAATATAATTTCATTTTTAATATTCAATTTATTCTAAATTGAAGAGTGGTATGTAATATTTGCTATCAACTTATATTGGCAAGGTACGAGATCAATAAGGACCTTTTTTAGTAGATGTAGGCAAGTTTGCGAGAAGTTAACGAAGAAGGCGCAAACTACCTATGCAATATTCCTCTCGAACAGTGGACACAACCATACGACGACGGCCTACGATATGGTCATATGACCTCAAACCTGGTCCAATGCATAAATTCTGTTCTAAAAGGAACGCGCCATTTGCCGATAACATCGGTTGTGCGAGAAATATATTTTTTTTAGCGGCACTATTTTCGAAGCGAGCAGTGAGTTATAAAGGCCAAATGTAAGGAGGCCATGTATGGTGCGCGAAGATCTTGCGAGAAATTAACAAGGGGAAGACACATGCCAACACCATGCACACAGTGTGTCACGATCGTGACAACCTATGGTTTCGTGTGAAGGAGTTTGACAGACCAAACCAATGTATTGTTGGCAGGTAATATCGTGTACACTTGAGAAATAAGACCTGGGACTGTGGGATATTTGATGCACTTCGTTACCCATGCGCTCATGTACTTGCGGCTTGTCAGAATCTCTGTCTTAATCTCATGAGCTATGTTGATGAAGTGTATAAAATATAAAACATGTACAACGTGTGGAGACACGTATTCCCACCAGTCCCAGATGAACGTAAGTGGTCGTCTGTATCGCTTGCACCTTATAAGTCATTCTTGGGATAGACAACCGAGGCAAGAAACCAAAAGGTCGACCTTGCTCGACTAGAATACGTAACAATATGGATATCCGAGAAACGACCAACCAACGTTGGTTGTGCGGATGGTGTACGAACCCAGGCCATACATCTCGCTCGTGTCCAAATTGGAATAGTTGACAGTCTTAGCTTTTTTTTGTCTCTTGGTGGCTATGTAAGTTCTATTTATTTATTGATGAAAACAGTGAACTTTTGTAGAAGAACTAATTTGCAAAAAAAAAAATTAAATTACAATAAAAAACAAATCTTGGACTTTTATTTTAAAATTAAATTACAAAATAATAAAAACAACTTTTATTTTATTAAAGATATTAAAATTAAATTACAAAAAATAAAAATAACTTTTATTTTATTAAAGATATTAAAATTAAATTACAAAAAATAAAAAACAACTTTTATTTTATTAAAGATATTAAAATTAAATTACAATAAGAAAAATAAATAATTTTATTTTATTAAATATATTAAAAATAAATAATTTTTATTTTATTAAAGATATTAAAATTAAATTACAATAAAAATAAAAAATAACTTTTATTTTATTAAAGATATTAAAATTAAATTACAAAAAAAATAAACAACTTTTATTTTATTAAGATATTAAAATTAAATTACAATAAAAATAAATAACTTTTATTTTATTAAATATATTAAAACTAAATTACAAACAAAAATAAAACACAACTTTTATTTTATTAAAAATAAAAAATTATATTACAATTAAAAAATAAAAAGGTTGGAATCAATGTTGGTGTTGGTGAATCAGTGCCACATGGGGTGGTCATGGTGACGCTACTGGATTCCTCCTTCTTCTAGCTTCCTGGGTCGTGGAACCTCGACGGGATTCTGTTCCTCCAAAGAATGGGTGCAGTTGTGGGTGTTGGGAGGATGACCCACCTTGATAAAATAACGACTGCGGATGTGTTTGCATAAACCATGGCGGGGGTGTCTGAATCCCAAAAGGCGAAGGAGACTGGTAAAAAGAAGAGCTCCCCGATGGTGTCTCATGTGATCCCTCATGCGACGACGGCCTCAAGATCGGCTGGCCAATCAGAGTAGTCGGGAACGGACTCGAACCGAGCCATGTATTCCAACCTGCAGTAGGACTCGAAAAAGGAAACATGTATGGGTTAAGATACATATAAGGGCTAGGGTACGCACCTGGCATAAAGGCCAAAGGCTGTGATGTCGGTGTCGTCGGCAAAAGTGTTAGGCTTAGTGACTGTGTGGGCGCTGTTGATGGTCCCGTCTCATCACCTATTCTCCTTAGATTTAAAGGGCCCCGTCATTCCCTTTGTTCACGAAGTTGCCGTCGCCTCTCCTATTCCGACAATAAATACGGCTTACTATGGATCCTAAACCATGGCATGTATTCCGGCACACACGTTAACTCAGGAATGACGATCGGTTCCCGAATAGGTATATAATCATACCGGTTCTCCCACATCTCGATATATGCTGACCAAAATCTTGGTCAATCTGTGTGCAACTGCCGTAAGTCGACTTTGTGCTCATCATCGAGCACCTCATGTGGCATGTGAATCGGTTGTCAGAATCCAAATTGTCGTAGAACCCGATCTGACTGCTGCATCTCCACGGTTGCATAGTTGATCAATGGGACCTTCACATGCCAAATGTTTGGATTTACCAAGAACTCCTCCGGAATTACTGCCCAAATTGCTGGACCCTCGTATGGTATCCATTGAAACTATATTAACATGACCAAAATATTAGTTATATACATAATACTAAATATTAAATACGAAATACTAAATTATAAATACGAAATTCGAAATGACAATTTTATTACGAAAATACATTTTATTTAATACTTACTTGTGATTTCGACCGTTGGTCCAATAGAAGCCATATATCTTTAAGCGAGGTAGGTATTCCAACATAACTCTTGAATTGTTCCACCTAATTAAATAAATTTTAGCATACAATTATACTTTAAATCTACATAATAATTGTAGAATATATTATTAAATTTACCTCGTTATGATTGAGAATGTATATGGGTGGTCGACTGAGGACGTAAAATGAAAATCAAACTGCGCCCATGACTACGATGATGATAGACAACCCCGATTTTAACTTTACCACTGCCGCACCACCGACATCTCCCAAGACAATTTTGATAGACGACATTTCAACTCAATTCACCGTACGCTCAAAAATCAACAAGTTTCAAAGACCATCTCGGTGTACGAGGTTTCGAGACAAATCCGGCATCAGATAGCCTTTAATCATCTTAAGAATGTATGCCCGAACATACTGTATTCTTTCTATTTTGGTCGAACCATTATTCGGCTCCGAAAATATGTCTTGTAACTAGCCGATCTCGATCTGACCTCCATAAATGTTATCCGGAATGACACCCAGAAGCTCATAGCATACGATGGTCCAATCGGTAGAAATTGCGGACCCGGTGACTATGGACCCATCCACTGGCAATCCCAATTGCAACTGCACATCTTCCAGAGTGATAGTACACTCTCCGCATAGAAGATGGAAAGTCTGCGTCTCGGGTCTCCACCTCTCTATCAACGCACTGATTAAGTTCAGCTCCAACTTGCACCCCCGGCCTATCGTGGCCACGTGCCAAACCCCACTTTTCGTAGGTAATTTTCGATAAACGACGATGGCGGACCAAGTATATTGCGAATATAGCATTGCAACACCCGATCTACAGACTGCTTTAAAAAAATTATAAAATAAAAATTAATTAAAATCGCATAAACCTAAAAATTATTAAATAGTATTGAAAAATTAAAATTAAAACTTACCATTTGCATTTAATAGACGAAGATGTGTTTATCGTCGAGACGAATTAATTTCCCGGCCATTGGTAATACGATCGAATATTTTAAAATTTATCAAAAAAATTCAAAAAATTTAAAAAATGGCTTTTTGGTAAATATTAAAGGACTATTTTGAAATTTGATAAGAAGTTTCAAGGAATTTAAGAGAATTTTGAGAGGAATTTGAGAGAAAGTTGAGAGAAAGATGAGTAAGGACTAATGTGTGAAAAAATAAAAGGGTTGGGGGTCTTATAGTTTTTTTTTTACCGTTGCAGTAAGAAAGTGCACCCTTGAGGTAGCGTTTTCTGCCACATCAGCAAAGCGCGTCCTCGTCAGCGCGTTTTGTGGGAAAATGACCCTTTTCCGTAATTTTTTTTATTATTTTAGTATTTTTTTGGTAAATTAACCCTCGAAATCATTATAAACTTAATTTTATACCCATTTTATAATTATTATATATATTAGAAGTGAACTTATTTTATAAATAAGATATGTGATTAAATTTGAATTTTCTACTTGTAAATAAAAACTTTCCATCATCTTTGTATCTAATAATTGCTCTTATATATTATTTGTATGCTATTTATTTTATTATGTAACACAATATTATATTCTGTCACCAAGTATGAATTAGAAAATCTTCCTGGTGGTCGAAGTTAAATTGTATATTTTTATGATAGTAAAAATACAATTTCATCATTTTAATAGTCTATATCATTATAGTTTTTAAAAGATTAAATTAAATTTTTATTATTTTGGGGGGCCAATATAGAATTTTACCACTACTAATTTAAAATTTTATAAATTATAAAATAGTCTAAATAAAAAAATTTCTATTTTAAAGGTACAGTCCCTTACTAGCCCCCTTAGCTCCATCACTGCCTGCCACTTACTTTTTAAAAAGTAACTCGTTTTATCATAATCCTATAATTATAAAAAGAAAATATCAAATTCTATTTGGTGGTTAAAGCTCTTATCAATATCAATCATCTGTTTAGCTTGAGTTCGAACCATGTTACTATTACCTTTAATATTGTATAAAAAAAGTACCTCTTCACACATATTAAAATATATTGTCATAAAATGCTTTACTATTTTAATTTGAAAATTTTAATCTAATTATTAACATCTTTAGTATTTTTCACTAAAATTTATCAACTTTTCATGTTGATTAGACTCTCATTATATTGTTTAATTCAATCATTAACATCGTTAACGTTTTCGTTAAAATTTGTCAAATTGACGTGTTGACTAAACTGTCTCAAATTACTTGAGATAAATAAAATGTCAAGTTAATAAATTTTAACAAAAACTACAACCATATTAATGGTTGAATTATGATTTGTAAATTAAATATTAAATATAATATTTATAATACAACGTTGTTGTTTTTTTATAAAATGTTTAGAATTAACCTTAATCCCTTCCCCCAAGGGCCGAGAGGGGTCTCGACCAATGGCGAAACTAGGGAAGCTGATAGGGCCCCGGTCCCCTAAAATGAATTTTTTTCAAATCACCATTTAAAAATTTAAAATTTTAAATTTAGTATAAGTAAAATTATACTTTAACCCCTCTAAATATATAAAAATTAATTTAATCTTTAAAAATTATAAAGATATAGTCCATTAAAAATTTTACTTTTATTATTGATAAAAATATATGTATTTTAACAAATAATAAATAAATATTTTAACTTTTCATATACGACAACATGGATACCTATCCAATATTGTATAAAAAAATTATAATTTTAAATATTTGAAAGAAATAGTTTTTCTTCCAAAATGATATTTATGTTAAAGAATTTGAGTATTTGACTGAATGAGGAATGTAACTTTATACAGTCAACGCGAAACTCAGCTGAAAAAAAAATGCGTGTATGTTACACGACTGTGTAAAGCAGCACATGAAACCCATGCCAAGAAAAGCAGCCATACAACGCTTGCTATCAAAGAACTTTCAACTCTGGCACATGTTCATATTCTCTCTATTTAAATATATGGACTTCAGTTTTAACCAATAAAATATACTAATTGTGTTTTCTTAAAATTTTCAATTGGAGAGCATATCGAAATTCCATCAATAAGTTCATTATCATAAGATGGATCATGGAGAAAAAGTAAAAATGGCGGATTCTCAAGGAACCCCTACGCTGTTCTCTCCTTACAAGATGGGCAAATTCAATCTTTCCCACAGGTTTGTCTACCCTTCAACTTTGACTACTCTGTCGTTTTTTTCGCATCGATTTCCGGGATCCGCGGGGGAGCTTAGATCCTTGTCTTTAGGGCACTTTTGTTTCAGGCATGTTCCGCCACGATCTCCTCGGATTCTGTATATCCGAGGAAAATACGGAAGGGCAATTTGGTGAAATTAATCTAAGTCCGACGGGTTGTTTCTGATGGCAGGGTGGTGCTAGCGCCTATGACGAGATGCAGGGCGTTGAATGGAATTCCAAGGCCGGCGCTTGCTGAATATTACACGCAGAGGTCCACTCCTGGTGGCTTTCTCATCACTGAAGGAACGTTGATCTCCGACACTGGAGCAGGGTAATTTCGTGATTTGATTTTGATAATGAAAACTCGTACCGCTCACTCGCATTATTCCAGCAATAGTGGCTGCTGGTCCCATTACAGCATTACCCCCAATTTCGTGCTTTTTAGGACCCACTTAACTCTCATCTTAATGTATTAGTGTTACCAATGGGTCATTGCTGACTTTTGGCCTGAAGCAGACGTTGATTCAGAGTGTAAAGTTTTACTTTAAAACAATGGACAAATATTATAATATTGTAATTGTATCTGAAATAGTTGTACCATTGCTCTTTTGACTCCAGACTTAGTACTGAGTTTTAATGAAAGTAATTTACCAATATAATTTCTTATTTGAGTTAATTTAGTTATCTGTTTTTCGCAGTCCCTGTCTTTAATATCATATTGTATTATGCAGACATAGCCTGCTACTCCCCTAAAGTTCATTTGAAATCCTTTTGTTACATTTTGTTTATGGTTTTCACTCTTATCTATATGTGTCTAAGAGCATTTCTTTTAACTACAGCATTATCTGGTATTGCATTGTTGAAGCAGGTTTCCACATGTTCCTGGAATCTACAATGAAGAACAGGTGGAGGCATGGAAGATGATTGTGGATGCTGTTCATGCCAAAGGAGGCATCATTTTCTGTCAACTTTGGCATGTTGGCCGAGCATCTCATACAGGTAACTCTCCTAATCTCTTGGTACCCATTTTCACTTTAACCAAAATAATTCTCAATATGAATTCATTCATTCATATACTACATAGTGGGATTACATCAACTGTTATTCACCATGCTTTTTTGGGTGTTGAGCACTTATTAGCATGTTTTATTTGGTTGTTGGCTAATCAAACAGTGTATCAACCTGGCGGGTGGCACCAATATCCTCAACAAACAAGCCCATCTCAAAGAGGTGGAGAATTCTTATGCCAGATGGTAGCTATGGCATATATCCCAAACCTCGACCCCTGGAAACATCAGAAATACAAGAGGTTGTAGAGCATTACCGCAAAGCAGCCTTGAATGCCATTCGAGCAGGTTAGTTTTAATATTAATCGTCATATTCTATTGGTACAATGCCCTCAGTCTTCATTTCAATTTACGGGTTTGTTGGAGGCCTCTAGACAAAGACATCTTATTCTTAGATAGCAAGCTGAACTTGGGAAATACAGAGCTACCTTTTACTTTTGTCAAAATAACATTGTCTGCTATATTAAAATTTTACTAGGGTACATGGATCTTTGTTATGTTTTTGAGTAACATGGGAATACATTGAATGGATACGATTATGTCTTTTTACAGTGGCTAAATATACGCAGCATGAGCAGGGTCTTATGATGTCAAAGTTCATAATCAAATTAGCTACAGTTTGACATATGAACTTGTGTTTACGGTCATGAATACCTGTACAATGATCAAGCTGTTCAGTTTTCCATATATTCTGTCAGCACTGATCAATATCTTGAAAAGTTGTGGCAAACAACTTGAAATGTCAAATTGCTTCCTTCCCATTGGTATGGTAGAACTTTTCATTGGAGAGAGAAGAATTTGCTTCTGAATGAAGTTATATAAACTAACATCATATACGCTATTTCTCACCCTGTCCAGTTTACAGTCTTTCTTTTTTAATTAAAAAGTTAATAATTTTTCTTAGCACTACATTCATATGACAAATATTTAAATTGTGTAAAACCATTAAAACTTGCAGGTTTTGATGGGATTGAGATTCATGGAGCACATGGTTATCTCATCGACCAATTCTTAAAAGATGGGATCAATGATCGCACAGATGAGTACGGTGGATCATTGGCAAACCGCTGCAAATTCTTAATGCAAATTGTTCAAGCAGTAGCTTCAGCCATTGCTATAGATAGAGTTGCGGTCAGAATGTCACCTGCAATTGATCACCTCGATGCAACCGACTCTAATCCGCTCAACCTAGGCTTGGCTGTGATTGAGAGACTTAACAAGCTTCAGCTACAGCTGGGGTCAAAACTTGCTTATCTTCATGTGACGCAACCTCGTTATCATGCTTACGGGCAAACCGAATCAGGCAAACACGGGAATGAAGACGAGGAAGCTTATTTATTGAGGGCACTGAAGCGGACTTATCAGGGAACTTTCATGTGTAGTGGCGGGTTCAATAGGGAGCTGGGAATGCAAGCTGTGGCCGAGGGTGATGCAGATCTTGTATCTTACGGCCGCCTTTTCATCTCAAATCCTGACCTAGTCTTGAGGTTGAAGGCCAATGAACCATTAAATAGGTACATTAGGAAGACGTTCTATACTCATGATCCTGTTGTTGGGTACACAGACTATCCATTCCTGAACGAAGAGAAAGGTAGACAAGTACAGTCACGCCTTTGATGTGCAATCGCTATTGATTGTTTAATATCAAACATTTGCCATAAAAGTTGATTGAGCAAATACTAGGTTCAATCGCCATTGATTGTGCACGTATTCCTCTTATGTACCAATGTTATTTGCAATAGATACTCAGCTACCTTATTTTAGCTTGGTTTCACGTTGAGAGATCTTCGATGAATCTTTTCAATAGGCTAAGCACCTTGTTTAATCAAAAGTACAAAATGCGGAGTAAACAGGTTTCATGCCAAGTCCTAACTTTTGCTTGTTAGAAGTAAAAAAAGAACTAAAGTATTATGGAGATGTTTGTACTAGGCATCAAATTGCATTTTGTCTTCTTTATTAAAAAAAAAAATGGGCAAATTATATGTTAGAAGTTGTGTGACCTAAATTCAAATTTAACATAGTTAATTTTCTTCTCCTATGCCTCGTGATTTTTTTTTCCGAAAAGGTTTTAACTTAAAATTCTCTGTGTTCTATTTTTCTCTTTTTTTACGATTCATTGTCATTGTCGACGTTCAATTTTTCATTAATCAATGTGCATTAGATTAAAAAGCAAATTGGTTTTTTGTTAAAAATTTTCATACATATGTATTGTTAAAAAATGACGTAATTGACAGAATAACAAGATAGTGATACATGGTGTGTTATGCATACCTCATGTTACTGCACATGATCAAATTTTAAAAGTAAAAATGGATAAATTTTTTTAACAGAATAACCATCTTGTTCTTTGATATAACATATATGAGCTAATTTACTCTCTTTTTTTAATATAAGAGGCAAAAAGTAATTTAACTCCTAATACAATGACCTCTAATACTTTTACCTTAAAAACGAGGCCCAACTTGTTGCTCTACCTCCAGCTAGCCTTATGTTCTCATCGAACCATGCTTGATTGAGGAATAAAGCTGAATGCTGTAAATTGCGCTTGGCTCAAGTGTCACAGGTCTCACATCCACAACTATAGTTTATCTTGAGATATAAGTGTTCTAATCATTTTTAATAGGTCTCGTGATTGAGGTCCAATGAATTGAAAAAGATAATATCTTGTAAACTAATGTTAGCCCCGTGCTTATTTTTAATGGTCGGCTGTCTAGAGCACTAGGCAAAGGATATTCACATGGATAGGGAGGGGAAATCCCTCTTACATTAAGATCCCGAGAAATCAGGATGTCAACCACTAGGTTGCTAGCTTGGACTGCCTGAACCATGAAGGGTGGGTAGAAACTAAGAAGCTCCCAAAATGGCCAAATAAACCAGAGAGGTCATTCTATTATTTATTTTAGACAATGAAAATCTCCAGACAACGGGGTTGTCTTTTCCTTTGATACCCTTAAAATGATCTCACAAGACAAGTAATACAGAACGTCAATAGACTCTATGCATGTCTTGGAGGCTGTTTGAAGGTTGGAAAGATCAATATATTTTGCCTGCTCCAAACGGATTATCAGCAATGCAGGAATTGCCTTGTTTTGGTCGATAGCCTTCTACTAGTTTGTCTTTGTGCTGATGTAAATTACCTTAGTTCATTGTGTGAGAAACGACCAAGTTCATTATTTACAGTGAAATTAATTTCTCTTGTCTTGTGTATATATATATCTTGGTTTCTTCATAGCCATCTGATCTTGTTGATAGTCGAACCCGACATGTTTTTTACTTGTGAATCAAGACAAAAAAGGCTCCACTGGAAGATCATATCATGAAATCCAAAGGGCAAAAATCTTGAGTGATGATGATATAATAGTACAACAGTAACAAGGGAATCCGATTTTTCCAGCTAGAAACTGAATGGCTATTGGCTTGGCCCTTACTCTTCTGTCATTGTCAAACCTAATCTTTGCTGACACGTACACTTTTAGGAAACTGGCTCCTACCCTTCATGCATTAGGAACCGTTAGCTTTACTTGTAGATAGATTAGATATTTACCTATCTCTGCTAGAATATTCTTATTTTGGTTCCTTGATTCTTGTTGGCTTCAAGTTTGAGACAAATAAGCCATTAACTCGTACCCTGAAGAAGGAGAATTACTCGAACTTAATCAGAAGTAAATCAGATATGTTAGATAAAACATTATTGCAAACAATTCTTATCTGGCCACTTTGTGTGAATGTGAATATATATATATATATATATATTCCTTGCTTATTGTACTTGGAAGTAACTGCAGCTGAATGGTGAATAAATTTTTTCCACAGTTTCTAGGAGGTTCAAGTGAGGGCCCTGAGAAAGGGCAATGAGATGCTCAGGGCAGAGATAAGATAACCCTTGCTAGGTCTGCCTGGGTCCACGAAAAATGTTTATCAACTAAACTTCCAAATTTACAGTTTTGATATTTTACATTTTCCTAAGGATCTTGCATTTTCATGAAAAAAAGTTTGAGAGACAACTTTTTTACCCTTCTGAACGTAATATAGATATGCCTTGTAAGACAGGGAATTAGCAAGCTCCACATATTTTTTTTCCCATGGAGATAAATCACTTGCAGAGTCTCTTCTTATTAGCTGTCAAAAAATGTCTTCTATTGCCCTAACTTACTCCCTTCTAACGTGCTGTGTAGCCAATGGACCACTTTTTGATATAACTTCATACTCTTCTTGACAATGATCTCGGTTTTCCATGTTTAATTAAGCCCCTTAATAACGGGTTATGCTGTTTGTATTATTGTCAATGTATATAGATGTTTGTAAAGATGTGATTGCAATGAAAAATAGATCATATCACCTTCAAATTCTCCCGTAAATTATGCAGGATTAGTAGTGTTACAATCAATCTATCATCTTTGACACCAACTGTTTGATGGATACACCTACTGAACTTTTCATTTAAGGAAGAGAAGCCTTTGCTTTCATCGAAACATTTATGATACGCATGCACTCAATGAAAATTCCTGTTTCCTTAATGCTAGCAGAAAGTCCAAGGTTGCATATATCAGGGATTCAAGTAGACATTTACCACAATTAACTATGATGGCATCTAAATCCTGGAATATATATCAAAAGCTGATGCTACATTATAAGTCATTTTTCTGAATGTATAGATGCATGGCCATGGCTGAAACCTGATTCTCCTTGTAAAATGATAAACAGTAAAAACATATGTGACATGAGAAATGAAAATTACCAGCAACAATTGGATGCAAAAGATATTTTTTTTTCCAATCCAAAAGAGTATTCTTGTTGTTTTCTGAGAAAAATTTCTTCTAATTCACATGCATCACTGGTTCAAATCTGTCGTTTCTCACATAGGGAATCAGTATCATCATCATCACGTGAAAGTATGCATGGACATACCTTCAACGACCAATTGCAATGGCTCAAAATACCATGCTTTTCGTTCTATATAAAGGGTGAGCTGAGACTTGCAACATTATTTTCACCCCTCAAAAACCAGTGCCATAAACATGTTTATCCCAATCTTTTTCATTTTATCTTTCCTATTTTCCTCCACCAACGCAGCCGACTTCTGTGTTGGGGACTTGAATGGCCCTGTAGGCCCTGCAGGCTATCCTTGCAAGAAGACGGTCACCGTAAATGACTTCGTTTACTCCGGCCTCGCTGCCACAGGCAACACTTCGAACCTCATAAAAGCTGCAGTAACACCAGCCTTTTCGGCTCAATTCCCGGGTGTTAACGGACTCGGCATTTCTATAGCTCGTTTGGATTTAGCTGTTGGTGGAGTGATACCTCTGCATACACATCCTGGGGCTTCTGAAGTCCTTGTTGTTATTCAAGGCACAATTTGTGCTGGTTTCATATCCTCAGCTAACAAAGTTTACTTCAAATCTCTGAATAAAGGAGACATTATGGTATTCCCACAAGGTTTATTACATTTCCAAATCAATGCAGGCAAAACTCAATCCTTGGCATTTGTATCCTTCAGCAGTCCAGAACCTGGTCTCCAAATTCTCGACTTTGCCTTGTTTGCAAATGACTTGCCGACTGACATTATTGAAGAAACCACTTTTCTGGATGCTGCTCAGATTAAGAAGCTGAAGGGTGTTCTTGGAGGAACTGGTTAATATTATCTGAACTTGTTGAGAGTCCCTTTTTTTTTTGTATGCTTCCACGTTTGCTTGTGTCTTCTTGTCAGTGGTAGTTTGTTTGAAATTACTAGCAAAAGAGTGAGTCTCTGTTGTGTTTCTTTGCGTTCCTTCTTCAGGTTCTATTGTGAACCAAAAATGTAATAAAAAAGACCATCCCTTTCTCGATCTGAAAATGTTTAAATAAATGCAATTATGTTGTTTATCTTTCTCCCTTAAAATGGGAAATAGCCAACTTCATTAATCTCCAAAGATGATGGTGAGTAGCTGCAATTGTTTGGTGGGGAATACTGCACTGACAGAATTTTTGGGATGACCATGTACCCCCTTCTCCATTAAGATAGAATATTTTATTCCAACCCGGATTTAAGATATTTAAGTATATTTAGATAAAATTATGTAATCTTTTACAAGAGAATATATATTTTGATTGGAAGTTGTGATTACTTTCATGAACCTTATCAAGTAGTAATTCTTTTGAAATTTATACTGCACCAACATTATAATCAGCAACCACTGAATCAGAGTTGTCTATAACTAGAAATTTCAGAAGAACAATTTTGGAGCCACTGTTCGAATAAATATTTGTAATAAACGCACACATGATGTTGGTATAAACTAAAAATTTTGGTATGTTTTTGAGTGTACAGCAAAACTCCCCTTGATACTAAATAAATATGCAAGATCTTACTAAAAGACACCATTTTCTTGTTCTTCAAGCAATGGTTAGTAAGGATTAACTAGTAACAAACCCACATTTCACTACTTTTCTTTTTTAAACTATAATAATCGGATAAAGCCCAATCAACAAAAACAGCTAACACAACTCAAATTCAGTTTATCCTCAATCATTAAGTCATCACATGAGTTCAGATTTCACTACTTTAATTCACTTTAAATAATACATGTCCTTCCATTAAAAGTTAAAGCAATTTCATTTTTTTTTTTAAGAAATTGCCAAACAAAACCCTAGCTATTTCTTTAGATTTACTTGCAAATTTCAATGAACAATAGAGTTTAAATCAAAGCCCATAAAGAAAAAACAAGCCAAATTTTTTAATTTTTAATTTTTAAATGTTAAAAATGGTTTACCTCAAAGGTAAAATCTCTTGTAGAGCATCCATTATATCCGAAGGTCCTTTAAGCTAGCTTTGCACTTGAGGTTCCGATGAGTCATCATCATCCGATAGTGATTCACCGGAATCATCGCTGTTCCTTCCTATCCAAAGATATTGGACAATTAACATTATTGTCAACTGTTTCCATAAGTTCAAATAATTAGGAGAAAACAATTAATAAAGTAATAGTTATATTAAATGTTAGAGTAAAGGCATTGGACAATCAACATTGAAATAAGTAGTTATAATTATTGTCAACTGTTTCCATAAATTAAATTCATTAGGAGAAAACAATTAATAAATTATATTATATTAAAATTAGATTTACTTTAGAGAAGTATAAATGTAAAAATACAATATAAAAAATGTTTAAGTAATTAGAATTAGAATTAAAATACTATATTAAGCTTAAAATAATATTTCAAATTAATTGATTATTTGTAAAATTAATTATAACTTTTATAATATATGAAAATTACCTGGATGCAAAAGACTTTTTTTTTCCAATCCAAAAGAGTATTCTTGTTGTTTTCTGAGAAAAATTTCCCCCTACTTCACATTATAGGGAATCAGTCTCATCATCATCACGTGGAAGTATGCATGGACATACCTTTAAGGACCAATTGCAATGGCTCAAAATAGCCATGCTTTTCGTTCTATATAAAGGGTGAGCTCAGCTTGCAACATTATTTTCACCCCTCAATCTTTTTCATTTTATCTTTCCTATTTTCCTCCACCAACGCAGCCGACTTCTGTGTTGGGGATTTGAATGGCTCTGTAGGCCCTGCAGGCTATTCTTGCAAGAAGAACGCCACCAGAGATGACTTCGTTTACTCCGGCCTCGCTGCCACAGGCGACACTTCGAACCTCATAAAAGCTGCAATAACACCAGCCTTTTCGGTTCAATTCCCTGGTGTTAACGGACTCAGCATTTCAATAGCTAGCTCGTTTGGATTTAGCTGTTGATGGAGTGATACCTATGCATACACACCCTGGGGCTTCTGAACTCATTCTAGTTATGCATGGCACACTTTTTGCTGGTGTCATTTCCTCAGATAACAAAGTTTACTCCAAATATCTGAATGAAGGAGACATTATGGTTTTCCCACAAGGCTTATTACATTTCCAAATCAATACAGGCAAAACTCAATCCGTGGCATTTGTATCCTGCAACAGTGCAAACCCTGGTATCCAAATCTTCCAGCTTTCCATGTTTGCAAATGACTTGCCTTGACGTTATTGGAAAAACCACTTTTCTGGATACTGCTCAGATTAAGAAGCTGAAGGGTGTTCTTGGAGGAACTGGTTAATATTATCTGAATTTGTTGAGGAGTGCCTTTTTTTTTTTTTTGTATGCTCCCATGTTTGCTTCATTGCTTGTGTCTTCTTGTAAGTGGTAGTTTGTTTGAAATTACTAGCAAAAGAGTGAGTCTTTGTTGTGCTTCTTTGTGTTCCTTCTTCAGGTTCTATTGTGAATGTGAACCAAAAATGTAAATAAAAAAAGACCATCCCTTTCTCGATCTGAAAATGTTTAAATAAATGCAATTATGTTGTTTATCTTTCTCCCTTAAAATGGGAAATAGCCAACTTCATTAATCTCCAAAGATGATGGTTAGTAGCTGCAATTGTTTGGTGGGGAATACCGCCACTGACAGAATTTTTGGGATGACCATATACCCCTTCCCCATCCATTAAGAAAGAATATTTTATTCGAACCCGGATATAAAATATTCAAGTATATTTAGATAAATTTACATAATCTTTTACAAAGTTAAAAGTTGGTCACCATTAAAATCGACTACTTTTATGAACCTTATCAAATAGTACTATAATCTATAGTCCAAATTCTTTTGAAATTTATACCGTAGCAATGTACTGAATCAAAGAACAATGCTGGAGCCACTATCTGGACAATTATTTGTAATAAATGTACACATGATGCTGGTATAAACTAAAAATTTTGGTATGTTTGAGTGAATAGCAAAACTCCCCCTTGATACTAAACAAGTGAAAGAGGATTTAAGATTAAGGTTAATTGCACCATTTAAATTTTAAATTAATTAGAAAATCTAAAATATATCAATTGAAGTATTCCCAATACCAACATCATATCAATTAGAGTAAGTATTAAATGTAAATTCATGAAAAATATTCAATAACAAATACATATGTATTTATTATATTAACAACTTTGCACCTATTGTTTTAAGAGAAATTTTAATACCATTGTTGCTTTTTTAACCCATCATATTCAAAACATTCTTTTATATATATATATACTTGTTTACAATTTAATTTATATATTTTAAAATTATATACATCATATCTAAATTAACATTTAAGGAATAACTTAGCGACTAAATTTAATAAAATATTTAATATTTTAAGAACTTAATTAACATATTTTAAAGTTTAGGAAAAGAAATAATTTAGGGTTTGAACTCCATCAAAAAGACGAGCCCAATTTTTGCTGCAAAGTAAAAGAAAGTATTTTACAATAAAGCAAACAAAGAGACGAGAAGAGTAGTAGATCAGTAATTACTTCTAAATGGCATGTCCATGGTATACCTACCACTTCAAACCACAAGCATTAGATCAAAGCAGAACACAAGTGATCATCTCAATGACTAAAACTACAAGCCTTTTGGAAATTATAAATTTCCAGTTCTGTAATTCTAAAAGCGAAACTTTAGTTAATTTCAACGCAGTTTGTTGCCTTTATTACCACTGTGAACAGCCAAACCGGCCATGTTAGGAGTTGTCGCAGCAACAAACTGTAGATCAGACAAGGAATAAGACCGGCAAGGAGGGTTTGGTCGAGCAGTTATTGATGATGATGATGGTTTGATGATGGTAGTTGATTTTTTACACTGTGGATGCAGAGGTGGAAGGCAGTTAGACGGCGATGATGCCATTGATATTTTAGTTCCAATGTTTCCCAAAAGATTGTTGGGTTTCTTGTCCAATGAAGAACTGCGAGCTAATAAGTTCTTGCGTTTCCTATTGTAGGGATCTTCAGGCTTTGCAAAATCTTTAACAGAGGAAACAGCAGCCGCATCGGCTAAACTTGTAAAGGACTTTGATTTGCCATTATAAAACTTGGATATGCCTTTTCTGTAATCAAACAAAACCCGCAAAGAAAAAACAGATTGAAGAACCCATAAGAATAACTATGCAAGATCTTATTAAAAGACACCATTTTCTTGTTCTTCAAGCAATCGTTAGTAGGAGTAACTATTATCAAACCCACATTTCACTACTTTAATACGCTTTAAATGATTCATGGCCTTTCATTAAAAGTTAAAGCCATTTTATCCTTTTTGAAGAAATTGTCAAACAAAAACCTAGCTATTCCTCTAGATTTGCTTGCAAATTTCAACGAAGAATCGAGTTTAAATCAAAACCCATGAAGAAAAAACAAGCCAAATTTTTTATTTTTATTTTTTGAATGTTAAAAGTGGTTTACCTCAAAGGCAAAATCTCCTGTAGAGCATCCATTGTATCCAAAGGTCCTTTAAGCTGGCTTTGTACTTCAGGTTCCGGTGAGTCATCATCATCCGATGGTGATTCACCGGAATCATCGCTGTTCCTTCCTATGGACGACGAACTGCAAGACCCCGACTCATCATCGTCTCTCTCTTCCTCCTCTTCCTCCGTCGAAAGCAACCGCAACCTATCATCTCTTTTCTCCTCCGGCGAATCATAGACGGAGATACACTGCATCCCGTGGATAAACCCCGAGCGTCTCATTGAACTACTATTTTCATTATTCCTATCATAGACAAGCGACATCGTTTAGGGAAATGAAAAGTGCAGAGAAAAGCAAGGGAACTTAAACCCAGTGGGTATTAATAATAATATCTGGTGAAGTGCACATGGGAGATGGCGATATTTCCGCCATTGTTGATAACACAGAGAGAGAAAATAAAAAATAAAAAATTAAAAGAAGTTACTTTAATTTTCTTCAGAAAAAAAAGAGTTAAATAGGTAAGTACTCAAAACCGAAAAAAAAAAAACGAAATTCTTTTTATCGGAAATTGTAGAGAAAAGAAAAAAATGAATAAAAAAGATTATCTGAAATTCTGGATAAAGATATTTTGATTTTGTAAGAATTAAGAAAGAAAGAAAGGAGGCAGGACTATGTTGTAGGCGACGATACAATGATTCGCGTTTGTTCTAGATTTTGATTGACTTTGACCTGACGTTTACGGTTATGATTCACACTTGATCACATGATGTTGAGATTTGTGTGGATAGTGAGATAACGATTTTTGTCAGTTGAATGAGTGAGTATTAATTTTAAAAATATATGAAAAAAGGTTTTGCCGTTGATTAGGGAAGATTTTTGTTTAATTAAGGCTTGCACGTTTTCTAATAAAATTTTGATATTTAATAATTAAGATTATTTATAAAACAAAACAGAGAAAATCAGGTGATAATTGAAATTACTGTTTTCTTTTATCCAAATATATTGCAAAAAAATTAATTTATTTTGGATTTGTCTTCACTCTTTTATAGGAAATATATTTGGTGACAGTCTGCATCAAAAGAAAACGTGGCAACCATGCGATCAACGGAAGAGACACGTGTCGGTCATACTTTGATTTTGATTATTGAGCTTTTTTGTGTATGTGTCATTGACAGTTATCTTCGAATTTCGAGTTTAATTAGAAAATTGAAAAAAATTATTTTAATAGGCCTATAGCCAATAAGCCCAATATCAAAAACTCTTCTTTAGCTTAAGCATTGGCCCAATTGAGCTTCAATGGATCTCAAGTTCAGGAGATAAAGCCCAAGACTTTGGAACCCATTGTCTCGTTTCGCTAGGACGGAGCAGTGGGAGCCAGCGACCTCTAACAAAGCTAGGCTACATTTCCCACAAGCGACGCTGAAAACCCTAATTTTGCCGTTCCTTTGCATTTAGCATCGAAATCCCATCCCCCCATTATACCTGACAGTTCTAAGATCTTTTCTTTTTTTCCCATTTTCTTGTTTCCTTATTTCAGATTGCTTTCGTTTACCCAGTTTTTGGTTGTCAATGTCAATCGTTTCAATGCTCAGTGATCATCCAATGGTCTAATTAAGTTATTGGATGCTTGAGATTTATCTGGGGTTTTGGATCTTTTTCTGGTAAGATATTTTATCGTTTAGTTTGAGCTATGGATCGATTTGCTATGGTACCGTATTTGGATTTCTCGCCATCTCCATGAAGGGTAGAGAGTTCTATCATGAACCCAACTTTGAATCTGGGGTTCCCAGTAGAAATTTTGGTCAATGCCAAGAAGAGAATTTTGAGTATCTAATTAGGCCTAGATATGGTGTGGGGTTGCATATGACCCTTTTTTCATTCACAACTCGTGCCTCAAGGGTTCGACCCGCCTCCAAGCTCTTCATTCCTCAGTATCACATTCAATTTCACGGAGGACCTCACCCGCCAGGCTATAAAGATGTAAAGGTAGTTCAAAAGCACGAGGCTTGGTTTGTTAAGGTTGTTTGCACTCTATTTCTTTATTCCCAACCTTCGAGTGATCGCTCTCTGGGTTATTTGAGCAAGCATTTGTCACCTTTAATTGAATTACAAGTTGTTAAATGGTTCAACGATCCAGCATTAGGGTTGAAGTTTTTCGAGTTCAGTAGAGTTAATTTTAATATTACTCGTTCATTTTGGACTTATACTTTGCTTATGAGATCACTTTGTAATATGGGTCTACATGAGTCGGCTAAATTAGTTTTTGATTATGCGAGGATTGACAGGCATTTGCCTGATGATACTATGGTAGGATTCATGATTTCGTCTTTTGCGAGAGCAGGTGACTTTGGAATGGCAAAGAAGTTGCTTGCTGAGATTCAGTCCGATGAAGTGGGGATCGACATTTTTGCTCTAAACAATTTGTTGAATATGATGATTAAGCAAAATAAACTAGAAGAGGCAGTTAGCTTATACAAAGAGAATCTAGGATTGAACTTTAACCCAGATAATTGGACATTTAATATTCTAATTCTAGGCCTGTGCAAAGCTCGGCAGGTGGACAAGGCTTTTGAGTTTTTTAATGATATGTGGATTTTTGGTTGTTTTCCTGATATTCTTACTTATAACACCATTATAGGTGGGTTATGTAGGGCAAATGAGGTAGATAGAGGTCACGAGTTATTGAATGAAATTCGATCGAGAGATGATTGTTCACCAGATGTTGTGACTTATACATCAGTCATATCCGGTTACTGTAAGTTGGGTAAGATGTGGAAGGCTTCTGCTCTTCTTAGTGAGATGATTAATTCAGGAATGGTGCCTAGTGCCGTCACTTTTAATGTTCTTATTGATGGCTTTGGCAAGGTTGGAGATATGCTTTCTGCTAAATCCATGTATGAGAAGATGGCTTCTTTTGGTTGCGTTGCTGATGTCGTAACCTTTACTTCCTTGATTGACGGATACTGTCGCAATGGAGATGTGAACCGGAGTTTGCAGCTTTGGAATACAATGAAAGTGAGAAATATATCTCCAAATGTTTATACTTTTTCTATTATTATCAATGCTCTATGCAAGGAAAACAGACTGCATGAGGCTCGTGAACTTTTGAAGGAGTTGACATGTACAAATATTGTTCCAAAACCGTTTATCTTCAACCCTGTGATTGACGGGTTCTGCAAGTCTGGGAATTTGGACGAGGCCAATTTGATAGTAGTGGAAATGAAGGAGAAGAAATGTTATCCTGATAAAGTGACATATACTATTCTCATTATTGGCCATTGTATGAAAGGAAGAATGCTTGAAGCAATTGGCATTTTCGATAAAATGTTATCAGTTGGTTGTGCACCTGATGATTTCGCCGTGCATTCTTTGGTATCTTGCCTTTTCAAGGCTGGGATGCCTAATGAAGCCTCCCGTGTTTCAACAATAGCATCACAGGGCAAGAAGACGGCAAGTTCATCATCTTTGGATAACAATATTCCTTTGAGGATAAACAGAGTTGTGCCTGTTGCTGCTTAAGAGAAAAGCTCCGCATCATTGAACTCAGTCTGGTCCAGAGATGTTGAAAAGGCCCTACAGCATGCATCAAGTATCCAATTAAGCATTTCCAGCTTGAAGCACAAATGACCTTCCATTAAGTAAGTCTCTTTTTGTTTTCTTTTGTTCATGTCATAAACTTTTTGATCATGCTGTTTAAAAAACGTACTTATAAATAATACAATTGAATGATTTTCTCTTTCTCCCAACCAAGTGACTTGTATTAGCTAGCAAGTCGATTGATTCAGTTGTCCCAGTGTACCATTAGATTAAAAATAACATTTATACTCATTATATGAGTTCTAATCTCTTTCTTCAATCATGCCCCAAACTATATAACTAGTAAATGCTATTTTTAATAGATAAAGGAGAAGAGTGACGTCAAGTTGCATTTATTTTCTTCAACGATTAATCTTAACACAAATTTTCTTTTCTATGAGTTTGCAGGATAACAAGTAAACATATTTCCTTGTATTCTGCCATTGCCTCTTTACATTATATGAAGGTGTAATAACATCTTAAATCTGAATTTGGTAGGAGACCATCACCAATGAATATTGTTCTTTGGCTTCAAATGCTGGATAATGCTATAGAAAACAGGCATGATGCTAAATGAGGGGCATGTACCACGGAGGTTGGCCCTTTGTCCTTTCACTTCTGTATGTCAAATGAGAAAACAAAGCAATTTCGTGTTTTCAGTAAGGAACATGGAAAAAAGATGGATCAAATTCATGTTTTTTCCTTATTTATTCTGGACAATTCAATACACTCTGTTTTTTGGCCCCCCTCATTTTAGTGTGTACAGAACTTTAGAAAATTTCAAGAATGAATGAAATTTATTTGAGGACATGCTGATCATCAATAAAGGGACGCGTCCATGAGTTACATTCTTGTATTCCAAATTTATGCTTTGAATAAAATACAAACATAACAAGGATATAAATTTATTTTTCAATATTGGCAAATTTATTACACAACAAGCATTTAATGGAAGAGAATTTACTGTATTGTCTTTGTTGTGTACAAAACATTTGCTTCTTTTACATGTCTTGGACCTTATTGTAGGCTGTTAAGCCAGCACTTTGATCTAGTTCATGATCTCTCCCTCAGATCAAGCAACAACGGGGTATGATGCACATGTTGCCACACCTGGCAGCGAAATTGGAGTTACGAAGAATAACAAGGAATTAAATGCTAATCAGAGATTCAATGAGGTTGAGACTTACCACACATGTTTTTGCCCATTTCCATCTTGAAGTAGCCCTTGTCACCCCATTCTGCTCCCCATGAGTTTTTAATGAGCCAATACGGGACTCCATTTTCAATTCCATATCCAACTGCAAGAACAGCGTGGTTCACATCCTGCCAAATAACCACCATTGCTAGTAAGAAAACGTCGATCCATCATATATACATATATAAACTGGCCATCATTCAATCCAATTGAAAGGCGCAGTTTAGACCAAAAATACAATTTTTTCCAACTCCGAGCAAAAAAAAAAAAAAAGGTAAAACAGAAGGAACTTACCGAGGAAGTGTTGCCACATTTGTCACTGGTGTAAACCCCGCTTTTGTAAAAATTGAAACTTGGGACAACTTCAAATGCCACGCTAACTGGACGAACCATGGCAACTGCATGCTTTAATTCATCTTCAGAACCCTGTGTTTGATCGTACAGATTTGAACATTCCAAATGATGAAATATAATAGTTTAATACATAGGACAATTACTCCCAAGTCATTTGTTTTGGACTATGGATCTGATTGAATTCCAATTTTCAGCTAAGGTCGCAAGCTAGAACAGTCGATCACAGCTATGTATATGGAACTGCTGAGATTTAGAACACTGAAAAACAACGATAAACACATTTTTTGAAGTTGCACATTGGACAGGTTTAGAACTAGACATATACCGATACAGATTATCCAATCAAATTCAGCCAAGAACAAGAATTGGTCATCCATTTTTTGCTTCAGGATCATGATCATATTCTTAGCGGAAAACCAGAAGAGTTATGAACTTACCAAGGTAATGTTGACAGAGTCAATGACTTGGACACCAACATTTTCGGATGAGAATGTGCATTGACCATCTTTTTCTGTATAAGGGTATGCCTCCTCCGTATCAAGGCCACCGTTGTATTTGATGTACTCAAAGGCTTGGGATGGCAAACCACCATTGCACCCAAAGTTGTTAAAGGCTCCAGCACAGTCCACAAGCTGCTGCTCCG
Organism: Gossypium rotundifolium; assembly: GCA_025506655.1. NCBI lineage: Eukaryota > Viridiplantae > Streptophyta > Magnoliopsida > Malvales > Malvaceae > Gossypium > Gossypium rotundifolium. The sequence continues at coordinate 195,425,584 of CP106734.1, read as the reverse complement.
AAAGAGAGATTCCTTTCCCAAATGCCTGACGGTAAGCAGCTTCAAGTGCTCCAGTAGTACTGCAATATGCAAATGCACAAGGTCAAAACTTACAACTTTACAAGCTAAATCTAGTAGCTCGGTAAAAAAAAAAAAAATCTCTAAATCATAATCAAAAGCTAACCTGAATGCCCAGCAAGATCCACAGGATCCCTGATTTTTGACCGGGCTAACTATGCCTGATTCCCTCCAGTCTTTCTGTCAATATCATATCATATATCAGAAGAGTTACCATTAATCAACCCCTGCATGATTATGTCATATGGCAGCTGTCGCAGATTATATCGGTTCATAGATTTCGGGTTATATCTTGGCACATTCTACACCAATGAAGAGCTGGAAGACTATGTCTCAATAAATTGGCCAGAGTTTTCGGCCGAAAAAGGATTGAAATATTTGGTCCATGAAAGGCATAACATTAGTATCTATTCTTATTTTCTAGTGGCTCCCCCTCCTTGAAGAACAATGACATAAAAACCTTTTGGCAACTTACACCATGAACTCTCCCCAAACGTCCTACCCAAACAATCTCGATTATCGCCTTTTTGTTGAGATCTTTCAATGAAGGTAATTCCATTGTTGGTTTTCAATCCCTTCTCAGTTGAAAATTGTGGCAATTCATCGAAACATAATTTCCAAATTCCTCATTGGAATGAAATGTGCCCTGAAATGTCCACGCTTTCCCCAAACTATCAATAACATCCATGCAAAACAGAAAACCCTTCTTTGAAAGCTAATGCAATAACAGGTATATATCTCCATAGCTAAAGCAAAAAAAATCTTAAGTTTACCGCTTAGCAGCTTTAGAGAACAAGAATATCAGCCAAGTCTTGGCACACCAAAAGATTCCACCATACTATCTTTTACAACTTGTTGCATGATGAAATCGTACCGATTTCTGGATTATATTAGGTAGATTTATTGTCCAATGAATTATATAGAAAACATTGTTAGAAAACCTTAATCTTCGTATCTAATGGTTTCTTTTTATATTAAGTGAAAGTACCGATTCAGGAAGGACGACATCAGTGAGCTGGTGATTGCCCTTTCTGGTGGCAGAGCAGTTTTGAGCAGCTCCAAGCCTGTGTTTTCGAAACTCATCCCATGTTAAATCAGCAAACTCTGCATCGTTTGAATCAATAAGAAAAAGAAAGATGAGTTAATAATTGAATACAGATTAAGCAAATTTTATTCGTACATATCACCTGCAAGTGCAATAATCAACATCATTCGCTCACTGTTAAAGACAGGTTGATGTTTCTATTTGTGAACCTCTGAGCCTACAGTTGGCCTTTAACCATGGAAATCAACCGAACTAAAAGATCTTCAAAACAAAATTAAAAAAAATAAAAAAAATTTAACGTACGATTCACAGATAGAGAATAAGGCAATCCCTTCTTGTTAGTAGATCTGATTAAATCCATATTATCTTTGAAAATCTGAAACCGTAGCTTTATCTCCTCAACATCCTCGTACCTCTTTCCATGCCTAACCAAAAAACGATTAAAAAAATAAAAAGAAAAGAAAATTTGATATCAGCTTCCATTTTCTTTAACTTTTTTTTTTTCCTGGAGAACAAACGTAAGAATTAAGATAAGTGTAATGATGCAATGTTGGAGTTTACTTGTAAGCAAAACGAGCAAAGGAGATAGCACGACGAGTATGACCGATGACACGAAGAACAGAGGAGTCGAGACCATCGGATACCATCTGAATGGGGTTCGTGTCCTCGAAGGTTGATGCTGAGACGAGGCAGCATAGCAGAAAGATGACGGAGGACATTAAAATTAAGCCAGCCATAATTATGTTGCTTTTTCACTGACTGTACGTTTCTTTGTTTTCGGGATCTTTAGGTTCGGCTTAAGCTACCTTTATGGAGAGAAATTTAAAAAGGCAGGGGTAGTAGTTAGGTGAATCGAAATGATTAGGATTAGCCGATCCCAACAGGGGTAAATCCGTAAATTTAAAGGTTTTTATTATTAGGAAAGCTATGGTTGGTCTCTAATTCGTCGAACCAAAAGCAAAACAAGCCTTCACTTTGAGGGAAAGAAAAACACAAATCACAATATCAAGGCTCCTTAATTTATATCTACCAACTACAAAAAAAAAAAAAAAAAAAAACTCTTTAATTTATCCATTAGTCCTCCTCATCTCTGTTGTTCTGATCTATATTATCGGACCAAAATATATAAGATTGTATAAAATAGATGGGTCATGTTATTTTATATCCCTTTACAATTATGTAATGATATTTTAATAATATTTTTCATGCCATTGATAGATAATTTTAGTAATCTTCTTAATCTTAACTTTGAATTTGAACCCTAAACATAAAACCCAAATTTGAACTCCAATCCTAAATCTTGAACTAAAAATCAAATTTATGATTTAAGGTTAAATTTAAAAATATCAAAATTATGTATCAATAATATAAAAAATTATTAAAATGTCATAAATAATTAAAAATATACAAAATTACGTGATACCGATCCGATATAATCCTTTCCCAATATGCAAATGCACCCCATTAGAAATATCTACTGACACAAATATATAAACCAACGAATCTTTGGTTGGTGGTGGGGAAGAATTTAACATTTTAAATTTAAGTTTTATAGTATGTGCGTTTTTTAAAAATAATTTTATTATAAATTTTGATTATATCTACTCACTTTGATACAATATTTAGAATTATTCGTAATTCTTTCTTAAATTATAAATAGAAGGATAATACGTTTCAACGTATTTATATCCACGCCTTCAATATTGACAACAATATCTTTACCAATTGAGTTACGATGTGAACTCTTTTTAAATACGATTTAAGTTGTAAAAGTTAATTATTGATTATAATTATTCAAATTGTATTAAAAGATAAATTGATGAACAATATTTATTTGGGTTATTGGTACTTTAATTATCTATGTTGTATTATGTTATGTATGAATCTTGATCACATTTGTGAATTTTACTATATTGGACTCTTTCAAAATGAATAAATAAAAGATAATCTAATTTATTATTAAAAAATACATATGTCTTGTAAATTTTTTTTATATATTACAAAATCATTTTGTTCAAAATTCTAAAAAATTCCGCCATCCGTTTTCTTGCCAGGCCTTCAATTATTGTTGGATCACCAAAAATTCAACCTTAACTACACACTAAGCCCAATAAGCCGCGCCTCAATTTTTTCCTGGCGGGATTATCAAATCCCTAAAATGGAAGTGGCCCAATTGAAATATTGGTCCAGTATTCAGTTTATTATGAAAAAGAGAAAAGATGTCCAAGATTTAGACATTTTCACATTCAGAAGTGTCATTGTCTTTTAAAGTTACATCTTTATTCATAAAAAAAAAAAAAATCCTAATTTAGAGATAATATAAATAGTTGCATTTTAGAATCAATTCTATTACATAATTAATATGAAATTTAAGGCTCCCCCTTCATCTATTAGTAATTTGCAAAACTGGAGCAATGTAAGCGTGCGTTTAAAGACAAAAGCCAAATAATTTAACCACTAAGGCAAAACCCAAGGCCGTTAAAATTTTGACTTTGACTCCCTTATTCTCCATTCCATTCCATTCCATTCCTTGTAGTTCATACCTTTGATACATAACAATCTTCCACTTCCTAATTTCAACCTTTTTTCTAAACTCCCAAAACAACACTTATCCAAGTTTATTTTTTCTAGAAACTAACATCAATGTCTTTGGTAGTTCACCTAAAAAAAAAAAAAAAACAAAAACCCATCTCAGTCATATTTTGCAGACTTTTGCTTTGCATGGTACGTAATTATTTAATACATTACTACTTGCAAAACCTAATATATTTAATTTAGGAGTAAACTATGACAAAAGTAGATGTTGTACAAGAAACTTTGAATAGTCAAATTTTTGGGTATAAAAAAGTTTTGATTTTTTGTTTTCTATAAATTGTTCGGTGAAATTCCATAAAAAGAAGGTGAAGTAGTTGTAGTTTGAATGATTTGTTAATCCCGATTTCTTGAATTCAAGGTAAACTATTATAACTAAAAATAACCACAGAAGGACAGTAATTTTACAGCTAATTACAGTGCAAAAGCAGCCACTAAGTCATAAGCTGTCAAATGATAAAACGAGACTTAGCTTAATCATTTTACTTTTCCAATCTACTTACACAATATAGTACGTGAACATGTGTTATAAAACATGACATGTTTAGCGAGTGTACTTTGATATGTTTAAACATAATAAAAATTATATACGATGTAATACTTAATCATTTCACTACAACAAAACAGTGCTAAGACGACACTTATGGGGCGACACTTTCCTAAGTGTTGGGATAGACTGGCCAAAATACACTTTGGCCATCTCTTTTATAAGGGTTGGGATATGCATGTCTAAGGCAACGCTTAAATAAGAGTTGGCTTTGTCTAGTCCTAAGACGACACTTTTGGGGCGACATTTTCCTAAGTGTTGGGATAGAGTTGCGAACATACGCTTTGGCCAACTCTTTGTATAAGGGTTGGGATATGTATGCCTAAGACGACACTTGAATAAGAGTTGCCTTTTGTGTAGTCCTAAGCCGACACTTTTGTGGCGACACTTTCCTAAGTGTTGTGATAGACTTGCCAACATACGCTTTGGCCAACTCTTTTTATAAGGGTTGGGATATGTATGCCAACCTTTTTTGCGTCGTCTTAGGTCAAAAAAATATCGCGGTAGGGTTATTTTGTTGTAGTGTTTATATATACTAAATTAATATACAATAAATCACTACAGCAAAACAGACTTTTAGCTGCGTTTTTTTGGGCATTTAGCGGCGTTTATAAGCGCCACAAAAAGTATTTTATGCTTTTCAATATTACCAAAAACGCCGCTAATACTATCACGGAAATTTTTATGGCGTTTATCTAAAAAACGCCGCTAAAGATCTCGACCTTTAGCGGCGTTTGTAATAAAAACGCATTAAAAGTCGGGGCCTTTATGCGCTTTCCCAAAAACGCCGCTAAAGTCGGGGCTTTAGCGGCTTTCCCAAAATGCCGCTAAAGTCAGGCCTTTTAGCGGCGCTTGTAATAAAAGCACCGCTAAAAGTCAGGGCCTTTAATGCGTTTTGTTAAAAAATCGCTAAAAGTCGTATTTTAGCGGTAGCTTTCCCAAAACGCCGTTAAAAGTCAGGGCCTTTAGCGGCGCTTTCCCAAAAACGCCGCTAAAAGTCAGGGCCTTTAGCGGCGCTTTCCCATAAAAATGCCGCTAAAAGTCAGGGGCTTTAGCGGCGCTTTCCCATAAAAACGCCGCTAAAAGTCAGGGGCTTTAGCGGCGCTTTACCATAAAAAACGCCAAAAATTTCTTGAGATTTAGCGGCGCTTTTGTACAAACGCCGCTAATTTGTACAGATTTAAAAAAATAAAATTTTTTCAATATTATACCCCTCCTGCACTAAAAACCAACCAATAACAGTATATAATTTCAACGCAAAACAGCAAAATTAGCATAAAAATCACACGAATTACATTAATTCTAAATGATACTTGAAATTTAATAAATTAAATGAATGATAACTGAAAATATTGTAACAATAATGTTAAATGTAATAATGTCAAAACTTCTTACAACGAAAAACTAAATGTCTAAGATGGCGGTTTTACATCTTTAAACATCTGCATCATATCAAGTCAGTCTTTGGAGCTCTTCGTATTTTCTGCTTTTGCTCGCTAGCATCGATGTCGCCTCGCCTCCCTCGCATTGCGGTCGCCTCTCTCATTCTTCTTCTTGCCTCCTTGCTTGTGTCGTTTCGCATCCGCTCTAAGTCATTCTTTGGAGTTCTTCATATTTTCTTTGAACATCGGCAATTTGCTGCCTCTGCTCAACTGTGCTCTCTTGCATCCGAGCTATTTGGTTTTGTAGCCTATGAACTTCAAAGACGAGATTGACCCCGGAAGGCATGTATTCTTGGGAGGCGGATCAAAATATTGGCCTGGGTAACTCTGGATCCTTTAAATCGAACCGACCATACCTTTCAAGACCAAAAATATCGGTGATAATTCTATTAATAATATACTAAAGATTAGCGAACTATCAATCAAGCGATCGTACCTTTCGGGACCCAAAACATTTGTAATAATTTCATTATCAATCTCCTCAAGATTAACAGAACTATCGATCAAGCGTACCGCTTCATACTCCGCCTTCTTCTCCTTTAGTTTATCCTAATAAATCAATGAAAGAGTTAGAAACGAAATATATAAATAAGAAAGAATGCAACATAATTTAACATTATAAATTTAAAACTATAAACGATGAATTAAACTATTATAATTAAACGGTAGAAATATTTATAAAAATAAAATTTTATTAAGTAAATATACCAAAATTTCGCACTTGGATGTCATCGGAGATCCATCCTTCTTTCTATCGTAATGTCAAAAAGTCAACGCGTCCAACTTTTTAACCAGTCAAAGTTTCCTACATTTTAGCGTAAAAATATAATTTAATAGTATAAAGTAATTAATATTTGATGTAATTAATAAATTATATTACCTCAAGATCACTACATAAGCAAAACTTCTAGAACTCGCCGTATGCGTGAATTTACATTTTCGTCTGCTGCTTATTCCAACTCGCTCAAGGTCCTACATAATGCAATTTGAATTATATATATAGTAAATACTATAAACCAAATAATTTATACGATTTTAGATGTACGTAATACCTCTCCTTTTTTGAATTCCAAAATCTAACTTGATCTTCCCATTGGTACCTCAACATTCGGTGGAACATTTCTTAATTTTTCGTCGAGGCTTATCTCTTTCTTGAAATATTGTTTTTGACCGTGCTTTTATTGTCTCTCCATTTTTACCCAATGTCTTCTTAACATAGTCATCGAGACCTCTAAATTAAATCTACCTCAAGAAAAAAAGTATAAAAGTTAATATAAATGAAAATTAAATTAAAGTATTATAAATTACATTCACGTTTTATTACCGTAATATTTTCGAGGGCCTAATTTTTGTTGGCATCAGGCATGTGATGCCATGATTCGTAGTTAATGGGCAACATATTGGAATTTCGTGCTAAAATGCCCAAATAGCCTTCTAACAGTCGAGCTTCAGATCCAACAGGCTGGCCATCATTGTTCCTCTTTACTTTAACACGATCGTTAGGCTCTAAGTCGATAAATCTTGAAGTAATGTATGTCCCCGACCTCTGCTGCGTCCCACCACCTTCATTTGAAAAATAATATATTATTATATTAAAATTAAAAATGAATCAATAATAAAATTCAACATGCATGTAAAATAAACTTAACATTACTTTGAAATTCTCCGTGCTCGTCATCTATGTCCGCAGAGTAGAAGATCCAACAACTTTCTTTGCTCACTACTATTAGCTTCTTCTGGATTTAGAGTTTCGCGGACAATATTTAAATCTCGTAATCATCTTCTAGGCATTTTTCCTGCAGTACACATGAAAATTATATAACATGACCAACATAAAAATTATATTATTACATATAAATAATAAATCGTTAAATCTTACTACATCATATTTCAGTAAATATCTTCATCCACATCCCGACGAACCCATTGAAATTGTTGACTAGTACTAGGATATTTTCGTTAAGTCTTGTTCGAAAAGGCAAAGTTTCGATCTTTCGACTATGTTATCTCTACTTCCACCGCTAACGTCGAAGAAATCTCTAGGGTGTTTCAAGTACAACGTACCAACCCTCATCGTTGGATCTTCCGAGTAAAAAACTTGTTTAACTTGAGAAGAAAACACATACGACTCGTCCATCAGTTGTTCTCCGGTGTGAATTAATCGAGAGAAATTCACCATTGTAAAACCATATTGATCGTTTTTAATTCATGAGCCGTATTCACATCAGCCCAATCACCTCGAAATATGACAACTTTGCATTTGCCGTAATAATCCAACTCAATGATGTCAGTAATAAGTCCGAAATATTCCAAATTCCCCTCGACCGGATTACTGTCCCTAGCACTAGCATAACTTGTAATCGAAGAATTAACAACAATTCCGCAATTTTGAGTTCTCCTCAATCTCTCGCGATACCTTGTATGAAATCTGTATCCGTTGATGAGAAAGCCACTATATCTTTTAACTATTCTGTTTGGACCTTGTGAAAGCCATTTAACGTCGTCATTTACTTCATTCCGACTCCAAACCTATTGAGTCAAAAGTAAATCGAGTAATTATGAATATTATGAGAAAATATTATTACTTGTCAATGAAAATTTAAATTTCATACCATTTGGCTTAACCATTCATGGAATGATTCTGCGAACAACTTATTAATTTCTCGTCGATTTAATCTTTGAGATCGTGAATGAGCTCTCAATATTTGTTTGTACTGACTACGAAATTTTTTTTTACTTTGTTAGAAGATAAACAAATCATAATTGATGAGTATTTATCAAATTGTAGAACGTACTTCCGAAATGGTTCCATTGAATCATGATGAAAAAGAACGATCGATGTGCTTGGACCCACGATCTATCGTCTAATTTCGTAATTTCGACTCTACCGATCGGTTCTCAAACTTTGAAATAAATAAGTTTCACCAAATTATGATCTCGTGAGCCCAACATTTCTACTTGGTGCATTCATTCTTGTTTCAACATCTTCCAAATACCTCAAGCAGAAAGTCATACATTCCTCCGCCAAGTATCCCCAGTAATTGATCCTTCCGGATAACGCTTATTGCGGAAGATGACTTCAATTTGGAAAGGAACCTAAACACGATATACAACATTATCAAAAGTTAGAAATAAAGGCATTTAGTGAATGAAGGAATATTTTGCAAATAAAGTAAGACCTTTCAATGGGATACATCCATCAATAGAAAACGGGTCCACCAAGAATTGTTTCACGCGGGAGATGAATTAACAAGTGCACCATGATAGTGAAGAAGGAAGGCGGGAATATCTTCTCCAGATTGCATAAAGTTAATGCGGCTCGATCTTGTAGTCTCTCAAGTTCTTGAACATTCAAAACTTTACCACAAATGACTTTCATTATATTTGACAATTCAATTACAGGAGCCGTCACCTTTTTCGACATACAACACCGCATAGCAATTGGCAGTAAGTCTTGCATCAATATGTGATAGTCATGCAATTTTAAGCCATATAATCTTTGATCCTTAAGACTCACACATCGCGATATATTTGATGCATACGCATCCGGGACCTTTATATCCTTCAACACTATACAGAACACTTCTTTCTCCGTCTTCGACATTGAAAAAATAGTAGGCGGCAATCGATATTTCATATTCGGAAGTGCTCGGGGATGAAGCTCACGTCGAATTCCCATGTGGACTAAATCAAGTCTACTCTGAAGATTATCTTTCGATTTTCCATCGACATTCAAAATAGTCCCAATGATGTTCTCGCAGACATTTTTCTCTATATGCATGACATCAAGGTTATGGCGTAAAATCTGATGCTCCCAATAAGGCAACTCGAAAAAAATACTTCTTTTTTTCCACAAGTCAGCCTCATTAGGATCATCCTCTTCATCGATTCATCATCGATTCATCCCTAGATCTTCTATTTCTATGCGGGTTTGCGGTTGATTCATCTTCCCATAAATGAAATTCATATCTTTCAACATTAACAATATTTTGGATCCAATTGCGAAGGAGTGATCTAAACTCTTCAAGACCATCAAATTGAGCACTCTAAAATCTAAATGTATGATTTTTCGGTAACCACCGACGATGCCCCATGTAAGAAAACTTCTTCCCATTATATAACCATTGCGAACATGTCTGCAAGAAGACAACACGGACAAGCATAACGTCCTTGATACTCCAACCGGATAAATTAGCATAAGCCGTCGTTAATAGTCCACATTAATGCCGCATAAATTAAAGTTCTCTTTTCTCATTGCATCGAATGTCCGAACACCAGCCCATAGTTGTTTTAACTCGTCAACAAGTGGTCGCAAATAGACGTCAATATCATTCCCCGCCCTTTCTCTCCGGTATAATCATAGACAAGATAAAAGAAGATTATTTCATGCAAACCCATGGAGGCAAATTGTAGGAACAAGCACCACAGGCCAAGGCATCAGACGTTGTGCTCATAAGTTTGTAAGGTTAAATCCATCGGATGCTAGCCCAAGCCTCACACTCGAGGATCGCTTGCAAAGTTTGGAAATTTGAGTCAAAACATTTCCAAGCTAAAGAATCTGCAGGATGCCTTAACAACCCATCATCGGTTCGTCCATCACGGTGCCACGTCATTGATTCTATTGTCTTCGACGACATGAAAAGTCATTGAAGCCTCGGTATTAGGGAAAATATCGTAAAATTTTAATCGGCCGCTTTTTTGATGTGTACCATGTTCGTCCTCGTTCGCCCTCTCGTATTTCTATGAATCCAACGGATTGGCCGCATACATGACAAACCTTTGTTGGTTTATGCGGTCGCCCCAATACAACATGCAGTCATTTGGGCAACTGTGAATTTTATTGTATCCAAGGCCCAAATCCTTTATCAATTTTTTCATGTCTTTGGAAGATCGAGGGATTTTTGCAAACGGGAACATTTCTTGCAGTAACTCTAACAGCATTGTCAACGAGTTTTCGGTCCACCCCCCCAAACATTTCAAGTGAAAAAGACGAATACAGAATGACAGTTTGGAAAATTTTGATCCTTCATACAGTTTTTCATCATTTCACCAAGTAACGCGTAGAAACTCGCCGCTTCTTCATTTGGCTGTTCATCCGGTACACTTCTTTCCCCTTCGGTGAAAGTATTTCCTCTAAAATTGTAATCATCGGTTACACTCAAGTCAGGTGGAAATGACCCGAAACCATCATCACAAGATATTGAAAGCATCCCGCAACATGTTTTCCATGTTATCGCTCACTAACATTCGGTTGAAAGCAGATGAGAATACCCAGATTCATCGATGAAGATGCTCCCTAGATGTAGACTCGCCATGAAAAACCATATTTTGTACCCCCGGATAAAACCATCAACAACTAGATGTTCGTAGACCACTTCACGATAATGCCAGTTAATATTGCAACACTTCTTACACGGGCAAAGAATCATATTCTCTTGGCTTGCATTTTGAAATGCGAAATTCAGAAAAGTTTCTACTCCATTTCGATAGCCGTTGCTTACCCTTGACAATTTCATCCAACTCCTATCCATTTCGTAGTTGTTGAAGTCTAAAGTTGACAATAAATTATACGGCTAAAGTTGAAATTTGATATTAAAATTAGGTAAGTTATGTATTCTTTAAGATCCATCGTACGTGGCATTGTTACACCTAGGGAGGATCCGTTATATCTGACAGTGAGATATAAGGCAACCCGTTAGGTTTCCAGCCTATATACTTTGAATCTTTTTCTTAAATTTATACAAGTTTTATGTAAGTTATGATGTTTGATATTAAGGAAAAATTATGTAAGTTATGAAATTTAATAGTCAACTTATGTAATTTATGAAATTTGATATTAAAATTAGGTAAGTTATGTACTCTTTAAGATCCATCGTACGTGGCATTGTTACACCTAGGGAGGATCCGTTATATCTGACAGTGAGATATAAGGCAACCCGTCAGGTTTCTAGCCTATATACTTTGAATCTTTTTCTTAAATTTATACAAGTTTTATGTAAGTTATGATGTTTGATATTAAGGAAAATTTATGTAAGTTATGAAATTTAATCGTCAACTTATGTAATTTATGAAATTTGATATTAAAATTAGGTAAGTTATGTATTCTTTAAGATCCATCGTACGTGGCATTGTTACACCTAGGGAGGATCCGTTATATTTGACAGTGAGATATAAGGCAACCCGTCAGGTTTCCAGCCTATATACTTTGAATCTTTTTCTTAAATTTATACAAGTTTTATGTAAGTTATGAAGTTTGATATTAAGGAAAAATTATGTACGTTATGAAATTTAATCGTCAACTTATGTATTTTATGAAATTTGATATTAAAATTAGGTAAGTTATGTATTCTTTAAGATCCATCGTACGTGGCATTGTTACACCTAGAGAGGATCCGTTATATCTGACAGTGAGATATAAGGCAACCCGTCAGGTTTCCAGCCTATATACTTTGAATCTTTTTCTTAAATTTATACAGTTTGATATTAACTTAAAATTTTAGTGGTTAAATGTTATAGGTTAGTGGTTAAGGGTTAAGGGTTTGGGGTTTAGGGTTTAAGGTTAAAGGTTTAAGGGTTAAGGGTTATGGGTTTGGGGTTTAGGGTTAAGGGTTAGGGGTTTAAGGGTTAAGGGTTAAGACTTAGGGATTTAGGGTTTAGGGTTTAAGGTTTAAGGTTTAAGGTTAAGGGTTACAGGTTTAAGGTTTAAGGTTTAGAGTTTAAGGTTTAAGGATTTAGTGTTTAAGGGTTAGGGATTTAAGGTTTAAGGGTTTAAGGTTTATAAGTTAGGGATTTAGGGTTTAAAGGTTTAAGGTTTCAATAGTGTAGGGTTTTAGGGTTTAATAAATGTTACATTATTTCGATATTTAATTTGGTGTTTCGTTAAGATCCATCGTACGTGGCATTGTTACACCTAGGGAGGATCCGTTATATCTGACAGTGAGATATAAGGCAACCCGTCAGGTTTCCAGCCTATATACTTTGAATCTTTTTCTTAAATTTATACAGTTTGATATTAACTTAAAATTTTAGTGGTTAAATGTTATAGGTTAGTGGTTAAGGGTTAGGGGTTAGGGGTTTGGGGTTTAAGGTTTAAGGGTTAAGGGTTAGAGGGTTAGAGGTTTGGGGTTTAAGGTTTAGGGTTAGGGGTTATGGGTTTAAGGGTTAAGGGTTAAGACTTAGAGGTTTAGGGTTTAAAGGTTTAGAGTTAGGGGTTATGGGTTTAGGGTTTAAAGATTTAGTGTTTAAAGGTTAGGGATTTAAGGTTTAAAGGTTTAGGGTTTATAGGTTAGGGATTTAAGGTTTAAAGGTTTAAGGTTTCAATGGTGTAGGGTTTCAGGATTTAATAAATGTTACATTATTTCGATATTTAATTTGGTGTTTCGTTAAGATCCATCGTACGTGGCATTGTTACACCTAGGGAGGATCCGTTATATCTGACAGTGAGATATAAGGCAACCCGTCGAGTTTCAAATTTATATACTTTGAATCTTTTTCTTAAATTTATCTGATTTGATATTAACTTAAAATTTTAGTGGTTAAATGTTATAGGTTAGTGGTTAAGGGTTAGGGGTTGGGGTTTAAGGTTTAAGGTTAAGGGTTTAAGGGTTAGGGGTTAGGGGTTAGGGGTTTGGGGTTTGGGGTTTAAGGTTAAGGGTTAGGGGTTTAGGGGTTAAGGGTTAAGACTTAGGGATTTAGGGTTTAGGGTTTAAAGGTTATAGATTTAGGGTTTAGGATTTAGAGATTTAGTGTTTAAGGGTTAAGGATTTAAAGTTTAAGGGTTTAGGGTTTATAGGTTATAAATTTAGGGTTTAAAGGTTTAAGGTTTTAATGGTGTATGGTTTGGGGTTTAGGGTTTAGGTTTTAGGGTTTAGGATTTGAGGTTTAAGGTTTAAAAGTTTAGGGATTTAGGATTTATGGTTTAAGGATTTTAGGGGTTTAAGTTTTAGGGTTTTGAATTTTAAGAAAAGCTTTATGTAATTACGTTTAATTAGTTTTTGTATTAACTTATTGGTTGTTTAATTAAAGATTTGTAATTTAAGTAGCTATGTCATGTTATATTTAATTTACTGGACATCGATTAATTTATTATTTGATGTTATATATATTCATTTCATTCACCATAGTGTAATTGATTATATTATGTTATGATGGATTCATTATAGATATGATAGAAATCACCTTTTTACAGTAAACTTCAAATCTTAGAAAAAATGAAAATGATACAAAATTAATATGATAAAATTCTACTATAAAACTCATAAAACCAAACAAAACCGAGATTGGAAACTAACCTCAAATGCTTTGGAAAGTTGCAACAAAGACTCCGACAACCTTAGAACCTTAGAACCGTGATGATGAAAGTAGTGAAATTAGTAGACTTAAGCAGAAGGACAATTATGAATCCTCCAATAAATTTTGTAACAACAAATCAAACATATCATTATTCCATCAAAATCAAATGCGATAAAACTTAACACCCTCATATGGTTTCACTCAATACTCTCAAATTGTCATTTAACTCTCAAGATCAAAACATAGCATGATATTACCATAGGCTTGCAAATGAATGAAATCTCTACAACTACATGAATATGATGTAAAAATCAAAGGGGCTTAACAAGGGTTGAAACTGGGCTTAGGTAAAGTATGTAAAAGGAAAATTTTAAAATTTTCACAATCAAGACAAATAGTTAGTTACTTACGTAACAACACAAAATACACTATAAAAAGCTTTGAAATTTATTCCCATATCTTATTTAAGCACTAAGGATTTTGGAGAAGTAACATTTAACAATTTAGTTGCTTTAGCAAACATTTCCCCAAATATTCTCTCTTCATTAAAGGAAAAAGCTTCAATTCTTTTTTTTTTCTTTTTTTTTAAAACTAAGAATGAACCATGCAACACTTTCCCTCTTGTCCCATTAAAGTTAGAAAAATGGGGGTAACAAATAAAAGGCTTTAGGTTAAACATTGTGTTAAAAACAAAGAAAATGGAAAATAGGCTCAAATCGGCTAACTAAAAGGAAAACAGAAGGGCAGGTCTTTCAAGAGTCTAAGAATTGGTTAAACCTAATATCCCTTATAAAATTAAAGCATCAATCCAAAAATGTTGTCTCAAAATGCATTCACAAGCAAGTTCTAGAATAAACACAATAAGTTTGACACACTCAACAAAAACAAAAGGAGCAAAGTATAATGAATTGCTCTTAGGCTCAAAAACTCACTAGAGCGTTTAATCTGCATCAAGTCTTGTGCACTTTTCTTTATGAAAGATCTTTATGAAAGAAATTTTGCATGTGTGAAAGCTTAAATTTACTACAGTATCAGACTTAACAAACATGCAAATAAGCAAAATTTACTTCAAACAACAGAATCATGCATTGTTGGATCCCACAGAATAAACAATACGCAAGATATTTATTTATGAATTTAAATATGCAAATCCTTGCATGAATTGGCTCCAAAAGATAACCATTCAATCTCAAAGTTGCTTAATGAAGTGAAACCCAGGAGTCTTCCTATAGCAAAATTAGTAATCTTCAAAGATGCAAAACTAAGACATTAAGAATAAATCCAAAAGTCTTTGCTTTGGGGAACAAAATGAGGTACAAAATGTTCTTTCTTAGCTTCACCATTTATATTAGTCAAAATAGCACAAAGAATCTATCAAAATATATTCATTTCTTGCAATTGAGAAAAACTAGAAACAAAATCAAAACCACCTCTAGTAAAGAAAACCAGATTGATAAGAATCCAATAATATCAAGAACCATCTTTATCATATTACAAAAAGAAAAAAAGCATTTCAAGTAATTCAAAGAATTCCATCATTTTAAAAGACAATGAACATTTTACATTTACTCCTTCTATTAACTAATAAAACAAGACAATAAATTGCATCAATCGATAATCATGATCATCCAACTAAAGCACCTTTAAAAGCTACAAATGCGTAACAAGTTTAAACATTTTTAAACTTCCAAGTTGATTGAATAGCCGAAATTTAAGAACAATTTCGTGTTCTATCTTTTCTTTTCCTTTTACTATTAGTTTCTTCATTATATAAAAATGTGAACTCAAATCTAATATTTTCTAAGCTCTAACAGGTTCCAAAACTATGTCATTCAATCTCGAGCATATGAACACAAAATCTTATAAATAAATTAAAAGAAAACATCTAACCAAATATGAACTTTATGAATTTAACTTTTAAATGGAATATAACAAGGTTTATTATTATTATTATTTTTAAATTAAAGTTAATCATCAACATAATTTTTACATTTTACTTTAATTTGTTATGTACAAATTACTTATGTACAAATTTTTAGTGCAAATATAAATGGCTTATAATATGATAAAAAACATATAACTTAAGTTCAAACCAGTTGAAATAATATGATAAAAAAACATATAACTTAAGTTCAAACCAGTTGAAATAATGGACAAACCACAAACATACAACTTAAGTTAAAACCAATGCTGCAAACATATAACAGTCCCAATACAAACAACATAAGAAATTTAGCACAGTACTATCATTTTCATGAGGACTGCAATGTGAATTCAAACACACACAAAAAAGAAATTAAAATCATTATACTATACATCCAAAAGCATCCACGACTTCAAATCAAGATCCAACAACCAAGTATTAAACCACCATAATAAAAGCAACAACATTCATCATGACCTTTCACAAATATTTTAAAAGGATGGAGACCTCTCCATTTGTTTTCACACCTTCAAAGAACAATAGATCTATGGAGAGTGAATGATATTTGAATATGATATCAATACATAGAAGCCTTCACAAGTGAATTGATAATTTACCAATAATTAATTTATAATTCTTCTATAATTTAAGAAACATCTAGCAAGTGAAGTATTTTCATTACCTGTACTTCATGAAACCACTGCTTATTGACTTATTGGCTACTAAATTGACTTATTGGGGCTAAGTATGCTTGGGGAATGGCTCCATGAACTGTTTGCAATAGATATTCAAAACCTGAACAAAGGCTAATATCATTGAAAAATAATCAGAAATTTTCAAAATAATAAGACAAATAATGCAATGACTTGAAAAATTTATAAATTAAAGGGAAAAAAACAATGACAACTATCACCTACTTTTCTTTGTATTTTCATTACCTGTAGTTCATGAAACCACTGCTTATTTTATATTTACTATTTATTTGAAAAGTTGGTCACAATATAAAATTTTGCTTTTACCTCTTTTAATATTTCAAGCTTCTTTTCTCTGTTATTCCCGAGTTTCCCGTTTCTTCTCCAAATATGGCTAAATACTTTTGAGACAAAGCTGCAAATACAACAAGACATCCCAAACATCAAAATATAGTGTAAAACACCCGAAGGAAAATGAGCAAGCCACAAGCCCCAGAATAAGGGAAAAGCCAAAATTCTCAATTGAATGTAATAAAACAGGGCATTCAATTCAGAATCTAAACCAAGATGACCCCCACTATCAGCTATTCAAAGAATTCGCAGTTTGGGAAACAATTCTCACTATAATGAATGTAATAAAATAGGAAAATAATGCAATGCCCACAAGTCCCCCATCTCACGCAAACAGTCATCCAACCCACAGCAATTAAAAAGAATATTTTTTTCTCACTACAATGAATAATCCCACAGCCTCACCCTTCCCCTTCTTTCACATTACACCGTCCCGTTCCCTTCCCTCTTTCTAAGATGAGCCGACAAATTCAGAGAACCAAACAACAAAGAACTAATACTAGTCGATAACAAAGATCCAAACCTATATTCTGTTCAATTGCATGTTACCTTTTAGAGAATCTGAGATGTGCCAATGTCGACAGTCCGACGAAAGAGAGGTAAAGCTTGAAGCCGAAGGAGCGTTGGTTTAGAAGATAATAGTGGAGCCGTGGAGGACGAAGAGATTATTGATCTGATGAAGTTCGATGGTGGCGGACTGAAGAGAGGGGTGACAGAAACTAAACCTTTAGAAATTTAGGGATTTTAGAAGAAGGGGGAAATGAATTTCAGAAGAAGCCTTGGGGAAATTGAGTCAATCGGGTTTAAGGGTTGGGGAAACTGGAGGAGAGCAAAACGGCGACATTTTCACTAACACAATTCAAGAATTGCGGCGTTTATAAAATAGCGCCGCTAAAGACATACCAATTGCGGCGTTTACAAAACAAAACGCCACTAAAATATACAAAACAATGTCGTTTAACTTGACTGCGGCGTTTACCAAACAAACGCCACTAAAATAGACAAAACTACGCGTTTTATTTACATTACACAAACATATTTGCGGCGTTTTTATAATAACCGTATATATCCGACTTTTTGCGGCGTTTTCAAGAAAACGCCACTAAAATAGACAAAAATACGTCGTTTTATTTACATTACACAAACATATTTGCGGCGTTTTTATAAGCGCGCTATATCCTGACTTTTTGCGGCGTTTTCAATATAAACGCCACTAAAATAGACAAAAACTACGCGTTTTATTTACATTACACAAACATATTTGCGGCGTTTTTATAAGCTACCGCTATATCCGACTTTTGCGGCGTTTTCAAGATAAACGCCACTAAAATAGACAAAAACTACGTCGTTTTATTTACAACACATAAACATATTTGCGCGCTTTTTACTAAAACGCCACTATTCTCATTTTTAATTTTTTTCATTCTTTACTTATTTTTTCTTTCACAATTTTTTGTTGATATTATCATTTTTTTAATTTTAATTTTTAAAATTTTGAATATTAAACTTTTAAAGAAAATTTCAAAATTTTGAATATTTTTATAATTTTAAACTTTTTAAGAAAACTATATTTATCTTACTATACATGTAATATCCTCTATCCGATTTCAACTTATATTTTGAGTAAGAAATATTACATCCAAATACAATCATCGTTTAATTTAAATATTTATCTAAACACTTCATTTTAACATATTTAAGCTTATTTGAAGTTTTTCAAAACATTTCTATACTTTCTTTTAGAGTTAATTTGATTTTAGGGTCTTTTAATTTGGGTCAAAATAGAGTCAATGTCGTAATGAGTGCCCTGATGGGGCAGAATATTCCAATGTTGTGACACTGAGTGGTGTAGTGAAATGGCATTTAATTATATGTATATACACCTAAATTTTGATATAGCTACATCTTATTTAGAATTATATATATATATATGAATTTTGGTTTAATGTGTAATTCTAGATGTGAAATTCTAATTATGGTTTAAATGTATAGTTGAAACTTTAATTTTGATTTAATCATACACGTTATTTTAAAATATAAATACATCAATATATGTTATATATATATATATATATATTTTTTAAAATAATAATTTACACTTATCTTATATTGATTTATATTCTAAAAAATCCAAGATTAATCCCTAAATCATAAACCCTAGACCTTAAATATTATATATATCATAAACCAGAAACACTAAAACCTAAACAACAAACTCAAAACCCCAAAACATAAATCTTAAACCATAAAACTCAACCATAAACTTTAAAGCGCAAACCTTAAACCATAATCGAGCCTAAATTGGGAATTCATGTGGCCAATGTTAGTGTAGTACAAAACATATATTTTAATAGCTAACACATTAACCATAAATCCCTCATGAGGCCGGGATTTTGGTTTCGGGAATTTGGGCCATATATAAATCCTAAACTTTAAACCCTAATTAAACCCTAAAATCCTAAACTTGAACCATAAACCCTAAAATCAGAAACCTAACACATCGACCATTTCCCTAAACCCATAAACTATAATCTATAAACCCTAAACCTAAAACCCCAACCCATTGACCATTCCCCAAAACCCTAATCACCGACAAGATTTAAACCTTAATACCGGTAAACACTAACATATTAAACACGATACAATAAACCCAAACAATAAACTTTAAACCACTAAACCCATACAACAAAATTACAAACCCTAAACCATGAAATTAACCAAAATAACAAACCTTAAACCATGAAATTAACATACTAAACATTAAACCCTTAATCAATTTGAATAGCTTAATTTGTAACTTACATGAAAACTTCTAAATTGTTTAGTTAGCAATTTGTAACTTTTCATAATTAAGTAACTAAAATGAAACTAACTTTTCATAATTAAGTAACTAAAATGAAACTTTCTCATTGCTTCTAAGTGAATGTATCAAAATATATAAAATATAATTCAAAGCAAGAATGAGGAAAAAATATTAAAAACTTTTAGCGGCGTTTTTCGAAAGCGCCACTAATACTCAAACTTTTAGCGGCGTTTTTCCTAAAGCGCCGCTAATACTCTGACTTTTAGCGTTTTCCTAAAGCCGCTTAATACTCGACTTTTAGCGGCGTTTGTCCTAAAGCGCCGCTAATACTCTGACTTTTATCGGCATTTTTCCAAAAGCGCCGCTAATACTCTGACTTTTAGCGGAGCGGCGTTTTTCCAAAAGCGCCGCTAATACTCTGACTTTTAGTGGCGTTTTTTCAAAAGCGCCGCTAATACTCATACTTTAGCGGCGGTTTGAAATTAAACGCCGCTATTTCTCCTTTTTAGCGGCGGTTTTTGAAATAAACGCCGCTATTCCTCATTTTTTTGCGGCGGTTTCTTCCAAACGCCGTTAATGTATAATATTTGCGGCGTTTTTCTTTAAAACACCACTAAAAACGCCGCTAAAAGTCTGTTTTGGTGTAGTGAATCATCAACAAAATATTATTATTATTATTAAAGTGTAAGTAAAACATTCATATTTATAGGTTACTTGAATTTAATTCGAGAAATTATAACAAGAGTTGACTAGAGATTCAACAAATAAACATTTTTATATCAAAGAAAATCACAATAAAATGGAATATTTGAAACAATCTTAAACTTGCTACGACCCAGACTCAACTACTGATTGCATCCTTCCTACCAATTACTTCCTTATTAATTCATTTCCTTTGAGACAAGATGCTACACAATTTCCCAGTTTTTTACTCTTCCTTTGGAAATTGTCAACTGTTGAGTATTTCTTTAATAAATATTATTTAAAAATCAAAGGAAGAAGTCGAGAATTTCAAATCCAGTTGTTTAGAACAAGCGAAGAATGTTTGAAAATAGAAAAATCAGCCATAAAAACCATGCAATATGCAATTTCAATATTACTTTATTACCTTTCCTTAATAACTATCCGCAATAATTATATTCATGCAAAACGCAGTCGTAGTTTCCTACACGAAATGACAATATTACCCATTGACTTTTTTAACGTGACGACATGACGGATTGTTCTCTCAAGTCACACACCTACCCCCTCATTGAGAAAGTTGCCTCCGCCATTTCGTCATTTTTCATGGATTAAGACAAACGAACCTCATCTTTTACCTTTTCCTCAACCATTTAATCATTTTATTAAATGTATTATTTTTGAAATTGCAACTTGGCCCATATTCCAGACCTGGCCAAATTTTTTCCGGTCAAATTTTTGCTTCATAAAATAATAAATGTAATAAAAAGACGAGGTTAATATTTTGATCCATTAATTATAATACTATGCTTATTAGTGGAGATTCCAATGTTGATAGTAAAAGGATAATGAGCTGACCCCGACGAACTCACCAGCTTCTGGAACCACATTATTATATTATATAAATCTATGGTCAACTTCAAGGAAAAATCAGGACCATTCAATCCAAATGCAGGGGATAAGTCCTCATTTTTCGCGGTTGTGATGAATTGCCGGTATTTAATTGTCGTGCATACGAAATATTTCCATCATGTCAGGTATCAGATGTAAACAACCCCAAATCCATATATATTAAGGTCGGCATGATAAAAAATATATAAAAAGATTATTTATCCGAATTCTGAATAAAAACAATACTATTTATGACATTCCTCTAGAAGATATAGATAGTAGCACTATATATTATATTGTTATTGAAATATATTAAAATAGACTGTTAGTGTTAGTGTAATTTTTAAACTTTACAAGTAAATTTAAAATTGATGAATATTTTATAAAAAGTGACGTATTTAAGGGAAAGGCTGGTAGGGCTCACCTCCCTAAAATAATTTTTTTTTTTTATTTAAACTTTTTAAAATTTAAATTAATAAAGTTAAAATTATATTTTTATCCTAAAATAATAAAAAATAATTTAATTATTTAAAATTAAAATTTAATTCTGGTCCTTCTTATAAAGTTACAGTAAAATATTTTTAAAAAATAAAAAATAATGTATCGTTTTTAAAATTGCTTGCCAAATAAAAATATTGACAATATATCAAAAAAAAAATTTAAATCTGAAGAAATTGCCTAGACTGCCAGCTTTGAGCGTATAATAGTTTTTCTTTAAAAAAGAAAAGAAAAGATGGCGTATAATAGCTTGAGTAGAAAATGAGAATAAGAATTATACAGCGCATATATATTTAATTTGAAAAAACTTTTTATTTGTTTAAGATTAAGTGATTATCCAAATATATTTATTGCTAAATTTGTCTGTACAATATGCTTGAAGAAAAGGGTGAGTACGAAAACTGATATCGTCAATGGGATAAATAATTTTTAAAACTTTATTTAATTAAATAAACCCATAGTTTTGAATTCATTTTGTTACCTGCAGTCAATTATGAATCAGTAAAAAAAGCAGCCGTAAACTTGAATCGTCAACTGAGCTTTCATCGGAACATTCCGAAGCTCAGAAAAATCTTCTTTTTTTCTTTTTTTGGCTATGAAATAACAAAGTCAAGGGGGCGGGGCAGCAGCGTCATTTCCGTGAACCAACTTTTGTGGACTTGTGCATTCAGTTTCACTTGATAGGTAGATTTAATCAAAATTTTAAATTTCAAATGTAATAAAAATATTTGATTAAATAGTATGATCATAATTGTAAGAGATTAATAGTTTAACACGTGCGATCAATTTTGTTTTAAAAAGTAAAAAATTAAAAAATAAAAATTCAATTTTACTGCTTTAATTTGAGTATTATTTATCTTTACAAATTTAGGGAAGTGATGAGATTATCAACATTTTAACTTAATTTTTTTCAATTATTTCAAGTGTAAAATCAAGATGTTTTTTTAAATTCGCTTTTAGTAGAATTTTGATTCAATAGTAGTTAGATTTGATCTTGAAATTAAATTTGATGATATATGTTTACTTGAAAATTTGATTTGATTAAATTCAAAAGTCCTTTAGACTTTGAATCAATGATGCATACTTCAAAAATCATCGAGGCTTAAACTTATATTTGAAAAAGTTCAGGGGCTAAGCTAGAATAATTTTTTAGGGGGCCGGATAAAATTTTAATTTTTTATAATTTATATCTTTATAATTTGTAAATGATTAAATTAAATTTTTATAATTTTAGGGGGGCTAAGTGCAATTTTACTTTTATTAATTTAAAATTATTAAAAAATTTAAGGGCTTAAATAGTAATTTTATCTTTTAGGGGGGCCGAGGCCCATGCCAACCCTCCTGGCTTCGCCCCCTTGAAAAAGCCTTTGAAGTTTGGTCTTGGATGGTTGATTTTACTTCAAGGATGTTTTAAACTTGATTTTAAAGAACGAATTTAATATCCTTTGCAACTGGATAGACTTTTTTAAAAAAGATTAACCTATATGATTCTGCTATAAGATCCTTTTATACTTAATCTTGGAGAACTAATTGAATAGGTTAGAAGTCATCTTATTCTATAGTGTTAATCATTTAAATAAGAGAGGATTTATTCGAAATATATAAATATTTAAAAATTTTGTTTATTATTTATATCAAATTAATATAAAATAATAATTTAACATTATCACGAAAATATTTTAGTTTAATTAATGATAATATGATTTATTATTATTAAATTTTAAATTAATTAAAAAAACAATTATGATGCCACTTTGTAATTGGTATGAGGATATCTTTGTCTGCACGTATGATTTATGATATTAATTTTCTTAATGGAACTTGGAAGAATTCCATTTACTTATATGTTGTATAGAATAAAGCCGAGAATGATACCAGGAAAATTTCAAAGCAGTGTTGCTAACTGGAAAGTTGTGTAACGCTGTCTCCATTCTCCATATTGAGTTTCCAGAGGAGTTGGTGATTTGATGTTTGAATATTTTCAATATTTATTTTAAAGCCTCCCTCTCTCTTCTTTATTAAAGTCCTTCCAAACCATTGCTATTTTTCTTCACCTTTCTCTAATATTTTCTAACCTAATTGTTTGCTTCTATCAAATCATTACCTGAAACTTGTCGGCTTTCCATCTAATCTACTTTTGCTATATATATATATATATATATACACACTAAGCCTCTACAAGTGAATTTGTAAAATTATAATATTATAAAAAAAAAAGGAGGAAGGAAATGACTGTGATGAAAATTACATGGAGATCCATCTTCCCCAGCTGTTCCAAGGGTGTAGTGAAACCAGAAACCAAGCCTAAGAAGGAAGTTACAAAACAAAGTTCATTTAACAGGCTTGCGATGTTAGAGTTGAGTTATCCCAGCACGATGCTTACTGAAGATCTGTCAACTTCCCTTGCTGGTTCAAATCTTCATGTTTTCACGCTTGGGGAGCTAAAGGTGATAACCCAGAGCTTTTCATCTTCTAACTTTCTTGGTGAAGGTGGGTTTGGACCGGTTCATAAGGGTTTCATTGATGACAAGCTTAGGCCTGGATTGAAAGCTCAGCCTGTGGCTGTTAAACTCCTGGATTTAGAAGGCTTGCAAGGACATAGGGAATGGCTGGTCAGTGTTTTGACACCAATATTTGCTTACCTTAATTTGGACGGCATTTGTTTGTAATGCTTGGTTCTTAATAAATGTTTTCTTTTTATTTTCTGGAACAGACCGAAGTGATCTTTCTTGCAGAATTGAGGCATCCACATCTTGTGAAGTTGATTGGATATTGTTGCGAGGAAGAACATAGGTTACTGGTGTATGAATACATGCCTCGAGGCAGCTTGGAGAATCAGCTATTTAGAAGTATGTCGTCACTCTGTAAATTTATAGTTCTATTTTACGGAAAAAAAGAGAGTCAAAATTAAAGTCAATCTTCTTGTTTGCAGGGTATTCAGTTTCTCTTCCATGGGCGACAAGGATGAAAATTGCTCTTGGAGCCGCCAAGGGTCTCGCATATCTTCATGAAGCAGAAAAGCCTGTCATATACCGAGATTTCAAAGCATCGAATATATTGCTAGACTCTGTAAGTATTGCCCTTTTAGCTTTCAGGATTTTCTTCAATTTGTAATGATGTTACGTTTTGAAAAAAGTTTTTTTCTTTCTTGTTTCAGGATTACAATGCTAAACTTTCTGATTTTGGTCTTGCTAAAGATGGTCCAGAAGGGGATGACACTCATGTTTCCACCAGGGTTATGGGGACTCAAGGCTATGCTGCCCCTGAATACATCATGACAGGTAACAGCATTTGATTCAATATCGTTTTCAATGGATTTAATTTGCTAAAACCTGATATATTTTATTGGTGTTGTTTCAGGTCATTTGACGGCAATGAGTGATGTATATAGCTTTGGAGTGGTACTATTGGAGCTTTTAACAGGGAGAAGATCCGTAGACAAGAACCGATGTCCTAGAGAACAAAACTTAGTGGAATGGGCAAGACCCATGTTGAATGATGCCAGGAAACTCGGCCGAATAATGGATCCTAGACTCGAAGGCCAATACTCGGAAACGGGTGCAAGAAATGCAGCTGCGTTGGCTTACCAATGCCTTAGCCATCGGGCAAAGCATAGACCCAAAATGAGTGATGTCGTGAAGACATTAGAGCCCCTCCAGGACGACCAAGACGTCCTTGTGGGTCCCTTCGTTTATACGGTTCCAACCCAAAGTGACAAGCCAAAGCAACACAAGGACACCGTCACTAAAGAATGTAAACCGAAGAAAGAGAAATTTCATCATCAGGAAAACCACAAACACCATCACCGCCACCACAGGCACCAAACCAGATCACCGAGGATGTCTGCAATTCACTCGGAAAGAGACGCCCTGAAGCAAAATCATAGAAATGGGTTGAATTCACCTTTGCACTATAAAGTCAGGGAAGCAGCATAAGAGTAGAGATTAGATTACTACAAACTGTAAAAAGAAAATCACAGAGTAAATAGGCAGTAATTAGAGATTGCTCAACGTGGCAAATTTTAAAAGTGATCAAGTTTTTCTTTTAGACCAAAGAGTTGTTTGTTCTTTCATTTATTGAGGTCATTATTTTAAATATAAAGTCTTAGATATTTAGAGTTTCACATCTCTATGGACAAAATAAACTTCTGGGTTCAATTGTTGATTAAGCAAATGAACAGTTCAAAAATGGCCGTTCGCCAACCAATGTGTATCAGAAGGCCAGGTCTTTAAACAGAACGACGAAATCTTATACAGAATAATAGATCAAAGATGTACGACTCGAATCGAAATTGGAAGTTTAATTTATACTGTTTTTATTCCAAATTTAGCATTATTTTATTTCTAAACTATAATTATATTTGTCGATATATAAGATCGAGTCATGGTCTATATATATATATAGACCAATAATATTAAAATTATGAATAATAAATAATAAACTAATATTACGACTGTTGAATAAATTTGGGGTGACAAATGTGAGAAATTCCAGATTCAATTATTTGCCTAGGTTGCAGGCTCGTGATTGACTGTTGATAATAAAAGGAAAGAATCAAAGATATTGTCCCTTGGAGATACAATCATATCCGGTTTTTAAGGTAATTTTCTCAAATCTTGTTACAACTCCAAACCTAAAAATCTTCCTCACCAACAGCCAATTTATTTCTTTGTCGGTGGCTTTCCTTGGGAGGTCGTATGAACTGGTAACTTATTTGACAAGAAAAAGTCTGTGGACACCAACTCGTGTGCATTAATTTAAAGGTTAAGATGTTGATCTGAGTTTAGTCGTATTTTCTTATAATTCACTCAAAAGAAAAAATAAAAATGGGTGTGTGGAATTTATTTGCATGACCATCTCTAATTTTCATTAGAAATCAGAGGCAAGAAACTTTACAAGTGGATTTAAGATAATGTCAAGTGTTTTTTTTTTTAATTTTTAATTATTTAATTATTATACTTTAAAAACAAATGGTATCAACCCAAATCTATTTGTAGTTACTGCATTGGCAGTGCATAGGACAATTATTATTTATTTAGTTTATTTATTAAGGTTAGTATTTGGTATTTTGTTAATGTATTTTTTTATTTCACAAATAATTTTAAAAATTGATAAATGTATATTTTATTTTAAATATTTTTTTATATTTTACTGTATTCCTATTAGACACTTGTCAATCTCTTAACCCTGCTTTGTGAAGTCTAAAACTCCACTAATAGTGTACCAAATAATTTCTCTATTTATTTTATATTTTTAATTATAAAATAATGAAAATTTATTTACATATTGGTGTGTTGTAAAATTAAATATATTTAGCTTCTTTATAAAAAAATTAGATTTGACTGCAATTAATTTTAAATATTTTAATTTTATATTTAATTCTGTTATATATTAATTTTAACATGAATTCATTAAATTATTTCATGTAAATTAATTAGATATGAAGGTTTTAATGAAAAAAGGTAATATATAAAGTAAAATAAATATCTCAAAATTAATATTACAATCAAATAAGGGTAAATATTTGGTGTATTAATGGTAGTGCACTTTTTATTCTACAAACAGCTTTTAAAAATTGATACATATCTCATTTTTAATTTTTTATAATATTTTTATATTCTTATAGAACACTTGTTAATTCCCTAATCCTATTTATGAAGTTTAAAAATCTATGACAATGTACCAAATAATTTTTCATTAAATAATTAAATATTTAACATGTTTTTATATGAATAATTATGAAACAATAAACAAAAAGTAAAAGAAATAACAAAAATAGCATATAATTATCATTGCTAGCTCAAGTGATATTGTAGCTAATTACCCATAAGTACCCTATATACTACACAAGTTCAAATCCCATCAAGAGCAAATTTTGAGATTTCCTTAGTGGGTAACCGTGAACGTTTGCATGGTCTACCTTATTAGACATCGAAAAGACACTCTCACTTTATGAATATATTGCCTCTTTAAACACTAAGGTTCTCATTAGTGATGGAGACAACCATTAGCGAGGAAATATCGACCCATTAAGAGGTCTTTCTACTCCTATTGGACAATACTTTGCAAATTTCTCCTGGCAAAGTCAACCTCCCTTAACAAGGCCTTAGCTTAATGACAAGGATAAGGCATGAGAACTTTAAGATCTCAAGTTCGAGTCTTACCATATATTGTTCTCAATCAATATTTATTCTAGTTTATGAGCGCCTAAATGTGGACTTTGTATATATTGTTTTGGTATAAATTTAGATATATTTTTATTATCAATTTGGTCATGCTTTGTAATGATTTATTTTGGTTATAGTCATTTTGATGTACTAGCTTCTAATGGCACATGTGTTGCATGTGATTTCACGTATTAAATATTTAATTAATTTTTTAAATATTATATTCTTAAATTGCAATAATTAGCATAAAATAATTTTGTATTTAAATTATTGAATATAATTAAAGCTTATTAACTTTTAATTCAAATATTATAATAGAAAATTTTCAAACCATAATTAAAATGTAATATCCCGATAACACTTTAGAACGACATGTTTTTATGTTCTAATTATATATTAATTTCGAATGTGACTCTACTAATTTGGGTTATTTATGGACTTTATTCTCATAGGGACTAAATTGGAGACCAATGCAAAATTGAGGGCCAAAATCGTGAAATTAAAGATAAAAATGGACCAATGTGCAACAAAGGAAAAAGATGGTGCCAAAAGTGCAGACATGGAGAGCAGAGGGACTGAAATGCAAAAAGAAGAGACTTTGCTTTATCAAATTCTATTTTAAATTATATTAGGATAATTAATATTAGGATAATTATCTAGGATTATTTAATTTCTTTATTTATCTTTATTTATCTTTAATTAAATTGTAATTATCTTTAGGAGTTTGAGTAGAATTAGACTATCTACCTTAAGCACTATAAATAGGGATGGAGTAACTCATTTGATGGTTCATCTTTTTCGTACACCTCCCCATAATTCTTTTGTGTTTCATTTATTTTTCTTTCAATAAAATTCCCTTTTCCATATTTTATATTTTCCACCACAAATATGAGCCACTAAATTCCATCTAGTCAAGGTTGCCAAAATCCCGGAAAAAGGTTCTTGAGGCTTAGAACCCGTACTCAACTTTCTCACGCAAGTATTCATCGTTTCTCAGATTACTGGCCGACGCTCCGTCCGTGTCCCTTTAAAAGTAACCTTTCAACGTATGCAAAGGCGGCCGCTTTGTGTGTTTTGGGAGGATTGCACCGTCGGTTCGTGAGCTCTATGCGTCGAGGTTAGCGAGCCCAAGAGACAAAATGGCGGATTCGCCATTGAGAAACGTTGATCTAGCGTAAAAGACTCCACAAAAGCAATCGTAAGCTAGAGTCGCTCCCTAAATCCGTAAGTTTAAATTCTTGGAGTTGGTGGTCGTGGCGTCCTCTTTCACTATAACTGGCTTACTTGGGTAGAAGGGTCATCCAAAAGTCAAGACAGAGCCAAGGAGGAACGAGACAACCGGAGGCTGGAATATCTCCACATAAGAAACTTTTCTCTAAACTCTTTCTTTTTATTTTCTTCATTTTAATTCTCGTAATTTCAATTCGTCTTAAATTCTATTTTTATTATTATTTTTTTTCCAGATCGAAAATTATTAATTCTATTTTTTATTTATTTTTCAGGAACGCAGGTTTTCTTGGGCACGATTCTGCCCAGGATCTCGAAAAACAGGCATTTGTATAATCCGATCCCTGTGGATTCGACCCTACTTTCCCTTTACTATTATTTTCATTATTTTGCAGGGAGTAGGATATATTTTGGTGCATTCAACGACACATCAAATTTTGGCGCCGCTGTCTTGGATCGAGAACGTACTAATCTGTTCTTTCTTGTTTTCTATGACCGATCCGCTCCGGGCATCCTTGCGTTTGATTCGAGATCGAAAAAGATCATGACGACTAATCGAAAAGAAACTAAGTTGAAGAAAAAGCGATCGGCGGTGGTAGTAACTCAAGCAATCCACCACCGTAAATTAGGACCGACGACGAAGCAAAATCTAGGGTTAACGAAAACCCTACTCAAACGCTTGAAAGTAAAGCAGAAGAAGTCGATCCATTTGAAGAAGTGTTCAACGCTAGGGTTGATGAAAACCCTAATTTGGTACAAGAACCAATGGCTCAAACGATTCGGCAACTAGCCGAAGCTCCGACGGAACAACCGCCACTGTGCATCGTATATCCTACCATGGATACCGACTTTGAACTGAAATCAGGGTTAATTCAGTTGCTGCCAACTTTTCGAGGGTTACAAAATGAAAACCCCCACAAACACTTAAAAGAGTTTCATATGGTTTGTCTGAGTATGAAACCTCAAGGCGTAACTGAGGATCAGATTAAATTGTGCGCTTTTCCTTTTTCCCTAACAGATTCAAACTAGGGAATGATTATTTTATTTACCTCCGGATCTATAACTACTTGGAAATGATCTATCTCGTTTGTTTCTCAATAGGTTTTTCCAAGATCTAGAAGCGGTTGAGCTAAGAAGGAGATCGTAGGGATTAGGCGAAAGAGGCGAGACTCTATATGATTATTGGGGCGGTTTAAGAAGTTGTGTGCAAGCTGCCCACAACACTGCAGATATATGAGCAATCTCTTCTCCATAATTTTATGAAAGGTTGAAACCGATGGAGATGAATATGGTAGACGCGCTAGTGGAGGGCGTTGGTTAACATGACCCCAACAAGCAAGGGACTTGATTTCCATAATGGTCGCAAATTCACAGCGATTCGAGCCAATCTTGAACCTCCCGAAGGGTTCACCACTAAGTAATTCTTCCATAGAAGATAGACTTGATAAACTTACTAATATGATGAATACTCTTCTTGCAGAAAAAACAAAAAAAATTTCGGTTATGTGGAATATGTGCTACACCTGAGCACACAACTGATGCATGTCCCAGTTTGTATGATGACTCTATGGCTCACTTAGGTGCAGTGGGAAATTTTCCTGGCCTACCACAGAGGTGATACGACCCTTACTCTAATACCTACAACCCAGGATGGAGGGATCACCCTAACTTAGGTTATGGGGCCAACCCACAATATAATCAGCCTTACCAGAACCGAGTTCCACAGCAGCCACAAGATTCAGGTAATTCTCTAGAAACTTTGGTCAATAAATTAGCAGCTAATATGCTTGATTTTCAACGAAAACCGAGGCATCTATAAGAGAATTGACCATATCGGTTGAGAAATTAAACTCTCAAAGGAAGTCGTCACAAATAGAACCAAACCCAAGGCAAAACACAAATGCAAAGGTGTTGCGAAGTGGAAAAATCTCGAATCGATTCACGTAAATCATGCCCAAGAAATCGCCCAGAAAAACCAAAAAGACGAACGGTCCGAACGAAACCCCATTGCCCATAATTCAACCTCCATTTCGAGCGATTCCACCAAGGGTCGAAAAGGTAAGGGACAAGGAAATCCTCGAAACATTTAGGAACGCCGAAATCAACATTCCATTGTTGGATGCCATCAAGCAAATACCAGTGCACGCTAAATTTCTTAAAGTGCTTTACACCAACAAACGAAAGTTAACGTGTAATGAAAGGCGAATGTTGGTGAAAATGTGTCTCGCAGTGTTACAACGAAAAATGCGGCAAAATGTAAGGATAGGGCATGTTTGCAATACCATGCAAAATAGGTCATTTGGGAATTAAAAAGGCTATGTGTGATCTAGGAGCCTCCATAAATGTAATGCCTATTCTATTTATGAATCACTTAACGCAGTTTTTGACAAAAGCAGTGTTAGCATTCAATTGGCGAACAGTCCGTTGTGCATCCCGAAGGAGTCCTCGAGGACGTGTTGGTAAAAGTTAACGAACTTATTTTTCCTGCAGATTTCTACGTGATAAAAATGGAGGAGGATGGTGCTCGAGATCTTCAGATCTCTTGTTGGGACGACCATTCCTTAGCATGCAACTAGTACTAAAATTGACGTTCGAGTGGAACTCTCACGATGGAGTTTGATGGGAGATCGTGAAATTTAACGTCTCACGATGCCATTAGCCACCCTAATGAAATTTTGAACGTGAATTGTGTTGATATAATTGACTCATTAGTGGAAGAAAATTTTGAATCCATTTATGATTTTAAATTTGACTTTGATAAATTTGAATCTGCTAATTAGTTGTTATCCCGTGTACTAAGCTTTTACCTACATTGTGCAGAGCTAGATCCAAAATTAAAACCACCTCTCGAGCATCTCAAATTCACATTTTGGAGGATGATGAGACCATTGCCGACTTAAAAGGATTGACCCTTGGAGGAAAATATGAAACCAATGAAAAGGCGCAAGGACAATTAAACCCAAATATGGTGGATGTGATAAAAAACGAGAAATTCCAAGCTCACACGATTAAAAGATTTATTTTGAGCCACCGTAGAACCATTTAAGTCGTCGAGCTAATGACGTTAAACAAGCGCTTGTTGGGAGGCAACCCAATCTTTATTTTTCTTTTATTATTTATTTTATTTTATTATTTATTTTATTTATTTTATTTTATTTTATTTTCTTTTAATTTCTTTTATTTAAATATCAATAAATTTCTCTTCTTTGCTTAGCTAAAATGGAGCGCGTTGAGGTTCGACTCGACACTTTTGGCCAGCAACTCACTGAACTCATTGCTATCCTCCGCATTCGACAAGAGCTACACGGGAAGTTTTTCTAAACTTTTCTTCTTATTTATTTGTTTTCGTCCACATTGAGGACAATGTGCTTTAAGTAGGGGAGGTACTCTTCAGACTTGTCATATTCTCATTGAGATTTGTGTTTGTTGCTTGAGGCTCTTTTAGGTTGTCCATATTTTTTTTTAGAACATTCGTCGCTAATCATGCCCAAGAATTTGCCCACGACTTGCCACCTGCTTGACCCACGTGCATGATTCTTGGCCACGGAGTTAATTCGATTACATCTGCTTGATTTTATCTCCATTGTTTTATTCTTATTAGGCTAAAAATAATTATGATTAATAAGTTAATTATATCTTGCTTTTCGTAAAATTGATCAACTTTAATATCAAGTGGACACTTAATATATTTGCATGCCTAAGTTGTGTTCATGACTATTAGGTGATTACTAAAACTTATTTTTGACACTTGATTATTTCTCTTAGGTCCTCTTGAAGTTTATATTTTCGTGAAAATTGTGATTAATAAATATTTCCAAGGTTATGAGTCTGACTTAGAACGTGGTCGATCGAAATGTGGGTAGGGTGCTTGGGTTGTCATTCTACTTCGCGTCAAAAGGTTGTGTGACGTAATAGGTAAAACTCCGCTAGCCAAGGTTATGAGTATGGCTCAGAACGTGACTGATTGAGTAACCGGGGTAGGGTGCTTGGGTTGTCATTCTACTTCGCGTCAAAAGGTTGTGTGACGTGACGAGTAAAACTCCGCTAACCGGAAATAAATAATTTTTAAGAATATGTTGAAATGAAAGTAATCGGTGGGGTGCTTGGTTGTCATCTCTCTCTTGTAAAAAGGTTCGATATATTCGAAAAAAAAAAGAAAAAAGAAAAAAAAGTAAAAAAAGTAAAAAAGTAAAAAAAGGAAAAAAAGAAAAAGAAAAGAAAATAGTACTAATAAAATTACGAAGAATTATGAGGGACTAAATTACAATTTTCTAATTTAAGTGATGACTCAATAATGGAATTTTAAAATATCATGAAGGAAAAATGGTCAATTAGTAAGAAAGAGAGTTCTAGAATGTAATGATTATGTTGATGATATTTTAAATTAATTAATTAGATAAATATTACTTTTTAATATTTTAATAAGATATTTATTATTATTTTATTATTTTATTTAGTATATATATATTGTAATACCCCTATACCCGGTTCAATCATGCAGACCCGGTATAAGACTATTACATTTGGTGCCAAAACAATTATAGCGAATCTTGTTTAATTAAAATATTTGTATATAATATTTTAACTTACCAACCATTTTTACTAACATATTTATTGTTTATTAATTCATTCCATATATACCAAAATACTTCAAGTAACTGAAAATAGATAAAATTTCAAGAATCTACATTTTAGCCCTATCACATGGGAACACCTTTGAACTACATATGTACATGCCATTTTAATACAAAATACAATACCTACTTTTGAAGCCTTTGAGGATGTGATGAGATGAGAGATCTTCTAGTTGGATTTCTCTTCTAGTCTAATTGTACCTCGCGTTAAAATAAACGCGTTAAGCGTGAAGGCTTAGTAAGCACTACAAGAATAATTAAATAAATAATCATAACAAAATATTTTAAACTCAATCAATTATTGCATATCTACTCACATATAAGTCTCTTCAACTATGCATTGCTTTAAATAAATTTAACTTATCTTTTGTAAGGTATAAAATTACCTTAACACATCAGTGATTCACTTTTGTTCTCATTTCACTTTCTTAGCCCAAAGTAGACTTTATAGAACACACGGATATCTGAACAGATCATGAGAGGTGCATTATGATGCACAAGTGACAGAGGCACCAATGTGCTAATAATCGAGAGCACCAACGTGCTGATAATCGGAGAGCACAAACGTGCTAATATCGAGAGCACCAACGTGCTAATATCGAGAGCGCCTAAGTTGAAGAAAAAGCGTCAATGGTGGTAGTAACTCAAGCAATCCACCACCGAAATTAGGACCGACGACGAAGCAAAATCTAGGGTTAACGAAAACCCTACTCAAACGCTTGAAAGTAAAGCGAAGAAGTCGATCCATTTGAAGAAGTGTTCAACGCTAGGGTTGATGAAAACCCTAATTTGGTACAAGAACCAATGGCTCAAACGATTGGCAACTAGTCAAGCTCAACGGAACAACCGCCATCGTGCATCGATATCCTACCATGGATACCGACTTTGAACCGAAATCGGGGTTAATTGATTCTTGCCAACTTTTCGAGGGTTACAAAATGAAAACCCCACAAACACTTAAAAGAGTTTCATATGGTTTGTCCGAGTATGAAACCTCAAGGCGTGAATCGAGGATCGATTAAATTGCGCTTTTCCTTTTTCCTAATGATTGACTAGGGAATGATTATTTTATTTACCTCTGGATCTATAACTACTTGGGGTGATCTATCTCGTTTGTTTCTCAATAGGTTTTTCCAGCATCTAGGCGGTGAGCTAAGAAGGAGATCGTAGGGATTAGGCGAAAGAGCGGAGACTCTATATGATTATTGGGGCGGTTTAAGAAGTTGTGTGCAAGTGCCCACAACACAGTATATGAGCAATCTCTTCTCGATAATTTTATGAAAGGTTGAAACCGATGGAGATGAATATGGTGACGCTGCTAGTGGAGGCGTTGGTTAACATGACCCCCAACAAGCAAGGGACTTGATTTCCATAATGGTGCAAATTCACGGCGATTCGAGCCAATCTTGAACCTCCGGAAGGGTTCACCAACTAAGTAATTCTTCCATAGAAGATAGACTTGATAAACTTACTAATATGATGAATACTCTTCTTGCAGAAAAAACAAAAACATTTCGGTTATGTGGAATATGTGCTACACCGAGCACACAAGCGATGCATGTCCCGGTTTGTATGATGACTCTATGGCTCACTTAGGTGCGATGGGAAATTTTCCGGCCTACCACGAGGTGATCGACCCTTACTCTAATACCTACAACCCGGGATGGAGGATCACCCTAACTTAGGTTATGGGGCCAACCCACAATATAATCACCTTACGAACCAAGGTTCCACAGTGACCACAAGATTGAGTAATTCTCTAGAAACTTTGGTCAATAAATTAGCAGCTAATATGCTTGATTTTCAACAGAAACCGAGGCATCTATAAGAGAATTGACCATATCGGTTGAGAAATTAAACTCTCAAAGGAAGCCGTCACAAATAGAACCAAACCCAAGGCAAAACACAAATGCGGTGTGATTGCGAAGTGGAAAAATCTGGAATCGATTCCAGTAAATCATGCCCAAGAAATCGCCAGGAAAAACCCAAAAAGACGAACAGTCCGAACGAAACCCCATTGCCCATAATTCAACCTCCATTTCGAACGATTCCACCGGTGTCGAAAAGGTAAGCGGACAAGAAATCCTCGAAACATTTAGGGCGTCGAAATCAACATTCCATTGGATGCCATCAAGCAAATACCAGTGCGCTAAATTTCTTAAAGTGCTTTACACCAACAAACGAAAGTTAACAGTAATGAAAGGCGAATGTTGGTGAAAATGTGTCTGATGTTACAACGAAAATCTTGGCAAAATGTAAGGATAGGGGCATGTTTGCAATACCATGCAAAATAGGTCATTTGGGAATTAAAAGGCTATGTGTGATCTAGGAGCCTCCATAAATGTAATGCCCTATTCTATTTATGAATCACTTAGCAGTTTTTGACAAAAACAGTGTTAGCATTCAATTGGCGACAGTCCGTTGTGCATCCGAAGGAGTCCTCGAGGGCGTGTTGGTAAAAGTTAACGAACTTATTTTCCTGCAGATTTCTACGTGATAAAAATGGAGGAGGACGATTGCTCGAGATCTTGAGATCTCTTGTTGGGACGACCATTCCTTAATGCAGCTAGTACTAAAATTGGCGTTCGGTGGAACTCTCACGATGGAGTTTGATGGGAGATCGTGAAATTTAACGTCTACGATGCCATTAGCCACCTAATGAAATTTTGAGCGTGAATTGTGTTGATATAATTGACTCATTAGTGGAAGAAAATTTTGAATCCATTTATGATTTTAAATTTGACTTTGATAAATTTGAATCAGTTAATTAGTTGTTATCCCGGTACTAAGCTTTTACCTTACATTGTGCGAGAGCTAGATCCAAAATTAAAACCACCTCTCGAGCATCTCAAATTCACATTTTGGAGGATGATGAGACCATTGCCGACTTAAAAGGGATTGACCCTTGGAGGAAAATATGAAACCAATGAAAAGGCGCAAGGACAATTAAACCCAAATATGGTGGATGTGATAAAAAACGAGAAATTCCAAGCTCACACGATTAAAAAGATTTATTTTGAGCCACCGTAGAACCATTTAAGTCGTCGAGCTAATGACGTTAAACAAGCGCTTGTTGGGAGGCAACCCAATCTTTATTTTTCTTTTATTATTTATTTTATTTTATTATTTATTTTATTTATTTTATTTTATTTTATTTTCTTTTAATTTCTTTTATTTAAATATCAATAAATTTCTCTTCTTTGCTTAGCTAAAATGGAGCGCGTTGAGGTTCGACTCGACACTTTTGGCCGACAACTCTTGAACTCATTGCTATCCTCCGCATTCGACGAGTAGCTACACGGAAGTTTTCTAAACTTTTCTTCTTATTTATTTGTTTGCGTCACATTGAGGACAATGTGCTTTAAGTAGGGAGGTACTCTTCGTATTCTTGTCATATTCTTGAGATTTGTGTTTGTTGCTTGAGGCTCTTTTAGGTTGTCCATATTTTTTTTAGAACATTCGTCGCTAATCATGCCCAAGAATTTGCCCACGACTTGCCTTTGTTTGACCCACGTGCATGATTCTTGGCCATGAGTTAATTTCGATTACATGCATTTGATTTTATCTCCATTGTTTTATTCTTATTAGGCTAAAAATAATTATGATTAATAAGTTAATTATATCTTGCTTTTCGTAAAATTGATCAACTTTAATATCAAGTGGACACTTAATATATTTGCATGCCTAAGTTGTGTTCATGACTATTAGGTGATTACTAAAACTTA
This sequence comes from Gossypium rotundifolium, assembly GCA_025506655.1. Lineage (NCBI taxonomy): Eukaryota > Viridiplantae > Streptophyta > Magnoliopsida > Malvales > Malvaceae > Gossypium > Gossypium rotundifolium. Next base: position 195,388,016 of record CP106734.1, on the reverse strand, counting down.
TTTTGACACTTGATTATTTCTCTTAGGTCCTCTTGAAGTTTATATTTTCGTGAAAATTGTGATTAATAAATATTTCCAAGGTTATGAGTCTGACTTAGAACGTGGTATCGAAATGTTAGGGTAGGGTGCTTGGGTTGTCATTCTACTTGGCGTCAAAAGGTTGTGTGGACGTAATAGGTAAAACTCCGCTAGCCAAGGTTATGAGTATGGCTCGAACGTGGTGATTGAGTAAGGGGTAGGGTGCTTGGGTTGTCATTCTACTTGGCGTCAAAAGGTTGTGTGGACGTGATGAGTAAAACTCCATGCTTAGGAAATAAATAATTTTAAGAATATGTTGATTTGAGTAACGGGGTGGGTGCTTGGTTGTCATCTCTCTTCGTGTAAAAGGTTCGATATATTCGAAAAAAAAAAAAAAAAGAAAAAAAGTAAAAAAAGTAAAAAAGTAAAAAAGGAAAAAAGAAAAAAGAAAAGAAAAATAGTACTAATAAAATTACAGGTTGGGGACTAAGGGAGGAAATAAATAGAGTGTCTTGGTAGGTTTGGTAATTTACCTAAATAGCATAAAATAATTCAAGACGATTTTAATTTTTGTGTGTGTTAATTAGAAAACTTTTCTATTTTACTTAAAGCAAGCTTAGAAGTTCTCTTATTTTTCATATGCATTTTGACTAATCTTTATAAAACTTTGGAGTAGAATTTCTTTCGGGATCTAATTTTCACGGTGGATAGGAACCATACTTGAGGGCAAGCATGGGCTAAGTAGGGGATTTGATAACACTTTAGAACGACATGTTTTTATGTTCTAATTATATATTAATTTGAATGTGACTCTACTAATTTGGGTTATTTATGGACTTTATTCTCATAGGGACTAAATTGGAGACCAATGCAAAATTGAGGGCCAAAATCGTGAAATTAAAGATAAAATGGACCAATGTGCAACAAAGGAAAAGATGGTGCCAAAAGTGCGGACATGGAGAGCGAGAGAGGACTGAAATGCAAAAGAAGAGACTTTGCTTTATCAAATTCTATTTTAAATTATATTAGGATAATTAATATTAGGATAATTATCTAGGATTATTTAATTTCTTTATTTATCTTTATTTATCTTTAATTAAATTGTAATTATCTTTGGGAGTTTGAGTAGAATTAGACTATCTACCTTAAGCACTATAAATAGGGATGGAGTAACTCATTTGATGGTTCATCTTTTTTATATACTCCTCCCCATAATTCTTTTGTGTTTCATTTATTTTTCTTTCAATAAAAATTCTCTTTTCCATATTTTTATATTTTCCACCACAAATATGAGCCACTAAATTCCATCTAGCCGAAGGTTGCCAAAATCCCCAGAAAAAGGTTCTTGAGGCTTAGAACCCGTACTCAACTTTCTCACGCAAGTATTCATCGTTTCTCCGCATTACGGGGCCGACGCTTCCGTCCAGGTCCCTTTAAAAGTAACCCTTTCAACGTATGCAAAGGCGGCCGCTTTGTGTGTTTTGGGAGGATTGCACCGTCGGTTCGTGAGCTTACTGCGTCAGAGGTTAGCGAGCCCAAGAGACAAAATGGCGTGGGATTCGCCATTGAGAAACGTTGATCTAGCGTAAAAGACTCCACAAAAGCAATCGCAAGCTAGAGTCAGGCTCCCTAAATCCGTAAGTTTAAATTCTTGGAGTTGGTGGTCGTAGGCGTCCTCTTCCACTATAACTGGCTTACTTGGGTAGAGAAGGGTCATCCAAAAGCCGAAGACGGAGCCAAGGAGGAACGAGACAACCGGAGGCTGGAATATCTCCACATAAGAAACTTTTCTCTAAACTCTTTCTTTTTATTTTCTTCATTTTAATTCTCGTAATTTCAATTCGTCTTAAATTCTATTTTTATTATTATTTTTTCCAGATCGAAAATTATTAATTCTGTTTTTTATTTATTTTTCAGGAACGCAGGTTTTCTTGGGCACGATTCTGCCCAAGATCTCGAAAAACAGGCATTTGTATAATCCGATCCCTGTGGATTCGACCCTACTTTCCCTTTACTGTTATTTTCATTATTTTGCAGGGAGTAGGATATATTTTGGTGCATTCAACGACACATCATATCCCGAAAATTACTACAATAAGAAAGTAAGATATTATCCTTGATATAGTTAAGTAAGGAAATAAAGTGACAAAAAGGAAAATTTTGGATTATGTCAATGTTGGGAAGTATATTATGATATATTACATTATTAATTCAAGAAAGGACTAAATTGTAAAAGTGAGAAAAGTTTTATTGCCCAAGAGTAAATACTCAAAATTTGAAGGGTTAAAGTGTAAATATAAAAAAGTTGAACGACCAATAGTGAAAATATTTTAGGGGTGGAATAATTTAGAAACTAAGAAAAATGGATGAATTAGGACCAAATCGAATAGGTGAAGAATTATGAGGGACTAAATTACAATTTTTCTAATTTAAGTGATGATTCAATGATGGAATTTTAAAATATCATGAAGGAAAATGGTCAATTAGTAAGAGAGAGAGTTCTAGAATGTAATGATTATGTTGATGATATTTTAAATTAATTAATTAGATAAATATTACTTTTTAATATTTTAATAAGATATTTATTATTATTTTATTATTTTATTTAGTATATATATATTTTGTGTGTGTGTGTGTGTGGGGAAGAAAAACAACAACACACCATCCATCATCCTTCCCATGCACCAACTTGAGAAGAAGAGAGAAAGAAAGAAAGTTTTACTTTCTTTACAATTTGGTCATTTTACTAAAATTCACCATTTTCACTTAAAATCCAAAAGAATTTCCATAGCCATAAAGAGAGAAAGATGACAAGGAGATTATGGGGAGCAAGAATATCAAGTTAGATTCAAGAAATAAAAGCTGGAGGAGAGAGAAAATCAAGTTAAAGATTGAAATCAATAAGACAAGATAAGAACATCAAGATTTCAATATATTTTTAAGTTTGATATTGTTGAAAAAGCATGGAAATGATGTTAATGTAGAGTTTTCTTATATAAAGTTTTGTGTTCTTGATATGTTAGTGAAGGAAAATAAGAGAAAGTGATGAGAAATACTGTAGAGAAAGGAAATAAAGGTGTTACAAACTTGGTAATTAATATTTTGCACTAAAACAGTTTTGGACAGCAGCAGTAGTCTAACTTTGAAAAATCACCAAAAATTATAGAAATCGAATTAGAGGATGAATAAAATATGAATTTAAAAATTATTGAGTCTAGTTTTTTTATAGAATAAGCAGTGTAAGCAATAAAATTTTAAATTATGAGTTATAATAAATTTTGTGAGACAAGGTCAGAATGATTTCGGTTCCCTGTTCTAACTTTGGAAAATCATAAAAAATTATAAAAAAATAATTAGGGGTTTAAATTTATATTTCTAAATCCTTAATGAGTCTATTTTCAAGAGAAATAAATGGAGGCATCATTCAAAACCCATACTAAGGGCTAGTTTGGTAATACTTTTAAAAAGTGCTGTGAAAAAGTACTTTTAAAAAGTAATTTTGAAAAATTTACTTTAAAATTTGAGTGTTTAGCATTGCTGTCAAAAAGTACTTTTGAGAAATAAAATGTCCATTTTAGATATGTTATTATCAAGTAATAAATATACATTTAAATAAAATTTAATTAATTAATATTCTTACATTTTAGTAAGAATATAAAAAATTACTATAACTTGTTAATATTTTAATATATAAAATATAAATTTTAAATATTTTAAGTAATAAATATTAATTACTTATAAAATTTAATTAGGATATATAAACTACATTTTAAATATTTAAATATAACCATTAAATATTTGTAATTAATATTTTGAAAAATATTTTTTATTTTTAATTAATGATTTTAACACATTTGTAATTAAACACCACGAAAAAAAAGTACTATGTTATTAGAGGGGTGAAAAAGTAATTAAGCACTAAAAGTGCTTTTGGGAGAGGAAAATGCTTCTCCTTTTTAAAAATACTTTTTAAAAGCACTTCTGAAAAGCAAAAATTTAGCAAAAAACAGTTTGTTCTGCATAGCTTTTCTTCTAAAAGTACTTTTGGAGCCGAAGTGCTTTTGGAAAGCAATGAAGAACTGGTCCTAAGAGGTAATTAAATTTTAGTAAGGAAAGGTCGAAGCTGTCAAATAGCAGAACATGGATAAATTTGAAGAATTTACTGTACTTATTGGCTAAAGTATAATTTCTGAAATTTTTATGGTAGAAAAATATTTGAGTCTATTTTCAAAAACATCAAGCATTTTTTAATTTGGAATTCTGTAGCTCAAGATATAATTAATTTAGTAACAATAACTCAAGTGAACAGCTTGATATGAACATATAAGTAAATAGTGGAATTATATATATTAAGGTTGTGGTATGGAGAGGAGGAGGAGGGAAAATATTTATATGAATAATCAGCTAGCATGGATTTATATTAAATGGATAATTTGCATGTTTTAGACTCAGGAACTAAATTGAATAAAAGTAAAATTTTAGGGCAATTTTGTAAAAATATCAAATATGACCAAATTAAGTGAAATGAATTATTTTATTGTTTAAATTAATAAATTGGATGAAATTATTAATTTAGATCAAGATCGTTTAAAAATAAAGGAAAATAAAAAATACCAAAATACCCCTGAATCTTGGTATTTCTGCAATTTAGCCAGGTAATTCGAGTAACCTAATTATGTGATATAAGAATATACGAGTTGATGGTACATGAAATATTGATATAATGAATTAACTGATTTATGTTTATGAAGAAACGGCAAGAGAATGATATTTATCATGACATGTAAATATGTGATTATCTTTGATACGTTGATATATGGAAATTAATTATGTTTAAGGGATAATATGTTTAATTTTGATTGGTTCCAAATATGAATGATAGATGAAATAAAATGTATGATAAATAAATTTGTAACTTCGGTAATGCTCGTAACTCTATTCCGGTGACGGATTCGGATTTGGGGCATTACAAAAACATTTTTAGTATATTCAACATACAATTTAATTTTACTTTATGTAATTAATGCAAGTAATATTATTCAAAAATAATAACTAATTAACATAATTAACTCTAATAATAAATAAGTTATTATTAAGATGCTTAAAATTCTATTAAAGTAGTAACTCAAATTTACCTCAATAAAATCAATACAACTTTTAAAAAATAGCACAACTTTTTTTTTGTATCAATTTTTAATAAATAATTATAATTATAATTATAATTATCACAATTTTATCTTATATTTTATCTTTAGAGTTATCTGAAGTGAAATCTCTATTTTAAAATTAGCACAAATTTTAACTAATAATTGTGAATTAAATTATAATTATTTTTAAAGATATAATAGTTTTAATTAAATTATAACTATTTTAAATATATATATATATAATTATTACAACTTCTAGTTTACTTCAAATTTTTTTTAAAACGTAAATTTAGTCATATAATGAAAAATACATTGTATTCTCGTCGGTTCAAAAGTTTTTTCAAACTCGTGTGTGTAAGTTCAAAAATTTACATACATTAATTGAAAAATATATTATATTTGACACATGATTTATTATATTATAATACAATACAAATTATAATTTTATTTAATAATAATTAAAACTGTTTGATGGCTGAACAATATTTTATTCTTTTTAATTAAAATTATTCAATATAAAATTGAAAATAACAAAAATACAAAATATCTAACTAATAAAGGGTAAAATTGTCTTTTAATTTAAGTAACATTTAATAAAAATAGAGAAATAAATTATATTTGACTTCAATTAATTTTAAATATCTTAAAATTTATATTTAATATTTTCTACAAATATATAAATACTATACATTTGTATTATATAAGGATATAAATAAATAATCGTCATAAAATTAATCTTAATATCATTTAATTTTTTTAATATGTTGATGAACAAATTTTAATTAATTAAAAGAATTATATACAAAATAAAAAATAAAACCCCAGCAAAGCGGGGAGGTAAATTCTAGTTATAATTTTATTGTATCTCCATTTATTTTATATTATTTAATTATAAATTTATTTTATATTAAAATGCTTAAATAATAATTTAATATAATTAAAATCATAATTATAATTAATGCTTTAAATCCCGGATGTAGGCGGTTTCAAAATCTAGTAGAATTTTTGTCGAAGTAAATCTAACTCTACGTGACAAGTTCTACATGGCATAGGAATTCAGTTTGTTTATGTCTTTCATGGCGTCTATATATATATATATATATGCAACCAATGCCTGTTTAAGGTATATGTGAGTTTTGTGAGTGAGAAAGAATTTCTTCCCGCCCTATTTGTTCGGTCCCAGCCATGTCTACCCAAACTTCCGGCAGCACCGCCCCTTCCTCCTCCACTGAGAAGCCCAAGCACTTCGACATGAAAAAGTGGAGTTCGGTTGCCCTTTGGTCCTGGGGTACCTAACCCCCTTTCTCTCTCTCTCTTTCCCTATCTATCTATCATATATATATATTGTCTAAATTTTTCTTACACTGGTGTGGTTGATGGATTGCAGATATTGTCGTGGATAATTGTGCGGTTTGCAGGAATCACATCATGGATCTCTGTAAGTCTTTGTGTTTAATTTTTCCTTCAAATTTTGATTCGTTTAGTTTACGGATTTTTTTTTCTTTGGTTTTATTAATTTCTTAATGGTTAATTTGGTTGTTCAGGTATCGAATGCCAAGCCAACCAAATAAACGGTGCCGGTAATGAATGCACTGCTGCGTGGGGTATGTTTTATACTGTATGGTAGTGTCTTAGTTTCATTGTTGGGGATTATATATTTGAGTTTGCAATGTGTATAACTGTATATATTGGCGAATCCTTAAAAAAGTTCTGCTAGGGTTACTATTTTACTAACATATAATCTTGTTTGAATTGCATATGCGTTGTTTACTTTCGGCACCGGTGCTAGGCTGTCTGGTACCCAACACAAGGGTTGAGCTTTGGAATCTATTTTTGAACTAGTTTTTTTGTTGCTGGTTTCTTGAAGTAGAGGAGCGAATGTTCTTGTCTGGGTGTAGGAGATAAGAAATCATGACTAAATTTTGTGGAAACTATAGTGATTTCATGAAGTAGAGGAGTGAGTGTTCTCGTGTGGATGACAATAAAGCTTGCGTTGCAAAAGAAGATTTAGATAAAGACTTGAGGCATGAAATCACTTTAAATTTGTTTTTAAGATACGATAAGTTTCATTGGCGAAAATGTCACTTAATACATAACTTTCTTCTACGATCGACAACCATCTTTAACGGCATTAATATATTTACTGGTCAATGATGTTGTTTTGCTTCTGGTATTTTATATATTTATCCTACATATAAACTGTGTGTGTGCCAAGCCTAAAAACTTGGGCATGCTTGATTCAATATTTAATCGCTTTTATGTATTTAGGTGCATGCAACCATGCATTCCACTTTCACTGCATTAGTCGATGGCTGCAGAACCGGTCAGTGTGTCCTTTGGGTATGCTGTTTGCCTCCTGTGCTTATCTCGCTTGGACATTTTGCCTCATCCCATTTTATTTTACTGCATATAGCATTGATGTTTTCATATTGTGTTGCTTTTTGTAGATAATGCTGAATGGGAGTTCCGAAAGTATGGTCGCTAGATCGTTTAGGCTGCTACCACTTCAACTCGTGGAAGAAGGTTCCTCATATTTCTTCAGCTTTCTGATGATTCGACCGGAGTTGCTTGTAATTTTTTTGGGCGAGTTCTATGTTTTTAATTTGCATGGGTTAAGTTACATTTTGATTCTCATTCGTTTTATCATCTTCTACGTTCATGTTAATTTGTTTATTTTTATTTACTTTGCAATTGGAATATTTTATATTTAATATATTCTCCAATTCAATTATAAAATTAAAACATCATTTTCTTTTAAACTATAGTTAATATTATTATAATAACACTTATTCTTTCATACTTTTATATCATGGATCTAACACATGTTCAATAATATTAAAATACATTATCATTATCACTCGACTTATATTTACGTACATTTCAATCACATCATGACAAAATCTAATAACATATAATATGAATTACTAACGTGTCAACAATTTTATAATTTAATTACAATTTTGATACTAGAAAGAAAATACTAACATGATATAAATACAATAATGATTAAACCATACTGCAAGAGGATTCGTGTGTCGTAGGACTAGAATTTTAGTATAACAAATCATGCGGTTTTAGGCGATTTTTTTTGTTTCAAATCCGCCTAAGTCAGCCTTACTCTCGAAAGTGAGAATTCACAAAGTAAATTCTCTAAGGCATGAAAATAAAGCGAAAATTAGACATCGAAATAAACCAAAAGAAAAACTTAAAAGATGAAGAATGAATTGAACAGAAAAGACACAAGAAAATAATGTATATAAGAAATTTGAGTAAATACTCTCAAATATATTTAATAATTATGAATAGGATGATTAAAAGGAAAGAAGGCTTTTATTTATAATTGAGCTCCTCAACATTTAATGAATTATTAAAGTTTATATATAATATTAGAATATTAAAAAATTTAAACTTTCTACAATCTATTTGTTTCACAAATCGAGTCAATTTAAATGGATCAAATAAACTCTATTTAATTAATTAATTTCTATGAGATGTTTTGTGCATTCATCACGAGTATAAATCCATGACCCATGACATGTGCACACGGGCTTTAAGAAATAGACTTGCTGGCTATACACAAGCTGTGGCATAGCACTGCAAGGACCCATTGGGCCTCTCGAATCATGCTCATTTCTGATTAAATTTTTCTTGTTCCCTTTAAGCTTTGTTTCCGGTAAATTTCGACTCAATATTTTGCAAAGGTTACCTACTGATACCTTTCCCATTTCCAAGGATGCTACCTATTCTTTGTTTCCAATTGTAGAAACGTGCGTCTTCTGCTTATATTAAAACTAAACATTGTCACGCTGTTGAATTCTAAGAAAATCAAGTATGTATTTAAGGTTGAACAATATTCCATTATCCTCCCTTTGACAACGAAACCGACTCTTGATCTTTTTTTTTCTCAGCACTTTCTAGGGTAAGTGGGTCACCGACAAGGGCGAAGCCAGGGGCTGGCATGGGCCTTGACCTCTTAAAATATAAAATTATTATTTAGGCCTTAAATTTTTTTTTAAAATTTTTAAATTAGTAAGGGTAAAATTGTACTTTAGCTTCCCCTAAAATTATAAAAATTTGATTTAATTCTTTACAAATTATAAAGATATAAACTATAAAAAATTAAAATTTCATTCGACACCCCTAAAAATTATTCGACTTTCGCTTCGGTCATCGGTCTTGCTTATTTTCTTCCCATATTAGCTTTTCACAAGCTAAAAGGGTCAGCTTAGAGGGCCATTTTTCCCCCTCAACTTTTTTTTTGCCGCTTTAACTGCAATTTAATTATTTGGCATATCATAAAATTAGCCCTATACGTATCTTTTATCAATTTGGTTCTTATTTTTAGTTAAATTTGGCCTTTAATTTTAAAAAAGGTTAAATTTGACCATCAACATTTCGAAAGAGTTGAATTATTGTTTTTAATGGAAATACTAACTAAAACGTTAAATTTTAAATATGATAGCATGCAGACAATTTATGTGTACTTCATCTTTTTGAATTTTTATGACTATTTATGTATTTATATATTTTATTTCTTGAATATTTTATAACTTTTAAATTATTTGTTGAAGTGGCCAACTTTGTTAAAAATATAATGTTTTAGTCAATATTTTCATTAAAAAAATAATTTGACTTTTTTTAAAGGTTGAGGTCAAGTTTAAAAAAAAAGAATAAGAGCCAAAATGATAAAAAAATATAAATGTTGAAGGTTAAATTCATCATTATACCTAATCATTTCAAAAAGCTTATGTTGATAATTTATGGGAAAATATTCTATTATTCTATTATTATATTTAAGGTTCATCACGAAACTCAAAAAAAATTTAAAATATTAAAGATCAATTTGGACAATGAAAATAATTGAATGAAAATACAATTATTAGGTTAGTAATTTAACCTTCTTCTAATTACAAAAATTGTAATTCTCTATACATGTTTGGTTGAAAAATATATGTCATGTTTGGTAGTACAAATTGTAATTATAAAGTTGTATAATTTATATTTTAAAAATATTAACTATTATAACCATCTATTTTCATTGTTCAACTCTTTGACAACACGAAAAATCCATTGTTCAACTCTTTGACAACATGAAAAAATTATTAGTGTGATAAAAATAATTTCTAAACAAGTAACAAAAATTAAAATCAAATCATTATATATATTATGCTAGTCTAAAAAGTAATTGATAATATGATTACCGATAAAAATACAAGAAAAATAAGCATTATGTGCAATTTTATTTAATTTTTTGTTACAACTTTGTAAAGCACACAAATTAATTTTATAATTATTTTTTAGGATTTATAAAATAAGATTTTTTTTACCATAATTATCATAAAGACTCATACATGTTTATGTGTATAATCTAATTTCTAGAGCTTGTATTTTTAAAATTAAATTTGGGTGTAATTACCTGTTGAATTACTCTAATTTTCAGCCTCTCCTAAGAAATGGAAAGTGTAATTGAGGTAATGCAATTACACTCAATTTGATGAGATTCACTAATTACACTGATTACCCAAACACGCAATAATTATGTAATTACAAACAATTACATATAAATCTAATTATTAGGTTGCTTTTCAAACATAACCTAAATGCATGACCACATTCAAGTTAACTGAAAAGTGTGAAAAGGATCCAAATTACATCTTCCATAAATGAATTCAACTTTTCCAGACTCGTTAATTCTAATTCATCCACCCTTTTAAAATACCTTGGTTATCAGACTGTCATGTCAATGTCGTGCTTGTTAGTTTGCAGAGTCTGGAAGAAGCAATAAAACTGAAGAATCCGTATAGATCTAGCTTTAGACCTGAAGTGATATTATACCAGCAAAATGAAGAAAACAAAAAGCAGTACATTCGCGACGTTTCAACATGGTAATTTTCATCCATCTTCATTCCTAGTAATTATGGAAATGAAACTACCCTTCGGCTCAAGTGATGAATTTAGGCCCATGACTTGGCTTTTTGTGAGTTATATGTTAACGTACTGTCACTGTCTGAATTTTCTATCCACATAATGGGTCAATATTTCCATGCATGCAAAATCTTATGTCAAGATTATGCTCCCCTTGCCAGTTTTACCATACCACTAAACAACATAAAACCAGCAGCTCTGATATTGAAACTATGGGTGTCTTTACTCTCAGCCTCCCGAGTAAATACAAACGCTTAAAGCATTGTTGATGATTTGATGTTAATAGACATGTTGATTATGGCTACTGCTGTTTTTCGGGGGGCCATTGGAATAATCCATGATATCTACAAATAAGGTACATCGCTCAGTTTTGTACTCCAAGTATCCTGTTGAATCTTTGGGATTTTGCATTTTAGTCCTTCCAGAATTCAGAGATCTCTAGATTGTTTTTTTTTTGCTTGAGAGGATGCATTTGAGGTGTGTTAGTTTATCAATGAGCTAAATGTCACACAGGGTGCACTTCAACCGGTTAAGTGTGAAACTACATCTAAACAAGTTCCCCACTAAACCTGGGAACTAAACAATGAATCTTAAGAGGTAATGTATCCTTATCCTATTGGTGCGTGGGCAATTTTTTATTTTTTTATCAAAAATATCAGGCACAACTAAGGATAAACCTGTTATAAAAGGAAAAGGCCAAGATATATATATATTTCTTTTTTATTTGATTTGATTTTACATGTTGCTATTTCAGACTGGCAACTAGAGTTCCAACTGGTTTCATATGTGCTGTTCCAAGTCATAATAATATGAAATGAAAAGAGATCATGGACTTAATATTTACCAAAGGGAATGGCCATCAAAGAACCTTTCCGGCTTTTTCCCTGCTTTATTTCTTGTCGGATTTGATCATGTTTTCAAACCAACGAAAATAATACAAATATATATGTATATTTGGCTGGATATGTCTGGAAACTTCAGTTATCTATCTGGAAAGAGTTGTGGCAGATGGCTATTATAATCTGCAGCCACATTTGTATTATTAGAACGAAATTACACACCATGAATCTTAAAGATATATCCTCTGCTTCTAGGAAATTTCCTTTCTCTTTTTCCCCAATGTGTGTGTTTACCTTTTATGCCAGAATTTATTTACACCCTTTCCACATAAGCCATTTTTCACAGCTGTCCAAGCTGAAATTTGATTCACTAAACATTACCATTTTCATAAAACATCACATGATGTAAGATTCTTTACCAAATATCCTAAAATCAAGACATACCAAACTGTTATCTTCAAATATTATCCCCAAGATTCAAGAACATAGAAGATTAAAACAACATAGGCTAAATCAAAGTAACTCTCAAACCTGAAGCAGTCATCATATACACACACTCAAAACACCATAAGATAGATTAAATTTCATATACCCAAACAGTTGAGCCATAAAGACCCTCTATATATGCAACAATCAATCTGATAGGTTTCTTCTTTTTGGTTTTTTCCTGATACATTTACCTTTAGTTGAGATTTAGATATAAAGAGCTGAGAAACAACTATCGGATCGAAGAAGAGAAGGGCGTTTGACTCCTTCAAGTCCGGGCAATACGCTACTTGATTTAGTCCTAAGAGGTCTGGGCGAATCCAAGCTTCGTCGAAGAACCCTTCCCATGGCAAAAATGGGGTGCTCCGTTTCATCTGAAGGACTCCACGCCCTGAACTTGTTACAGAAACAGATGTGTCGATCCAATGCTTCCTCGGTGGAGATAAGCGTTACGGATCTCAAAACCTCATCTTTGACCGCCTCGATGCAGAGCCCGCAAATCCAACGGCCCTGGTAACGTTCACGGACACGCATGATATAAGCAACGGTGCATTCCTCGGTGAAGCCACAAGAGTCGCATTTAACGCAGTGAGTCTCGAGGGGGGTACTCAGTTTGCTTGTTGGGTTTTGAGTGTCTGAACCTGAAATCGCCATTGCATGGAACCAAACATTGAATGCTGTGTGTGTCTTTTTGCTCTGTAAGGTTTTTATATATTGTGAAGTGAGTGGAGCAGGGGAGTGAAAGAGATATGCGCCATGTGGGTGATATAAAGAGAGACAAATCAAAGCTGAAAAAGAAATTAATACACACAGTGCTTTCTATGTTTGTAGGCAGTGTCAGGGAGTTTACATTAAACCAGGGTTAAGATGTGGGCCTTTTTCAATTTTTGGCTTTTACTAAATTATGGTTCCCATTTACTATATTTTAACATATTTATTAACAATAATGATGAAAGAAAATTTAGGGTTAGTTAGATTTAAACCAAGGGTGATTAGATTAAAATACCTTTTTCTTTTTGTAGTAGATTAGATTAATGTACTTCCCATATTGAAATGGTTTGGTAAACCACCCAATGATTGATGCTTACTTTGTGCAGTGGGTTGTGTGGTTTTGTAAGAAAAATCCTTTTTATTGACAAATTCCAATATGAAGGGCAACCCTTTCAATCCTACACATTCAATTTTCCAACCCCTCCAAACCGGGATTTTGCTTTTGGGGTCTAAATGAATAATGTAATTTTCTTATAATATCAGTTTTTAATTTCATCTTTTTTAAAAGGGTTATATGCTAAATTTACCCTTTTTTGCCTCCATCATTTCAGTCAATTCTCTTTGGCTAAAAAATAAAACTTACTGAGTTCTAACCTTTTAATAAAGGTTAATATTTGGTTTATTTTTATTTCATAAGCCATTTAAATAATTGTTATATGTCTGTTTTTAAATATTTTACTATTTATCATTTTCATTAACCTGTTTGTCAAGTCTAAAAATTTCAATGTACTAAATACTTTCTCTTTTCAAGAATAAGATAGAATTTAATATAGGTGAGCATTTGATCGAATCGAGTGAAAAAATTCGAGTTAAGAAGTTATATTTTGTCATCCTAATTCGATTTCAAAATTTTCATGTTAGAGGACATAAATTTGAAGTCATATATATTTAAAACTCTTTCAAAACAAAATAAGAAAAAAAATACTTTAGTATGATAAACATGAATTGTTAATTTATTTATTTAGCTCCCAAAATTATTATTTTAGACAAATTTTACCTTTTCTATATATTCTTTAAAATTTTTATAATTTTTAAAATATAATTTTAGAAATATTTTAAAATTTACAAATTATTTTGTAGTCCTTCTTTGAGAGAGCCCAATTTGTTCATTTTCAAAATTGATAGAGGTTAAAAGATATTTACACTAATATATTATTTGAGTTATTCTAATCATTCGAATCATAAAATTTTAACTTGACTCGAAACTTGAATTAATTATTGGAATTTATTTAAAAAAAATCGATTCGATTAACTTAAAATTTAATTTTTTTTCAAATTAAATCGAATTTTACTCGAGAGAAAAAAACTGCAATGCTTGGAAGCAGAGCAGCAGTATAGAGGCATGCATGATTTTACAGCATATGCAGTTTCCATGTTCGTTAGGGCTTGTTAAAGTTTTACAGAGAATCACAGTTGGATGGGTAATTAATAACTTGAGTAAGAAGAAAGAAATTTATCAGGAGAAACAAATAATTAACCAGCCATTTTTTTTTTAATCATATTCGGGATCCAACAAAAATGATATCACGGCTTATAGAGCATCATTGCATAGAAACGAGGCATGTGCAAAGATTTGTTCAGTTGTGATGGGACAAAAATGTATCACTGGTGTGAGAGTTGTGGCAGAGATTTCGTTATGAAAAGGAAGACCCATTTCACGGTTTTCAGGTATTTATGCAGCTAACAGCTACCGCTAAGGGAATCTTTTTGCCATTTCACTGCAGCCCCTGCCCTTTGTGGACTGGCGCCATATCATTCTGGACCTCAGTTTTGCTGTTTATGTTTAACAATTATGGGTAATCTATTAATCGAATTCGTAATTCAATTCACAATTACTTGGCTTTTAATTAATTAAAGAATATTAAAAAGAGAGAAAGAGATTCAATGATTGATCCACCATGCACCATGGCTTTTAATTTTGCCTCTCTTTTCAGATAACTAACCAAACTGTCTTCCTATCTCCCTCTTTTATTCTTTTTTTTTTTTTTCAACTTAGTAAATGCTTCCCGTAATAATTTGGAAAAGAAATCTAGGGTTTTGGATTTGAAAGAGAAATTTTCCTTTTAAAGATTTGATCTTCTTTAGCTTTTTCTTTTCTTTTGGTGGGAAAGAAGTGGTTTAAACTTAGGAGGGTTGAATAGCAAGCCAATGCCATTTGTTTGTAAAATTGGAATTGAAGTATTACAGAAGACTAATTTCAATGTCTCGGATTGGCCATGATGATAGCTTTCTCCACAGTTCTCTTGCTACCTATCTTGGCAGTAAGTAATCCCTCTCCCTTTAAGATGTAGTAAAATTAAGCCAATGCAATTGAAGTTTTTGATGTTTTATTTTACAATATTTGATTATTACATGTTCCCTTTTTTCCCCATTTTTTTTTTTTTTTTGGATGTGAAGTTTTGATTTGTTTAATAGTACTATTTGATTCTTGTTTGCGTACTTCACTGTATCGGGTTCCTTCCCTTGGTGAAGTCGTGTTCTTGGATTCTCTTCATTTTTGTTTCTTTAAGAATTGGGAGGAGTTGGTATTGAATTGCATGTCCAACTTCTTGGCGTGAGCTTGGAAAATAGACAAAAATATTTATATATCTCTTCCAAAAAGGTGTCTCAGGGAGAGTGACTTGGTGGTGTAAATTAAGCACTGGGTTCTATTATATATGTTTTCAGATCCCTTGAATGTTTGTTTATTGTAGTTATTTTGGCTCCTTGCATCCTCATGTTGTAGAGATTGGCCCCTTTTTAAATAAGTTTCTGTGATTCAGATCTTTAATTATTGGTGAACATGGCTAAGGAATTTTATATATTTTGCAGAGAAACTCCTTGTGTTGTTGGGAGATGGCCGTCATCTTTTGGGGTTACTGCGTTCTTTTGATAAATTTGGTAGTTCTTTACTAGTTGTTTTCTGTTTTCTTTTGCTTATTTTGTTGTGAATGAATAGGTGATGTGATAACCTTCCACATTGGCAGCTAGTATTGTTCTAGAAGGAGCTTGTGAGCGAGTTCTTGAGGGTGATTTGTACTGTCACATACCCTTGGGTCTAACTGTAATCCGTGGGCAGAATGTGGCCTTAATAGGAGAGATGGTATGCTGTTTTATGCCTTTTTGTTGGCTTGAGGAATTGGTTCTCTTATAATGCTATTTCTTCTTTATAAATTGCTATTTGTTACACAGGACATGGAAAAAGAGGAGCTTCCTTCACATATGCTTGCTGTATCCACGGTTGAGATTAAAAGGGTGAGCACATTCTTATTTCCTGCATGTTATGAGAGACTGGGTGAATGTTTCCGCTTACCATAGGCTTCCTCACATTTGTTTTCATCTAATTTTGGCGATGATTAATTAAAAGAGGGATTTCAGAAAGATGGTCTTAGCTCCCTCTATAGTTAAGAAATTTTCATTATGAAATTCCTCTTGTCAATGTTTCTTACACTTTGAATTTGTGTTTCTATCCATTTTCCAGGCTCAGAAAGCAGGAAGGGATGCAAAATATCTGAAGGGCTCTATGAAAAACATATTGGAGTTCCTTAATATTGATTAACATGTCCTGCCATTTTTCTAAAAGGTTCATGTCACGTTCGTGGCCTATAATTTGAACGAGGGTCGGTAGGCATGAATGATTCTTACCAAGGACAATTTCCTTGCACCTCCAAAAACATGGGGTATTAAACACGTTAGCAAACAGAACTATGGTAAAGTTTTTCAGTGACAATGAGTTTAGGGTCTTGAAACATTTCATTTTTTAGTAGAAATTGTTCAAAATTGGTTCAGTCTCTTGCAGGTTTCACCTTCATTTTACTATTCTAGTGCTTTCTTAGCTTTGCTGCTTGATAATGGATCACTAGCAAATTTTCAGGGCACGAGTTTCTTATTAATCTCTTCTGCCATGTATGACAACATACATAGCAGAATGCAGTCGACAGTACAGCTAGACTAGATCGTTTTTAACCTTATACTAACACAGCAGAAGATGGGAAAATAATACCGATTCATGATTGTGAGATGAATTTGTGAAGCTTTGTTTCAATCAGGATAAGTGAGTAAAGAAATGAGATGCTCATGTTTGGGGAAGCGAGTTACAAGCTCGGATCGTTTTGCCAGCTCGAAGTCTTGGAACTGGAAAGCAGGTGCACAGGTGCATCCTACAAGTGAATAATGGCTTTCAGCATCCCTTGGATCATTTTTCGTCACTGCCCCATCAGTCGAAATGTTGAAATCTTTTGTTGGAAATGCACCAAACCAAACATTTGGAGGCACTGTGTACTGCACCTTCTGATTATTCAACAAATCAGGTCCAAGACATGTTAGTTTTACTTGCCCATCTTTCTCATCCAGCTCCAAGACCTGTTTCAAGTATGCTTCATAATTTACCCAGAACAACAAGGACTTTGTCTATAACCCCAAAAAAGCTTATATTTCTTACATAATTCATATCTTCATCAACATAAAATTAGGAACATTTCAAGTTACCAATTGGATCCATGTCATTAGAAAGGAAAACTGTTTTGGTTTGAATAAGACCAATGCAGGCCATTACCGTAAGAGGTTCTCCCAAATAAAAATGCCAGGTCTCAGCACAGGGTATACGGTGAAGGTGAGACACGCTCCCAGCCGGTAACAAGAAGTAAATAGATGTGCTAACGGCACGATCGACTTTGTCTGCGGTGAAGATACTGTCATGTTACAATAGGAAATACTACCAAGGAAGTAGTAAATATTTGCATACATGAGATTTTAAAAAAAATAAAAAAGAATTATTGCAAACTATCAAGAAACCAGTTTTCATTAAAAATTTCACAACTTTCATGAATTGCAGACATGGGCACAGCTTTTTAAGCTGAAACTTGTAGGTAAACAATTCCAACCAAAGTTTATTAGGAAGGTGCTTTAAGAATGTAACGCATTCCATTACATACTCTCTAAAGGGTATGCAGATAATTAAAATCTTTTGCTTCCCACTTCCCATCAAATTAATGAGTTCTGGGTAAAAAAAAGAGGGGGGGGGGAGTGAAAACACAATCAACTGGTTTTTTTCTTTTTCAATTTGACGGTCACAATTGGTTTGAATACGTGAATGATAGTGAACAATATACAGATGAAATGGCATCAAAACAGAATTGCTTAAAAAATAAAACAAGAAAGTGGAACCCTAAACCAGAAAAAGAAAAGCTATAAGTTACCCAGATCCAAAGACTTGATCTTAATCTACTGCAGCAGAAGTGAAAAAATCACAATCAAAGGAGAAAAAAGAAAAAGAAGATGAGGCATGTATACAAGGTGCTTACATTGAGGAGGAAGTTGAGATGTGGAGAGCATAACAGAACTATCCCTAAAAGTTTCAGAAAAGAAGCCACCTTCAGGGTGGGCAGCCAGATTCAACTTTGTTGCAATCTCTGATGCAGAAACCATGCTTTTTTCCCGTACACAGCTACACACTGGACTTCTTAACTTCACAAACAGACAGTGTTTCACTCCAACAACGAACTTGGGTTTCTCCCTTTTTTCGGTTTTGGGGATGATGATCCTTTGATATTCCTATGCCGATCTCGCTTAATAGCAAATTGGAAAGTCAAGGCTTACCTAATACCTTACCTAAAAGTGGGATCCACATATATATTGTTTTCCAAACATGTTAGTTAGATAGACCTGGAAATCTTCGCCTATCAGAGATTGTTGGGCTGGATTGGATTCTATGGCTACAAGGCTTTAACCCACTGACAATATGCAATCGAATTCTTTCGATTGTCTTCACATATGCTCCACTTAAAATAGAACTATCAATACAGATTTGAAAACGAAGATAAGAGTCAATATAATTATTAATGTGATTATTTCAACTATAGTTAGTATCATTATTATACAAGTTAAAATGATAGTGTAACTCATTATTTTTTGATCTATTATTCATATAACTAGAATTATGATAACTATAAAAAAAACTTTTTAGCTCACTCAAAAAAGAATCGTCATTGTTAAGCTCAAAAAATTTAATTTTCACTTTCAGAATGTATGAAATAACGGTCTTGATTACTATCCCTAATTAAAAAGTGCCATCAGAAATGAAGTTCCAAATGTTTTTTATGTCAACTAAATGATCAACTTATACGATAAACTACTCTATTAAATACTAAATTATGGGTAAATTTTTATTTTAGTTATTTATTAAAAAAGTTGTAATTGGGTCATTGAATTTATTGTTCAAAAGTTTTTACTTAAGTAACTAGATTGTTAAGTTATTTTTTTTAAAAGTTATATCAACGAGCTCCAATCGACAATTCGACAATCAATATAGTAGATTAGTACCCATCGACGAATAGAAAAAATACTTTAGATTCAAGTCAATTCGATAATCAATGTCAAAAATCCGAAGAAAAAGCTATTTGAATTTTGATTTATAGATTTGCAACGTCTAAAATTGTTTCGTGAAAAAAATTAAACTATGGAAAAGAAGAGAAAAAAGAGTTTCGATTGGTGCAGATGGTAAAAGAGAGAAAATCATATAGTACCAAATTTAATAGCCCTGTAACTTAAATAAAATTTTTTGAATAATTAGATGACCAAAACAAAAATTTACCCAAAAGTTAAACAATTTGGGACCTATACGAGAATTAAGAAGCATAAATGAAATCAACAAGACATCACTATTTCTGAGTACAAATTGAGGTGTCTTCCCAAAAACCAAAAGGGAAATAGACAAAAACATGACTAGGATTACATCCTAATCATTCTTGAAAATACTTCTTCATTATCCTAACTTTTAAACAAATCAGATAAAAGTAACAAAAAAATAAAAATAAAATGGCTTAATTATTGGTAACTAAAGAAGATGCCAATGACAAAATTTTCTTTGGCTTGATCTTCAAATGCTTTTCCTGTATTTCTTCGACGGAAAACCGGAAACAGCGAAGCCTGGATCTCCATCTTTTTTTCGGTCTCACCTATGTGCACTACGGCAAACAAGGCCTGTCTTAGGATTTAACTTACCTCTTCTATCCTATTAATGATTTCGTTCATGTCTAATCGTTTATGAGGGTTATTTTCAGCGCAAGCAACTCCTATTTTAAGGACTTGAAGCTTTTGATCAACTGAACCTGCATTGTTCGCTATCTCAGGATCAATCAATTCTTCAGCTTGGTTCTGTAATATTGATAGTTGTACCCATTGCACGATATCGATCCCACCTTCGCCATGGCTTAGATATTGTGAAGGAAATTTGCCTGTCATGATTTCCATGATGATAATTCCTAGACAATAAATATCTGATTTGGGGGAGACTTGTCGGTACTGGAGATATTCAGGGGATTTGTAAGCAAATAATGCTTGGGCGACATTGGTGACGTTTATCAATGGTTCAAAGGCATAGTCGTTTAGTACTGGATCGTAATTATTAGATAAAAGAACATTGCTGGATTTGAGGTTTCCATGGGGGACCTCGTATGTTGCATACTCTGTATGAATGTAACTGAGTCCTCGAGCGATCCCTTTGATGATCTTCAAACGAGTCGGCCAATTCAAATTAGCATGAACCACGTCTCGAGTACCGTGCAAGACGTATGATAAACTGCCCTTGGGCATGTGTTCTGAAACAATAAGCTTCTCCTCTCTCCTAAAATGGTAGGCTAATGGCGTCAAAACATTAGGGTGTTTCAATTTCCCGAATCGTCTCATTTCAGCATCGAACTCATCTTTATCCAGCCTATTGATCCCTCTCATTCTCTTCACCACCACGGCCAATCCATTCGACAGTACAGCCTTGTACGCAGAGCCCAATACGCCACTACTTCCTAGCACTTCCGCGGCTGCCTTCATCAAATCCTGCAACCCCAACTTACCTTTCTCATCATTCACCATTACCAAGTCAGCCGTCGCATTCTTGATGGTCGGCTGCGACGCCGTCGAGTCTCTCTTCGACGCAGATCTGCCCCTCCCGCTTGAATCGACAGACAACCGGTGGAAGGATTCCGGCGGTAAATGGGTTGGCAGCAGCTCGTCCCTTCGACGTCCCCTTGGAATGCTTAATTCTTCTTTCCTCCTCCGCTGTGTGGAAACCATGGAAGCTACCACGAAACACAGTACAATAAATAGGGTCGTGGCAGCAAGCATTGCCTTGCCATGGATTCGGTTTTCCTTTAGGAATTTGCTTGACGGACTTGGAACTGGCGGCGTAGCTCCTTGACAATCTTTCGGCAGCGGTTTCCCGCAAAGTCCTACGTTTTCTTCAAATGAAGCGGCACTGAAATTATAGAAACTTTCTGGGATTCGACCTTGTAAGTTATTACGAGTTAGGTTAAGGGATCTAAGAACATTGGGAGTTTTCAATGGTGGGATTGTTCCGTCAAACTGATTACCATCTAAGTGGAGTTCTAAGAGATGGGGTAATTGCATTAAAGACTCAGGGATACGACCGGTGAATTGGTTTTCATTCAACCAAACTTTCTTCAAAGATCTCATAGACGAAAAATAACCACTCGGTATATCACCGCTAAACTGATTACGAGATAAGTATAAAGATTTTAAAGCGCCGAGTTTATTGAAGTCCGGAATTGGACCTGTAAAAAAGTTACTCATTAAGCTAATGGATCTCAAGTCACGAAGTTGAAGCAAAGGTTGAACGTCGACGGTTCCGGAAAGGTGTAAATTTGTTAAATGGAGGCCAACAATGGACCCCCGGAACAGATGACGCCGACCCATTTTTGCAAGCAAGGAGAGGAACCAGGTGCTGGAATCCAACTATTCAAATCACCTTGTAGGAAAGATTGCTTGAGCTTAATCAAAGTGTCAGCATCAGATTGAGAGAAACAAAGAGAGGGAAAAGAAAGGGTAATTAGAATGGAGAAGAAAAGAAAGAAGCGAACAGCGGTCATTACTGACCGGAAATAGTAAAGCTCCGGATAGAAACGAGCCGCTGCTCGGAGAAATCATGTGGTTCTGTAAGTTATTTTTTGGGAGGTTGTGTTTGCGGTTGCTTAACTCTGGGCTGACAAAAGGCAAGTGTGCCATGCCGGTAAAGTGTATGTGGCTTTGAGAGGAGGCATTGAACGATGCAGATAGGAAGCGTGTTAGATTCGATTCTAATAATAGGAATTGGAATAGAGGTTTGAGATAGGAGGAGAGTTTACGGGAACGAAAGGAAGAAAGTGAGGCCAGCAACTCGTTTTGACCTTGTCAATGTCAAGGTTAATTCATTGCTTTGCCATTGATATTTTGGGTTACACCATTAAAGATTTAACTTCAATCTCGGACAGGGAACAGACTCCATGTAATTGCTATAAAATCTAATACGTTGGACATCACCTTCAAAACCCATAAACGAGAATGAATTACAGCAGCAAAATGTCTCTGCAATATAATTTTCATTACGTAATGAACACAATATGATTGAAAATGCATCCCAAATCTTTAATAATCTGTAGTAATTTCTAAAACCATAAAAAAAAGCCTGTCATTTACTCATTAGCTTTTGATGAGTATAACTCACCTGCTGGTTTTAAAATTCCTTTCATTAACTAGACACGATTGATACACTTCAACAAAATCACCTAATAACATTATATATATATTGCTTCTCATTGCCGTGAAAGAGACCTCAGATTTTTACTTCTTTCATGTGAAGATCATCGGCAATGAAATTACATAAAAAAAACTTTGAATAAATGCACATGCAAAAGGGAAATATCAAAGTTGTAAAGTGAACTATCATCAGGTTTAGGATCAAGGACTTTTCCTTGTAAGTTAATACAAAGACACGTGTCATAAATTAAGCCAAGCAGCACATGGTAATTCGGTACAACCTAATGCCACCCAAATCAATAAATCTTTGCTGAGAATATATGATACCTTCTCTCTCACCTGCACCATTACAGCCTTCCCTTGAAATGCACTCCTCCATCTACGAACCACGGATCCACCAGCTACCGATTGTTAACATTTCACCCATAAAAGAAAGATACCCTTCTGCTCTTTTTTCACTCTTCTTGTACAAAAGATTCTCCTTTTCTGTGTTTCAATCCCAACTGCCGAAGACAGGTTCTTGAACCGAATTTCTGTTAACATTAAAAAAAGAAGCCCAGAAATGGTGGAGACATTGCCGGTTGGGCGGTTTCAGTTGCAACAACAAAGGCTGGAACTTAAGCGATGGATTCCGGCGTTTCTTTCTTCGCATAAAACGCTCTTTGTTCTCCTCTGGATCGCAGCTTTCGGTTCGGTTTTTTTCTGGCAATGGAATATCGGTGGGAGTGGGTTTTCGATATTCGCCAAAGTTGGACCGGGTCGGCCTATGCCCAAGATGCGGCCTTTCGCGTTTAATTTGACTGATTTCGGTGGGGTCGGGGATGGGGTCGCCGATGAAACGGCGGCGTTTGAGAGGGCTATCTTGGCGATTTCCAAGTTTGGGAAGAGAGGTGGTGCGCAGCTCAATGTACCGCCTGGGAAGTGGCTTACGGCACCGTTTAATCTTACTAGTCATATGACTTTGTTTCTAGCTGAAGATGCTGAGATTCTTGGAATCCAGGTTCGTGTTCTTCATCTTCTTTTCCTTTAGAACTTAGTATCGTTTAAAAATGGTAATTAAACAAGCTATGTCACACAAATTATTTAACATATTTAGTTGTTGTATAGGTTATGAATTGTGAGAGAAATTTTAGTCGCCTTCATGCATGTAAAATGGTGTTAGTGTAAGATCGATGTTTCCCATTTTAATCAACTTTTGGTGGCTTCACCTTGTGGTTTGTTGTCAACAATTACAATATCTGGTATTATAACAGGACGAGAAGCGGTGGGCTTTAATGCCTCCATTGCCTTCATATGGGTACGGAAGAGAGCATAATGGATCTCGGTATGGGAGTTTAATCCACGGCCAAAACCTCAGAGATGTTGTTATAACTGGTTAGCTTATTAAACCTGCCCCTAATAGCCTGCAATTTAAGTTTTTAAGTCATTTTGTAATATATTCATCTTAAGTTGCTTGAACTTGAAGTTTTTAAGTCATTTTGTAATATTTTCATCTGCATAAATCATTTGTTGCTGGCTGAGTCTAATTCTATCGTTTTGTCTTCTCAAATAACAGGGTATAACGGTACCATAAATGGACAGGGTCAATCATGGTGGAAGAAGTATCGTCAAAAGCTACTCAACCACAGCAGGGGTCCACTTGTGCAGATAATGTGGTCTAGTGACATTGTAATCTCTGATATAACCTTACGCGATTCTCCCTTTTGGACTTTTCATCCATATGACTGCAAGAATGTAACAGTCAGGAATGTTACTATCCTGGCTCCCATATTTGAAGCCCCAAATACTGATGGAATTGATCCTGGTAAGTAAAATTTCGGCAGCTAAGGCTCTAGATACACATACAAGTCACTGATACAGAATTCCCCTTAATGGTGTAGTTTATGATTTGGCCAAGTTAGTTAGCAAGCTTGGTTGATAATCTATGGAATGAATGTTATTGCATATTGAGGTACAATTTGTGGTTTGTCGGAACTGCAAAGAAGCAGGAAGCTGATAACTTAGATGTATAAT
This sequence comes from Gossypium rotundifolium, assembly GCA_025506655.1. Lineage (NCBI taxonomy): Eukaryota > Viridiplantae > Streptophyta > Magnoliopsida > Malvales > Malvaceae > Gossypium > Gossypium rotundifolium. The sequence goes on along the minus strand of CP106734.1, from coordinate 195,363,310 downwards.
GTATAAATTAGTATTCTGAACCAAATTCTGTGAAATGTTGGGGCAAATTGCTTTGAATTTGCTTTCATTATTTTGTCTTTTGTCACCTTTCCCTTTCCCTTCCTGACGTGTATAAAGAAAATTAACATTGTGTACACATCTCTGTAAATGGGGTGAACATCATCAAATCACCAGCCAGCTCCTATGTACACTACATTTCAGCTTGACGATTTGCTATGGAAAAAATATATATCAATCCATTCTGAATGTAACTAAATGCAATTCATTTATGTCGTAAACAGATTCATGTGAAGATATGGTAATCGAGGATTGCTACATAAGTGTTGGTGATGATGCAGTTGCAATAAAGAGTGGCTGGGATCAATATGGCATAGCTTATGGACGACCCTCGAGAAACATTCTTATCCGAAACCTCATTGTCCGCTCCATGGTCAGGTGAAGGTTCTTAAATTAGATTTTCTCCATCATCATGAATATTCTACTGCCCGATTGATTACACTTTGTGTAGTTAACAATTTCGGCATTGAAAATAAAAACAGAAGTCGGTTTTTTTATTAAACCAGTTACAATCTGTTAACATCTTGGCTCTTCAGATTCTAACTAAAACCTGCCTTGGCTAAACCATGCAACAGTGCCGGCATATCAATAGGCAGTGAGATGTCTGGTGGGGTATCTAATGTGACTGTGGAGAACGTCCTTGTCTGGAGTTCTAGGCGTGCGGTTCGAATCAAGACTGCTGTTGGAAGAGGTGGTTATGTTAGAGATATAACGTATCGAAATCTTACATTTGATAATGCCCGAGTTGGAATTGTCATCAAGACAGACTACAATGAGCACCCTGACGATGACTTTGACCGAAAGGCCCTCCCAATAATAAGGGACATAAGCTTCACCGAGATACATGGTCACGGAGTTCGTGTACCTGTTAGAATACACGGAAGCGAAGATATTCCCATCAGAAACGTGACGTTTAGGGATATATCTATTGGGATATCATATAAGAAGAAGCATATATTCCAGTGTGCCTTCGTTGAAGGCCGTGTAATAGGGACCATCTTCCCTGCTCCTTGTGAAAACCTTGATAGATACGATGAGGAAGAAAGACTCGTAAAGCTCTCTGCGGCCCAGAATGTAACAGATATAGATTATGACATATGAGAAAGCAGGTATTCACCGTCAGCCAGCCATTCTTTCTGGGATCAAAAACGCTGTAAGTCTGTTTGTAAGAGATAATTTTGCAAAACGATGGTGGAGAAGAAGAGTAAGCATGTTTATTTCTTTCCTTGCCGTTTTTGGCTCCACTTTTATGACTTCTTTATGATTCACAGAGTTGTGTACAGAAATTTTCTAGTAGTTATATATATTTCCCTCAGCTTACTAAAATTCAAGTCATAGTATGCCTTTCTTATGTAAATTGGTAAGTAGTACTTTCAAGTTCAACGCTCAACAATAATTCAGTTTGCAATTTGATATAGGGATAATGTAACTTTTGACTCTTGTCTTTTTTTTTTTTTTGTTTGGTCCAAGACCGTTTTAATGAATAACAGCCCTAATGCCCTCTTGAATAATCCTTGGTAAGGGTGAATTAATTTAGTGACGTCAAAGGGCCCTTGAAATGCCTAGCTTATCAAAAAATCCGCACACATATTAGTTTCACGATAAATATAAACAAGACTACAATTCCAATTGCGGCGAAGCAACACTTTACAATTCTGGATCACTAATGAGAGGATATCATGTTGTTGCAAGGAGTTCAAAATCTTATTAACAGCCACAAGCGAATCTTACTCAATAACAAGATTCCTTATGTCATATTCCCAAGCCAGATGAAGACCATTATAAAAAGCATAAAGCTTAGCTTTGGTGATGTGCCCATGTCCTAATTTCCTAGTAAAACCAAATAGCCAAGTAGCATCAGTGTCACGACATAAATCACTTGTAGTCAGATCTACGGGATTTGAAGTAGCCACAGTATCCACGTTCATTTTGACTCTCGTCATTGTCTGAACTTAAAAATCGTTATTCATTCAAGTTTATTCTATTAATGAAATTTTTTAATTATTTATTTAATTATTATTAGTCAAATTGATTGAATCGAAAATTGATAGTCTAACTTGTTTAACCATAGATTTAATTATTAAAACATTCAACATCAATCAAAGTTTTAGATTTTTGAAGACGTAAACATTGGGGGTATTTTCTCCCGATACCAAATTGATATGAGATAAGCAGTAATGGGCTAATTTAGCTAGTATGGTAGACATATAAATGCAACTGTTTCGAGAACAATTTATTTTAGTTTGGACACACTCTATATTCAAAGTACAAAATAATATAATACAACTTTAAGGAAAGTAGGTTTGGGTAAGGGGCCATTGAGCTGCCCATACCATACCAAAACCATTTTAAATGCTCAATATGTATGGGAAAACGATACGACACAGGTAGCCGTAGCTCTAAGTTCCCATGTCTTTTCTCCACCATTTTATTTTATTAAAAGCACACGGTAAATTATCTTTTATTATTTATTTATACATGAAAAGAAGGTCCAACCACTTTCTTTCTTTCCAAACGTGTAGTCATTCATATTTTCTTTCTACATTAAGTTAAATTTCAATTCTTATTCCTCTTATATGTTTTTTAAATTAATATTATTTTATCATTACATGATTATTAAATAATATTTTCTCAATGTAACACCAATAAATTTAATAGAATTAAGTTTAACAGTTGATAGTAATTGAATTTAAATTTTATATTCAAAAATAGGTAAACTAAATTTTAAAAAATAAAAAAATGATATTCCGTATGTAACTTTCAAATTATAATGAACACAACCCAGTAATTATAATTAAAGTTAGGGAATATAGTAATTTAAGAAACAAGGTTTGATATTTTTATGTTTCTGCAATAACGTGGTAGTTGCAAGACAATTATTCGGTGCATGCAATTCCAATTATTCGGTGCTTTGCAATACCAAACACAATCATTTCATGTTAATAATATAGTAAATGTGCACTACACGTTGTTTAAATTGACAAACGAAGGTGCGTCGTTTCCTATAATTGATTAAGGGAAAATATAATAAGCTCAAGGGCAACCCCCAAAAGCAAATCAATTGAACTCTTTTTTTTTTCTTTTTTTTTAATAAAACAAAAATCAACAAATTGAATGTTTATCAACCATTATAATCTTTACTATTATCTACGAACTACAATCATACATTTATTTTTGAAATGTCCTACACTATCTTTTATAATCTTTATTTGAAAATTCAAATGGAGAAAATATTATAAGAATAGTAAATTAACAATATTATATATGCATATTCACTCCTTTTCAATCATGTTATTGACACAAGTGCGATGTGACTAAATAATATTAACAGTTAATTGAATATTAATTTAATTAGTATAAATATTATTGTCATTGTAAGAAAATATGAATTTTAGTGGGTTAAAACATGTTATTTTCTTAAGGATTAAGAAGATTGTATAAATAATTTTAAAACAAATATGATAAAATTTATAATAAAATTAATGTTAAAATAATAATAATAATAATACCACTAATAAATCTCTCTTGATCCAATGGCTTGCTTGTATACAACATTGATTTGGCGATCCAAATTGGGGTATCTGGTAGCTAGAATATAAAAATAATAATTATAAATATTGGGTGGAGCGTTAAAATTATATTATATTTTCTAAAACAATTATGTTTGAATTTTGGAAATAATATATTTAGGGTGTGTTTTAAGCAGTACTTTTGAGATAAAATTATTTTCTAAATAAGCTACTTTTTCAAAGAAAAGTGTTTCTCTCAAGCTAAAATGGGTCTAAAAGCATTTTTTTAACAAGTTGAAAATTTTAGTTTCTCCTAAAAATATTTTTAAGAAGCATTGCTAAACTAAGACATAGAGAAGATAATAATAAATTTTAAAAACTAATTTTTATAAATAAATTATAAAACGAAAATAAAAATATAAAAAATAAATTGATTAGAATTATTTATGTTGCATATCTTTTTGAATTATGAGAAAAGATTTTCCCAAAATTCAATGGGAAATACTAAAACAATAAGGTAAACTAAATTCAAAATCATTAAATTATCAATAAGTTAATATTTTAGTCATTAAATTTTAAAAGTTATAAATTGGTCAGTAATTTATTGGAAAGTTTTCATTTAAATCATTGAATTATTCAAATGTTTTCATTTAAATCACTATACTATTAAGTTTTTAAAGGGTAAACTACTTAGTTAATCACCCAACTCTTAAAGCTCTTTCATCTAAGTCACCTAAAATAAAATCCTAACGACGGTTAAAATTCTAAATTTCGTTTTTTAATATTGAAATTTTAAAATTTAAATTCAAAACATCAAAATAAAGTATTAAAAATTATCGATGGACACCATCAATCGATTTGTTGATTTAATTAATTACAATGATTTATTTTTAGCCCAAACAATACTTAAAAAAATATTTTTTGGTGATCAAAATGAAAGTGTAAATATGATAACATGTACAGTTAACCACTATTAGATATTTAATGCTTGGATGACTAAAATAAAAGCATTCTAAAAGTTGGGTGACCAATTAGGTAGTTGACCATTTAAAAAAAAACTTTGCTAACGTTCTCCAAACAATGATTCAACAATCAATATTATAAATCAGTATCGAAAATTGAATAAGAAGGATATTTAAATTTTGGTTTGTAGATTTGTAAGATTAAAAGTTATTTCATGAAAATACTATATAAAAAAAAATGAGACTTTTCAATTGATACAAATAGTACAAATAAAAAAGTTATACAACAATAATTTTAACAATCCAATAACTTAAATAAAACTTTTAAATAATATAATGATCATTTTATAATTTTTAAAATTAAATAACTAAAACATAAATTTAGTAATAACTTAATAACTCATCAAGAATCATGAAGGAAAATAAAATTAAAAAAAGTGATGGAAAAGCAAAGAGAGATAAAGAGAGCTCACGGTTTTACCATGAGAATGGTAGTCCTTTAGTACCTCGACTCACAAAAAGAAGAACAGAAAAAGGAAAAGAAAATAAAGATTCGAATTGATATGGTGTGGTAATTTCCTGAAATGAAAGGGGTGTTTAATGAGTAAGCTTAACACACGTGTAGCTTTAAGATTGGATTTTGAGGCGGTGTGCGGTGCATTGTGCACCCACCACGAACTTATCTTTTTCCCCTCTCCGCGTTTCCCACGCGAGTTTGACTCTTGCCCTTTTTATTTTTATTTCCAATAATTTATTATTTCGAAATTGTTTTTTAGGATTGTTTTATTTATTACAAACTCCAACTAGAAAAGAAAAAGGCAAATCGCGGCGTCCGTATTACCAAGAAAAGAAAAAGGGCAAATATCCCAAAAATACCAAAAAATACAAAAATTAAAAGGCGGGTTTCAAAAATATTGACCGAAGAGAATTGGAGCGCGTGCGCTACGTGACAGCGCTAAAATCTTCTCATCGAAAAAAAATCGTGAATGTTTTGTATGCGTCATTAACCCAAAAATTGACGAACTTCAAAAGCGCGCACGCTATCCCAAAAAGGCTACGTGACGCCCGGACGGGCTTTTTAAAACAAAAAACTCACGTAGACCAACGTGGGCGTGCTTTGGACGCTACGCCGCGCTGCATTACGCTTAAAGCGCCTCTACGTGACGCGCTTTATTTCAGCAAACAATCAAAAAAAAAGTGACCGTTGGACCCTAACGGTCAAAAACCAACGGAAAAAAAAAACTATAAATACCCTCAACCCTTCATTTTTTCACACTTCAATCCTTTCTCATTTTCTCTCAATTTTCTCTCAATTTGCTCTCAATTTTCTCTCAAGTTTCTCTCAAAGCCCTTGAAATTTACTCTTAAATTTGAAATAGTCTTCTACCATTTACTGAAAAAGCCCTTTATAATTTTTTTAATATATTTATTTTTGGGAAAATTAAAAAATCTTTATCGAGTACAATGGTAGGAGATTTACATCGCTAGATAAAGACTCACATTGGCGTCCAAAGAATTGAGAATGGTAAGTTTGAATTTTAATTTTTCAATATTATTAAATTTTTTGAATTATGCAATTTTCATTAATTTTGAATTTTATTATTTTTAAGCGATCACGTAGATCGGGTGTTGCAATGTTATATTCGCAACATGCCCGGTCCCCATCACCATTGATCGAGAATTACTTGGAAGCGGGTTTTTGCACGTGGCCACGATAGGTAGGGGTTCAAGTTGGACCGGTTTTGATAAAGCGTTGATAGAGAGGTGGAGACCGAGACGCACACTTTCCATCGCCATGCGAGAGTGTAGCATCACCTTAGAAGATGTGCGATTCTGATTGGGATTCCGGTGGGAATTGCCGGTAGTCACCGGACCGTAACATCTCACGATTGGATGGTCGTATGCTACGAGCTCCAGGTGCCATTAGGATAAATTGCAAGGAGGTCGGATCGATATGGTTTGGTTACGAGACACATTCCGCACCGAATGAAGATTCGATGAAGATGAAAGAATCTGTATGCGGGCATACATACTTGATAATTGGAGGCTATCGATCTTCGGACGTCTCTAGAAACCTCGTCCACGAGATGGCTCTCGAAACTTGTTGATTTGAGAGCGTGGGGTGAATTCGGTTGGGGTCTGCCGTGCTATCGAGGTTGTATCGGAGATGTCTTGGCGGCATGCTGCGGATAAAGTAAAAATCGGAGGTTGTCTATCACTTCTGCGGTCATGGGCATGGTTTCGATTTCCATTTTACGTCCTCGACTCGACCGACCATATTCATTCCCATTGATAACGAGGTAAATTTAATATTATATTTTTCAATTATGTCGTAGATTTATAGTATAATTGCATGCTAAGAGTTTATTTAATTAGGTGGAACCATCCGAGAAGTCATGTTGGAATACCTGACTCGCTTGAGGATATACGGCTCCTATTGGAACAACGGTCGGAATCACAAGTAAGTGTCGAATTTCGTTATTATAATTTAGTATTTATGTATATAACTAATATTTTGGTAATGTTAATATAGTTTCAATGGACACCGTATGAGGATCCCGAAATTCGGGCAGTAATTCCAGAGGAGTTCCTCCAAAATCCGAGCAGTTGGCACGTTAAGGTCCCGCTAATCACCTACGCGACCGTGGAGATGCACCAGTCAGATCGGGTTCTGCGGCAATTTGGATGTCGACAACCGATTCCCGTGGCTCCTGAGGTGCTCGATGATGAGCACAGTGTGGACTTACGGCGGCAGCACACGGATTGGCCAATATTTTGGTCAGAACATATCGAGAAGTGGGAGAACCGGTATGACTTTTTACCTAACCGGGAACCGATCGTAGTTCCTGAGTTAGCGTGCGTCTTGGAGTACATGCCATGGTTTAGAATCCATGGGAAGCAGATATCTGTTGTCGGTGAAGAGAGGCGACGCAAATTCATGGCGAAGGAACGTCGGGCCCTTTACATCCAAGGAGAAGGGTGATGAGGCGGGCCCAAAGAATAGCGCCTACATACGATCGCCGCCCATCATCAGGCCTATCGATCCACCGCCCATCAACAGCGCCTATCGATCACCGGGCCCATCAACAGCGCTATACAATCACCGGCCCATCGATTCGGTGACAACACCGATAACACGTCATTCACGATTTATGCCGGTCGTACCACCGCCTTACATGTATCCTCCTAACCCATATATGTTTCCTTTTCTAGTCCCCTGTGTTGGAATCCATGGCGGGTTCGAGTCCGTTCCGACAACTCCTTTTAGCCACCGATCGTGAGGCCGACATCGGTGTGGGATTAGAGGAGGTGCCGTCAGGAGCGATTCTTTCTACGAGACTCCTTCACCAGACGGATGCAATCACCCGTAGTGGTTTATGCAAACACCTCCGGTCATTATTTTATCAAGGTGGGTCATCATCGCAACACCGAACTGGACCCACTTGGGAGGACGGATTCCACCGAGGTTCCACAACCCCGCCGGAAACTAGAAGAAGGAGGAATCCGGTAGCAGAATCGTCAATCGCCCTCGTGTGGCCTTTGGTTCCCACCGACATCCGCACTAAACCCTAAACCCCATAATTTGAGTAATTGTAAATTAATTTATAATTTGAGTTTAATTTTTTTGTATTGATCTCGTTTAATTTTTTGTAATTAAGTTGTAATATATATTATAAAAATTGAGTTTGTTTTTTTTTGTAATTTAAATTTTTAATTTATTTAATTTTAATAACTTTGACAAAATAGGTTTGATTTTTTTTTTGTAATTAGGTTGTATTATTTTTAATACAATTTGAGTTTTATTTTTGTAATTTAATTTTTTCATTTATTTAATTTTTTGTAGTAATTAAGTTGTATTATTTTTAATACAATTTGAGGTTATTTTTTAATTTAATTTTTTAATTTTTAATTTTTTTGTAATTTCATTTTTTTTAATTTTTTTGTAATTTAATTCGAGTTATTGTACAAAAGTTCACCGTTTTCCTCCAAAAAAACAGACATTACATAGCCAGCAAGAGACAAACAAGCTAAGAACACGGTCAACTAGTCCGATTTGGACACGAGCGAGATGTATGGCCCGGGTTCCTACACCACCCGCACCGCCGACTTTGGTTGGTCGGTTCTCGGATATCCATATTGTTGCGTATTCTAGTCGAGGAAGGTCGACCTTTTGGTTTGCGTCTCAATTCTCTATCCGGCAACAGCTTATACGGTGCAAGCGATACCGATGGCCACTTACGTTCATCTGGATCGGTGGAATACGTGTCTCCACACGTTGTACATGTTTTCTAATTTGTAGACTTCGTCGACATAGCTCATGGGGTCAAGACGAAGATTATGACAAGCCGCAAGTACATGAGCACATGGGTAACGAAGTGCATCAAATATCCCACAGTCGCATGTCCTATTTGTCAAGTGTACACGATAATGCCCGCCAACAATACCTTGGCTCGATCATCAAACTCCGTGACCGAAACCATAGTCATCGCGATCGTGACAAGCTGTGTGCATAGTGTTCGCCGTGCCTTCCACGGTTAATTTCTTGCAAGACCTTCGGCTCCATACATGGCCTCCTTGCATCGCGCCTCGATAACTCATTGCTTTCTTCGGAAATAGTCTGCTTAAGCGAAAATATGTCTCCATAAAACCGTCAGATGTCGGCGGATGACGGGTTCCTTTTAGCACGAATTTATGCATTCGGCGGGTTTGTGGTCATATGACCATATCGTGGTCAGCCATCATATGCTTGTGTCCACTGTTCAAAAGGAATATTACACGGTAGTCTGCGCCTTGACGTTATCTTCGCAAACCGCCAACATCTCGTGAAAACGGTCTTTATTGATCTCGTACCACCGCCAATATACGTTGATATCGAATATTACATACCACTATTCAAATTGCGAATAAATCGAAAATTTCAAAAGAAATTATATTAATAGAAATTTCATACCCATATCGGTCACTTGCGTTTTCGTCTTTTAGATCGGTGTTGCCCATAGTAGTTGGATGCCACATGCCTCGGACAATATCGATGGTGTGTGCGATGCCACATGCTTCCTGTCGTTCTATTGCCGCAAGTATTCCGGGCCCCGATCCGATATAACGATATGTCGGGTTGAGGCGGACATGCCTCCTTAACCTAGATAGGAAGAAGTCCGTCATCGGTGACTCCCCGGTGTTATTGCGAACATAATCGGAAGGATTCTCCACACCGTCTTGTGCCACGACTAGCAATAGCCGGCGCGTATATCTACCATACATGAAGGTACCGTCAATTTGTACCAATGGCTTGCAGATGTAAAAGCATCTCGGCATTGCTTAAATGTCCGAGCGGCGCTTGAACACTGCGCATCCACGGAGCAGAGCGATCATTGTAGTACGGTTCCGTTTCAATGTCATTGTCTTTGCTCGGGACATATCTCTCAAAGACTTTACACCACCGCCACACTTCATTATATGAAGGCCCCCACCGACCGTGCAACTTTTCCAACATACGCTTGGCTATCCAAGCCTTTACGAAGAGGCGTGTACCCCATTTGCTACGAATATTGCCAATTAAGGCCAACCTTTGTAGTTTTGGGATCGGCCTTCACCGTCGAGGATTATTAAATCACCAACATGTCCGAATCCATCCTCGGATGATCTTGTGTTACACCACAACGAATTACGTTAAATAATGCAACATTACATAATATTAGTGTTATTCAAATCATTGAACACATAGTGGTCTTGTCATCAGGTAAGACATGTATGCGGACCTTTGTACTTCTTCACCTCCCACATCCCCGTCCTTTTCCTCAACGACGCCATGATTTTCCATGCACATGTGCCGTCTTGCACAAAGACACTTCGCCTCGCACCTATCGAGCTTTGATTTAACCATGGTGTAGTTAACCCGTTCGATCTTTGTATTGTTTCAATGCACCAAGAAAAGTGTTCTTGTTGGAAAGCGGTTACCAACTTCTAATTGGTCCGAATCCAACGAAGAATTTGTACGGTCACGCGTCCGATGTGGTAGTTCAGAAACTCCAATGCATCATCTTGAGATAGATCGACATTATGCATGTCTTGTTGGAGGCGAGTATGCCTGAATAGCGGATCTTCTTCTTCTTCGTCGAACCGCCTCAACATCTTGGTACAATTGGAGCGGCTCCGGTTGAAAATAGTCCAACTTCGCACGTCGAGCCCCGGCTCCCGAGGTGGATCCACATCGGATTCATCGTCCGATCCTCCATAACTCGCAACAAACGAGGGCCCTCATTGGTGGATGCCGTCGGTAATACATCATCCTCCTTAAACATCTTTCGTAAAGATTCCAATCGTATGTGGATTGCCATCCACTAGAAGTTGATGACGTCCCCAATGCGTATTTACGTCATCCGACGTCGATTGACGAATATGCATGTCCCATCCACCAACCGAGTGTCGTGCGGGGTTATGTTTTCCATACTACCACCGCACACGGCACTTCGTGTTTTGCCTCCCACTTACAGTGTCGACACGGGTCGTGTATTCCCTCGAACGATACTAGATGTTGAGGTCGCACCAGATCACTTGGAGATGAAAATTCTACATATAACTTCGAGATAGGCGATCCATCGACAAAATGATTCTCCACCATTGCCTCGAGGCTCGAGGACCTTTGATGTCGAATCGTCATATCTCACCGGATCGATCAAGCGCAAAATCTATACTTAATAGATCGAACTTTCATTGGCGTTGTTCAATATTTTACGCCTAATTCTTTTTGAAGTTCCACCAAATCGACGTTTGATTAAAACTCAATCGTTGTGTGTTCTCGATAAGAAAATAACACCATTTTGATTGTCACGACTTCACCATCGTAGTAAATAACACTATTAATACGTTCACTCATTTTCGTTTTTTTTCTTTTTGCTTGAATGCTTTCGCCAACCGAGAATGCAATTTGGGTGATTATAGCCTAATTTTGCGCGAACATCAGAGCAAAAGTGCGTCCACGTTGGGCGCTTTTCACCGCTTCCGGGTAATAGTGCACCTCGCCGAAGCGTTTTTCACGGTTTGTTGTAAACGTCTCCTCAAAATAATTTTGCGGAGACCATCAGTAGCAAAAGCGCGCCCACGTGAGAGCGTTTTCGCCACGGTTTGTTCAAACGTCTCTCAAAATTATTTTGTCGGAGACTCTTGTCCAAAAATTTAATTCATTTTTCACATTGCAAGTGGACGGAAAGATCGCCTAAAAGGCGTCACGTAGGGCGCTTTAGGCCACGTCAAAAGCGCGCCCACGAGGCGCGCTTTAGTCGGCGTGGCCTAAAGCGCTTCCTACGCGACGCGCTTTAAGCGATTTCAAAAAGCTACCGACGCGACGGGCGCGCTTTTTGGGAAATTGCCCTTCCTATCAATATTTTGAAACCGTCCTTTCCGTAATTTTTGTATTTTTTGGTATTTTTGGGATATTTGCCCAAGAAAAAGTCTAATTTTAAAATTATTATATTAAATTTATAAATTTCATCTCTTTTGTTTTTAAAGTATTATTAAGAAATTTAATTACTATAGCAAAATTAATTATATAATTAAAAGTCGAATAAGTCATAACTCAATTGGTATGAGTATTATTACCAATATAGGAGGGCGTGAATTTGAGTCTCTTAGGAGAAAAGTTATGAATAGTTCTAAATATTGTATCAAAAAAGTACATATATAATTAAAAGTATAAATTGAAAAAAATAATTAGAATTAAGAGTATATATAAAAATATATAGATAATGGTTTAATATTCAATTTAATACCTAGATTTTAATTTTGTGCAATTTAATACATAAATTTTAATTTTAATTTTCAATTTTACAAATCATTAATAACATATTAGATGTAGTGTAAGTTTAGTTTTACTTTTTGCATATACAAACAATTTTATCTACCCAACATGAGAATAACTGAATTTATTTGTTTTAACATGATAATAAATGAATTTATTTATTTTCCTAAATGTTTACAATTGAATAGGATTAACATTTTATATGTACAATTGAAATAAATCAAATTTTGTGTATCATATTACACATTAAATAAAAATTAAATTTATATGAGCTCTATATGTTTACCTAATGACCAAGGTATTTACTATTTCAAATATGACTTGAGATCAAATCGTGCTAGTTACGTTGAGCTTTACTCTACTTTCGTAATAAAAAATCAAATCAAATCTATACTATCTTGGCACATGTTCGTTCCATTGCTTTTTCCTTTTCCTTTTTTTTTTTTACATGATAAAATATTAGTTGGATTTCAAGTTTAATCACTTTACATTTTTTGAGATTATATAAAATAGTTAAATATTAGTTTTGATCCTTATACTTTTCTTGAATTTAAAATTTTAATTATTATATTTTAATTTTGATATAATTTGATATCTCAACTTTTATAATATCATTATTTAGTCTAAATACTTTATTTTAATTCAAATGCTAATGTAATTTTTAAGAATTGTTATCATTGTTAAACTCATCTATTAAGTTTAAGTTCATTACAATGTCATTTTTTGTTACATTAATACTTGGTGAGTTTTTTTTTTTAATTTAAAGATATTATATCAACAAATTTAACAAAAAAAAAATAATAATAACAAATGAACCTGAATTTTAAATTTAAAAAGTAGAGAAATTAAATTTCTAAAAATAAATAATTAGCCCAACACAAAGCAAAGCAAAGCATATTGTATTTAATGTAAAAATTAAATTTCAAATATACTAGAAGTACAAATATTTAGAGCATATTATATATGTTGAAACCATTTTTTTATATTTTTAGAAAAACGGGGTTGACTTTTAAAAATAAAAATGAGAGTCGCCACCAATCTCTTTTTACTTAGGTGTGATTGGACCACATCGTAAAATGTTTTATTTAAATCATTTAATTTTGGTCCACGAAAAGCCATAAAATAGGTTCGAAGTCGATTACGTATGAGGAACGGTTAGCACCCTCATAACGCTAAAAAATTGGTACCTAATTGATAAAATCATGTCCAAATGTTTGAAACTTAAAATGATTTTAAAATATGATTTCTAAAAAACTTCGAACAATTTGATTTAAAATTTGAGAATTCTTCGATCCAAAAGAATATAAACATCACATCCAGCACGATTGGACACGATATTTTTAAACCCTCGTAACTAAGATCATCTCATAATTTATAAAACTTCGAGCAATTTTGATTTAAAATTTTAGAGTTCTTCGATCCGAAAGAATATAAACATCACATCCAATACGATTGGACATGATTTTTAAACCCTCGTAACTAAGATCATCTCATAATTTATACAACTTGTTAAAATGATATTTAGTTATTTAGCCAAACGAAAATCGAAACCCAGCACGATTGAGCACTATTTCCCGAATTTCTAAATACCAAAATATTACCTTATTTTCTTTAAATAAAATATTAATTTTCAAAAATATATTTTTATTGTAAATAATCCATATGACAACATTGCATTTAACATTGCAATTATAATACCTTAACATTTAATATAGACAATATAAAATACAACTAAAATAACTACATTAAGATAATCATAAAATAACAACTAAATAAAAGGGCATTACATTAACAACTAAAATATATAAAATAATATCAATTAAAATACTAAATAAATATGAACTTTTCATGCAAGATCAAATAGTGAAAAATAATAAAATAAAAGGAAACATATATATAATAAATAATTAAACAATGTGTAAAAAATATATATATATATATATATATATATAGTATAACAAATGATATATAAAAATAAAATGTAATAAAAATATTAAATAAAATAAATAATGAAAATATATGTATATATGTAATACATTAATTATAGCATTATATACTTAATATAAACAATATAAATAAGATAAATTAGATAAATTTCATATAAAATAAAAGTTTATACAACGTAATATAATACTATATAATATATAAAATATAATATAATAAAATATAAATTATTAAATAAGTAAGATAATATATATGATAATAATTAAATATAAAGATAGTAATAAATATATATAAATTTATCTTTGTTAATAGATTAATAAACAAATAATTTTTAAAAAAATAAAATATTTCAATACAATATTAGAATAAAAAAATTTGAAAAATAAATAAAGAAACCTGGATCAAATAACAATAAAAATAAAAAATAAAAGGGTCAAATTATAAATAAAAGAAAATAAATGGACTTAATTATAAAACTGGAACAATGCGGAGGGACTAAAGGGACAAATTTTTGATTTTCTTGAAAACACGCGGACCCTATTCGAGTCTCCGGGTCAACGCGCGGGTCCTACTAGATGAAAATGACGCCATTCCGTTTTGTCTATAAAAGTTAGTTTTATTTCCAAAAAAATCATTTTAACACCGTTTGTAAAAAAATCTGAAAACTCTCTGAAATATTCGCCCTCTCGCCTGAGCTCCGATCGCTGGTTTCTAGGCCACACGCCTCCGTGGCCGGTGGCCGGAGGCCTAAAAACCTCCGTTTTTCCTTGTCTTTCGAAAGGTAACCCCTTTTCTTAATCTTTTTTAAACAATGAGTTATATACGCAAATATATATACATGTATAAAAAATAAAACAAATAAACAGATAACAAAATGAAATATTAAGAAGAATAACCTCTGTAAATCTGTCTTTTATTCCTTTGAACTTTCTGACAATTTTTTTTACTCACTGATTTTGGGTATTTGTGCGTGAATATGCGTTTTGTATATTCGTGTATTTCGTACTTGTGTTTCTATTTTTTTCTCTCTGCCTATTAAAAATTACTATGGGTTTTTATAACCCGAAGAATGTAACTAGAAAATGAAAGAAAGATTTCTTTCCATATTTGCTGTGATTTGTTGCTGTCTTTTTTCTTTTTTGCTTTGGTTTTTTTTTTGCAGTTTGAAGGTGACAATCTTGGCCACGGAGTGATTCGGGCATGAATCAAGGCGTGGTGGTCGAACCAAAAGGCCTTGGTCAAGGTGAAGCGACGATTGGGTTCTGCAAGCTGAGTGACGACTGGGATGGCTTTTGCTTGCGGCGCCAAGGGTTTCTCAGAAAACCTAGGCCACTAAAGGCTCTTAAGCATTGGGCCTTTTTGGGCCACGCTTGTTTTGGATTTTGTTTGGGTAGTTTGTTATGATCTGTTAGGGAGATGGGTCAATTTGGTGGTTTGGGCTAAGGGTTGGTTTAACGTCCGTTATTGAGCTCGAATAATTTAGGGTATTTGGGTTTAAACGTAAAAATGTAAAAGGACGGTTTAAAAAAGCATTATTTATTCTTTATTTTGAATTGTATATCGGCCCAAGCAACATGAGTTATTACAATATATTTCTAAAAATTATTATTCTATAATTAGCCAAAAATTAAATAATTAACACAATATATTAAATTTAAAGTAAATGATTGAATGCCAAATTTAATGATAATAAAAGAATAAAAACAAAAAAAACTTTTTAAGAGAAAATAATTGTATTTTAAGAAAATAATAAGCTTAAATTATAAGTATACAGATTACTTTTGGAAATTAAGATATTGGATAATTAAGATGTTTTTAATTTAAAATTATTATTAGGTTTTTCTTTTCAAATTTTATATAATAATAGTAGTATTTCATGTATACTAAACTATATATATATATATATATATAACCTCCTAACCTCTTAATTAACCTCTTAATATATTTAAAATTTTAATTATTATATTTTTATTTTAATATAATTTAATACCTCAATTTTTATAATGTTTAGTCTAAATATCTCAATTTTAATTATTATATTTACTCATGAAAGTAAAGTCTTTAAAGTTCAACCGGTTAATATTCAATCAATGTACATATTAAACAATTAACTTGCAATAAACTCTTATCTAAATTAAACTTTTTATAATTAAATTAGTGTTTAAATCAATTAAATTAATTTTTTAATTAGATTCAATTAATTCGTATTAATTTATAAATTAATCGATTAAATTTCTTATTATACTTGTGATCCATTTCGAAAAACCATGTAACACACGCCAGATTAGGTAGAAGGTCGCCATTGCATTTCGTTTGTAAATAGAACATCATTACTTATTCTCTTACTCCACAATAAGAAACAAAAAGAATAGGGATATGAAACTTTAGCCTAAAGTAGCACTTCACACTTATGTACGAGTCGCATTTAAAAAAAGAAAAGACAGGACATACAGAAATGGGAATCAAAGCAGAGTTGTTAGAAGATGGTGGGATCCACTAATGCGAAATGATTTCAATAAACACACGAGAAATTACAAGACGTACAATCATGGGAATTCACGCGTTTTTTAACTCCTAATTATAATATAAGTCCATTCTCAGTAGTTTGAAATAAGTTTCATTATGATTTAATGTGTTATATTATGTATAAATAGATAATTATATTTATATAATATAAAATATATTAATATATTATTGAATCAATATATTAAATTAAAATTAATATATATTTTAATATTTATCGCAGTAAATTTAGATGTGAACTCTTATAATATTAAAGCATTAATAAAGTATAAAATATAATTAAATGAAAAACTTATATATATGGCATGATATATAAAATAAGTTGCAATAGGTCGAATTTAATAAATCAATGAAGAAACGAATTTAGATATCTAATCAATGTTTAGTAATGTGTAAAGGAATTCGAATTCACATGGCTTTACACGTGTTGAAATCTTAGTGGAGGGAAGGAACGTGTAATTGCCGCTTGCCTGTTTTGGGAAGGAAGAAAAGAAACGCAAAGACAGGCAGCGTTTACTGTTTCATGTTTTGTGCTTTGTGGTGCCCACTTCACTACCTAAAATAACAGTGTAACCATTTTAATTTATTTTTTTAATCTCATATATTACAAACTTAATTATATTTTATTTTGGAAAAAAAAATACATCCCAGTATATATTTACAAATATAATAAAAATAGAATCATTAATTTTTTAAAAATATTTAAATCTCTACAAATAAAGGGTTAGAAAAAAAAAAAAAACCCTCATTCATACCTAGAGGTGTACATGAGCTAGGCCGGGTCAGGCTCGGGCCGGGCCCAACTAAAAATCTAGGCTCGTTTTGTAAGTTCGGGCCCGACCCGACCCGAAATATGGGCCTAAAAAATTGTCCAAGCCCGGTCGACATGAAATGGGTAAACCCGAGCCCGGCCCGACCCGACTCAGTATTATTTTTATTTTATTAAATAAAAATAATGAATCAAATACATTTAAAAAATAGATGCTTATTTTCTACTTTGAATCTCATAATAATACTATTCTACCATTTAATTTTCTACTTTACGAAAATAGATGCTTAATTTGTTTAGCTTAATTTATTAATAATTTTTCATGTTCTCAAAATTTTAATTTTAAAAAATTAAATATGGAATAAAATAAACACACGTTCCTAATTTGGTAACAAAATCAAGTGACATTTCAACTTTTGCAAGTAACTTAAAACACATGTTAGTCACTTGGAAACTTGAGATCTGAGCCTTCAACTTAAATATTAATGATTAATATATAAAAAAGTAGTAAATAATTTTTTAAGTCTTGATATTCAATCAATATATTATAAGATCTCAAAAATCATATCGAAATAATATTAAAATGACAATAGAAACGAAGAAGTAATTATACTAAAATTGAAACAACTTATTTGAACTAAAATAATAACCAAATTAATAATAAAATAAAAGTTCTACAATATCGAAATAATATTAAATACAACAACAAAACAATAAAATATCATAAAACAAACATCAAACCCAAAATGACCACAAAACAAAGATCAAATAGCATCAAACAAGAATAACAAAGACAACTAATGACAATTAACAAACAATTAATAGCAACTAACAAACACCAAAACAAAGTGGCAAAATAGCATAAAAACAATGAGAAAAACAACATCACCAACAATCCAAAAAAATACTAAAGTTAAAATTTTATTAATAAAAAATAAAAATAATACTAAAATATTTGGTAGGTAAGAGAAGCCAGCCAAAAAATCATGCTCGAGGCTCGCCCGTTTTTAAACAGGCTTCATTTTTACCCAAGCCCATTTTTCGGCCTATAATTTTGCCCAAACCCTCCCACATTTGAGGTAGGCCTTGGTAGGGACCAAGATGTCTTACCATGTACACCTCTATTCATACCTAACACTTTTTTTTTTTTACTGCTAAGGGGTTTTGATTTTTTTTTTATAAAAACGACCATAAGGGTCACTCATTTTATTGCACCATTCAAAATAAAGTCATGAATCTCTAAGGGATAATCCATATAGAAATCCATGGTACAAAAATCATTATTCACCAAATTACATAACGCATTGGCTGCCTTATTGCATGACCTAAGCACCCAAGTAAAAGTGAAAAAAATGAAAAAATCGGCAGCCTTAAACAACTGCCTCATACAACAACCCAACAAAGTCAAGTCAATATTCCTCCTATTAAATCTATTAACAAGGGTGACACAATCAGTCTCAAAATTAACTTTTTTCCAGCCTTTAGCCCGAGCAAAACTGATGCTTTCCTTCAGCGCCTTCATTTCTGCCCATTCAACATTCTTCCCGTTACTCAACTTGCCCATCCTCCCGCCCCTCACAAAACCGTCGTTGTCTCTCGCTATCAAACCAAAACCCGCATAATTCTCTTTGACCGTAGCATCCAGATTAATTTTGATCACCTCTTCCACCGGCTTCTTCCAATCCTTGTCTTCACGAACAATTGGCAGCATCGGCAGGTCCAACAAATTAAAGATACGGAAATCATTGCTCAAGCAGGTCGCTCTTTCCCAAGTAACACGAGCCTCTTCATCAACACCCCTAAAAACTTTATTATTTCTGCCATTCCAAATATTCCATAACACCGTAATAAAATCTGCAAAAGCCTTACGGTCCATAGAACGCATAGTCTCCTCAAGCCAATCGATACAGCTCCCAAATCCCTCTTCAAGCAGGTTATTCGACAAGCCACCCAAAACCAGAATAGCTTTCGCAAAAGGGCAGTCTCTCAACGTGTGGATAAGGGTTTCTTTCTCCTTATCGCATCTCGAACAAAGGCTACTAAAGTTTCTACGAATAAGGGCGATATTATCATAAGTGGGTAAAATGTCGTGCCCCACCTTCCAGCAGAAAACACGAATTTTAGGAAGGGTTTTAAGCTTTCAGATTGACCGCCACAAAAAACGATGAGGACCATAACCAATCCTCTTGAGAAGCAACCAGGAGTAGGCGGACTTGGTTGAATAAAACCCCACGGATTATGAAACCATACGTACCGATTAGCATGGTCTGCATGGGAAATGGGAATATTACAAATCCGGTCCCTCATATTATTGCCAAATAACTCCAAAATCCTATCTTCATTCCAACCCTCCCCGTTGACTCTCACAAAACATTAACAGTCTTCTCATGCACCAACCGACTGTCCAAACAAATGGAAGAACCCGTAAGACCCTCAAACCCCCAATTATCCTTCCACAGATCAATGCTCTTGCCATTACCCACATTCCAACCAAATCCATCTCTTAACATATCAACAGCCCTCGAGATGCTCTGCCAAGTGAAGGAAGGTTTGTCAACCTTCTTAGGATGGAACAGTCGCCGTTAGGAAAGTACTTGGCGCTAAGGACCCTGTAGCAAAGAGTATCTTTGCACTCAACGAGCCTCCAAACTTGTCTGCCCAAAAGCGCAATATTAAACAGATGGAGATCCTTGAATCCGATGCCTCTCATACCCTTTGGAAGACTAAATCTATTCCACGGAAGCCTACTCCAAACCCTTTGTTTGTCGCCACCTCCCCACCACACCCTACCAATCAAAGTCTTGATAGCCAAAAGCACCCCACTCGGAGCCAGAAAAACATAGAACGCATAGGTGGGAATCGACTGTATGACCGCCTTAATAAAGATCTCTTTACCCGCACTTGACAACAACCTTTTAGATCAACTGTTAATCCTGTTAGCAACACGATTCACAATACTCTTGAAAGCTTCGGTCTTTTTCCTCCCCACAAGAATCGACAGCCCCAAATAGTTGTCTAGCTTGTCCACCTCTTTCATCCTAAGGAGACTAATAACGTCTTCTCTTCGAAAGGCAGGAGTCTTAGGGCTAAAGTAAACCATGGACTTGTCCGAATTTATTCTTTGACCCGATAACGTTCCAAAGCTTTTGAGGAACTTCATGCACTCCCTAACCTCCTTCTGATTGTTCCTAACAAACAACAGGGCATCATTATCAAAAAAAATATGGTTAATTTTAAGCCTATCCTTACTTGCTCGAATACCCTTGATAATATGATTATCTTGGGCATTTATAAGCATACGTGATTGGGCATCCATGCAAAATAAAAACATATAGGGAGATAAAGGGTCTCCCTATCGAAGTCCTCTCGGTAAATGACATCCGTTAGGCTCGAATTGCATTTAACTCTGTACTTAACCGAGTACACACAATGCATGATTTTATTGACCCACTCCATTGAGTAGTCAAGTTTCAACATAATCTTCTCAAGAAAACCCCATTTGACCCGGTCGTAAGCTTTGCTCATATCAAGCTTGATGACACAAGCTTTGTTCGGGCCATTTTTGAGCTCCGAAGATAGTGAACGAGCTCATGTGCAATAAGAACATTATCATGAATCATCCGACCAGGCACAAAAGTACTTTGATTCTGAGAAATGCACATGGGAAGAGTTTCTTTTAAACAATTAGCCAGGACTTTCGAAACAATTTTATAGATAACCCTGCATAAACTAATAGGCCGAAAATTAGTCATCTCTTGAGGATTCTCAATCTTAGGAATTAACACAATAAGGGTTTCATTAATATTGTAAGTTTTAGAAAAATCCCTCAGAATCTCGTGACAAAATTGAATAACATCTTTTCCCACCGTCTCCTAGTTATCTTTAAAAAAACATCCAGATAGACTATCAATGCCCGGCACCTTCCTAGGATCCATCTGATTAAAAGCCTTTAGAATCTCTTCATCCGTGAACTCTTTACCTAAAGCCCTGTTCATACTATCATTGACACAGCAAGGAATAAAATTCAAATCAACCAAATTATTAGAGACAGTCGAACTTTTGAACAAGTCATTAAAATAATTCCAGGCCACAGCACAAATCTCATAACTATCCTCGTGCCACTCCACATCCGCATCCTTCAAGCTTTCAATATGATTCTTCTTCTTCCGGCTAGTGGCCCGAACGTGAAAATAATGAGTGTTCCGATCACCCTCTCTCAGCCATTGGTTCCGTGCTCTTTGAGCCTAATACTTTTCCTCGATGTTGTGCAAGTGGCCAAGTTTTCCCCGCGTCAGCTTTAGAAGCCTCGAAGTATCCCCATTACTAGGCTTATCCATCAGATTACAAATCTCCCTATCGAGAGCACTGATCTTTTTTCGCATATTCCTATAACGGTTATACTGCCAAGGGCCAAGCTTATCTCTAATGTCCACAACCTTGTTAATCAAATTCTTATTCTTATTAGACCAGACCGACTTGATAATCTCTTTAGCCTCCTGCTCCTTGGACCAACACTGATCATATTTAAACCATTGCTTTGGGTTCCAATCACGATCTCTCGGCTTCCTCCCAACAGTGTCCAACAAGATGGTATCATGGTCAGATTTAGACTGGCGGATGACCTTAGTATCAATGAAAGGCATCGACTCAAGGATATCATCCGAGGCTATGAACCTATCCAAATGCTCTTTAACCAGCCCCAACCCATCCCTATTGTTACTCCAGGTAAACCAGCCCATCCTCGTCTTGATATCACTCAAAGACAGGTCCTCCAACAGCTCATTAAACTCAGCCATAGTGGTCTTAGGCTTTCTTCTGCCACCGCTCTTCTCAGAGTCATTCAGGATATCGTTAAAGTTACCTCCCACCAACCATCCCTCCGCCACAGTGTTCTTAATATTTCTCAAAACCTCTCACACCTGCCTTCTCGATGCAGGAACAGAATTGCCATAGAAGCCCGTAAACCTAAACCTCGTTCCATCGTCTTGGCTGACCACTGCATCAATATGGAACTTAGAATAATTTTAAATAGCAACTTTAGGACCATCTTTCTATAACAAAGCCAAACCACCATTATTTTTCTCCGCATTAACAGCCAAACATCTCTCCATCCTGCATAAAGATCTGACACGAGCTAAACTATTAGCATTAGTCTTAGTTTTACATACAAAAATAATATCGGATTATTCGCAATAAGAAGTTGCTTCAATTCACGGACTGTCGCAGGGTTCCCCAACCTTCGACAGTTCCAACAAAAGATCTTCATGGCTCTTGGCGGGCTGATCGCCAGCCGTCGCCTTACTTGGGGTTCCAAACTCCAACATTCTGCACATTGCCAGTTTAGCTGGGCTCTCATCCTTACTATCTCCATTTAGACCTTTAAGTCTTTTTCTTTTACTTTTAAACCTGCCCATTCCCTCCCGCATATGTTTGTAGACCTTCTTCTCGGTTGAGGAGACAGACATGGCTTCCTCCTCCCTAACTCTCTCTCATTCCTCACGAAATATTTGGCCACTTTCCTCTTTAGTATCAGAAACACTCTTTTCCTTATCCCCGAATGATTGATTTATGAGCGATAACACCTCAATTCCATTTCTCCAATTACCTTTGTTTTGGACCGGGGCTGTAACCCTAGCCCTTAACCAGCTCCCATTTTGAAAGCTAGCTTTGTTGACTTCCTCCAATCCATCTATATCCCAGCATCTATCCACTTTGTGTCCAATAATACCACAGAAAAAATAGAAATCAGGAAGTCTCTCATATTTCAATAAGCATATAATTTCCACTCCATCCCTATCGACCATTTTCACGATCCACCTAAGGGGTTTCAAAATGTTAATTTTGACCTTCAATCTAATGAACTCCGTCCACCCACCGTCCCTATCTTTCCAGTCAATGGCCATCACTTCACCAATAGCTTTTCCCATCTCTAAAGTATTTCGGCGATCCATCAGCTCTAAGGGGATGTTGTAAATTCTAATCCAAAACGGCGATCTATGAAACTCGTAAGGATCCATAGATTTTCTTTTTCAAAAGGAAGCATTGAAAATAAACAATTATCAAACAACCATGGCATCAGATTGAGAATTGATTTCTATCCTCCACACAACCAAATTTGACAATAATCGTATCCTCCTTTAACGCCACAAAATTCACCTTTTCTTTAACAAACCAAATCGATCTCAGCACCTTGTACATAGCATCTCTATTCGGCTTTTCCCTTGCCATGATTTTACCAACTGCCCACGCTTCGAAGCCTTGGGTATTACTATCATCATTCGTGCAAATTACCTTGGATGATTCTTCATTGGAAAACTTTAACCTTTCCATCAAGATATTGAAGTCATCATCAATCATCTCTTCACCCTTATTCCCACTTTCATCCATCGAGGAGACCAATCCAACTGCCAAACCAGGGCAACAGAGAAAGCAAGCAAGAGAAAATAAGAACCGCACAACCCAAAACAAAATAAAGAAACCTAAAGAGCAAAATAAAATAGAAAACACACTATACCACGGCAACGCAAAGGACCAAGAAACAGAAGACCGGAAGCTAACAAACACAAACGGAAAGAAAACTTATCAAAAGACTAGGAGCAGAAAAGAAACAAAAAATGATTAAGACGGACAAAACCAATCCTATCACCGAAAACCAGAAAACACAGCCCAGTACGCAACAGAAGACACAAGACTCAACTCAATAAAACCTAAAGCTAAAGTCACCAGTACGTGCATAGGAAAAGGAAAAGCCAAGAAACCCTAAAAAATATGCAGGAAATAAATGTAAAATAAAGACGTCCCCCGACCACCATGGGCCTCACCACAAGCCACGAAATTAAAGAAAACCATGCAAGCCAAAAAATGGCAACCAACGCTGGAGGCGAAGTCAAAGTAGAAACTTAAAAGATACAAGAGAACAAAGAAAAGCAAAGATCGAAAATAAAGGAAAAGCAATACCCGATAACGTGGAAATTCTGACGTCGGATCAAGACTGATTTTAATTGACAAGATAATGCATAAACGTCCTTCAAATCGACCGCTAGGAAAGGAACAAGCCTCGGAACCAGATCCCAAGTAAAACAAAACCCACCGAAACAAGAAAATTGTCTAATCGACGAGAGCAAACAAATTGAATATAATGAAAGCAATATTCAGAAACCATTAACACCTCAATACCACCGATAAACTGCCATCAAAATTCAAAGAATTTTTAAGCAGATCCAATTAACATAGTTCGTTTTGATAATCGGGATTAAGGGGTTTTGATTGTTAATCTTTAAATAAGGATCTTAATTAGTAGGCCTGTTTTACAGAAATACCTTTTGTGTAGATTTTTAACTTTACCACGTTGTTCATGAAATTGGTTTGGCTGTTTGGATCGAAATTTTGGTTTAAGTTAAATATATGAGGTAATTTATTAGAAAATATTTATTTTTTTAAAATTTATAGAAAATGACCTACTAAATAATTATTTATCGAAAATGGTTATTTCCCCCGAAAACGCGTCCATGTCGGTCGTTTTCAAGGGATGTAGTAGAAAAATGCATCCACAAGAGACCATTTTCTGCCACATCAGCCAAAATCCCGTCCCTGAGGGCGCGCTTTGCTGATGCGGCAAAAACACTCCCTCGAGGACGCGTTTTGCCTACTTCCAACGGTCATATTTTGGGACCAACGGTAAAAAAAAAAATTATAAAACCTCCTTCACCCTTTCATTTTTTTCACACACCTTACTCAATTTTCTCTCAACTTTCTCTCAAATTCCTCTCAAATTCCTTTAAAGTTCCTATCATATTTCACAATAGTCCTTTAATTTTTTTTCAAAAAGCCTAGTTTAAAAGTTTTTAAATATATTTTTTTTGTTAAATTTAAAAATATTCGATCGTATTAGCAATGGCCGGAGAATTAATTCGTCTCGAAAATAAAACATCATCGTCGATCAAATGACAATGGTAAGTTATAATTTTAATTTTTTAATATTATTTAATATTTTTTAGGTTTATATAATTTTAATTATTTTTAATTTTTTAACAGTCTATAGATCGGATGTTGCAATGCTATATTCACAATATGTCTGGTCCGCCATCGCCGTTGATCGAGAATTCCATGCGAAAAGCGGGTTTTTGGCACGTGGCCACGATAGGCCGGGGTGGAAGTTGGACCCGAAGCTAATTAGTGCGTTGATAGAGAGGTGGAGACCTGAGACGCACATTTTCCATCTTCCATGCGGAGAGTGTACTAACACTTTGGAAAACGTACATTTGCAATTAGGATTGCCGGTGGATGGGTACGTAGTCACCGGGTCCGCAACTTATAGTGATTGGGGAGCCGTATGCTACGAGCTTTTGGGTACTATTTCAGATAACACTTACGGAGGTCGAATCGAGATGGGCTGGTTACGAGACACATTTTCGAAGCCGGATAATAATTCGACAGAAATAGAAAGAATACGGTATGCTCGGGCATAAATTCTTGAGATGAGTGGAGGCTATCTGATGCTGGACTTGTCACGAAACCTCGTACATCTGAGATGGCTGTTGAAAATCGTTGATTTTAGAGCAGTCGGTGAATTGAGTTGGGTGTCTGTCGTACTAGCAAAATTGTATCGGGAGATGTGCGGGGTGACGCGGCAGAATAAAGCGAAAATTGGAGGTTGCCTATCACTACTGCAATCATGGGCACGATTTTGCTTTTCATTTTTACGTCCTTGAGTGGACCACTTATATACATTCTCACTCATAACGAGGTAAATTTAATATTATATTTTACAATTATTACGTAGATTTAAAATATAATTGTATGCTAAAAATTTATTTAATTAGATGGAACCATTCGGCGAGTTATGTTGGAACACTTACCTTGCTTGAAGATATACAGCTTCTATTAGAGCAACGTCGGAAGCACAAGTAAGTATTAAATAAAATATATTTTCGTAATAAAATAGTCGTTTCGTATTTAGTATTTTGTATTTATTATATAACTAATATTTTTTATCATGTTAATATAGTTTGAATGGACACCATACGAGGATCCATCAATTTGGGCAGTAATTCTGGAAGAGTTTTTTCAAAATCCAAACATTTGGCATGTGAAGGTGCCATTGGTCAACTATGCCACTGTGGAGATGCACTAGTCAGATCGGGTTCTGTGTCAATTTGGATTCTGACAACTGATTCCCGTGGCACCTGAGGTGCTCTATGATGAGCACAAAGTCGACTTACGGCAGTTGCATACGGATTGGCCAAGATTTTGGTCAGCGTATATCGAATTGTGGGAAAATCGGTATGATTATATACCTACCCGGGAATCGATCATTGTTCTTGAGTTAGCGTGCGTGCCGGAATACATGCCATGGTTTAGGATCTATGGCAAGTCGTATTTATTATCAGAAGATGAGACGCGATAGTAACTCCGTGCACAAAGGGAAAGACGGGGCCCTTTATATCCAAGGATAATGGATGATGGGACGGGCCCATCAACAGCGTCGACACAACCAACGGGCCCATCAACAGCCCCCACACTGTTATCGGGCCCAACACTTCAGCCAACGACACTCACATCACAGCTTTTTCCAATTATGTCAGGTGCGTATCCTAGCCCTTATATATATCCTAACCCCTATATGTTTCTTTTTCCCAGTCCAATGGTAGGTTGGAATGCATGGCCCGGTTCGAGTCCGTTCCCGACACCCGACTACTCCGATTGGCCAGCCGATCTGTAGGCCGCCGTCGCATGAGGGATCTCTTGAGGCGCCGTCGGGGA
Organism: Gossypium rotundifolium; assembly: GCA_025506655.1. Classification (NCBI taxonomy): domain Eukaryota; kingdom Viridiplantae; phylum Streptophyta; class Magnoliopsida; order Malvales; family Malvaceae; genus Gossypium; species Gossypium rotundifolium. Next base: position 195,335,986 of record CP106734.1, on the reverse strand, counting down.
GCTCATATTTTACCAATCTCTTTTGCTTTATGGGATTCAGACACCTCCGCCATAGGTGATGCAAATACCTCCGCAGTCAATATTTTATCAAGGTGGGTCATCCTCCCAACACCCACAACAAGACCCCCACGAAGGAACCAGAATCCCCGCTTGAGTAATCACAATCCGTCGGAAGCTAGAACAAGGAGGAATCCGGTACAGAAATCGACCACCTCACGTGGAACCGATTACAATGGCACCAAAATTGATGTTTTTAATATATTTGTATAAACTTTTTTTTATATTATTTCATTAATAAAATAAATGTTGTTTTTAATATTTCAATTTTAATTTAATTATTATATTTTAAAAAATAAAAGTTGTTTTTTATTTTTATTATATTTTTTATAAAATAAATGTTGTTTTTAATATTTTAATTGTAATTTAATTTTTATATTTTTAAAAATAAAAGTTGTTTTTATTTTTTATTGTAATTTATTTTTTATTTTTATAAAATAAATATTTTTTAATATTTCAATTGTAATTTAATTTATACATTTTTAAAAATAAAAGTTGTTTTTATTTTTATTGTAATTAAATTTTTGTTTCATTTAATAAAATAAATGTTGTTTTTAATTTCAAATATAATTTAATTTTTATATTTTTAAAAAATAAAAGTTGTTTTTTATTTTTATTGTAATTAATTTTTTGTTTCATTTAATAAAATAAATGTTGTTTTTATTTCAATTATAATTTAATTTTTGTATTTTAAAAAATAAAAGTTGTTTTTTATTTTAATTGTAATTTATTTTTATAAAATAAATGTTGTTTTTAATATCCTAATGGTATTGGTTCAAGTAAGGACTAAATCGAAAATGTGAGAATTTTTTTTCGAGATCAATAGTAAATATTCAAAATTTGACGGGTTAAAATGTATATATGAAAAAAACCTTGAAGGGCCAATGGTGTAAATATTTTAAAGGTGGATCGATCTAGAAACTAATAAGAAATTGATGAATTAGGACTAAATTGAATAAGTGAAAAAGTATGAAAAAGTATGAATTTTGAAGGATCGTGCGGGCAAAATAATCATTTAGCAAGAAAGATAATTTTGAAAAATAATGATGATGGTGATATTTTAGATTAATCGAATAACTTTTTTTTGTTTTGCAACTTAGTCCTTCTACAAAAGTTCACCATTTTCATCAAGAAATTAAAAGAATTTTCATAGCCACCAAGAGACAAAAATGATAAGGAGAATATCAACTATTCTGATTTGGATACGAGCGAGATTTATGGCCTGGGTTCTTACACCATCCGCATAACTTCCGTTGGTTGGGCGTTGCTCGAATATCCATATTGTTGCGTATTCTAGTCGAGCAAGGTCGACCTTTTGGTTTGCGACGCAGTTCTCTATCCGGTAACAGCTTATACGGAGCAAGCGATACAGACGGCCACTTACGTTATACATGTATTCTATTTTATACACTTCGTCGACATAGCTAATGGGATCGAGACGGAGATTTTGACAAGCCGCAATTACATGAGGGCATAGATAATGAAGTGCATCAAATATCCCACAATCGCATGTCCTATTTCTCAAGTGTACACGATATTGCCCGCCAACGATACCTTGGTTCGATCTGTCAAACTCTGCCTCACGAAACCATAGGTTGTCGCGATCGTGACACACTATGTGCATGGTGTTGGCCGTGCCTTCGCCTTGTTAATATCTCGCAATACCTTCGTGCACCATACATGACCTTTCTTCATTTGGCTTTTATAACTTGCTGCTCACTTCAGAAATAGTGCGATAAACGAAAATATTTCTCTCGCATATCGGCAAATGATGCATTCCTTTTATAACAGAATATATGCTTTCGGCCAGGTTTGAGGTCATATGACCATATCGTAGGCCGCCGTCGTATGCTTGTGTCTACTATTCGAAATGTATGTTGCATAGGTAATTTGCGCCTTATTCGTTAATTGAGCGCAAACTCTCCAACATCTCGTGAAAACGGTCCTTATTGATCCCGTACCATGCCAATATAAGTTGATAGCGAATATTACATACCACTCTTAAATTAAGAATAAATTGAATATTACAAAAGAAATTATATTCATAGATATTACATACCCATGTTAGTCACTTGTCGTCGTTCACTTGTAGATCGATGTTGCCCGTGGTAGTTGGACACAACATGCCTTAGGCAATATCGGTTGTGTGTGCGATGCCACATGCTTCTCTGTCGCTCTATTGCGTCTAGTATTCCAGGGCCCCGATCCGATATAACGCATATATCAGGTTGGGAGCAGACATGCCTCCTTAGCCTAGATAGAAAGAAATCCAAGTCATCAGCTGACTCCCCCGATATTATTGCAAACGCAATTAGAAGGATTCTCCACGCCATCTTGTGCCACAGCTAGCAATAGCCGATGCGTATATCTACCATACATAAAGCTACCGTCAATTTGTACCAATAGCTTGTAGTATAGAAATGCGTCTCGGCATTGCTTAAATGTCCAGAACAGACGTTTAAACACTTGTTATCCACGGAGTAATCGATCATTGTAGTAAGCCGGTTCTGATTCAAGGTCTGTTATGCTGCCTGGGACATATCTCTCCAACACCTGACACCACTGCCACACTTCATTATATGAAGCATCCCACCGACCATGCAACTTTTTCAACACCTTTTGCTTAGCTATCCAAGTCTTCTGCGTGTACCCCAATTGGCTACGAATATTGGCAATTAAGGCCGACATTGAAGTCTTGGGATCCGCCTTCACCGTCGGTATTATTATGTAATGGCCTAAATTCAAGGTTATCGGAACAATGGTTTCGCAACCATAAATCCGATTTAAATAGAAATTTATTTCAATATATTTGCATGAATATTTATATGATAGGAAATACTTTTATAAATATTTATAAAATGTTAGTAAAGTAGTATTAAACTTTCGTTAGAAAATTTTAACGTTTGGGTAGGAAATTAAATGAAAAGGACTAAATTGAAAAAGGTGTAAAAGTTGAATTATAGATTAAAAGAAATTATAAAGGACCAAAATGGCAATTATGCCATTTTGTAAAGTTGAGGCGGTTAAGTATGAAAATCTGAGATTTTTTTAAAGTATGTTATTATATTATATATTTATAATATTATATTATATAAACAAACTAAAGAAAAAAAAAGATAGAAACAGAAACAGAGAAGCAAACGAAACAGAGAGCAAGGGAAGAAAAAGGGAAAGAAAGAAAAAGGAGAAATTGATGGTTTAAAGCTTAGATGTTTAATTGGTAAGTCAATTTAGCCCTTCTCTTTTAATTTTGATGCTTTATAAGTTTTAGAACAAAGCTTTGTTGAATTAAGTTGAAATTCTGGAAATTCTTAGATTTTTAAACATGAGCTATGTGGATCAAATTGATGAATTAGGGGTTTAATTGATGGAATATCTAGTTAGAAATTGATTTTAAGAATTAAATTGTGAAAATGTTTGGAATTAAAGTCTATTACTAAAATTCTGATTTCCAAAGATTATAAAGTAGTTTAAAGTAATAGAATAAAGTGTTTATTGAGAAAAATCAGCTCAGCTGAGAAGTTAATTGAGCAGGGACGAAATTATCATTTATTGAAAGCTTAGGGAAAAGTTGTAATAAATAGTTTGCACTAAAACAGTTTAGACAGCAGCAGTAGACTAACTTTGAAAATCACTAAAAATCGTAGAAGTGGAACTAGAAGCTGAATGAGATATGAAATTAAAGCTTATTGAGTCTAGCTTCATATGAAAGAAACAGGGAAAGCAAAGGAATTCTGTATTTTTAGATATTTAGATTTTTGTAAGACTGGTTCAAAGTGATTTCGAGATCCCTGTTCTGACTTTGGAAAATCATAAAAAATGGAGAAAAATAGTTAGGGCTTAAATTTATATGTTTAGAATCCTGAATGAGTATATTTTCAATAGAAATAAACGGAAACATCATATGAATTCTATATGAAGAGATAATTAATTTTAGTGAAGAAGGGTCAGAACTTCCAGACAGCAGAATAGGGGTGACTTTGATGAATAAACTGTACTAATTGGCTAAGCTAAAAATTCTGAAAATTTTATGGTATGAATGCATGTGAGTCTAGTTTCAGGAAAATTTACAGTTCTTCATTTGGAGTTCTGTAGCTCTGAAATAAATAATTTTGTGACTATGACACAAAAGGACAGCTTTGAATAAGTTTATGGGTAAAGGATTAAATTGAAATGTGAGCAAAAGTAAGAAAGGTTGAATTTATCATAAAATACATGTCTATTTTATTAAATAGTACAGAAAATTATTTGATTATTTTTGACATATAAATGTTATATGTTTATATGAAATTGAAGAAAAAGAAAAGGAAGGTGAAGACCGAATTGAAGGAAAAGGAGAAGGTTAATGAATGAAGGAAGAAGAATTTATATCACCTCAACCTTTTGCTGTAAGTACTACAAGAATTTTAAATTATTGTTATTTATCCTTTTGAAATATTTATGTGAATTATTTAAATATTTAAGATTCACTTTAATGCCCAAGTAGACGGAATTTAGAACTCTTTGGGATATTAGTGGCATGCCATTAAGGAACTTTAGCGCTCTCGATATTAGCACATTGGTGCTCTCGATATTAGCACGTTGGTGCTCTCGATATTAGCACGTCGGTGCTCTCGATATTAGCACGTCGATGCTCTCTCATTCACTTGTGCATCATAATGCACCTCTGTATTTGTTCAGATATCCGGTGTGTTCTAGGAAGTCTACTTTGGGCTAATATTGTGAATTGAGAATAAAAGTGAATTCTTGATGTGTTAAGGCAAGTTTTATACCTTATGAAGATAAGTTAAATTTGTTTAAAGCAAGGCATAGTTGAAGAAACTTATATGTGAGTCGATATGTAATAATTGAATGAGTTTAAAATATTTTGTTATGATTATTTACTTATTTAATTATTCTTGTGGTGCTTACTAAGCCTTCACCGCTTAACGCGTTTATTTTAACGCGTGAGGTACAATTAGACTAGAGAGAAGTTCAACTAAAGATCGCTCATCTCATCACATCCTCAAGGACTACAAAAGTAGGTACTATATTTTGTATTAAAATGGCATGTACATATGTAGTTCAAAGGTGTTCCCATGTGATAGGGATTAAAATGTAAGTTCTTGAAATTTTATCTATTTTAGTTACTTGAAGTATTTTGGTATATATGGAATGAATTAATAAACAATAAATAAGTGAGCAAAAATGGTTGGTAATTTAAAATATTATATACAAATGTTTTAATTAAACAAGATGTCTGCCATAATTGTTTTGGCACCAAATGTAATAGTTTTATACCGGTCTCGCATGATTGAACACGGTATAGGGTATTACATTTATTGATATCGAGCCTAGGTTTTCAATTCTTGGGTGAGTATGAGTCTATTTGTACATGCCATTTTATAAATTGATGTGATGAGATGAGATTTAGTTATTTAATTGTGTAATTTATGAATATTGTAGAAATTTAAAGATGTCTTCGAAAGAATAAAAGATACTAATTTTGTGATGTATCTTGGAATTTATGAATTTAATAAAATAGAGTTGGTTTCCTCTTAGTATAGAAAGAGGAAATATTAAAGAAAGAAATGTTTTCCAATTGAAATAATTTCTATAATCCGAAAGTGATGTTCAAATAATTAAGTAAAATATTACTTATGATAAAAAGAATTTGAAAAGATGTGGATAAATGTCTTATAGTAAGAAATGATAAATGTTATGTTATATGAGTATATACATGAATCTAAATTATGAGGCTTTACGATCTCTACCCCTTATTGGTACAGTTATATTTATAGTGAAATTGATAGGAATTATAATGATTTAGTTCAAAAGTGTGGAACTGAAGAATTTAAAGGAAAGAAAGATGATGACCCAGCTGAGGCTGAAGAATGGTTAGAGAACAGTCAAAGAATATTTGAAGAATTGCAGTATACAAGGGATGAAAAGTTAAAATGTGCAGTATCTTTATTAAAGGGTGAAGCTTACCAATGGTGGAACACTGTCATGAATATCCATTCTGCAGAGAAAATTAATTCGAATTCTTTTGTCTAAATTTAAAAAGAAATATTGAGTCAACCTTATCTTGAGAAGAGGAAAAGAGAATTTCTGGATTTGAAGCAGAACCACATGTCTGTTGTTGAATATGAACGTGAATTTATCTGATTTCTTTTCTGAAAATTATTTGGGAATACACAGTGCTACTATTAAAGGAAGAAGTCATATATCAGAAATTGATTTATTCAGATATGATAACTACGGAATGAGTTAACTGAAAAAGCTTTATGAGTGAAGTGAATGATATGGGACTGTTGATGATTATATATGTTAACGGATTAGTAAGGGAATTGCAGAAATATTTGAATACAGCTGCTATAGTTGGGTATTTTACAATGATCTCTTCTGAGTATTCTATATGGGCATTCTATATGTTATTTTATCTTCATGGGTCTATGCAACTGTTCAGATGTGATTTTTATTGTGTAGAAAATTTGGAATCATAACGTTAAAATGGAAGTTCTGGTTGATTCCTGATCGGTACTGCTCTATTTTTCTTTGGATTTTCTAATTTGTTCTGTTAGATAGAAGACTTAATGGTCAGATTCTTATGAAGTTATTTTCTATTTCTACCGGTTGATATTCTAGTACATATACGCAATTTGCATTATCTTTATCACAATCGTTTCTAGTGAGGATAAATGGTATTCTTCTTCGGTTTTCTTTGGAATATTATCGATTTCTTTATCATTGAATGTGGTTTTATTCTCGGAAATTCAATATAGCTTCACATCCTGGATTTCATTATGCCACATCCGGATTTCATTATATTGGTTTTCTTATTATTTTATAGTCCGATCTTATCTATCAAATATGATTCATCGTGAAAGGGTATTTATTGATAGAAGGTAAATATATATTACTTGTTATAAATCTTGGTTCGATTATGGGAGCTCGGTGATATGGATCTTAGATTATAAAAGTTGTATTATTATCTTGGTTATTAGTGAGACTACTCTTGGATTTCTTCTTCTATTTTAAAGCACCATTGAAGTTGAAGTATTGATCCATTTATATTATTGAAATGTGAGATCTATTACAATTACTATGGCTTTAGCTATTTGATGACTGTGGACTTGGGGTAATTTGAAGTATTGGGATTTCTTTTAATATTTGTGGAAGTGTTTTCTATGATAGCTATATCAATGATAAGAATACTACAGGAAGACACAAGGTTTGAAATGGACTAATCAATGCTAGTAGAATTTTGAGTAGATGGAAGTTCTAATAATTGAAGCATCAGTTCTGGTTCAGTCTGAATCGGGGAAAAATAAATATAGTTGTAAATGATTTGAATGGGAAAATAATTGTTCGCTCTGTGAGTAATAAATATTCGATTGCTATTGTCTGATGAAGGATTAATTTTAGTTGAATATCCGGTATTGGTGTTTCTGTAATTATTACTGACTATTAAAGATCTTTGGGATGGAAATGAAATATAAGTCTATGAAATTGACAAACTATATGGAGTATCAGTCTTTGAAATGTTTGAGAGAGATTTACAGTTTACAGTTCACTTTCTAATTTCGAAATAACTTATAAGAATGCTAAATGAGAGATAGTTGATTAATTTATAAAGTCAGAACTGATTGATGGCTTCAGAAACTTGCGGAGATGTACATTCCAGAAATTGTAAGACTTCATGATATTCTAGTATTGATAATTTCTGATCGAGATTGTAGTTCACTTTAAGGTTCTGAAAATAATTACAGGAAATTATTAAGTACTTAACTCGATTTCAGTACAGCTTTTCATTCGAAAATTGATGGATAATTCGAGAGAGAGTTGGTTAGATTTAGGAAGAAGATGTCTTGGTGGTCGGTATGAAACGTGATGTTTCGAGTTTGTATCAAGATGTCGATATGTCAACAAGTCAAAGCGAACATCGGTATCTTCGGTTACTTGACCAATTACTATACCGGAATGGAAATGGAAAAGAATCACTATGGATTTTGTATCGGTGTTACCATTATCTCGAGGAAAAAAAAGAGATGTTATTTGGGTGATTATTGACCGATTGTCAAAATCAGTACTTTATTCCGGTATGTATAGATTATTTTTAGATAAACCTGCTAAATCAGATATATCTCGAGATTGTCGGGCTACATAGAGTGCATGTCTCCATTATATTGGATATCCCGATTTACGTCTCGTTTCTGGGATAAGTTACAAGAAGCTTTGGGTACTCAGTTGTATTTCAGTACTGCATTTCATCCTCAGACAGATGGCCAATCTGTGCGTGTAACTCAGGTATTGGAAGATATGCTCCGATGTTGTATACTAGAGTTCAAGGTAATTGGGAGAGGTATCTACCTTTGATTGAATTTGCTTACAATAACAGTTATTAGTCTAGTATTAAAATGGGTCCGTATGAAGCTTTGTATGATAGAAAATGTAGAACACCGTTATATTGGACAGAGCTCAATGAAAAGAAGATACATGGGGTTGATTTGATCCGGGAAACAGAAGAAAAAGTAAAGGTCGGTGACAAGGTATTTCTGAAAGTGTCTCCTTGGAAGAAAGTTCTCAGGTTCGGTCGAAAGGATAAATTGAGTGCAAGATTTATTGGGCCATATGAGATCATAGAAAGAATTGGATCGGTTGCTTATCGATTGGCATTGCCACCAGAACTTGATAGAATCCATAATGTTTTTCATGTGTCTATGCTACGACGATATCGGTCAGATCCTTCACATGTTATTTCTTTGATAGAAGTGGAGATTCAATCGGATATGAGTTACAGTGAAGAACCGATCAAGATATTGGCGCAGGAAACAAAGGAGCTTAGAAATAAAAAAAAAAGTTTGGTAAAAGTATTGTGGCAAAAGCACGGATTGAGGAAGTGACATGGGTATCGGAGGAGGCAATGAGGAAACAATATACAAACTTCTTTACTGGTAAGATTTTCGAGGACGAAAATCCTTAAAGGGGGAGAGTTGTAATGGCCTAAATTCAAGGTTATCGAACAATGGTTTCGCAACCATAAATCCGATTTAAATAGAAATTTATTTCAATATATTTGCATGAATATTTATATGATAGGAAATACTTTTATAAATATTTATAAAATGTTAGTAAAGTAGTATTAAACTTTCGTTAGAAAATTTTAACGTTTGGGTAGGAAATTAAATGAAAAGGACTAAATTGAAAAAGGTGTAAAAGTTGAATTATAGATTAAAAGAAATTATAAAGGACCAAAATGGCAATTATGCCATTTTGTAAAGTTGAGGCAGTTAAGTATGAAAATCTGAGATTTTTTTAAAGTATGTTATTATATTATATATTTATAATATTATATTATATAAACAAACTAAAGAAAAAAAAGATAGAAACAGAAACAGAGAAGCAAACGAAACAGAGAGCAAGGGAAGAAAAGGAAAGAAAGAAAAGGAGAAATTGATGGTTTAAAGCTTAGATGTTTAATTGGTAAGTCAATTTAGCCCTTCTCTTTAATTTTGATGCTTTATAAGTTTTAGAACAAAGCTTTGTTGAATTAAGTTGAAATTCTGGAAATTCTTAGATTTTTAAACATGAGCTATGTGGATCAAATTGATGAATTAGGGTTTAATTGATGGAATATCTAGTTAGAAATTGATTTTAAGAATTAAATTGTGAAAATGTTTGGAATTAAAGTCTATTACTAAAATTCTGATTTCCAAAGATTATAAAGTAGTTTAAAGTAATAGAATAAAGTGTTTATTGAGAAAAATCAGCTCAGCTGAGAAGTTAATTGAGCAGGGACGAAATTATCATTTATTGAAAGCTTAGGGGAAAAGTTGTAATAAATAGTTTGCACTAAAACAGTTTAGACAGCAGCAGTAGACTAACTTTGAAAAATCACTAAAAATCGTAGAAGTGGAACTAGAAGCTGAATGAGATATGAAATTAAAGCTTATTGAGTCTAGTTTCATATGAAAGAAACAGGGAAAGCAAAGGAATTCTGTATTTTTAGATATTTAGATTTTGTAAGACTGGTTCAAAGTGATTTCGAGATCCCCTGTTCTGACTTTGGAAAATCATAAAAAATGGAGAAAAATAGTTAGGGCTTAAATTTATATGTTTAGAATCCTGAATGAGTATATTTTCAATAGAAATAAACGGAAACATCATATGAATTCTATATGAAGAGATAATTAATTTTAGTGAAGAAGGGTCAGAACTTCCAGACAGCAGAATAGGGTGACTTTGATGAATAAACTGTACTAATTGGCTAAGCTAAAAATTCTGAAAATTTTATGGTATGAATGCATGTGAGTCTAGTTTCAGGAAAATTTACAGTTCTTCATTTGGAGTTCTGTAGCTCTGAAATAAATAATTTTGTGACTATGACACAAAAGGACAGCTTTGAATAAGTTTATGGGTAAAGGATTAAATTGAAATGTGAGCAAAAGTAAGAAAGGTTGAATTTATCATAAAATACATGTCTATTTTATTAAATAGTACAGAAAATTATTTGATTATTTTTGACATATAAATGTTATATGTTTATATGAAATTGAAGAAAAAGAAAAGGAAGGTGAAGACCGAATTGAAGGAAAAGGAGAAGGTTAATGAATGAAGGAAGAAGAATTTATATCACCTCAACCTTTTGCTGTAAGTACTACAAGAATTTTAAATTATTGTTATTTATCCTTTTGAAATATTTATGTGAATTATTTAAATATTTAAGATTCAGCTTTAATGCCCAAGTAGACGGAATTTAGAACTACTGGGATATTAGTGGCATGCCATTAAGGAACTTTAGCGCGCTCTCTGATATTAGCACATTGGTGCTCTCTGATATTAGCACGTTGGTGCTCTCTGATATTAGCACGTCAGTGCTCTCTGATATTAGCACGTCAGTGCTCTCTGGTCACTTGTGCATCATAATGCACCTCTGTATTTGTTCAGTATATCCGGTGTGTTCTAGGAAGTCTACTTTGGGCTATCTGTGAATTGAGAATAAAAGTGAATTCTTGATGTGTTAAGGCAAGTTTTATACCTTATGAAGATAAGTTAAATTTGTTTAAAGCAAGGCATAGTTGAAGAAACTTATATGTGAGTCGATATGTAATAATTGAATGAGTTTAAAATATTTTGTTATGATTATTTACTTATTTAATTATTCTTGTGGTGCTTACTAAGCCTTCACCGCTTAACGCGTTTATTTTAACGGTAGGTACAATTAGACTAGGAGAGAAGTTCAACTAAAAGATCGCTCATCTCATCACATCCTCAAGGACTACAAAAGTAGGTACTATATTTTGTATTAAAATGGCATGTACATATGTAGTTCAAAGGTGTTCCCATGTGATAGGGATTAAAATGTAAGTTCTTGAAATTTTATCTATTTTAGTTACTTGAAGTATTTTGGTATATATGGAATGAATTAATAAACAATAAATAAGTGAGCAAAATGGTTGGTAATTTAAAATATTATATACAAATGTTTTAATTAAAAAAGATTCTGCCATAATTGTTTTGGCACCAAATGTAATAGTTTTATACCGGGTCTGCATGATTGAACCTGGTATAGGGGTATTACATATTAAGTTAGCCAACATATCTAAATCCATATTGGGATGATCTTGTGAAACACCTGTCAACGAAGTACGTTAAATAATACAACATTACGTAATATCAGTATTATTCAAAAACCTTGAACACTGGTGATATTGTATCGGCAAGACATGTATGTGGACCTTTGTACTTTTTAATCTCCCACAAGTCTGTCTTTTTCCTCAAAGAGGCCATGATTTTTCATTAACATGTACCGTCTTGCACTACACACTTGGCCTCGTACTTATCGAGTTTAGATTTAACCATGTTTTAGTTAACCCCTTTCTTGATGCTATATTGTTTCAATGCACTAAGAAAACTATCCTTGTTGGAAAACTCTTTACCAACTTCTAATTCACCCGAATCTAATGACGAACTTGTATGGTCATACGTTTTGTGTGGTAGTTCAGAAACTCCAATGTATCGTCTTGAGATAGATCGACATTATGCATGTAGACTGGAGCGAGTACGCCCTGAATCTCGGATCTTCTTTTTCTTCATCTGAACCCCCTTCAACATTTTCAGGTACGGTTGGAACATGCTCCGGTTCAGAAAATAATGTAACTTTTACACCATTGGGCCGGGCTCTCAAGGTGGATCCACATCGGATTCATTATTCGACCTACCATCATCTGCAACGAATGAGGTCCCTTCACCGGCGGATATCGTGGGGAGTATATTATCCCTTCTTAAACAACTTTCGTAACGTTTCCAATCATATGTAGATTGCCAACCACTAGAAGTTGATGACGTTCCTCAATACGTATTTCTAGCATCGAACGTCAAAGGAAGGATATGCATATCATATCCACCAACCGAGTGTCGTGCAAGTGTTGTGTTTTTCATACTACCACCAAACACGGGCATTTTCGTATTCTGCATCCCACTAACAGAGTGTCGGTTTGGGGTCGTGTATTCCCCTCTAATAGCAGTTGATGTTGAAGTCGAAGGAAGATCACTTGGCGATGAAAATTGTACATATACCTCAAGATAGAGTGATCCACTCGCAAGATGAGTCTCCACCATTGCCTCGAAGCTCCGAGGACCTTTGATGTCGAATGAGTCATATCTCACGGGATCAACCGAAGCACAAAATCTATACTTAATAGACTGAACTTTAATTGGCGTTGTTCCTAAGATTTTACACCTAATTCTTTTGCAAAGTTCTGTCAAATCTATGTTCTGGTTAAAAACCAGTTCGCGCTGTGTTCTCGATAAAAAATAACACCATTTTCGGTGTCACAAACCTCACCATCATAGTAAATAACAACACTAATACGTTCACTCATCTTAAGTTTTTATTTTACTTTTGCCTCAATTTCTATTATGCAACCTGAGAATGAAATTTGACTAATTTATAGTCTAAGGACAATTAGGAACTACTGTAGCAAAAGAGCATCCACGTGGGAGCTTTTTTTAGTACTCTTGCTGACAGTGCATCCTGCTTGAAGCGTCTTGGTCATTATTTGTTCAGAAACGTCTTCTCAAAATTATTTTTCCAGAGACTACTGTAGCAAAAGAACGTCCACGTGGGAGATTTTTTCAGTACTCTTGCTGACAGTGCATCCTGCTTAAAGCATTTTGGTCACTATTTGTTCAGAAACATCTTCTCGAAATTATTTTTCCAGAGACTATTGTAGCAAAAGAGCGTACACGTGGGAGCTTTTTTCAGTACTCATGCTGATAGTGCATCCTACTTCAAGCATTTTGGTCACTATGTGTTCAGAAACGTCTTCTCAAAATTATTTTACCAGATACTACTGTAAAAAAATAATTTTTATATTGCTGATATTTTTTTTCAAAACCCTAAACCTAAAATTATTTTAATTAATTAATCCTAAAATCTAGTTCATTAATTTTCTCCTAACAACCTTAAAATTTAATACCCTAAAAAACACTAAACTGTAACCCTAAAACCCTAAAAACTCATACCTTAACCCTAAAAATAGCTGAAAATCTTATCGGGAGAAAGGGCAAAAAACGAGTCCCCGAAGGAGCGTTTTTGCCACATTAGCAAAGCGCGCCCTCAAGGGCGCAATTTTGGCAGATGTGGCAGAAAACGCTCTCTCGGGACGCTTTTCTCTTGCATCTCTGAAACGCTTGACGTGGACGCATTTTCGAGAGAAATGGCCCTTTCCGATAAATAATTGCAAAAGATGTCCTTTTCCGTAAATTTTATAAAAAAAGGATATTTTTTGATAATTTGCCCAAATATATGGGCTAAAGAAAATAAAATTTTTAGTTTTGGATAAGGCATTAAATTGAACTAATCTATCATTTTAACTTAAAAAACTAATTTAATTATTACATGAATTTTCTTATTCTCTTTTGGTACATAACTTCTTTTTTCTTATTTAAATATAATAAACTTTTGACTAAGCCTTACAGCTATAAAAAAAAATATTTTGTAAAAATTTTATAATGTTTCGGATAAGTCAATGATGTAATTCGGAATTATTAAATAAGTTATTAAAAATTAGTAAAAATAAAAAATAATTTTATCGATTTATATTAATTAGTGAATCAATTGATTTAATTCCATTAATTGAATCAATATCTCAAATGATTTTCAATTTGACCGATTAATAAGTCCAATTCAAACAACATCAGTCTTAGGAGCTAAAAAATAGAAAAAAATTGAATTTCATTTTCATTCAAACTTTAATTGTGGTTTGAAGTTTATTATTGTTGTAATATTTAATCATCAAATTAGTTTACATACATTACTTAATGAAATAAAAATACATGTGAAATCATAGTGTAACACATTATTTTAAAAACTATTACATATAAAAGTGTAAATTTTAAAAGCTTTTGAAACGACAATATTACTTTTCAGAGGACGTTTGGTTAACTAAATTTTACATTACAATTTATAATGTTATATTTTAAAATAAGATTATAGTGTTTGAATTCTCAACATTCCAACTATCCTAAAACTTCACATTCATTCCTAAACAATGTCAAGAAGCCGTAACATTGGGTATAATCTAATTGCTACCTTTTTATTAGGTTAACTTTGTTCCACCCATTTTCAGGGTTTTCCCATTTAACAAACTTGGTGACACCACTCTTCCCACTAGGACTAAGCTCATCCTTCATTTTTTTCCATCAAATATTAACAAATCTGCATTCTCACACTTCTTGCAAATATGCTTTTCCCTTCAACGAAGTCGATATTGAATACATACTTGTTCTTTCGACCAATCGACCCCACAAGTTCTAGCAAATGATTTCAAATAGAAAACTCCAAATTGTAGCATCACGTGTAAAGTATGATAGGTTTGAAAGATTAACTTCGAAAAAAATATCTTTTATTTTTATCATATTAATCAATATAATTAATTTATCTCAAATAAAATTTTAACTATAAAAACTAAAATCTGTATCACTACACATCACTTCTCTCTGTTTCATTTTATATTTTTTTCACTTGAATTTCATAATTTTTTTGAGATCACTCAACCAAGTAAAATTTTTTATAGAAAAAACGACATTCCATAAATATTGAAATATGAAAGTACAATCAAAGCACATAAGGGGAGAACCTCTAAACTCGAGTCAATAAACACAACCCATGCAACTAAACCTACAATCCTACCTTCTCATTAGCGCAAATATTATTAAAAATAATCATAAGATCATGAAAAGTGGTCATAGTAGCGTCAACATCCCAGTCAAAGAGGATTGTATGTACTAAGGCCTCTCGAGCAAGCGAATGAGTTGCCTTACTTGCACCCTACAAGTCTAAGAACCCCAATTTAGAGACAATAGAATACAGACCCAAAAGAGCATTAATAATAGGCAAGCAATTCGATTCCAGGATCACGTTATCCAAACGGAGAGGTTTCAACCATGAAAGGGCCTCTCTTATAGCAACTGCCTCAGCCAGGCTCCACTTACACCATACCTTTTTAAAGCTAGTCCTTGCACTAGTGGACCATTAATACCCCGAACTATGGTAGCAAAATCGAGAGAGCTCCTTCCTCAAATAGCCCAAGGGAGGAGGCGACCATCGAACAATAAGCTGACTGCTACTTGACCCCGCTACTTGATAAAAAATGTTAATGGAATGAACTCATAAAAACAAAAATTCTATAACGGAGACATTATATTAAAATCTACTTTTAAATAATCTTATATTTCGTCAAACAAACACTTGAATCATATATTCAGTCAAATGAATTAAATAAGGTAATCATACATTCCGTCTATAATCTTATATTCTCGTAATTATATTTTGAAACATAATCTAAAACTCGACAAACCAAATGCATCTTATTGTTTATTACATTCCTAAATTAATATTAGAATGATATTTTAATTTTATTATTAAATTTTAGATATTAATCAATATTTTATAAAGTTGAGATTATAATTTTATCCATATTAAATTACATTATAATGTGAATTTGAGTTATAATTTCAACAATATAAAACTAAAATTTATGCATTAACATCCATTCATGCTTTAATTGTGGCTTGAAAGTTTTATTGTCGCAATATTTTAATTATAAAATATTTAATATATTTTATTTATATTCAAGAGTTTGAATCACATATTACATGAAAACAATATTATTTAATGAATTAAAAAGCTAAATAAATAAAAGTTTGTGCAACTTATGTGTGACTAAAACAAATTAAATAATTAAACAAGTCATGATTTAAAAAGAAATTATAATTTGTGAAACTGTACCAACTAGGTATGAAATAATAAAAAAATTTAAGCTAATTAATGATGGGATAAATATCAAATTTATGCATTAATTTTAAAATATTAAAATAATAAGGATAAGGATGTAATTTCTTGAAAAGAATAAAATTACCTTAAAATACCGAACAAGAGCAACATGTTAAAAAGGGCACATAAACTGGTAAAACATCGCCGAAGACAGATAAAGAAAAACCAAAAAGGAAAAAGAATAGGAAAAAAAACATAAAACACGTGTTTGAAAACCAAATCCAAAATATTGAAGCAGTCGTTCCAAGGTGCAAAACTCTAACCCTTTTTAATTTTTTTCTTTTTAAAAAAATTCCCATTTATTCCTCGTGCTTTTAACCCACCACCTTCCCATCTCTTCCTTGCTTTTTTCTTTTTCAAAGATAAAAAAGAAACCATTTTCTCCTTCCCCTCCTCGCATAAATAAGTAGTCCAATATTCCTTGGCTCAAAAGCATCTTAAATTCGACTAGATCCCTTAATGAAGTTGTAAAGTAAGTTCAAAGATCGAGAGCTAGGTATTTGATATCCAAATCATTCTCTGAAAATCCAAAAGGGGGGGTTGGATTCTGTTTCGTCGGAAGTATGTCGTCTTGCTCGGAATCTACGGCTGTGAAACCGGCTAGGTCACTGGAGAAGCCAAGTTTTGCCCAAACTTGTAATTTGTTGAGTCAGTACTTGAAGGAGAAAGGTAGCTTTGGGGATCTGTCTCTGGGAATGACATGCAACGTTGAAGCTAATGGTAAGTTCTTTCTTTCTTTCTTTTTCAGTTCTGGGTTGGTGATTAAGTTGAGAAAAAAATCATTGAATTAGAAAATTTTGTTATTAATTCATATTTATCTAAGAAGGAGCTTGATTTAATGTAGCTCTATTAATGAAGTTGAGTTAAGCTTTGTGTTGTTTCTGCTTTTACTTCAACCCATTTTTTTCTCTTTGGGACAAGGCGGCTTAATTACCCGTTTTAACTTTCAGAATGTTGAAAACGGTTTAATCAAATTGATGTTAAAATTTTTGTTTTCTTTTGGATGTCTAAGATTCAGATCCTCAAAATCAGATTTGCAAATTGACATATTCATAATTAATGTTTCGAAAGAGTCAGAAAATATGCCCTTTAATTTCTCGGTCATCCCCTGAAATTACTCCAAATTTTGAAAAAAATCGTGAAGAAGAAATAAAGCACATGATTCAAAAGTTTCAATTTTTGCGGGATGATTGAGACCTGAATCACGTACGTATGTTTTTTTGAGAATGAAATTCCGTTGAGATTTTATCGTTTTTAGATCTCAGAATCATCGGGTTTTTCATTATATATAGCCGGTTGTTGTTCACTTCATTAAACATACGCCCTCCACACTATCAACAATGTTGTAAGGTAACAGAGTTTGAATCTTCTAATCACTAATGTATCGCCTCATTTGTGGATATGTTGCAGGGACACCAGTGGTGCCGCCTCCGACCATGAATCTGTTCCCTGTCAATGACAAGTCCGATGATGTTTGTGGCCGAAACGGTGGGAATCCTAAGAACTTGACATCCATGGATTTGTTCCCCCAACAAGCTGGTTTGGCTTCTAAAGATGATAGTCCCAACAAGTTGGAGCCTCAGACTGCACCAATGACCATCTTTTATGGTGGACAAGTGATTGTGTTCAATGATTTTCCAGCAAACAAAGCTAAGGAAATCATGCTTTTAGCTAGCAACAGCAGCTCACAAAGCAATAACAGCTTCAACCCCATCCCTTTTACTTCTAGCATAGCCAGAAGTCCGATTGAATCAAGCATCGGAGTTCCTCCTACCTCAAAACCGGTTCACCCTGCTCAGCGAGCCGTCCCTGGCGGTAATCCTCGATTTTTTAAATTTGCCTGAGTTACGAAGATGGAGTTTTGCTTCATAGTTCAAGTTGTATACCGGATTCTTATCTGTTTTTGTTGTCTATTTGCAACAGATCTGCCAATTGCAAGGAGAGCTTCACTGCATCGGTTCCTAGAGAAGCGAAAGGATAGGTAGGCATCGAGATTCTCATGGTCTTGTAGGTTACTTATTGAATTATCTTAATAAGATCAAAGCATATAGATTGTATGTCAAAGTTACGGTTCCTTTGCCTAATTTATACAAACGATTGATACTGATGTCGTTAGTGATCATTTCAACAGGATCACCGCAAAAGCGCCATACCAGATAAATAACTCCGCTGCAGCTCCTTCCCTGTCCGGCGACAACAAGCCATGGCTCGGTTTGGCTGCTCAATCACCATAGTAATCTGCTGAGCCAAAATAATAATAATAAAGATCACAATTGTAATGTTAGCCAAGTTTGAGGTCTTCCTTTTTGAGGCTTTTCTTAAGCCTGCTGCTATCCTGTGTCTTTTTTCATTTTTTTTTTTTTTTTCAGCAGGGTAAGCCTGCTGTTGTCTTACCTATGTATTCATGCATGCATCTGGTTATCAGCTTTAAGGAGAGCCCTCTTAGATCCTAACTATCAATCAAATTATTGTAATTATTTTTTTATTAAGGAAGTTTCAGTTTATGTTAAACTTGGAAGAAAATTTCGTTTTGTTTTTTGTTGTGTCGTGTAGAAAACACCACGTGATATCTATAGCATTCAATATGAACAGTTATGAAAATTTTCTGTTTTGTCAAAAGTATTAATGTTCGTATACATACATACATACATACATGTATGGGAACTTTGAAAAGAAAGCCTTTGAACATGTCAAACACATGGGCATGCGAAACCCGTGAAGTATGATCATCAACAAAAGAGTGTGTAAATGGGGAAGCGTCAATACACAATGTAGTCCACATTCAAAAGTCAAGCAGACAAATTTAAGATAATAAAAATAATGCAAGTATAGAAAGAGGATAAGAGCAGAAGAGATTTGGATGATTCCGTTTCAACATGACTTACACCTCATTCAATTCATAAATATTTATAGCTTGACTTTTGTTACAGGGTAGGTTTTATATGCTTTGACTCATTCAATCTTCCATTACAAACATATTATTTTGATTCCCCAAAACAAGAGTTTCTACGACCACATTGTTCTCGACTCTTCTGCCTTTTGTATTTTTATTTTCTGCTTATCTTGAGTTCCCAGGTTTCTTTGTATGTTGCAACAAGTATTTTCACGCATAAGTTGTGGATTTAATTTTTATATTTTAATATGATCTTTTTTAAATTTTATATTTTTCGATTGTAATTTGTTAGCTTTTATATTCATTAAGTTTTACTATTTTTAAAATTTGGCGTGAGAAACATATTACCACACATATAATGTTATATCAACTTGTTATCTTTACATGTTACTCGCATAAATGTTAACTAATATTTTTTTATTGTCATCGTTTATGTCAATACTAAAATTTTAAAATCAACAATGATTAAACCAACAAGACAACGTTAAATGAAACAGCATTTGGTAATTGGGAAAATCCCTCCACTCACAAGAAAATTTCCAACTCCCATCATCAGTAGCATTTGGTAAAATGAGAAACAGCAAATTGTCATGTTTAAAACACGGACCACAGTCAAAATTTCAGAATTATTTATTCATTTGAAATTAGGGTTTTGGTTTGATGACGTATTATGCCAAGCTGGGTATTGGGTGGTTGGTGAGAGTATTGAGGAACAAGATTACTTGAAAGGTACGAAAGGATTAGGATATCTGAGGGTCCAGATTTAAGAACGTGTTTTTAATGTTTAGCAACAAAAAATATGAATTTATGATGCACCAATCATATCTTTCTCTATTTTTTTTCTTTAATTTTCATGTTATAATTTTATGTATTATTTCCAAATCAACAATCAATCATTCATCATTTAAATTTTTCTTAAGATAAATCCATTTACCTTTTCATCTACATTAAATATAAATATTTAAATTTTTATGTATTTTTATATTAAGATTATTCTAAAATTTATTTTTTCTAAATATAAATACAAAGTCAACAATTGGTACGATTTACGAAAAATTGGGGAGATTGGATCTGTTTAACTACAGGCAAGTTTAATTCAAGATGACGAGGACAAATCGAAGAAGGAGCTTACAAAGGAGCTGAGAATCCTTTTGGATGGTGAAAGGAACGATGATGCAATGGCAAAGATTATTGAAACCAGAATTAGTTTAAACATGGAGATTGACAAAGACGAAATGTATTGGGAACAAAGAGCAAGAACAAATTGGCTAAAATTGGGAGACAAAAATTCAGCATTTTTTCACAAATTTGCCTCAGCTCGAAGACGTATTAACACTATGAATAGGTTGGAAACAGAGGAAGGGATGGAGGTTACTACTGATGTAAAGATTAGTGATTCAGCCACCAGGTATTTTCAAAAACTGTTCACGTCGAAAGGAGTGGGGGATTCTTCACATATTTTAGATGGTATCGATGTGAGTATATCCTCTGAAATTAATGCAGTTCTCCAATTACCTTATTCGGTAGGTGAAATTCAGAAAGTGCTTAAAGGGATGGGCCCTACCAAAGCACCAAGTTATGACGATTTTCCAGCCTTATTTTTTCAAAAATATTGGCATATTGTGGGCAAAGATGTGGAGGAGTTCTGTATTGGAGTGTTGAATGAGGGGAAAGATCTTGCTTCTGTAAACAAAACAGATATTGTGCTAATTCCAAAAACCCTAAATCCTTCAAATCTGGTTAATTTCAGGCCCATTAGTCTTTGCACAATTTTATATAAGTTAGTGGCAAAAACAATAGCAAATAGACTGTAGCATTTTATTGGACAGTGCATTGACAGTGCTCAAAGTACTTTTGTTCCAAGAAGATTAATTTCGGATAATGTGCTGATCGCGTACGAGATTCTACATACACTGCGATAGAAGCGTTCAGGAAAAAAAGGGTTTATGGCGGTCAAGCTTGATATGAGTAAAGCCTATGATAGGGTGGAATGGAGTTATTTGAAGGAAGTGATGTTGAAAATGGGGTTTGCTGAGAGTTGGGTTGAATTAATTATGAAGTGCATCTCAACAGTATCATACACAGTGAATATTAACGGGAATAGATGTAGACTTTTTTATCCTACAAGAGGATTACAACAAGGTGACCCGCTTACTCCTTATCTTTTTCTGATTTGTAGTGAAGGTCTTCCAGCTCTAATTAGACAGGCAGTGGGGGTAGGGAATCTTTGGGGAGTCAAGGCCAGTAGAAGAGACCAAAAATTTCTCATCTACTGTTTGCGAATGACTGCCTTTTATTTGGGGAAGCCAATAAAGAAAGAACGTCTTTTTTAAAAGAGACATTGAAACAATATGAGCAATGTTCGGGTCAATGTGTGAACTTTAATAAGTCGACTATTTTCTTCAGCTCTAATACCTTGGAATGGGTGAAACAAGAAACATCTGGAGTTCTGGGTATGAGATGCTCTACTAATATAGAAAAATATTTAGGACTCCCAAATGTAGTGGGTAAAAGGAAGAAGGAGTCTTTTCAGAACTTGAAGGATAAAATTAATCAAAGGATTAGCCATTGGAGTTCACGGTATTTATCACAAGGAGGTAAGGAAGTTTTCATTAAATCAATTCTTCAAGCTATTCCAACCTATGCAATGGCATGTTTTCTTCAAAAAAAGGGTTGCATTGATGTCAATGGAATTTTATGTCAGATCGAAGGAGGACAGGTTTTAGAAATATGTCAAAGTTTAATATCTCCCTATTTCTGAGAATTATGAATAATCGATTCTTTGGTAGTGAAAGTTCTAAAAGCCAAATATTTTCCAAATGATCAATTTTAAACAAAAATTAAAAAATAAAAATCCAGTTCAATTTCATGGTCAGTCTTACACAAATCTAAATATCTCAAAATGCAGAATTTCTTTTCTTTCCCTGTTTCTTTCATATGAAAATAGACTCAATAAGATTTAATTTCATATCTCACTCAACTTCTAATTCCACTTCTACAATTTCTGGTGAATTTTCAAACTTACTCTACTGCTGCTGTCCCAAAACTGTTTTCTTATAGCTTGTTTTGCAATTAAGTCCTTTATCCAATTCTAACTTCAAATTCTTTCAATTAAACCACTAATTCATCATTTTATTCATCATATGCTATATTAAACAACTTTCAAACTTCAAAAACTTCAACTTAAATTCATCAAAACTTTGTTCTAAAACTTATAAAGCATCAAAATTAAAAGAAAAGGACTAAATTAACTTACCAAATTAAACTCCAAGCTTTAAAAACTCTATTCTCCCTTTTTCTTTCTTTCTCCCCTATTTCTTCTCTGTTTCGTCTTTACTCTCTGTTTTTTTTCTGTTCTTTCTTTTACTTTCTCTTTATAATATATATAATAATAATATAATATAATATATTAAAATATCTTTATTATATAATAATATAATAATATATATTAAACATAAAAATCTTAGATTTTCTTCATAATAAACCGCCTCAACTAGACAAAATGGCTTAATTGTCATTTTGGTCCTTTATACTTTCTTTTAATCTATAATTAAACTTTTCCACCTTTTTCAATTTAGTATTTTTCATTTAATTACCTACCAGACGTTAAAATTTTCTAACGAAATTTCAATACCACATTACTAACATTTTATAAATATTTATAAAAATATTTCCTATCATATAAATATTCATGCAAATATATTGAAATAAATTTCTCTTTAAATCGGATTTATGGTTGCGAAACCATTGTTCGATAACCTTGATTTTAGGCCATTACATGAATACGCGAAGATGGAAAGAGGAGTTAGTCGATATACCTTTCTTTGAGGAAGATTTTTTCAATCCTTGAATCCCGTTGGCAAGTAGCCCACAAGATGACCTTTTATCACCAATTTCACGTCAACCGATTCAAAGCCCTTCTCCAAATTGGTACTCTAATCGGTTCTCAATCCAATTCGGTTCAAACAACATTACTAAAAACTTAAGTTTTTAGGCACTAATAAAATATGGTCATATCATGAATTTTTAAAAGATAAGAAAAATATTATTATATACTCATATGTTTTTGTTTGATTGGTTTTACCACTAAATTTTAAATTTTAAATAGGATTTTCCCACTTAAAAGTTAATTTTGAATAATTTGAAACAAAAATTAATATAACATGTTTTCAAAGTTTTGTTTTAATGATCCAAATAATAAAATAATAAATTAAAATAATTGTTTTATTTTACCAATAAAACTAAACTTTTACTTTTATTTAAAATTTATCAAGACTTTCTTTCATAGAATAAAAATTTCCTGTTAATTTCTTAAATCTTAATATGTTTTTATACATCGATTTATAATTAATTGTTGAAATAAATTTCAATTAGACTCAATATTTTTGTTGTAAAATTCAATTAGTGGTAAACTTGAGTACATTTTAAACTTGCATAGGGAAGAATTAATCTTAATAAAAATATGTAGTGCCAAATTTCAACACGTAAACATAATATATAATATAATAGAAAATTTACCCATCACCCCATTTTTCTTTAATTTTCATATTAATATTTAATGTATCTAATTTTATATATTATTACGAAATAGGACACAATCATTTATTAAAATTTAAAATTAATTCATGCATTTTAAAATTTTAAAATTAATCTTTATTTTCTTTAAATTAAAATTTGTTAGTATCATTTTTAGGTTAAAATTTGCCAACACAATATATTTATTTTTGTTAATCACATGTCACTTTGACGAGAGATACTATTTTAATGAATGGACTTGAATTACCAAATAAAAGAAAAGAAAAATAAATTTTAATTATTTTTAATTTTAAAGATTAAATTTCAAATTTTATCAATTGGACTGCACCCATAATTTTAGTGGGAGCAGTTTGGGGGTGACAATGGGCCTTGGATCAAGGTTAAAAGTATTTTTTAAAAGAAATCCGAGTAAGATTTATTATTGATTTTCAGTACTTATTCCAACTTAATTAGGTGGATTGAGTTTGATAAGCCCAATCTTTAATCCCATGCAATATCACCTATAAAAGCATCCTATGGCGAAAGCTTCCACAAATTTGTAAGCAAAGAAACTAGTGGTTTGAATAGCTTTAATTATAAAATATTCTGTATAATTGTGAAATTTATATTTGAACTATCAGCAAACAAACCAAAAAAGCAAATTAAATGATGATATAGCACCATGAAATAGTTTTAAAACTAAATTCACTTCCTTTTCATGTGACCAATATCACTCATTCAATGTTCTGGCTTACCAAAAGCCACCCACCCATCCTGTAGTGAACGTGCTTGTAGATTTGGTGATGGAGTGCAAGTTCTGTGTTATCGTGGCATCACCTTTCAAATGGTTGAATCCCGCAGTACTGTTCATGAGGGTGGGAGCAAACCTACTGCACCAGGAACAAGCTGCTGTAAATATGCCCATGAAACGATATATAGAGTCGAGTGAATACGGTGGTGCACAAGTAATGAGCATGATGCATCCACAGGGTCACCACGCTCTTAAACAGCCGTCAATGGCAATGGAGCTAACCAGACAATCTATGAGGGTATAGTGGATACCAAAATGCATATGATTATTTACTATTTGATATAGATAAATAATATTTGTGACCGTCGATGCATATGAATTCCATTGGCACCCTCTTGTCGGCAAACAACATGATTTCTTGCAATAAACGTTAATTCCACTGTGTGTTGGTAAAGAATCACATAAAAGCTTTATTGTAGCGGCGGAAGCTAAGCTATGATGCCTACCCAACATCTTACTTTTTTCGTTATGAGATTCTTTTTTTTTTTTTCAGATCTATTTTAAATGATCAAATAATGGCTCCCTGTAGTAGTTAATTGAAAATGAATGTGAAGCAACCAATTCAGAATTGTCCTGCCAAGCTGGGCGAACCATGTGGTTCATACAACGACATGTGCTCGGGAACCCAAGCGGTAGGCATTGAAGGCGAATGCAAGCTGTTTTACTACATGTTACAAATTTGCTTCAACTAAAAGATGGCAATAAGTTGATTCATTTTAATGAAAAAAGATAAGAACATTTCCACGTTTCAGTCCAGACGGCAGACATCATTCATGGGAAAACAAAACAATACACGGGTTTCCGTTAAAATAGCCTAAAAATACGCTAAATGCCATGATGAAGATGAACCTACTTTGGACAATCCTACATAGAATGATCTTTCGGTTACTTAAAGTTGGGGTTTGTCCCAAAGCTACTTGGGAAAAGTCAAGCCGCAATAGAAAAAGAAAAAGAAAAAGAAAAAGGTGGTTAAAAATCAAAATCAATAATGGTTTCATTTTTAACTTGAAATGAAGCTGAGAAACAAGAAAGCTGTTAGGTAGTGGAATGAATATTTTGTTTCTAATTGGCTTATTGCGTTGAATCCCAAGTCAGGAGTTTCAGTACGACTAAAAGACAACAAGGGTCCTAGTTTCTTTCTTTTTAAAAAATCCAACAATTGGACAATCTTAAGCTTTTTGGGTACTAAAGAAATATCCATCCATGAAAACATAGGTTCAATGCAATGGAACACAAATCGTTGAAGAACGTATAGCAAGCAATTCATTTTAATTTTGCATATTTGACCCAAAATGAACGAAACGACCTGAAAGAAGATTCAATAAATAGATAAGTAAAAACATGAAAATCAGTTTCAGAAACTTATCATCTACAAACATAACAAATCTTTACCTATCAAAATTTGCATGGCACTAACGTCGGATCTAGAAATGAACCATTTTCAACTAATATTTCAAGGGAAAAAAAAAAAGAGAGAGATTGTAGAGACCTAGAAAGTCCAAACACTAGGCGAATGATAATAAGCACGTTCCGATCTGTCTCCGACAGACCCACCGCCAAAATAACACTCTGTGTAAGAATTCCCGGCAGCAGCAGCCGCTACTTCCGTTTCTTCTTCTCCGGCATCCCTACGTGCGTGCCTGAAAGCCGCTTCTTTGATTTGATCCGGTGTCAACTCATTGGCGGCTGCTATATCCGGAGGATTGTCGGGAAAGTTAAGCTTTGCCGAATTCCCACGCAGACAAAAAACGGCAGCGTCGTAGGCTCTAGCAGCTTCTTCTGCTGTCTTGTAAGAACCCAACCATATTCTTCCTCGGCTATTTGGTTGTCGTACTTCCGCTACCCATTTCCCCCACTTCCTCATCCGTACACCCTTGTAACGGCCGCCGTCATCTCTTTCCCCGATCGGCTTCACCATTTTGTACTCTCCTTGATTTAATTTTTGTTGGATTTTATATTTATATACCAAAATATGAAAAACGAAGGGCTGATTTGCAAAAGAAGTTGTGAAAGTAGGAGGCGGCAGGAAGGGGGGAGCGCGTGGATATTTGAGAAACTGCCACGTACATAATGGAGGAGGAAATGCCTCGGGGATTTTTCGGTGATGGGAACGTGGGGATTCGACGTGGAAGCTTGAGGACCGTCGGATATGGATTGGGACTCAACACGTGGGAGGGAATTTATTTAATTTGATTACATGTTTGGTGGACACGTGGAGGTGTTGAGAACCGAGTGAAGGTTCTTTGCTCTGCTTCTATTTGCTGTTTAAACCTATTTTGTATTTTTGTAGACGGTCGAAGTACGGTGAACTGTCACCTAATTCTATGTTTGTTATATTTTTATTAAAACTTAAAAAATAATTAAACATAAAATTTACGACTATTCTTTCATACATGCATTGGCAGAGTTTTCGGTTTTCTTAAAAGGAAAATATTCACCTTTAATCCTTTTTATCTTTTAAAAGATTTAAATTAATACGAGGTAAAATTACATTTTAATTTTTAAAATAAAAAGAAATTAGTTTAATTCTTTAAAAGTTATGAATATATAAATTATTAAAACTATGAAATTTTATTAAAAATTTTCTAATTTCGTTCCTTAAGGTAACATGTTTGCAAAAAAAACATAATTAATGCTTTAGTAAGGACAAGTTAAATTATATAAAAGATTAAATTATAATTTACTATATTTTGGAAGGCGATGAGTTAGAAGAGTTGATGGGTAATGAGTTCCTTTAACTGCATATTTCATGGTTTTGATGAAAGAGAAAGTTGTTCCTTATTCGTTTTACTTGCTTTATTTGTTTTTTATTGCAGTTTCAATGTTGTAAGGAGCTTACGCATGTGACTTCCTCCTTCCATATAGTTAAATTTATTTTTTTTCTCAATTATTTTATAAATCTTAAAAAATTTATAATTTGATTAGAAATAATTTTTTTGGATATTCCTACCACGGGAACAGCAGCAATATTAAACGGGTGTTAATGGTGGTTGAGATCTATGGTCTCTAGCTCGGAGTCAGAAAGCGTTTTGATTTTGTTTGAATCCTCTTCTTACGTGATATTATTTTGCGACTTTTAACTTGCCCTTTAAAGTTTGTATAACATCTTTTATATTATCTTGATACCAAGAAGAATGTTCCCAAAAAAAAAAAAAAAAACAGTTGTAAAATAATAACATATATTTATCATTTCCTTCTTTAATAAATAAAATTTATTGAATGGTTGAAAGTATTTGGGCATATGTGATCTAAAATACAACAATTAAATAGTATAAAAATACACACAAAAGAAAATATTTTATAATGATGTCAAAATACACATCATATAAACTGCATGCGTCCAATGAAATGTCACCCTATGTTTTTGGTGATTGTATTTGACAAGACAATAAAATTTTAAATCGATTGATACGATACGAGGATATAAGTAGGAAGTTGGGATTTACCTTTAAAAAATAATAATATTTTGAATTTATACAATGCCATACAAATAATGGCGCCTCCAAGATGCCCAGAATTAGGGTGATCCGTTTTGGAAACTCAAAAAGAAACGATTCTGGAACTAAAAAGAAGAAAAATCAAATCCAGGGTACACGAATCCACTGCCAAAAGATCCAGAAACGCCCCGTCCATGCCAACTCACTGTTTGAAATTGACGATGACGGGGACTCCGTTTGAAACCCGTAGTTGGACTGCTCCAAATTGGGTCCTGGGAGGCTCCAAGTTCGCCGCAGTGGCTTGGATTTGGGTTGGTGTCAAACACCTACCTCCGGCCAATATCGGGTCGATTGATCAAGCAAAGTTGAATTTAGTGGAGCCACCGCGTCGGCAAAAAGGAGCGGCTTTCTCGGCGGCGTCACAACATCCCAACAGAATCCTCGAGGGAGGGAGAGAGTGATGAGCCAAGATTTGAAAGCCGCAAAAGCGACAAATTGTGGACACACATCGTAGGTTTCAGGGACCTGGGCCTGGTCCTGGAGATGTTGAACACCAAAATTCCCGCTTGTTGGAAACTTTGATATGAATCAAGACAAAACAATTCCCCTTATAGCTTATCCTATATTCCATTTGTTCTTTTCTTTTGTTCCCACTGC
Source organism: Gossypium rotundifolium (assembly GCA_025506655.1). Lineage (NCBI taxonomy): Eukaryota > Viridiplantae > Streptophyta > Magnoliopsida > Malvales > Malvaceae > Gossypium > Gossypium rotundifolium. The sequence continues at coordinate 195,307,295 of CP106734.1, read as the reverse complement.
CGCCCATTGCTCACTTTCCTAACCATTTCAACATTCCATGTTATGAATCTTCATTGACTACAGAAATTTCGAATAATCTTCCAACAGAATGCCTTGTTGCATGTAAAGATACATGCATGCAGTAGTTTACAATCAATTTTGAACCAATTTTATCAATGCATATAGTGGCTAATAGTTATATATAATGATATCATACAAAACATAATATGATTACCTGAAAAAGATATCTAAAACAAATTAAATACGAAGAAATTTCTATTTTAGAGCTTTGGGTTCTGATTTCTGTTTCCTTAGAACAAAAATTTGTAGCGTCAGTTTTCCCATATCACAAGGGACATGCTTGATATCAGGCCTGGAAGGTTTTGGCTGTCAACTTTCTGTTGCAACTCCATTCCAGCCTTGACAAGAGCTTTGATATGAAAAAAACCAGAAATGGGCTGCAACATGAACAAAAATTGATGCTAATTTTATCTGCCAAGTAATAGATAGCTACAACCAAAGTACACATCTTTTGGATAATGTGCTCTATATTATAGCATTTACAGGAGAGAATGTCAGACCAGCTCTTTGAACATGTTTATTTTATACATCAATGGTCCCTTGCCTCTTGATTCCTTCTGAACCTTAAGTCATCATTGGAGAATCAACGAAGGACAGAGTCAACTTACACCATCGGATTAGCTCAATCACCCAGGCTAATCACTTCTCTTGAAGGACTGGATTGCATTGTACTCCTTTGAGTGAACAAGCATACAATATATTCATCCACAGGCCCGGGCAAAGTTCAAGGGAAGAAGATATCTCAATATCCGAATTTAGAAACATCATCTGTTAAATGAGACTGCTGAGGTATCATCATAATGTCCTCTCCATGCATTTCCGTTTTCAGTCCCACTGCAAGCTTGATTGGGAACTGAAACATTTCCAAGATTACCATCCAAGCTCATCTGCTGTACTTCGGCTGACGACAGTATCTTTATGCTCTGAACACAACTTACAAATTCTCTGCAAAGATTAATAATTCTGAAAGTTAAAAGACTGACGGAGACCAAGACTAAGAGTCAAAGCTCAAATTGGGCTCCTTCACTTACTCCCAAGGATCGTCACCAACAAGTAATATGTCATTTTCATGATCCACATAAACTAATTTCCAGTCAGAACTTTGTGGATCCTCCAGCTGCCCCTCGATACCGAACATGCGGGCTAGATCATGCCGGAGTTCATCATACCCTTTGTAGCGGGTCACATCAATTGATCTTCCCACAGAACCACGCTTTTGCACCTTCATGAGTTCAAACCAGCATCAAGCATATATAATTTTTCAGCAAGAGATAAAGAGGATTGTTCATATTCTAACGAGAATCAGAAAAGGCTTTAGCAAGTACTACAACTGTAAATTTCCATAAAATTAATCGGACTAGCAAATCAAGGATTTGTAGATTAGGATTACAAGATGCAAAAGATAATGCAAGACTGAAGGTGAAACATTTGAGTGAGAAATTTTTCAATTGCATCAGTCATAGAAAGCTATACATAACTGTTGGGACAACATCAGAAAGAAAAGCAAAAAACTTTACAGGTCAACAATATATTACAGCTTTCTCAGGTGGAAGGTCAAAACAAGGGAAAAGCAAAACTAATGTTCTACAACTTGATGTTTAGCTGAAACAAGATAACTGCCTTATGACATATATGGATCACAGAGACAGACTGATGAAACAAAAAGCTATTCATGTTTAGAGATCAGAAACCGTCTAATTGCAAGGTTGCAACATCTGACTATACCTAATAAACCAAGTTTTGAGTTTCAAAAGACAAAAACTATGTAGAATTACAAGGGTTAAAACTGGCCTCGCTAGCAATCTTGTTCCAGTGTACCTGTTTAAGCAATGCCTAGAACACTCCCTAAAAAAATGCTCTACCTTTTCTTTCAAGAAATCAGAACATATCTAGAAGAGACAATAAATGAGGTAACAAGCATAACCATAATTAGTGGGTTCACACACCTTTGTATATGTTCGCATGCGTTGAGTTTGGTTGGTCCACAATCCGCCATTTGAAACTCCTGTCTCATTTATGGCAACATCATTTGAACATTTTGTCTTGAAAGGTATATTTGGCACACCAAATGACTGACAGCTTATTGCAGCAGTAGACAACTCAGTGTCAATATCTCTTGGGTTCCCACCATAATTAGAAAGCATGTTTTGAAGATCCTTTTGAGAGTCATATTCCCTTATTAACAAAGTCTCAGGTGCCAATCCATCAATATTAGCTGTAAAAGGAAGATTGTTCCGAGAATGTGATTGGACATCACCTTCCAGAAAGGCAAGGGAGGTATTATGCTGGATGGTGCCTGCGTCCAAGCAATATGATGTTCCAGAAGAGGATGCTTCTAATTGGTCTGTTACAGAACTTTTGTACTTTGATTGGTCTAGTCCTCTAGAGGTGGGCGGCTCATGTTTGATTTCAATATCAGGCTTGCTCAGGAGCTCTTGAGCTAGTGTACTTGGAGGCTCAACAACTGGATCTGTCATCAATATGGATGGTACATGGTGACTTCTGTTTATAAGGTTTGATGGGGAAACCTGACAATTATTGGTAGAAGGTAAGGTCGAACACGGTGGAGCATCTCCATCAATAAGTCCAGAATTGCTTCTCATTGCCATAAGTTGTTTGTTCTGACTTTGGGATTGATGCACTGAAAGTTTTTGAGGTTGCACAAACATCGATGTTGAGAAGCCATTGCTACCCAGTGGTTGCACCTGGCTCTGAGAAAGAGGCAACTGCTGCAATGGTTGGTTCTGTTGATGAGTTTGCTGTTGCTGCAACATTGGAGGCTGCAGCAGTGACCCAGCTGCGGAGAGTAATTGTTGAGCCGACTGCTGCTGCTGCAATTTTTGGAGAAGTTGTAATTGCAGTTGCTCCGAGAGGCCCTGCTGTGATAGTTGCAGAATCTGCGGCTGCTGCTGTGTCCTCTGGGACAGGCTTTGCTGCAGTTGTGTCTGTTGTTGCTGCCTCTGCATGAGGTTAGGCTGCTGTTCCATCTGCTGCTGAACCCGTGTATCTTGTGGTAATGACGTCAAAGGACATGAAGTCATATAAGCGGAGAGGGTAGTTTGGGTAGACAGGCTATTGCTTGTCAACAATTGTTGCTGCTGCACGTGAGAGTAAACAGTTGGCTGATGCAAATTTTGATTTGAGATCTGGTTAGGAGCAACAATGCCATTAGTTACTTGAGGCGGTAGGGTTGGTTGTTGTTGCAGCGGCTGCTGCTGTTGTGGCTGTTGTCTCTGTTCCTGGTGGATGTGTTGCTGTTGCTTTGGAGATGGCTGTGGCTGAGGCTGCTGTTGATGAAGAAGATGTGACTGTGGCTGTGGCTGCTGCTGTGGTTGTTGTGGCTGTTGTTGCTGCAATTGCTGTTGGGGTTGCTGCTGCTGATGTTGATTTAGCGGAGTCTGCAATATCTGCTGGGGCCAAGTCGTAGGTGCCTGAGGCAACTGGTTGACTTGGTTTGGGTTAGCTTTATTAAATTGCATATTCGGTGCAGGTAATACAGGAGCTTGAAAATTCAATAATTTGGAAGGATCATCAATGCTAAGGTTATTATGCAGCGGATTCGAAGAAACCGTTGATGGAAAGAATCCTGATTGAGCAGCTGGAAACTGATTACTTTGTTGCATATTCATCCACTGAACTAGACTCAAACCAGGGAAGATTGAACTAGGGGTACCTCTCATACCAAAATCATCTCCAAGCCAAGGCATAGCTCTTTTGAAAGCGTTCTCGACATCAGAATCATCATCTGCAAATGCATTTTCAGGAGGATCTAAGTTCTTGAATTTTTCCACTCTGTCCATTTTTACAGCAAGATTTATCCTAGTAAATATGATTTTTACCTGGCATCCCTGGTTGCTTTGGAAACCTGGGTCTGAAAAAAGGAGGTGGACATATGAAGAAAGGAGATACAACAGGCTCAATTTCCCAAATTGAAACTCGCCTGGGCCGTTCTCCAGCTGTAGATTCATCCCAACCAACCTGTTAATAATGTAGCCAAGTCTGTATATGTTATTATAGAGCAATGTATTATGAAAGAAACAAGAACATGTAACTTGCCATCAGCACATGCCAATAATGTGTTTCCATTGAAACTATACCAGGCATCTTATGAAATATAAATGCCAAAGAACAATAATGGTCAACAATTGTATTCATGAATCGCTCTATGTCCAAAGAATACCTGAAGATTGCGCCATTGTGAGTTTTTCCATCGCACAGGATCCAGGTCGCTGATACCAGTAACTGTACCCATGTATCTTCGTACTCCAGACTCCTCAGTCTCAAACATCATTCTAAACCGCATGCCAAGAGAAACTTGGGTGTACATGGCTTTGTTATATTTCGCTAAGGGTACCACAAACTCAGAGGGGCTTGCCCTATCAAAATTATAAAACTTTTGAGACCTTATATTAACATCTTTTTTCCTTTGAAAATGAAAATTGGCGATTAAACAGTAATGATGAATCTAAGAGCAAAAGAAATATGTTATAGCTATACCTTGGATTGTAGAATATAGTAAATGGGCTGAAATTTGCAGCAGCATGGGCTGCAGCGGCAAGGATCCCTATATGCATGCTATCACTAGAAATCACTGATGATGAGAGAGCTGGCTGTTGTCTATTAGCGCGCCTTAGACCCAAGAGAAGCTGTGACTTCGCATCTCTACATTTAAGTAAGGAATTTCAGTTGAGCAGCAAAATGGACAGCCATCTAGTTGATTCTATCAAATACATGCAGACAAACACATGTAAACAAACATATGTGTATGTATATGAATCTTACCTTATGAAAAGAACAGAATCACCAGCAAAGAGTCTTTTTGTGCTAACAAAGACACTCCAACCAGTAGTCAGAAGGTGCCTCTTTGGTTGACCTGCAGAGAAGCCATTATGTATTTCGATATATTATTCCATTTCTGACACCAATAACATACATAAGGTACACCATAATATGTTGAAACAAAATAAACCTGGCATCACCTTACAGTATCAGTAATAAAGAACATAATCAATTCCAGTACTCTGCTTGAGAAATGAAAAGAGAGCAATATCTAGGATAGAATAATACCTCGATAAATATGTCTAAAAGTCCATGCATTTTCATGCAAATCTCTTGCTACAAGCTCTTGAGCAGGTGGTTGCATGGAAAAATCCTACCAAACATCATCATTTAGATATTAGGAAATTAAACACAAAATGCTTACATCTCATCTTTTACCAAATCTTAAAATATAAACCTAAATATTGAAAGTTTCTACATACCAGAGGAGGGAAGATCTTCTCAGCTGCTCGACGAGGGACTGAAAATCCACCATGAGTGCTAGTATCACTAGCTGTAAGAGTCTTGCAAAAGAACTCAGCAGGTTGCCTGCTTTGCTTGAGGCCCATATCAGATGCCAGTAATGCTTCCTTGTCATACTGTGCAGAAGTACCATAAAGATTCTTCCCATCTTTCACTATATGTGAAAATTTAAGAGAAAAGAAAAAGGAAAGAAACAATTCTGCCATATCCATTAATTAATTCTCGAATTTAATAGCTAACCTACTTTGTTTACAGGTTGAAGAGTCATCTGGGCATAGACCTCATCAGTTTCTGGATCAGCCTGATTGAAATTTCAAATAATTCAAGACATTAGCCACTTCATAAGATCATATAACATTAGTTGCATTTTTATGTCATTTAACCATTACAAAGTTAGCTTGTGATAATGGTGGTATGCTCATTCTTACATGCAATGTAACATTATGGAGGACACAAATCAACTTGGAAGGAAGGTTAGGGTAACTTGGTATGAAATCAGTCTCCTTCTGCATTGATGCTGCAACCTGAACAAAATTTATTAATTATAGAAAAATTTGATAGCTGTCCAGATTCAGAACAATTATTCCTTGGGAAATGAATGAAGAAAGCGACTTACTTGTTCGCTGTGGCCTTGAGGAAAATAAACCACCAGACTTCCAATTGGTGGCAAAGAAACCAGTGGTCCAGCACAAGCATGCCATAATTCTGAATTGATACTCTTCCTATCTCCTGCTTTCCAAAACCAACCATAACAATATGAAACATCCCACAAAACCACAAAAAGTCATAAAAATTATTTAAAGCATATCAACTACCAAAGAGTTCTCTATATTCATATTCTGTATAACTTTAAACCATCGACAAGGCAACAATTAACTGTATAGTTTCAAAGCAAAAAAAAAAAATCCACAATTTCCTGGCTTCAAAAAATTAATTCTACTTTTTCCCAGATAGCAAGTTCACAGCAAAAAGTTACTATGAATATTCCTTTATATCAATTATGGCTTTATGTTTGGACTTCACCCAAAAAAAAAAAAAAAGATCGTTGCATGTTTCCTTTCTTCTTCAATTTGCAAAATGATGAAATGACGAAAGTTGCGACTCAGTTAACAACTATTTAGCTTCTAGTTTTGTTTCTTGCTTCTTTCCATTTTTTATCGAAATGGAGCTTTATATGAACTCTTTAAAAAAAAAAGTTACAACATTTTACATGAACAAAAAAATGTGTAGCAGTAAAACAAAACCAAAACATCATAACAATTGTTTTAAGCCAACAAGAGGATCTGCATAATATAGGGGGAAATCCATAAAACATAAATATGTACTAGCAATAATTAAGAAAATCTCTAACTGCTCTGAACCAAAGACTATTTTGACTCAAAAGGATGACAAAAAAACTGAAACAGAATTAGAAAGAAAACAGTAAGAAAGATCAAACCTTCAGCAGGATTTGCCAAAAATCCAGTTGGTGGAGCCTTCATGCTTACTAGTTTGAATCAATTACAAAAATACCAACGTTTTTAAAGGAATCCGATAACTTTGGTTGTTCCAGAGATCAAATATCTTCACCGTAAAGTTACTTTCCAAGCTTTTATGCTATGAAACAACAACGCTTCAAAAAAAAAATCCTTCGTCGGAAAAGTACAGCATACGTCGTTGAGGAGAGGAGCCACTTCTTCCATTCACATTCAAGTTCCTAATAAACTAACTTGTAGAGAAAAACAAACGCCAAAACCTTGTTCTTTGCTCAGCTGTATTTTCCGTCATTATCTTCATAACAAGCTTTGACTCGCACAGGATTTCAATTACACGAAGCATTATCTTGTTAAAAAAAATCAGATTCCGTCGATGAATCGGTTTGAAAAAGCCGAATCGTAGAGTACTAACTGCATGGTACGCTAACAACCGGTTCAAAAACTTGCTCCTCGCTTGAAGTTCACCTTTTTCGTTCTAGAATCCGACAAGAAAAAGAAATTTAAAAAGAAACTTAATGGGATCAAGAAGAAGGAAGAGACTTGTCTCCGGAAAATCAGAGAGGCAAAGCAAAAGCAGAGCTTAAAACAGCTTTTTGTAGCCGAAGGTATAAAATAGAAAACTGGAACAAAGCAAAAGGCAAATTAGAGATGGTAAATAAGAATGAATATAACTGTTGCGCGTGATAATTGGCGCGTGGTGTTATGGTAAGCAGACAGTTAAAAATTGGTACCAAATTTTCAGTTTTCACCGCAGGGAAATATTTCAAGGTTTGGAATTTGGGGAATACGCAGGATGAAGGTAATTTTTATTCGGGGTTGGCAGGATTATGATCGAGTGTGCGCCAGATATGGAAATATTCTTATGCTCCATGACGTGGCACCGCACTCTAAATATTTTTAATGTATATTTGTTGTCAGCCGTGGATTGGAATTCTTTGTTGGTGTTTCGGGCCCACCAACTTAAAACATCATTTTGATGATTTCTTGGGATCTTAATCATCATTTCCTCATGACTGAAATTACCCATAAAAAACCATACATATTTTACACAATTATTATTTTGTTCTTCAAGTTCCACCGGCTAACGGATAATCAGGAAAACCGAATGAAAATGAGATTAAAGATTGATTGTGAATACTTGAGTCTAGTGGCGGATTTTGGAAATTTTTCCAATTAAATTATATATTTTAAAATATAATTTTATTATTTTGATAATTTATATTTTATAATTTTTAAAGGGTTAAATGAATTTTGTATTATTCATGGAGACATGTAAAATGTAGTTTTACCATTATAAATTTAAAATTTTATAAATTATAAAAGTTTAAATTAAAATTTTATCATTTTAGGGTCGGAGTCCATGGCTTACACAATTAATTTTTACTTTTAAATAAATTTAATAAAAAAAACACCAAAGTTGATTGAATAGTATTATAAAGTTTAGAGTTGAAACTTGTATTTTAAAGAACTAAAATCAGATCAACATTTTTATAAAAATTAAAAATTAAAAATTAATCCATATGCTAAGGAGAAAGGATTGTATGAAACAGTGACGTCACGTCATTATATATCTTTCTAATAGATTTAAATCACATCAATATTTTTATCCTGAACTTTAGGATTTTAATTTGGATTTGATTTTTTTCAAGATAAAAATGTTGAAATTTAGGATGAAAATACTGATGTGGCATAAATCTATTGGAAAATGATACAGATGACGTAGTATCACTGATTTATACAATCATTTTCCTATGCTAAGCTGTCTTCCAGAATTGCAAGAAATGGAGGTGTAAAGTTGAGAATTAACTATAAAGTTGAGAATCAACTAACTTTGAAATAATTACTCATCACAACCAAATTTTTATTTAAAAAATCACCTTAAAGTTAAAATGTATTGCAAATTAGATATGAAAAATGAACCCCATAGACTAGACTAGGCTGGTTACTTCTTCCCACATCTTTCTAAACTTGTGCATATTTTGTACAAATAAGAAAAATGGAATATCCTGATTTTGAGCATCACACCTCACAAAAGAAAATTAGTAGTGAAATATAAAAATAATAATTTGCGTTGGAGCTAGATTGTCAAAGCTAAGATGCTTAGATTTGATTTCATTTTTCATCATCATCATCGTTTTTTTCATTAAAAAGGGAATTCAATAGCTATGTTATCAGGTAGATACAATTGTGAACTGACTATGTAATGGTTCTCATCATTACAATTTCTTTATATTTTCTCCAAGGAATGAATAATATATTGTTTTGGCTATCATTTCCCCCATTGAACAGATTGTTTAGGACTTAAAAGAGTTATGGCCAATTCATTTTAATTTATACCATTCCAAGAAAAAGGACAGAAATTTGTGATAGAGAGAAAGATCCAATGAAGCCCAGCCAAAGGACTCCGAGGAAAAACCCCCCAAGGTGGTGCAACTTTTGTCGGGCCAAACACCTTCAACTCCGACCAAATTGTGGGGTTCTGGTTTCCATTTGTTTTTTTTTATTTTATTTCCTTTTTCCCCCATGTTTGAAACTATCATGAGTAGCCATGGATTAATCTCTGGTTAATTTGGCCACTGCAGTTTCTCTGATTAAAACCCTTTTTTCCATATAATAAAAATATATATTATACTCAGATAAGGGAGCAAGTGGGATTCCCATAGTCACCATCCCTTCTTAAACAAATATGGCCCCATATTGAAACTGACAAATTCTAAGCCAAAAGTAAAAAGTTTATGTTTATCATCACCCATTTCGCTTTCGCAGCTATGCGCCTCACCATAGGTCCAATCTCTCAAGTTTTGTTTTAACTACCATGGAGGAGGAGCTTGGAAGTTATTGGGTGGGTGAAAGCTTCGTGAACAATTCGATTTTAAAAACATGCCATCACTTTGCTTCCAATCCTACGACAAATATATAAATAGTTATTTCGGGTTTGGACTCAATGCAAGTTATTGACTTTTTACCATCCAATTTAAAATTGGGTTAAGTACTTGATAAGATTAAATGTTTTACTCCAAAAAAAAAACAAAAAAAAAAAGAGTGTAAATTTGATTATTGCTCTGATGATCTTTAGTCACATTTGAGGTTCTGAAAAGTGGCACTTACATCAAATCTGACCAATAGAAGCTTGCTTTTATAATTGTAATATCTGATCATTCTGGTCCAGCTGTCTAGGATTTAGATTTTATAGTTTGGTTTTAACATGGTGACAGGAGACTTGTCACAATATTGCGACAGCCATCTTGTAATGAATCAAATCACCACAAGGATATGGGGAATTCAATAAAATGGCGACACACTGTAACAGATTACTAGGTAAAAATAAAAAAGACAAGACATAACTAACGCCAATGTCATACAGTTGTTTTGCTCTTGCAAATCTCATCACTAAACATGCTGATATATGCGAAATTTTCTATTTCGGATAAAAGATGCTTTTTCTTCTCATCACTAAAAATGTAAAAGAAAGAATGAAAGGGTGTCTGCCATTTCCAAAGAGATCACTGAATCATGGAAGAACATTGATGACGAAGTACAACATTTTTTTTTTATGACAATTAATATCCATTATTAGGCATGTAAATTAGGTGAAGAAGAAATAATAATTATGAAATCAGGTCTCATATGGGGCTGTTTCACGAGAAATGGAAAAACAAAGCATGCAAACAAAATGATTATTTTGGTTTTGATGATAAAATGATGTTTTATTTAGGGATGCACAAATGCACATGGACAAAGAAAGATGTCTATCTGTGATCATGAAAATAATCAAATGATTTCTTAGGGAGATTAATTAAAAGGATTTAACTCAAATTTATTTAATATATGATTTGACATATATTAAAAGGAAGGAATTTATTTTTTTTTGTTGACAGAATTAACATTAATATTCTCATATCCAGGCACTAAAAAGCTTTGAAAATGAGTGTTGTTTAATTATATATAAACCATTCAATGGGAATTTTATATGCATGAAGGTATTAGTATCTCTAAAAGATATTGACATGAAGTTTCATATAATGGTCCCAAAAGCATCAATTTTTTTAAAAAACAAACTTAAATATAATATGCTTACACATTGACTTCAATACTAGAATCCTACTATAGCCCTAGAAATGGTGGGGATATACAACTTTATGGGGTTTTTTTTATTCTTGCTCCTGCTTTTAAGTAATAGGATGACAGTGCAATTATAATTTTTTAAGAATATGTATATCTTTTAAAATTCGTCGATTCATTCCAATAAATGCTTTAAAAAAATTATTAAAGATGAAATCGTATTAAGTGTTATTAGACTGATGGTATAGGTTAAGAGGAAGAAGAAGGAGAAGAGGAAGAGGTTGATAACGGGGGCAACCACTAAGGTCAACATCAAGGTTTATTCAACTCTATCTCTAAAGTCAAAAGAGGGGTCTGCTCGAATTCTGAAAGTCATTTTTGTATTTATCGATAAAAGACTAGCCATATGATATTTCACCTTTCCTGGGACCCTTTCCTTTTTCATGTTTAAATTCAATGCACCATAGGTTAAATACGTGATGATGATGATGATAAAGATAATACGGAATTGGCAGATTTTCTTGCTACCTTAATAAATATATTATTATATTTTATGTTTCATGATATATTTAATTATTTCTATACTTTATGTGCAAAATAAAGAGGACAGAGCTGACTTCACACTTCATGAATTATTAGAGCAGTTGCTTTGAATAATTAAGTAATTGTTGATTTTTTTTTTCCTGTGCTTTAATTAGTAATTGTGAACATTAATTTATGTAAATAAGTTGAGCACTCCCACGGTAGTGCTGCAGTATTATTAATCCTACATTATTGAAGTGTTACTATTAGGAAACTGTTGTGCATTTGATTAAAAATAGTGCAAACCAAATGAGTAGTTGGAATTATATTGAAGGTGTTGCAGCTTCTACTTGACCAATTATAGAACCCTAAAACTACATGCAGAATTAGATTCCCACATGAACCATGCAAAGATGATTTATATTTCAATTTCAACTAAACCTAGCTGAAAAGAAAAACCAAAATCAAAGGTAATTAATATGAAGCTCAAGCAGTGGAGGTATATAGTATTATGCTGCCTGCCAATGCCATGACAATCTTACTATAAGTAACAAAATTAACTAACCCATTTAACCAGCAAAACCCATAAATAATGGAAGCTCATGCCTGCATGGTTTTTGCGATATTAATTCCGGCTACTGCACTTACATGGAACCCTAAAGTGGGAACAATAACCCGAGATTCACGGCATATAATTGGTATTTCCAAACTTGTATTTCAATGTTCTACGTAATAATTATATATGATAATTAGTAGAGAGTTAATAAATATTATTATTTCATTTGTCCCCTCCTTTCGTCGCACCCCCTCATACGTGCTCTACCCTTTTATTCCTCTATCCTATTAATTTCTAGCATCGCCCGCATTTATGGTTTAAAAATATAGCATTAGCTTCAATATTTCATGGAACACAAATGAAAGAGAAATATATATACATTCAAATCATGAACAGTTGTGAAATATTATAATGTTGGTAACTGTCAATGGTTTTATTTGCTTTAAGCAATGCAGCCAATCTCAACTTCTGCTAAGTTTTCAATCATTGAATCATATCCCATCAGCCTAACTTTCCGATGAAATACCAACTTTGAAAATCATACATCTCTTATATATATATTCCTAATTGCTTATTTTCAGTATTTCATCATGGATTTTATAGTCAAAGTTTAATCTTTTAAACTCAAAACTTAGTTTAATTAATTAATACATCTATTTTTTAAAAGAGGGTTGAAAGTGATATGATGTAATTTTGCCCTTATTATATATAAATACGAGATAGATAATTTAAAAAAATTGTGTGATGGATTTTAATCATATTCATGTTACATCTTAATATATAAAACTTAAAGAGGAAGACAATTGAGTTCAGACATGAATGATTTTTCAACCCCTGTAGAGAAATATAAGAAGATTGGTTTGGGATTAATGTGAGATTGAAAAGAGGTGGGGAAAATGGTGGACCTCCGACAGGAAAGAAGTGAAGTGGGCCTGAAATCAATTTAAAAACACAGGCCTACTTTTCAATCAAATTGGTCTGAAAATAGTGGTCCCAAATGATTACCCACCCAATCAATGGTTCACCCACCTGATCCATCATTGCCCTTCATGCTTCTCTGATTTTAATCTTTATTGCTCTAATCTGGGGTGCAATTAAGCCAAGCTTGAATATTATTAAGCTTGAGGTCGATTCTATATTTAAAGTTTGATGCTTGATTCGAGCTCGATCGAATATTTATTTTTAATCTCTACTTACACCATCACTGTTCGATAATTAAACTTGAGATATTTTTAACGCACTTTAACATCCCATATTTTCCTATTACAACCTCCTCCTCCTGTTTTTCCTCTCTTTTTATTCTCGAATTTTCTATTTTTCTTTATTCATTTTAACTATAATGATTTACTTTAAAAAAAAAAAATACAGTGTGTACCTAAATTTACTTGAATATTTGATTTTCACGAGTCTTCGATAATATTGATGTCTTCTACAGCATTAATGTTAATTGAAAAAGCCTTCAATTTGCCTATCATCCCAATTTATGTAAGTAAAGAGAGAAACATACAATATTTATTAACATAATTCAAATTCGTTAATCCTACATTTGTGACCTTCGCACATAGAATAATTTTATTCAACAATTATAACCCAAAACCAAATCGAAATTGTTACAAATAATTCTCCAAATACAACTGAAAGAGGTAATGAAAAAAAAATCTAGCTTCGAGTCTCGTCAGGATCAATGTTTTGTTATTGGTGTTTATAACATTAATTATGTATTTTATTATAAAATGGTTGTTAGATATTTGTTTGTGTTAGAGTAGGTTTTGTTTTCCAGTAGATAGCATGTACAATTATGCTTGCTAGGTTTAATAATTGTAATGGGATTGAGTGAAGTTGATGCGTTGTCTAGTTCAAATTATTGATCAATCAGTTGCATTGATGGATCTGATAAGTATATCAAAAACCATATTTTATTAATTGATTCAATGGGTTAAAACTAATTAGCTTCTTAATTTTACATTAAAGATTATATCATCAAATCAAATGTTTTTTGTTGTCAATTATTAACTATGTTTGTAATTTAATGAAATTAGTTGTGAAATTAAAAATTCTGTATTGGAGTATAAAACAATGTACTAAATTATATATTTAAAATATTATTTCCGTATTATTATTAATGCTAGAAGATATAGATTCAAATGTGCTAAAGTATTTGTTCTTCTATTTAAGAGTTTTGAAGAGGCTAAGAATAATTCTAAACATTATATAAAAATAATAAATATGATAAAATGTATAACGAAATTAATATTAAAAAAAATTTACAAGTACAAGAAAGAAAAAGAAAATCTGTACAAACCATACAGTTTTGGGTTTGAAACTTACGTGTGGCCCAAATGCATCCATCACCCATCGAATTTTGGGTTAAACTTAATATTTGGAACATCTTTTTTTTTTTTTTCCTTCAAATTACTTAACCAGGTTTGGGAGACTGATCCCAAAGGAATGAGGGATTGGATTTGTCAAATCCCAAAGTCCAGTCCAGTGCTTTCTTTGGTTATTTATGGATGTTGATCACATTCTGCTTCGGAAGTTCGGGGTGCTATTTTAAAATGGTGGGATCTTGTTTGTGTCATGCCTTCTTCTTGTGAGGATATATATATATATATATATCTTATTTTTAAATAATGATATTTTAATTACAAATGAATAGTCTTTTATCAATAAAATTGATTAAAATTTTATTTTATGAATAAATTATTGGGGTTGAAATATTGTCAGTGTCCTTAGTGCTTAAAAATTTTAAAATTAAATAATTATGACATGTAATAAAATTTTAACCTGTTTGTGGAATTAAAATTTTCCTATGTATGTATACAAAATAATTACTCATAGTTTATGTGTTAGTGTTTGGTGGATTGAGAGTGTATTTTTTATTTTATAAGTAATTTTAAAAATTAAAATATTTTTTATTCCATAAATAATTTTAAAAATTAAAATGTGTTTTTTTATATTTTATTATACATTTTTTATGTCTATAATATAAATTAAAAAATAAATACTTAAATGGTATTATTTACCAAAATGGAGCGTTTGAAACAGTTCCAACAAATGGAGAGAGAGATAAGCGGCACCTTAAAAAATTACATGTAAACACATGGTGCTGCCTATCTCTCTCCCTCTATTCATTAGAACTGTTTCGAACATTTCATTTTGGTAAATAATGGTATTGACAATTTGACATATCATTTCAGTATTTAATTTTTTAATTTGTATTATACAAGTAAAAAAGTCTTATCATACACTTACAAGACACTTGTTAAGCTTCAAACTCTATTTACGAAGTTTAAAAATTACACGAATAGTGTATCAAATAATTTCCCATAAATTATTATGATTTTTCTTCATGAAAATTAAATAGAATTTAACAACTCATAAATAGAGATAAATGGGTGGCAGTGGAATTCAAAGGGACTAAAATATAAGAGATTAATAATTTTAATGATAATATTGTAGAAGAATCTTGTATTGGAATCATAGTCAAGGTAAAAAGCAACAACAAACACCTAACGGTCGCCTCCTATCTTTCTCAACCAAACGTCCATCGTTCAAACAAAATCAGGAACACTTGAACGAAGTTTTTAAATTCATCAAAAGCTTTAACGACCATGATCGCGAGGAGCAGTTAATCTACCATTCTCCCGCCCTTATACTATCATTCTCACCTTGTCAAGGAGAACAAGTTCGAAACGGCGCACCTTTGTGACACGCGTTCCGCATTCAGCTCTTTTTCTTCGGCCTTCGGTTTTCATTTTTCAAAGCTACAAACTGCAAATCCTCAATAATCTTCCCTCGGACAAGCACAGGTACGTTATGATTTCGACTGTCCATTAGGTCGTAACCTAAATTTCCTTACTGGGTTTTCGTTTTCAAGATGGCGACTGGAGATGAAGTAGTGGAAATCGAGAGCTTAGAGAGAAGTTTGTTACCGGAATCCGTTACCGGAGAACAGGAGTCCGAGGCAGTCGATGAGCCGGTTCTTTACGCGGCGTCGTTTGGAGAGATGGAAGAAGAATTCGTTAAATACCAAACGGCTCAATGGGTTTTATACTCGTTGGTTTTAGTGTTAGCTTGGGGTATTGGGTTGTTCATGCTCTTATACATTCCTGTTCGAAGATACATCCTCCGTAAAGATATTCGATCCCGAAAGCTTTATCTCACTCCCAATTCAATCGTTTACAAAGTAAATTTTAACCCCTTTTTTTCTAATCTTTTGCTCGTTAAGTTGCTATTTTTAGAATTAATATTCACTAAAATGGAGTAAGCTTTGGGAATTTAGGTTACAAGGCCAGTGCCAATTCCTTGTTTTGGGGTTTTAAAGAAAGAGAAGCATGTTCTATTACCCTCAGTTGCAGATGTTGTAATTGAACAAGGTGGGTATAATTTATGTACTTGTACCTGTTGTTGACAAGGAGTGAACCTTTATTTATGTAATTTCTTCTATTCTTCTTTAGGATATTTGCAGTCCTTATTTGGTGTTTACTCACTCAGAATTGAGAACGTTGGTCTGAGGAGACCTCCTAGTGATGATTTACAAATCCAAGGAATGGTTAACCCGAGTGCTTTTAGGAAGGTATATATTCTTAATTATCAAAATCATATTCATAGTTGCTGATTTTCTTAGAAGTGGATGCTGATTTTATTTGCCTTTCCATGCTCATGTTAAGGCTGTTTTGACACGCCTTTCGAATATGAGGACCGAGGTCTTCTCCCAACAAGTTTCTGCAATTGAAGATGCTCCAAATTCAAAGATTCTTTCACCATCTGCTTGGGTATTCCCGTGAATCTAGTTTGTTTTTCTGATTGGTCGGTTTATGTATGTTAAGGCTGTTCTTTTGTAACCCTAGGCTATCCATTATGATGCTCTTTATTTTAAAGGATTAAACCCCACCTCAATATAATATTTGACAAATAATTTGTCTGGCAGGTTTAATTTTCCTCTTTTTTTTTTTATTGCAGCATTCTCCACGTAAGCTTGATGTTGTTCCTCCTTCAGGGGATCTTGCATTACTACAGAAACTAGAGGAGGTTGGGAGTTCTGTGAAGGTAAAGCAAGGATTACACGTTTAGGTCTTCTTTTATTTGCGCAACTGGTCTGAAGGTTTTGATTTGATTTTTTACTGCAGAGAGTTCAATCATTGATTGAGGAACAGCATGGTCAAGCATCGGAAACTGCTGCTTGAGGTATTTCAAACTACGGAATGACACATAACGTTTTCTTTATAGTAAATTTCACATGCCCGGGTTTGTGATTGAAAACGCGCGTTGTGAGAAAATTAGCTAGTTTCTTTTAGTAGTAGTGATTAGCGAATCCTAGCTTTCCCCTGCCTTCCTCTGCTTTGCTTATTGACCTTGTTTTAATCAAAGGAGTTCTTGCTACTGACTTCATGCATTCAAAAGAAGGGGGAATTTAACAAGTGTGGTTTCAGTCAGTGATTCACGCTAAGTTGTCAGCAGTTCTATTTCTTTCTTTTGGCAGTGTTGATGATGTTCTTTTTCTGAGAACACTCAGACATGCCAATTTCATGTTTAATGGCTAGCAGTGTTGTCACTGATGCTTAAAGAATGATATTTGGGAAGTAAATGAGAAAGGGCATGAGCATTCCAACTTTTGAAATAACAGGTGTCTTTGTTTGCCTTTCTTGGCCTGTTCTTGCTCTCTGTGTGAATTGCTCTTGGCAATAGGGCATGAGCTAATATGTTGACTCCCATACCCCCAATTTTGACTTGTGAATGGGATGCAATCACTGATAGGGCAATTTCTGGTGCATGTTCCATTACCTAGATGCAAAATATACATCATCGAAGAAGATTACTTGATTTAAGGGTGTAACACACAAAAATTAAGTTGCCTTTGTTGCATTTACATTCATTTATTTTGCAGATTGTTGCCTTTAAGTTTTGTTTTGCAGGTGAGATGGTTCTGAAATCTGAGTGTTTGTTTACTTGATAGCTGTCCAGGCATTGATTTGCAGCCTGCTACAATTCCCCCTATTCTCCTTCTTATTCTTTCTCTCTGTTCCTTTAACGTAAAGCATTTGCAAGTCAAAACTCGGTTATTAGAACATTCAAGCTTTCATGAATGAATTTTCCAGATAAGCTTAGCAAGCAACTTTAGCTCCAAGAGAGCCACATTCATGCCTAAGTCTTGTAAAACTTGGGCCCCGGCGTGGCTCTCTTTCTATGCTTAATTTATGGCTTCACTGAGAATTGAAACATGGAGTTTGTATTCATTATCTATCACATATCTTTCTCACGATATGTCCTGAATCTTATGTTGCAGAAAACAGCAGAGCAGGCTGCAAGACCAAACTAAGCAGCCTTAAGGAGTCATGCATTTTTTAATGACGCCATTTGTACCTTTGTTCCCATTTACTGCATTAAGCCCTACTAATGTGGATGGCATCAAAGTTTTTAGTGAGATTTTATTTACATTTTTTCTTGTAATAACATTTCTCCATTAATTGTGGTCAGTCTTTACTTCATTTTTGGTTTTGTCATTTTACAGGGCAGTCATTTGAATTTTATGAAGATTTTGATGTATTCATGTATTTCTATCGTGTTAATGTTATTTTTGTGACATTATGTATTTTGATTATTTTTGGTCATATGGTGTCTCAATTCATCGCTTATTTAGCGTACATTTGGTGTGTTCATATATATATATATATATATATATATATATATATATATATATATATATATATATATATATATCATTTGGTGTGTTTATATATATTATGTTATGTTATGTTATGGTTTTTCGTATTATGTTTTCTTCATGCGTTGAGAGTATTATAAATTTATATATAAATTTTCACACATTAATAATTTGTTTAGGTTGATTTTTGCACTTGTTTATGTGACGTGTCCTATTATTTTTGTCACAAAAGTTCAATTTAAAGGAATAATCTTTATGTCCTTGTTGTCTCAGTTAATATCATATTTTATATAGTTTTATTCACTAAATTTTATCTGAAAATTAAAGTAATATTTTTTAGTGTAAAAACTTATAAATGTAGAATTAATATTACAAAATTTATTATACTTAATAAACATCGATTTTTTTAAATTTTAATAATTATTCCATTAAATAGGTGGTTTCACCGCAATTGGCCCAACTTGATGAGGACGTTAGGTCCACATCTATTTAGGTTGTAGCCGAAAAATGTTACGACACATTTCGTCATAATGATGCTTATATAATGAAAACGGACGGGCAGACAGGTTGATGTGTCATAAATGATCCATGGGATGGGGATCCTTTCTCTAATATCTCACATTTCGTTTTCAATTCCCGAGGTTGGGCAGACATCGATATGTCACATTTGTTAAAAAAAAAAGAAAATTAATTCCTAAATAATTTAACCAATTCTCAGAGACGTACTTAAGCAAAAAAGTGAATCAAAAATAGATACAAGAAAAAAAAAAGCATATCACCTTATGTTTAATATATAAATAGAAAACATTACATATACAGCTTGCAACCAGAACCAAAATAAAAACTATATTTAAGAAACATAATAAGCTAGATAAATCACAACCACCCATTATTCATCATCATCAAAGATTCAACGGTGCCTACCACGACTTTCATTGAGCCTATTGATCATGTACAGAGCATTACTGGTAACTTTAGCCACATTCGTGATCTTCCTCTTCACATCAGATTTAACCTTGCCGTCAACTCCTTCGAACCCATCAAGACATGTGTCCTCATTCGTCAGCGCCGCACTCACCCATGTCTGCGCATTACTCATCTGAAACTCGAACGTCTCCCCTCTCAAGTGCTTCAACTCCCCTAGTGTCTTGCTCAACTCCTCCATCGACTCATCTATTTGCTCCACGCAGTCACTCAGCGCGACTCGTTCCCTCTTGTTGTACCCCTTCACACTCGTCGACAAGTAGTTCGACGCTTTCCGGGCACGGGACAGGCTGACTTTTACGGCGGCTTGGGCTAACTCACGTGGGGTGTTGGCTGGGCCGGAGTAGGAAGAAAGGGTGCGAAAACAGAGGCTTGGATAGCTGGCGTGGACACATGATGAACGGACAAGGTCGTGACCTGCGCCGCTCTTTGGTGTGGCCGCGGAGCTGGAGAGGAAAAGGAGGATGTTTAGGACAAAGAAAGGGATTGTCACCATTGTCGAATGGTCTTGAAGAGTTCCAAGTTTTGTGCTTTGACTTGTCGGAGAGATGGATTTTATAGGGAGAGTGTACTTTTGGGCAATGGCAGCCAATTATAGTTATGTTATGACTATATTATCCTCAACATTCTTCCGTTATTTATTTTATATAATAGTATTCGTGTAGTATGTGAAGGGTAGACTTGGTAATTCAGAGATGAAATTTATTGTGAATTAATGCAAATGCAAGAAAAAGATGCAAGACGTCGGCAATAATTAATTAGAGAGAATAACATCCACATCCAGCACTGCTACTTATTGGCCTCTGTATCCAGCGAAGTGAAGACAAGAGTTTCAAATCTAATCCCACTCAATGATTATTAAGTGGGATTCCAATGTAATAAGCAGTTCCATAGTGGCCTAAAATCTTGGGGTTTTAAATCAATTTTGTTAAATCAAGAACGTACTTACTTGCACGCAACTTCTTTTCCTGATTTGGTTAAGGAGTTCGATAATTTTCTAACATACATAACAAGTTGGATGATTGGTTTAGTAGATAAGATGTGTTGGGAATCAAGAATGGGATGACAAAACTACTGCTTTTCATTGGATCAAAAAATTGGAACTCAAACATCAACAGTATTGGTAGGAACATTAGATGAATGGTTGAGAAATGTGAGATCTGTTTTAAATCCATGAATATGGAAACTAATGCAACCATGGGGCCTGACCAAGTAAATTCAATTCAAGAAAGAAATTATTGAATGAAAAACCTGCTAAAGATAAAAGGTTCTCGGTCCCAAGCATATGAAAGTTTTTTCATGTTCTGTTAAACAGGGCATGTGATAGTCACAGTTTTGCAGAGGTTGCCCTAAGACCCACCATCATCGAACCAGCTGTCCCATTCATTTATGTTCATATAATTCAAACACTTCCCTTCGTCCACCTTTAAATCTTCTTTTCAATAGACACAAAATCGGTTGGCTCCTCTAAGGAAACGATTTCCATTTTATTTTATTTTTCCCGTAATCCCACCATGAAGCTTTAGCCAATTAGCCCTACCTCACTAATAAATGTCTTCAATCAATCCTGCCACTTTAAATTTTCATCAAACATGTATGGAAGGTATCGTCCCAATATTGTTATACCTATAATTGTTACTCGATCTATTATGTGGAATATTCTACGAGCTAGACATCCATGAGAGCCATATTCTACCAATTAAGATTCAAGGACACTCCGACCTAATATAACAACTTATACTTAAGAGAGATGATGTCAATAGGTCATCCGACCTCCAAAGAATACATAATCAACAAGAGAAAGGCACATAATGCCTTGAGAAGAGCCGCCGGCACCTTTTATAAGCCCCCCCAAAAACTAAGGCTGGGGAAGATATCTCTTCCTATCACATTTTCTTCCTCCTAAGTCTCATAACACCTCTTATGACCCTTCGCCCACCAAGTGAATGGTGCTTACTTGGCTCTGTTAATCTGATATATATTGTGTCTACACAATATAGGGTTTGACATAAGAAACAGTAGTTGGAAAGCATTAATCACACTATATGTACTATTCCACTCAAAATATGAGTTGGGCAAATCTGTGGTTTATATTGGAACTGGGACACTGAAAATAGTTTTAGTCCATGTGAAGGTGAGTTGCAATCCTAAACCAGAGCGTGGGAAACTGGCCACGGTGGGGTTAATAATTTGCACCACACATCCCAAAAAAATTGAGTGCCAAGCCTTCCATCTAAGACCTCACACTTGCTACTGCAGTACTGCTCTAAATCTTTTGTTTGTTAACAACACTTCACTTGGGATGCAGTAAAATAACATATCTATGCTCTAAATCACCCAATTTTAATGGTTCGATAATAGTTTATTGATTATTTCAAGATAAAATATTCACTAAAAAAAAAAAAGCAAAACCCCGAATTTCTGGGTTAATTTCATACTAGAATATTAGAATACTGTTAGTACATGATTACAACATGTTGGGATCATGGTCCATTGGTTTTGTTGTCTAACCAAAAAGGAAATGAGGCGTACAACAGGCAGTATTTTTCGTTCTGCGATATGCTAATAAACCGGGAGATATGCCATTATATTTAGTTGCCTTTATATGTAATAAGAATAACAGTACTATACATATTTTAATTGCACGCACGAAACATCTTGTTTTTGTTCACATCCCAGTACACCATCTCCAGCTAATCAGGTTTTATTTATTGCTACTCGAAGAAATTTAATTAATTTTTAATTTGATCCTAATCTATTATTGTATTTAACTAAAAACAATAACTAATTAAAATGCTTTTGTCTTGGTTTTTTCCACCAATAAATATATTTACATTTGCACAGCCATAAAAGCAAGAGTCATTAAGACAATACTTGAAGAAAAAAACATTATTACCAAACTAAAACTTAATTCTAAATTAAAAAACATTAACTACCATACAGAACAGCTTGGGCTGTACCTTCCTCTCCTACACGATTCATCCCATAACCTAACAACGTTGCCGTTTATCGCCGACAAATCCTGATAACGGTACCACCCCATCTCCCCTTTCCTCAACCTCAACACTCTTTCCCAACTCTCCCACCACTCCCCTTCCTTGCAATACCCACCACCGTCACACCATTCCTTCCCCGTCGTTTCACCATCGACGTCACCGTCACTCTCCCCTCCGATATCATCCTCGTAATAAACAGTCAACGTTGACTTCCCTCCTTTCGTCACCCCATCATTGAAAACTAACGGCGAGACACTCGTTTCCGTAACGGAGGCTGGATCTGAAACCGAAGTTGAAGCCGTCGGGTGCTTTTCTTCAACTTCGGGAATTGGTCGTCGAGCATCGATGGATGTCGAAGGTCTTTGTTCAGGACCTTTAAAGGAACATGATGAGGTAGCGGCGCCGGCGGCTCTAATCCTCCAAAAACTAACCGCAGCCGTGATAACAGCGACCCACGTCCATAGATTATTAACAATAGTGAAAATCCCAAAGCTTACATAGTTAAAAGCTAAAGCTTCGAGATGAGAATCCAACAGCTGGTTCATGTCTCAAGATTTTCTAGTTGTGTTTCAGTTTGTTCATGCGATTTGTAAGAACAACAATCTGGGGGACCTATAAATGGTAAGGGTTAGGTATATGTAGAGAGATATGAGCCGTAGGAAGGTCCAAGTTGAGGGTAGGGATCTTGATATAGAATTCGCAGATGCCGAGGATCGAAACCTAAGATGCTAATATGCTAAGGTAGATCCCAATCACTTACACCGAATTTTTTAACATTTAAAAAAATCATGCCACGTGTGCGCTGATGAGTGGTTGACAATAGTCCTTCTTGTCCTACTCTTGATGCTGACTATTGGTCCATTGTAGCGGCAGGATATACAAGGCTGAGAGTAAGAGAAATAGAAAGCGAATACGTGACTGTAGAGTGTGTAATTATGGGAGCAGATAAATGGTCTAATAAAAATTTATTTATTTATTTATTATTAATTTATTTACAGCATTTTTTAATAATTAATAAGGCTCATGGTAGGTAATAATGAATTAATAATCCATTCTATAAATGATCTATTAACCTTATAAATTTAGTTTTGAATAGGAAGATCATATTGTTGTATATAATTTATTTACAATTGTTATTTTAATTTATATTTTTTCTAATAATCTCATTTAAAATAATGTTTTTGTTTTCTTTTTATTTGTTTTAAAACGGTTTAATGAGTGATATTATTGCGATATAAATTATGGAGTTTAAAACTCGCTGTGGACTTGTAATAATTTTAAAATTTGTGGTAAATATTTTCCTCTTTAATAAATACACAAAACATGAAAAATTGATCATCACTAGATTCATTTCAACAGATACATTAAAAACTAAAAAATATATAAATATTTATACTTAATTGTAGGAGCCTATGAGATGCATTTCCCATTCGTTTCCCATTCGTTCCACACCAATTTTTTTTTTTGTCAAATAAAGACTGAGTTTTATTAATTATAAGGGAACAGACAATCTGACAGTACAATAAATGAAGAGTAAAAGTAGAAAAAGAAACGTCAAACAAAGAGAGATGAAAGGACGAGAACAAAACAGCTAATATCCATAGCACACAGAAAAGAATCAAACAAAAGAGAACACCCAAAAAACAACTGCCAGATGATCCCCAGGAAACCAAACAAAACTCAGTACCATCCTCCCTAAAACATCATCAAGACCCCAAATCATCGAAAGGGAAGGATTCGGCTTTGAAAAAGGTAAAAACCAAGGAGATTCTAAGAACCTTCTCCATTCCTCAAAGCACCAAACTTAAAACAATCCGCCTTGCGCACTGATCCAGTTTTCCCAGTCCTCAACAATGGATCGGTTAACCCAACCAGGAGCTTCTTCAACCCAGTAGCTTGGGAAAACCCAGTGATGACCTCCCGTCGCCAAACTATGCACTGCACGATTCCCTTTGCGCGGAATAAAACTGTAAGAGGTTTCTTCCATAAGACTTCCCTTATTACGAATATTCACTATTATAGATCGAATCACCGATTTATCCTCCAGATTAGATCTCAGTTTCTTGATAACCGTTAGGGAGTCCCCCTCCAGGATGATCTTTCTAAAGCCCATATCAAGCGCAAAAAGAATCGCCTGTCATGCAAGCTCTTGCTTCGCGACAAACGCATCCACGATATTCACATCTTTGGTAAACACATGCCCCATTACTAATCCTTTGTCGTTACGAGCTATTACTGCTGCTAATGATGAGTTAGACTCCTTGTTGAAAGAAGCATCAAAATTTAATTTGATAACACCCAAGGGTGGAGGATGCCATAAAACCGTTTCTGTAGTAAGTGTAGGAGAATCATTCGCTCCGCCCATCTGTAATTCCCAAGCATATTTCTGTATAAAACATAAAAGATCCTGAATAGAGAATTTCTGTCCTTCATGAATTAATTTATTACATGCAAACCACATAGCCCAGAAAGTAATTGTTAAAAGTCTTCTATTTTCAATCGATGTGGTAATAAACAGGCTAATCAGCTTATTTTTGCCATCTGAATTATCATTGGGCAGACTCACCTGAAAGTTCAAAGAGGTCCAAAGCAGTATGACACCTCACAATACCATAGCAGATGATCTGAATCTTGGGACTCGATTTACTAGCAGGCAGATAACTTCCCTTATGAACCCACGTTTGTTAAGGTTACATAAGTGAGGTACATAGTTTTTAATTACCCTCCAAAGATGTACCTTAATTTTAGAAGGTATTTTAAGCTCCCAAAGTGTCTTGTAAAAATTGTTGTATTTGTCGCCAATGTTTGAGATGTAATTCTCGACCGAGAGGCGCCGTAAAGTAACACCCTATAGCCACTCTTGACCGTGTATTCCCCTGTGTTGTCATGGCGCCAGACCAGAGTATCGTCAATATCCATCTGAGGCAATGGGATATGAAGTATACGTCTCGCTTGATCGGGATCAACAATCTGATAAATAATGTCTTCCTTCCAGGTAAACAATTGCTTATCAATTAATTGATTAACAGTAGTCCATTGAATACAAATATTCTGCACTGATAGTTGACTATTTTCAGGACCAGGCAACCACGGATCATTCCAAATATTCACCTTCCTTCCATTACCAATTCGCCAGAGTAATCCATCTGCAATTAAATCACGAGCACCACATATACTTCTCCAGGTAAAAGAAGGGTAAGACCCAACTTTAGCAGATAAAAAATTAGTAGAAGGAAAATAACGGGCTTTTAAAACCTTAGATAACAAACAATTTGGTTGAGAAAGAAGTCTCCAGGCTTGTTTGGCTAACAAAGCCTTGTTAAAAAAAGATAGATCACGAAACCCCATACCGCCATAACATTTAGGATAACAAAGATCCTTCCAAGAGCTCCAATGAATGCCTTTTCCCGACTTACCATTCGCCCACCAAAATTTGTTCATAATACTTTCCAACTTGTTACATAACGTTTTCGGAAGTTCAAAACATTGCATAACATAGATAGGAATTGCTTGTAAGACGGCCTTGACAAAAACTTCTTTACCTCCCATCGAGAGTAAACGAAAGTCCCATCTCTCCACCCGCTTACGAAAACGATCCACAAAATTCGCAAAAGCCCAACGTTTCTTCCTACCCACCATCATTGGAAGCCCCAAGTATTTTTCAGGATTGACAGCAAGTCGAACTCCCAAAATGTTTGTGATTTGAGACCTTACTGACCCCTCTATACTTGCTCCAAAATAAATGAGAGATTTGTCGAAATTCACCTTTTGACCCGATGCCACCTCGTATTCCTTAAGAATATTTCGAACAATATGTGCTCCTTCCACCGTTGCATCTCCAAATAAGATACAATCATCTGCAAAAAGTAGGTGATTAACCGTGGAGCGTTCTCTACCAATTGGAGCACCTATCATTAATCTCTTCTGTTTAGCTTCATTAAGCAAAGTAGAAAGGCCTTCAGCACATATCAAAAATAGGTAAGGACTCAAAGGGTCACCTTGGCGCAAACCTCGCGTCGGAGTGAAAGTCTCACTAATACTTTCATTTATCCCCACAGTATATGTAACCGAGCAGACGCACCTCATAATCAAAATAATCCATTCCTGACAAAACCTCAATCTCGACATCATACCAGCCAAGAAATCCCATTCAACCCGATCGTAGGCCTTACTCATATCTAGTTTAAGTGCAAAATTCCCTTTTTTACAACGCTTCCTAGACTTGAGCGAATGCAATATTTCATAGGCTATCAGAGTATTATCTGAAATTTGCCTTCCTGCAATAAATGCGCCCTGTGCTTCATTGATACAGCCACCCAAAATAGAACCCATACGGTTCACTAGAACTTTAGCGATAATCTTGTAGACCACATTGCATAGACTTATGGGCCTGAACTGAGTGAGTTTTTTGGGCTTGTCGACTTTAGGAATTAGCACTATATGGGTTCGATTCAACTCACCCATAGCAACCTCCCCTTTAAGTATTGCTAAACAATAAGACATAACTTCACTTCCAACAACATCCCAATATCTTTGGAAAAACAAGGCTGGAAAACCATCAATACCCGGAGCTTTGAGAGGGGCCATTGAATGAACAGCTTTATGAATTTCATTTTCTGTAAAAGGTTTCAGAAGTTCATTATTCATTTCCGAGGAAACCCGTTGCTCCACAAGCTCTAAAACCCGATGATCATTATCAGAATCTAAAGTAGTAAAAAGCTCCCCAAAATAATTCACAGCAATACTCAACAATTCATCCGGTTTTGAAACCCAATCTCCTTTCTCATTTTCCAGACCTACAATGCGATTACGATTATGATGTGAAATAGCTGAACGGTGAAAAAACTAGTATTCTTATCACCATGCTTCAGCCAATTAACCCTCGCACGCTGTTCCCAAAAAATTTCTTCTTTCTCCGCCTCCAAATTAAGGCCTAATTGTACCTCCATTATTTCTTCCAAAACATCATCTGTTGGATCCTGCATTTGGAGAAAATTCAACCGTCCCTCAAGCCTCGTGCGTTGTTTTTTAAGCTCGCGCGAACGTGAGTGATTCCATTGTTTAAAAAACGTCCTGCTCTTTCTAACTTGGTAACCACATTATCGCATGGCTCCGACCATATTTGGCGAACAGCCTCACCAAAAGTTTGATCCAAACACCAACTAGCTTCAAACTTAAAGCGACAGCCACCAAAATCCGTTTTACTAGAATTATTGCAAAGCGTGTCAATGAGGATCGGACAGTGATCTGAAAACGAATGGTTTAAATGTTTGACCGAGTACTACAGAAACAAATCCATCCAGTCACTATTAGCGACCCCCTATCCAACCGTTCACGTATATTTGTGGTCTGAAACTGTCCTCTTTCCCACGTGAACCAACGTCCACTGAACCCGAGGTCAACAAGATTACAAATATCGAGAGTATTTCGAAACTGAGCCATTTGACTCTCTAATCTCAATCGGCCTCCTTTTTTCTCAAAAGAACTGGTAATTTCATTAAAATCACCAACCACAAGCCAGGGTCCGGTATTATTATGATGAAGTTGACGAAGAAGATTCCAAGACATCGACCTTAAGTTCTCCACAGGATTACCATAGAACCCCGTCAATCTCCACTTAACACCATAATCACAATCATTAATATCAGTATCTATATGAAACGAAGAATAGCTTCGAAGAGAAACCAACGAATTCCCTTTCCAGCACAAGGATAAACCCCCTTTTGTACCATCAGCACCAACATCAATACCACAAGAAAAACCCAATTTCCGCCTAACCTTCTCCATGCTTTTCACATTAAGTTTTGTTTCAATTAGAAACAAAATATGGGGATTAATGACCCGTAATTTATTCTTGAGCCTTTTAACCGTCCGTGATCTCCCCAAACCACGGACATTCCGGCTAACAATTTTCATTGTATCCGGCTGCTCTGTCCCGCAGAGCCAGCCGATAAATCATCATTTCCTTTAACAGGATTTTCACTGAAAAAACCCCATCAGTGTGTACCACACGCTGTCGTTTTTTCCCATCAAGAGGATGGATAGGGTCATTCTCCTCTATTATGTCCGAAATCATAGGCCCAATACCACCGCCAGACCCAAAAGAAACAGCCACCTCCATATTCTACCGTATTTCATTACCCTTAATTACCGGTATTTGATTTTTTAAGAAAGGATAATTAGGAGCATAATTGCTTGGGATCAATTCACTTCCCTGTATATTCACAAAATCCCCATTAACTCCTAAATTCACTCCTGTTTGATTACTTGCCATAATCTGACTCCCACCCGCCGAACCATCAGCTTCCCTCAGCCATTTGCTTGGCATAGAACTCCGCCGTCGTACTTCCGCTCTAATGGAGATATCCCACCCAAAAGATATAGTAGCCGGATCCAAAACAGTACGAAGGGGACAAAAACTTTCCCCATGCCCGAGTTTCCCACAAATAAAACAGAACAAACTTAATTTTTCATAACGGAATTTGGCATAAACAATCCGATCCAAGCCAATCATTATCTTCTTTTTCCTTTTCAAAGGATTTAGCACATTGAGACAGACCCGAATTCTCATAAAGTTACGCATGCCCAACAGAGAAACCCCCGTATCATATTCGAGATATTGGCCAATAAAATTCCCCAACTGTTTCGCCATATTTTCAGACATCACACCAGGAGGGAGGTCATGAACTTGGACCCAGAATTCAGAATGATTTAAAGGAACAGATAAGGGATATTCCCCATCTTTTATTCTATGAAGCAGCAAAAGATGGTTGTTAAAGAACCAGGGAGAGCCCCCAATCACTCTCTGAATATCGACTTCATGAAAAAACTTGAAAAGATATCGTTTCTCACCCAGATCGGAGATGTATATACCCTTTATAGGGTGCCACAGATCCGCCAAAGTATTACGTGAGAGGGAAATGAAGCGACACTCTCAAAGAAGACATCGACCCACCAAACAGAGATGAAAAGATTGATCCGTCAAACCTTCTTCTTCCTGAAGTGCAATCTCTTCCTCGTTATCCAACTGTAGATTAGCCAAAGCATTCTTCATTCCAGTCTGGACAAAACAGAACGAAAGATCCTGGTCCCAGCAAAATGAAAAAAGCAGAAAAAACCAAAACAAGCAAAAGGAAAAAGAGACAAGAAAATCGTGTCAAAAGACAGACGAAAACGTGTCAAAAGACAGACTCTTCAACCTATACTATTATTTAAATGTTTTATTGAGTTGGTGTCACCTATCAATTAGGTCTCAACTTTCCACACCAATTTTAGATGAGTATCTTTAAAATATCAAATCAAACAAACTTTATTTCTCTATAAATATAAAATAAAATAAAATTAATGTAAAAATATATATAGAAAAATAAAACAATTCTTGTCAAAATTAATGGTATAATACTTTCCTTTCCTCAAGTTAATTACATTGAACATCCTCAAGTTATGATCTTCATTTTAAATTAGTTTTAAACTTTAAAACATTCTAATTACAGTCTCAAATATTATCTATGTTATATCAACAAGGCCCATTCGTTACTAAAATCGTTAATTTAACCTTAACGAGACATTAATTTTATGTGACATAAATTTATTAATTTATTAATAAGACTCATGGACCATGGTAGGTAATAAAATGAATTAATAATCCATTCTATAAATGATCTATTAATCTTATAAATATAGTTTTGAATAGGAAGATTATGAGTGATACTATTGCAATATAAATTATGGAGTTTAAAACTCGCTTTAGATATGTAACAGTTTTAAAATTTGTGATAAGTATTTTCCTCGTAGATTTACAGAGCGTGAAAAATTAATCACTGGACTTACTTCAATAGATACATTGAAAAACTAAAAAATATACTTCCCAATCGTTCCACACCAATTTTAGATGGGGTATCTTTAAAATGTTGAATTATAATATTGAATTGGATATTCGGTTTGAATTGAACGCGGGATTTGAGTACATTCGTGATTTGGTGTATGACGGGGGTTTGGAGTGGAGATGGTATTGGAGGGAGATATCAGCATTTTACCCAAGTAAATCGACATTCAACATTTGTTGCGAACTCTCGTGTTTTACTTTCTGTTTGGCATAATTGGGTGAATCATCTTTTACAAGCTTCTTTTTAGCTCTTATGAGCTTCTGTTGGCGTATTCGGGAGAACCAGCTCTTATGAGCTTCTGTTGACGATGTACACTTATCCGTAAGTCGTTCTTCGAATGGAAAAATCTCGGTAAAGTGATTTATTTAATGAATTTGAAAGACATGTTATTTATTTTTGTATTAATTTGAATACGGATGTATTTATCGATTGAAGTTGTGAATGACAGGGAGTTTTCATGGATGCTTTTTTATTATTATTTGATTTATTATAGTTAGTTCGGTAAGATTTTTATTTATCTTGTCGAACTTACTATGCTTCATTGAGCTTACTTGTGTTGTTTAATGTTATTTTAGATTTCCGGAAGGTTGGACGATCGGATCGGCACTCAAGTCATACTATCCAATTTATCTCGGTAGTTTTTGAAACATTAAATTTGGATTATATGACATGGATAGGCTCTTGTGCTATTTTTGTTAATGTTTGGCTTATGTAAATGTTATGAATGATATTTTGTGCAAATAACCAATTTGAAAAGGGTATGAGAATGAGGTATAGTTATGCTAGTATGTGTGGCTTACACGTATTTGATTGTTGTGGTTGTGGTAACTTTGTTAGGTATTTTGATTTGATATTGCTTGGATGAGTTGATGAATTGAATTAATGTGTATTTTGTGATTAAATTGTATATAATTGTGGTACCAATGAGGGTACATTGTTTAGGCAAATATTAGGTTGGTTTTGATGGTTTTTTGATCCGATTAATGTCATTTTGATTTTGTATTTTGGTTAGTATTTGAATTTCTTAAGGTCCAAGCAATTTGATTATGTTTGTATTAATGTATGATTTGAATGATTTACTATTTCGTTGTCTTGTAATACTCGGTAACCCTGTTCCAGCGACGGATACGGGTTAGGGGTGTTACAGATTTACTATTCTGTTATCCTGTTATACTGTAACCTGCTTTTACCACGGATACAAGTTAGTAGTGTTACATATAAATATTTGATATATCGTAAAAAATTAGTTGATGTTTTGAAAAAAATTTAACATAATGATAAATATAAAATATATTTTTATTATATAATTATTAATTTATATAAATAAAAGAGGTATTAATTAAAAACTTGAAAAATATATTTATTGATTAAAAACACTAATTAAAAAACTTGAAACAACATTAAATAAAAAATATATAAATGTGCTTAAAAGAAGAATTCGACTTGGGACTCAAGGATAAAGATGAAACTACTATTACTTAACCATCTAACTAGAAGAGCTAATATAATAGAAATATTAATTAAAAAAACAAAAATCTTAAAACAACATGAAATAAAAAATATAAATGTGAGTAGCGAGAATTGAACCCAAGACTCAAAATAAAAACTACTAACATTTAACTATGTAGCCAAGTGAGCTGATGTATTAAGAAAGTTAGAAAACACAACCTATAGGACACGTTTTCATCGACTTATTTCTCTAAATATCCCAGAAAATGACACAAATCCCTAATTTTTCTTTCTTCTTAATGGAAATCTTTTTTTAAAGTTAATCAAGTAAAAAAAAAATCAATTCAAAAGCACAATCTAAAAAACCGAGCTCAAATTTATTTTTATCTAATTCGAGTTGAATTTGCAAATATCCGAATATGAAAATATCATGTTGGAACGTTTTTAAAATATTTATAAAAGTTATATCACTTGATTATTGATCAAGACTTGTCACTATTCACTGTGATAAAGTATGTCTCTTAAATATCAAAAATTATATCGCTTGATTATTAACTAATTATCATAATTATTCAAATAGATCTCTATGAAGAAAATGAAAACTCCTATAAATATGAGTCAAAGTTCATTTGTTTGGTAAAAATGTAGTGACCCGATAGTCGAGTAACCGAAAAAATATATTTTCGGTCTCTATTTTCATAAAACTGAATCGTAAATATTTTTAGTAAATATTTACGAAGCTAGTTGTGCGCCTGATTGGGTTTTATTTAGGTGAATTTGACTTAATTAGAAGTATTTGGGAAAAAGATTAGATTGAAATAGGTATAGAAGTTTAATTAAGGATTAAAGAAAATAAAAAGGACTAAAAAGGCAATTATGCCATTTTTAAATGTTGAGGCGGCATAGATTTTATGTGATAAAATATATTATTATTAGATAATTATGTTAATATAATAATATATTATATTATAAGGCAAAGAATAAAATAGAAGAAACAGAGAAGAAAACGAAACAGAGAGCAGGGGAAAGAAAGAAAGAAAGAAAAAGAAGAAAAGGTAAAATTGAAAGTTTGAAGCTCGGATATTTAGTAGGTAAGTTAATTTAGTCCTTCTCTTTTCATTTTGATGTTTTATAAGTTTTAGGACAAAGTTTTGATGAATTTAAGTTGAGGTTTTTTGGAGTTTTAAAGATTTTGAACATAGCATATGATGAACAAAAAGATGAATTAGTGGTTTAATTGAAAGAATTTGAAGTTAGAATTGGGTAAAGAATTTAATTGCAAAATAAGCTAAAAGAAATCAGTTTTAGGACAGCAGCAGTAGTGTAACTTTTAAAAATCACCACAAATCGTAGAAGTGGAATTAGAAGTTGAATGAGATATGAAATTAAAGCCTATTGAGTCTATTTTCATATGAAAGAAACAGGGAAAGCAAAGAAATTCTGTAGTTTGAGATATTTATATTTTAGTGAGACTAGTTCAGGGTCATTTCGAAATCCCCTGTTCTGACTTTGAAAAATCATAAAAAATTAGAAAAAAATAATTAGGGGCTTAAATTTATATGTTTAGAATCCTGAATGAGTCTATTTTCAATAGGAATAAACGATAACACCATCTGAATTCTGTATGAAGAGATAATTAATTTTTAGTGAAGAAGGGTCAGAACTACCAGACAGCAGAACAGGGGTGACTTTGATGAATAAACTGTACTAATTGGCTAAGCTAAAAATTCTGAAAATTTTATGGTATGAATATATGTGAGTCTAGTTTCAGGAAAATTTTACGGTACTTCATTTGGAGTTCTGTAGCTCTGGAAATAAATAATTTAGTGACTATGACACAAAAGGACAGCTTTGAATAAATTTATGAATAAAGGGTTAAATTGAAATGTGAGCAAAAGTAAGAAAGGATGAATTTATTTTATTATACATGTTTATTTTATTAAATAGTACAGAAAGTTTATTTGATTATTTTTAACTTATAAATGTTATATGAAATTGAAGAAAAAGAAAAGGAAGGAGAGGACCGAATTGAAGGAAAAGGAAAAGAGAAGGTTAAGGAGTGAAGGAAGAATAATTTATATCACCTCAACCTTTTGTTGTAAGTACTACAAGAATTTTAAATTATTGTTATTTATTTTTTTGAAATATTTATGTGAATTATTTAAATATATGAGATTCAAACTTAAATGCCCAAGTGAGCGAAATTTAGAACTATTGGGATATTAGTGGCATGCCATTAAGGAACTTTAGCGCGCTCTCTGATATTAGCACGTTGGTGCTCTCTGATATTAGCACGTTGGTGCTCTCTGATTATTAGCACGTTGGTGCTCTCTGTTTACTTGTGCATCATAATGCACCTCATGATCTGATCAGTATATCCGGTGTGTTCTATAAAGTCTACTTTGGGCTAAGAATGTGAAATGAGAACAAAAGTGAATCACTGATGTGTTAAGGTAAGTTTAATACCTTACAAAATATAACTTTAAATTTATTTAAAGCAATGCATAGTTGAAGAGACTTATATGTGAGTAAATATGCAAGAATTGATTGAGTTTAAAATATCCTGTTATGATTACTTATTTAATTGTTCTTGTAGTACTTACTAAGTCTTCACCGGCTTAACGCGTTTATTTTAACGCGTAGGTACAATTAGACTAGAAAAGAAGTCCAAATAGAAGATCTCTCATCTCATCACGTCCTCAAGGGCTTCAAGAGTAGGTACTAGATTTTGTATTAAAATAGCATGTACATATGCAGTTCAAAAGTGTTCTCATGTGATAGGGACTAAAATGTAGATTCTTAAAATTCTATCCTTTTGAGCTACTTGAAGTTTTTGGTATATATAAAATGAAATTGTAAACAATAAATATGTTTGCAATAAGGGTTGGTAAGTTAAAATATTATATACAAATGTTTTTAATTAAACAGTATCTAGCCATAACCGTTTTGGCACCAAATGTAATAGTCCTATACCGGGTCTAAATGATTAAACCGGGTATAGGGGTATTACAAAAAAAAATAGAAACTTTTGTTTCTTTTGATTCCCCTCCATATTCTATTATTCTTAGATTATTCTATAAAGAATTTCTGCAATAATTTTTTATAGAATTTGATATTCTTGTTATGCTTCACTCAGTGCTCAATGGATTGTTCCTGTGAATGCAAAACATAGACAGTTATTGGGCTTCATTATATCGTTAAGGTTCATTTGTCAGTAACTATTTTGCAAACTAAATTATAGATGGGGACGGATAAAACTTTAAAGAAAGTGACATTGGTATATGTCTTGAAGCCTTGTTTAATTTCTCATGAATTTATTTTATCCCCACACACTAACATACCAAAATTTGAAAAACTCAAATTTGCCTAAACGTGAAAAGACTTAAACCCGATTTGATCCAAAACCTGAGACCATAGATGTTTTTACCCAATTTGGTCCAAACTTGAAAAAACTTAAACCCAAAATGATCCAACCACAAAAAACTTCAAAAATCTCGAATCTGAAAAATCTTATTTATTTAGCATATAATTATAAAAATAATGAAATTTAATACTAAAAACATTAGTTGATGACTTAAAATAGACATGTGATAAATTCCCATTAAGGAAAATTATACGTGTCAACCCCTATTAAATTCGGGTTTGGTATTGGATTTGGATTTTTTTAACTAAGATTTTTCAGATTTAAAATTCTTTTAGTTCCAATATTAGAATTTTTTTCAAGTTTAAACCTTTTCAGGTTTAAATCAAATTAAGTGTGAAGAAGTATGGTCTTGAGTTTTCAGGTCCGATCTCACATTGCTTGTGTCTACATATGGCGATTTCATTAGTTAATGGTCATTGAAAAATAGCAAACTTAAAATTACTCAGCTCTACCATTTACCAATATTAATAATATTTTTTTATAAAATACTAAATGTTAGTATATATAAATAAATAAATATTCATACGACATTCTTTTAATAATACCTGAGCTCGAACTTGTTCTTATTCAATTTGAATTAAATTTAAAAACATCTAAATTTAAAAAACTCAAACCTGTATAAGCTTGAAAAGACTAAAATCTGATCTGATATAAAACCCGAGACCATAGATATTTTTACCCAATTTGGTCCAAACTTAAAAAGGCTTAAACCCGAAATGATTCAACCACAAAAAACTTGAACTCAAAAAAAAAAAAATCTTAACTAAAAAAGCTCCAAATTTAAAATAACTCGATTTTTATACAAATTTTACTTTATTTAACATGTTATAAAAACAATGAAATTTAATACTAAAAATATTACTTGATAACTAGAAAATACACATGTTAAAAGAAAAATATATATACATATTAGAGAACAGGATTGAGAAATTTTTTTCTATTCATAATTTTTTTTCTTTTTCTTAAACAGTTTCATTATAGGTTATTATATGTTTGGATTATATCTACTCTAGAATTACTTATAACCCTTTTAAATTCATAAATAAAAAATAATGCACTTTAATGTACTCGAACCCACATCTTTCTAACTCATTAATTCATTAAAATAGTATTGTGTAATTGGACCTAGCCAAATCTACTTTAATTCACATTATGTATTTTTTTTTTCCTATTATTTTCTTTCTAGAAAATACAAAATTTGGACTATATGGATGTCAATGCTGACAATGCATGCAATTAAAACTAGGCCTGATGATACATGGGTGCATGTAATTAACTAGATTTTTCCTTAATTGACTAGATATTGAGTTATTATTTTTCCAAATCAAGGCTTTTCACTTGCCATGGTCAATTTATCTGAAATTTAAATTAGACCCAAAATTTGCACCACCTATTTAAATGACTTGATTCATAGCTGTAACACTTTACCTTTGTTTAAAAGTTGAAACATTGAACTTACATAACCTTCAAGGACTGACTATAGTTTCGACTTTTAACCTTGAACCAAAAATTATACCATTTTTTTCCTTTTGTTTTTAAAGGAGATAGAAAAAAAAAATTCCAGAAATGTGTTTTTTTCAAAAAAATTAAACAGCCCTGTCAAATTTTTTTATTAGTTCTCGTACTTTACGTAAATAGTGATTTATTCTCTCTATCTTAATTTGATCATTTTAGTACTTACAATTTTACGATTTTAAAATTCTAATCCTAATTAAGCGATAGCTGTTAAATTCATTAAATTTTGCTATTTCTAAAATCTAATGTGATAAGCATATATTCATATGTAATGCAATGTCAACTTTATATTTGTAACATTTTAATTTTCAGGGTGATTTTAGAAAAAATTTAGAGTAGAGATTAAATTGTAAGGCAGAAATATATGAAGAAAGGACATTAATTACTACACCCTTGAGTGTTATAATAATTGAAAATATATAGGTTATAATTATTAAATTAAATGGAACTATGAACAGAATAGAAATGTAGAGTATGGTTTGAAGATGCCAAGAAATTTAAACTTGTATCAGTTACTTAAAACGATGATATCAGTTGGCGAAAGTTCCCTTCTCCAGCGGACCAATTTCGCATTAACAACTGTAACCATATTTTATTAAGCAAGGAAATATTGGTCTTCCCCTCCTTTTCCCCGTCCCTACCAAAACTCTTACTTCAATTCACGTGCCTTTGACAATGACCTCTCTTCGTTTCATGCAGGCTATAAATTAACATGCAACTTCTCACCTTTCTTCACCCACAAGCCCTTCCCTTGATTTCTATCAAAGATTTTCTCCCAAAATCTTCTGTGGCTGAGAATCACTATGAAAACCCTCCTCTTACCATCTCCAAGATTGGTATCATTGGAGCTGGTGTTAGCGGCATCGCAGCTGCTAAACAGCTATATCACCATAACCCTGTTGTTTTCGAGGCCTCGGATTCAATAGGTGGGGTGTGGAGAACCTGTGCTTATAATTCCACTAAGCTGCAATCGGCTCGTAAGGATTACGAGTTTTCGGATTTCCCGTGGCCTAGCAGAGACGATCCCAGTTTTCCTACTCATGTTGAGATACTTGATTACTTGGAATCATATGCTAAGCACTTTGATGTGTTGAAGTTCGTCAAGTTCAATTCAAAGGTGATGAAGCTACGTTTTGTTGGGCAACAAGGAACGACCGAGCTTGGCGGAAACGGTGGGGCGTTTGGGAGTCCATTACCAGGCCACCCTGTTTGGCAGATTGCAGTGCAAACTAATGGTTCACAAAACCTACAGGTTTGTTGCTTGTATAATATCTTATATCATCTATGCTTTACGTAAATAATTAGCTAATACAACCAGCTAAAAAGGGTTTATTTTTGTTATCTTCTTGTCCCTTAATTACTTTCAGTGGTATGCCTTTGAGTTTGTGGTTGTTTGCATTGGAAAATATGGGGATATACCCAAAATTCCAAGCTTCCCACACCACAAAGGTCCTGAGATGTTCCAAGGCGAGGTCCTTCATTCCATTGATTACTGCAAACTGGACAAGGATGCTGCTTCTCAACTGCTGAAAGGAAAAAAAGTTGCAGTCATTGGCTACAAAAAATCAGCCATTGATCTAGCTGTAGAATGTGCAGAAGCAAACCAAGGTGATTAATTCTCTCTATTTTATTTGTATACTAATCGCACCAAATTAAAATTATTGAAAAGTAATTTACAGTTTCAAATATTCTTTAAGCATATGGTGCATTTCTTCACCTAGATAGTCACTATAACCAAGTCATATGATGAACTACTCATTTAATTTGTTAGAGACCCCAAAAAGAACCCTTATTTGTTCATTTTATTTAATACCCATAATTATTTTTGGCAAGAGTGATGATTTTTTTTATATCTGTAAATATTATACATGTGAATCTCTCTCTCTCTCTCTCTCTCTATATATATATATGTATAAATAGGTCTGTGCATGAGGCATACTCTTATATTTTTAGTGGGAAATGATTTGCCTACAGAATGGTATTTGCGGTTGTTGTATCTGATAAATTTAGGGTTTGAGAAAAAGATAAAAAGGTGTAGAATTTGCAGTAGTGTGCTACATCGGGTTGGTAGGGCGGGAACATGGTTTTCCCACATTAGGAAGGTCGAGTTTTGCATGGATTTGTGTTTTTGGGTTAAAACTGAAAGGTCAAAACACACTACCAACCAAAAGCATCCCATCACGTAGCGTTGGACTTCTAGGCTTTTCCACTTTTTTGACTAATAACGTTTTCAACGTTTCCGAATCATATACTATTAGAATTCCAACATGGGGAATTTTAGACTTGTTCAAGTTATTATTTCATTCTGCCAAATGTGTAAATCTAAAACAAAATAAAATAAAAACATGTTTTCAAAATAGTCTGATCCCCCAAAAATTAAATTGGAAAAAGTTAAGGTAAAATTAATAGAAACAAATCCTTTGATTTTATATAATTAACTAGGGTGTTAACTTTTACTCCATATGATGATTTAAAGGGTCTGAAGGGCAGCCATATGTACCATGGTAGTAAGGACACTTCACTGGACTGTTCCACATCATTCAGTGTGGGCTTGCCCTTCTTATTGTTCTATTCTACAAGAGCTTCTTAGTTCCTCCATGAAAAACCCAACCAAAGCTTTCTCAGGACCATGCTTTGCTACCTTTTATCTCCCCTGGTGAGTCAACCTTTCTTAACTTAAAAACCCTTTAAAAGACAATACATTATATATATATATATATATACATAAATCTATAAGCTGATATAGTATGGTGTTTTGTTGGCAGAGGCAAGGGGTTTCGAAATTCATCGAGTCTTGCTTGCTCTGGAAACTTCCATTACAGAAATATGGTTTGAAACCAGACCACCCATTTAAAGAAGATTATGCATCTTGTCATGGTCATCATGCCAGAAAATTTCTTCACAGAGGCTGATAAAGGAAACATTGTTTTCAAAAGATCATCCAACTGGTGGTTCTGGAAAGAAAGGAATTGAGTTTTGAAAGGAGGTATAGTCTCTTTGAACAATCTATTAGAAAGAACAGAAACAAATGATGAAATTCTCTGTTTATTATTGAAAATGAATCTAGACTATCTCCTGACTATTGTACATGAGTTTATATAGAACTCATAGTCTGCTAACTGTAAACAGTTTTATCTAACAACTTGATCTAATTATAACAGCAAAACTACTCTTGAGCTATACTCTATCAAGTTTGATGACAATACTAAAATGAATGCCGATGTTGTGATCCTTGCAACTGGTTATGATGGAAAGAAGAAACTCAAAACTATCTTACCAGACCCTTTCCGTAGTCTAGTCGAATATCATCCTTCAGGAATCATGCCCTTGTATGGGTATAAATATAATATTAAAAGAGCTTAGTTTGAGGGTTTTGTGTGAGATTTTTGGGACTAATGAATGTTTAATTCCTGTTCTGACAGAGGTACAATTCACCCACAGATACCCAACATGGCTTTGTGGGTTATATCGAAAGTGTCGCAAACCGTCACACATCAGAGCTGCGTAGCATGTGGCTTGCTCGATACGTGGACGAGAAGTTTAAGCTCCCGAGTGCTAAAAGCATGCTGGAACAGATATATAAGGAGATGGAGGTGTCGATGAGGATAACCAGGTTTACAAGAGGCACTGCATTTCCACGTTTAGCATCAACCACTGGGATGAAATCTGTGAAGAAATGGGGTGGAATTCTTGGAGGAAAAGAAGCTGGTTCGCAGAAGCTTTTAGCCCTTATGGCAGTCCGAATTATCGCCTCAAAAACTAAAAATTCATCATATAATATTTGAAATATTGTAAATGAAAAAATAATGATAGTTGAAATACTTTACGTATAAAAATAATAATAACATTTGAAAAAATTATTTTATTTTATAATATTAAAAATTACAATACCTATAATATAGGTGGAGAAAATAAATATTATATATAAAAAATACACGTAAAAGAATATTATATATGATGTAACAGCCCAATTTTTTAGTGGTGTCGAAAACAGTGGTTTAGAGGCCACCAAATTTGGCGAGTAAGTTCGCAAATTGAGGCCATCAAATATGGTTTTAAAAAGGTTTTTTGATTTGGTAATCTATGTTTTATAACAATTTATTATGTTGAAGTGGTGATACCCTAAGGTAAAGTGATTTTAGAAATTGAGGTATCGGGACCTCGTTTCTATAAACCGAGCCGCAAATATTTTTATAAATATTTACGGAGTGTCATTAAGTTGGTATTAACGTTTCGTTGAAATTTTTTAACATTTCGATAGTTAATTAATTAAAAGGACTACATCATAAAATATGTAAAATTTAGTCACTATTTGATTTGAGTGATTAAATGGTTTATTGAATAAGGAAAAGGGACTTAGTTGAAATTAGGCCATTATTAAAAATAATGGACAAAGGTGGATATTAAATGGGTGAATTTTAATATTATAATAAATGTTAAATTAGTAATTTAATAATTAAAATAAAAGTAAAACAAATAAAACGTGACATCATCTTCTTTAACCTTTGTTTTTCCACCGAAATTGTTAAAGAAGGAAGCCATAGCTAGGGCTTAGTATTTGGCCAACTTTGGTTTGATGATTGCTAAGCAAACTGTGCCTGTTTCTTTTAATTTTTATGTTTTTGAAATCGTTGGAACTAGGTTCAGTTAACTTGTACCTTCGTTTTTGATTCTGTTAAAAAAATTTAAAGTTTCTATTGATAAATATTAGATGTTTTTGATGAATAACATGAATTTGGAGCTTTGACTGTGCTGTGTGATGATTTTGTAAGGTGATTTTTGTTAAATATTGGTTTTAGGATTAAATTGTGAAAATGTCAAATTATTAAGGTTTGATAGTAAATTTTAAGTTTATTAAGGACTGTATGGGGCCTAGAATATTTGGATAGATTATTTATTTGAAAAATTAGTTAAATTTGATAGAATAACTAATTAAGAGATTAAATTGCAAAAATTATAAAAATTTAGGGTAATAATGTAAATTCAAAAATAAAAAGATATTAATTGCAAAATAGATTGAAAATGAAATATATGTTCATAAATGAGTAATTTTATATTTTAAATCAAAATCTCGTAAACATGATTGTAAAGTGTGTAACACACATCGGAGCAGATAAATGGTCTAACAAAAATTATTTATTTATTTACAGCATTTTTAATAATTAATAAGGTTGATGGTAGGTAATAAAATGAATTAATAATCCATTCTATAAATGATCTATTAATCTTATAAATTTAGTTTTGAATAGGAACATCATATTATTGTATATAATTTATTTACAATTGTTATTTTAATTTATATTTTTTCTAATAATCTCATTTAAAATAATGTTTTGTTTTCTTTTTACTTGTTTTAAAACGGTTTAATGAGTGATATTATTGCAATATAAATTATGGAGTTTAAAACTCGCTTTGGACATGTAATAATTTTAAAATTTGTGGTAAA
The DNA here is from genome assembly GCA_025506655.1 of Gossypium rotundifolium. NCBI lineage: Eukaryota > Viridiplantae > Streptophyta > Magnoliopsida > Malvales > Malvaceae > Gossypium > Gossypium rotundifolium. The sequence goes on along the minus strand of CP106734.1, from coordinate 195,264,955 downwards.
TATTTTCCTCCTTAATAAATACACAAAACGTGAAATATTGATCATCGCTAGACTCATTTCAACAGACATATTAAAAACTAAAAATATATAAACATTTATACTTAATCGTAGGAGCCCATGAGATGCACTTCCCATTCGTTCCACACCAATTTTAGATGGGTATCTTTAAAATATCAAAATCAAACTAACTTCATTTCTCTATAAATATAAAAAAAAAATAATGAACAAATATATATATAGAAAAAATAAAACAATTGCTGTCAAAATTAATGGTATAATACTTTCCTTTCCTCCTATCCACTAAAATTTTAAAAGTTTAACAAAAATAAAAATAAAAAAAAGTTAATTGTACTGAACATCCTCAAGTTATGATCTTCATTTTAAATTAGTTTTAAACTTTAAAACATTCTAATTATATTTTCAAATTATCTATGTCATATCAACAAGGCCCATTCATTACTAAAATCGTTAATTTAACCTTAACGAGACGTTACATTTTATGTCACATAGTTTATTAATTTAAAATAAAATTAAAAAAATGAACATTATAGAAATGGATATTGTAAATTCTTGCTTTTGAGGTTTTAAAACTTTTACATGGACTATCATTTACTCTCTCTCTTTTTTTTTTCCGGTTTTACTTTGATTTTAGTTTTAAATTTTAAAATTTATGTAGCAATATTTTAATTTTTTAAATATTTTATATTATGTCACGAGAAGATTTTATATGTCATTTAATGGTTAAATTAACGATTTCAATAATATAAAGAGTTGACTAATATAATATCGATAGTTCAGGATATAATTAGAATATTTTGAAGTTTAAAAATAAAAGTTGTAGTTTGGGAATGTATTGTAGAATTAACTTAAAAGAAAAAGTGGTTTGAGTAATTAGAAAATGGGAAAACTGGATAATTAGTGACAAAGCCCTTTGAAATCCTAGAGAGGTAGTAGGGCCCAAAAAGTGTGAGTAAGGGCTTTGAGCACAGCCCATAAGTATAATGGGCTTTGAGCCGATAAATATTGGTCCAATAAAATTAGGGTCATTTACTAAATAATATTTTTAGAAGTGCAAGTAATATGTTTTTCTAATTCAGTAAAAATAATACAGATCACAAAAGAAATTTTTGCTGTAAAAATTTGATTAATTTTCAACATATCAAAATAACCTTGTCGGATTAATTTATTTTCAATCGTTATAGTTGTTGGAAACATGAATAGAGTCATTGAGGATGAAAATATCAAATCATTAAATTCATCTACAACAAAAGCTATCGATACTTTTACTACGAGTATCGATACTATTAGCATTTAATGCCTAATGCAGGGACCGTTAAAGTTAGTTTACAACGATACCTGATAAAATGTATCTATATGTATAGCTCAAATTTCAGTGATGTCAGAAATAAGGGTTCGAGACCACCAAATCTGACAAATAAACTCGTAGATTATATTGTTTAATATTTACGAGCCAAATGTAGCTTTTAAAAGATTTTTTGAGATAGTAAATTGTGTTTTATAAAGAATTATTTGGTCAAGAAATTGAGAAAAAGAGGTATCGAGATCTCGGTGTTATAAACCGAGTCATAAATATTTTTATAAATATTTACAGAATTTCAATAAGATAGTATTTAAATTTTGTTAGAAAATTTTGATGTTTGGGTGATTAATTAAATAAAAAGAACTAAATTGAAAAAGGAGTAAAAGTTGCTAGAATGATTAAATAGCTCAATTGCCAAATGAGGAAGGACCCAAAGTGTAAATAATCCCAAAGGAGATATTTTGGGCTGTAATAGCTGAGAAAATTCAGGAAATGGGTCAAATAAGGGCAAAATTGAAAAATTGTCAAAATTAGCTAAATAAAAATATGACTAAATTGGAATATCTAGAATTCTCTTTATTTCTCTTCATTTTCATCAGCTGAAAAATAGTCATGGAAGAGGGTTCAAGTTGATTTTCATACTCTAGCTTCATGTAAGTTTAATTCTTGCTTTCTCCTTAAAATTTCTATGTTTTTGGACTTTTACAATTGGGTCCAACTTATTATGTTATTAGTTTTTTATTCTATGGCTAATTTTTAAAGTTTTTATGGATGACTGTTGGAAGAATATGATGAATAAACATAGAATTGAAGTTTTAATTTTTATATATGATGATTTTATTAAGTAAAATTGGTGGAAATTGGTTTTAGGACCTAATTGTGAAAGAGTTTGGAATTAAGGTCTAATGCTAAATTTCTGATTTCAAGGGTTATGAAGTAGTTTAAAATGATATAATAAAGTATTAGTTGAGAAAAATTATCCCAATTGAGGGGTTAATTGGATAAGGACTGAATTGTATGAACTGTGAAATTTGGGGCAAAATAAAAATTAACACTTTGTACTAAAACAGTTTTGGACAGCAGCAGTAGTCTAACTTTGAAAAATCAATAAAAATTTTAGAAATTGAATTAGAGGATGAATAAAAAATGGAATTAAATCTTATTGAGTCTAGTTTCTTATAAAAGAAACGGTGTAAGCAATAGAATTGTAAATCATGAGATATAATAGGTTTTGTGAGATAATGTCAGAATGATTTCGGGTTCCCCTGTTCTGACTTTGGAAAATCATCAAAAATTGGATAAAAATAATTATGTGCTTAAATTTATATGTTTAAAATCCTGAATGAGTCTATTTTCAATAGAAATAAATTAGAAAATCATACAAATCCTGTACAAGGAGATAATTAATTTTTAGTGAAGAATGGTCGGAACTGTCAGACAACAGAACAGGGGTGAATTTAAAGAATAAACTGTACTTATTGGCTAAATTAAAAATTCTGAAAATTTTACGGTAAGAAGATATGTGAGTCTAGTTTTAGGAAAAATTAGCGGATCTTAATTTGGAGTTCTGTAGCTCAAAATAAAAATAATTTAGTGACTATGACATGGATGGACAGTTTGAATATTCACATAAATAAATAGTGAAAATTATAGATAATGTTACAAGTGTGTTATTTATACTAAGGATGTGGATGGAGAGGAGGAGGAGGAAGAATATAAGAACAACTTATGTATAAATTGATCACATGCCTGATTATAATTGATAAATGTTGAATTAGAAATGATATAATGTTTTATTTGAAATATTTATTATGAAATTATGATTATCGTTAAAATACAAAAAGAAAATTAAACTTATGAGTTTATATGGCTAAATTTTAGTGATCATTTGTTAATTTTATGAACTTCATGATGTATTATTTCATATGTATTGATGATAAAATCGTGAATAATGTAAAAACATGAAAATTGAATAAATGATCAAATTGAATACTTTAGTTCAGTGACAAGCTGAATTGACGGATAAATCTATGGTTTCACCATGGCATAATGATAGTGAAGATGTAAGACCATAATTGAACTATAGCATTCTAGTGAAAAAACCATAGCTATGCTATGACATATTGACATTAGCAATTATCAGTGAAATTCAGTGCATACCAGAGCAGACCAATTCTGTAAGACGTTCAATAATTTGATAAAGTTTGGTAAGTGTTACATGAAATTATGTGATATAAGGAAATACGAGTTGATGGTACATGAAATATTGATATAATGAATTAACTGATTTAAGTTTATGAAGAAACGGCAAGAGAATGATATTTATCATGACATGTAAATATGTGATTATCTTTGATTCAAGTAAGACATATCGAGAACAATAAGTATGTTTAAGGGACAATATGTTTGATTTTGATTGGTTCCAAATATAAATGCTAGATAAAATAAAATGTCTGATAAATAAATTTATAACTCCGGTAATGCTTCGTAACTCTATTCCGGTGAAGGATTCGGGTTAGGAGTGTTACACTATACTTTTTGTAATTAATTGAAAACAGGATGTCAATTTGGTATTAATTTTAGAATGGGTATCAATATTTGGTCAAAAAGTATCAATATTTTTTTGCGGGAGCAATATTGACTTGTTTTAAAATAATTTTAACTTGATTTTATCATTTTGCTAATTTTGTTCAACTTTAACTTTTATTTAAAAATATTTTAATTTATTATATCAAAACATATTATTAAATAAAGATAGGTATAACATAGAGGAACCAAATTATATAATATTAAAGAATAGATGCTAAATTTTAATTTTAAACAAAGTAGAGAAACCATGACGTAAAACAATCCATGTCTAACACATTCACTTGTCATTTGATTTAATAAAAAGTCTGATATTTTTGTAAAAATCATTGTTAATTTAATTTAATTGTAAAATGAATTGGGGATAGCAAGTTACTAAAATAATAGATTTTGCATTAGAAATGATAAAAAAACAATATGTTTAAATGAAATTTATTAATATTTTATTTTATATTAATTACATATATTTATTATTTATAAAATTTTAAGAAAAACGAGAAATTCAAACGAGAATCCTACATTATCTTTAAAAAAAGGGGGGGGGGGTGAGATTGCTTAAATCAAAACCTATTGAAACACAAGTTTTAGAATTTGAAAAATTCAATTCCGGATAACAGAAATGTAAAGGAGATTCTAATTTTGGTGGTTGAGAAAAGGCGATTTCAAACCTAAAGTGATGTATGTTCCACGGTCGTTTCGGGGCTAAGAACACAGAACAAAACTTTGATTCTTCAAAATTGGGTTGTTCTGTTCCTCACAAAGCAGAATGATGGTAAATATGGTGGATTAGGACCACCCCCTTCCACCAAAAATTATGCACGTGGATTTGTATGTGGCTGCCGCAGAAATAACAAAACAATTGACCGGAATGTTTAAAAACCAGAGTGGTCGCCAAGGCAAGCTGCCCAGGTGGGGTGGTGGAACTTGGAAGCCATCACCCTTTTCTAATTTCAAATCTCGCAGTCAGAGTCTTGTCTGTTGGAAAAACTGGCCTCTCAATACTTATTGCAACAACTGTGTAATGCTCATCCTGTAGGGGAATGGTCCATCCCGCTACTGTTTGTTGTCACTACCTAATTTTATATGAATTTTAAGTCAGATTCCCGTAGGCTAAAATTTGAAGAGATTTGCCAAATTTAAAGAAAAATTAGAGATCTGGGCTAATTTTGGGATATTTAAAGAAATAGATCGATTTTGAAGAAAAAAAAAAACACCTCTTATTGAATGCATTGCAGTGAAAACAAGTTTTACCGGGCATATTTTTTGACTTATTAACTCTTTTGGTTAGATAGTTAAATGTTAGTAGTATTGTTTTTGACTCACCTCTCCTACTCACATTTATGCTTTTTATTTCATATTGTTTTAAGCTTTTTTGTTATCCTTAATTAATATTTTTATCACATTAGCTCCGTTGAGAGGTAATTAAATAATAGTGATTTCATCCTGTAGTGTCGAGTTCAATTTATTTTTAAGCACATTTTATATTTTATATTTTAAGTTTTTATTTTAATTCATCTTTGTAATTAATAATTTTTATTTATAAAATCAAATAATTATTGTAAATATTATTATTTTTAGTAAATATAATTTTTATACGTGTAATATTTATTTTTCAATCCATATCATGAGTCGATAAATTCTAAAGTTGTATATTTTTATGTGTATTTGAAATATTTTACATATAAACATAATGATATTTGAAATAATTCATTAAAGTATTTCACATATAAAAATATTTGAAATATTATACTCATAATGTAAATAAAAAATAATGATAGTTGAAATATTTTATATATAAAATAATAATGATATTTGAAATAATTATTTCATTTTATAATATTAGAAATCACAATACCCCACAATATAGGTGGAGAAAATAAATATTATATTAAAAAATACACGTAAAATAATATTATATATAATGTAACAGTTTGATTTTTTAGTGGTGTCGAAAATAGTGGTTTTGAGGCCACCAAATTCGGCGAGTAAGTTCGTAAAATATTTACGAGTCAAATATAGTTTTAAAAAGGTTTTTGATTTGGTAATTTATATTTTATAACGATTTATTCGATTTAAGTGGTAAAACCTTAAGGCCAAGTGGTTATAGAAAGTGAGGTATCGAGACCTCATTTGTAACATCTTAAATTTTTGGGCCTATACGTTTAATGGGTGAATATGTAGAATGAGTTAATTTAAGTATTAGGGGTCCAAATTGGGCTCAGCTTAGGAGAGCCTTGATTCAAATTATCTATTTGGGCATTATAGGGTTTAAAAGGTAGTATCTATGTTTAAAATACTAAAAGTGGGCTTGTGGCCCAATCTTAGGAGGTGACGCCCATGAGGAGTAAGGGCCCAAATTTAAGTTTCATAGAGCCCAATTCTTTTAATTTAAGTTAGCTAAATTTTGGGGTTTTAATATTTAAAATATGTGGATAATAAGCAGATAAAGGCTATTATTTAGAATTTATTTTATGTGGATAATAAGACTCATAAAATATTTATTAAAAATATTTACGAAGTTAGATAAAGGCTAAGATTTAGGGATTTTAATGATTAAAATATGTGGATAATATCTTTGATAAAGGAGGAGAAGTTAGAGATAATTAAGTCTCTTTTAGATGAGCTAGTAGATTAAGATAAAGGAGAAAAGTTAGGAATTTATCTACAAAGATTATAAAGTAGTTTAAAGTAATAGAATAAAAAGAGAGTGATGGCCAAGAATCCATCAGCTGAGAGTAGAGTAAAAAACCACTACTACATGGCAAAGGGTTGCTAATTTCCTATAAATAGAGGGCTAGCTCCTTGTTTACGACATTAAATCCTCTCCCTTTGACACAAAAGACAGCTTTGAATAAGTTTATGAGTAAAGGATTAAATTGAAATTCCCAGCTTCTTTTCTCTTATATGTGGGAAGATATGCAATAATTGATTGAGTTAAAATATTACGTTATAATTGCTTATTTAATTATTCTTGTAGTGCTTACTAAGCCTTCATCGCTTAACGCGTTTATTTTAACGGCGTAGGTACAATTAGACTAGAAGAGAAGTCCAACTAGAAGATCTCTCATCTCATCACATCCTCAGGAGGACTACAAAAGTAGGTACTATATTTTGTATTAAATGGCATGTACATATGTAGTTCAAAGGTGTTCCCATGTGATAGGGATTAAAATGTAAGTTCTTGAAATTTTATCTATTTTCGATTACTTGAAGTATTTTGGTATATATGGAATGAATTAATAAACAATAAATAAGTGAGCAAAAATGGTTGGTAAGTTAAAATATTATATACAAATGTTTTAATTAAACGATGTCGCCATAATTGTTTTGGCACCAAATGTAATAGTCTTATCTAGTTGCCGTGCATGATTGAACTGGTATAGGAGTATTACATTTATTAATATCGAGCCTAGGTTTTACGAATTCTTGGGTCGAGTATGAGTCTATTTGTACATGCCAAATTTCTTTCTCTGAGAAGAAGAAAGAGAATTTCGGATTTGAAGCGAACCACATGTCTGTTGTTGAATATGAACGTGAATTTATCTAATTTCTTTTCAAAATTATTTGGGAATACACAATGCTACTATTAAAGGAAGAAGTTATATATCGTAAATTGATTTATTCGGATATGGTTACTACTGAATGAGTTAATGAAAAAGCTTTATGAGTGAAGTGAATGATATGAGACTCATTGATTATTATATATGTTAACAGTTAGTAAGGAATTGCGAAATATTTGAATACAAATTGCTATAGTTGGGTATTTTACAATGATCTCTTCTTGAGTATTCTATATGGGTATTCTATATGTTCTTTTATCTTCGGGGCCTATGCAAATGTTTAGATGTGATTTTTATTGTGTAGAAAATTTGGAATCATAACGTTAAAATGGAAGTTTCGGTTGATTCACGATCAGATCGCTTCTAATTTTTCTTTGGATTTTCTAATTTGTTACATTAGATAGAAGACTTAATGGTTGATTCATATGAAGTTATTTTCTATTTCTACGGTTGATATTCTAGTACATATCACATAATTTGCATTATCTTTATCACAATCGTTTCTAGTGAGGATAAATGGTATTCTTCTTACGGTTTTCTTTGGAATATTATCGATTTCTTTATCATTGAATGTGGTTTTATTCTCGAAATTCAATATAGCTTCACATCAGGATTTCATTATGCCACATCTGATTTCATTATATTGGTTTTCTTATTATTTTATAGTCGCTGAGACTACTCTTGGATTTCTTCTTCTATTTTAAAGCACCATTGAAGTTGAAGTATTGATCCATTTATATTATTGAAATGTGAGATCTATTACGTACTATGGCTTTAGCTATTTGATATTGTGGACTTGGGGTAATTTAAAGTGTTGGGATTTCTTTTTAATATTTGTGGAATTTCTTTAAAAGCCAAAACTTTTCCCACTTTCTTTTCCCTTGTGCCGATTTCTGAGAAAGAAAGAAGAGAATTTACGGATTTGAAGCGAACCACATGTCATTGTTGAATATGAGCGTGAATTTATCTAATTTCTTTTCGAAAATTATTTGGGGAATACACAATGCTACTATTAAAGGAAGAAGTTATATATCGAAATTGATTTATTAGGATATGGTTACTACGGAATGAGTTAATGAAAAAGCTTTATGAGTGAAGTGAATGATATGAGACTGTTGAAAAAGATTCACGATCGATCTTGCTCTATTTTTCTTTGGATTTTCTAATTTGTTACGTTAGATAGAAGACTTAATGGTTGATTCATATGAAGTTATTTTCTATTTCTCTGGTTGATATTCTAGTACATATCATAATTTGCATTATCTTTATCACAATCGTTTCTAGTGAGGATAAATGGTATTCTTCTTCGGTTTTCTTTGGAATATTATCGATTTCTTTATCATTATGTGGTTTTTATTCTCGGAAATTCAATATAGCTTCACACAGGATTTCATTATGCCACATCCGGATTTCATTATATTGGTTTTCTTATTATTTTATAGTCGATCTTATCTATCAACTATGATTCATCGTGAAAAGCATCCATCGCTTTTTCTTTTATTCATCCTATTTGAGAAATTGTTCTACACTTTCGGCATTTAAATCTTCCATCGGCATTACATCGAATCGAATCCTCTCCCTAGTGATAGCGGAAATGAGATATAATCTCAAACTAAGCTAAGGTAAGAGAATGCTATATGAGTGATAGTTGATTAATTTATAAAGTCGAATTTTGATTAGTTCTCAAAATCTATTTCGATCGAAAGGCAAAAGCGAAAGCTAATAGTTAATGGTTTAATGATGATAATAGTTATCGTTCAATATTAAAATGGCTCAGTATGAAGCTTTGTATGGTAGAAAATGTAGCAATTTAGATATTTTGAATGGAAGCCTAGTCTGAGATTTTTAAAGTATGTTATTATATTATATATTTATATTATGTTATATTATTATAATATTATATTAAAATAATTTAGTGACTATGACACAAAAGACAGCTTTGAATAAGTTTATGAGTAAAGGATTAAATTGAAATGTGAGCAAAAGTAAGAAAGCATGAATTTATCATAAAATACATGTTTATTTTATTAAATAGTACAGGAAATTATTTGATTATTTTAACATATAAATGTTATATGTTTATATGAAATTGAAGAAAAAGAAAAGGAAGGAGAGGACCGAATTGAAGGGAAAGGAAAGAGAAGGTTAAGGAGTGAAGGAAGAAGAATTTGTATCACCTCAACCTTTTGTAGTAAGTACTACAAAATTTTAAATTATTGTTATTTATCCTTTTGAATTATGTATGTGAATTATTTAAATATATGAGATTGACTTTAATGCCCAAGTAGGCGAAATTTAGAACTCTTGAGATATTAGTGGCATGCCATTAAGGAACTTTAAGCGCTCTCTAATATTAGCACGTTGGTGCTCTCTGATATTAGCACGTTGGTGCTCTCCGTTATTAGCACGTTGGTGCTCTCTGATATTAGCACGTTGGTGCTCTCTGATATTAGCACGTTGGTGCTCTCTGATTATTAGCACATTGGTGCTCTCTGTTCACTTGTGCATCATAATGCACCTCTGTATTTGTTCCGTATATCCGGTGTGTTCTATAAAGTCTACTTTGGGCTAAGAATGTGAAATGAGAATAAAAGTGAATCACTGATGTGTTAAGGTAAGTTTAATACCTTACAAAAGATAAGTTAAATTTATTTAAAGTAATGCATAGCTGACATGACTTATATGTGGGAAGATATGCAATAATTGATTGAGTTAAAATATTACATTATAATTGCTTATTTAATTATTCTTGTAGTGCTTACTAAGCCTTCACCGCTTAACGTTTATTTTACGCGTAGGTACAATTAGACTAGAAGAAGTCCAACTAGAAGATCTCTCATCTCATCACATCCTCAAGGACTACAAAAGTAGGTACTATATTTTGTATTAAAATGGCATGTACATATGTAGTTCAAAGGTGTTCCCATGTGATAGGGATTAAAATGTAAGTTCTTGAAATTTTATCTATTTTCAGATTACTTGAAGTATTTTGGTATATATGGAATGAATTAATAAACAATAAATAAGTGAGCAAAAATGGTTGGTAAGTTAAAATATTATATACAAATGTTTTAATTAAACGATGTCGCCATAATTGTTTTGGCACCAAATGTAATAGTCTTATAAGATTCGCATGATTGAACACGGTATAGAATTATTCTGATGATAACCAAGAATCCATCAACGAGAGGAGTAAAGAAACCAGCTACTACATGGCAAAGGGTTGCGAATTTCCTATAAATAGAGGGGCTAGCTCCTTGTTTCGACATTAAATCCTCTCCCTTTTGTGCAGAAATTCCTAGCTTCTTTTCTCCAAATTTCTTTCTCTAATTTCTTTAAAAGCCAAAACTTTTCCCCACTTTCTTTTCCCTTGTGCGATTTCTCTAAAAAGCAAGCATCCATCGCTTTTTCTTTTATTCATCCTATTTGAGAAATTGTTCTACACTTTCGGCATTTAAATCTTCCATCGGCATTACGAATCCTCTCCCTAGTGATAGCCAGAATCTCTAAGCTAAGGTAAGAGTCGAATTTTGATTAGTTCTCAAAATCTATTTACGAAAGGCAAAAGCGAAAGCTAATAGTTAATGGTTTAATGATGGCGGCAATTCAGATTTGAAGGAAGCCTAGTCGACTAGATCTAAAAAAGCGAAATTCATAAGTCTCCAATTTGGGATTTTTAAGGTAAGAAGATTTTCCTAGATTTCTATTAGATTTCATCATTATATACAAGATTTTAACTTTGTAAGGAGGATTAATGATTAAATATTATTATAGTAACTCGATAAAGATTTATGATGGAATTAAATATGGATCGAGCAAAGAAAGAATCCTAAGTTTAAAAAGCGAAGCGATGTCTGCATTGTTCGAGATTAGCCAATTGGTTGTGGACCGCACGAACAACACCTTAGGCAGATAGCAGTTGTGTCGACTAAGGATAGTGTCGATATAGAAAGCCTCGTTTTATCGGTAATCAGGTGTGTACATCCTTAACACATAAGTTTTGTTGTAATATATGTATGTTATGGGCTAAAAGCCGGAAAAAAGTGTGTAGATCTCTAACACACTAATTAATCTGTACAAAATATATGTTATGGGCTAAAAGCCGAAAAAAAGGCTGTATAGTGATCTGTACTAAATATATGTTATGGGCTAAAAGCCGAAAAGAGGCTGTGTAGACAGTCTAATAAAACCCTAAAAGGGTTAGGCAAAGGATGCCAGGTACGTAACCATAGAAATCTCTATGTGTATCGAAGTATGTGATAATCTATGATGATAATATATTTATGTTTTTGCATGTAAGCATGGGGATGGGATTGACATGATGAAGGGGAAGAAGGTCGCATAGCGATCGGTGGCTTTGCCACATAGGTCACATAGTGATCGGTCTTTATGACAGGCAGCACAGCTGTCGATATATTATTAAGGTCGCATAGCGATCGGTGGCTTCACCACATAGGTCACATAGTGATCGGTCTTTATGAATGACAACACATTATCGATATGGTGTGTAGCGGATGGAGGTTGATTGTAGAAATCCACGGTGTGATGGTTGGTGCGGGGTGTGTAGAGGATGGACTTATAGGTTTGGGATGGGCCATGTTGCATGACATATTTGTTACCCTTGTATACGGGCTAAGGCTCATAATGTGTTTGTGGGCCTCAAGCCTTTTATGTGTTCTCGGGATTTGCACACCGAGTCTTGGTGACTCAACCTTTATTTTCTCAATATTTTAGGTGAGCAGGTAGATCGTGGACATGGGGCGAGGGACGGACTCGAGGGCCATCAAGTTCTATTTATACAAGTTAATTTCTTTTGGGATTTCTTAAAGTTTGTTTTATTTCATTGTTATTTGAGAATATTTTTGTAATAAGGCCCTAGCTTTCATTCAACTCATAGATTATCAATGTTAAGCAACTTATGAATTTTATAATAAGGTTTATTTATACTTGATAATACTAATATAAGGTTTTATTTTTAAAATGCCGCTTATTTACTTAAATATTGTCCAACTAACTCACAAATTTCAAGTACCATCAAAGCAAAGGTTTTCAAAGTACAAGTTTGTGACATGCGGATCAGGTCAAAATACATGAAATTTGGGTTTGTGGTGTTACATTTTAGTATCGAGCCAGTTCAAAACTCAAATTTGTAAAATGGGTCTAGAAATGTTTTTAGAAAATTTTTTTGGTTCGAGGACATGGCCTTGAGTCTCTAAGCACCGATCCACCGGTAAGTATTCGAACTCTTGTTGTGTTATTTATGTGGGCTTAATGGGCTTTATGGGACGTAGACTATCTAGATGAGAATTTGATGGACTCTAGGCTTAGGCAAACAACTCTTCAATTCCATAAGACTTAACTTCACTAAAACAAAACACATAAGCAGTCACAAGACTAAGGTGTGGCAACAGCATATGCATGTCTAGGAGAAGATCCAGGAAGATGTTGGTATTTAAGGTCAAGTGACTCACCTCCTCTTCACAGAATCTTACAGTGCATAGTATTTGTTCACTTTAGCCATGACAGAGGTGTGGCAATAGGCATCGCATGCCTAGGAGTGGATTCAAGGAGAGCTTGGTATTTAAGCGATCCTAGTGACTCACCTCCTCTTCTCTGGAATCCTGCACGGTGTGTAGTATTTGTTCACTCTAGCTATAAGGACTTGTTCATAAATTTGAACCCATAATTAAAACCGAAAGGGACCAACCACCCTATTTTGCAAACAAAACCCTAAGTTTTATACACTTTTAGAAAAAATACATTTGATTTGAAAATGTTCGTAACTATGAAAAAAATTACCAAATTACCCTTGTTTTGCAAAATGACCAAAATAGCCCTGATTGTAGAATTACCAAATTACCCTTATTTTGTAAAATTACTGAAATACCCCTGAATCACAAAATTACCAAAATACCCTCAGATCACAAAAATTACCAAAATACCTCAAAATTTCAAAATTATCGAAATGTCCCTAAATTTCAAAATTATTGAAATACCCTCAGATTTTAAAATTTTTTAAATGCCCCGGATTCTAAAATTACCAAAATACCCTCGATTTCCAAAATTACCAAAATACCCCCGGGAATGCAAAATTACCAAAATACCTTTATTTTATAAAATCATCAAGGAACCTCATTTCGAAAAAAATTTACGAAAATACACCTATAGGATAAAATTACGAAAATACCCTTGGGTAGTGAAAACAATAACCACAACAACACTTTTCTGTAATGAACATGAGTTCATGATTGAATGTATGTGTTTCTTAGAGGATATAAACTTGAGACTGTATGGTGAATGCGAATTTGAAATAATTACTCTTAAAGCTATCATTCATAAGGTATCAGTGGTTAAAAAAAAGTGGAAGAAAACTAATAATTCATAAAATTTCTAATCGATAAAGCGAATCGGTAGAATGAGTACAAAGGGACGAAGGCGCTTGAGATCACGAATAATGGTGCGTACCCTACCATAGTATACTAAGTGTTTATTTTGGCTTTAGAATTAGAGTCTTGCAATGAAAGCATAGTGGTGAGACTCGGGTAGAATGATTACTAGTTAGTTGGAAATTTCGAGGACGAAATTTCTTTAAGGAAGGTAGAAGCGTAACATCCTAAATTTTTGGGCCTATCGTTTAATGGGTGAATATGTGGAATCGTTAATTTAAGTGTTAGGGGTCCAAATTGGGCTCGAGCTTAGAAGAGGCCTTGATTAAAATTATCTATTTGGGCATTATAGGGTTTAAAAGGTAGTATCTATGTTTAAAATACCAAAGTAGGCTTGTGGCCCAATCTTAGGAGGTGACGCCACACAAGGGAGTAAGGGGCCCAAATTTAAGTTTCATAGAGCCCAATTCTTTTAATTTAAGTTAGCTAAATTTTGGGGGTTTTAATGTTTAAAATATGAGGATAATAAGCAGGTAGATGCTATTATTTAGGAATTTATTTTATGTGGATAATTAGCAGATAAAGGCTAAGATTTAGGGATTTTAATGATTAAAATATGTGGATAATATCTTGATAAAGGAGGAGGAGTTAGAGATAATTAAGTCTCTTTTAGATGAGCTAGTAGATTAAGATAAAAGAGAAAAGTTAGAATTTATCTACAAAGAGAGTGATGGCCAAGAATCCATCCTTGAGAGGAGTAAAAAACCGGCTACTACATGGCAAAGGGTTGTCGAATTTCCTATAAATAGAGGGCTAGCTCCTTGTTTACGACATTAAATCCTCTCCTTTTGTGCGAAATTCCTAGCTTCTTTTCTCCAAATTTCTTTCTCTAATTTCTTTAAAAGCCAAAACTTTTCCCCACTTTCTTTTCCTTGTGGCGATTTCTCTAAAAAGTGAAGCATCCATCGCTTTTTCTTTTATTCATCCTATTTGAGAAATTGTTCTACACTTTCGACATTTAAATCTTCCATCGGCATTACAAGAATCCTCTCCCTAGTGATAGCAGAATCTCTAAGCTAAGGTAAGAGTCAATTTTGATTAGTTCTCATAATCTATTTTGAAAGGCAAAAGCGAAAGCTAATAGTTAATGGTTTAATAATGGGCGGCAATTCAGGATTTGAAGGAAGCCTAGTCGACTAGATCTAAAAAAAAGCCGAAATTCATAAGTCTCCAATTTCGGGATTTTTAAGGTAAGAAGATTTTTCTAGATTTCTATTAGATTTCATCATTATATACAAGATTTTAACTTTATAAGGAGGATTAATGATTAAATATTATTATAGTAACTCTAATAAGGATTTATGATGGAATTAAATATGGATCGGGCAAAGAAAGAATCCTAAGTTTAAGAAGCGAAGCGGTATCTCTTTGCTCGAGATTGGCCAATTGGTTGTGGACCGCTTACGAACAACACCTTAGGCGGATAGCGGTTGTGTCGACTAAAGATAGTGTCGATATAGAAAGCCTCGTTTTATCGGTGAATCGGTGTGTACATCCTTAACACATAAGTTTTGTTGTAATATATGTATGTTATGGGCTAAAAAGTAGGAAAAGGTGTGTAGATCTCTAACACACTAATTAATCATACTAAATATATGTTATGGGCTAAAAGCTGAAAAAAAAGGCATGTAGTGATCATACTAAATATATGTTATGGGCTAAAAGTAGAAAAGAGGTATGTAGGCAGTGAATAAAACCCTAAAAGGGTTAGGCAAAGGATGCAGTGCGTAACCATAGAAATCTCTATGTGTATCGAAGTATGTGATAATCTATGATGATAATATATTTATGTTCTTGCATGTAAGCATGGGGATGAGATTGACATGATGAAGTGGAAGAAGGTCGCATACCGATCGGTGGCTTTGCCACATAGGTCACATAGTGATCGGTCTTTATGACAGGCAGCACAGCTGTCGATATATTATTAAGGTCGCATAGTGATCGGTGGCTTCACCACATAGGTCACATAGTGATCGGTCTTTATGATGAAAGACAATTTGTCGATATGGTGTAATAACGGATGGAGGGTTGATTGTAGAAATCCCCACGGTGTGATGGTTGGTACGGAGGTGTGTAGAGGATGGACTCATAGGTTTGGGATGGGCCATGTTGCATGACATATTTTGTTACCCTTGTATACGGGCCAAGGCTCATAATGTGTTTTGGGCCTCAAGCCTTTTTATGTGTTCTCGAGATTTGCACACTGAGTCTTGGTGACTCAACCTTTTATTTTTCCCAACATTTCAGGTGAACAGTAGATCGTGGACATGGGAGCCGAGACGGACTCGAGGGGCTATCAAGTTCTATTTATACAAGTTAATTTCTTTTGGGATTTCTTAAAGTTTATTTTATTTCATTGTTATTTCGAGAATATTTTTGTAATAAGGCCCCTAGCTTTCATTCAACTCAGCAGTTATCAATGTTAAGCAACTTATGAATTTTATAATAAGGTTTATTTATACTTGATAATACTAATATAAGGTTTTATTTTTAAAATGCCGCTTATTTACTTAAATATTGTCCAACTAACTCACAAATTTCAAGTACCATCAAAGCAAAGGTTTTCAAAGTACAAGCCGTGACATGCCAGATCCAGTCGAAACGCATGGGCCGGGTTTGGGGTGTTACATCGTTTCTATAAATCGAGTCGTAAATAATATTTACGGAGTGTCATTAAGATGGTATTAAAGTTTCGTTGAAAATTTTTAACGTTTCGATAGTTAGTTAATTAAAAAGGACTAAATCATAAAAAATGTAAAATTTAGTCACTATTTGATTTGAGTGATTAAATGGTTTATTGAATAAGGAAAAGGGACTTAGTTTGCAATTAGACCATTTTTAAAAGTAATGGTCAAAAGTGGAAATTAAATGGGTGAATTTTAATATTAAAACAAAGGTTAAATTAATAATTTAATAATTAAAAGAAAAGTAAAACAAATAAAACGTGACATCAGCTTCTTTAACCTTTGTTTTTCCACCGAAATTGTTAAAGAATGAAGCCATAGCTAGGGCTTAGTATTCTGCCAACTTTGGTTTGATGATTTGGTAAGTAAATTTTGCTCGTTTCTTTTAATTTTTATGTTTTTAAATGTAAGACCTAATTTATGTTCGGACCCAATTAACCAATTTATTAAAACCCAAAAAATTAAAACAAAAACCAAATATTAATAAAGTCCAATAAATACAGTTCGTTACAAAACAATGGCCCAAATTTATTACCCAATTAAACCAAACTAGCCCAATAGACTAAACCAAAATTTTAAGCCCAATCTGAAGAGCCTGAATGGCCCAAGCAATTTCAGCAAATAAAGAAAACCTAGGGGAGCTTTCTAGAACCACCAGTGTCGCAACCTAGCCAAACGTTTGGACTGCCTCGGTCCTCACACGCTCACGGCGCCATGTCCACGATCGGCCTCAAATGCGATGCCACATTCATATGACCTCGTACTGTTTCAAATGAGGGGTTGTAACAGCCTAAATTTGGGTCTAGTCGAAACAGTGGTTTCGAGACCATAAATTCGACAAGTAAAATTCTATTTTTATTATATTTTTATGGTCTACAATTTTACGGAAAGATTTCGTAAAAATTTCGTTCAAAAATTTCGACGTTTGGGCACTCAATTTAGTCAAAAGGATTAAATTGTAAATAGTACAAAAGTTGAGTTCTACATGTTAGAAGTGTCCAATTTCTATGAAATTTTAAATTGGAGGTCCTTAAATGGAAATTAGACCATTGGTTAAATTTTTGGACAAAAATGGACATTAGATAAGTGAAATGGGATATTTTTAAGTTAGGGGCATTTTGGTAAATTGGTAATTAAATGAATTAAAAACAAAATTAAAATGCCAAATTTGTCCATCTTCTTCATATGGACGAAATTTACCAGGGGAAGACATGGCTAGGGTCTTCTAAACTTTCCAAGCTCATGGTAAGTCCGTTTCTAGCCAGCTTTTCAAGTTATTTACGGTTTTGGAGTCCAGTAGCTCGATTTAGCTTATGCTACCAATAATTCATGCTAAGGTTCATCTTTAGAAAATTACCCATAGGTGAAAAGTGTGTATTTATATGTTTTATGATAGAATATGAAGGCTAAAATTATGTTAAACAACTTTTACTACGCGATTTTACCTGAAAACGAGTAAAACATCATAATCGGTAAAAATACCTATTGTTCATAAGTACATGTTAGAGTGAGAATTTGATGTTGTCATAGAAGAGAAAAATGATCAGCATGTTATAAAACATATGAATAAGGGCTGAAGTTTAATTTTCGAGTATTGGGGAAAAAGTGTAAATATGTAAAAGTTTAGGGGCAAACTTGTAATTTTGAAAAAGTTGAGTTAGGGACTGTTTTGAATAGTACATTAATTAAATAAGTGAAATGTGATGTTTTAGACCCCGAGAAAACAAGATTTGGACCTAGAACATGAGGAAAATCAAAAATCGAGAAAGTTGGTAAAATGGCCGTTTTGGTATCGAGGTAAGTTCGTATGTTAATAAGCATTGAATTTAATATGTTTAAATGTTTAACTGATACCATGTGTTGTTTCAGTATGTTATTATTGGATCATGAATAATATAAAATTACGAGATTGTATTGAAAGATCAAATTAAGAGAAATGCAGTATGAGTATGATCAATTTCGACATGTGATGAATTGATAGTAAAGACCATGGTTGGACCATGGCAATATGTGTGCGAGTAAGACCATGTCGGGACATGGCATCGGCCATGATATGAGAGCGATGTAAGACCATGTCCAGGACATGGCATCGGCATTGATATGTGTGCTAGAGTAAGACCATGTTTGGGACATGGCATCGGCCACGATATGAAAGCTAGCGTAAGACCATGTCTGGGACATGGCATTGGTACGATACATCATGTACGAGTTTTTTCCGAGCATCCATCCTTAGTATCCAAAGAGTTTCAATGGGTAAATCCAAAGATGATATCAAAGAAATGACAAGGTATGATCATGTTGAAAGGGTACAGGTATGTACGCAAAATTCATGAGTACTAAATTTTGATGTATATGGAACATTTGGTAAGAATGTAAATGAGTAAGTCATACCTATGAAAATGATCTTGTGATGACCTTGTGACGATAGGTCTATACTTATGATGTATAAATAGGTGATAAATTTGATTCATGACTATGTGTGAGGCTTTTAGGCCAAATTAAATTGTGACATGATAAGTTTAAGTTTTGTTGTCGATGTATAGGTTAAAGGGGAAAATGAATGGCATGTAAATATTCGATAATGGCTAGCTATTGGAATGGCTAGTTAAGGATATGTTTTGGGGTTATGTATGATTAAATGGATGTTAATACAAAGCAATCATGAAAGAGTAAAATTTACAATAAAACTGTTTTGGACAGCAGCAGTGACGTGAATTTGAAAACTCACCAAAAATAGTAGAAATTGAATTATAAGTTGGATGAGATATTTATTTAAAGATTATTGAGTCTATTTTCATATAAAAGAAACAGAGAAAACAAAGGATTTTTATATTTTGAGATATTTAAATTCTTGTGAGATTGGTTCAGAATGATTACGTGATCCCCTATTCTAACTTGGAAAAATCATTAAAAATTGTAAAAAAATAATTATGGGATAAAAGCTATATGTTTGAAATCCTTAATGAGTCTAGTTTCAAATTAAACAAATTATAACATCATTTTAATTCTGTACAAGAAGAAAATTTATTCGTAGTGAAAAGTGGTCAGAATAGTCAAACAGTGAAATAGGGGAAATTTTAATGAATAAACTAATTGGATTAGCCAAAAATTCTGGAAATTTTATGGCATAAAGATATATGAGTCTAGTTTTGGGAAAAATTAGCAGTTTTAAATTCGGAGCTCTGTATCTCAAGAAATAAATAATTTAGTGACAGCGATTCAAGTGGACAGATTAATGTGAACATGAGTAATAAGGTATAGGCATGTGATTTAATGTTTGTATCAAATTGAGAACTTGTTGTGAGGATTTGTCATGTTGAGGCTTTGATAAGTCTACAAATGAGTAAGTTGGGAAAGTAAGAACTTAGCATTATTTATGCAAGTTATGACAGCTTAGTAGTAAGCTAAATTCATTGCTAATGCTTATTATTTTTACATGTGAACTTACTAAGCTTTATAAGCTTACCCCCTTTTCTTTCCCATGTTACAGAGTCCTACTAAATAAGCTCGGGTTGGAGGTCGTCGGCGATCGCTTCACACTATCAAGCTATCTATGGGTATCTTTATTTATAAATAATTTAAACAATGGCATGTATAGGGGCTTGACTAAGTCATTTCATATATGTGTCAATTAATTTGACCAAATGTATTGTTAAGTCTAGTAATGCCTCGTACTCGGTTCCAACGTAGGATACGGGTAAGGGGTGTTACAGGGGCGAATAGCATAGCAAACAAAAAAGAAAACAGTTGTATTTTACATTATTTTCATTTTTTATTTTGATTTCGGCTTTAAAAAGCCCGAAATCAACCACTGTAAGACAATTTTTACGCGCACATAATACAGCAATACAAAAATAAGAAACAAAGATCAGAAACAAAAAAGGTTTCTTTTCCGATTGCTTATTTTATCGTCTATTTTCTCTTTTTGAATCTATTTTTGAAAGCATTTCTTTTTGTTTCGATACTTAAACGAAAGGGGAACGGGTTTACCTTCGGAATAGGAACCGTCGGGATGCTTTCTTTGTAGTGATCGGAGCAAAGCGGTCCTTCAAGGCGTTGAACACTAAGTATTCGGGTCGGATTTAAAGAGGCAATCGCTGAATGGTCTCGATTTGGCCACTAATCGCCGATCTTCGTGGCGTTGTAGTGGTCGTTTCTCCTTCGTTTCTTTGCGGCGGAGAATGAAAATGAAAGCAAAAGGGGTACTTAGGGTTTTGGTTTAGGAAGAGCAGATAGGATTTAAGCTATCTTAATCGGTTTTAAATCTATTAGCAAAACGGTGCCGTTCAGGCTTATAATGATAGCCTTTAAACGACACCGTATTGGCTTACACCCAAAGACCCGGCCCAAATGCGGCTAAGACCCGCGCTTCTTGATACTCAGGGGATATTTATGCGTTTAACTCTCCTTTCCTGTGCTGTTTTTTTCAATCAGATCCATTAAATGTTTGCTTTGTTCTTTAATTCGCCCCCATAATTTGCACGTTATATCAATTTGATCCAATTTGTACATTGCTCCTTGACTATGGAAAATTTGTGCTTTTAATCCTTGTTCATTCGTATGTGTTATGATTAAATCCTGTGCATATAATTTGATTCTATTTTACATTAAGTAATTGATTGTTATGCATTTCAAATTATTTATATGTAATTTTTTTCTTTATTCAAAATATTTTTAATTTAGATTACTTTGAGATTTATTTTGTAACGTTGAAATTATTTTGATTTTCTATATAAAATATTTAGTTTCATGTATTGCTTTAGTAGTTCATGCAATGTTTTTTTTTTTTTAAAAAAAGGTGATTACACTACGTCATTTTCTACATGCATATATACACAATAATAAAATCATATTTTATTTTATACTTAAGTTTTGCATATATTAAAATAAGTAAACTTCTTTTAAAATATGCATTTAGGGAATTCATTCACAATTTATTCTATTTTAAATAATTTCATAAAGAATTAATCAAGAACTAGCTTGTTTATTTATTTGTAATCTATTAGCATTTAAATTTTTATTTTATGTTAATTCGCATTTATCAATTTTGTAGGATTATTAAATTTCATAGTTTATTGTTAACATAGCGTTTAATTTGTGAATAATGCTCGATTAATGTTTGTACATTTTGTACCATAGCATGCTTCAAAAGTCCAATACATGTATGCCTTTATGTCAAATATTTTGTATACATTAAGTTCATTTTAAAATTTCACATACATAAATTTCCTTTTAAGATAAGGCAATGTTTGTATGTTTGGGAGTATGGAAAATTATGCCCTAACGGACTGGGTGTTAATTTTCTGTCCAACCAGATAAACAAATAACCTTCTTTAATTTCATGTTTTGAAGATCAAAGATGATCTCGATGTCGGGGTATAAAGGTGTTATGTTCTAATGTACTGGATGTGATATTTTTATTTCTTTCGAAACGAGTTAATCTTGAAATTCAAATTCAATATTGATTAATTTTCCTTAGAAAATTTATAACGTTTCCAAATTTTCAACGCAAGGACATTAATTAACCGATTTGGTACCCGTCTAGAGGCGCATGGGGGTGCTAACCCTTTCTCGCGCGTAACCGACTCCCGAACCTGTTTTCTTGAATTTCGCAGACTAAAACATTTTTATAGGTGACCCAATCACACCTAAACAAAAAAAGATTGGTGGCGACTCCTATTTTTAAAGTCGATCCTCATTTTTCCAAACTTAAAATAAAAATGGTTTCGACATTGAAATTATTGCAACTAGGTCTAGCTAACCCATACCTTAGTTTCTGATTTTGTTAAAAATTTTTGAAGTTTCTGTAATAGCCTGAATTTTCAGTGGTGTCGGAACGGTGATTCGAGGTCACTAAATCCGACAAGTGAGTAGAAAATATTATTAATTTAGTGAGTATAAGTTAAGTGTGAAGTTAGGAAAAATTTTGAAATAGTAAATAGTGTATTAAAATAATAATAATAATAATAATAATAATAATAATAATAATAATAATAATAATAATAATAATAATAATAATAATAATAATAATGAGAACCGAAAACGAGGTATCGAGACCTCAAAGATTTTTAATCTAGCCATAAATATTTTATAAATATTTATGGAGTGTTAATAAGTTAGTATTAAAGTTTCGTCAAGAAATTTTAAAGTTTCGATAGTTAATTGAACAAAAAGGACTAAGTTGTAACAAATACAAAATTATGAGAAATAATTAAATAGCTTAAATGATAAAAGAAAGGGGACTTAAAAGGCAAATAGACCCAAGGTCTATTTGGGCTGGACCGCAAGGGCATGAAATCAGTAAGAAAATAAGGAGAATTAAGGATAAAATTGGAATATTGCAAAATTTACTTAATAAAGCTAGGATTAAAATGGAATTATCTAGATTTCTTATTATTTTTCTGCAATCTCATCAGCAAAAACACCATATAAGGGTTTCCTTAAGCTGTTTTTTCATATTTTTACTGCAAGTAAGTTCAATTTTTGATTATTTCTTGAAATTTTTGTGTTTTTGTGACTTTTATAACTAGGTCCACTTGTTGAATTCATTAGTTTTAGATTTTATGAATGAAGTTGGAAGTTAATATGAATATGTGCTGGAATTATATGATGATTTAGCATGGAATTAGAGCTTGAAATTGTCTATATGTCGATTTTGTTGAAAGAATTGAATAGAAAGTGAATGTTTGGGATCTAATTTTAAAAGAATTTGAAGTTAGGGTTTTATGTGGAAATTCTGAATTTCAATAGTTTTGAAATAACTTATAATGTCTAGGTAAAGTATTAATTTAGAAAAATTAGCTTAATTGAGGGGTTAATTGAGCAAGGACTGAATTGTATGAATTGTGAAATTTGGGGCAAAATAGAAATCAACACTTTGCACTAAAACAGTTTTGGACAGCAGCAGTAGACTAACTTTGAAAAATCACCATAAATTTTAGAAATCAAATTATAATATGAAAAAAATATGAAATTAAAGCTTATTGAGTCTAGTTTCTCATAGAAGAAACAATGTAAGCAATAGATTTCTAAATCATGAGATATAATAAATTTTGTGAGACAAGGTCAGAAAGAATTCAGGTTCTCCTGTTCTGATTTTGGAAAATCATCAAAAATTTTATAAAAATAACTAGGGGCTTAAATTTATATGTTTAGAATTTTGAATGAGTCTATTTTCAAAAGAAACAAACGTAAGCATCATCCGAATCTTGTATGAAAGGATAATTAATTTTTAGCGAAGAAAGGTCAGAACTGTCAAAAAACAGAGCAGGTGTGACTTTAAAGAATAAACTGTACTTATTGGCTAAACCAAAAATTCTGAAATTTTTATGGAAAGAATATATGTGAGTCTAGTTTCAGGAAAAATTAGCGGATCCTAATTTGGAGTTCTGTAGCTCAAGATAAAAATAATTTAGTGACTATGACTCAAGTAGATAACTTTGAATGAACTATAAATAATAATAGATTACAGTGAATGCTACATGTAAACATGAAATGTATTGAATTAATGATTGAATTTATTTATTTAGATCCGGAAAACGCAAATACGAAACTAGATCGATAAAGGAAAAAGTCCCGGATTAGTAGATTTTGTATACAAACTAGTATCGAGGTAAGTTCATGTAACTTGAATTATATTCTTAAATGCTTGAAATGTATGTTATTGATGTGAATATGATTTCAATGTTCATTGTATGAAAGTTGATGAAACATTGATATATTTGATAAAAAGGGGAAGAAATTTCGGTTGAATGAAAGGAAAATTCGATGGATCTGTAAAAAGGAATTGACGGTAAAAAGGATCTAGCCCGGACGGGTGATCCTATCCTGATATAGCGCTCCCGAAGAATATGTGTAAAATGGATTTAGCCTAGATGGGTAATCCGAATTAGGGTCTGAATTTAGCTTGGACTAGTAATTCAGATCCAAGCTTATTAGAGTAATTGTCATTGCAGGGGATTTAGCCTGGACTGGTAATCCCAACAATACTTTATGAGTTTATATTACAAGGGATTTAGCCTGGACTGGTAATCCCTATGTAAGGATGAGGTTCGTGGGAGTGTGCTCTCTAAAATGGAAATGTGCGCACATGAACATGAATTGACGGACCTGGATTTGTACACTAAAGTGTACCCCTGAAAATCCATCGAAATTTCGAGGAATTCAACGGGACAAATATGGAAAAATAGTAAAAAATGAAAATCATGGTATTGATGAGCTCATCAATCATGGTATAAATTATTGATACATGGAAATTATTGGACTAACTTGAATGTTGAGTTTGTGCATGTTAGGGTAATAATGCATTGAATGGATATAGGAATGTTTATTGCTTTGTATTGAAAATATTAGGTAAGTATAATTCTTGTTACATGGGCTTACTAAGCACAAAGTGCTTACCCTGTTTCCTTTTCCCCTGTTTTGTAGTGTTAAGAGCTCGGAGGTCAGATTCGGTCGGAGACACATCACACTATCAACCCCAAGATTTTGGTATATAAAGAAACCTTATTTTGAAAATCAATGGCATGTATAAGCTAATAAAGTAAATGTTAATATGAAACGAATGTAAGGTTAGCCATTAGTATGGCTAACAAATTTTAGTTTTAGTATGTGATGAGGTTATCTTATAAATATGCACGAATCTATTTATTTATACTTAATGTTGCGATTAGATGGACCGATTATTTAACTAGTAGACGAAGTACAAGATTATTTAACTAAATGAACAATATAATGATTTTGCCTCTTAATTTAATGGGTAAACATTTATAAAAACGACGTAGTTTTGCCTTTTAACTTAATTGTTTTGAATTTTAACTTTTTAAAAAGTAAACATTTATCAAAATGGCGTAATTTTATCTTTTCTTATTCAGATTTTTGGATAACTCGAATTGTGTAATTCATATTCGAGTTAAACCGAAAAACTTAATTTTTTATTCAAGTTGATCCGAATAACTTGATTAACTCAAATAACTCGAACTATTTAATTCAAAATTTGAAATTTTTATCGAGTTTTTCGAATCGAATCGGATTTTACTCACCCCTATATACATGCCATTTAAATTATTATTGATAGTGTGATATCTCCTGATCATTTAAATTGTGTTTTTCTTATAGTAATGTCATCCGACCGAGCTCAATCCGAGGAAGCTAGGTGTCATGCTCCGGCTTCAGTACAAAGAGAAGAAACTAGCAGTAGAAGGCCCGAGACAGAAGGTCGAGGGGAGGAGGCAAAAATAGCCTTCTTTCAAATGATGAATAAATGGTTTACTCAGTGCATAAGAACTAACCCTATAGTACAACAAACTCAAGCTCCCCCTCCTGCTCCTCCACCAGTTCCCGAGATTCCACAGGGTATAGGTATTGAATCTTTCAGAAAAAGGAAAGCTCCGGTTGATAAAATTCGAAAATATGGGGCCGAAGAATTTCGAGCAGCAGTTGATGATGATCCCGAACGGGTTGAATTTTGGTTAGAGAATACTACTCGGGTTTTGTAGTATTTATCTTGTACACCAAAAGAATGTCTGAAATGTGCCGTCTCACTGCTAAAAGACACAGCTCATCATTGGTGGAATACTAAAGCTTCAGTTGTTCCGAAAGAAGAAATTACATGGGAATTTTTCCAGACCGAGTTCAAAAAGAAATATGTCAGCCAGAGGTTCCTTGATCAGAAAAGAAAAGAATTTCTTGAGCTGAAATAGGGCAATAGATCGGTATCTGAGTATGAAAGAGAATATGTTTGGTTGAGTAAATATGCTCGAGAATGGGTACAATCAGAAGCTAAAATGTGTAAATGATTAGAAGAAGGGTTGAATGAAGACATTAAGCTTGAAATTCAAAAGTTTGCTACATTGGCAGAACGAGCTTATAAAGCAGAGGAATTGAGGAAAGAAAAGAAACAGGCTGAGAGGGAAGCTCGAATTTTTAGTAAAAGACCAATGGGAAAATCTCAGTTTTCTGCTCCAAAGAAATTGAAGAAGTACCAGGATTGTAACACCCCTTACTCGTGTTCAACGCCGGGACAGAGTATGAGGCATTACCGAAGAGTACGAAACACTTACAGATTATTTAAACTATTTATCACTCAAATATCAAAATTGATTATAAAAGTTCCTTTAACGAACCCTTGAAGTCCAAATCATGCATTGGGATTGGGTGGGACTAAATTAGAATTGTATAATTTTTTTTTTTAAATCCTTAAATTTATCTCATTTACAAGGGTCCCACGCCGTGTGGCTCACATAGCCATGCCTATAGGCGTATAACTCTCTAACTTGCATCGTGGAGAAACTTGAGTCACACGGCCTTAGTACACGCGTGTTGCTTGGTCGTGTGGTAAAGTTAATTTCCATAAATTATGCTATTTTCAAGCCATATTTCTCACTCATTTGATCCTTATTCTTCACCCACATTTAATACATACAAAACCAATTTAAGATATTCAATGAGCCTTATACTTAATACGATTTGTTAGTCATACACTTCATATAAATAACAAGAAACGATATATAGGCTCAATTCTCATTAAATTTCTCTTGTACTTGTACTTTTCATCCTATGTATTCATATAGCATATAACAATCACACCTCTATTTTTCATATACATTTTATAACAATTTGTCTTGGTTTCAAACTACTTCATATTTGAGTTTTACTTATCCAATCATTTGAAACATCATCTTTATACATATAGTGCACTTGAGATGCAAAAATTCTATAATTATGAATGAACACATTTATCAAACACATTCCATGTTTTTACATATTACAGTCTCATATTTCCATGTATCATTTACCATCATTTTCTCGTATTTTGACAAATACATATAACAACTCATAATCATGCAATTCACTAACTCTTCACGCTAATTACAATTTAAATTGGCAACTCACTTATTGAGCCCAATTTCAATATTCACTACAATCTATCATATAAATTTGGATGTACGTATCCACCAATAAATTCCATGTACGGTATCATCATCTCATATTTCTACATACATTACTTTACATATTATGAACTCAAATAACATATACAAGACATACCAATGTATTTCAAATACGTTTTCATAATATTTCATTTAGAATTAAGATTATTTTATATTAGAACTCTTCTCATTAACTCATTTGTCAACCAAGTTCTACGTTCATGTCTCATCAACTCGTATTTCCTTATATCACATAATATATATATCATGATTTCCATTCCTTAATATTTTTCCATATTTATCCGTTGAATTTCTTGGAATTTTCGATGGATTTTCAGAGGTACACTTTAGTGTACAAATCGAATCCGTCAATTCGTGTTCATGTGGGCACATTTCCATTTCAGAGAGCACACTCATGAACCTCATCCTTACAGTAGGATTACCAGTCGAGCTAAATCCCAGTAAGAGAGCACACTCCATGAACCTCATCCTTACAGTGGGATTACGATCGAGCTAAATCCACATAATATAAACTCATAGAGTATTGTCGGGATTACGGTCCGAGCTAAATCCTGCAGCGACAATTACTCTAATGAGCTTGGATCTGAATTACAGTCAGGCTAAATTCAGACCTAATTCGGATTACCCGTCGGGCTAAATCCATTTTCCACATATTCTTGGAGGGCTATATCAGGATCACCCGTCCGGCTAGATCCTTTTCACACATATTCTTGGGAGGGCTATATCGGGATAGGATCACCCGTCAAGGCTAGATCCTTTTACCGTCAATTCCTTTTAAATCCATCAATTTCCCTTTCATTCAACCGGATTTCTTCCACTTTTTATCAAATATATCAATGTTTCAATCAACTTTCATACAATGAACATTCAAAGTATATTCATATCAATAACATACATTCCAAGCATTTAAGAATATAATTCAAGTTACATGAACTTACAATTCGATTTTGATACCATAACGATAATCTTAGTTTCATAATAAATATTCCAAATAAAACATTATATCAATTATAATCGAACATGTAATCAATTTATACACAAGTCATTCATATATTATTTTCCTCCTCCTCCTCTCCATCCACATCCTTAGTATAAACAACACACTTGTAAGTAACATTTTCTATAATTTTCACTATTTACTCATGTGAATGTTCAAGCTGTCCATCTGTGTTATATTCACTAAAATATTTTTATCTCGAGCTACAGAGCTCTAAATTTCAAACCGTTAATTTTCTTTGAAACTAGACTCACATATCTTCTTACCATAATTTTTCCAGAATTTTGGTGTGGCCAATTAGTACAGTTTATTAGTTAAGTTCTCCCCTGTTACACAGTCCTACTGCTCTGACCTCTCTTCACTAAAAATCAATTATCTCATAGTACGGTTTTCATATAGTGTTTCTGATTATTTATAATGAAAATAGACTCACTAAGGAATACAAACATATAAATTATAACTCATAATTATTTTTGTACAATTTTTAGTGAATTTCTAAAGTGAGAACAGGGGATCACGAAGTTGTTCTAAACCAGTCTTACAAAATTTAAATATCTCAATATGTAGACTTCCTTTACCTTCTTTGTTTCTTTTATATGAAAATAGACTCAACAAGCTTTAATTCTATATCTTACTCAGCTTCTAATTCGATTTATACAATTTTGGTGATTTTTCAAAGTTAGACAACTGCTGCTGTCCAAAACTGCTTTAGTATAACATGTTGATTTCTATTTTGTCCCAAATTCCACATTTCATACAATTCAATCCTTGCTCAATTAACCCCTCAATTTAGCTAATTTTCTCATTTAATACTTTTATCTATCATTTTAAACTACTTCATAACCTTTGAAAATCAGAATTTTAACTCTAGGCCTTAATTTCAACTCTTTCACAATTAGGTCCTAAAATCAATTTCCATCAATTTTACTTCATAAAATCATCATATAACAAAATTAAAGCTTCAATTCAATATTTATTCATCATATTCTTCCAGCACTAATCCACATAAACTTTAAAAATTAGCTATAGAATCAAAAACTAATGACATAATAAGTTGGATCCAATTGTAAAAGTCCAAAAACATAGAAATTTCAAGGAGAAAGTAAGAATTAAACTTACATGAAGCTTGAGTATGAAAACCAGCTTGAAACTTTCTCCCATGGCTGTTTTTCAGCTGAAGAAAATGAAGAGAAATGAAGAGAAATCTAGATAATTCCAATTTGGTCCCATACTTATTTAACTAATTTTGGCAATTTTCCAAATTTACCCTTATTTCATCCATTTCCTGATTTTTCTCAGCTATTGCCGCCCAAAATATCTCCTTTGGGCTTATTTTCACTTTTGGTCCTTCCTCATTTGACAATCAGACTATTTAATCCTTTTAGCAACTTTTATACACTTTTCATTTTAGTCCTTTTATTTAATTAACCACCCAAACGTCAAAATTTTCTAACGAAATTTTAATACTACCTTATTGACATTCCTTAAATATTCATAAAATATTTATGACTCGGTTTATAACACGAGATCTCGATACTTCTTTTCTCGATTTCTTGACCAAATAAATCTTTATAAAACACAATTTACTATTTTAAAAACATTTTAAAAGCTACATTTGACTCGTAAATATTAAATAAATATAATCTACAAGTCCATTTCTCAGATTTGGTGGTCTCGAACCATTATTTTAATATAACTAAAATTTGGGCTATTACAACTCTCCCCTCTTTAAGAATTTTCGTCCTCGAAAATTCCTTTAGTCAGAAAGGTTCAAATATTTTCACTACTTATACCTTTTCGATGTCAATTCCTTACACAAAATTTAGAGAAATCCAGATACCAAAATCACCGCGTTTCTATGATCAAACCAAAAGCATAATCATATGAGACATAGTTATCAATGTTGAACAACACACTTTAATGATAAGCCATGATTAATAATTTCTGAAGTATGAATGATAGGAAAACCAAGATAAGGAAATTCAAGATACAATACCATACCAAATCCGAGAACATAACTCATAAAAAAATTAATAAAGATCTTGATGATTCCTCGAGAAGGCCGGAAGAAAAACACGCTTACCAACTTTGGACTTCCATCATAATGAGATAATATATTTCCAAATATTTATATATATAATGAATAATATCCAATAAGAACGGAAGAATAGTCCAACATAAATTTTACTATCGACTTTATTCCAACATAATAAAATAGAATTCGAATAGATAAAGAAATACCGATCATAAATCGACCCGACCAATAGGGCTTTGGTCTAACATCATAGCTAGTTAGCATTCTCATAACATAAGAACTCCATCGAGTGAACAATCACACACATATCTCTAAGGATAAAAGAATATATATAGAATACCGGAAAAATCATCATATTCATCTCAA
This sequence comes from Gossypium rotundifolium, assembly GCA_025506655.1. Classification (NCBI taxonomy): domain Eukaryota; kingdom Viridiplantae; phylum Streptophyta; class Magnoliopsida; order Malvales; family Malvaceae; genus Gossypium; species Gossypium rotundifolium. Next base: position 195,234,011 of record CP106734.1, on the reverse strand, counting down.
CTATAACTATCACACACGACATCTTTATTACTCAATTATTATTTCTCTAACTAATTCTATCATCATGTTCCCGCATCATTCCATTTACCAACGAAAACCAATTCGAGAAGAATATCGACAACTCATACTTTAAACTTCACACTCAATTGAGTCGAATAGTCGAGACTAGCTTCTTCTTTATCCGTGACATTGTATAATCTGTGTAATCTTTAAAATAATCGATATTTCTTTTTAAAATGAGTTCATTTGTCGCACTATACTCAACTCTCTCTCTTTTTTTTTTCTACCACTGGACTCTTTAATTTCTCACTTATGAACTTATTCAACATAATTCTCGCAAACTTTCATCATAAAGCAATATTAGTAAGGGGGTGAGGTCATAAAGCCTCTAACTTGACTCTCATAAATACACATATATGACTTAGCATTCATCATCAATGTGACATCATCATAATCACATAATTCACTCTAAGCAATTTTCATACTTAGTCATGTTACACGAACTTTTCGATTATCTTATTCAAACAAGCGTACTTAAACATACATTCCATGAATTTTGAGTAAATTTACTCATAACACTCACTTAATCAAGCATGTTAGACACATAACATCATATGAATACTAACATACATGAGCGAGCTTATCACAATAAAGACTTCCGTTTCGTTTCACTTTTCCACATTTCCCAACATATGGTTATCTCATTAAGCACATTAACACATGCTTATCATGAACTTCTATTAATACCTTTCCACATTTCAATACATCGTAAGCACATTTCAATCATCTCAATATCATTTTAGCATTATCGACAATAGTTCGATTGAAAGTCATTTCGTCTTAACAAAATAATTTCGTTAGCCGGAGATATCACACTATCACAGTTCACATATGGCATGTATAGCAAGATTTGCACACGCTATGTTAGTCCGAGAATCGACTAAACCATAGCTCGATACCACTAAATGTAACACCCTTACTCGTGTTCAACGCAGGATGAGTATGAGGCATTACCAAGAAAATCGAAACACTTACAGATTATTTAAACTATTTATCACTCAAATATCAAAATTGATTATAAAAGTTCCTTTAACGAACCCTTGAAGTCCAAATCATGCATTGGGATTGGGTCGGGACTAAATTAGAATTGTATAATTTTTTTTTTTTTTTAAATCCTTAAATTTATCTCATTTACAAGGGTCCCACGCCCGTGTGGCTCACATAGCCATGCCTATAGGGCGTATAACTCTCTAACTTGCATCTGTGGAGAAACTTGAGTCACACGGCCTTAGTACACGCCCGTGTTGCTTGGTCGTGTGGTAAAGTTAATTTCCATAAATTATGCTATTTTTCAAGCCATATTTCTCACTCATTTGATCCTTATTCTTCACCCACATTTAATACATACAAAAACCAATTTAAGATATTCAACTGAGCCTTATACTTAATACGATTTGTTAGTCATACACTTCATATAAATAACAAGAAAGCATATATAGGCTCAATTCTCATTAAATTTCTCTTGTACTTGTACTTTTTCATCCTATGTATTCATATAGCATATAACAATCACACCTCTATTTTTCATATACATTTTATAACAATTTGTCTTGGTTTCAAACTACTTCATATTTGAGTTTTACTTATCCAATCATTTGAAACATCATCTTTATACATATAGTGCACTTGAGATGCAAAAATTCTATAATTATGAATGAACACATTTATCAAACACATTCCATGTTTTTACATATTACAGTCTCATATTTCCATGTATCATTTACCATCATTTTCTCGTATTTTGACAAATACATATAACAACTCATAATCATGCAATTCACTAACTCTTCCGCTTAATTACAATTTAAATTGGCAACTCACTTATTGAGCCCAATTTCAATATTCACTACAATCTATCATATAAATTTGGATGTACGTATCCACCAATAAATTCCATGTACAGTATCATCATCTCATATTTCTACATACATTACTTTACATATTATGAACTCAAATAACATATACAAGACATACCAATGTATTTCAAATACGTTTTCATAATAATATTTCATTTAGAATTAAGATTATTTTATATTAGAACTCTTCTCATTAACTCATTTGTCAACCAAGTTCTACGTTCATGTCTCATCAACTCGTATTTCCTTATATCACATAATATATATATCATGATTTCCATTCCCTTAATATTTTTCCATATTTATCCCGTTGAATTTCTTGGAATTTTCGATGGATTTTCAGAGGTACACTTTAGTGTACAAATCCAAATCCGTCAATTCGTGTTCATGTGGGCACATTTCCATTTCAGAGAGCACACTCCCATGAACCTCATCCTACAATGGGATTACGGTCGAGCTAAATCCTCAGAAGAGAGCACACTCCATGAACCTCATCCTTACAGTGGGATTACGGTCGAGCTAAATCCTGTAATATAAACTCATAGAGTATTGTCGGGATTACGGTCGAGCTAAATCCCTGCAGCGACAATTACTCTAATGAGCTTGGATCTGAATTACCATCCAAAGCTAAATTGAGACCCTAATTGGATTACCGTCCGGGCTAAATCCATTTTCCACATATTCTTGGAGGGCTATATCAGGATCACCCGTCCGGCTAGATCCTTTTCACACATATTCTTGGGAGGGCTATATCGGGATAGGATCACCCGTCAAGGCTAGATCCTTTTACCGTCAATTCCTTTTTTTAAATCCATCAATTTCCCTTTCATTCAACCGGATTTCTTCCACTTTTTATCAAATATATCAATGTTTCAATCAACTTTCATACAATGAACATTCAAAGTATATTCATATCAATAACATACATTCCAAGCATTTAAGAATATAATTCAAGTTACATGAACTTACAATTCGATTTTGATACCATAACGATAATCTTAGTTTCATAATAAATATTCCAAATAAAACATTATATCAATTATAATCGAACATGTAATCAATTTATACACAAGTCATTCATATATTATTTTCCTCCTCCTCCTCTCCATCCACATCCTTAGTATAAACAACACACTTGTAAGTAACATTTTCTATAATTTTCACTATTTACTCATGTGAATGTTCAAGCTGTCCATCTGTGTTATATTCACTAAAATATTTTTATCTCGAGCTACAGAGCTCTAAATTTCAAACCGTTAATTTTCTTTGAAACTAGACTCACATATCTTCTTACCATAATTTTTCCAGAATTTTGGTGTGGCCAATTAGTACAGTTTATTAGTTAAGTTCTCCCTGTTACACAGTCCTACTGCTCTGACCTCTCTTCACTAAAATCAATTATCTCATAGTACGGTTTTCATATAGTGTTTCTGATTATTTATAATGAAAATAGACTCACTAAGGAATACAAACATATAAATTATAACTCATAATTATTTTTGTACAATTTTTAGTGAATTTCTAAAGTGAGAACAGGGGATCACGAAGTTGTTCTAAACCAGTCTTACAAAAATTTAAATATCTCAATATGTAGACTTCCTTTACCTTCTTTGTTTCTTTTATATGAAAATAGACTCAACAAGCTTTAATTCTATATCTTACTCAGCTTCTAATTCGATTTATACAATTTTTGGTGATTTTTCAAAGTTAGACAACTGCTGCTGTCCAAAACTGCTTTAGTATAACATGTTGATTTCTATTTTGTCCCAAATTCCACATTTCATACAATTCAATCCTTGCTCAATTAACCCCTCAATTTAGCTAATTTTCTCATTTAATACTTTTATCTATCATTTTAAACTACTTCATAACCTTTGAAAATCAGAATTTTAACTCTAGGCCTTAATTTCAACTCTTTCACAATTAGGTCCTAAAATCAATTTCCATCAATTTTTACTTCATAAAATCATCATATAACAAAATTAAAGCTTCAATTCAATATTTATTCATCATATTCTTCCAGCACTAATCCACATAAACTTTAAAAATTAGCTATAGAATCAAAAACTAATGACATAATAAGTTGGATCCAATTGTAAAAGTCCAAAAACATAGAAATTTCAAGGAGAAAGTAAGAATTAAACTTACATGAAGCTTGAGTATGAAAACCAGCTTGAAACTTTCTCCCATGGCTGTTTTTCAGCTGAAGAAAATGAAGAGAAATGAAGAGAAATCTAGATAATTCCAATTTGGTCCCATACTTATTTAACTAATTTTGGCAATTTTCCAAATTTACCCTTATTTCATCCATTTCCTGATTTTCTCAGCTATTGCCGCCCAAAATATCTCCTTTGGGCTTATTTTCACTTTTGGTCCTTCCTCATTTGACAATCAGACTATTTAATCCTTTTAGCAACTTTTATACACTTTTCATTTTAGTCCTTTTATTTAATTAACCACCCAAGCGTCAAAATTTTCTAACGAAATTTTAATACTACCTTATTGACATTCCTTAAATATTCATAAAATATTTATGACTCGGTTTATAACACCGAGATCTCGATACTTCTTTTCTCGATTTCTTGACCAAATAAATCTTTATAAAACACAATTTACTATTTTAAAAACATTTTAAAAGCTACATTTGACTCGTAAATATTAAATAAATATAATCTACAAGTCCATTTCTCAGATTTGGTGGTCTCGAACCATTATTTTTAATATAACTAAAATTTGGGCTATTACAAGGATCGTTCTACCTCAGCCATTGGGTATTCGGGCAGAGAGCGAGGTTCTCAACGCACTAATCCAAGACCTTCCACTCCATCAGTGACCAGTGTTGGAAGTGTTGGTACCCCTAAGACGAGATGCCAGTATTGTAATAAAACTCATTTTGGTGAGTGCCGATTTAAGAGTGGGGCTTGTTATCGATGTGGTTCTTTTGACCATTTCCTCAGAGATTGTCTAGAAATGGGTGAAAAAAAGCTGAATAGATATCAAAGCCGAGTAATCCAACTTTGAGGGGTAGACCATCTCGACCATCCGGTAATGTCAGTGGTAGCCGAGGAGCTACAAAGATCGCAAGCAGAACGAGACACGAGCACCTGCTAGGACATATGCTATTCGTGCCAGAGAAGATGCCTCAGCACTCGATGTTATTACTGGTACATTTTCTTTACTTGACACTGATATTACTGCATTAATTGATCTTGGTTCTACGCATTCATATATATGTATAAAGCTTGCATGTGTTAAAGATTTGTCTATTGAACCTACTGAATTTGTGGTTAATCTCGAACCCCCTGGGCCAATCTGTTTTGGTGGATAAAATTTGTAAAAATTGTCCACTGATGGTAAGAGGTTATTGTTTCCTGGCTGATTTGATGTTATCGCTATTTGATGAGTTTGATGTGATATTGGGTATGGATTGGTTAACTCAGCATGATGCAGTAGTAAACTGTAAACAGAAATATATTGTGTTGAAGTGTCAGAATGGAGAATTACTCCGAGTTAAATCTGATCAAATAGAGATTATTTGATGTGATTTTAGTTATTATTGTTCAGAGGTATGTCAAAAAGGGGTATGATTCTTTTCTTGCTTATGTATTAGACACCAAGGTATCTGAGTCAAAGATTCAGGCAGTGCTAGTGGTATGTGAATTTTTTGATGTGTTTCCAGAAGAGTTACTAGAGTTGCCACCAGAAAGAGAAGTAGAATTCTCTATAGATTTAATTCTGGGAACTACTCCGATTTCCATAGCTTCGTACTGGATGGCTCCTACAGAATTAAAGGAATTAAAGACATAGTTGTAAGAACTTGTTGACAGGGGTTTTGTCCGACCGAGTCATTCACCTTGGGGTACTCCAGTTTTGTTTGTGAAAAAGAAAGACGGGTTTTTGAGATTGTGTATTGACTATCGGTAGCTCAATAAGGTAACTATAAAGAATATGTACCCGTTACCCCAGATTGATGATTTATTTGATCAGCTGAAAGGTGCCACAGTATTCTCGAAGATTGATCTCCGATCAGGTTATTACCAGCTACGGGTAAAGGAGTCAGATGTGCCAAAGACAGCTTTCAGAACCAGGTATGGGCATTATGAGTTTCTGGTTATGCCGTTTGGGCTGACTAATGCACCTGCAGTATTTATGAATCTGATGAATTAGATATTCAGACCGTACTTAGACAGATTTGTGGTAGTATTCATTGATGATATTTTGGTTTATTCTCGAGATGAAGAAGAACATGCAGAACATTTGAGAATTGTGTTGCAAATTCTGCGAGAGAAGCAGTTATATGCTAAATTTAGAAAAGGTGAATTTTGGCTTCGAGAGGTGGGTTTTCTTGGACATATTGTATCCGCCGAAGGCATCAGAGTAGATCCAAGTAAAATCTCAGCTATTGTCAATTGGATTCCATCGAAGAATGTATTTGAAGTTAGAAGTTTCTTGGGTTTAACTGGTTATTATCAGAGATTTGTACAAGGATTTTCTATGATAGCTTCTCTGGTGACTCGATTATTGCAGAAATATGTAAAGTTCGAGTGGACTGATGAATGTCAGCAGAGTTTCAACCGATTGAAAGATCTACTAACGAAAACACCAGTATTAGTGCAGCTTGAACCGGGTCAGGAATTTTTTATTTACAGTGATGCCTCTTAAATGGTTTAGGTTGTGTCTTGATGTAAGAAGGTAAAGTAATAGCCTATGCTTCAAGACAACTTAAACCACATGAAAGAAATTACCCGGTACATGATCTTGAATTAGCTGCTATTGTATTTGAGCTAAAAATATGGCGGCATTACCTGTACGGTGAAAAATGTCATATTTATACTGATCATAAAAGCTTGAAATATTTGATGACACAAAAAGATTTGAATTTGAGGATAGCAGTGGCTTGGCGATAAAGAACTATGATTTGATTATTGATTACCATCCGGTAAGGCTAATGTTGTAGCTGATGCTTTGAGTCAAAAATCTTTGTTTGCTTTACGAGCTATGAATACCTTGTTGTCACTGGCTAATGATGGTTCAATCATAGCTGAATTGAGAATTAAACCATTATTTCAACAGCAAATATGTGAAGCTCAGAAGAATGATGAAAAGTTACAGGTTAAACGAGCACAGTGTGAGTCGACTCATCGATTCTAAATTTCATGTTGGGATTGATGGTTGTATGTTATTCAGAGGTAGGGTATGTGTACCCAAGAATTCAGAGCTCATACAAAAGATTCTACACGAAGCTCACATCGGTACTATGTCTGTACATCCGGGAAGTAATAAAATGTATAATGATTTGAAGAAGATGTACTGGTGGCGGTATGAAACGTGATATTTCGAGTTTGTATCAAGATGTCCGATATGTCAACAGTCAAAGCGAACATCGTACCTTCGGGTTACTTGACCAATTACTATACTGGAATGGAAATGGGAAAGAATCACTATGGATTTTGTATCGGGTTACCGCTTTCTCCGAGGAAAAAGATGCTATTTGGGTGATTGTTGGTGATTGACAAAGTCGGTAGACTTTATTCGCACGTATGGATTATTCTTTAGATAAACTAGATGAACTATATATATCTAAGATTGTCAGGCTATATGGAGTGCCTGTCTCCATTATATCAGATAGAGATCCCCGATTTACGTCTCGTTTTTGGAACAAATTGCAAGAAGCTTTGGGTACTCGGATTGTATTTCAAAGACTTGCATTTCATCCTCAAATAGATGGCCAATGAGCATATAATTCGGTATTGGAAGATATGCTCGACGTCAGATACTAGAGTTTGAAGGTAATTGGGAGAAATATCTACCTTTGATTGAATTTGCTTACAATAACAATTATCAGTCCAGTATTAAAATGGCTCCGTATGAAGCTTTGTATGGTGGAAAATGTAGAACACCGTTATATTGGACAGAGCTTAGTGAAAAGAAGATACATGGGATTGATTTAATCCGGGAAACAAGAGAAAAAGTAAAGGTTATTTGGGATAGTTTAAAAGCAGCTTCCGATCGCCTAAAATCATATGCTAATCTTAAATGAAAAGAGATTGAATTTCAGGTCAGTGACAAGGTATTCCTGAAAGTGTCTCCTTGAAAGAAAGTTCTCCGATTGTAACATCCCGAAATAGGGCCTAAACGGAATAGTGGTTGCGAAACCATGAATCCAAGCTATAAAAGTTTATTATGATTAATTATTATGATTTATCGAGTGATTAAATACATATGTTAGAGTATTGATAAGAAATTTTATTAATTTCATGCTTAAATTGCCTATTAGGACTTGTTTGCAAAAGTTGCTAAATAGGGGTTCTAATTTATAGGGCACTTGATTGAAATGGGGGTTTGAAGTAGGAGTCCTCAAATGGTAATTAGACCATTATATTTTCATGGACAAAAATGGACATATATAGGTGGAAAGAACCAAAGTTTTTAATGAAGGGTAATTTAGTCATTTGGTAATAAAAAGGAATTAAAAGGGAAAAAGATGGCAAAATATGCTCATCTTCTTCATTAGGAAAATTTTCAAGTGGTCACCATAGCTAGGGTTTGTTTCAAGCTTCCAAGCTCCATAGTAAGTGATTCCAAGCCCCGTTTTTAATGTTCTTTACATTTTTGAAGCCCCTGTAGCTCGATTTAGCTTATTCTATCAATAATTCATGCTAGGGTTCATATTTAGAAAAATACCCATAGGTGAAATGTGTTTATTTTGATGTTTTATGATAGAATATGAAGTCTGAAATTATGTTAAACAACTTTTGCTAAGTGATTTTAAGTGAAAACGAGTAAAACGGCTTAATCGGTAAAAATACCTAATGTTCATAAGTACAAGTTAGAGTGAGAATTTGATGTTGCCATAGAAGGGAAAAATGATCAGCATGTCATAAAACATAAGAAAAAGGGATAAAGTTTAATTTTCGAGCTTTGGGGCAAATGTGTAAATATGTAAAAGTTTAGGGGCAAAATTGTAATATTGCCAAAGTTAAGAGTTAAGGATTGTTTTAATAATGTGAGTATTAAATAAGCTAAATTTTCTATTATAGATCAAGAAGAACGAAATCCAGAGTTAGATCGAGGAAAGAAAAAGTTAGAAGACTAAATCAATATAGTTGATCGTATTTTGTTTCGAGGTAAGTTTGCGGTAAATAAATGCAACATTCTATTATTTTACATTTGATACTATTAAATTTTGGCTTTACATATTTATTCTGTAAATTTATCATTTAAAGACTCAAGCATGAATTGACGAAGAAGCAATCTCAGAATGTCCCGGTTGAACCTTAGGAATGTGTAGGATACAAATGTCATGACATTAGGGTTTAAGGAAATCATGTAAGACCATGTCAAGACATGGCATTGATAAGTTACTATAAGGCAAAGGTCCCATGTAAGACCATGCCAAGGCATGGCATTGGTGAATTTATAAGGCAAAGGTCCCATGTAAGACCATGCCAAGGCATGGCATTGGTGAGTTCATAAGGCAAGGATACCACGTAAGACCATGTCAAGACATGGCAATGGTTAAGTTTCATAAGGAAAGGTACCGCGTATCCTTAGTATTCCAAGTGGTTCAACGGGAAAATTCAAAGAGTATACCAAAGTAAAGGTAAGACAAGTTCAAGCTAAAAAGGTAAGGTAAGGCAAATTCATGTTTAAAGGTACATGTAAGAATACAAGTTTAAGTATAATGAGTTAAAAGCTTAAGTGATCTTGATAAGAAAAGAATAAGATAATTGATTAAGAATGTTGTTATTTATTTACATGTAAACTTACTAAGCTTTATGCTTACGCCCATTTTTTATTTTATTTGTTTATAGTATTACAAGCCAATTCGGGAAATCGAAAGGACGTCAGAGATCGTTACACACTATCAAAGGATTATATTGGTATTTTGTGACGTTTTAAGTTATGGCATGTATAGGGACTTAGCTATCTTGTGTGTATAACCTTATGATATGGCTTCAGATTGGATTGTAAATGTATGGTGATGATTAGCAATTAAAATGGCTAAATAAGAGCATGTTTTGGATGTTTTGTAATGCCTAGTTGGTAGTTATTAGAAAGAAATTATGTAATTATATGCAGGGGAACAATTTAGATAGTAGCAGTGAGGTGATTTTGAAAAATCACAAAAAATAATAGAAATGGAATTAGGTTGTGAATAAGATATAGAATTAAATCTTATTGAGTCTATTTTTATATGAAAGAAACGATGTAGGCAAAAGAATTGTATATTATGAAATAATTGATTTTTAGTACAAAGGGGTCAGAACTGTCGGTCTGTGTAACAGGGGAGACTTTAATTAATAAACTGTACTAATTGGCCACACCAAAAATTCTGGAAAAATTATAGTAAGAAGATATATAAGTCTAGTTTCATGGAAAATTTACGGATCTAAATTTTGAGTTTCGTAACTCGAGTTATAGTCAATTTACTAAACATGATGCAGATGGACAGTTTCAAATTTTATGCCCCAAATCAGTAAGTTAAGTTTAGTAATGCTTCGTGCTCGACTCCGACAATGGTCTCGGGTAAGGGGTGTTACATTTATTGGTATCAGAGCAAGGTTTAGTCGATTCTCAGAATATTTAGTATGAGTAAGAGTCTATCTATACATGCCATACTTATATTTTGATAGTGTGACGACTCTTGACGATTTAAAAATGTTTTTCTTTTATAGTTATGGATCCGAACAGTGGTGCAGATGATGTAGAGTAGTGTACCCTCCCGCTGAAGGGACCGTGCCACAAGATAGTCGTGAAAGGCCGTTCTGAGTTAGTCGGAGGAGCAACTCGAGAAGCCTTCTTCCAAGCTATGAATGAATGGTTTGCTGAGTTCGTTCGTATGAACCCGGCCGTTAGACCTCCACCCCCTCATGATCCACAGACCACCCATGTAGCTTCCCGATCACAGAATAAATCGAAGAGAGAAGCCACATGTTGACAAGATCAGAAAATAAGGGGCTGAAGAGTTTCGGGCTACCAAAGATGATGATGTAGAGAAAGCTGAATTTTGGCTCGAAAATACTATCAGAATTTTTGACGAGTTATCCTGCACACCGGAAGAGTGTATTAAATGTGTAGTGTCACTTCTTAGAGATTCAGCATACCAGTGGTGGAAGACACTTGTATCAGTAGTACCGAAAGAAAGAGTTACCTGAAATTTTTTTCAGGAGGAGTTTCGTAAGAAGTACATCAGTCAGAGGTTTATTGACGAGAAAAGAAAAGAGTTTCTTGAATTAAAACAGGGTAAGATGACTGTGGCAGACTATGAACGTGAATTTGTCTGACTCAGTAATTATGCTCGAGAGTGTGTGTCTACAGAGACTATCATGTGCAAAAGATTTGAGGATGGGCTCAATGATGATATCCTACTATCAGTTGGTGTTCTAAAGATAAAAGAGTTTGTTGTTTTAGTTGACAGAGCCTGTAAGGTAGAGGAGTTGTTGAAAAGAAAGGGTAAAGCTGAAATTGAGATGCAAGATATGAAGAAAAGACAGATGAGCAAGTCATTTCAGTCTACATCCAAGAGGCCTAGAGAGTTCTCTACGAGATCTAATTTTTCAGTCGGGTATTCTAACCGAAACAGAGGTGGAAGATTTATGGATTCAAAAGCTCAAACCACTTCGATTTCGAGTGTTGGTAGTATTCAGCTTAATAGACCTGAGTGTCCTCGATGTGGTCGACATCATCCAGGTCAATGTCGAGCGACTAAGGTTGGTTGTTTCCGATGTGGTGCACCGGATCATTTCATTCGGGAGTGTCCTGAGATGGTAAAAAAAGAAGTAATACTAAGTGCAAGATCAGGTAATGCCCCCGTTAGAGGCAGACCTTAGATAAATCTGGGAGTAGGGGCAGGTAGAGGTATATTTAGAGATACAACAACGAGATCCGATGTTGAATCACTTGCAAGGACTTATTCTATCCGTACTCATGAAGAGGCATCCTCCCGATGTAATTCCTGGTGAAGGTATTAAAGTTGATCCGAATAAGATTTCAGCCATTGTCGATTAGAAGCCTCCCAAGAATGTATCAGAGGTTAGAAGTTTTCTTGGTCTTGCCGGTTATTATAGACGATTTGTAGAGGGATTTTCCATGATAGCTACTCCATTGACAAGATTGTTATAGAAAGATGTCAAGTTTGAATGGACTGAGAAGTGTCAGCAGAGTTTCGACAAGTCAAAGGTATTGTGGACTAAAGCTCTATTTTAGTACAACCGAGCCCGTAAAGAGTTTGTAATTTCTGATGATGCATCCTTGAATGGACTAGGTCGTGTACTTATGCGGGAAGGAAGGGTAATTGCTTATGCCTCTAGACAGTTAAAACCACATGAGAAAAATTATCCGACACATGATTTAGAGTTAGCTGCTATAGTATTTGCATTGAAAATCTGGAGACATCATTTGTATGGTGAGAAATCTTGAATATTCACCGATCATAAAAGTTTGAAATACTTGATGACTTAGAAAGATCTAAACTTGAGGCAAAGAAGATGGCTAGAGTTGATTAAAGATTATGAACTAGTGATCGATTATCACCGGGTAAGGCAAACGTTGTTCCGATGCTTTGAGTAGAAAATCGTTATTTGCATTGAGAGCTTTGCACACTACTTTGGCCTTGTCGATGATGGTTCTATTTTAGTTGATTTGAGAGCTAAACCGATGTTTCTTGAAGAAATTTGTGAAGCTCGGAAGGATGATGATGAGTTGCAAGCCAAAAGTGTTCGGTCTGAGTCGGTGTAGAGTCGATTTTCGGATCGGATCGGCGGTTGTTTGATGTTTAGAGATAGGGTATGCGTACTAAAAAAAATGATGATCTTATTCGGAAGGTTTTACAGGAAGTACATAGCAGTTCTTGGTCTATTCAACCAGGTAGTACAAAGATGTATAATGATTTGAAAAAAATGTATTGGTGGACAGGAATGAATAGAGATATATCAGAGTTTATTTCTAGATGTTTGATCCGGCAGCAGGTAAAGGCCGAAGATCAGGTACCTTCGAGTTTATTGCAGCTGTATTAATTCACGAGTGGAAATGGGACCGAGTTACTATGGATTTTGTGATGGATTGCCTTCGACACTAGAAAGAAAGATGCAGTATGGGTTGTGATTGATAAGTTAACGAAGTCAGCTCATTTTATTCCAGTTCGTATGGATTATTCACTTGACAAATTGGTCGAGTTGTATATTTCAGAGATAGTTAGACTACATGGAGTACCGTTATCGATTATCTCAGATAGAGATCCGAGATTTACTTCACGATTTTGGAAGAAATTGCAGGAAGCTTTAGGTACAAAGTTGAGTTTTAGTACGTTTTTCCATCCTCGGATGATGGTCATCGAGAGAATTATTCAGGTACTTGAAGATATGCTTAGATGTTGTGTATTGGAATTTCAAGGTAGTTGGGAGAAATATTTGCCTTTAATAGAGTTTGCTTACAATAATAGTTATCAATCGAGTCTAAAGATGGCACCTTATGAAGCTTTGTATGGACGTAAATGTCGCACGCCTTTGTATTGGATAGAGCTTAAGGAAAATCAGATTTACAGGGGTTGATCTAGTCAAAGAAATAGAAGAGAAAGTAAAAGTCATCAGAGATTGCTTGAAAGCGACGGATGAGATGTAAATCTTATGCAGATTTGAAAAGAAAAGAAATTGAATTTCAAGTTGGTGACAGTGTATTCTTGAAAGTATCCCCTTGGAAGAAAGTTCTCAGATTTGGAAAGAAAGGCAAATTAAGTCCCCGTTTTATTGGACCATTTGAGGTGATCGAGAGAGTTGGGCCATTGGTATATCGGTTAGCATTGTCGACTGAGTTAGAAAAGATTCATAATGTCTTTCATGTGTCTATGCTACGTCGTTATCGTTCAGATCCATCGCATGTAATTTCGCAGACAGAGGTTGAGATTCAGCCAGATATGACTTACGGTGAGTAACCGGTAAAAATTCTAGCTCGTGAGGTTAAGCAATTAAGGAACAAAAGTATTGCACTTGTGAAAGTATTATGGAATAGGCATGGGATAGAAGAGGCTACATGGGAGCTCGAAGAGATTATCTAAAAATATACCCAAACCTCTTTCTGGGTAAGATTTTGGGACGAAAATCCCAAAGGGAGAGAAATGTAACATCCGAAATAGGGCCTAAATGGAATAGTGGTTGCAAAACCATGAATCCAAGCTTTAAAAGTTTATTATGATTAATTATTATGATTTATCGAGTGATTAAATACATATGTTAGAGTTTTGATAAGAAATTTTATTAATTTCATGCTTAAATTGCCTATTAGGACTTGTTTGCAAAAGTTGCTAAATTGGGGTTCTAATTTATAGAGTACTTGATTGAAATGGGGTTTGAAGTAGGAGTCCTTAAATGGTAATTAGACCATTATATTTTCATGGACAAAATGGACATATATAGGGGAAAGAACCAAAGTTTTTAATGAAGGGTAATTTAGTCATTTGGTAATAAAAAGGAATTAAAAGGGAAAAAGATGGCAAAATATGCTCATCTTCTTCATTAGGCCAAATTTTCAAGTGGTCACCATAGCTAGGGTTTGTTTCAAGCTTCCAAGCTCCATAGTAAGTGATTCCAAGCCCCGTTTTTAATGTTCTTTACATTTTTGAAGCCCTAGTAGCTCGATTTAGCTTATTCTATCAATAATTCATGCTAGGGTTCATATTTGGAAAAATACCCATAGGTGAAATGTGTTTATTTTGATGTTTTATGATAGAATATGAAGTCTGAAATTATTTAAACAACTTTTGCTAAGTGATTTTAAGTGAAAACGAGTAAAACGGCTTAATCGGTAAAAATACCTAATGTCATAAGTACAAGTTAGAGTGAGAATTTGATGTTGCCATAGAAGGGAAAAATGATCAGCATGTCATAAAACATAAGAATAAGGGATAAAGTTTAATTTTCGAGCTTTAGGGCAAATTTGTAAATATGTAAAAGTTTAGGGGCAAAATTGTAATATTGCCAAAGTTAAGAGTTAAGGACTGTTTTAATAATGTGAGTATTAAATAAGCTAAATTTGCTATTATAGATCAAGAAAAATGAAATCCAGAGTTAGATCGAGGAATGAAAAAGATAGAAGACTAAATCAATATAGTTGATCGTATTTTGTTTCAAGGTAAGTTTGCGGTAAATAAATGCAATATTCTATTATTTTACATTTGATACTATTAAATTCCAGCTTTACATATTTATTCTGTAAATTTATCATTTAAAGACTCAAGCATGAATTGACGAAGAAGCAATCTCAGAATGTCCCTGTTGAACCCTAGGAATGTGTAGGATACAAATGTCCTGACATTGGGGTTTAAGGAAATCATGTAAGACCATGTCAATACATGGCATTGATAAGTTACTATAAGGCAAAGGTCCCATGTAAGACCATGCCAAAGCATGGCATTGGTGAATTTATAAGGCAAAGGTCCGTAAGACCATGCCAAGGCATGGCATTGGTGAGTTCATAAGGCAAGGATACCACGTAAGACCATGTCAAGACATGGCAATGGTTAAGTTTCATAAGGAAAGGTACCCGCGTATCCTTAGTATTCCAAGTGGTTCAACGGGAAAATTCAAAGAGTATACCAAAGTAAAGGTAAGACAAGTTCAAGCTAAAAAGGTAAGGTAAGGCAAATTCATGTTTAAAGGTACAGGTAAGAATACAAGTTTAAGTATAATGAGTTAAAAGCTTAAGTGATCTTGATAAGAAAAGAATAAGATAATTGATTAAGAATGTTGTTATTTATTTACATGTAAACTTACTAAGCTTTATGCTTACGCCCATTTTTTATTTTATTTTTTTATAGTATTACAAGCCAATTCGGGGAATCGAAAGGACGTCGGAGATCGTTACACACTATCAAAGGATTATATTGGTATTTTGTGACTCGACGTTTTAAGTTATGGCATGTATAGGGACTTAGCTATCTTGTGTGTATAACCTTATGATATGGCTTCAGATTGGATTGTAAATGTATGGTAATGATTAGCTATTAAAATGGCTAAATAAGAGCATGTTTTGGATGTTTTGTAATGCCTAGTTGGTAGTTATTAGAAAGAAATTATGTAATTATACGCAGGAGAACAATTTAGACAGCAGCAGTGAGGTGATTTTGAAAAATCACCAAAAATAATAGAAATAGAATTAGGTTGTGAATGAGATATAGAATTAAATCTTATTGAGTCTATCTTTATATGAAAGAAACAGTGTAGGCAAAAAATTGTATATTATGAAATAATTGATTTTTAGTATAGAGGGGTCAGAACTATCGGTCTGTGTAACAGGGGAGACTTTAATTAATAAACTGTACTAATTGGCCACACCAAAAATTCTGGTAAAATTATAGTAATAAGATATATAAGTCTAGTTTCATGAAAAATTTACGGATCTAAATTTTGAGTTTCGTAACTCGAGTTATAGTCAATTTACTGAACATGATGCAGATGGACAGTTTCAAATTTTATGCCCCGAATCAGTAAGTTTAGTTTAGTAATGCCTCGTGCTCGACTCCGGAAATGGTCTCGGGTAAGGGGTGTTACACCGATTCGATCGAAAGGGTAAATTGAGTCCAAGATTTATCGGGCCATATGAAATTATAGAAAGAATTAGACCGGTCGCTTATCGATTGGCATTACCATCGGAACTCGATATAATTCATAATGTTTTTCATGTGTCTATGCTACGACGATATCGGTCAGATCCTTTACATGTTATTTCTCTGACAGAAGTGGAGATTCAGCCGGATATGACTTACAGTGAAGAACCGGTCAAGATATTGGCACGGGAAACAAAGGAGCTTAGAAATAAAAAAATAAGTTTGGTGAAAGTATTATGGCAAAAGCACGAGATTGAGGAAGCAACATGGGAACCGAAGGAGATAATGAAGAAACAATACCCAAACCTCTTTACTGGTAAGATTTTAGAGGACGAAAATCCTTAAAAAGGGGGGAGAGTTGTAATGGCCTGAATTTTCAGTGGTGTCGGAACAGTGATTCGAGGTCACTAAATCCGACAAGTGAGTAGAAAATATTATTAATTTAGTAAGTATAAGTTAAGTGTGAAGTTAAGAAAATTTTTGAAATAGTAAATAGTGTATTAAAATAATAATAATAATAATGAGAATCGAAAACGAGGTATCGAGACCTCGGAGATTTTTAATCTAGCCATAAATATTTATATATAAATATTTATGGAGTGTTAATAAGTTAGTATCAAAGTTTCTTCAAGAAATTTTAAAGTTTCGATAAAGGACTAAGTTGTAACAAATACAAAATTATGAGAAATGATTAAATAGCTTAAATGATAAAAGAAAGGGGGCTTAAAAGGCAAATAGACCCAAGGTCTATTTGGGCTGGACGGCAAGGGCATGAAATCAGTAAGAAAATAAGGAGAATTAAGGGTAAAATTGGAATATTACAAAATTTACTTAATAAAGCTAGGATTAAAATGGATTTATCTAGATTTCTCTTTTTTTTTTTTTCTGTATTCTCATCAGCAAAAACACCATAGAAGGGTTTCCTTAAGCTGATTTTTCATATTTTTACTGCAAGTAAGTTCAATTTTTGATTATTTCTTGAAATTTTTGTATTTTTGTGACTTTTACAACTAGGTCCACTTGTTGAATTCATTAGTTTTAGATTTTATGAATGAAGTTGGAAGTTTCTCTGAATATGTGCTAGAAGTATATGATGATTTAGCATAGAATTAGAGCTTTAAATTGTTTATATGTCGATTTTGTTGAAAGAATTGAATAGAAAGCGAATGTTTGGGATCTAATTTTAAAAGAATTTGAAGTTAAAGTTTTACGTGGAAATTCTAAATTTCAATAGTTTTGAAATAACTTATAATGTCTAGGTAAAGTATTAATTTAGAAAAATTAGCTTAATTGAGGGGTTAATTGAGCAAGGACTGAAGTGTATGAACTGTGAAATTTGGGACAAAATAGAAATTAACACTTTGCACTAAAACAGTTTTGGACGGCAGCAGTAGACTAACTTTGCAAAATCACCACAAATTTTAGAAATCAAATTAGAAGATGAAAAAAATATTAAATTAAAGCTTATTGAGTCTAGTTTCTTTTAGAAGAAACGGTGTAAGCAATAGATTTGTAAATCATGAGATATAATGAATTTTGTGAGACAAGGTCAGAAAGAATTTAGGTTCCCCTGTTCTGACTTTGGAAAATCATCAAAAATTGTATAAAAATAAATAGGGGCTTAAATTTATATGTTTAGAATCCTGAATGAGTCTATTTTCAAAAGAAACAAACGGAAGCATCATCCGACTCTCGTATGAAGGGATAATTATTTTTAGCGAAGAAGGATCAAAACTGTCAAACAGCAGAACAGGGGTGACTTTAAAGAATAAACTGTACTTATTGGATAAATAAAAAATTCTGAAATTTTTATAGAAATAATATATGTGAGTCTAGTTTCAGGAAAAATTAGCGGATCCTAATTTGGAGTTCTGTATCTCAAGATAAAAATAATTTAGTGACTATGACTCAAGTAGACAGCTTTGAATGAACTATAAATAATAATAGAATTATAGTGAATGCTACATGTGAACATGAAATGTATTGAATTGATGATTGAATTTATTTACTTAGATCCGGAAAACTCAAATACGAAGCTAGATCGAGAAAGGAAAAAGTCCCGGATTAATAGATTTTGTATACGAACTAGTATCGAAGTAAGTTCATGTAACTTGAATTATATTCTTAAATGCTTGAAATGTATGTTATTAATGTTAATATGATTTCAATGTTCATTGTATGAAAGTTGATGAAACATTGATATATTTGATAAAAAGGGGAAGAAATCCCGGTTGGATCTCTGAAAAGGAATTGACAGTAAAAAGGATCTAGCTCGGACGGGTGATCCTATCCTGATATAGCCCTCCCGAAGAATATGTGTAAAATGGATTTAGCCCGGACGGTTAATCCGAATTAGGGTTTGAATTTAGCCTGGACTGGTAATTCAGATCCAAGCTTATTAGAGTAGTTGTCGTTGCAGGGGATTTAGCCTGGACTGGTAATCCCGACAATACTCTATGAGTTTATATTACAGGGGATTCTGCCTGGACAAGTAATCCCTCTGTAAGGATGAGGTTCGCGGGAGTGTGCTCTCTGAAATGGAAATGTGCGCACATGAACATGAATTGACGGACCTGGATCTATACACTAAAGTGTACCCCTGAAAATCCATCAAAATTTCGAGGAATTCAACAGGAAAAATATGGAAAAATAATAAAGAAATGGAAATCATGGTATTGATGAGCTCATCAATCATGGTATAAATTATTGATACATGGAAATTATTGGACTAACTTGAATGTTGAGTTTGTGCATGTTAGGGTAATAATGCATTGAATGGATATAGGAATGTTTATTGCTTTGTATTGAAAATATTAGGTAAGTATAATCCTTGTTACATGGGCTTACTAAGCACAAAGTGCTTACCCTGTTTCCTTTTCCCCTGTTTTGTAGTGTTAAGAGCTCGGAGGTCGGATTCGGTCGGAGACACATCACACTATCAACCCCAAGATTTTGGTATATAAAGAAACCTTATTTTGAAAATTAATGGCATGTATAAGCTAATAAAGTAAATGTTAATATGAAATGAATGTAAGGTCAGCCATTAGTATGGCTAACAAATTGTAGTTTTAGTATGTGATGAGGTTATCTTATAAATATACATGAATCTATTTTGAAAATATGTTGAATTGGTTTGGTTGATGTAGATTGGTCTCGGTTTAAAATTTACATGGAAGGCTAGATATTTATAAAGGGGTTATGTAGAGTAAAAAAAAAAGTTTATTCGTAAACTCCGGTAATGCCTCATATCCTATTCCAACAACGAATACGGGTAGGGGGTGTTACAGTTTCCATTGATAAATATTAGATGTTTTTGATGAATAACATGGATTTGGAGTGTGATGATTTTGTAAAGTAATTTTTGTTAAATACTGGTTTTAGGATTAAATTGTGAAAATATCAAAATATTAGGGTTTGATAGTGAATTTTAAGTTTATTTGGGGATTTATGAGGGCCTAGAATATTTGGATAGATTATTGATTTGAGAAAATTAGTTAATTTGATAGATTAACTAATTAAAGGATTAAATTGCAAAAATTATAAAAGTTTGGGGTAGTTGCATAAATTCAAAAAATAAAAGGGTATTAATTGCAAAATAGATTGGAAATGAAATATATGCTAATATATGAGTAATTTTATATTTTAGATTAAGATCCCGTAGATACTCGTTGGAAAAGGAAAAATAGCGGAATAGTCCCTAAACTTCTACAATTACTACAATTCAGTCCAGGTAAGTTCGTTAAATTCAGATTATATGGCATGTATAGGCTCTTGTGCTATTTTGGTTAATGTTTGGCTTATGTAAATGTTACGAATGATATTTTGTGCAAATAACCAATTTGCAAAGGGTATGAGAATGAGGTATAGTTGTTATGCTATATGTGTGGCTTACACATATTTGATTGTTGTGGTTGTGGTAACTTTGTTAGGTATTTTGATTTGGTATTGCTTGGATGAGTTGATGAATTGAATTAATGTGTATTTTGAGATTAAATTGTATATAATTGTGGTACCAATGAGGGTACATTGGTTAGACACATATTAGGTTGGTTTTGATGTGTTTTTATTCGATTAATGTCATTTTGATTTTCTATTTTGGTTAGTATTTGAATTTCTTAAGGTCCAAGCAATTTGATTATGTTTGTATTGATGTATAATTTGAATGATTTACTATTCCGTTGTCCTGTAATACTTCGTAACCTTGTTCCGGCGACAGATACGGGTTAGGGGTGTTACATTTAGTAGTATCAGAGCTATGGCTTAGTCGATTCTCATATTGAACGTAGTGTATGAAATATCTAGAATTACATGCCATATAAATCTATGATAATTTGATGTGTGTGATCCGATTAACCTTCGTTTTCTTATAGATTGTAAAGATGTCAAACGGATTTGATCGTGCTGACAATGATGAGGTTAACAGTAACGTACCGACTTTTGAACATGGGACGAGTAGTAATGTCCCGATTCCTCCGGCTCAGGAACATGAGCTTAAAAATATGTTCTTTGGGTATATATAATACTCCGCAACCTTGGTCCAGCGATGGATACGGGTTAAGGGTTTTACATATAAATATTTTATATATATGTAAAAAATTAGTTGATGTTTTAAAAAATAAAATATATTTAACATAATGATAAATATAAAAATTTATTCTTATTATATAATTATTAATTTATATAAATAAAAGAGGTATTAATTAAAAAACTTGAAAAATATATTTATTGATTAAAAACACTAATTAAAAACTTGAAACAACATTAAATAAAAAAATACAAATGTGCTTGAAAAGACTAAAATCCAATCTTATGCAAAACTACCATAGATATTTTTACCCAATTTGGTTCAAACTTAAAAAGACTTAAACTCGAAATGGTTCAACCACAAAAAACTTGAACTCAAAAAAAAAAATGTATAACCCCTTTCAAATTTATAAATAAAAAAATAACGTGCTTTAAAATATTCGAATCCACGTACTTTTACATTCATTCACAATAATTAGACTTGCAAAAAAGTTGCTGAGGCAAATGCCAGGCATACTTGATCATCTATTTCCACAGTTTAGTTCATACTTATCAACATGTTAATAGTATAAGCAAGTTGGATAAATTAATTCATTAAAATGGTATTGTGTAATTGGACCTCCTTCTAACTTAGCCAAATCTACTTTAACTCACTTTATGTATTTTTTTCCCTATTATTTTCTTTCTAGAAAATACAAAATTTGGACTATATGGCTGCCAATCCTGACAATGCATGCAATTAAAACTAGGCCTAATGATACATGGGTGCATGTAATTAACTAGATTTTTCCTTAATTGACTAGATATTGAGTTATTATTTTTTCCAAATCAAGGCTTTTCACTTACCATAGTCAATTTATCTGAAACTTAATTTAGACCCAAAATTTGCACCACCTCTTTAAATTATGACTTGATTCATAACTGTTACACCTTACCTTTGTTTAAAATTACATAACCTTCAAGGACTGACTATAGTTTCAACTTTGAACCTTGAACCTAAAATTATACCATTATAATTTTTTTTCAAGAAATGTGTACTTTTCAAAAAAAAAAAATTAAATAGCCCTGTCAAATTTTTTTTATTAGTCCTCATACTTTGTGTAACTAGTGGATTTACTCCCTCTATCTTAATTCGATTATTTTTTGTACTTGCAATTTCACGATTTTAAAATTCTAATCCTAATCAACTGGTAGCTGTAAATTCATTAAGTTTTGTTATTTCTAAAATTTAATGTGATAAACATATAATCATATGTGATGTAATGTCAACTTTATATTTTTCACAAATTACTCAAAAAAGCCAGTTAATTAATTTAATGGTTGTTTGATTGTGTTAGTACCGGAATTTTGAAATTCGAAAAATATAGAGACTAAGAATGCATGTTCATGACTAATAACATATTTAACCAAACAAATTTATTTGCTACTATTTGGGTCAAAATTTGAAAAGCATAAGGACTAAAATTAATCAAATTAAAGTAGATAAATTAAACCAACAAATTATCCATAGTACAGGGACTAATAGTATACTTTAACCCTCATTCAAAGGTGTAAAACTGGTCTGGACCTAATAACATCCCCACGAGCTTCCATTAAATTTCCAGTCCATGTTCCACCACATTATCAAATTGTAAAGAATAGTATGTACATATTGTAGTTTTGTAAATGATCATGATGAATGGCACGATTTCAGACCAACGTAGCAGATTTGTGCAAGGAAACTAGATTTTTCCAGGAAATTGAGAATAAATCATTTGCATGTGGAAGAGATACCTACGTACTAAATAAAAATTATATTCAAAAAAAATTGTTGTGCTTCGTTTAATTTTCTACATAAAATGCAGAAATTCAAGAACAAATTGTTTATAATTAGCAAATCGGGATTTGGTGTTGATTGGCAAAACCTCAATTACTATAATAATGAAATTCTCAGGTCTCTATTCAAACAAATATATTTGTAATAATAAATAAGTCTTTATTTGACTCTTCAAAAGAGAAAAAAAAAAAAAAAAGTGTTGGAAAAAGATAGGTTTTCACATCTTATAAAGAAAGGGTAGTATTTGTCCCATTCGAGGGGTCACTAAAGATTAATGCTTTTTTTTCTTGAGTTAATATAGATATGTTAAAAGGGTGATTTTAGAAAAAAATTTAGAGTAGAGATTAAATTGTAAGGCAGAAATATATGAAGAAAGGACATTAATTACTACACCCTTGAGTGTTATAATAATTGAAAAATATATAGGTTATAATTATTAAATTAAATGAAACTATGAACAGAATAGAAATGTAGAGTATGGTTTGAAGATGCCAAGAAATTTAAACTTGTATCAGTTACTTAAAACGATGATATCAGTTGGCGAAAGTTCCCTTCTCCAGCGGACCAATTTCGCATTAACAAGTGTAATCATATTTTATTAAACAAGGAAATATTGGTCTTCTCCTCCTTTTCCGCGTCCCTACCAAAACTCTTACTTCAATTCACGTGCCTTTGACAATGACCTCTCTTCGTTTCATGCAGGCTATAAATTAACATGCAACTTCTCACCTTTCTTCACCCACAAGCCCTTCCCTTGATTTCTATCAAAGATTTTCTCCCAAAAGCTTCTATGGCTGAGAATCACTATGAAAACCCTCCTCTTACCATCTCCAAGATTGGTATCATTGGAGCTGGTGTTAGCGGCATCGCAGCTGCTAAACAGCTATATCACCATAACCCTCTTGTTTTCGAGGCCTCGGATTCAATAGGTGGGGTGTGGAGAACCTGTGCTTATAATTCCACTAAGCTGCAATCGGCTCGTAAGGATTACGAGTTTTCGGATTTCCCGTGGCCTAGCAGAGACGATCCCAGTTTTCCTACTCATGTTGAGATACTTGATTACTTGGAATCATATGCTAAGCACTTTGATGTGTTGAAGTTCGTCAAGTTCAATTCAAAGGTGATGGAGCTACGTTTTGTTGGGCAACAAGGAACGACGGAGCTTGGCGGAAACGGTGGGGCGTTTGGGAGTCCATTACCAGGCCACCCTGTTTGGCAGATTGCAGTGCAAACTAATGGTTCACAAAACCTACAGGTTTGTTGCTTGTATAATATCTTATATCATCTATGCTTTACGTAAATAATTAGCTAATACAACCAGCTAAAAAGGGTTTATTTTTGTTATCTTCTTGTCCCTTAATTACTTTCAGTGGTATGCCTTTGAGTTTGTGGTTGTTTGCATTGGAAAATATGGGGATATACCCAAAATTCCAAGTTTCCCACACAACAAAGGTCCTGAGATGTTCCAAGGCGAGGTCCTTCATTCCATTGATTACTGCAAACTGGACAAGGATGCTGCTTCTCAACTGCTGAAAGGAAAAAAAGTTGCAGTCATTGGCTACAAAAAATCAGCCATTGATCTAGCTGTAGAATGTGCAGAAGCAAACCAAGGTGATTAATTCTCTCTATTTTATTTGTATACTAATCGCACCAAATTAAAATTATTGAAAAGTAATTTACAGTTTCAAATATTCTTTAAGCATATGGTGCATTTCTTCACCTAGATAGTCACTATAACCAAGTCATATGATGAACTACTTATTTAATTTGTTAGAGACCCCAAAAAGAACCCTTATTTGTTCATTTTATTTAATACCCATAATTATTTTTGGCAAGAGTGATGATTTTTTTTATATCTGTAAATATTATACATGTGAATCTCTCTCTCTCTCTCTCTCTCTATATATATATATGTATAAATAGGTTTGTGCATGAGGCATGCTCTTATATTCTTAGTGGGAAATGATTTGCCTACAGAATGGTATTTGCGGTTGTTGTATCTGATAAATTTAGGGTTTGAGAAAAAGATAAAAAGGTGTAGAATTTGCAGTAGTGTGATACATCGGGTTGGTAGGGCGGGAACATGGTTTTCCCACATTAGGAAGGTCGAGTTTTGCATGGATTTGTGTTTTTGGGTTAAAACTGAAAGGTCAAAACACACTACCAACCAAAAGCAACCCATCACCTAGGGTTGGACTTCTAGGCTTTTCCACTTTTTTGACTAATAACGTTTTCAACGTTTCTGAATCATATACCATTAGAATTCCAACATGGGGAATTTTAGACGTTCAAATTATTATTTCGTTCTGCCAAATATGTAAATCTAAAACAAAACAAAATAAAAGCATATTTTCAAAATACTCTGAACCCCCAAAAATTAAATTGGAAAAAGTTAGGGTAAAATTAATAGAAACAAATCCTTTGATTTTATATAATTAACTACGGTGTTAACTTTTTCTCCAAATGATGATTTAAAGGGCCTGAAGGGCAGCCATGTACCATGGTAGTAAGGACACTTCACTGGACTGTTCCACATTATTCAGTGTGGGGTTTGCCCTTCTTCTTGTTCTATTCTACAAGAGCTTCTCAGTTCCTCCATGAAAAACCCAACCAAAGCTTTCTCAGGACCATGCTTTGCTACCTTTTATCTCCCCTAGTGAGTCAACCTTTCTTAACTTAAAAACCCTTAAAGAGACAATACATTATGTATATATATAAATCTATACGCTGATATGATATGGTGTTTTGTTGGCAGAGGCGAGGGGTTTCGAAATTCATCGAGTCTTACTTGCTCTGGAAACTTCCATTACAGAAATATGGTTTGAAACCAGACCACCCATTTGAAGAAGATTATGCATCTTGTCAGATGGCCATCATGCCAGAAAATTTCTTCACCGAGGCTGATAAAGGAAACATTGTTTTCAAAAGATCATCCAACTGGTGGTTCTGGAAAGAAGGAATTGAGTTTGATGACAATACTAAAATGAAGGCCGATGTTGTGATCCTTGCAACTGGTTATGATGGAAAGAAGAAACTCAAAACTATCTTACCAGACCCTTTCCGTAGTTTAATCGAATATCATCCTTCAGGAATCATGCCCTTGTATAGGTATAAACATAATATTAAAAGAGCTTAGTTTGAGGGTTTCGTGTGAGATTTTTGGGACTAATGAATGTTTAATTCCTGTTCTGACAGAGGTACAATCCACCCACTGATACCCAACATGGCTTTTGTGGGTTATATCGAAAGTGTCGCAAACCTTCACACATCAGAGCTGCGTAGCATGTGGCTTGCTCGATACATGGAAGAGAAGTTTAAGCTCCCGAGTGCTGAAAACATGCTGGAACAGATATATAACGAGATGGAGGTGTCGAGGAGGATAACCAGGTTTTACAAGAGGCACTGCATTTCCACGTTTAGCATCAACCACGCGGATGAAATCTGTGAAGAAATGGGGTGGAATTCTTGGAGGAAAAGAAACTGGTTCGCTGAAGCTTTTAGCCCTTATGGCAGTCAGGATTATCGCCTCAAAAACTAAAAATTCATCATAATACTCATTCTTCTTTAAATTTGCATCTCAAAAAATAAGTGAAGAAAAAGTAGAAGTAATCATCAATTCATCGTAAAGTGTCATTCAATTTCAATGTCCTGTGTTTTTTATATAATTTGTAAATGGGAAAAAAAGGAATAAGTGAAAGAAATATGTTCTTAACATGAAGAGGATACTCAAACCTGTTGCAATATATTATGTATATGTGTATATATTTATATATCAAGTCCAAGAGTCAATCATAAGGCAACCAACCAGAACAAACGTTTAAGAGAAAAGTTCAAAAAGGTGCAGAAATAAATGAGGTCATAGAAACTATGATATCATTTGATGTATAAAATCAATGTCACAGGGATTATTAGGAATTTAATAAGATAAAACTAATGCCAAAACAATGACTTTCAGTATGGTATAGATGCTTGCTGATCCAATATGATAAGGAAGCTACAAAACTGGATGACCGGATTCTCTACGCTCATTTGAACAGGGCTAGGCGTTGTATATTGTCTAATGTGGTTTTGCAACATACCCATCAACTGCGAAGTTTCGAGTGGCAGCAGGGATTGCTAAACGAATTCCATCAAGTTCAGGCCTTGCAATAATTTGGCATCCCAGTCGAGACCTGAAATGTTAATCCATTTAGGTCAAATTAAAGAGAAAAAAAAAACCTTAGCCGGTCCATGACAGACAAACTCACGTTTCTGTAAGCCCAAACGCTAGGTCCAACATGTCATTCTCCTCATCACTTGGCTCTTCTAATTTATTATAGTGCTCCATATCCTAGCAAAAGAGGTCAATATTAATTACCCATGAATCAATCAACAGCATGTTTGGTAACACATTGTCCTTAGCATACCATCACTACAACGTGGCATGTTGAACAGGCAAGTGAACCCTCACATGCTCCTGCAATATAACATACAAGCAGACATTAATTTTAGAAGAAAAAGAATAAGAAAATGTGTTAATTTGTATAATAAAAGAATAAGGAGATTTTAAAATCACATTATGTTCTTCACATGAACAAAATATGCTTCAAGACAAACATCATTTTAAAAGGAATTCAGTAAAAGAATTACTCTAAGGAATGCTACAAAATTAATGGATTAACAATATATCATAAGCCTTGCCTTCAAGCTCTATATCATTTTGATGAGCTGCTTCTAGCATAGACGTTCCAATAGGCACTCGAATGGGGATTTCTTCTCCATCCTTTGAAACAAATGTGACAGATATCCTGACAAATCATATACTCCAATGTGAATAAAAAATGAAAAAAAAAAATCAGTTTCAGATTAAATGCATGTAGAACCATTTAAGTGTTTAAAGAACAATGTTGAGGGGCTCTCGAACTCCATGCTTTCGTTGTCAGTGAATGAATTGCGATCTGAATCTCTCACCAACTCAAAGTTTAAGATACTGATTGCACAGAGATAGACAATAGACCAGAAAAAGCAGCAACAAAATCCACAACCGATTAAAGACATATGCATGCTTAGACAAAAGTCCATCCATTGAGGGGTTCCGGTTCTCTGGATGCCACCATACCCCCTATCAGCTGAGGCATTAATCCACCACCAAGGTTCAAGTTTGCTTTTAAGTATGTTTTAAAATGTCTAAATATTATCAAGTCTTGACAAGCAAATGCTTTTCCCAAGGAGTATCAGCATAGAATTAACTTAAACTGGATTGAAGTTACATAATCATCGCTCCAAGTAGTAAATCAAAATAGTTTTGCTTGGCTATTCTTATATTTGCATGCGCGTGTGTAAATAAGAGAGTTGAAGATTTATACAATCTAAAAATAATTCATCAATGTAATAAGATTCGCATTGAAAATGATTCACGACTTCATCCAACAGTCATAAGCACCATGCTAATACAGTTTTATATAAAGAACTTACGTTTCTTTCTGTTCATCCCCTCCCCCAGAAGTATTGTTGGAACCCAAGATAGAAAAATTATGATGCTTTTGAAATATGGCACCCTGGAAGAAGGCTCTAGTTTCTGGTAGTAATTCAACCTGTCCAAAAACATTGAAGAAAAGAGAAAAAGATCAAGGGAAAAGTTCACTAATAATTCGCTGAAAATGAAATCCTCCTTTGACAGATAAATAGCTAAAAATGAAATCCGTTTCTCATCCAATTCTGTAAATTGCTATACGGACTATTTGTCTATCAGTCTTCAATTTTTATACCGATACCAACCACAGATATATTCCAGCAAGTATTATCACCTCCAACTTATTACTACCTGGATTTCTTCTGTAGATATGAGAAGGGAACATTCTTTTCAGATAGCTAATCTAAAAACATAATCATTCGTAGACATGAACAACAAATACATCTTCAAGACTGTCTACAGAAGAATCGGCTTAATTAGAACATGGCATAATCATGTCATTAGCTCATTGCCTAGTGTAATCAACACATTTTCCCTAAATTTAATAGGATTGTCCACTATATAGGGTAACAATAACATAACTATCTCCACCATTCAAGATAACTAACAGGAAGATGCATGTCATAAGCACTAGATTAAGTTCAACATTGTCAATAACAACGAATATAAGGGTTAACTACAACCCAATGTCTTAGGCTGCTTTTTCAGTGACTCAAAATATATTAGATATGCATGTCAAACTATATTTTTAACATTTTGAAATATACAAAAATAATACCCACTGACCGGAGATCGCTGGCATTGTCCGCAATGCCCTTGTCTAAATCTTGTTCTTGACATACACCTATATCCACCTATCAAAAAGACTGAAATCAGTAGTCAAGTATATGAAAAATTATTACATAAATCATGCATTGGTATAACCCACAAAACATACCACCCTGATTAAAAAGCAAAATGGTCAGATTAGAAACTACAAGGGTGTATCAAATTTTTCTATATTAATAATGCCAATTTCCATAAAATTGAACAATAATAAATAAAACCCAAATTGGAAATAGTAGCAAACCTCTCGACAGCTCATTGACAATCCGAAATCCAACTCTAGAGAGCCTTGAAGTTAACATAATTTGATGTAGTAAAAAAGCGCCCTGTTTAAAGGAGAAAACTAAATATGCTTAGAAACTTAAAAAAAAAAAAACTCAAAACCTTTTAACTCGCATATTGCATATCGAAAAGTACTATCTTGTGAAGCGAATTAATCAATAAAGCTTAACTGGGCATTCAGCTAAGACGCTGCTTATTCATATAGATATAACTCAAATCTCCAGAAAGCGGAAATAACGACAGAAATTAACTGAGAAGTGAAATTTAGAAGAAATATATATACCTTTTTGCAACGAGATGAAAGGGAGGGAATTAAAACCAGGGTTGGGTCCAATCGAAGTAGGGTTTAGACTTCACTAGGAGCGCTTCGACTGGGTTTGAAGCGTTCCGAGGCAAAGGGCCGGCATCGGCGAGGACGTACCTTTTGAATAATAATAATGATAATAATATGCGCCGCAAAGAGAGACGAGTATTCGAGGATGACAGTAAGGTAGAAAGAAAAGAGATCGAGACCACACATGTCGAGAGGCAAAAATAAAACGACGCTGTGATGGAGAGAAGAGTTTTTACAGTTCACGCTAGAAAATAAAAAATGAAAAGAATAATGAAATGGAGATGCGGGGGATCGAACCCCGTGCCTCTCGCATGCAAAGCAAGCGCTCTACCATTTGAGCTACATCCCCTCTCCTCCACTAAGGAATTTTTTAAATATATATTGTTTTACTTTTTAAATTGAGTACAACACCTGTTAAAATTGAGTCCAGAGCAACGTCATGCTCCAATTTATTGAATCTCACAGTTTTGTTAGTAAAAATACTTTTATGGGTTCAAAGAGCAGTTTTAGTTCATAATTGACGTTGAAGTCATGATTCTTCTTTAAGAGCATTACATCTTACTCCATTTCAACAAATATCCTCTATTTTCAACAGCACATAATTAATAACCCTAGAATTACATCTAATATTAAATGTCACAATTTACACTAGTTTATAATATATTGTTCATAAAAACGTATTGATGATATGGAGTTACAATAAAAAAGGAGGATAAGGAGGAGATCAATGTGGTGCAACGGAGATCAATTCATCTAAAAAGGCTGAGAGCTGGGACATGGACAAAAGGATAAACTGATAAAGAAGATAATTGCTCAAAGTAATTTTAGTATGCTAAAAGATAGATCCCTTTTTCATCGTTCCTCGAGATATTTACAGGGAAGGTCCTCTTGTCCATTGATGTGACATGGTCGGATAAACATTTAATCCAACTAAATGTGTAAAGGATATTCATGGGTATATATCATGGGACCTTATAAATGCGATGTCATTGTACTTAAATGGACTTAAATGGCCAAGAATATTATACATTAGCGGCGTTTGAAGGAAAACGCCGCTAAAAAATGAGAACAATAGCGTTTTTCTACAAAAAGCCGCTAAAATCAGCATTAGCGACGCTTTTGGAAAAACGCGCTAAAGTTATGGAAAACGCCGCTAAAATATCAGCTTTTGGAAAAACGCTAAAGGCGCTTTTGAAAACGCCGCTAAAGGCGCTTTTGAAAAAACGCCGCTAAAAGTTTTCATATTTTTTTCTTGTCTTGCTTTGAATTATATTTTATTTTGATACATTCACTTATAAGCAATGAGAAAGTTTCATTTTAGTTACTTAATTATGAAAAGTTACAAATTGCTAACTAAACAATTTAGAAGTTTTCATTTAAGTTACAAATTAAGTTATTAAAATTGATTTAGGGTTTAATATTTAGTATGTTAATTTCATGGTTTAGGGTTTGTTATTTTGGTGTATGGGTTTAGTGTTTTAAAGTTTGTTGTTTGGGTTTATTGTATAGTGTTTAATATCTTAGTGTTTACCGGTATTAAGGTTTAAGTGTTAGTGGTTAGGGGTTAAGGTTTAGGGTTAAGGGTTTAGGAGGAAATGGTTAATGGGTTATGGTTTTGGGTTTAAGGTTTATGGTTTATGGTTTATGGGTTTAGGGTTAGGGGTTTAGAAAGAATGGTGAATGTTTTAGGTTTTCGAGTTTAGGGTTTATGGTTTAAGTTTAAGGTTTTAGGGTTTAAGATTTAGGGTATTAGCTATATGACCCAAAATCCCGAAACCGAAATCTCTCATAAGGGATTTATGGTTAATGTGTTAGCTACTAAAATATATGTTTGTACTACACTAACATTGGCCACATGAATTCCCAAATATTTGGTCTCGGATTATGGTTTAAGGTTTGCGGTTTAAAGTTTGGGGTTCGAGTTTTATGGTCTAGGATTTATTGTTTGGGGTTTTGAGTTTATGGATTAAGGTTGGTGTTTGTGGTTTAGGGTATAATATTTAGGGTCTAGGGTTTATGTTTTAGGATTAATCTTGAATTTTTAAAATATAAATGAAAATAAGATAAATATAAATTATTATTTTAAAATATAAATCAAAATGGGTTAAATCTCAAAAGCATACATGATCGACAATGGCTTAATGTGTATATTTATATATTGCATAATATTTATATTTATTCAATATATAAATATATATGATGTATTTACTTTTTAAAATTGTGTATGATTAAATTAAAATTAAAGTTTCAACTATACATTTAAACTAAAAATAGAATTTCACGTCTACAATTATACATTAAACCGAAATTCATATATATATATATAATTTCGAGATGTATCGCTATCAAAATTTAGGTGTATACATATAATTAAATGTTATTTTTTATGTGTTAATTTAAAAATTATAAAAATATTGAAAAAAATTTAAAATGTTAAAAATAAAAATTATAAAATTTAAAACTTGAAACTTAAAACTTTAAATTTTAATATTTTAGTCAATATTTCAGTTAAAAGATTAATATTCAAAATTAAAAATTTCAAAAAAGTTTTTGAAAGAAAAAATATATTAAACAAGAAAAAAAATTGAAATTGAGAAACATGGGGTTTTTATAAAACACCAAAAATATTTCCACCGAATTAGTGGCGTTTATATGAAAACGCCGAAAAAAACATGCTATAGTGGCCTTTTTTTTGTAAAAAATGCCACAAATATATTTTAAACTGTAAAAAAATGTCACTTTACATTAGGAGTCTTTCTTTTCTTTTCCTCCTCACCGACTCACCCATTTCTAATCCCTAACTCCTCATTTCAAATCCCGATTTCTTATGCCATTGTCACCCTGTTCTCCCACTCCTCTTGGTGTCTCCTCTTGGTGTAAGCGAGGATACTGCTTGGGAAGAGATAATGAAGGCTAGTATTTCATGTATCGTTTTTTCTTTCCCCTTTTCTGTTGCTTTCATCTTGAATAGCCTTTAAAACTTCTCCTGTTACTTTATTGCAGAAGTATGACATCTTATTTGAGAAGAACGCAAAGGTCGGGAGCTTCTACCTTCAGTCAAAGGTTCATAGGGCTAAAGAGTGCTTAGAAGCCATCTATCGAGCCAAACGAGAAGGAACTCCCTCTTTCCCTGTCAACTTAGGGTTTCCTTTTTTCCTTTTTTTAAAGATTTCCTCTTGCCTTCTTCACATTAGTCTTCATCATTGATTTTAACCCCCAATCTTTTTATACCTAATAGTTTCAATTGTGCCTAATTTCGAAACTTGCAATGCCGCCATTTTATCGACCTCAAAGGCGGTGGGGTCGGTAATATCCGTAGAAATGTGATTAACCGGTTTGTTAGGCACGCAAAGAACGGAGGGCGAACCGAACTTCGATCAAATCCGATGGGTTACTAGTATTTCCGGTATCCAAATGCCGCTTGGTTCACCGGTACTTGGTTCACGCAAGGTGGATTCCATTGTTCCATTAAACTATTTTTCAATCATTATACTCTCCAAAGGAGACAATTTTAGGCGTGGTGACTGGCGAAGAAGGCGTTTTATCTAAAGTTTATGAGGAAAGGATCGTCATGGGGTAATTTTATAAAAATTTTCTTGAATAAAACTTGTTTTACTTAGTTAAGAGATTTAAGTTAGTATTAGCATAAGATTTCTTATTGGATTAAGATGATTTTGTTGATAATTAGGTATTCGCTGAACAATTATTTGATGTGGTCGCAATTGTTGATTTGTATCACGGATTTGTTCCTTGGTGTCACCGTCTGACGTAATTAAACACTACCCGATGGATCGTTTGATGTGAATTAGAGATTGGTTTTAAGTTTCGTTGAGAGTTATGTTTCTCATGTAGAATTAAAGAGCCAAAGTTTGTAAAGGTAATAGCGTGAATTTCACCCTTATATTTAAAAGCTGCCGCTTTCTCTTCGCTTGGCTTTTATGTGTTCGTAAGTGATGATATCTACTTAGCCATGTCTATTGTATTGAGATAGTGGATATTTGATGCTTGAAAATATTGCAATATGCTAAATACAACACATTTTATCCGTAAATACTTTGAGAATGGAGTTGATATTCAATACGTGTGTAGTCAGAATCTTTTGCATGCTTTGCCATTTCATGAAATTGAAGATGAGTGACAACATTTACATTGAGCATGCTATTGTCTTTCTCTAGATATGCTACTTGCAAACCTGTTAAAGCCTTCATTGTCCTATATATTTACTAATAGAGTAGTTCTTGATGTAGATTGGTTGCACGTCGAGAATGTTTCGAGGCAACTTATGTGAACTCTATGCAATGCATTTAGGGGATTCAGATGCCAAATTTTGGATTAGGGTGAACGGGCATGATTGAGATATGATACTTAATGTTTTGAACATAACCTTACCAAAACCGGAATGAAGCCATTGGATGAAGACATGTTTTTGTCTCTCTCCTTCTCCCAAAATATTGGAGTTAGAAGCCAACGCCATGTAGCCTCAACTTAGAAAGAAATCATCTTATTTCGAGTCAAAACAATCTCAAACTTGAAAGTTTGCTGAATGTTTTGGGTACCATTTCAAGTTATCTTATGGTGGGTTTTATTTGTTTAACCTCAGTATGCTCGTGGAGTATGTATGTGATCTCTTTTGCTCCTTAGGATTGCAATGGCATGCTACTTCATATTGATTGCTTTTAATTAGGGTTTCTCTTGGTGGATAATCTGAAGAGTCTTTTCTTAGTCCCCTCGCCTATGGCATCTGCATGCGGCTACTATTTTGTACTTGTAAATTATAAAAGGATATTGCTTGGCTCATCTCTCGATAGATGATCCCTTTTTTTTTTGTCCATGAATTTAATTTTTTTCCCTCATCGATGATCCGACATCAGATAATGTTTTTGCAATCAATCGCATCGAAAGTAGCCTTTTCAATCATTTGATAAACATTTGGGAATTCAATCTGGACCGATCCGTGAACTTGCGCCTTTACTTTCTTGTGGACTTTAAGTTCCAATCACCACTCTATCGGCAGTAATGTCCTAATAGGCCATAGGACGCTTATAAGTCATTACCAATACTTGATTTTCCTTCTTGTGGTATGCGTGTAACAATCATTTGTCTTGTTTGATTTTGACTTATTATTTCTTTTCTCCTTTGACGAAATGTTGCTAGCCTCTTGAGTAGTTGTTTTAGATTCTTGTTAACCACTTGAACCTTCTTCTTTTTTAATATAACTGTATCC
This sequence comes from Gossypium rotundifolium, assembly GCA_025506655.1. NCBI lineage: Eukaryota > Viridiplantae > Streptophyta > Magnoliopsida > Malvales > Malvaceae > Gossypium > Gossypium rotundifolium. The sequence continues at coordinate 195,199,036 of CP106734.1, read as the reverse complement.
ATATTGTCACTAGATGGGTTTCAAAGCATTTTATTACTTGAGAGTGCATATTTTCAGTTGTGGATACATATAGCCAAATATATAAATATCCAAGGGAGTTTTAACTATTAATTTTATGGCTTTATAATAGATAGGCTTAAAAAGAAAAATTTTATCCGAGGTAGCTTGAATAGTCTTGGATCATCCTAATATTTTGGTGTGTATAATGTGGCATCCATGTTTTTAAGGAAGTAGTGTCCCGAATGATCACTCATTCATTGACGTTGTCGATTGATTTATGGTAGGGGTTCCATCCTTGAGAACTCTTATGGAGAAAGGACATAAACATTTGTTTTCCGTATGCGGTTTGAAGTGCATTTTAGGACAAAAATTGGAATTATAAGGATACTCACAATGCCCGCTGGTAGTGTGTTTTCAGATCTTGCAAACCATTAAAACTTGCCTTAACCATATTAGGCATTCGCTTGCCCTCATCCAATTTTCGCAAAGATCAAGTGATTGCCATTCAACCAATTTTCACTATGTCTATATTTTACGGTTTACAATTGATAACTATTGAATTATCTTGCCTATTCTCTTATGTCAAGATGCATTTTATGAAATTGCCTATTCTCCGGTGGATTTGATTTCTAAACTATAAAATTGGTGCAGGAGGTCAATGGAATCAAGGTTCTTCAATCGAAAGCATAGCAAAGCAATTAGGGTATAAAATTGTATCAATTATGGTTATGATGTCTTAAAATGTAAAAAGATCTATCTAACCATGTGTTTTTCTTATGTGATTAAGTTCTTTGATCATGTTGTTGGTATCAACGTACCTCGATCTCGATTCCTTATATGTCTTGTTCATGAATTTCCATTTTAATACATATTGTTCGTGAATTTTTATTTTAATACATCTTCAAATTAAATTATATATTTTTAAATTGGATTTGTATGCTTTTAGAATTTTTTATTTTTTTTATTTTTTAAGACTTTTAGCGGCATTTTTGGTGAAAGCGTCGCTAAAAGTATAATATTTAAATTTTTTTTATTTTTAGGACTTTTAGCGGCGTTTTTGGTAAAAGCGCCACTAAAAGTATAATATTTGAATTTTTTTTTTTTGGGACTTTTAGCGGCGTTTTTGGTCAAAGCGCCACTAAAAGTATAGTATTTTAATTTTTCTTATTTTCGTGATTTTTAGCGGCGTTTTTGGAAAAGCGCCGCTAAAGACCATGACTTTTAGCGGCGTTTTTTGGACAAGCGCCGCTAAAGACCATGACTTTTAGCGGCGTTTTTATCACAAACGCCGCTAAAAGTCATGATCTTTAGCGTTTTTCCATATAACGTCGCAAAATTTTGCGGTTGTAGTAATGGCGTTTGGCGTTTTAAAAACGCCACAAACACTTTTAGTGGCGCTTATGGCCAAAAAACGCCGCTTAAAACTTTTCTTTGTAGTGTTATTATATCATGAGGATGTTTACACTACGAGAGTGTTCGTACTTGAGAGTAGGTGGTGATTCCCTCTAGGAAGAACAAGCAATATTACTCAAAGGTGTTGGGAGCGGGCGGCCTGCCGAGCTGTTACTTTAGATGGAGTCAACATGGAGGTCAACAATGTATTCGGTACAGACACTCGCCCGAGTGGCAAAAGGGTATATATTTAAGGTTAAAATATGTCACAAGTCCATATACTTTTCACAAATTTAAAATTTACTCCCTATGCTTTTATTTTCAAGAATCCAATCCCTTTATTTTTCAGATTTCATAATTTAAGTATTGTTGTTAACTTTTTTTGTTAAATTTTTTATGTGATTTTTTAAATAAAAATGCTCATATGGTAGCTATGTGACTCAAATAATATTGTAATAAGTTTGAATTTAAAAATAATAATTTTAACAGTGTTAAGAGTTGAACTTAAATTTTAAAATTTAAATAGTAAAACAACTAAAATTCTAAAATAAAAATATAAAGATTAAATTCTATATTTACTTAAGAGTAAGGTTATATTTGATAAACTGAAATATTAATAATTGAATTTAAGTTATAAATTTTGTTTAGTAAATTATTTTAAATTAAATATTGAATATAATTTGATTATTTGATAAAAATAATATAATATTAAATAAAATAAAAATAATTGAATTTATTATTTATTAAATCTATCGAATTTTGCTCTAAAACTATAACAGACTAAAGATGACGTGTATCGCAAATTTCGATATAATTACGATATCTATTTTCATTTCAGATAATCCAATTCAATTGTTTATTTTACTAATGACTAAAAACAGTTCATACCTACCTCCGACACAGTCGCGTAACCCAAAGAAAATTTGGACCAGACAAATCAATGAAACAACGAATTTACTAGTAATAATCAAATCTCAAATTTAAAAAAAAAAAAAATTAAAATTTCTGTAACCAATACATATTTATACTTTTTTTGGGATCCCTGTTTGATGATGGAATCATTTCCCATTTCTCTCACTGCACAAACTTTGCTTCAACATTCCAAATTCCCTCCTTCGCAATGGCTTCCCTTCTTTAGGCTCTGTGCTTTTCCTCCCCCTATTTTCAGGTAACAACCCTTTCTCTCTTTTTTTGTTGGTTTTCTTTTACTCCTTTTTTTTATCTAATAAAATCTGGGTTGGGTTTGAGTTGACGAGGAAGATAAGAAATTTATGTGCAAATTAAAGGTTAAATTTGCATGCAGTATCTGATATTAGGGGAATTGTTTTTTATATCATAATTTTCACGTCATGAATATATATGAAAACCCTGCTTTCTTTTTAAAAGGGAATTGATTCAGTTGATCATTGGTTTCTTCTCACAATCACCCTCGAAGAGTCAACAATGGATCATGGCAACAAGTCGACGGGAATCAAGCAGATCGTTAGACTCAAAGGGATGCTTCAAAAATGGCAAACTGCGACATTTAGGTCCCGACCAAATTCCCACAACTCACAACCAAACCATGGCCATGGGGGTGTGTCGCAATCAATCAACAAAGTTCAAACAGAAAAAATGTATTGCGATTCCGACGAGGATGGATGCTACAGCCCTGAACCAGCACCTGATGTTCCAAAAGGATATTTCGCAGTGTATGTAGGGCCTGAGCTTAGAAGGTTCATCATCCCCACCAGCTACCTTAGCCACCCAGTTTTCAAAATATTGCTCCAACAAGCTGAGGAAGAATTCGGATATGATCACAATGGTGCCCTTACTCTCCCTTGTGAGATTGAGACCTTCAAATATCTCCTCAAATACATAGATCAAAACCAACCTAAGAGTCACAATGTTGGAGGAGGAAGCCCTGTTTCTGAACATGTCCTAATTTGTTTTTAGCATTATTAAACCATTTTTAAACTTATTTACCAATATCTCTCTCTCTCTCTCTCCCCCACCTCCACACATATATATCACATATATGCTCATGGGACAAGTTCATATTGCTTTATCTTCATTCCTACTATCAGAAGTTCTATATCATTGAATTTTATGTAATGTTGTTATTTATCCGGTGTCGGGTTTTTTCCTCCTACGGAGTATGTATTTTACTTTACCCCTTTGCTAACAAATTTGTAATATTCTTTGTAAAAGGCCAACCATGCATGGTTTTCCTCCATGTGAAACAGGTTCATCCTATTGTCCCATGAAGAGAAATTGAAATTTCTGTGATAATTTATTGAGGTTGTTAATTCCATATTCAAAGGGTGGATTTTTTTTATTTTTATTTTGTGGTTGTGGTTGTGGTTTTGTTCGCTTGATTTAGAGTCGGATCTAAAGCGAATTAACTAATACTAGTTTTATGTCACATGGGTGAAAAAAAAATTAAAAAAATAAATTTTCTAATTAGTTTTTCTTAAAGTTGATAATTACTGATAAAAATAGATGATACAGAAAAAAATTTAAACAATCAGTCAAAGTGCCATTAACACCTGAAAAAAATGCTTCCAAAGAGAAAAAAAAAAAATGGAAGAAATGCAATAAGGAAAAATTAATAAAACAAAACTTATTGTTGACAAAAAAAAAAAAAGAAGAAAACAAGTGGGTACTTGGATTTTTTTAATACAAAATGTGGGCACGTGTTGAAGTTGGGGGAGTGGTGGTTTTTATTTAGTGAATAATTATTTTTATGTTTTATTTTGTTAAATAAAATTTATTAAATTATTTTATATCTATTTTATTTTTATTTTCAGAACTTAATTTTTATCTAATGACGAAATGTGTTTATTATAATTTATTGGGCTTGACACTTTTCGAGTACCCGATTTCTATTGAAGAAATTTTACAGTCTAGTAGTATTTTCGCTAGATTTTTTTTTTTGCTTAATGCTTATTTCTACTGAAAAAATATTAATAAAAATATGAGATCAAGTTTTAAGATAAGCATAGGATACTAATTATACGGTTTTGATTTGGGTATATTTAATTTTTATCAATATTTTGAAATATTTTTTTGAAAGTACCATTATTTAAAATATTATCGACTGTAAAATAGTTTCCTCATATTAATAGACACTGTCAAAAAAAAAAAAAAAGGAGGAAGACCAAAAATAAAAGATGGGGAGGCCCAAGTTTGTGTGTACTGTACTTTTCAAGCATTATTAATGTGTTTGAGATAAAGATTTCTTCCTTTTGGCTATGTTTCATATACAGATTGCGATTCACATCTCTTTTCTCTTTCGGATCAAATCATTGAATCCATATATAAAAATAAAACACGTTTTCTGTAAATATTATGAAAAAAATGAACATTAATCTGTCATATATGTTACATAAGTAAAAATGAGAATGAACAGCGATGCTCTACAATATTATCATTACATAATATACAACTCCGGTACCATGGGAATGACCGGACGGGAAATGTTTTGTTTTTTGGTCTGCACGAGCCGTCAACATGCGTAAAACTCCACTAGTTCTTCCAAGGACTCAGCCTGAGGATCAGCATTTTCGAGCATCCAAAGCAAGTGTTCGAACAAGACAACCTCGCACGACACGGTGATGACGGCGTCGTTTTTGCCCGACGACCATTCCGCGAGTTCACGGAACAAAGGGCTTTTGATAATGTCGGAGCTAATAAGGTATCGCCTCCGAGATTTTCCAACGTAGACAGGGTGGAGATTTGCCGACGATGAATCCTCGTCGATATCCGAAGCCGACGCCGCTACTGAGCTCGACGTAGGGCGGATTTTCTTGTTGTTCAATGAGTTTAGCTTCTTGAGAACTGACTTAAGCTTCGTTAGCTTGTCGCTGCCTTTCGCCATTGTCTTTGTTTTTTTCTTCTTTGGAAGGCTTAATGGATTTTCAAAGAGCTTTGGGTAGCCAATGAGAAGAAGGCTCGTTTATTTATAGGAGGAGTTGAAGAAGGGTGAAATTGTAAATTGCTTAAATGCGGCTAATTATGGGGTCCGGTAATTGTGGGAAGATAATGGGCCGCAGTTCTTTGACGTCTGGCGTTGAGCGTCCTTTAATAATCCTCTCTTCCTTAATTATCTATCTACCTATAAAATAATCATCGACCTCATTAGAGTGATATTAGATTATTTATGCTATTTGAAAATGAGTAAATTAAAAATTATATGTTTGATTAAAGACCGAATTTGTCTTTTCTGATTTCATTTATTTTTATTGTTAAAAACTAACATGGTTAACATGATAATCAAAAAGTTATATATAGTGTGCTATATATACCTCATTCGATATTTTAAGATACATGAATTAATTTTAATAGAATAATTAGTTAGCTCTTTGATCTAATACATATGGATTAATTTACTTATTTTTTAAGTAGAGGAGATCAAATACAATTCGACTCTTAGTACAAACACCTCCATAATATTTTTATTATTTAAAAGCTTATTTAGTTGGAATAATCCTTCAATTCCCAACTCAAGTAATTATCGAAAATATTATAACTAAAGCTACAATTTATCATTAAATATATTTATTACAATTTTCATTTCATTCATACAATAAGCTTAATATAATCTAATATCATTTTGTTCGGATAAAATATATTACCCAAATTTATTTCTCTTTATTTGATTTTCTTTCGAGTATTTGAATTATATGATTCTGAAAATAAAGAAATTAAATTAAATATAATAATTCAGATGAATGCAGGCTGAATTTTTTTTAACCTAAATAAACAGTGCATGTAAATCAAATGTCAATAACAAAGACAGGAATCCGGTAAGAAGTTTTATATATACATCGTAAAATGCCATGAATCTCTTGATTTCATAGCTTTTGCTCGTCAACCTCACATGCAAAGGCCATGACGAGAGTTGTTGTTTTCATTATTTGGGCATGTGATTTCATTTCTCAATAAAATCTTGTTTTACTTATTTTAATGGAACTAATGACAAAAGATTGGAAAATAGTGTGACAATTTAAGGTGTTAAGAATGCACCTTTCACTAAAGTTAAAGATTTTCTTTTGAATATGATTGCAAATGGAAAAGATTGAAAACTTAATAAGAATTTATTAATATCAGATGTCTCTTTTAAACAAAACTCATAAGAATGATCAACATATACACTCTGAAAATGAACACATACACTCAGATGAGAGAAAGGGAGAACATGAATATGAACATAACAAATGAGGTTTCAGGGAACAATATTTAATAATGAGGGAATAACAAAATTTAGGGTTTCAATCAAGAAAATCCTTCTATAAAGACAATTTGCGGCGAATGAACAAGGGCATGTGAGGGAAACATGGAATCAAATTAATGTCCCAATATATTGTGAACCACTAACTTAATAAATGAGCCTCAATCACACCCGACCATACCCTCCTCATGTGGATTCTTACCATAAAATTAGTAACCCGTGAAAATACAAGTTTATTAAACATTTTTAAGATTTCATAGATAATATGTTATTGTTTATAAATTACTTTGGAATATATTACTATGTATTATGAAGACCGATCCAATTATTGTAAAAAGAAAAACTTGGTTTACGTTATTCTATTAGAAATATTCTTTTAAGAAATTTCAACAATAAAATTCTTTTTGGATTTAGAAAGATAGAAGTAAACTGTAACAGTGCATTCTCGTGGAACCACTTTTGGTTGGTAGAGGCACTAATAGTAGTTTAGTGAAAGAAGGTGAAAAAGTAAGAATTCACCATATATCGAGAAATCATAATGGATTGATGATCATTTAACTAAGTGTGTTATAATCGAAATTCAAATTTACAATTGTTTGAAGAATCTTCGGTTTTAGTGTTAAGGCTTATTGCTTGCTGATCATAATGTATCGATGCTGAGTTAATTTTAGCCAAATGATGTATTCGTTTTATATTATTCTATTCTACAGAAAAAAAAATTCATTTTAACATTTTTTAAAATAAATCAGAAATTAATATACAAAGATAGGGAAAAAAATTGTGTGATGAGAAGGGAATGGACTGTGGAGTTTATCTCTCTCTATATATTTCTGTCCCTATTTCAATAATATCTATCTATGGAAGACTTGTGTGTTTTTTGATGTATCGAAAGGAACACAAATTTCCAATTCATTTGTCCAGAATCAATGAATGAGAAATGCAACTTTGATTGTTTCTTGGGAAACAAGATCCTCCTGTACGTGGGAAAATCAACAGGATCTGTTTGCACTTTTGAACTTATTCTACTAATATATCAATTTTCGGTTGGTCAAAAACATGTACCGTGGAAGAAGTGAAATGTCTCTAAAAGACATAAGAAATGTCTATTCTCGATTGAGACCTAAATCTTTGCTAATATATGCATGTCAACAAAAGGGCGAAAGTTAAAGAATCTTATGTTGAGATCAGATTGAAATAAAAAGTAATCATGTTTTTTGAAGGATGATTAGAATATTTTTTTTAATTTTAGATTAAAATTATTTAAAAATGAAATAAGTTTGAAGGAGCCAAAAAAGGAAAAAGAAAGGTGGAAGTCACCTATGGGATACATCTGTGCATGTGCTTAATGATGATGATTGAATGATTATAGAGGACATGTAGCATGTGATTAGCATTATCAAGCTACCAATTACCAGTGTTAACTGATTTTAAACAACAGCCTTTGTCTTCTTATATATATTTCTGAACATTGGATTCTATTAGATAAACAAGTTTATTAGGATTACTTGTCAATTAGTCAGATTTGGGAGTTAATTAAAAAAAAAAATTGAAACGGACTTTAAAATTTTGTTACATGAATTAATTGTATTGTGTATATATATAATTTATAGATAGAATAACATATTAATGAAATATTATTAATTAACATTTAGTTCAATTGTTATCATCGTGGTTGCAATAATTAAAGGTACAAAAGTTTAAACGTGCTCATTTTATCTTTTGATTTAAGAGTTTGAAGAGGAATATAAGTATCATTTAAAAATATTGTTTATACGATTTTATTTAACTTTCAGTATAAACTTTTAATAAATATATTTTAACACCGGTTATAATCTAACATATATATATATATATAGAGAGAGAGAGAGAGAGAGAGAGAGAGAGAGAGAGAGAGAGAGAGAGAGAATTGAGAGAGAGAGAGAGAGAGAGAGAGAGGAGGAAGAGCAACATGAAATATTCTCGAGCCTATAGGAGAACCTTTCATCAAACCAGCTAAAATATCAGCAGTCGAGTTCACCTCTCTGGGTACTTGTTTAAAGAGTTCTCTCTATTCACGCTTACATAATTCTTGGATTCGCACAATCAAATTTCTATTAGAATGTCCTCAAACTTCTTCATGAGTCCTTTTAATGACTTGCGCACTATCAGTCTCAATAATAATATTAGCCCATTTAGTTTCTCAAGCTAATTGGAGTCCATCGTAAATGGCCCAAAGCTCAGCTTGTAGAACACTGCATCTCTCAATACTTCTTCCCATTCCCCACATCCAATTATCATGCTCATCTAGTGCCACTGCTGTCGACCATGCATAACCCAACTTCAGATTACGAGTACCATCAATATATATTTTAAAAAACCCAACAAGTGGAGAGACCCATCTTTGGTTCCTTACTCGATTCCCATAACTCCTCCTCGATTTTATTTGTCTTTGCTTAATGGACCTAGTCCACAACCATAAAGAATGAATCAAATTGATTATGTTGTAATGGCTATCTTGGAACACGCAAACATTCTTCTGATTTCAAATTTTCCAACAAACAATCCCAAATAAGGAAGGCCAATTTGCATCTTGAAAAGTAACCTCAAACTTATTTGCCAAGTTAGTAGATAACCAATCCTCCAAAGAGTAAGTGAAAAATTGATTTGAAATTTTCGAGGGAATAAGCTGAAGCCACACTTCTTTTGCCTTAGGACAATCTCATATTATATGGATACAAGATTCTTCAGCATACCTACAAAGCTTACAAGAAGGGTCCTCTGACAATTCTCTCTTACACCTTTCCGCATTTGTAAAGAGACGTCTCTTAAACACCACGCAAATAAAATGACGAACACGTTGTGGGACAGTCAAGGACCAAACAATCTTCCATTTTGCTTCCTGCATATTTAACGAGCTATTTGTAAGCTTGCTATAAACCTTCTTGATGCTAAATTTCCCATTAACTGCCCAGCTTGAAATAACATCATCAGGACCAGCTAGAGAAGTCGGAGATCATGTATTATGTTTAAGTGTGAAATTGCATCAGCAATTTGTGTCCAATGCTTAAAAGTAACGAGGATCCAAATGTTTGAGTTAGGTAGTCCAAACATTAGTGTCCTGAATCCCCTCTAAACGGTGTGTTTGTATGTTGAATTCAGGTAGGGAAATACTTTTCTGTGAAGTCCAAAAAGGACTTTTGGGCCATAATATTCCAACCTCCAACAACAAACGTGAAAATGAATAGATCACATGGGCTAACACCGTCAGCCTCTGTAGGCCTAACGTTTAGATTTAGGTGAAAGCCTTTCCGCCTTTTCGTTAAAGTGAAGGCGGTTAAGAGGATCCAATTTCCATTGCCCGATGAAGACCAGCTTCAATTAATTATACCATTTGAACACGACGACTACGAAACTTTATAGTAACGGTTCATTTTAGTTCTTTTATCAAAGAATGCCCTTTTCGGGACCCACAGTCCCGATGTGGTATCCATCATCCTTCACCGGTAAACAGGCGCCATATGTTGTTTTCTTGATTTCGCGGCTAAAACCGTAGAGCGTCCACTCACCGCTCACCGCTCTCCACCACTCCATCGCCATCACCATCCACTCTTTTTTCGAACTTTCTTTCGCCATCCTCCCCCCCCCCCGGTCTTTGTCCTATCTTTAATACAAGCTTCTCGAATCTCAATTTTCATTTCCCCACCGCTGCCACATCCTCCCCCTCCCCTTCCCCTTCCCAAAGGAAAAAATAGTAATAAATGAGCTTCTCTTCCAGTTACAGTAATCTCCGTCTTACGCCAAACCGCTTCGACAACCTCTTCTTTTGCTCCCCTCAAAATCCTTTCCGAATCAGCGAAATTCGCGTTTACAGGAAACGACGCCGTTTGAAGCTCTTCCGCTCAAACCCCACTCTCCAAAGCCAATTCAATTTCTCTTTCGATAACAACGTTTTCCAGAACCTTCCTTCGCTCGATCTTCTCACGCCGGTTTTGGGTCTAACTTCCGGTGTCGCTCTTTATTTATCGTCGCGGTTGAATTTAGCTTCCGGAGGTGAAAACAATGTCTGCGATATTGGAGAGTGGATTTTGTTCACCAGTCCGACGCCGTTTAATCGATTCGTCATCCTTCGATGCCCTTCTATATCGTTCGAAGGAAGTGAGCTGATGGAGGATGTGAACGAGAGGTTGGTGAAAGAAGATAGGCATTTCGTGAGGCTAAATAGCGGGAGGATGATACAGGCGAGTAGAAGCAGGGGAGAGGAGCCGGATGAGTTGGAATACCAGAGACTTTGTATAAACACGGAGGATGGCGGTGTAATTTCGATTGATTGGCCGGCGAAGTTAGACTTGAGCGAAGAACATGGATTGGACACGACAGTTTTGGTGGTTCCGGGAACGGCGGAGGGTAGTATGGACGAGAAGGTGAAGGCGTTTGTTAAGGAGGCAGTTTTTTGTGGGTTTTTTCCGGTTGTTATGAATCCTCGAGGTTGCGCCAGCTCGCCACTCACCACTCCTCGGTAAGCTATTGAGTTCTGAAGTGAAATTTATTTGTTTAGTGAGTATTATGATGCGGTTTAGGGAGAAAACAGCAGTAATCAATAAAATTAGAGCTGAACAAACGGCAATACAAGCTTTTCTGCAAGGTTTTAGATTGTCTGGTGAGGCACAAAAGCTTGACCGAACCATGGAAAAGTTTCCTGTGCGTTACTGCACATGTAACCCAAAGGGTTTCATCATTTATTTCATTACTTCTTTCGTTTATTGGCATTGATGACATGTTTGTAATGTGCTTGAAGTAAGTGGGAAGTATTTACTTAGACAAGATCATATGTTTTAGCAGAGATCAGTTTATCAGCTAGGCTTCTAGACCAAAAGAATTATCTTATATAAGCTGGGTGTTTTGGTTTTCCTTGAAGTTTCTTGAAAGGCCATTTTTACTGAACGACTTTATTTATGTAGGTTGTTTACAGCTGCTGACAGTGGTGATATCTCAACTGCTATACAGTTCGTTAATAAGGCAAGACCATGGAACACATTGATGGGTGTTGGCTGGGGATATGGCGCAAACATGTTGACGAAATACTTGGCAGAAGCTGGTGAAAACACCTCTGACAGCTGTTACTTGCATAGATAATCCTTTTGACTTGGAGGAGGCCACAAGATTGACTCCTTATCACATTGCTTTAAATGAAAAACTCACTGGTGGACTTGTAGATATTCTACGATCTAATAAGGTTGGTGATTGCTTCAAAAATTCCAGCTTTTCACTCATAATCACTTCAGTGTTTATGCATGCTTCATTATCCATTGATCATTCAATACTAATTAATTTGACCCATGAATGATCTAGGAACTATTTCTAGGCCGAGCAAAAGGGTTTGATGTGGAAAAGGCTCTATCAGCCAAATCTGTTCGTGACTTTGATAAGGCAATATCGATGGTCTCTTACGGTTTTGAGGCCATAGAAGACTTTTACTCAAAATGTAGTTCGCGAAGCTTAGTTGGCAAAGTTAAGATTCCAGTTCTTTACATACAGGTACCTTTTACAACTTGAAAAAACACTCTTGTGTAATTGCTGAAAATGGATATTATTAAAATTTCCTGCTTTAATGGTAAATGTTGAGCAAATAATTTTCTTTCTTCTGATGTAATTAGAGCCAAACAACTTTATTTTGTATGAAAACTGTTCCTTTCATGCTATACATGTATGTATATCTGTGTTCGAAGGAACACATGCATAAGAACTGCTATGGTTGAATATCTCCTTTGTGTCATTAAACCCTAGTCACTGAGCTGAGCTAGAGTTCCTTGAAGACGGTGGTAAACTCCCAAATTTCATTCTAACCTTGTTTTAAAAACTAACTACCTAAACTAGCTATATAATCTTGCCTTCTCATTGGGAAAATGTCTTTTAGGACTTGCCCTGAAATTGCTTGTACTTATCCTGTTTCTGTCCTCTGCATGTGTGTACACTGGTTCAGAACCTAACTCCCTTGCGAAGGAGGAAATTTAGAAGGAAAACCTAATTTCTTTTGAATTTTTTTATTTTTCAGAATGATGGTGGATCAGTTCCACTATTCTCCATTCCACGTGGTTTGATTGCAGAAAATCCTTTTACCAGCCTGCTTCTCTGTTCTTGTTCATCATCTAGAGCTACAGTATCGTGGTGCCATCATCTTACTATTGAGGTAATATTTTCATCTTCTCTCTTCTCATCTGAGGGTTTGGAACTTCGACTTTAATCCAGAAAAAGTTTCTCCATAAATATTGCTATTGATTTTTTTTTCATTGGTATCATTTGGTTTATATAGTGGCTTACTGCGGTAGAGCTTGGACTTCTAAAGGGCCGTCATCCTCTTCTAAAAGATGTTGACATCACCATCAATCCTTCAAAAGGCTTAGCTTTCACAGAAGGTGGGTTGACTGGTAAAGTTGGAAACACTAAGAAGCTTTTGGATCTTTCCAGATTAAATTCTGTAAATGGCTATTCCGTTGGTCCTAGAAGAGGCATGTTAGAAAATGATGATACAGCTCCTAGCATCCACCTTCAGTCCAGACAAGATTCACTCAAGGACATGGAACTTCAAGAGAAGGGATTGCATAGAGTGCACAATGATATGTTAGCACAGTCCAAACCTCTTGAAGCAGAGTTGGCCAAAGAGGAAGCTGAACTAGAAGATGGTGAAAGAGGGCAAGTTTTACAAACTGCACAAGTAGCTATGAATATGCTTGATGTAACCATGCCCGGAACTTTGAAAGAAGCTGAGAAGCAGAAGGTAGGGCTTATAAGCATTGCAGTTTCTTTTATCTCACATATATTATTATTCTGGGTTTAAAAATGTGTATACATATTCATCTTTGAACAATCAATATGATAAGCTAATGCTAAAGGACTTCCTCTGCATGTGTGCTTGTTGGAAAGGAATATGTCAACTGTACATGTTTTATGATATATAGTATATTTCTTGAACGAGTAATTTAAATGTTTGGGGTCTTTTCATATTTGATTTTCTTTTAGCGTTTTATGTTTTTTCCTCTTGGTTTTTTTTTTTTTTTTTTTTTTTTTGTATCTATATTTGTTTTCCTTTTAAAAGTATTTCAGTGGAAATTCAGCTTATATGATGTTATTCCATTTTTTGATTATTTTTATGGTGTGGCATGTTTGTTCTTTAAGTATCAATTTTAGCAGACGTAACTTTAGCAAATTGGAGACATGAACTTTAGGTATCTGAAAATAAGAATTTGGGGACATAAACTTTAGTATGTTAAGTAATCTATGTACATACAGGTCCTGGCTGCTGTTAATCAAGGTGAGACGCTTATGAAAGCTTTGCAAGATGCTGTTCCGGAAGATGTTCGTGAAAAACTCACAGCAGCTGTATCTGTTATTCTGCATTCTCAAGGCACAAACTTAAAACAAGGTATTGAGAGGATTCCCAAGATGCAATCAGGGTTTAAATCAAAAGTCCACGAAGGTGTTAGTGATGCTCATTCTACAGATGAGATAAAAAGAACTGAGGGTTTGGCAGATGGGACTGATAACAATCAAGTTGGCTCAGAGAAAGCTACTGCTGGACAGGGATCAGAATCTCGGCCGCTGGACAATATGCAAAGCTCCAATGATGTAGGTCAATCTCAATCAATAAGTGGAGATCAAGGTGATATTTCTTCTTCAGTCAGGAAGGATGCAAGTGAAACGGGAAAAAATCATGAAAGTGATGATCTCAACAATGAAAAGGCTTCTCTACATGCTGACTATCGGGTGGATGTTAATTTGACTACCCAAGATGAAAAGGAAGGTAGCACAGATGAAATTGTTGAGTCCAAAGCAGACCCAGATGGTGGAGTAGATCGAGTTGAAATGAATTATAATAATAGTCCCCGGAAAAAGGAAGAAAAAGTCGTGGATTCTTTGACTGACGAAAATAATGCGGCACCATCAGGATCTTCTGAAGCCCAGCCAGAGGAAAGTGAAAGGAATGATAATCGGAAAAAAGATCTGCAACATCCACCCGATCAAAATAAGTCTACCATCACTGATTCCAATGCTCCAACCTTCAATGTTTCTCAAGCATTAGATGCTCTGACAGGGATGGATGATTCCACCCAAGTAGCTGTTAACAGTGTGTTTGGTGTGTTAGAAAATATGATTACTCAATTTGAGGAGGAAAAAGAAGAAAATGGTTCTCATGATGGACGTGAGCTTAGGACTGATAATACGAACTCTGTACCTGAGACACAAGATACATTTGGAAAAAAAGAGGGCAGTGAAAATGATAACAAATTGAGAGAAACCGAAGGCAGTAAAGATAACCAGAGTATGATTTCTGATAGGTTGCATGATCCTCCCATTCATAATGATCATGGTAATAGTTCAGACTTAGGGGATGACTCAACAAGTGAACGGCTGGAGAAGGAGTCCCCACAAAGTCCTGTTTCATCAGAGGGGAATGGTAGTGATGATTCTCAGGAACAAATTGTTGGCGGTAGTTTGGATTTGCCAATAAACAATAATCATATAGCTGGTTGTAAAATGGTGGCCGATTATTCATATAGACCCATAAATAGCACTCCCTCGTATATAAATGCAAGTCAATATGAGGACTTTCTTCATAGTGAGTACTTCCAGAGATATTTGCTTTCAAAACAAACTACCAAACCACTAGATGTAGATAAGACTACTGCTTTATTGTTTGACTACTTTCCAGAAGAAGGTCAGTGGATGCTCTTGGAACAACCAGGAGAGAATGGAGATTCTACTGGTGATGTTACAACTCATAGCAGAGAGCCTGAGGCTCCAGCTGCTGAAGTTAGCAAAATGAAAAATTACATTGAACCATCATATGTGATATTAGATACTGAAAGACAGCACGACCCTTCTGGAGAGTTTGAGACCATAGGCAATACAAATGGATATTCTAGAAAGGATGGTAAGGGATTAGAGGAATTGATGCAGCTTGTAAAAGTCACTATATTGGATTCTTTGATGGTGGAAGTTGATCGCAGGCTAAGTGCATCTGACATGGAAGAAATGGAATCTCAACTTGCTATAGATATTGAAACAGTTGCAACTGCAGTTTCTCTGTCCATTGGAGATTATAAGGAGCTTAATGATTTTGAGGGCAAAGAGTATTTTATTGACAATTCCTCAGAAAAAGTCGGAACTGTTAATGGAGAGAATGTTGTCAGGGCTATTTCATCTGCTGTTCAGAGCACAAGTTATCTAAGGAGAGTGCTGCCGGTTGGGGTTATTATAGGATCTAGCTTAGCTGGTCTGAGAAAGTATTTTGATCTATCTACGGTTCATGATGAGTATATAAGTGAAGTTAAACCTGCTGACGAAACCCAGGTATCTAGGGAAAAGAATCATGGGAAAACTAGTATAATCGATATTGATCAATCACCAGTTTATGAAACTAG
This sequence comes from Gossypium rotundifolium, assembly GCA_025506655.1. Classification (NCBI taxonomy): domain Eukaryota; kingdom Viridiplantae; phylum Streptophyta; class Magnoliopsida; order Malvales; family Malvaceae; genus Gossypium; species Gossypium rotundifolium. Next base: position 195,183,034 of record CP106734.1, on the reverse strand, counting down.
TCAAAATGGTACTTCGCATAGCCCCAGTAGCAAAGAAGTGGTAGAAACTGGTTTGAAAACCCTAAACAAGGATGATGTCATGGTTGGTGCTGTTACAGCTGCTCTAGGAGCATCGGCTTTGCTAGCGCCACTGCCAGACAAGGTAATAGTCAATTTCTTTAGAATTTTTTATACTAGCTTTTCTATGTTTTTTGTTGGCCTTTAAAACCACCTGCAGAAGCCTTGTTTGTCAGGGGTATCCTTGTTTTGTTGCTATAAGTTTAAGCAACATTTAAAGTTAAAAAGGTCTTCAACTAAATTATTATCGGCACGGTGTTCCTTACTTTCTATTGAATTTTGTTGTTACCTTTTACATACAAATACATAGAAATCATGCTTAATATTTTATTTTTATTTAATTGCTTCTATCTATTATTTTCCCAAAGAACCTTTTGAATCTTGATTGGTTCCACAACTAGTACTAGTTTTAGGAACATCACCAAAATGGTAAAAACCTATTCTAGTCTTTGTCCAATCTGGTACCAAGAGCATCCAAAGAAATGCTGACTCATTTTAAGAGGTTTTTATTTCATCCTTTTAAACTTTAATTGTTATATGTCATGCATGTTGATTTTGCCTTCCTCTCTTTTATCCTGACTGTATTGTTCTCATTCTTGCTGCTCTATAAAATGCAAAGGATCCACTTGAAGAAAATGAAACTGCAGAAAGTTCATCCAAGATCTTCAAGGAGAAAGGCCATCAACATAAAGAGCCTGGAATTCCTGAGGGAGCAGTAGCTGACAAACACCAAATTAACATGGTCAGTAGTCTTGCTGAGAAAGCCTTGTCAGTTGCTGGTCCTGTTGTACCTATGAAGGAGGATGGTCAATTGGATCAAGAAAGGTCTTATCATATGCCTGATATACGTTTCTGTTGTATTTGAAGTTGTCTGTTTGTTTTGTTTTCTTCGGAACTCTACTTACACTTGTCTTTGTCAGCAGATTGGTTGCTATGTTAGCAGATTTGGGACAAAGGGGCGGTGTGTTGAGGCTAGTTGGTAAAATTGCTTTGCTTTGGGGTGGTATACGTGGTGCAATGAGTCTAACAGATAGGCTTATCACATTTCTGCATATAGCTGAACGCCCCTTATACCAAAGGTATTAAGTGGCTGGCAACCTTCCGACCACCTTTGCTTTAACCCTCCCAACTTTTTCTACACATTTGATTTCGATTTATAATTAAGAATAACTTGGATCAATTCTATTGAGGCTTATGCTAAATATTTTAGAACTTTTTAAAAGACGCCATACATGTTTGACATTCCTGATTTATATCTCCTGTTGTACTAATGTTGTACTTTTCCTCGTGTCTTGCTTTTTCTTTCCAAAGGATTCTTGGTTTTGTCGGCATGGTTCTTGTTTTGTGGTCACCAGTTATTGTTCCATTGCTTCCAGCTCTTGTGCAGAGCTGGACCACAAATACTCCCTCCAAGTTTGCTGAACTTGTTTCCGTTCTTGGCTTTTACGTTGCTCTCATGATACTTGTCATGTTATGGGGTAAAAGAATACGTGGTTATCAAAATCCACATGAGCAGTATGGACTGGAGTTGACATCATCAACGGTATGGATTCTTGCTTAAACTTTTTATTGGGAAAAAGGAAAAATCTAGTTGGAGGGCTATTGATATCTATCTTGTATGTTAGCTTCTGATTCTTACAATGCATGTTCGTTTATATCTTCGAGGTTGTTGCTTTTCTGTGCCTGGTCGACTAGGGGTTTGATTCTGAGAAGAAATCCTATCTTTAATGGATATGATCAGCTGCTATTGTAATGGATAGAGTGAGTTAATATCTATATTATTGCTTGCAGATCAAAGGTCTTCTCATGGGCTTGATTGGAGGAGTCATACTCGTAGTGTCAATACAATCTGTAAATTCTTTGTTTGGCTGTGTTAGTTGGTCTTGGCCTTCAAATCCTCTTCCATCCTCTTTGGACTTAGTGGCTAGGCTCGAAGTTTATGGGAAACTGCTTGTGTTTGCTGTTCGAGGAATTGCTACTGCAACTGGCATTGTGCTCGTTGAGGAACTGGTTTTTAGGTCATGGCTACCTGATGAAATTGCCGCAGATTTTGGCTATCATCAGGGAATTATTATATCAGGACTTGCATTTTCTTTGTTCCAGAGGTGACATTATCTTTCTCTCTTGCAACTCGTTTCCGCTTTTTTTCCATTATGATGTATTCTTTTGGTGTAATTACATTGTTGATAGATAATAGATCTGTAAATTTAATTTTTGAAAAGAAAAAGAAAAGGTCAATGCTAACAATCGCCAATACTCTGTGGTTCAATGAAATTGTAGGTCTCTAATGGCGATACCAGGGTTATGGCTTTTATCACTAGCTCTATCAGGCATTCGGCAAAGAAATGAGGGCAGCCTCTCGGTTCCAATTGGGTTGCGGACAGGAATGATGGCTTCAAGTTTTGTTCTACAAACAAGTGGGTTCCTAATTTATAAGGCCAACCATCCTCTGTGGGTAACTGAAGCTTACCCCTTTCAACCATTTAGTGGAGTAGTGGGTGTTGCATTTGCTTTATTGTTGGCAACTATTGTATATCCAAGACAACCTCTAGAGCACAAGAACCTCAAAGAAGAATTGTAGGGTTAGAATAGCAGCAGCAGCAGCCTTTGCCACAAAGTGCTTTGCATTTTTGTGTCATAGTTTTGTGTAATGGTGCCTGCCTAGTTTTTGTATTTTAGGTAAATATTTGTAAATGCATGTGAGGAGAGGAAGTGAAGCATGGCTATGATAGCAGTGTACAGTTAGTGAGTTTTGAAAGGTCAAATCTTGTAAAGGTATAGCAGTAATCTAATACGTATAGATGAAGTAGTCCCATTTCTTTGAGTGCGTCATTAAGTTCATAACTGGATTTTTCATTTTTCAGAAAAAAATAAACTGTTGTTACATATCAAATCTGATTACAGAGTCATCTCCCCTAATCTCTATTCTCGACAACAAAATTGTTAGTTGGTTTTGTGGTTTTGAGAATTTACAACTATTTTACTATCAATCATTCCATCTCTAATCAATGTTTTTAGCTGAACAAATAAATTTTGAAATTGCCTTGAACTTCTACCATGGATCATATTATTCCTTTCCTGCCATATCAAATAAATAAACCCATTCCATGGTGGCCTTAAAGATTTCTATTTACAATGAACAAGTACCAGCCAAATGCCATGAAAAATGTTGCAACAGCAAGTTCTTCAATATTTCCTCGCAGCAAGAACAAATATGCTTTTATCCATGCCGCCGAAAGAGAGCCAGCATTAGCATATTATATGCTATGCTTATAGACAACTATTATTATGGGTTTGCGTTATCTAATTGCCAAAGGCATAGGAGAACAAGTCAAAAATCAAATTTAGATTCCCCAGTTTCTTTAAACAAAATGATTAGTAAAAGCTTTTATCCATCCACTTGTTCACTTAAATTACTGTTTGATTGAAGCTGACCTCACTCGTGATGATACAAATGTACGATACTCTTTTTTTTTTTTTGTACATCTGAAAGCATCGCCACTGGCTCTAAGCGTTTAAAAAAATAAAAATAAAAAAGATAGGAACTTGAAAAACAAAAGTCACCATATTTAACTGGAATTGACGGGCGCACAACCCCATGTTCAAACAATGCCGGCGAAAAAAGGAAAAGGAAAAGACAAGATGAAATACAAAAGAGCTTCTCCAATTGAAATTACAAAACAGAATATTATTCTCCAAGAAAAACCGGCCCAATGTTATTTAACAGCTTCAATTTACTCCTCTGCCAATGGAACTGATTCAGCCTGCATTTTACAAGTCACCAACAATGTAATTAAAGCCAAATAAAGGACATTTATACAGAATGGGGATGTGACTATGTGAATTACCAGCTTACGGTACTTTAGAGCATAAAACATCTCAAGGTAACGACGACTCTCACGGCGTTCAAGGTTGGAAACATGCTTCCAGAATCCATACACTCCGGTCAGGGTCAATAGTCTCTCCGAGTAAATCTTCCATGTATACCTGATTCAGACAATTCATAATCGTTACAACAAATACTAAACAATATAAACCCAAGTGGAAAATGGTTTTTTCTTTATTGTGTGTGTGAGAGCTTACTTCTCCTCTATACGTTTCAAGCCTCCTTGGGAGATCTCATCCCAGTGAGATGGATCTTTCTTACACTTTTCAAAGAAATCGACGAGTATGTCAGCAGCTTGATCACCATGGTAAGGATCAATGTTGAAACCAGATTTCCCATGGACAATAATCTCGGCTGGTCCACCGTTGCAGGTTGCAAATGTTGGCAAACCACAAGTCATTGCCTCCACAACTGTCAATCCAAAGGCTTCATACAATGCAGGCTGTACAAAGGCACCTTTCGTGTCGCAAATGTATCGGTAAAGTTCACCATTTCGTATTCTGTTCATTTGAGATGAAATCCATCTGAATTGGCCGTTCAAGTTGTACTTCTCGATCAGCTCAAACATTTTCTTCATTTCGGCCTTCTCTTCCAAATCTTTAGATTCCTTTCTCCTATCACCACCTACAACTACGAGGTTAGCCAACTCACGCAACTTTGCGTTCTTGCCGTACCACTCGACAAGTCCGGTTAAGTTCTTGACACGATCAAGCCTTGCCATTGTGAACAGAATTGGCTTGTTGCGGTCATTGAGCACACATCTGTAGAAAATCAGGGACAAATCATTAGTTCAGACGGGATATGTTCCCACAATCGGATTTTGCTAAAACATATAAAAAAGCTTGCACTTACAAGTGTTCTTCATTCTCAACTTTGCTGTAAAGAAGGTCTTCGATCTCAGGATGGAAATGCTTCAACCTCCGCTTCTCTTCGGTGTAAGGGAAATATATCTCCATATCAGCACCAGGGGAAACAATGTTGAATTTGGGATCAAACACATCGATACCATGTACAACACGGTAGAGACCAGGAAGAGTGAAAGCAGTGTGGCTCTCGTATTGACCAACAGTGTCCTTGCTGAAAACCATTTGAGAATTTTATTAATGTTAATGATCTTCATTATCCGCCGAGCATTAATAAAATATCTCAAGTACTGAGAATTAAATCATCTATTTATTACCTTCCTGCAATTTCCTGGAAAGTACTGGTGATGATGAAATCTGTATGGTTCATTGCAAAAAGATCAGCTGTAAATTGGCAAGAGAAATGGTATTTGTCTTCAAGCTTCTTCCAATAGATATCTGAATCTGGATATTTTGTCTTCTCCAAAGCATGGGCGATGGTGCACTACACAAGGGTGAAAAACCAAGTCATGGTACTGTAATCCGACCCGACCGAATATACGAGAAGATACAAGATCCGGCAAATTAGTTTCTAACAAACCTGTGTGACACCCAATTTATGTGCGAGCAAGGAGGCGACGATATTGCCATCGCTGTAGTTTCCGATGATCAGATCTGGCTTGCCTTGCAACTCTTTGGAGATTTCATGAGCAACATCCTATGAAACAAACATATTTACTCGTAAATAAAACTAATGTGATCTACCATCATACAAAATGAATCAATGGCTCATAAGTTTCACCTCTGTGTAGGTTTCCAAGTATGGCCAGACTTCAAATCTTGAGATCCATTTACGAACAATTCCCTTTTCTGTTCTGAAGGGTACTCGAAGAATATCCGAATGCTCTGTTCCGTATACTTTCTCAAGTCGTTGACCGCATGTTGTTCCGACAGCATCAGGAAGAAGTCTAGTAATCTGAAAGAGGAAACAGAGATATAAGCATACAAAATAGTAAAAAGCCGAAAGGAAGGATTAAAACTACTAGCAGTCTCACAATGAGGATTCGAGGGGTGATGTTGAGTCCTTGTTGTTTTATACGGAGGAGCATCTCATTCTCCAAAGCTCGGACTTGATCCAAGATGTAAACAACCTGGCCACCAGTGTCGGGATACCCCAAAACATTGTCTTGAGCGAAGTATCCGTGGGGAGTGAGAATCACAACATTGAACACCATGGGCATTCTCCCAAGGAACTTCTCAAGGGTGCAAGGATCAGGTGCCTCAAGAAGATCCAAAAGGAGTTGGATCATCTCGAGCACGCGTTCTGCGGTGTCACCCCAACCTCTTTCCAAACCGATTTCCTGGAACCGGTGTTCGAATTCGGCACATGGTGTCTCAGGAGGTAGGGTACCAAGATACTCCTCTGCTTTCCTCAAAACATGTTGAAGAGCATTCAAGTTCTGAATTCTGTCATTCAACATCATGTTCTGCAAAAAGAACAACTCAGCATTTTAAATCCAGAAAAAAAAAAGAAAAAAAAAAAGACAGTACTATAAATCTAGTAAATCTTAGTATCAGCATGCAAGAAATATGCCTGGTCTATCCACTGACAAATTCTGACAGATTTTGTTTGCAATAAAATAAGTAAATGAGGCATACCTTGCCCTTGTGGCAATGGACTCTGAGGAATTCGAGCAAAGGGAGCATGCTCTCCTTGTCATGGAACAATTTTGCCGAAAGGTGACGATTTAGGAACTCCACACCATTACCAATGGATTTTGAAAGAGTTGGGCGGGGGAATGATGAGTTGAAGGGCTCAAAATCCAATTCCAAAACAAAGTTTCCATTTGAACTACAAACAATGCAAAGAAACATTGTTAAAAACCAACCAACAGCTCAGATGAACTCAAATATACATATACAAACAGATCATATAGTTACCTTCCATCAACAAGTTCTTCCTTGAAGTGGAGATACTCAGCAACAGTGAGTTCCTCAACAACAAGGGCGTGAACATTCACTCTAATGTACTCCCAAACACCAGGCCTTGGACGAACAGCAAGTGCAACCCATGGAGGCAACACGATCGCTTCCTATAACCACTAAAATCAACACCTTGTAATCCCCCAAAATAATGAAAAAAGAAATGGAGAAAATGGGTTTTCCTTATACCTGACTAGCCTTCAATACTTCAAAAAATGCACCATCAGCGAGCTTCTTTCTGTTCCCTTCAGGGATAGCTTCAAACTCTAGAATAATTTGGTGGTGTTGCAGAATTCCTTTTCCTTTGCCCTCGATCCTACAATAAAAAACCAACAATTTTATAAACAAAATGTAAACATCTCAAAAGAAAAACACCATGCAGGGCAACGGTCATTGATGGATCAGATTCAAATTACCTTGAGAGCAAGGCCAAAATCTCGTTCCTGTGAGCAAGAAGGGTCTCATCCAAACGCTCACGGAGACTGTGGACGCGAGTGATCACACGATCAGCCATTTCTTTGAACTGTAAAAAGGAAGAAAAAAAAAACAGAGCTTAAAAACAGAGTAAGTGTGAACAAAGGAAGGATGGAGAGATTATCCAAATGATCAAAACCAACATTATTCGACAAGGCTTCAAAATTTTCCCAAATCCACCAACCACATGGAATATCTTTAATCTTTAATCAAACACTGTTTCTTGTTTAACAAGTTTTGAAACAGAATATTATGAGATCCAGTCCTTTATTCTAGTAAATTTAGTCATTTAAGTAAAAAAGAGAAAATGAAATCTTAATGCAGTTCAAGGGAAAAAATCCTCAAAACCAGGATTCTAAGTGGATCATATGGCACTGTTTTTTCTACAGAAATTTGGGCAGAGAAACGCCCCTGTTCAACAAGAAGGCATGGTTTTAATTTTGACAGAGTTTTAGTTCTTTCACCATAGAAATTCGGGTAGCAAAATGGGCAGAAAAACAGAACCCCAGAAGGACAAATAAGAAGAGCAACGTGGGAATGACGTGAATTTCTTCATCAGAAAAAAGGTTCAAAGTTTAGCTATAGATCAACTAAAGCTAAAAAAGGAACAGAGGATCAAACATTAAAACTACACTAAACTAAAGAAAAGAAGGAAAAAAGGAAAAGAAGAGAGAAACAAAAGAGCACCTTAACGTAAATAAAGAATGGAGAGGTTTAACGCAATGGAGAATACAATGGAAGATGCTGGAGTTGAGATGGGATTTTATAGAAGGAAAAGCCGATAAATTATGGTAAAAAACATATCAACATATTATTGATTTATTAATTAAAATAGAAAAAAGTAACTGCGGTTAAAACTTAAAAACCTTTTTTAATTAAAAATAAAAAAAGTTTTGAGAATCTGAGGAGTTCGATAAACCGACAGAATTTTCTAGGATGAGTGGTAATTTCCGACATTAATTTTAACGTTTGTAAAGAAAAGTCAAATCTGCCTGTAAAGGTGAGAATCAAGGGACTGGTAAGAAAAGAACCGGCTAGTTGGCCAAAAATATAAATAAAAGGAAAGACAGTGTTGTAAATTAATTAAGCAGCAATTAAAGCGCAAATTTTCCCTTTATGGAATATATATTGCAACTCTTGAATTGGTGTGATTACTTCTTGGGGATTAAGTAAATTTATTCATTTACCATAATGGTAAAAAGTAGGTATTAGATTAATTACTTCCAACTCTGAACCGTACGTACAATTTGTCCTTTAAAAGGGTAAATTTAATTACAATGTTTGGAAATAAATAAACAAAAATATTAGCCAATTTGTTTTATTAATATTATTTTAATTATTTTTACAGCTTTTGCAGTGTTAAAGAATAATGAAATAAAAAGTGTAGGTACCCAAGTCGGGAACTGCAGAAATTTTAAGTGGGGTCAAAGGCAGGTGCTTGTGATCATCACGGCCAGGACTTTCTTTTTTGTTTTCTGTTTATGCAGAGCAACCAATAAAATTAAATTTAAGAGTAAAATTACTCAAAATTTGTGTTTTTTTCTTACTTCTAAATGTGATTTTCTTTATTTTAAATTTTTGGGTTTAAAGTCTTGAACGTGATCTAACAAATAGTACTATATACTCCTACCTCATCAACTAACATCGTTTGTCTCACCAAACTAAACGCCCCACAACTGTAAAAGGATCTTCTTATGCATATGCCCCCTTCTACAACACGCATTATGGTTTTTTGTCCCTTAATTCATTTTAATTCTTTATTTAATTTTTCATTTTTTTAATTTTATATATAAATAAAAAATTAATATTAATGAATTTTTTATATAATATATACGTAAATTACTATATTAATAACACGTCAACATCTAATTAAATTTTAAATATATATTAATCATTCTAATGATTTTTAACATTTTAATATTTTTTATTTTTAAAATTTTTAAATTTTAATTAAATACTTACATTTTATCCACGTCAACAAAATTAACAAATAATAATTTATTCATCCATTTTAGATAAATTAATAAAATATAATAAATAAATAAAAGGGAGAATGCCGCTTCTTGTTGTTGTTATTTGAAATGAAATTTAATTATTATGTTAAATAATAAAATAATTCTGGAGCCTAATCATCCGTCCCGAAGTTAAAAAAGATGAAAAGAAATAGGGAAGAGGAATGGGCCCCACTCGTCCGCCCTATGGGAGCCTTCTGTATGTATAAACTTAATTTGTAGTAATATAAAAACTAAAAAAAAAAAAACTTTTAAAGATATAATATTTGTAGATGGATGATGTAAAATTCTATTTTCATGTCACATATTTTAATTTATAATTAATTTAAGATTACTTCATAACCAAACGCACAAAAGGCTTTTATTGGAATTATTAATCTTGATTAACATCAAATTTTTTAAGGGTTAACATTTAAATCATTTAGATTCATATTAATCTTCACTTCACATTATTTCTAATTAATATTTCATTTTTCCTTCTTTAGCAGACATGTTGAAATATTTATAGAACAACCCTGTCTAAACCCTAATAAATAAATAAATAAATTCAATACCGCCTCCGCCGCCTTACCTCACCACCCCTGGTTTTGTTATTACTTTCACAATACCGCTTTCTTATTTTCATCCTCGTTTTTAGATCACTTGGCTTATTTAAGATTACTATATTTGATTTTTGGTTAAAATTTGACAAAGTCCCTTACAATTCATCAATTCAGAATTTAATCCTTTTATTTTTATTTCTATTAATTTAGTCTATTCACTTTTTAGATTTTAAAATTCATTATTAACACTGTTAAAATTATTTTAATTACATTACTATCAAATGATTATTTTTTATTTTAAAACATCACACCAAACTAAAAAAAAACTTTGAATTTAGTCTTAATTTTTATTTACATGTTAAATTTTATAAGAAAAAAACATCAATTATAACGTGATAACTTAAAAGCATTACTTTTTCATGTAAAGAAAGGCATTGCTCAATTAAATTCGTCTATTTATACGTTTTTTGGTTGAGTGTAGTTTTGTATTAGAAATATTTTATGAAGTCCTTTTGAATTTTTATAAAAATGTGAAATAACATTTGGATTCGTTATTATTTTTAACCTTTATTTATTTTTCTTCCTCAAACTTATTTTTAAAATAGTAACTAAAGACTATATATATAGTACTGTTCCCATCCCGAGTCGGCCACGTAATCGTTTACAATTGCAGGGGGGAATTAGTCATTTCGACTTCTTTAATAATTTAAATTTTAAAATTTTCCTCTTTTTGGATAAATTAAAAAAATCTACATAAAATTAAGCATTCTCAGATCAGCGTGGAAGTCACGGGGCGCCAGTTACGGCATAGGGTGGGGTCACGATTGTCGGAAGGGTCATTTGCAAAACGAAAGCAAAACCAAAGTTCCTCGGTTAGCAAGGTGGCTAGATATGATTGGTAGGTCTTGGAAATGAGTAACCAAACTGAGTTTACTTCCGTCAGAAACAAGTCTAGCTGGCAAGTGGTGGGGTCCCGTCGAATGAAAGTGCAAAACAGCTAACTATAAAACCGGATTAGCCGAAGAATTCATCGATGTCCGACGTGGTGCTCAGTGCACCGACAATTTCTTAACGCCACGTTTGGTTCGTTGTAATGGAATAAAGTTGTAATTGAATAGAGGTGTAATGGAATAGAGCTGTAATAAGTAATTCAACTGTTTGGTTAAATGGAATGGAATAAATTGTAATAGAATTCTTGTGTTTGGTTGAATGGAATGATGTTGTAATAAATAAGGAAAAGAACTAAAATGACCGAATACCCTTAGCAAAATTTTTTAGGTAGATGATTATTGTTATTGTTATTAAATTTTAATAAGATTATTATTGAAAATAATTTATAAAAATAATAAATAATTTAATCATATTGTAACATAATTATTATTAAATATAATTTAATAAAAATAATTTAATAACATTCTTAATATATTTATTATATGATTTAAAAATCAAAATATATAATACTATAAAATATATATAATCTATTTTATTATTTTTAAATTGTAATGCATATTTAATGTGCTAAAATATCATTATTGAAACAAATAATTTAATTATTCTACAATAAAAATATTAGAAGTAATAAATAAATTGAGAATTTATATTTTGCATAAACATAATATTCATATATTAACAAAAGGTTACATGAAACATATATAAGTAAGTTAATTTTAACTTATGCCATGCATCTTTAAAGGCTAATTTTAATCAAAATAGATAAACTCCTAATCATTGCTATGTATTAGTTAATTAATTTATGTGATTAAAGTACATGTCTTGCATGCTTTATATTATAGTATAGTATACATTTCTATTGCAATCCCTATAGTTTTTATATCTTGCTTTGTGCACCTTATCTAAGGATTGAAACATATGATTGACATGTTGATTTTAGAAATAATTAGAAGAAATAGATTAATATAATACCAAGCTAAAACATACCGTCCCAAATATTACAAACACAAAAGTTACCAAAATATCATCAATTTCCCGATATGGAGTCTTAGCTCAAAGCTTGTAATGAGGGCTGAACAATTTCCCGATATGGGAGGCGAAGTGGCATTTTCGGACTAGACACGGGCGGATGTTTTATTCCAATTAGCCTTCCGATCATGCTTTACTCGTCTTCAATGAAAATTCTTCCAATAAAATCCGAAACCTCTTGAGTAGAGTTTTGGACCGACAATGATATTGAAGAAGGATCGACTTGTAGTGATTTGTAGGCATGCTCCAATTTCTTCGATGTCGTAGTCTTGTAAGATGTCAATGATGCCAAAGTATAACACAACTTCATAAACTTCGCCACTATGTGAAAAGAGACCGACTCCACTCGTGTATCTTGATCAAAGTCGCTTCTTCTTGACATTCGATTTTCTTTCTTGGCATGTTTGCTCTAGCCAGTATCAATGGTTTCCGCCAAAAGAAAAATACATAGAAAATTATTTAGAATTTCATTAAGTTTTCTTTCCTACAAAATCACAACTCAGAAGAGGCATCAATACACAACACATAAAATTCTAATCGCATACTATCAAAGCCCATTTTAGATCCAATTCCCTAAAGTATCTCGAATGCATATATAATTTTTCACCAAGAGGGTGATGAACAAATGGTATGTCATATGGTGACAGTCCAAAAATCATTAGAAGGGAAAGAGATCTTAAAATAGAATAACTAGTGATATGCACAGAACCATCGGGTCGCATTCTCCACCATTCGCATCCACCAAGTTCATGAATCATTTCATAGAAACTAGATAATGGGTAACAAAAAATCAAGGCAACTCTTGATTCTTATCTAGTAGGATCATAAAGGGCCACAATTGCTACATGCCCCACCAAAAATAAAATTGTCTTCTGAATTATTTCCACAAAATCACTCAGACAACACAATCAACCTTCAATTATTCCATCGAATATGATCAAGTATCAACAGTTGACCGAGAAATTTAAAATTTAAGCATCATCATGGAGGAGCCTTGCCTAATTCCACATCTATAATAAGGAAATAACTAGAACCAAAAATATTATTTAAGGAAGAGAGCAAAACATATAGGCCGCCTAAAATTTGATCCATGTCCCGTAGCTCGACTTCAAGGAATCTACGACCACGCATAAACTTTTCATTCGATATGAATCCTTTTTGCTGCATAGGAAGGCATATTCAAATCCTATTCTTATTTCAACAGATATTATCCATTCAAATTTCATGAGGAATAGTATGGTTTTCTATTAACTTACTCATGCAAGAGAAAGCGGTGATAACCCCATTTTATCACCTCTATTATCATCCCGAAAGTGTAGTCCAACCAAAAGACTATAATCCATAATTCTCTCACCTCCAAGAACTGTAATCTCGATCAATTTGCCTATCACCATGTAGTCATAGGAAATTAGCAAAATACACGTATTTGTGACATAACAGAGTAAAGTAATAAAATATAGCTTACTTCATAAGCTTTTGGAACCAATTCATTGGAGGCGAAACACATAATTAAGATCCGGTCTTTAAGGGAGTGGTTTCATCAATTTCCTCTTCGGCTTATCGGTTGAGCGGCCATGGGAGGATCCTTTCGAGTCAAACCGTCTATGAATTCGATAGTCGAGCAAAAGCAGATTCCCCATCACAATGAACCGTGTCGGTATTTAACAACAGACAATTTTTGAGCAAGTGAGATAATTTCATCAATGATCAAAGCGTTGAATGAGAATAAATTCACACGTACCTTTTGGCCACCTATAGGTTTGACACAATGCACACCAAAGAATTTAAATCCTTTGGGAATTTTCAGTATTTAGAAACATGTTGGTAGTAACTTGAAAGCATCCTTATAAGAACACGTCTGACAAATCATAGACTTAAATCGGTTTAAACATCGCTACCATTAAAAATGTTAGTTTAACAAATTAAGTCATTTGAAAATGAGAAGCAAACAATTTTCCAACTTTAAAGAATGCAATATGAGAAATTAATGCATCAAGAAACACAAGAAATTTCACGTTAAGTCAAAAGGGTGCCAACTAACCTTGACTTGATTTCTTTCTTGTCTTTATCATAAATCATCATCCCGAGTAAGGTAAAAGAAGCTTCCACTCTTCCCGGGAAGAAAGCTACCTAAGGCATCACTACCGTAAATAGCTACCATGTAATCAGCAGGATCAACTTGGAATAGGTCCTCAAATGTCTAAAAAGAAAATCCAAAAGGAATGCAGTCAACAATATAGCACAAAGCAATTAAAACAAATAGGAAGAGCAACAAAGCATTACGAACCAATCGTACCTAAACACTTATCTTCAAAATTTGCAGATAAACCAACGAATTGTAAACAAAGAATGATATTCAACTAAAAGAAGAAGCAAAAGCAAGCGGACTTAAAACCACCGGACAATAATCCTTCCACCGGAACTCCACAGATTGATGAGGAGGTGTAAGCTTTGATCCTTCAACGAAACCCGGTCCGAACTTCTCCTTGGGATCAAAATCACTTGGCTTCAAATCGCAAAATTGAGGCATCTTTCCCAACATTATATCAAAATCAATCTTCTTTGATACTTTTTAAATCCCCAATTCTAAACAAATGGCATTGGATTTGTCCTCCACAATCGACACCCACCCATCCATCAAGTTTAAAGCTTTAAACCACTCCTCACCCACCCAAAAAAATGGAAACAAAATCAATTCGCCCCAATTTATCTTCCTAATTAAGAATAGACCGAATAGATCATCACCTAAAGCAAGAAACCCGATTTATTGACTAAATTATAGGAAGCGTTTATGAAGATGAAAAGAAAAGAAGAAAAGAGAAATCACCACGGAAGCACTTGCAAACGAAGAATCGAGAGAGGTGGAGCGGTGGAGCCTTGTGGGTGGCTTTCTTTGGTAGCTTCATTTGCTCTTGCTTTTAGAGCTCGGGTTGGGGGTAAAATTGGAAAGGAATAGGTAAACGGTGGTTTGAGAAAGGAATAGAAATCCCCCAAAAATCAGCAAATTTTTCGTATAGATACGTAATGGAATAAGCCCGTAATAGGCATTCCATTGAACCAAACGGAGGATTAAGGTGGACCCATAGAATAGGGGTGTAATGGCTATGCCATTACACCCAACCAAACATAGTGTAGCCATTACACCCAACCAAACATAGTGTAAAAGTACCACTGCGAAAATAAATGATTTCATAAGCATAAACAATTTTAATTATTATAATAAATATACTATTTAATTTAATCGTCCAAGGTTTATAAACAAGCTTATCTTATTATTTTGAGGGGGTAATTGGGAATTTGAAAAAGAGAGAAAATAATGTCTTGGGTAGGTGTTGTGGTTTTGGGGTCATCTGATAGTTAATTTTCGGGCTATTTTATTAAATTAATTTAAAAAAATTTAATATTTATAAAAATAACTCAAGTTTAAAAATAATCATAAAAATAAACTGAAATAAACAGTAAATTGGGGTTGTGGCCTGTCAATGGCCATCACCCCCTTGTATTTTGAACCCATGATTGCCTGATAATTGTGTCAGGCTTTAAAAAATTATTATTTTTGGTTTCGGCCTATCAATGGCCGGAATCAGGATATTTTTTTTACACCGTATAAAACTAGTATACAAAATATTAAAAAAGAAAGAAACAGAAAAAAAATTTTAGGTGCTGACCTGTCAATGGCCGGCACCCTCTGTACCAAAAAAAATTTTTAATTTTTTTGGGTGCTGGCCAGTCAATGGCCATCACCTCCTATACCAGAAAAAAAAATTTAAATTTTTTTGGGTACTGGCCATCACCCATTTTTATGATGAAAATAAATAAATGAAAATATATAAAAAAATATTAAATAAAAAAATTGAATTTATCTTTATTTTAACTAATTTTGATTTATCTGTAACACCCCAAACCCGGCCTAAACGTTACGACCGGATCTGGCATGTCACATGAAAGGAATGTCTAAAAACTGTGTGTTCGTTAAAAAGTTTGTATTCGCTATATTTGTTATGAAAAATCGAGTGTAAGTATTTTTGAATAAGAAACGGTTTATTAACATTTTAGGAAAATCCCGTATTAAACATTTAATAACAAGCAGTAACCAAATTAAAAGCTAAGACCAAATAAAATACCAAGGCCTTATTACATTGCAAAATCCCAAAATTAGAAAGTAATTTTAAATAGAAACTGAAAGTTTACGAGAAAACAGTGCATTGCCACCACAGAGTCCACCTCGGTTCCAAGTCCTCAAACTAGAGATTACCTGAAACATTTAAAAAGAGGGGGTGAGTTTACGAAAACTCAGTGTGTACAACCCCAAATAGTAAGAACATGTATCAACCCATACAAATACAACATATTAACCATGTATGCAATGCAACCCAGCCCAACCTAAGTATCCAACCTCTACACACCACCCGTACCTGCCAGTCACACCGTGGGGATTACTAAATCGACCCTCCATCGGCTACACACCATCGAAGGCGATCATTGCGATCAAGCGCACATCAGCTTATAATTGTGGCATAGCCACGGATAATGTGATGAGTCACCAGATTCATAATATGTGACATAGGTCACGGATAATGTGGTAAAACCACGAACACTTTCCTTTATCATTATCACCCATATGCCCATGCAACATACATAATATTACAATTCGTGTATGCAGTATGACATGTAATGCAATCATATATCAAATAACGTATGAAACGAATTACCATCATAATCAGAATAATAATATACAACATAATCAATCTAACCAACCTCTAAGGGTATAACAGTAATTTTACCTACCTAGGGTATTTTCGTAATTTACCCACCAAAGGTATTTTCGTAATTTACCTACTAAGGGTATTTTCATAATTTACCTACCAAGGGTATTTTTGTAATTTTGCACATGTAATGGCCCTCCCGAAGGTCTAATGTTACCCTGAACGACTCGACTACCATTTCAGGTCGTCACCAGACTATTGGGCCTAAAACCCGATTTCGGCCCATTCAGGCCTATCTGTTCGTGTGGCCCACCTAACATAAATCTAGCCACGTATATAGGTTCCACCTAGTCTAGTTCACTATATACTATATCATCTTACAATTTATTCCAATTGGGCCCACGGGCCCATTAGGCCCACTTCGCCCATCGCGCCCAAGCAAATTTCTAACCCACAAAAATACTCTTGATGGCCTCGATTATCGCATCGAAGCCCCACACGCAAGGCCGCGCTCGTGTAACTCTTATTACCGTGATCGACTTCGACATTTGCCGCCTACAACTAGAGTAGAGAGTTACACACCAATAGGACTACGGTGCTAAACCATGCATCGCGACCACTCCTGTGCCCAACGCCCACCAAGGTATGTAATCCCTCCTCTTGGCATGCTCTTTATATAGCTAGCTCTTCACCTTCATTCCTTGTATCTTTCTGATGTGGGATCCCTTCGTCAGTAGCGTTTAAATTCAACTAAAACTCTTACCGTCCAATCCGCAAAATAAATACTCCCTTGTTCCTCATGAGATTCGAACCCAAGCTCTCCCATCAGCCAATTCACGCCACTTACCACTTTACCAACCAGCTCCTTGTATCTTAAACCATGCGCAACTAAATTTAACCTTACGGCCAAGGTTTAAATTCATTTAATAAAAAAATAATCTAAAAGGAATGCAAACGCTACAACTAGAACCTTGGACCTCCTTCATTCCTTGTGGCGTCATTCCTTTGTCCTTAAGTGGCATCACTTTGCCACTACACCACACATTCCACTTGTGTCACTTTTTTCCATATTTTATTCTTAAGGCCTACCTGCCAACTTCCAGGCTTTTTTTCACCTAAAACCAAAATTTTCCCAAAGCTAATATTTGATCCCGGGACTTCATAGAAGCCCTCTAACCTTCTAAAATCACTTATCTAAAAGGTCTAACTTGCACTTAAGCCGATCTCCTGTTCTCCAAAAATTTTAAACTCTACTACGCCTAAGGCCCATTGGGCTCAATCCTACTAGGCCCAATTTCAGGATGTTACAAATCTACCCTCCTTAAAGAAATTTCGTCCTCTAAATTTCCAACTGCTAACAGTCACACATCCTAACCCACCACACTACGCTCCTGCTGCGCACTCTGATCCTAATAAAACAAATATACTTTCTAACTAAATCTTGGAACCCCTTTACATAACCAACTATCTACCACCGAAGCAACATATATTTTTCACACATACATACAATTCTTATATTCAAGCATCACATCCACACATCTTAGAATAAATACAACCATTCCGCATATAACAAAATATAGTAAAAAGGAAACTTACGAATTTGGTGCCAGAGACTCGGGTGCCATACTTACAGAAAAGATATATATATATATATTTTCTAAACCATCATTTGAAAACATTTTTGAATCCAAACTCACAGCCGAGTTTTTGAACCTTGGCTCCGATACCAAAATTGTAACACCCTAAACCCGGCCTAAACGTTACGACCGGATCTGGCATTCACATGAAAGGAATGGCTAAAAACTGTGTGTTCGTTAAAA
The DNA here is from genome assembly GCA_025506655.1 of Gossypium rotundifolium. Classification (NCBI taxonomy): domain Eukaryota; kingdom Viridiplantae; phylum Streptophyta; class Magnoliopsida; order Malvales; family Malvaceae; genus Gossypium; species Gossypium rotundifolium. The sequence continues at coordinate 195,164,732 of CP106734.1, read as the reverse complement.
AGTTCGTGTTCGCTATATTTGTTGTGAAAAATCGAGTGTAAGTAATTTTGAATAAGAAACGATTTATTAACATTTTAGGAAAATCCGTATTAAACATTTAATAACAAGCAGTAACCAAATTAAAAAGCTAAAACCAAATAAAATACCAAGGCCTTATTACATTGCAAAATCCCAAAATTAGAAAGTAATTTTAAATAGAAACTAAAAGTTTGCGAGAAAATAGTGCATGACCACCACAGAGTCCACCTCGGCTCCAAGTCCTCAAACTAGGGATTACCTGAAACATTTAAATAGAGGGGGTGAGTTTACGAAATCTCAGTGTGTACAACCCCCAATAGTAAGAACATGTATCAACCCATACAAATACAACATATTAAGCATGTATGCAACGCAACCCACCCCAACCTAAGTATCCAACCTCTACACACCACCGTGCACGCCGGTACACGTGGGATTACTAAATCGACCTCCATCCGCTACACACCATCGAAGGCGATCATTGCAATCAAGCGCACATCGCCTTATAATTGTGGCATAGCCACGAGATAATGTGATGAGTCACCAGATTCATAATATGTGACATAGGTCACTAGATAATGTGGTAAAACCACCGAACACTTCCCTTTATCATTATCACCCATATGCCCATGCAACATACATAATATTACAATTGTGTATGCAGATGACATGTATGCAATCATATATCAAATAACGTATGAAACGAATTACAATCATAATCAGAATAATAACATACAACATAATCAATCTAACCAACCTCTAAGGGTATAACAGTAATTTTACCTACCAAGGGTATTTTCGTAATTTACCCATCAAGGGTATTTTCGTAATTTATCCACTAAGGGTATTTTCGTAATTTACCCATCAAGGGTATTTTTATAATTTACCCACCAATGGTATTTTCGTAATTTTCCTACTAAGGGTATTTTCATAATTTTGCACCTGCAATGGCCCTTCCGAAGGTCTAATGTTACCCGAAATGACTCATTACCATTTTTGGTCGTCACTGCACTATTGGGCCTAAAATCCGATTTCACCCATTCAGGCCCACACGCTCGTGTGGCCCTCCTAACACAAATCTAGCCACGTATATAAGTTCCACCTAGTCTAGTTCACTATATACTATATCATCTTACAATTTATTCCAATTGGGCCCATGGGCCCATTGGGCCCACTTCGGCCCATCGCGGCCCAAGCAGCCCTAACCTATAAAAATATTACTGATGGCCTCGATTATCGTGTCGAAGCCCCACACGTCTTTTCGCACTTTCGTGTACTCTACTATTGTCGTGACCGACAACGGCATTTTGCATTTACAACTAGAAGAGAGAGAGTTACACACCGATAGGACTCGGTGCTAAATCCGTGCTCAACGCCCACCGTGTATGTAATCCCTTCTCCTGGCATGCTCTTTATATAGCTAGCTCTTCACCTTCATTCCTTGTATCTTTCCGATGTGGGATCCCTTTGTCAGTAGAATTTAAATTCAACTAAAACTCTTACCGTCCAATCCGCAAAATAAATACTCCCTTGCTCTTCATGAGATTCGAACCCAAGCTCTCCCATCAGCCAATTCACGCCACTTGCCACTTTACCAACCAGCTCCTTGTATCTTAAACCATGCGCAACTAAATATAACCCTATGGCCAAGGTCTAAATTCATTTAATAAAAAAATAATCTAAAAGGAATGCAAACGCTACAACTAGAACCTTAGACCTCCTTCCTTCCTTGTGGCGTCATTCCCTTGTCCTTAAGTGACGTCACTTTGCCACTACACCACACACTCCACTTGTGTCACTTTTCTCCATATTTTATTCTTAAGGCCTACCTGCCAACTTCCAGGGTTTTTTTCACCTAAAACCAAAATTTTCCCAAAGCCAAAATTTGATCCCGGGACTTCATAGAAGTCCTCTAACCTTCCAAAATCACTTATCTAAAAGGTCCAACTTGCACTTAAGCCGATCTCCTGTTCTCCAAAAATTTTAAACGCTACTACTCCTAAGGCCCATTGGGCTCAATCCTACTAGGCCCAATTTCAGGATGTTACATTATCCAAAAGGGGTTTTAGGCAAAAAAAAAACACAAAAATTAATTTTTTTCTTACAACAAATTTAAAATTTAAATTGAAAAAATTAAAATATAAAAATTATAAAAATGAGTGGAATAAAATATGATTGCCTGAATATTCTGTCAAACTTTAAAAAATTAAATTACTCTGATATTAAGAAATTTTAAATGAAATATAAATGAGGGTACTGACATTAAAATAGTTTTTGAATAAAAAAAACTAATAGTTACCCATAAAAATGAGGTGTCAGTCCTTACAACCATCTAAAAAAATTGACATAACTCATCAAAATGGGTGATAGCCAGCACCCAAAAAAAATTCAAAGTTTTTTTTGGTACAGGGAGTGATGGCCATTGACAGGCCAACACCCAAAAAAATTAAAAAAAAATTTCTGGTACAGGGGTTGATGGCCATTGACAGGCCAGCACCCAATAAAATTAAATTTTTTTCTGGTATAGGGGGTGCAGGCCATTGACAAGCCAACACCTAAAATTTTTTTTTTTCCTTTTTTTCTTTTTTAATATTTTTGTATACCAATTTTATATGGTGTAAAAAAAAATACCCTGATTCCTACCATTAACAGGCCGGAACCAAAAAAATAATTTTTTAAAGCCTGACACAATTATCAGGCAATCATGGGTTCAAAATACAAGGGAGTTATGGCCATTGACAGGCCACAACCCCATTTTACTGTTCATTTCGAGTTATTTTTGTGATTATTTTTAAACCTGAATTATTTTTGTAAATATTAAATTTTTAGGTTAATTTAATAAAATAACCTAATTTTCGACCCCACCTCATGTGGCGTATGACTTAATGTTGACTTCATATATGTGGTTAATATTAGTAAATAAATTGTTTACATGTGGTTAATATTAGTAAATAAAATGTTTACTTAATACTAGACTTTATAACATCAAAATGATTTTATTGTAAGATGAAATGAACTAGAAAAAAAAAAAAAACCTATGGAATGAACTGGTTTCGTATATATTTTAAGCATGAAATAAAATGGAGGAGGAATTTGGATAATGTTGAGACGGGAAAAATAGAGATTGAAAGGAAATTAGGTGGTCACGTGGAGGGGAGACAAGGAGACTGCAATAAATTCCTTTGAGCCATTTATTGTATAAGATTATAAGACCGTACGTAGTTAAAATGGCCTCGGGAGTTAAGGAACGGAGAGACGACAAAAATTGACGCAGGTTAGCTGCCAATATTGTCGGTTTGCAATTAAGCTTTAAGCTGAGCCGTACACTCAGACCGTGAGATAACTCCCACCGTTAAACCATTGGACCATTTGGACTCCATATTTAAGTTTGTTAGTTAGATGTTAAAACAAAGCTTAATACACTGAATTTTTAGGTAATTTATATTTAAGGTTATTAAATTAATAGTAAATTTATATTTGTATTACTTAATTATTGGATTCTTAAAATTTTTGTTCTATGGTCTTCTTTGTTTCGAATCGTTTATATCAATTGAAAGTTTTCATTCATCTTCTCTTCTACAGTTTATTTTTTTTTATAAAACAACTTTGTGCGACACGAATTTACGAACTAAAATTTAAACAACTTTCTTTTCCGATATCTGATACTGACATCAGATCTACTTGAATCGAATGTATATTTTTTTACTCATCGATAGATATTTGATCCATCGTACGGATCATCAAACCGTCACTTAAAGCTTGCTAGCTTGACTTTAAAAAAATAAACTTAATAGTCTAGTCATTTAAATAAAAAATTTAGAATAGTTCAGTGGATTGAATGAAAACTTTCAAATAATTCAGTTATTATTTTGTAACTTTTTAAAATTGAGTGATCAAAACGTAAACTTATTAACAATTTAATGAGCTTGAGTGTAATTTCTTTTTAATTTGATACTTCGAAGTATTTTTGGTAATGGTTTGACATTTAAAATAACGCTATGTGTTCACTTTTATCTATATCAACAGTTGAGAAATGATTGTATGAAACAGGGATATTACCCCTTTTTAATATTTTTATGCCACATCAGTATTCTTATCCTGAATTTTAGGATTTTAATTTAAATTTGATTTTTTTCAAGATAAAAATGCTGATGTGGCATAAACCTATTAAAAAAGAGATACAGATGATGGGGCGTCACTGTTTCGTACAATCCTTTCCCATCAACAGTTAAGTTTTACATGATTTTTTCTTTTAAAGAAAAGGAATTATTAAAACTAAATTTAATTGTTGAATATAAAAAAAATATATATATTTTATTCTCTCTACGTTCTCTCTCTCTACAATGTACAACAAGCTATAAAGGAAAATAGCCATAAACACCGGCGGAGCAATCGGCAGTGGAGAAACCACCGTCCATGGTGTCCATATGATCGTGATCGCTGATATCCAAGATGAGTTAGGCCAAAAACTATTCGAATCCATATGCTCCCATAAGTGCTCATACATGCAACTACTATGATGTTCCCAACGAATAACAAGTGACTAATTTAGTCCAGTGGACAGTCCAAAACCATGGGCGGCTTGACATCATGTTCGATAACTGTGGGATAGTTAGCAACTCGGTTCAAACCGTCCTTGAACTAGACTTTGCCGCGTTTGACCGCCTTTTCACCATCAATGTCAGCGGCATGGCTGCTTGTTTGAAGCACGCTGCACGAGCTATGGTGGAACTGAACGTTATAGGAAGTATCGTTTGTATGACATACGCCGGCACACTAGCTTCGGCAACGAAAGGAACACTGATTATTACACGTCAAAACATGCAATGCTTGGGTTGACGAGATGATATTGCAGCAAATCGGAGATGAAGGTCGGTAAATAACAATAATAACGGGAGGGTTTTTTGTAAACATTTAATGTAAAATTATTATTATTATTATTTTATTTTCATTCCAGTAAAAAAAATGAAAATTAAAACACCACATCAACATTGATAAAATACTTTAAATATCAATATAAAAATAAACAAGACATTTTGATCTCACACCCGTTTACGGTTCATATACGGATTTATATAATTATCTTTTAAAACTTTAAAACAAAGGGTATACTTTTAATATCATGGGCAACATGGTTAGTTGAAGTAATTATTATAATTTTATTGTATATTTAAGTTTAAATTTCTTGTTTAAGTTTAGATCAGTAGGACGATGAATACAAATAGAAGGCGGAGCATTTACAACATAATTTGGTTGCATTAACGTGTCGCTTGTAATTGTAACGGGGTGCTTAGAATCACTGAAGTGAGTGATCGTGGTTGAGATATTTAGGTAAAAATTAAGTATATGATGTAATGAAACAAAAAATGACTCAACAAGTTGGTCGCCATATTAGTTCTTTATGAATGACATATTTAGCTAATTTTGTCTGAATTAGTATATAAATATAGGTTTTGCCGTACAACACCCATAAAACTTCGATTTTTTATTGGCCAACTTGGTGAATTAAAGATTTGAAAATTAAATAATTAGACATCAATTCGAAACCTTTTATGCAGTAAAACTTTTTATTAAAATTATCTGAAGAATAAATTCAGACCTTTAAATTAAGTAATATGTTGATATCTCACCATCAAGTAAATTTACAAGTCTATAAGCCCTTAAGATTAAATATTATCAAGGCACGTGAGTTTTAATTTTACAACATTTATTGTAAACTGTAAAATCAACGATGAATAACAATGATGACAAATTACAAGACAAATAAACAGATCAACTTTGTCCCACATAAAATATCTCACCTTATCACCTTTTTATTAAGTTATTTTTATTAATTAAATAGTTTTTATTTCAAATTTATGACTATATAAATGCTCCTGTATTTGACAACTACGATGATAAAAAGAATATAAATAAATATTCACATTTTGTTACTTATTAAATTGTATTATTTGGGAGTTAAGTTAAATTTTTGTTTTATTTTTACACCAGTACGATATATTTAAATAAAATTATCAACATATTAATTATCAAATGTTGTATTTAAATAAAAATAAAATTAATTTTAACAAATATCATCGACACAATCTTTACCTAAAAAAATATAGTCTTTACTAATAACATAATTTATTTGAACTCACAAAATACATCCGAATTCACACAATAATCCCTATTGCCTAATGCCAATAATTATTTATAATCATCATTAAAAAAAAACCCTTTTGGAAAGGAGGATAGAATCAAATTTAAATTATTAATTAATTAGTATGGTTGACCGCACTTTGTGTTGGGTTAATTATTTATTTTTCACTAAATTATAATGTAAAATTTTAAATGTTACAATGTGCTCAAAGTTTTATATTCTTTATATATTTGAAATTTAATTTTCATATTTTTATTTTAAGAATTTAATCTCTTTACTTTTCAATTTAAAATTCAGGTTCATTTTAACATTATCGATTTCTTATGTGTTGGTATCCATATAATAAAAAAAAGAACAATATAACAAACCTGAATTTAATAAAGAATTTTAATGTTTCTAATAAATTTTAAAATTCACATTATCAAATTAATTAGAATAAAATATTTAAACTAATGACATTATAAAAGTTAAAGATATCAAAATATATTAAAATTAAAGTATATAATTAAATCTCAACTTTAAGCAAAATATAGTGATCAAATTAAAATTTTGACCATTAGACTACACATAATATTTTCATATAAAAAATGAACAGATATCTATTGGGAATTTATATATAGTTGTATAGATAATTTATTTAAATCCATAATTAATGGAGATGCACCCACCATTGAAATTTACATTGATTGGAGTTAAAAAGAATCAATTTCTTTAGGGTAAATTAAATAAAAAGGTAAAAAAATTTTTAATTAAGAGTACAACATATCAGTACCACCGCCACAAGTTTTCGCCTTTGGGTAGGAACCAGGCTAGCACACCAATCACCATGCAAGTCTTTTACCAATGGAAAAAAGATTTTTTTTTTTTTTTAATACCTTACTACAGTCCAAAAAAAATTTTTTAGTAAATTGTTTTGTAGGACCCTCAACCTAAATCCAATATGGGTAAGTCCTTGGCCAACTATTTTGCAGTTGATTGGGGAATTTGGTGATCTACCTAACAGCTCTAATTTCAAGTTACAATGGGTAATTTTACCTACCATATGAATATTATAAATATGTTTTAGGTAGAAACATCAGCCTTTAATATTTATCTATTTTTATTATTTTAATTTTTATCACTTCCGCCTTTTTACTCTTAAATTTCAGTCAATTTATTTTATTTTAAATAAAAAATTATTTAAATTGTTAAAATTTTAATAGCACTGATACGACGACTTATCAACACTTCCGTTAATGTCTCCATCTCAAAAATGTAGTTTAACTAAATATTAACCGTTTAAAGTTAAAGTGATAAAAGAAGTAAACTTTAAGAAGTAAATTTATCATTATTCTTACATTTTAAAACTACTCATAAGTTGGGGCTGTAATTTGCAATTTGCCTAAATGCTGAAACTGACGATTGTTACAAACTACAAAGTGAATGGGAATTAACGTTGTTACCAAATTTGGAATCCTCAAAAATATCTCAAACACATCACCGTGATGTAGACCATGACTGAATTTACAATATCATTGTCGTTGAAAAGTAATTTTCAATATGGCTGCCTTTTTTTTCTTTTCTTTTCACGTGGTGAGTAAAATAATTTATAGGTGAAGTTAAATTTTGTGGGAATTGGAATTAAATTATATATTTTATTATATTTAAAATATAATTTTATTATTTTAATAATTTATATTTTTATAATTTTTAAATAATTAAATTAATTTTTTATTATTTTTGAAGGGTCAAATTTTAATTTTATTATTATTATTTCAAATTTTATAAATTATAAAAGAGTCCAAAAATTTATTTTAGGGAGATTGAGGGCTCTTACTAACTCCTGATTTCACCACTACTCCATGGCCGACAATTTTAATAGAAAGATTCAAAAGATCAGCCTTGTCATTCCTAAGGCTCCATAGTTGGTGATATAGTCTATTAAATAGTCTGGGTTGACGTATTTTTTACTTGAATTTAATAGGTGTTCTCGTATTGAAGTTTAATTTTTTTTAAATCAATCCTTGAATTTAATAATTATTCTTATATTGAGGTTTAAACTATGCAATTATTATTACATTGAGAGTTAAACTTTTTTAATGTCCAAATCAATCTCCAAATATTGTAATTGTTCCCACATCGGATCATGAATTTTTTTAAAAGAAACATCATAAATTAATATAGACAAAAAATTTAGATCCCAATATAAAAATAATTGCTAAAAATATATTAACCCAAAAAAATTAAAAATTTACATGGCATGTCGTTGTCGTTATTTATTAAGGGTAGTTTATTTTGGTTTAATATGTGTATTTATGTGTTAACATTTTAAACATGTCGACGCTGACAGCCCGGTTGGTTTGCTCTCAAACTGGGATGACAATGGACTGAACTAAATATTGGAATAGGGATTGGGCATTGCTAGTTTCATACTTATGGAAGATGATAGAAGAAAACGAAAAGGGCGTTCCAGAAACCCTTTTCCTCAGGTATCAGAATACATATTGAATCTAATTACAAAAAAATAAAGCAAACAGAACAAAAAACAAATTACTTTTTCATTGGTTTTCAGGTCAAAGCATATAGGTTTTTGCGTGCTTTCAACGCATGAAAAGATTGTCTTCAATTCATCATCAAATATGTATGTGAGTAATTATTTTTAAAAGTTGGTTTCAAAGATAATTTTAAATGATTTTTTTTTTTTGATGAAGTGCTGTCATCATACTCTTCAATAACATATAAATTTATATTTAGTTTATTATAAACACGAAAAGAAATAAGAAAAATAGACAATCAACTTATTTTTCACCGAGTAAATATATTTGTTTTTTGGCTTATGAAAGATATGTTGGGTCATTGACATTCATTCATTATTACTTAACCCTTTTATGATTGTATGATATAAAAGTCAGGACCAATGATCATATAAGATTAGAAGAAAAAAGAAATCGTAGTGGGTGGGCTGTTTATATATATATATATATATATAGTTTGAGAGGCAGAGATATGAAATGATTAAGAGTGGGCATCTTTTGTTAAATTTAGGTTTGCCATTGGTTAAATGACTTTTCTTACACTCCAAGCGTCACCAACATGCGACTCCCATTTAATTGTGCTTTTTTTTTTTTTTGCTGTTGGGAGTTGGATCGGTGAACTTACTAATTGTTGGCTTGTTGTTGTCTTCATATTGGGTTTAAAATCAAATGGGATGAGGTGCCGGCTATTTCTTCAAAAATATCTAACATTTCAACTTTTACTATAAGTTGGTGGACATTGACGGGTGTAAATATAATGGGTTTTTCTTTTGGGGTCGATTTGAAACCGTTATACACTCATAGATTCGGATTCTTTTGTATGACCGGTTGAATAATATTGTAGCGTGAGCCTAAATCTTGTTTATGTGTTTGTTTTTGCATGGTTAAGTGGGGGCTCAACAACCCACTGACTTGGGTCCCCAAGTTTGGGACTGGTTCTTCTAGTTACGTCTTAGACTATGCTTTTTTTGTTTTATTTTCTCTTCAGTTTAATTATTTCGAGATTCTTTGTTTTCTTCTTTTCTTTTCTAAAAAAAAAAAATAAAAAAATTGATGGGTTATGACTTTCAATTTCTGATAAGAAAAACCATTTGCTCCAAAATTGTAGGTAAAGGGTGACCCAAAATTTTGACGTAGGAATTTCTTCATAATATGAGACAATATGACTCTTTATCCATATTTGCTGTAGACGACAATGCTTATCTCAAAAATATCTTAATCTTTTTTTTTCCCATTTCATACATAATTTTGTTCTCCTTGTGACGAAACATTTTCCATTCAAATATTTTTTTAAAAAAAAAACCAGGATTAGCTGAGTTGGTTCAGTATTCGTTAATAGGCAAATATCGAATTTTGAGTCTTAATAATCTCATTTGAAACCCCTCAAATTATACCTTGTATATAATAATCACGTAGAAATAAAATTTGAAGTAAGGTTGGGAGGTGAATTTTTGGATTGAGATTTGAGGTTTATTTATGAAAAACGTGTTTAGATGAATTAATTCATAGTTTGAGCTTTTGATAATGAAAAAGCCCAGATGGGATTTGAGTCCGCCCAAACTCCTTTTTTTTTTTTTTTTCACGAGGCTGGGAAACCACGAATAAACTGGGTTGAATCAATGTGAAGAAAATGCAAGGTGAGGAGAGAACATTCGGGAGTTGAAAAAGAATGGGGTGGCAAAGCTATAAATGAGAAAGGCAGATGCTGGGCCTGTCATTTTACTTATCCTACAATCTGCATTGAATATATGCCCAGTAGTGACTGACTGATGTGTTCGTATTAATATTTTCTACAGTATCAAGCTTTCGATATATAGCTAGTAATCTCAATACCAGTTTTTTGCTAATGTAAATCTTGAGATAATTTTGTTTTATGACATTTTTATATATCAAATATATATATTATGTATATATTTTTAAATTTATTATAATATAATATTTTAGATATTCCAACATGGAGGTTGGCTTATTCAAGGGCAATAGTAAAGAGTAAGCAATGTATGGAAGGAGATTAGGCCAAGATCAGAGAAAGTGAGACGGAGTAAGGTAATTTGGGGTTCTTTCTATGTGCCTGAGCATTCATTCTTGCCTGAATGGTCATTTAAAACAATCTACCCACAAAAACTGATGGTTTATGTTCGACATGCAAATTGGAACAGCAGACAAGAGACCATTTGTGTTTTGGAAGGAGGTGCTCAAGCTATGTTTCTTGCACAGCCAGTTTATTTTTTGGCTGTAAGAATCACAGTGGATAATTGCCGATTAAAATTGTAGAGCTTTGATCTATGTCATTATTCGATTGCTTTGTAATGTTCCCTTGTATTGGAAAAAGAACTAAACCGGAATTAATTAAAATTTCAAAGAAATCTTTAGATTTGAATTCACTAATCTAAGAATTAATATGAATAATAGAATTAGCATATCTTATTTTACATTCAAATTAAATAAATCAAATAAGGTAACTTATTGAGTTTATAATTCGATAACCACATACTTATAGCGTTTAAAAATTAAAGGAGTTAACCCTAGTTCAATTAGCATTATTATTATTATTACGATAATAAAGATATAAGTTTAAACAAACTTAAGTACATTTATTTTATGATTTACGAATTTAATATTATAAATAGAAATAGATATTAAATTAAAAAATCCTAAATTAAGCCATGCATAAAATTTCTACTGATTCGGTGTTGATTTTTTTTCCCTATTGATACAAACTTGTGTTATATAATGTTGTGACTAATCTATTAAGACCATAGCTTATCCTTGAGTTTTATAAAAACAAGCTAAATTAGCATTAAAATTTGGTGTGATTGGTGTTCGAGAAAATAAAATATGCAACGACAAGATCTTAATATTAGAAAAAATCTCTCTTATTAGAGCTTAAAAATTCTTATGATATGGTTTACATGAAAATTCCTTTTATTTTGGCTATAGGATAAGAAATAATAGAGGGGGTATAAGAGTACTTTAACCTATTTCGTTGCTAAAGTGCCAAGCGGCAGCAGGGATAAAGGCTTTCGCTTTACCCTAATTTAAACCCTTCGGGGTTCGCTCTCTTACTGCCTCTGGATTTCCCGTCGCTGAACCTGTAAACTAATCGAAGCCTTAGCCATCTCCTTCGCCAACTAAACTGTCTGACAAAGAAACAAAGACACAAGAAAAATGGTAAGAGAAAGAGAAACTCCAAAGCAGCAACAACAGGTTTCATACACAGTGGAACAGCTTGTAGCCGTCAATCCTTACAATCCCGACATCTTACCTGATCTCGAGAACTACGTTAATGAACAGGTCCATCTCGTTTTCTATTAATGAGCTCATTAGATTTTATTGATTTTCATCATATGGGATAAATTTTTAGCCTTTAAAAAAAAAAACAAAGAGAACAAAATGGTTCTTTTATGTGTTTGATTTGAAGTATTGGAGAATGTGAACATTGGGTCTTATTATATTTTGTTGGATGATGTCGGAATCAGCTTTGATTTGGTTAGATGCTGCCATTACGGCGACCTGAATTTGTTTGCTTCTTTAATCTTTTGAAGTTCGGGCATTCAATAACGAACTGCTTCTTACGGTCAGCTGTTAGCATCTTAGACTGAATTGTTATGAGATTCTTTTTAAATTTGATAGAATCTTCGAGCTTCTGTTTACGTCCTCTAGCCATGAAATTGACATAGCGATGCTTTACTTTTTTTTGATGTTAGAATGTAACTTATGTAGGTGAACCCCTTCAGTCTGTTAATACTTGTTTGAAAAAAAAAAAACATGTTTTGAGTTGGAACCCTAAAAGGGCGACTCACATCTGGTGGAGGTTGCTCAAATGATAACAAAATTTGTCTTTATCAGGTTTCATCGCAAACGTATAGCCTGGATGCTAATCTCTGCCTTCTTCGCCTTTACCAGGTACTGCCATTCACTCGTCTTATGTCTTGTTTAGGGTTCACTGTATGTAAAAGAGAATGGAAGCTAGAGAACACCAAGTCTCTATATTCTTGTAGAATGTGATATTTTTTTTTTTAAGTGGTTTAATTTTCTATTTGCAGTTTTAGTCGCTTACTGCTCACAAATTTTTTTTTTTTTGAAAAGTTACTACTTTTCTAGTTGTTAGTGTTACTAATATGATATTTTCTTTGTTCCTGTAGTTTGAGCCTGAGCGTATGAGCACACAAATTGTTGCACGCATTTTGGTTAAGGCATGTTTAAGCTCTTCTTTATACCTATTTAGAATTATGTATCAGCTTGTTAATAGGCTAGGATATGTTGTTCCTAATGCTTCCTTTTCCTTCTTCCCTCCTGCTTTTTTGCAGGCTCTCATGGCAATGCCAGCTCCAGATTTCAGCCTCTGTCTCTTTTTAATTCCTGAGCGAGTGGTATCATTCTTGTTGTATATATATATTTTCAGATTTCCATTCGAACTACATCTGCACATCAGCAATCAAGTGTGTTTTTGACTGGGTGTTGGCATATGCTGTCTGTATTTTCTTTTGGTCTAAGTCAAGTTTTGTTGAACGTTTAAACTCTTTTACAATACCCTACATGTGAATGACAAACCTGTAATTGATATTTGTACTTTGTTAAACTTGAAAGTTTCTGCCTATCTCCTGTAGAACCATACAAATCCTGCTTATTGCTATTTGAAGTAGGCCAAGATAAGTAGTTAATGTCATGTGTATTGCCCATGCATGCACTTTCTGAACCATTTGTGGAAGGCATGATTGTTGTAAAGTCTAAAGTTCTTCCTTTGTCATCATTCTACCATTACTGGAAAATATTATGCTCGACGTCAAGTTTTTTGCTATTTTAAGTAACACTTTTTATTTGTTATCAGCAAATGGAGGAACAGTTCAAGACACTGATTGTTCTTTCTCACTATCTGGAGGTACGCATTTTCTGTTTTCAGTAATTCGTGAACAGTGATGGGATTGATGATTGTACTTTAACTACTGCATTTGTAGACAGGAAGGTTTCGTCAGTTCTGGGATGAAGCAGCTAAAAATCGTCATATAGTAGAGGCTGTGCCGGGTAATAAACTGTGATGAGATGAATTTTTTGTTTGAATCGATGAACAATGCATCCACTTTCTTTTTTTTTTTTTTTTTTCGTGTGTGTGGCTCTCACTAGAGGATTGAATGCAGGTTTTGAGCAAGCAATCCAGACGTATGCCATTCATGTCCTCTCCCTGACTTACCAAAAGATTCCAAGACCTGTACTTGCTGAGGTATGTTATATGCATTTGTAGTTGTGAGTTCAGACTATCGAATCTTTCCCAATCTGTAGTTATACGTGTGATATGTCAAACTTACGCATTAGTTTTGGGTGTGGGACAGGCTATTAACATCGAAGGTCTATCCTTGGACAAATTCCTTGAACACCAAGCGGCCAACAGCGGTTGGATTCTTGAGAAGGGTCATGGCAGGGGTCAACTAATAGTCCTACCTCGAAATGAATTTAACCATCCTGAGCTGAAGAAAAGCGCTGCTGATAGTGTTCCATTGGAGCACATCACCCGTATTTTCCCCATTCTTGGTTAAGCCTCTAGCTGGGATGAACACTTTTTTGGTGTTATTTGTGCCGTGTTTTCGTTGACATTGCGACCATTCTCTTTGTTTTTTTTGTTTTTTTTTTGTCTTGGATATATATATATATATAACTGAGAAGAAGCTATTTTAGGATAGACTTGTCAAGCTACCCCAAAGATTAGCTTTGAATCGGTTCCTTTTTATATCTATTTTTTCACTCATCAGAATTTCAGAATATATTTATTTACTGCGCGTTCTTCTTAATTGTTATTATGCTCTTACCTTTCAGAGTTCATGGATTTTTCTTTCTTGAAACAGCCAGAGAAGTTCTTTGAGAAGTGGAACTAGAAGTTGATTTACCATTAAGTATTGGTTAGAAATTCAATTATTTTGATTTTTTTTTTTTTGCGCTTAATAAATAATGTATTAATTATATAATTTGTTGGCATCAATTGAACTTTCAAGCAAAAAAAAACAAGGATCTCGTACAAGCCAAAAAGGGCATGACCTGTTTTAATAATGAAATAAAGGATCAGATTTGCACCAAAAGTGATTTGGGTTTGGCTCATAGATCATGATTGGCAAAAGAGAAAGGTCAACGCACGAAGAGGAAAGTCTCAAATCAAATTAAAAAAGGAGTAACAAAATAAAGAAAAGAGCCACACCAAGGTTCTCAAGTAACCTAATTCTCTTAAAAAATCTCTTGAGAAAAAAGAATATTTATATAAATATAAAATTTGATAATTTTATTAGTCATTAGAAAATTTTAATGCTTAGTGAATTAAAAAAAGCCCATGAGATATATGTGTCTAATGATAAATTCGTAACAAGAAATAAAGAGTGCAAAACGCTGCGTTTGCCTGCAGCGAACTATTAAACAGGTGGCGGCTTTCAAGTTTCGACGAACCGATCCAAAGCCCAAAGGCTCAAAATCAAAATTTGGAATCCAACAAGTATCCAGCAAAGGGGAGCATTTTTGTAATTAAATATCCTTCGTCCTCTCGGCTCTATCCAAGTTCAAATCTTTATTCGTTCATTAGTCTCACCTTCATTCGCAATCTAAACCCTAACTAGAGAGAAAATTACAAATTAAAAAGATCAAAACCCTAAACTATTGTATTCGTCAATTCACTAGCGTCGAATCCTTAACTTTCTGTAACAAATTACAAAATTTTTATCGATGACTTCCTCGAAGAAATACTACAAGGAAAAAATCGCTCGTCGCAAGTAAGTATCCCTTGCTTTCTTATTCAAAGCTTCATTTTCTCTAATCCTCGTAAAAATGGATATTTAATGCGAAATATCCCCTTCAATTTCATTATTTAATAGATTTATGACATTAATTGTGCAGAGAGGAGAAAGCGGAAGAACCAGAGCAACCGAAGTACAGAGACAGAGCTAAGGAGCGAAGAGAGGATCAAAATCCAGATTATGAGCCGACTGAATTAGGTTCTTTTCATGCTGTTGCTCCTCCTGGAACCGTCGATCTTCGGTGAGCTTCTACCCTTTTTCTTAAATCCCTAATTTGATGCATTTTTGTTTTCCACTTTAGGTTTTTTAAGATGCTCTGCATCTATTAATCATTTAATTGGTTTTTTTTTTTAATGAATGTGTCTAGGTCAGCTGATGCTCACAAGATATCCATTGAGAAGAGCAAGTACCTTGGAGGTAGGCTTTTTAGTCTTAGAATTTGGAAATTTTAATGACTTGATTGATGCGTGCAATTTGTTTTTTATTTTTGGCTTTTCGGGGAACTTGCCGCTTCTGTTTAGCACTTTAGCTGCCTTTTCTGTTTTGGTTTTTTTTTTTAAAAAAAAATCTTGACGGTATCTCCAACATTCAGGTGATGTGGAACACACTCATTTGGTCAAGGGGTTGGATTATGCTTTGCTTAACAAAGTTAGGAGTGAGATTGATAAGAAGCCTGAAGCCGAGGAAGAAACCGATGGAAAGTCGAGGTAATAAAGTACAATGTTTGTTTATATTAGGTGATGGGCTATAATTATATTGAAGTTTCAGTAATTTCCAAGTTATCTTTAAATTGCGCAATTAATAATCTTGTAATTGTTTTATAAGCAAATGCTTTCTGTTCCAACAGAAAATTAAAAGAAGACCAGCAATTATCATTTCGAACAGCCACTGCAAAGGTGCAGTAACTTCATCTTGGGTTGTGGAATAATTTTTCCAATACAGTTTACAAAAAAAAAAAAGATGCCATCGGTTTAGGAAGCTGTACGTGTTGATGTCTCTCCTTTTTTTTTTTTTTCAGTCAGTGTATCAGTGGATAGTTAAACCACAAACTGTTATGAAGACAAATGAAATGTTTCTACCTGGTCGAATGGCGTTTATTTTTAATATGGTGAGAATCTTAGACATTTCCATTCTATTCTGTTTGTATTCTTTAAAGAGGGATACTATCGGTACTTCTCCATTCATAAACTTTGAGCACACTTTGCTGTAATTGTTACATGTTTGCAAACATACCCGCATGCTATTATATGTTGGAAATTCTTTTCCTGGGAAGGCATGACTGCCAGTGAAGCATTTTCCTTACCGCGTAACACACTGGCTTTTATGGTTCTTAGGTCGTTCACTTGCTACATAAAACTTCAATGCATATTCAAATTTGAAGTAAAAACTTTCTTTACAAGTATTTGAGATTATAATTGAGTAATTGTGCCAAGTTTTTACGCATGACTGCCTGTAGAGCATTGTTGATGGTTCTCAATTTTAATACTATAATTTCTATTTCCTGACTGAATTTCCCTTCTTTATTTCAGGAGGGTGGCTATTCTAATGACATTCCAACCACTTTGCACAGGAGTAAAGCTGACTGTCCAGTGCCTGATGTCTGTATCTCCATAATTTTATTTTGATGCTAGATAGTGTTTCAGTTTTTGATAAGACTTCTTGTGCAGGAAATGGTTACTGTCAATGTTGATGGTTCTGTGCTTGATCGAATTGCTAAAATTCTGTCATATCTTCGTCTCGGGTCATCTGGGAAGGTTCTCAAGAAGAAAAAGAAGGAAAGGGATGCCAAAGGTGTTTGCTATATTTAGTTTTCTATTGTAAATTGAAGCCTAACTTTTCAATATGGGTTAATGTTGGATCAACAACTGTATGTGTTTCATATTATTTTTATCTGTGCTTATTGTTATGCTTTTTAATATATATCTTTTTACTTTTCACATTATAGGGAAGATTTCATCTCTTGGTAATGAATACTATGAAGAGGAAAAGTCATCAAAGCCTAATGATGGAGTGTCTAACGGTAGAACTGAGAAGGAAATTTTGCCCCCGCCTCCCCCCCCTCCAAGGAAAAATCATTTTGACTCGAGGGAGAAGCAAGGCCCAACTATTGCTAGAGCAGAAGATGATGATATATTTGTGGGGGAAGGCGTTGACTATAATAGTCCTGAGAAAGATGCAGTACCAAGCCCTCTTTCAGAGGATATGGAAGAGTCACCTCGACATAAAGAAAGAGTTTCATACTTTCCTGAACCTGCTTACGGCCCAGTGTCGCCCTCTGCTGCTCCTCAGGAATGGCAGGAACTGGTAAGTTTTTCTACATTTTGTCATTCTTTTTCCAAATGCAGGAGAAACGTGCTATGCAAAAGGTAAAAAATGAATTATATGGACTTGTTTGGAGATTAACTACTTAAAATTACTCTTCTAATTCATTTTTAGCTACTTGAATTTTTATTAAAATTAAGTTCTAGTATACAAATTATTCATTATTCACTTTGCTGTCTGGTTGGTTTCAGAATGGTTACGATGCCCTCCAAACACAGGCCTTGGCTGGTGGGTACCAAGGAGAGTGGCAGGATTACCAATATGCTGAACAATTGGGTTATCCTGAGCAATACCTACAGGCTAACATGCAAGGTTATGAGGTACAAGCTGGATCAAACATTCCACAAGATCCACGATATATGACTCAAGAAGAGAAGGACCGAGGATTGGGATCTGTGTTCAAGCGGGATGACCAAAGGCTTCAACAATTGAGGGAGAAGGATGCTCGTGAGAAGGATCCTAATTTCATATCTGAGAGTTACTCTGAATGTTATCCTGGTTATCAGGAGTACAACCGTGAGATTGTTGACAGCGATGATGAAGATGACTTGTCCAAAATGGATATGGGAGGACGAGTAAGCCTATTTTTCCACCTTAAACTAAAAGCTGTTCCTCATTTATTTGGGTAATGGTGATGCTTAGACTGGTCTACTAAAATGTAACAGGCTAAGGGTCGTCTTCATAGATGGGACTTTGAAACAGAAGAGGAATGGGCAACGTACAATGAGCAGAAGGAAGCAATGCCAAAGGCTGCATTCCAGTTCGGTGTGAAGATGCAAGATGGAAGGAAGACAAGGAAGCAAAACAAGGACCAGAAGCTCAACAACGAGTTACACAAGATTAACAAAATACTGGCAAGAAAGAAGATGGAGAAAGAATCAGGTGGTGGTGAAGGTGGAGGTCATAGCGATGATGTACAGCCTGGAAAGAAACTTAGGATATCAGGTTAAAAAGTTCCAGTTCCTTTACCAGAAAGGTAAAGAAAAGCTACTATTTCTTAGAGCTGATGTGTTAATTTGTATGAAGGTAGGTCATTGGCAAAGAGTGCAAAATTCGTGGAAAAATCTTTTTTAGAGCAATGAAATGCCAGCTAAAGTCGTTATTATAGTGTTCTGAGGCTTTTTTTTTGCTTTGCCAACCATAGGCAGGATGCTTTTGTATCATTTCTTTTGTGCTTCTTACATAAAATAAGATTAAGAGATGGAAGTTCAATGTGAAATTTACGTCTCATTAGAAGTTAACAGAATAGATTTAGAGTTTAGTTAGAGTTCAATCGCAATCATTTTTATTTTTATTTTTGTAATATTCATTAAGTGGGATTCGAATAATGACCAAGTTCATTGGTAAAAATAGAAAGCAAATTAATTTTAAATAATGTGTTAGGATATAAAGAGTTCAGGTTCTGAAAGAGAATTAACATCTGATTTAATAATTAAAATCTAAAGTAAAATTTATCTAAACTTAAAATAATCTGAAATGATTCAAAATTTAAAAACATCATTCCAACCAACACAAATCAAACTTGAAATAATTTTGAATCGAGATGATTCAAACAAAAAAACTTAAAATGATTCGAACTTGATGACTCAATCCTAAAATTAAGTCGTAAAAATTGATTTAAAACTAAAATAATCTAAACTTAAAATTAATTTAATAAAAAATAATCGAAAAATTTAAAACTTGAATTCAGCCAACCAACCGAATTCCTACCATCAACCTCACACTAATCGGCCTAGACCTAATTTAGGGAGTAGGAATTTGTCCTAGAGTACAATCCCTAGCTCTAAGCAGCCCACAGCTTGATATAAGTAACTAATTGGTACTCTAAGGCCCAAAACTAATATATGGGCTAGAGTTTTAGTATCTAAGCTGACCAATCTTGCAAGTGCCAGCCCATAGAGTAATTTTATCATATTTCCCTTTTATTTTTTTTTGAGTTTATTCCTTGGGATTTCGTGTAGAGGGCGTTTGTTTCTTTCTCTCTATCCTCGAACGACTTCCACCATAAGCAAGATACGACACGATAAAGCCCGTTCTTCTTCTTCTTCTTATTGTTCTTGTTCATATAATTTAATATTAAAGATTAAAAGTTGAAGACTTCGAAACAAGGATTCAGTTGGATATCGGATCACCATATACTGATAGTCTGATACGAAAAAGGTACGAATTTTATCCCAATTTCTATTTTCCATTTCCGAATCCAAAACAATATATCTGGCTGGAAAAATCAACATCTTTAAACCCTAATTCGAGGAATTCTTGTTTTAGTTTGATTTTTTCCTGAAAAAAGCTCCCTTCGATTTATGCATAGGAAAGGAAAGGAAAGTGTATTTTTATCATAGATTTTTTTTTTTCGTGACTTAATTTGCCAAAAACTTGCAATTATATGTTGTTTAGGGTTTTTAATAGGCGGCTAAGTCGGGTATCAATCTTTGAATTGCCGTGAAATTGCTTCTTGAACTTTGGAATCTGCCTCTTGGTGGTTTGGTTGCATGGCAAGCTTTGAGGGTGGCGTTTCATTTTCATACCTTTCAAAGCTAGAAAAGGGAAAAAAAAACGCCTTTCAATTCGATGATGATTATAGGGATGCTGTTTGGACTGTGCCACAAGACAAAAGTATTGTCCCATTAGGCTCAAAGTCGATGAAAAACGATTACCTCTATCAGTTTCGGGCTGAGTCCGATGATTTTATTGATGGAGAATACGATTCTGGTGATGATGTCTCTAAGTCAATGCAAAATAGCTTGTATCCTGAGGTGAACTTGAAGAATGTGTTGAGTGGGTTAGTTGCAATCGTAACTGGGCGTAATAAAGGCTCCCCTGTTGCTTCGGTGGATCAGCAATGCCAAAGTTCTAATGTATCATTTCTGGGGTCTGAAAAGAATGGAGATACATATTTGCACTCCTCTGTTTATATACCAAGTGCTCCGCCTCTTCTGGAGTCAAGTGGGATAGATTATAACGCATATAAAGAGGTTTTAGAAGCTGAGCCTCCGGAGTGGAGTCCGGATAGTTCTACTTCAGTTTGCATGCAGTGTAGTGCTCCATTTACTGCACTTACACGTGGCAGACATCATTGCCGGTTTTGTGGAGGGATTTTCTGTAGAGCATGTTCTAAGGGAAGGTGCTTGCTACCTGTTAAATTTAGGGAAAGAAATCCCCAGAGGGTGTGTGATTCTTGCTATGATAGGCTTGATCCGTTGCAGGGTGTTCTTATCAATACCATTAGCAATGCTGTGCAAGTAGCAAAACATGATGTCATGGATTGGACCTGTACACGTGGTTGGTTGAACTTACCAGTTGGTTTGTCCATGGAACATGAGATCTACAAAGCATCCAATACGTTGAGAAGCTATTGCCAGGTAAGATCCTACATTTCATTGTTCATAAACGATGATAGATTTATATGTCCAAAACTTTAATTGATGTTGTAATCACACTTCCCAACTAAATTAAGCGTTCACATAGATGGTTTTGCACCAGTAATCATCTACCAGAAGACATGCCGTAGTAAAACTAATCTTTTGTATGTTGGATTTACAAGAAGAGTATGTTTTGACACTGTGAGAAGCTTCTACTAACATTTGTTGAATTGGACAGGTTGCTAGGTTGAATCCAGAGAGATCTATACCATGGGCTGTCTTGAGAGGAGCCAAAGGCTTAGCTATTTTAACTGTTATTAAAGCTGGAGTTCTTGTTGCATATAAACTTGGGACTGGTCTTGTTATTGCTCGAAGGTCAGATGGAACATGGTCTGCCCCATCAGCTTTGTGCTCTGTTGGTTTAGGATGGGGTGCTCAGGTAAACTTTTAATCAAGAAAAATATACCTGCCGTAGCTGAATATTCATGTCTAGGCCAGGCAGCTAAGGGTCAATTGCCTTCCAGGTTGCACAAGTATTTACATGCATAATCTATCAACTAAGTGTTATTTTTATGTGTTTCATAGATCGGAGGCGAGCTCATGGATTTCATAATTGTGCTTCATGATTCAAAAGCCGTGAAGACGTTTTGTAGTCGAATGCATTTTTCTCTAGGTGCTGGCTGCAGTGCTGCTGCTGGACCTGTGGGGAGAGTGCTGGAAGCAGATCTTCGAGCCGGGGATAGTGGGTCTGGCATGTGCTACAGTTATAGTTGTAGCAAAGGTATTCCATCCTGCAATGTAAATGTACCCTTCTTTTGACTAGTTAGTGTATTTGACAAATCCGTTTTGTTGCAAATTTTGCAGGGGCGTTTGTTGGTGTGTCATTGGAAGGGAACATTGTTTCAACAAGAATAGATACCAACCTACGGTTCTATGGCGATCCGTATCTCACCACTGCCGACATATTACTGGGGACCGTGGACAGACCAAAAGCTGCTGAGCCCTTGTATGCTGCACTACATAACCTCTACTCCAGCCTACGCTTTTAGTTCCGGCACTATTTGGCGAAGCAGCTTGTGAAACAAGCAACAGCTTGAGTGCATGGTGCATTTCTTGCCCTGGATGATTTGTGACTGTATGGTTTATAGTTTATATGCATGTGGATGATGGATTGTTATTTGGGGGACGAGTAGGCATTGGGTCAAATATGTACCTACAGTTGTCAAACAAACCATTCAGTTACTATGTACATATTTCTATTCCTATTCCTTGCAAAAGATTATATACATATCAAAAATAATATGAAAGCAATATTTTATTTGAGCTGCGTTATTCATATTTTTTATTGAATTTGAAACAAACCTTAGTTGCATTTAAAATTAATTATTAATTTAGCTGATTCTTAAGATAAAGTCATATTAGAAAGTGATATCTGATTAGGTATTACGTTTAAACAAATTGAAATACTTTAATTAATTAATTAATCCTCTTAGATTTTAGTTGAAATGATAAAATAAAATAAAAATTGAAAAATATAGTGTTATTAATTTGGTGTATTCAATTCAGACACAAATAGAGTAGGACTACTCGAAGAGTTTCCATGCTATTTATATCTTTACTTAACAGAAGCCCATCTTCATAAATTCGTAATATTTTATTATTTATCGAAAATTACGACGTAATCAAGGAGGTAGTATCTCAAGTCGAGAATGTCGCATTGGTGAATGTGAAAACACCAATAAAGGAAAAGGCAGAGCTAAGAAAACCACTCGGAAAGAAAAAAAACAATCCCCTAAAGCAAAACAGGGTTCAAATTCAAGAAAAGCCTACCATTTTCTTGATGGCTACCATTGATGAAGAAATCTCAATAAAGAAGCGAAGCAGAGCAGGGTTTTCAAAGGATATCGAGATCGTTGACATTGAAAGCGATTCGTTTTGTTCTACACCCATCAAAGGCAAAGGCAACTCCAAGACTAACGCGATCTCTGTCGAACAATACAGTGAAGAAAGGGACCTTCAACTTGCCATCAAGCTTTCCACCATAGCTTCCGATACTAACTTCATCGATCTCGACAACTACGATGATGGTTTGTTCCTACTTAATTTCCAGCCCCCAAAGACAGTTTTCGGTAAAAAACGTGAAAAAACAAAGAAACCCTTCTCTCATCTTTCCATTACTGAACCAGGAGGGTCATCAAACTGCAAAACTAACCAAAACCCATCTTTTACCTGCGAAATCTGCATCGAACCCAAGCAACCTAACGAGTCGTTCAACATCAAAGGCTGTTCTCACGCTTACTGTACAGATTGCATGATCAAATATGTGGCGTCTAAACTTCAAGACAAGATTACGGCTATAAGTTGTCCAGTTGAAAACTGTAGGGGTTTATTAGAACCTGAGTACTGTCGCAATATACTCCCTAAAGAAGTTTTTGATAGGTGGGGGGATGCTTTATGCGAGGCCATGGTTTTAGGGCTTCAAAGTTTTTATTGTCCTTACAAAGATTGTTCCATGCTTTTGATCGATGATGGAGGAGAGGCCGTGAAGGAATCAGAATGCCCGAATTGTAGGAGACTTTTTGTGCGCAATGTAAAGTTCCATGGCATGCTGAGCTTGAATGTGGGGAATTTCAAAGGTTGCATAAAGATGAAAGAGAAAAGGAAGATATTATGTTGATGAAGCTTGCTAAAGAAAAGAAGTGGGCTAGGTGCCCAAACTGTAGATTCGTCGTTGAGAGAACCCAGGGCTGTAGGTTCATGAGATGCAGGTTAGCTTTGGTTCTCAGTTTCTTTTTTCCCTTTCATTTTTACAGGCATATAATTCTGGGTTTGATAGCTACGGTTTGAATGAGGGAATTTTGATGGCATTAACACACATGTATACGTGTGTGTGTGTGTTTTTCCTAAGATTTTCAAAAAGATTTGGCTTATAATACTTTATTGCTTTGACATTTTTCATGAAAAGAACCTTGTTGAGGGGCTGAGCTCTTTGGGAGAAAGTGTTGAAAATATGGTCGTCCGACAGCCGGTCTGTCCAATAATAATAATATGTACTGTTTTCATGTTGGGTCATCTCTTTTCTCTATCAAGAGCTTTTCATCGGTGACTTGCAAGACTCAGACAAAACCTCAACACGAAAATAATACCTTAATATTGTTGAAGGCTCGGTTAATTACCTAACAACCCTGAACATTCATCGATTGTGCTGCATGTTCTGTTCTTTGCTGATCTTTGATGATTATATGTAAAACCAGGTGTGGAGGTGCTTTCTGCTACGACTGTGGAACAACCCAAGTGGATAATCATCATCATTATTGCTACAATTGTAAACGTTATATATATATGCTTCCTTCTGCAGAGCATTCTCTTTGTTAAACTAATCATATTTCTGACAATGGTTTTTGTTTATTATATATTTTTAATATATGTTATAAGAAAACGTAACACTTTGATGCAGCAGCAGAAGCAATCTACCATTTTAAACTATTGTATTTTCCTATACGTAAAAGTAAAGTTCCAAATTCATTAAAATCACAACACTTGTTGGAAAGATTGTCGACCCAAGCACTGCCACACTGCAGTAGACTTATGCTGCAGGTAGCATAAATTGATATTTTTGTTTGTTTATATAAATATTGTTAATTTATGATCTATTTATGATGCGAATGAAAAAAATTATGTAAAAATTAATTTTATATAAAATTATGTCATTATTTAAAATAATATTTATTATTTTATAAAATAAATAAATTTTTATTGTTTTACAATTGAGTTGATATTAAATTGACGTGTAACTAGTGTAGTTGGTTCCACATAAGTTTGGCCGGTGTGCATTGTTAAAGTAATAAACCAATGCAATCAACATTCTTTTCTGCATTGGTTAAAATTTTTATCTTTACTGACTCATTGCATGAATAATATTAAATAAACAAAATTTTTAACTTTTGGCCAAAATGGTAATAATAAATAATAAGGTAAGCTATATTAGTAGTCACATTACTTTAATTTTTTTTGTCACTCAATTATAAAAAGTTACAAAATAGTCATTTAATTATTAATAAATTTATTTTTAAGTCACTAATTATGAAAAGTTACAATATGGTCACCAACTATTAGTAAATTTTTTTTGATCACTCAACTATCTTGAATTTTTAGTGTTTCTATTTCAACGTCAACCAGTTGGTAATTAAAAAAGAAAGATAAAATTAAATAGTTGACCTATTATTTTGTAACTTTTAAAATTATGTAACCAAAAAAGAAAAAATAGTAATTAGATAATTATTAATGTAATTTTACATTAAATAATAAAATATTTATCAAAATATTGTGCATCGGTTTGTGCATGAATATTTTGTATATGAAATTTATTTAATATCATTCATTTGATATTTGTAAATATTTATATATATTAAATATTTTTCAAAATTTTTGTAAATATTATACATGTTAAATGTTGATTAATTAAAATGATATAAACAAATTCAAGTAGCAAAATGATGCGATATTGATTATTTTGTGCGTAATACGAACTTAATTAGACACTTAGATAATAGTAAAGACAATTATTTATTAAAAATAAAAAGAATATTATATCATAATTTCTAACATATCATATCTTAGTGGGTTTTATCATAAGAAGAGAGTGTAAGATCGGAGGTGAATTAAAATTTTATTTTAATAATATAATAATAGCATTTATTATATTAAAATATATTTACCAATTTAAACAGTATATATATCTTTTATAATAGTTTAAAAAGTATTTTTAGGTTTGAAGAAAAAAAAATCTTTTAAGAAACCAATCAACTCAGCTTAACTTTTAAGGCGGTTAAAATCTCCGGATTTTCAGAAACGGATGTTAACTCCACCTGAACCAAATGACGAAAATACACTTATTTTATTGAGATTAACAAATAGTTTGCCTTCTTTTCAAGGCTAATTTCGTGAAAAAGGAATAACTCGCGAACGTGGGCTACTGTGACGGCATATTCAAAAAGCGCAAGGATACCTTTTTACCGTATTTAAAGTTTATAAGTAAACGGGACGAACAGATTATTGGACACGTGAACGAATCAAAATCGCACACGTCACTAGAAAAACAAAAAGATACTAAGATCTAAAATTAAAAAGAAAAAAAAGAAAGAAAAACCGAAGGAGCGGTTTCTACGTTAAAAGCTAAACATCTTTTCTTTCTTTTGTAATACAGCTGCTAAGGGAGAAAGCAAGCAAAGCAAACAATTGAAACTAAATTCTGCATTGAACTCTTGAGGTGATACTAACTTTGTAAGTCTCTTGTTGTTTGATCTTTCTTTCTCTTTCTTTTTTTCTTTTCCTTGTTTGTTTTTGTCTTGAAAATTGGCTGTATTTGAAGTTATTTTTATGGAACCCAGTTTGCATTGCATGTTTGGGAGTTAGGTGTCTGAAAATGGGTTTAACAAGGAACCTGCATAATTGCATATGAAGAGATGTCATGTCTGCATATGATGTTTTTCTTTTTTCTGTGAATTTGAGTGGTTAGGGCTTTGTTTGCTTAGAATTAGCTTTAATCATTCTATCATTTTTCTATATATATGCCATATACTCTTTGCAAATAGCTTCATTACTAACTAATGTTTATATTTCATTATATTCTTGTCCAGGCCAAATACAAAGCAACAAAAAAGGAAGTGAAGTTCTTGAGGAAGAGTAATTTGGAGTTTTTGAGAGTTTGAGCTTTGTAAACAGTTATTCGACCGTGTGTATAAACAATGGATGATTATCTTGATCAGTATTTCTCATCATCATCATGGTCAGATGTGAATGTCAAGGAAAGATCATATTGGGTCCATAATGAACCTGATCAACCAAATGAAGTGTTTCCTAGTTCGAACTTCAATAGCATCGAGTGTTTAGCTGCACATAATACGCCACCTTTAGTTCATAACCGAGGATCAGGTTGTAGTGTTGAACATGGTTTGCTGTATGGAGAAGGTGGTTTACAAATGAATGGTGAAAATTGCAGTGGTAACTCTTCACAAGAGATTATGAATGGAAGCTTCGAACTCAGAAACCTGGGACTGCAATTGAATACAGATGTTCATTCCCCTGGCTCATTGAGCCTTGTTTCTTCAAATGATGCTCCAGTTGTTGGTGACATGATCCCATCTTTATCGTTTAATGAGAGAGGGCGAATGATAAGCAATGGAGGTGAATCTTCTGAGTTTCTGAGATCATTTACAGGCTTGGAAACTCTTTCTCCAATTCCACAATTATGGCATCTACAACCTTATGACTCTGTTTCTTCCCTTCCCACTTTGGTGGGACAAACCAAAGTAGATGATGAAGGCAATATTAACAGATTTATTGAGATTGATGAAATTCTGCAACCTGAGAACTTATCTGCTTCCATCAATGCAAAGGTACTAATCTTAATTATGACTAGTTTGTATGGTTCATTTAACTGGCTCTACAGTATCGTCTGTATTGGGGCTTAATTTCTGAATAATCTCTTGTTGCTTATGTCAATGTATCAGGGACAACAAGACATGCAAAATTCCTTTTACTCTTCTTTTCCCGCTGACCACCCTATAACAAAGACCATGATTGGGTTGCCATCTCTGGTGCAGGTACTTGTAGTGGTCTCAGCCATATAATCTAGGCATGATTTATGGTCTCATCATTTTACTACTACAGATAGATTAAATACAAAGGTTATTATTTGTAAACTTATATTACAGGGTGCATCACCTAACCTGAACAATAGTTCCGACCGAACTGCGAAGCCTCGAGTAAGGGCACGTCGAGGTCAGGCTACTGATCCACACAGCATTGCAGAGAGGGTCAGTTGTAATATTTCCTGTTGTCTAAGTTTCATATACTTGATTTGTTTTTGAGATTATAGGTTGCTTGATTATTTGTTCCAATGCAGCTTCGAAGAGAGAAGATTGCCGAAAGAATGAAAAACCTGCAAGAACTTGTACCTAATTCCAATAAGGTACTCTCTTCTGGATGCTACATCTAACCTGGTCTACAGGCAGACATTCTGCTTCTGTTATTGTTTGTTTTACAATGAAATTCACATGCAGTATCTTGGCAATATGAACTGCAAGCATAAATTCTGCAGTTCTTACCCCATCTCAATTAAGTAAAGGTCAAATAACACACAAGAATGATGAACAATCTTCATCATTCTGCAGATTATAGAGAAAAGAGGATACGTAAGTTACAAAATAAATTATGCACAATGATTAGTTGATGAGCATTAATGAAACATTGCAGACAGACAAAGCCTCTATACTTGATGAAATCATAGGGTATGTCAAGTTTCTTCAACTCCAAGTCAAGGTAAGACCAACTTTTTTGTTAATATAGAACATCCAAGCGTCAGAAGTTGAGCTTAAACTGACTCGGTTTCAAGTTAAATTTTAACCAGATTTTGGCTACTGTGCTTCTGAAAATTATTTGCAGGTACTAAGCATGAGCAGGCTTGGGGCAGCAGCTGCAGTTGTTCCTCTCATCACTGATGGTCGAGCTGAGGTGTGGCAAATTCTTTCTTCTAAGTTGATGCACTTTTTGATCCTTTTTGTGATCTAAACATCATTTTATAATGGTTGGAGCAAAATTCTGTTTGTCAGGGATCTAATGGTTTATCACTTGCACCATTAGCGGGTCAAGGGGTTGATTTTTCACCATCTCCTGATCAAGTTGTTTTCGAACAAGAAGTGGTGAAGCTCATGGAATCCAATATGACAATGGCCATGCAACATCTACAAAGTAAAGGTTTCTTCCTTATGCCTGTTGCACTTGCTGCTGCCATATCCAATGTTAAGTCATCCACATCCTCGTCGTCGTCATCAGTTCCTGCTTCTGACGAGAGTAAGAAACTTGGCTTCACCAACAGTACTTTAATCAACAACACCTGCAGCAGCAGCAGCAGTAGCAGTAACAGCAGTGGTAGCTTACCTGGTGTTGGGATTCCAAACATCAACGCTGATGTCAATTTTATGACTGGAATGCTTGGCTCTGATATTATGGCCAAAGGTTGTACTGGCACCTTCAAACAAGAGGAACTCAACACTCTTTGCACTGCCAAATGACTGAATCCCAATACCATAAACAGCAAACTTGTCCACTAATATGTCAATTAACCTAGTAGATAAAACACTAGTTGTTTTAAACTGTCGAAGGCTATCTTTGTTTCCTTTTCTATATTTCTATATATGCATATAGAAGACAACCCAAACAAAAGAGAATGAGAAATAATTGTTTAGCAAAGCTTGATCAGTTTACTAATTATAGTAGGGAAAACTAGCTTTTTAATTTAAATCATATTCTACAGTTAACTCTTCTTAATCTCTGTTTTGAAGAATACAAAATACTGGGGGGAAAATTGGGGGGCCTGGTTAATGGCTTCATCTATATATGGGAACAACAATGGGGGCAATACATACAATACAATAATTACATTCCTAATATCGTGCCTTTTATCTTATGCATAACATTTGAGGAAGAAAGGCCGAAAAGATTGAAAAATAAAACTAAAAGAGAGATATTTCTAAGTTGGGTAGAATGGAATCTAAAGGGAGTCAAAGGTTTGTCAATAACCGTTCACAGTTTTGTGGGGTTTCTTCTTGAAATTTGAGATGCTACAGTGTGGACAAATGTACTCCAGGCCATCTGTTTTTGCATAATCCTGCCATTCAGAAGATAAATATATCGAGTTAATTGCAATACAATAGAATAGGTTATTGACTCGATTGCCAACAATGAAAGCAGCTATATTGCTGCGAGACTTTATTTTTCTTTATTTGTATCTGACAACTCATTTTTGACATATATATATATATATATAAAACACTCTAGAAAAATTAAATACACCCCCGTAGGATACATACCCATATCCAATAATCAAACCTGAGTCCGTGTAACTGGGAAAATATTATCATACTATATGTATTGAATTCAGTGCGGAAGATATAACAAACATGTTTGTAGTTGCAGGTAAGGCAAACTTTTGCTGAACTCGTCCAAAACCATACAAAATATAACTTATGTTACTCTGATGTTTTTAGTTGCATTTCTCTCTTGATAAGTAAACTTTTGAGAAGGAAAAACATTTCTCTCTTGATAAGTAAACTTTTGAGAAGGTATACCTTAAAGGCTCCAAGACCCTGCCGCCTATCACAGCCAAAGTGTGCCCACTCATCACAAACTCCACAGTTTACCCAGTCACCTGCTGCACTACTGTTGCCACACAGAAACTCACCAGTGTCAGGACTGCAAACTCACAATGGTCATGTAATGTGTGTGAAGTGAGTGCACATGTGTGTGTGTGTGAGAGAGAGAGAGAGACCTGTGACACAACAAACAGCATTCCCCATCGACATCATCATGAGCCAATTCATACTCTAAAAGGTAAGTCTCATAATGTCTTTTCAGAGTGTTGCCCACTCCCTAGGAACAAACAACAAACAACATTAGACAAAAACATAGAGCGGAAAACACGAAATGCCATTTAAAGAACTTAAGGAACAAAAAGACAGAAATGTTGAAGCAACGGACAGGATCTTATCATTTTTACTGAAGCTCTACAAAAATTGCAAACTATCTTGAAAAAAAATATTATCAGAAAGGAAATCTATATGGCTAACAACTTGAACACATACAGTCATTCTATTTGTCAATGTGTGATTGCGCATCTTCGAAAAAACTTGTCCCTTCCAATTTATGCCATTCCCAACATGAAAGCCTCCTCTTGACACCACCTGTAAGGGACATATTGAAATACTTCTTTTTCCTTTACAGATTTCAATCATATTTTGCACAAAGAATTGCTTACCTCTCTATACAAGTTGAAAAGGTCAAGCCGCTTTGCATTCAGAATGGCATCAGGAAACTCAGCTAACCCCCCTTGAGGAACAAGACGAGTATGTCCCCGAACTATCAGAAACTGCATTACATCTCTCAGAAACTCTTCCTGCCCGAAAATAAATTGACATGAGGAAAAAAAAAAAAAAATTATATTAGAGGAACTTTGTTGCAGAGATACTAAATTATGCAACCTTCAACAATTACTTCTCTAGTTGACTAATAGACTCACCCAAACACCTATCCTTGTTTGTGTGAGGAAGAAAAGCAGGTCAACAGAGAGATATAACAGAGAAAATTAACCAATTATTCTGACAAGTCAATACATTTTCTATAAAAACTACATTATCACAGTACTAGTTCGTCTCTAGACCTGAGCATGCAATAATAGCCAATTACATTAGAAAAGCAAAATAGTTAATGAATTTTTTCCTAAATCCTGACACATGCATAAGATTTTTCTTAGTAATATAAGAGCATCAACTATGACATTCCCAATCGAGAGATTGCAAGCCCTATAAGCTAGAGTGGATAAAAATTTGTGAAGTTAAGAGAACAATATCCATAAAGGCATATGAATCTTAGCATAGATCATGATCTTACACTATAGTATGTAAATAAACCCCAAATGCGGGTACCATATAAACAAATTCTTAAACTTGAGAAGATGACTAACCTCTGAGCAAACCTGTATCGGGGCTCGATCACAACCATGTTTCTTGAGAGGTAACGGATTTAAAGAAATAATCTGCTGGGCCTGATGAGAATTTGATAATGCTTTCCGATGTGTAACAGGAGCAGGTGGCTTCACAGGTACTATTGGCAAGTTAACCTTTCCTTGGTCACCATCATATCTTTCAGCCTCGGAAAATCCAGAAAATGGAAGCATCTTATGACGATGGGTATGAGGAATTGGCCTCATAGCAGCAACATTTGGTTTCAGTCTTACATTACCATTTAAACCTTCCATGATAGTACAGTTTAGAGGTTTAGTGCCCTTAGTTGGCTCTGATCTTTTACGACAAGGTGCCGGAGGCACCAACCAGTTGGGAGATCTAGCAATTACAGAACCATCCCAGAGGGGATCTTTGCCCTGCCTCACGGAAAAGAAAAGCAGGCGTTCTGCATCATCTTTTTCAAAAGAAGCAACCGACAACCCTTGAACACTAGCAATCCCCAGCATAACTAAGCTGCGGTAGGATACATCCGGTGCAAGTTGCCTCAAAACCTGTTAAGCCATTCCCAGAAACAGATCATGATTACAAAAATAAAAGCCAAGCTAAGTTAAACAAAATTATCATCATGGAAAAGGCTTCATAAGTATTTGTTAAAACATAATTCAGTGAAAGGTTCTCCTTCAAATGTTTATCCATACCTTCAATGAAGTTTATGGTAAAAAGAACAAACAAAAGAGTTTACACATGCAATAGACATATGAACATATAAGCATAGGCATAAAAAGAGAAGTGTCATAGAATGAATAAGATGGTTGAAGAGAAAAATCAGACCTGCGAAGCCCATGTAGGAACCTTCATGCACACTTCAAACACACTTGCTCCACAGGCAATTGAGGCTGATCTGCGAGGCTCAGATGAAGGCATTTTGCTTTCATCAGAGCTCGACTGTGCATGGACAAGCTGACTATTCTCGATAAGCTCATTTTTTATATGATTTTCCAACAGCTGAGACAACAAAAGAAAAAACAAGAAAACAAGACTGTTAGGTGTGACCTTAAAGAAATAAAATTAGCAATTAACCCGATCAGATTTACTTGCCTGATCATTAAAACAAGTCTGTGCGCTACCGGAAACTAGAAATGATATGTGAGCTGAACTACAGGTTGAAAACTCACAACGCATGGTCATTACACCACGAGAAAATGTCCCAGCCTGAAGAGGTGGTGGTGGAGCACTATAAGAATAGTAGCCATTAGTATGTTGATGATAATGACACAAAAGAAGCTTGGACATAGCAGTACATGGGGAATGGGAACTCCATAAAAGAAAAGATCAAAGTCACAAATGCTCAGCCCAAAAGAAACTTTAACTAAGCTCAAATTTACAAGTACCTTGCACGGTTATGAAGTTTGCTTCCACGTATCTGAAACATTTGCCATCTAGTTAATAAGTGGTTAAAACAGAATCAAAGAATTAGCGCAGATTATGCTCACACATGAAACCACAACACACTGCCAGAAAAAATCATGGGAATACATGGTGCTCTTTTTCCATGTGAACATGAAAATAAAACAATTGAAAGTTTTCCTGGAATATCATGTCATTAGGCCCTATACAGCAAAGCCACTGCAAGTGCAACCTTATCCAACTCAATTAGGGCATGTGCAGAATAATATAGATCTCATTCATAAATTTTTCTCATGTCATTTTGATTACAAGGTGATGATGATATGAGCACCCTAGCTAATCTGTGTAGGTATTTTTCAGCTAGCTGATCTTTCCAAGCTAAACTGATTTTTGCAAACGAGAATGCCAACATCATAATGTTGTACTGTATTATGAACCAAAATCTAAAAAATCAATCATTTGAAACATTTAGGAAGAGATGTGAAACTGTTAAGAAAAAAGGAGGAAAAGATTGAGGATCTCATGCTCTCTTCAGCATTAAAAACTCAACAAGTGACTCTAACCAAATTTAGATGCAGCAATAACTAACTTAATCTCTTAGATTACGATGTTCAAAAGATGGTATTGCGAACAAACATATAAGCTAAAACAGGCAAACTAAGAATATACGTCTAAGGAAAAAAAGCACTTGTACAAACTCACTTCTATGCTCAAGAGGGCATTAAGTCCATCTTCTAGAGATCCCAATACGAATGCATCCTGCAGGCCATATAGTTAACAACAAATATAAAAAAGCGTGAACAAAATAATTAGTATATGATTATTACCATGATTAAATATTAATATGTGATTATTTTTTGAACAAGGAAAAACTGAAACTCAAACCTACCAATAGGCCTGGTGATCCACAAACAAGAAACCTCATAGTAACATGCTCATCATATATCTTAATGGCAGGAAGATTTTCAAGAGAGCCTTCTTCCTCTTGCATATCTACCTCGGGTTGAGAAACATCAATCTTGGGAGGCTCACCAATTAAACATGGCCCTGGCTTAACACTCTGTTTCTGACCATCAGAAGAGGCAATATCGTTGCTCCACAAACAGTACAATCTAAAAGAAGCATGGGCAAATTGGAATGCATCCCATATATGGCTACATGAACTGCATTAGACCAAAACTGCAAAACTTCAGTACAGTCTCTAAGTAAAATTCCTTCCAGTTTGTAGCCAATAGTGCTATAAACCAGGTGAAGTTTATCTAAAATAGAGTGCATAACTTTAAAATATCAACCAATTTCGGAAATTAAAGCAGTGGCAGCAACTTCTCTGGAAAACTAATGCACTATAACCACTAGTCAGGAAGGTAGGGAAAGTTATTATGTTTTACATACACATACACAGACATATAACAAATATAAGTAGAAGTCTGTACCTTTGAATCACTGATAACAGTGCCTGACGAAAATGGCAAGCTGCATACCGCGAGAATGAATTTTTCCAATATATAACATAAGGGACTCCCTGGCAAGGAGAAATGAATGTCAACAACATTTCAAAAAAAAAAAAAAACATAATGAATGAATTTCAACTGTTTGCCCGTTACCATGATAAATAATTTTACCTTGGAGTGAAGTGCCTCAGCCAAACTGTCACCATTGGGGGTCTCTAAATAAACCTGCACAAACATTTGACAATAGATTAATTCAACATATATAATGATATAGAAACCAGTAAAACTAGTAAAAAGAAGAAGCAAAACAAAGGAAAGGAAAAAATGAACGTAAAATGAACTTAAAATAGGAAAGATCATAAAGTATAAGAAAAACTCAACCGTATCCAGTATCTTTAGCACCAGTATCAAACAATTTCAAGGAAAATGAGAACAAATGATAAACTCTACACAGAAATTAAAGTAAAAAAAATCATGCGAGACTAACAGTGGAGGGCAATGTGGAACCAAAGAGTCCGCAAATGGCTTCTGGAGTGGACAAGTCAACATCTCCCAAAACCAGAGAGCCAACATCTTCATCTGCATTATGCTCTCCTTGAAAATAAACAATATTTGGCTCCGAAGATTCAAAAACCCGCCGGAACTCATCAATGCTAGGATTGATAAGAAGCTGAACCTTCACTCACACACATGAAAATGTCAAAATCTTCAAATACGTTTCAGCTAAAACGTCAGAGTTCTAAAAATATTCAGAACTATTAATCCGAGTTATATACCTCAAGGCGCCCTGAAGAAACAATCTCTGGAAATGGGTATCTGGGCTTATGATCAGAAACTGGCTGCCTAAGTTTATTATCAGAAACTTTACTACTACAAAGAACAGCAAGGAGACTGCAATGGTTCCTTGAAGACCCTTGAGCATTAAACATCATGCAAACATGCCAGAACTAATAAGACTCAGGCTTGCCACTAAGTATAAGGCACCAATGCCTGCTTTTAAAAAATCTAAATAACCCAAAAACACTAGAATGAAATCAAATAAAAACCCTAAAAAGCTTGCTGCAAATCAGATAACTGAAAAATCCCACCTCTCAAAAATCTCCAAAATTTCCAAAATTCCACCAGAGAGCGAAAACAAACTTCCCTTTGTATTTGCAGGCACTTCAAAATCCCTAAAATACCAAAGCTGGAAATTTCAAAATTTGAAGAATACCCACCGACCCAGATAAGATTATCAAGGGGATCGGGAACCCAAATGAGCAAATTTACCAGAAACGAGGTTACCGAGAAAATTCCCCAATAAACAATAGGATGTAAACGCTCCCAAAGAACAAAAAAAAAGTACAACAAAAAAGAAAGAACCCTAAGTTTAGAAGACTGACTCTAATAATAAAGAAATCTCAAATAAGAAACCCCGAAAGGACACATCTTCCTTTCACCTAATAAAAATTCTCAAAAAAAATATAGAAATAAAAAAAACAAAAATCAAAATCACGCAATAAATAATTGCAACATAAAGGACTAAAAGCTTTTTCGGATTGTTTAGTTGAGAATCAAACAGCCCAGCCCCCCTTTTTTTTCATTTTTTCTTTGTTGTCAGTTTGCATTTTAATAACTACAGTTTCCTTTTCCCCAATCACATTCTCGTATATCTAAATGTAAGTCAAAAAACATAAAAATTCATGAACCGTTTGATCAGGAAACCCACAAAATAAGAAAATACCCATTTGTTAATTAAACTCTAATAATCTAAATTGACTTTTTATTAATTCGTTTCTTTCAAGTTTCACGTTTGTTCGACTTTTGAAAAAGCCATCAAGTAAATAACTTCATGTTACCCTGCTTCAAAAGATACTACCACACCGTAATCGCGAACTTCGAGAAGGCGAAATTTTTGTTTATTTTACTCCTCCTTTTTGATGTTCTTCACGTTAGAAAAACCTCCTTACTCCACACCATCAGTCGATTACTATAAAGATTCTCATAAGGTATTGGTTTTCTTTTTCCTTTTTCTTTTTTTTTTTTCATTTTTCGGGTTTTCGATTCGGACACGAATTTAGGATCAGGACTAGTTGGTTCTCTTCTCATTGTCCGAGGTTGTCATTATCATTTCCATGATCATTAGATCATTGATAATGATCATCATCAGCAATCTTTTTTTGCCAAAGGAAAAAAAAAAAAAAAAATCATCA
This sequence comes from Gossypium rotundifolium, assembly GCA_025506655.1. NCBI lineage: Eukaryota > Viridiplantae > Streptophyta > Magnoliopsida > Malvales > Malvaceae > Gossypium > Gossypium rotundifolium. The sequence goes on along the minus strand of CP106734.1, from coordinate 195,128,029 downwards.
GCAGTCTTTTTTGCTCTTGGGTCTTCCATTAAATAATATTTTTAAAGTCTGCTCTATATTATTTTAAACTTAATTAGAAACCCAATAAAAAGAAGAAAAAAAAAATTAAGTTTTGTTTTTAAGTAATAATCTTGCTTGATAAAACTGTCTGCACTCTGTTTAAGAACGGGGGCTCCAAGGATTTAACTACTTTTTATTTTTTCAGGCTTCTTTTAATTTATGCTATAAAGGGAAAAAAGGACCATTCATTTTTTTAAAATTCATGTATTATTTTTTTCTTTTCTATGATCTTCTTCTATTGAGTCCCTAACCAGCATGTAATTGAAGAAAACCAATTACATTTTACTCTGAACGAAGGGTTTTGTTTTCAACAAATGTTAATTTTTAATTAAGAATTTTTATACCTGTTATAATTTTTACAATTTTTTTTAAATTCGTAATTATTTATCCTAATAATAAATCAATATTTGAATCTGAATTCGAGCTATGTGGTTGTTGCGTTTATTAAATATCAAACATATATTTACGTGTGTCCAAAATTAAAGTTCACTTGGTGTATGATTTGCATTAATTTTGGAATTTAATAACATTTTCAAAATTGTCTTTGCATTTTATTAAAGTATAATGGTACAACACTTTAAATTTATATCACATCATCATCTGAATTTAATAACGAGTCTTTCATAATTTTATTATATTTTTAGATTCTGTATGATATTTGAAAATTTATAAGTGATAAATTATTTAATCTTATAATGTCATATCATCATATTTTATAAAATTAGATCAATTTAAAAAATTATCAAAATTTAAAATTAATGTAGATAAAACACGATTCAAATGGAAGCTAAAATTTGTTAATAAAATTAGAGATTAAATGTTTATTTATTCCTAAAATATTTATTATATAATCCATTTAGATGTTAATAAAATAATTTTATCCCTTTGTTTTTAAACTTCTAACCATATTTGTGAAGACTTGAATATTACGATTCACTTGTAAATCAATCATAAAATTTAAATTAAACCATATCAAAGAAATTCACTTAGAAGCAAAATATTAGTTATCGTAAAACCGTAGTTTGAACAAAAAAAATTTCATTTATTGTTTTTTATAGTATTATCATCGTATATGTGAAAACAATATTTCTTACTGAACATGTTGGAAATATAGATGCACATGCACGTAAGTCACAGCTAAAAGGAAAATAATTAAAAAAAAGGTCAGAACTTTGACGGGCGAGGGGTTTCTTTGAGTGATGGTTTGGGCTACCGTAGCCCAAAAATAGTCCTGATAGGTCAGGTTGGGTCGGGTCCTATCATCGAAAGTTTCTTCTGTTTACCACCGAACCGACTACTTGACCCGGAAATAAAAAAGTGCAGGACGGAAGCTGGTGTCACGTTCAAACGCCAAAATTTACAGGGATTGTTGACTTCCCGTGCACAGCAAGAAAAGGTCAAATCTTTTGTTCCGTGCCACAAAAAAAGTTAAAAACAATTTGCAGTTTTATTTGAAAAAAGTTAGCTACAAAACTCATTATAATATTTTTAATTTATTTTATATTTTATGTTTATAATTTTTATTTATTTTTAAAGTATTTATTGAAATAAATCCAGTAATTAATATATACACATTTTGTAAGTTTATTAAAGAGATAAATATTAATCACAGAGTAAGAATTAAACTTTTAATGACTAATTAAGGTAAAAAATTATTATCATGCCATAGTTTACATGTTTATAATTTTAACAATACTCGTATTATTATTATTATTTTGAGTTGAAATATTTCAAAATGTTTATAAAATTAATCAGCAAAATGATTAATTGGACAAATGGCTTTTATAGATTAATTATGACATATTTGTGAAAATTTTACTTTTAAAATTTTATGTAGAAATCAAATTAATTTTAAAATTATAAAATTGAAAATTATAATATTTTAAATTTTATTTATTTATATAAAATTAGAAATTTTTATGCATATGAAAATCAAGTATTTAGAATATAATAAAGGTGTTTAAAATAACACACAATAAATAATAAACATATGATTTGACACTAATTAATAATAACACACATAATATGTATGATATTAAAATAAAAAATTAGATTAAACCATGAGTAAAATATATAAATACATTAGATTAACAAATTAATTATGCTATTATGTTATTGTCATTAATCTTGAGTTGATATTAAATTAACTTGCAACATTAATTCAATCAATAATATTATTAATATATACAATTAATTGAGATAATAAAGTATAATAAAATTAAAATATACAAAGATTTTATAATAAAATATTAATTTAATGGTAACATTAAGATTAAATTGGTGTTTGATTGGATATTAATCTAATCCAAAATTTTAAGTATTACATGTAAGTCAATTAGTAATGTCACGTGCCATGCGTGGTTGCCTCATGCACGGCAAAGGCAAAATTATTAATAAATTGTCTTTTCCTTTAAATTTGTCAATATTTGAAGTTGCTAAAATTTTCGCATTTATCATTTTATGTATAATTATAAAATAAAATAAAATAAAACATCTGAAAATAAATTGCTACAGAAAGAAAAAATATGTTTAGACTCATTATTTAAAAAATTCATGAAAAAAATAATTTAAAAGGGCAAACACAAGGCGCTCTTTTTCCCAATAACCCAAAAAATGAAAAAAAAAAAAAAAGCTTTCTAGAAAAGAAAAAGGAAAAAGCTTTCACAATGTTATTTAATATAAAATATTACTCTAAAGACATAATTTCAAATAATGAGTTATCAATGTTATATTTATTTATTTTTATAGAAAAACAGTATACAAAATGGTTTAAGTAATAGTAACCAATATTCTTTGAATAATAATTAAGTATTGTTTTTAACATAAATTATAGATTTAATAAACTTTAAATATTCAAAGATCAAGAAATAAAATTGTTCTAAACCCAAGATTAATTTATAGAATATATATTTTAATATGTTGATAATTTAATTGTTTTAATTACATAAACAAAATTTAAAAAAAATTCTTCTGTTTTTTATAAAAAGAGATTAAAATAAGAATTATCATCACAAACAAAGATCAAGCGGGTTAACTAAAAAGAAAAGGACCGTTGTTATTTGTGAAGGAAAAAAAAACAAAGAAAGAAAAGAGGAGAGAAAAAGCTAACAATCAAAACGAGAAGTCGAGAACGACACAGCAAAAAGCACAGACTTCACAGGAGAACCAAATACACAAATAAATAAAGCGAAACGGGAAACCGAGGAAAAAAGAAGAAGAAAATAATAAGGTAGAATTCTTTCTTTTTATAAAAATAGTAGTAAAAAAAATATTGTTCTTCTTTTTTGGAAAATTCAATCGTGTATTTTTCTTTTGGTTTCATCACTGCCGCCAAATTTGCCACGAAGAAGTCTGGAGGTTAACGGCTTTTGATTTTTGATTTTTCTCTGTTTGGCAGTTTCAATTTGATTTTTATTTCTATACAAGTAGAAATTTAACGTGTTAATTTAGTTTTAATCAATTAAAGAGTAATTCAGTTTTCTTGATGAGATTTTCCATTGCTAGTAGATCCAAACGAACTTTTAATCTTATTGTTTTTTTCTTTCTTTTGTTAATCGATTTCTATGAGAATTATCTGATTGATTTAATCTTAGGGTTTCTATGGTATAAGTTATTAATTTTTCAATTTCGTGGTTTTATTGGATGGAGCAGTGAATAGAAGTTACAACTCTAACTGATGAAGAAGATATTGGAATTTGGGGCTTTTGGACAGTGGAACTTGAGGTGCTAGTATTCCAGGTAATTTTGGTTTTTCTATTACTTTCTTTTGCAAATGTTCATGTTATGCTTTTGATGTGATTTTAATTAGTTGCTCTAAGCCTCAAACATGTAAAAAAAAAAAAAAAATTAGTAGTCAATTCCAATTCAAGTTTTCCCTCCACTTTCAATTAATAGTTTTCTATTTGGATTCTTAAGTTTCAGAGTAGTAGTTTTGTTGGAACTTAATTGTGTATTTATCTATTTGTTGTGATTTTAATAATGGCTAGGGTACTGGGAGTAGTGGTTTTTGTAGTTGAGGTCGTGAGAGTGGCAAATGAATGAATCATGATGACTGGGATCAATTTGGATAATTGTCGATGGGCACGTCTGACGACAAACAATCTGACCATGTTGACACTAAGTCGTGGATCCCTAGGAGTGAGCTTCTGAATGTGTCAAGGGATTTTTGGATGCCCGATCAGAGTTGTAGGGTATGCTACGAGTGTGACTCCCAATTTACAATATTTAATCGTAGGCATCATTGTCGACTTTGTGGCCGTGTTTTCTGTGCCAAGTGTACAGCAAACTCAGTTCCTGTCCCATCTGATGAGCCAAGAGCTGGTCGTGAAGATTCAGAAAGGATTAGGGTATGTAATTACTGCTTCAAGCAATGGGAGCAGGGAATAGCAGTTGACAATAATGGGACCAAAACACCTAGTCCTGATCTCAGTCCATCTCCATCAGCAGCAAGCTTGGCCAGTACCAAGTCCAGCTGCACCTATAATAGTGGTAGCAGCTTTGTTGGTTCTACTCCATATGCAACCGGACCTTACTATTGCGTGAATTATAATTCTGGTCTTAGCCATTGTGAATCTTCCCAAATGAATGGTGCTGAGCAAAACAGTGAGACATCTGGGATGAGCACAGATCAAAGTTCAGCCTTAGTAGATTCTTCTTCAAACCATTTTGACTTTTGTAGTAACAGGTACCTTCCCCCTTGCTAATGTATTTTTGAGTGAGTAGAAAGTGTTTTTTCCTGAATTTGGAATTTCACATGGCTTTGCATGCACACACACGTGTGCGCGCGCGCATATGTTTCAATGGTTGCTGAGAGCAGGGACCTATAATGGTTTAGCTATGCTTCCTTCATGATACCAATTGTGTCTGGATGAGCTTTTACTTCTTTGCTCGATGTTTTGTGTTACTCTGTCAATTCATATTCGAATTAGACAGCTTGCCCCGGCTGGAATACACGAGTTTTTGTGCTTTTATTTTATGATTTTGAGTTAGTGATCAATACTTATTACTTTCTTAACTGTTGGTTCCAGGAGTGATGACGAAGATGATGATTATGGTGCATATCATTCAGATTCAGAATCAAAGCATTATGCTCATGCTGAAGAGTATTATGGTGCAATCAATATTGACGAATATGGCCGTGTTTATGGATCAGATAAAGTGCATCCTGATGCGGTGAACATTGATGTGAAATCTTTGAGTGGTTCACCATTAGCTAAGAATTTTGATACAAGTGTGGATGAAATCAAGAAATTTGAAGAAGAAAATGAGCAAGAGAATGCTGATGAGGGTGAAGCTCCTGCTTATGATGTGGATGGTACAGATGCTGAGCCTGTGGATTTTGAGAACAATTGGCTACTGTGGCTCCCTCCAGAGCCTGCGGATGGGGAGGATGAGAGGGAAGCTGCTCTATTTGATGATGACGACGATGATGAGGGTGCTACAGGAGAGTGGGGATATTTACGTTCAAATAGTTTTGGCACCGGGGAACGTAGCAGGGATAAGTCTGTTGAGGAGCACAGGCGAGCCATGAAAAATGTTGTAGAAGGGCATTTTCGAGCTTTGGTCTCTCAGCTTTTGCAGGTTGAAAACCTTCCTGTTCGGGATGATGATGGCAGAGAGAATTGGTTGGATATAATCACGTCTTTGTCATGGGAGGCTGCAACACTTCTGAAGCCAGATACAAGCAAGGGAGGAGGAATGGATCCTGGAGGATATGTGAAAGTTAAATGCATAGCTTCCGGGCGTCCAAGTGAAAGGTAATCTTGCCGAACCCCATTTTGAAAATTTGTTGATTGTTATGTGAAGAGAATGCTACATCAGCTGTTTTTATTGAGCACCTTTTAATATCCTAAAGTTATTTATCCAATCGCATCCCTTCACATATCTCATCGGCTATCATTTGTGAAGATCCCTCATATTTGTATATGGTATTCAGAATGCTTTTCCGGTGATTTTTTTATGTTCATTTGAGGCAACTGGAGAGAATAATATGGAAAGATAGTTACAATTAATAATAAAATCAAATTTGCTGCAAAAAGAATGCTTCATAGGTTTTCTAGTTCTTCATTCTATTTACCATTTACTTTTGCTGATGAGATTCTGATTTCCTTTGTTAATATTTTCTCAAGTGCTGTGGTTAAAGGAGTTGTTTGTAAGAAAAATGTAGCTCATCGACGAATGACTTCGAAAATAGAAAAACCTCGTTTTCTAATTCTTGGAGGAGCTTTGGAATATCAGCGTATTTCTAACCACTTGTCCAGTTTTGATACATTGTTGCAGCAGGTTTGTATTTCTACCGTTCCCTTCTATTTTGGTTTGTTAATTAACCTAGGTTCATAATAAGGGTTAAAGCAAGGAACATTCCTTTGATTCCTACCTTCTAGAACATGAAGCAGTTAAGGCTAATATTTGTTAGCTTACCCTCCTTTCCAGGAAATGGACCATTTGAAGATGGCAGTTGCTAAAATTGGTGCACATCATCCTAATGTTCTTTTGGTGGAGAAATCCGTGTCCCGTTATGCTCAAGATTACCTTCTTGCCAAAGATATTTCACTTGTTCTCAACATTAAGAGGCCACTCTTAGAGCGTATAGCCCGCTGCACTGGTGCCCAAATTGTTCCATCCATTGATCATCTAACATCGCCAAAGTTGGGTTATTGTGATGTGTTCCACGTGGAGAAATTTTTTGAGGAGCATGGAAGTGCCGGGCAAGGTGGAAAAAGATTGACAAAGACTCTAATGTTTTTTGAGGGTTGCCCGAAGCCTCTGGGTTATACAGTAAGTCCTTTCAGTATACATGGTACACATATTGATTTCCTAGTGCTGACAGAATCTGTTTATAATTTGGAAAATTTTCCGGTATGCATTGCTGATCTTAATGACATTTCAGTTATTAAAACTTTTGCTTGAAAAGTATGGTTATTTTTTGTATGTTTTGTATTGGTTATCTTTTATCTTGTTTATGTTTTCCATGGTAACTGAAGATGCATTTGTTTCACAAAGATGAGAGTGATATAAACAGTCTTAAAGGCTCCACGCGCTCAGCAATATAAACACCTAAAGAGAAACTCAGAAAAAGTCTAAAACAAGCTCCTGCTAAACCTGAAAATGGGTTAAACAGGTCAGGCTTTTAAGAAATTAATGAGCAATCATGGAAGTCTACTCAACATTCATTTATCATCTTTGACCTGAGTCCAGTATTTTAACCCTGTCTCTAAAGCACGTGGAACAACCAGCAATTCTTTTCCTTAACATTTCAGAGCAATCAGTTTGCACTTTGTTTAACACCGTTGTTCCTTTCCACCCATATTGTGTGTACAGTTGTAGTCAAAGTAGTTCGTGCAGTGGGGCTTTAAGATCATATTACTGTAAGATCTACCCATCCTATTAATTATCATCTACCTGGAGTAACCACAATATGGGGAAGGGCTAATTTACTGAGCTTCATCTGACCATAACTTGATGGACCAATTTGTTTTTACTATAACCATTCTCAGATTCTGCCAATAGAGCAATTTCCTTTATTATCAGGTGACAAATAACTTTGTTAATATGAAAAAGGAAAACACCAGCCATCTAGCATCTTTTGGTTGTCCTATAACTTGCATGTGGAAGAAACCATCTGCCACCTTAACATTCTCCAAATCATCTTCTGCGCTCACATCTATTAGAGCACCTTGTGGCTGCAAAAACCCACTTAGGTTCTCTTTGTCATGCACAATTTTTGGATTAAATTTGTAGTATAGTGTAGCAGTAACTATTGTGGCTGTTCACAGTCAAGTTGTTTGCCAACTTTTAGAATGGCATGGTGCATGGAATGTGGCTGCATAAAAGCTTTTGTGGGTCGTGTCATGCCACTTACAAATTACATTGTAATCATTCTAAAATAATTTTCCAAGTAAAAAAGTTTGGTGCTGAGATGGTCTAGCTGTTAACTTTGTTTCAGATTTTACTCAAGGGTGCCAATGGAGATGAACTGAAAAAGGTGAAACACGTTGTCCAATATGGAGTTTTTGCAGCTTATCACTTGGCTCTTGAGACATCATTTCTAGCTGATGAAGGTGCCACGCTTCCAGAGCTCCCTTTAAAGTCTCCTATAACTGTTGCCTTACCCGATAAACCATCAAGTATTGACAGGTCTATTTCCATTGTACCTGGCTTTACCATCCCATCCTCCAGGAAGCCGATGGCTTCTCAATCTATTAATGAATTGCAGAAATCCAACAAAGGCATTCTCTCAGATGGTCCATCATTTGCCAACAATATACAAGGGGGAAAATCTACAGGGGCCAATTTATCTTACTTGTCCAAAGGTCCTCAGACTGTGTCAAATTCCAAGGAATCTGCTTTTGACTCTGTTGAAGATATTTCTTCCTTGAATTCACAGTCTGCTTCTAGGATGGAAACCTCTTCTTGTGACTATGTTCCCTCATCAAATCTTGCATTTTGCAAGGTTGGAGTTGACCCTAAAGAATCTGTAAAAAGAAAAACAACTAGCAGTGGAGAAGCTTTAACAGGTAACCAGTTTATTTCTCTTTCTCAAATATTATCAGAAGCACCACAGCAACGTGGTGGTAGTCATCATGCTGATTGCGCTTTGTTGGCTGCATTTCATCTAGATGACCCAGGGATGGCATCTTCAAAACAAGAGCCTATTAACAATAATGAAGAGGCAGGGTCCTCGAAGGATGAGTTTAGTCCATCACCTTCAGACCACCAGAGCATTTTGGTGTCGTTATCAACACGTTGTGTGTTGAAGGGCACTGTGTGTGAACGGTCTCATCTCTTCCGGATCAAATACTATGGGAGCTTTGATAAGCCTTTGGGGCGATTTTTACAAGATCATCTATTTGATCAGGTATTTTTATTGTTATTATTTCATGTAGAAAACTCATCTTCCTCTTTGCTTGTCATTACTAAAGATTCTTCTTATCAGAGCTCCGTTGTCATTCATGTGAGATGCCATCTGAGGCACATGTTCATTGTTATACTCATCGGCAAGGTAGCCTGACGATATCTGTTAAGAAACTACCAGATCCTCCCTTACCAGGAGAACGGGAGGGCAAGATTTGGATGTGGCATAGGTGCTTGCGATGCCCTCGGACCAATGGATTCCCTCCAGCCACAAGAAGAGTTGTAATGTCTGATGCAGCTTGGGGCTTATCCTTCGGGAAATTTTTGGAGCTTAGCTTTTCTAACCATGCAGCTGCTAGCAGAGTTGCAAGCTGTGGTCATTCCCTTCACAGAGATTGTCTTCGATTTTATGGGTAAGGCTTTACATAAGAAATATGAGGTACTATGTTTATTAAAAATAAATATTACAGTCATCCCTTCATAGATTGTATCTGGTGTGTGGTATTGACTTATGCGTTGCCTGGGTCTTCAATGCAAATACTTACACCAGTACATTGATACAGTTTGTATTACATATATTTAGTTGAACAGTAATAAGGGATATACCTGTATAGACATATGAATGAGTTTTCCATGGTTAGGGACCACCTGAAGTTTACCAAATGGCTGTTGCTTCAAGATAAAGTGCCTAATTGCCTTGAATTCCTAGGACTTCCCCTTCTGGATAAGGAGGATTATTGGCCTCGAAGGGGACGGAAAGGGCAGGGTTAATTAGTTGTATGAGATATAGATTGTAGAATTCAAAAGGTGTAAGAAATAATCAAATGAAAAATATCAGTTGCATGTGGCCTCTGATTGTACTGTTTTACCACATGCAGATTTGGGAGAATGGTTGCTTGTTTTCGATATGCTTCCATTGATGTCCATTCTGTTTATCTTCCACCTTCAAAACTGGAATTTAATTATGATAATCAGGAGTGGATACAAAGTGAAGCAAATGAGGTTTGACTATCCAAAATTCTTGTTTCAGTTCAAAAAGCTAATCTTCAGTCAACTAACATCTTGAAGATCATTGACACTGTTTTGCAGGTGAGTAACAGGGCAGAATTCCTTTTTAGTGAAGTGTACAATGCTCTTCAAAAGTTTTCAGAGAAATTATTGGGTTCAGGGTCCAATGATTGTGGCATAAAGGCACCTGAAAGAAGAAGCTGCATCGAAGAACTGGAAGCAATTTTCCAAAAAGATAGAAAAGAATTTCAGGTAGTTGGTTTGAAACTTGTCATGTGCACCCTCGTCTTGTCCCTTATGAGCAACAACTGCTATCTGGTTACCATAATTAATGCATGAACCTAGTTGTTCTGAAGTTTTACCCATTCTTAAATTTTTTGTTTTTTTATGCATAAAACCACCCTCATATCCTGTCTTGTTTTGTATCTGTTTATTTTTTTTCTTAGGATTCTTTACAGGAAGTGCTTTGTAAGGAAGTGAAAGTTGGCCAACCTGTTATTGACATTCTTGAGGTCAATAAGTTGCGCAGGAAAATGCTCTTTCTTTCTTATATTTGGGACCAACGTCTGATACATGCATATAGTTCATTTAACAATAACATCCAGGAAGTTATAAGCAGTTCCACCCCAAAGCTTGGACTGAAGCCTACAAGTTCTGTGGAGAAGCTTGTTGAGATGAATGTTAGTCCCAAGCCAACTGAAGTCATTAGTGGCTGCAGCTCTGCCCTAGTTGAGAACAAGCCTGGTATAAACATGAATCAAGGAGGCAATACTGATGAAATTAGCAAGCCAGGTGGCGGTCAGAAAGAAAAAGACATGGACCAGGACTTCAATAACAGGAAGGAGGCCGAATCATCTCTTTCTTCTAGTGCAAATAGCAGCCAGAAATCTGATTCTGTGGAATCTGAAAGAGTTAAAAGAGGGGTCCTGTCAGAAGGGGAATTTCCAAGTATGGAAAATTTATCTGACACCCTTGAGGCAGCATGGACTGGTGAAACTCACCCAGTTAGCGTACTTCCTAAGGAGAATGGTTGCAGTGTTCCTAACTCAGCTGTGGCGGATATGTCAGCTGCAGTAAGTTCAGATCCAGGAAATCGTGCTAGTGGTCGTGGTGAAATGGAAGTGGCACGTTCTCCTCAGTCTGATCTGCCTACTAAAGGACTTGAAAGTATGGAGAAGTCTATGAGCTGGGAAAGCATGCCATTTCCAAATTTTAATGGCTCATTTAATAAGAATTCTTCATTCAGTGTTCAAAAACTCAATATCAGTGAGTATAATCCAGTCTATGTCTCATCATTTAGGGAGTTGGAAAAGCAAAGTGGTCCCAGGTTGCTACTTCCTATTGGTGTTAATGAGACAGTCGTGCCTGTTTATGATGATGAGCCTGCTAGTATTATAGCCTATGCACTTGTCTCATCAGATTACCATTCACAGATCTCTGAGCTGGAGAGACGAAAAGATGCTGTTGATTCTGCAGTTTCGTCATCACTTTTTGATTCAATAAACCTGCTCTCACTTAATTCTTTTAGTGACTTATCTGATACTTACAGAAGCTTTGGTTCTGGTGATGATAGTCTATTGTCTTTGTCTGGGTCACAAATGTCCCTGGTTTCTGACCCCCTCTTGTACACAAAGGATTTGCATGCCAGAGTTTCTTTTACCGATGATGGTCCCCTTGGGAAGGTGAAGTACTCAGTAACTTGTTATTATGCAAAGCGGTTTGAGAGCTTGAGGAGGACTTGCTGCCCTTCTGAGCTGGATTTTATACGGTCTCTCAGTCGTTGTAAGAAGTGGGATGCCCAAGGCGGCAAGAGCAAAGTCTTCTTTGCAAAAACTTTAGATGACCGATTTATCATCAAACAGGTTACAAAGACAGAACTAGAATCATTCATCAAGTTTGGACCCGCTTATTTCAAGTATTTGTCTGATTCAATCAATACAAGAAGCCCAACTTGCCTGGCAAAGATTTTGGGCATATACCAGGTATTCATTATAGTAGTTAAATTTCATGAGTGAACTTTTGACAATTATTCCTAGCAAAACACTTGATCTAGTGCCACAAAGCATTGGTTATCTATTGCTTTTCCTGTCTTGTCAATTATGCTTTCTGATTCATTTTCAAAACACTCTAGTTAAATCATCTGGCAGTTCTCCCTTTTTTCTCTTTCTGCTAAAAGCACATTTCACAATGTGATATCTTAGGGTATGTGATCTCCTTACTAATCTAATCCACCTTTGGCATAGATGTGTCCAAATATGCTGTGATAACACTTGATATTCTAATGTTAAAAAGCCTGAGATATGATCTGCGTAAGTGCATACCACTGAGAAGATTTTTCAAGTTTTATCTGCTTTGTTATGTTGTAGTTTCCCAACCAAAATTAGTTTTTTTTCTTATTTTGTTATAATTATACCTCGAGTTTCGGTTTAATTTTCCTTGGTGTCATTATCTTGAAGGTTTCATCAAAGCACCTCAAAGGAGGGAAGGAATCAAAAATGGATGTTTTGGTGATGGAAAATCTTCTCTTCAGGCGTAAGGTTACAAGGCTTTATGACCTTAAAGGATCTTCACGATCAAGGTATAATCCTGATACAAGTGGCAGTAACAAAGTTCTTCTGGATCAAAATTTAATTGAAGCAATGCCGACTTCTCCAATTTTTGTTGGAAGCAAAGCGAAGCGGTTGTTGGAGAGGGCTGTCTGGAATGACACTTCCTTTCTTGCTGTAAGTTGGAATTTAACTTCTCATTTAAATGTCTTGGAGCTGCACATACCATTTTCAATATTTTCTTTATATTTTGCGGTGGTGCCACGGCATATATTTTGGTAATTATCACTATGACATAAAAGAAACAATGGTGTGTAATGTAGTTGGGTGTGGGCTGTCTGTCATAGTGTAGGATTGGTTTCTTCTCATTAGCATTCTTCATACTATACTATTAAATAGCGATGGTCTTCATATTATAAGCTAATTGAATTGATCCAGCGGGCCAATTTGCCACTTAATGTTCTAATAATTATGTATACATTTTGCAACAGTTAGTTGATGTAATGGACTATTCATTACTAGTTGGGGTGGACGAGGAAAAACATGAGCTTGTTCTTGGTATAATTGATTTCATGAGGCAATACACATGGGACAAGCACCTTGAAACTTGGGTGAAGACGTCAGGCATTCTTGGCGGGCAAAATGCACCTCCGACAGTGATCTCGCCCCAACAGTACAAGAAAAGATTCAGAAAAGCTATGACTGCTTATTTTCTCATGGTGCCAGACCAGTGGTCTCCTCCGACAATTGCTCCTAGTGGGTCACAGACAGACCTTTGTGAAGAAAATACTCAAGGTGGTAACTCTGTCGAATGATAAAGTGAATCCTTTTACTTGTATATGCCAAAATGTAAGTTCAATACTCCTCACTCTCTTTATATCTCTTACCTTCTTTTTAACTTCATTTTTGCGCACCTTCTTTTTTCTCTTATCCAATTGTAATTGTTAAATGGCCGCCACATTTTATGTATCATCATCATCAATGTATGCATCTGTTATTTATTGATGTCCATTGTAAGCTGCAAAAAAGCTATTTTTACTACCTTGAACTAGTGTATTTTCATACTTGTATAGTTGTTGTGTATGATTACTGTTTTTTTTAATGATTTTAAAGCTTTTGTATGGAACTGCGGTGGGAATGGTTCCCTTCGCCGGGTGCCCTTTTGGCAACGGGACGGGGAACCTAATTTCCTTGCGTCATTTGAATAGTTTACCACATCAATTAAACTGTGTTATAATTTTCCTTTTCCCTTTCCTTTTCACCAATTAACAATCAAAATAAAAGCTGACAGTCTCACAACCACAACTTTTAGCATGAATTCTGATATACTTTTCCAACAATTAAAGAGAATAGTAGTGATGGCTAGAAGTATCCATGCATGTGTTGAATTTTAATCAAATAATGTTCTTTTTTTAAATTAAAAAGCTCATTTCATTACAATTTTTCAAAGTATAAATATAATTTTTCAAAGTAATTATTTTTTAAAAGAGAAATTTATTAATTTATTCCATAAATGAGATTATACAATTTGGTAAAAAAAACTAACACCCGTTATAGGTGGTGAATGATAAGCTTCACCAACACAATTAATATTTCAATTTTAGCTATAACTCAAATGTGATATATTTGGAGCGATTGTAAACACTCAATAGAATAATAAAATTAGCTCTAGATGGTCCAAAACTGTGGGTAAAAATCAACAAAGAAATTGAGTATCCATCAAATTGGAGATGATGATAACAAAATCATTCCTAAATTCACTTTCCAAGAGAAATCGGTGAAATTTTAGTGACGATTAGCGATATCATTTGTCCATAACAACTTATGGAGACAACATAAATACCAACAAAATAGATTTACAACCTGAAATGAGGGAAGACATAAGGAGTGAATTCGGAGAAAAAAAGAAAAAGAGAATTGGTGGGAGAGAGAAAAAGGTAAACACTTTCATTATGCAAAACAAAAGAGAATAAGCAAATGACTTGGAGAAAAATTGAAAATTATAAGATATTTTATAATTAATTTTAAATAAACATGATTTTAATTATTTAAATAAGATAGAACTAATAAGCTATTCATATCTAGTGAGCGATAAATCAACATCAATTGATATTTAGTTTTTTAGTTCAAACTTTATGTATAACCAAAATTAGGCTATAAATCGGTCAAATTTCATTCTAAGGTTGCATAAGGAAATTGAGGCAAAAGGAAAAAAATTGAAAATGAGTGAACGTGTTAATCGTTATTTACTACGACGGTAAAGTTCGTGACAATCGAAAATGGCGTTGTTTTCTTATCGAAAAATACAATACATGATCGAGTTTTAATCGGAACATCGATTTAGTAGAACTTCGCAAAAGAATTAGGCGTAAAATATTCGGAACAACGCCAATGAAAGTTCAGTGTATTAAGTATAGATTTTGCACCTCGGTTGATCCGGTGAGATATGAGTCGTTCGACATCAAAGGTGCTCGAGCTTTGAGGCAATGGTGGAGACTCATCTTACCAGTGGATCACCCTATATCGAGGTATATGTAGAATTTTCATCTCTAAGTGATCTTTGTGCGACCTCGACATCATCGCATTGTTCGAGGAGAATACACGACCCCAAGCCACACTCTGTAAGTGGGAGGCAAAACACGTAGTGCCCATGTGCGGTAGTAGTATGGAAAACATAACCCTGCACGCACTCGGTTGGTGGATGGGACATGCATATCCGTCATTCGACGTCCGATGATAGAAATACGTATTGGGGACGTCGTCAACTTCTAGTGGTTGGCAATCCACATAAGATTGGAATCTTTACGAAAGTTGTTTAAGGAGGATGATGTACTCCAAGACATCCTTGACGAGGGCCCTCGTTTGTTGCGAGTTATGGAGGGTTGGACGATGAATCGATGTGGATCCACCTGGAGGAGGCCCGACGCAAGTGCGAAGTTGGATTATTTTACGAACCGGAGTCCGCTCCAATTGTACCAAGACGTTGAGGGCGGTTCGACGAAGAAGAAGAATATCCGCTATTCGTATGCGTACGCCTCCAAATTTCACATGCATAATGTCGATCTATCTCAAGATGATGCATTAGAGTTTCTGAACTACACACCGGACGTGACCGTCTGATTCTTCGTTGGATTCGGACCAATTAGAAGTGGGTAACCATTTTTCCAACAAGAATACTTTTCTTGTCAGATTGAAACAAGACAAAGATTAAGAACGGGTTAACTACAAGGTGGTTAAATCAAAGCTCGATAAGTTTAAGGCGAAGTGTGCGATGCAAGATGGCACATGTCTTGCGATGACAAGACCACTATGTGTTCAAGTGATTTGAATAACGGTAATAATATGTAATGTTGTATCTGTTTAACGTATCGTTGATGTGTGTAACACAAGATCATCCGAAGATGGATTCGACATGTTGGTGAACTAATAATGTCGACGGTGAAGGCCGATCCCAAGACTACGGTGCGTCTTACCTTAATTGGTAGTATTCGTAGCTAATTGGGGTACACGCCTCTTACGTAAAGGCTTGATAGCCAAGATATGCTAGAAAAGTTACGGTGGGTGGGACACTTCATATAATGAAGTGTGGCGGTGGTGTCAGTCTTTGAGAGATATGTCCCAGCAAAGACGGACCTTGAAACGGAACAACTCACGTATTACAACGATCGTCGCTCCGTGGATGCAGTTGTTCAAGCGTTTGTTCGGACATTTAAGCAATGCCGAGATGCCTTTAAATACCGCAAGCCATTGGTGCAAATTGACGGTACCTTTATGTATGGTAGATATACGCATCGGCTATTGCTAGCTGTGACACAAGACGGTTATGGGAGAATCCTTCCGATTGCGTTCGCAATAACACCGGGGGAGTCAGCTGATGACTGGGACTTCTTCCTATCTAGGTTAAGGAGGCATGTTTGCCCCCAACCTGACATATGCGTTATATCAGATCGGGGCCTTGGAATACTTGCGGCAATAGAACGCCAGGGAAGCATGTGGCATCGCACACACAATCGATATTGCCTGAGGCATGTTTCATCCAACTACTATACGCAACATCGATCTAAAAGACAGAAACGGCAAGTGACCGATATGGGTATGAAATGTCTATTGATATAATTTCGTTTGTAATATTCTGTAACACCCCTTACCCGAGACCGTTGCCGGAGTCGAGCACGAGGCATTACCAAACTTAACTACTAATTCGGCATAAAATTTAAAACTGTCCATCTGCGTCATAGTCACTAAAATATTTATATCTGGAGCCACGGAACTCCAAATTAAGATCCGTTAATTTTTTCTGAAACTAGACTCATATATCTTTTCACTATAATTTTTCCAGAATTTTTCATGTGGCCAATTAGTACAGTTTATTCATTAAAGTTTCCCCTGTTTTACTGTTCAACTGTTCTGACCTCTCTTCACTACGAATCAAATTACTCTTCGTACAGAATTCATATGACCTTTTTATTTATTTCATTTGAAAATAGACTCATTCAGGATTCCATTCATATAAACCATATCCCATAATTATTTTGTACAATTTTTAATGATTTTCAAAGGTAGAACAGGGGACCACGAATTCGTTCAGAACCAGTTTCACTAAAATTTAAATATCTCTTAATTTCCATTTCTTTTGCTTACTCTATTTCTTTTATATGAAAATAGACTCAAAGAGCTTTCAATTCTTATCTCATTAACTCTCTAATTCCATTTCTTCTAATTTTGGTGATTTTCAAAATCACGTTACTGCTGTAATTCAAAAACTGTTTCATTACAAAATATTACTAACTAGTTTATAACATCTTTACTCCATCCCATTTAAACTCTATACATGCCATATAAATCTTTAAACATAAAACAAAAGCTACCGAATTGATCTGGATAGTGAGCTTTCTTTGTGATGATCCGATCTACCACTTCTCTTTAACTCAATCTACATAAAATATCAAACACACACAAGTAAGCTTGATGAAGCTTAGTAAGTCCATAGGTTTAAAAGTAATGCTTACCACACATAATATTTCCAAACAATAACAAAACAATTTCTAAAGTTCCCTGCCATTCACAACCATTGTTAAAATACTTCTCATAGTTGAGCTCAACATTAACAACTACTCAATCTTTTCCATTTGATTCACACATTTTATATTACTTTTTATCAAATTAGGAAACGTCTTACGAATTTGAGTACGTCGTTGCTCAGTGTCACGTTTCACAACTCAGTATGGTTAATACCATACCTACATTTCACAACTCAGTATGGTTGATACCATACCTACATTTCATATCTCAGTATGGATGATACCATACCTACATTTCACAACTCAGTATGGATGATACCATACCTACATTTCATAACTCAGTATGGATGATACCATACCTACATTTCACATTTGCCATGGATTAACCATGGTCTTATCCGTCAATTCATCACATGTCACGACACGAACGTACTCAATTCTGCGTTTTTCCTAATTTGAATTACCGCCATTTATTCTTTCATTTTATCATATTTTCCACAATTCCACAGCAATTTCACATTTACAGCACATTATATCATTCAATCCTTCACAAATAAACATATAAATTCAACCATATGAACTTACCCGGCTAATTTGTAGAAGATTTTGAAATTTAGGGACTACTGCAACTTTTTCTTTTCCTCTTTCTTCTTTGGTTTCTTGATCTATAATGTAAAATATTTTCACTCATTAGCATATATTTCATTTCCATTTCACTTCACAAATTATGCTCTTCAAATTTCGAAATTGCACTTTTACCCCAAAATTTACAGTTTTTACAATTTAGTCCCTGCTCAATTCAGCCAGCAATTGAACTAATTTTTTTCAATTAACACTTTATTCTATCATTACAAACTATTTCACAACCTTTTATATTCTGAATTTCAACAGCATCCTCTAATTCACAACTTTTTCACAATTAGGTCCTAAATATCATTTCCTATCAAAATCACTTAATAAAACCACCTTAATATGAAATTATAATTTAATTTTAATAATAATTCATCATAAACTTCCATTATTCAGCCAGGGTAACTTCAAATTTTACCCACCAAATCAAAAACTAATGAATTCTATAAGTGGATCTAGTTGTAAAAGTCATAAAACATAAAATTATCAAGAAAAAGCAAGAATCAAACTCACATGATGTAAAGATATGAATAACCAGCTTTCTCCAGAACTCCTATGGTGTTTTGGCTGAGATAATGTGAAGATATCTCTAGGTTTTTCTATTTTATCTTTATTATACATGTTAAAATTATTAAATTTCCAATTTTGCCCTTATTTCCTTATCTTTGTGATGACTTTCTTCCCTTGCCGTCCAGCCTATTCACGTTTAGGCTAATTGCCCTATAAATCCTCCTTCTTTAACACTTGAGCTATTTAATTCTTCTAGCAAATTTATTAATCGTTACAATTTAGTCCTTTTATTTAATTGACTACCCAAACATTTAAATTTCTCAACCAAACTTTAATACTAACTTAATAACACTCCATAAATATTTCTAAAATATTTATGGCTCGATTTTCAAATTCGAGGTCTCGATACCTCGCTTTTTGACCCATTTGACCTAATAAATTCTTTTAATTCACCAAATTCACCAATCCACAAATTCTTCTAAATTCTTACTTGACTCATAAATGTTAAATTACTATCTTATTCAATCTTGCCTGTCGGATTTAGTGATCTCATATCACCATTTCCGACACCACTCAAAAAATTAGGCCGTTACATATTCAATTTATTCTCAATTGAAGAGTGGTATGTAATATTCGCTATCAACGATATTGGTAGGGTATGAGATCAATAAAGACCGTTTTCACGAGATGTTAGGCAGTTTATGCTCGAGATAACGCAAGGCTAAACTACTGTGCAATATTCCTTTCGAACAGTGGACACAAGCATATGATTGGCCTTACGATATGGGCATATGACCACAAACCCGGCCGAATGCATAAATTCTATTCGAAGGAACTCACATCCGCCGATTACATCGGCCAGCGAGAGACATATTTTCGATTAGCGGCACTATTTCAAGAGAGCAATGAGTTATAGAGGGCAAATGCAAGGAGGCCATGTATGGAGCCGAAGGTATTGCAAGAAATAAACTGTGGGAAGGCACTACGAACACCATGCACACAGTGTGTCACGATCGCGACAACCTATGGTTTCGTGTCATGGAGTTTGACAGACCGAACCAAGGTATTGTTGGAGGCCATTATCGTGTACATTTGACAAATAGGACCTGCGACTGTGGGATATTTAATGCACTTCGTTACCCATGCGCCCATGTAATTGCGGCTTGTCAGAATCTCCGTCTTGATCCAATGAGATATGTCGACGAAGTGTATAAATTAGAAAACATGTACAACGTGGAGACACGTATTCCCACCATCCTAGATGAACGTAAGTGGCCATCAGTATCGCTTGCTAACCGTATATAAGTCAGCTGTGGATAGACAATTGAGGCAGAAACCAAAAGGTCGACCTTGCTCGACTAGAATATAACAATATGGATATCCCAGAAACAAGCAACCAAAGTCATTGTATGGATGGTGTAGGAACCCGGCCATACATCTCTCGTGTCCAAATCGTAATAGTTGACCGTGTTCTTAGGTCTTTTGTCTCATATGCTATGTAATATCTATTTTTTGGAGGAAAGCGGTGAACTTAATAAAAAAAAAAAACCAATTCTATTTTGTCAAAGTTATTAAAATTAAATAAATTAAAAAATTAAATTACAAAAAAAAGCAAACTCAAATTTTATTAAATATATTACAACTTAATTACAAAAAAAAAAATAAACCAAACCTATTTTGTCAAAGTTATTAAAATTAAATAAATTAAAAAATTAAATTACAATAAAAAAGAAAACTCAAATTTTATTAAATATATTACAACTTAATTACAAAAAAAAATAAACCAATTCTATTTTGTCAAAGTTATTAAAATTAAATAAATTAAAAATTAAATTACAATAAAAAAGCAAACTCAAATTTTATTAAATATATTACAACTTAATTAAAAAAAACCAAACCTATTTTGTCAAAGTTATTAAAATTAAATAAATTAAAAAATTAAATTACAATAAAAAAGCAAACTCAAATTTTATTAAATATATTACTACTTAATTACAAAAAAACCAATTCTATTTTGTCAAAGTTATTAAAATTAAATAAATTAAAAATTAAATTACAATAAAAAAAAAGCAAACTCAAATTTTATTAAATATATTACAACTTAATTACAAAAAAATTAAACCAATTCTATTTTGTCAAAGTTATTAAAATTAAATAAATTAAAAAATTAAATTACAATAAAAACAAACTCAAATTTTATTAAATATATTACAACTTAATTACAAAAAATAAATCTTAATTACAAAAAATTAAACTCAAATTATAAATTAATTTACAATTACTCAAATTAAGGGTTTAGGGTTTAGTCGATCTTGGGTGGGAACCAGGTGCCACACAGGCGGTCGGCTGATTACTGGATTTGGATTCCTCCTGCTTCCCATGGGTTGTGGAACCTCGGCAGGAATCGAGTTCCGGCAGTGGGTCTGGTTCTGGATGTTGCGATGGTGACCCACTCTGATAAAATAATGACCCCGGAGGTGTTTGCATAAACCACGGCGGGGGTGACTGCATCCCAAACGGAGAAGGAGCCTGGCAGAAAGAAGTGCTCCCCGACGGCGCCTCCTCTGAACCCACATGCGACGTCGGCCTCACCATCGGTGGCAGGAAGTAGTTGGAACGGACTCGAACCCGCCATGCACTCCAACTGGCTAGGACTAGGAACGAAACATATATGGGTTAGGAGGATACATATAAGGGAAGGATACGCACTTGGCATGAACGGTAGATCTCGCGATATTGGTGTTGTTTTGAATTGATGTGCCCTGGATGTGTAGGCGCCGTTGTCGGGCTTTCAGGATCGTGGTGTCAAGATCGATGATGGCCCCGCCTCATCACCCTTCTCCTTAGATTTAAAGGGGCCGACGTTCTCTTCGCTATGCGAAGTTGCCGCCGCTCTCTTCTTCGAGTAGATCGAAGATTGAAGCCTTATCTCCACGGCGAGAGGGAGCAGGTTAAAGATACTGATCCTATCTCCATTGAGCGAGTGGAGCGGATTGAAGATAATAGATCTTATCTCTCTGGCGGGAGTAAGCGGATCGAAAGATCAAGCCTTATCTCTCGCGAAGTGGAGCGAGTTAAAGACATAGATCCTATCTCCACTGGCGAGGAGTGGAGCGGATTGAAGATAACAGATCTTATCTTTCTTGGCGGAGTAAGCGGATCGAAGATGAAGCCTTATCTCTCTGAGCGGTGTGGAGCATATCGGATCGATGAGCTCTAATTCCTAGCGATGAAACGCTAAAGAATAGCGATTTTATCTCCACCGGGAGTGGAATAGATCGAACAAAATTTCTATACCCCAAGATGCAATGGGTCAAAGCAAGGCTACAAGAGAAGAAGTGCCAAGAAATCAAGACTTCGACAAAGCGGGCAAAATTGGCTCCTTTAGAATCTTTGCTTTGTTCTGTTACGACGACAAGCAAAGAAGGCGATTGTATGATCCAATTTACCCCAACCAAAGCCCAAACAACAAACCAAAAAAATCAAACCAAACCCAATTAACCAAGCCCAAGTAACCCTAACCTAACTAGACCACTAAACCGATCACTAACTCCACCACCCCACTAAACCGACCACTAACTCCACCACTCCACTAACTCCACCATCCCACTAACTCTATCACCCCACTTGCATGCATAAGTTGTAGAATTTGGCTATAAAAGCCATTCAAAACCATTGTAAAGGGGGTTAGTTTTTTTTCTTCTATTTTTCGGATAGTTACGAATACATGAGAAATCAAGTGCACAAAAGAAAAGAATTTTGAGAGATTCAAAATATTCAAGGTGTTCTTTTTATTCATTTTTTTACACTTGTTTTTAAGAATAAAGCAAAATACTGGAAAAAGAGGTAAGCGTACCTATTTTGAGATCGTCGAAAAAGAAGCTTTTTTAGTTTTAGCATTAGTGTCTTTAGTGCCACAGACCGTTTTGGAGGGTGGGGATATTTTCCCTTTTAGCCCCTCATTGTTACTCGAAGTTCTAATTGGTCCATCTTTTTAATTTTATTTCTAATTTTGCCCCAGATGCTTGTTTTTAAATTCAATTTAGTCCCTATTCTGCTTTACTTTCAAATCAATTATCTCTAAATATATATTATTGTACTTACTGTTTTAATGTGGCCATTACCATTATTGTTTTTAATATTTTTTCCTTGTACTTTATTACTATTATTAGGTTAGTTAACATTATTAGCATCATTTTATTATTGCCACTATTTTACATGTATTATTATTATAAAAATCATTTTTTATATTACTATTTATTATTCCTATTTTCCATTACCATTATTTTTATCACTATTATTACATATATATTATTACTACAATTATACTTATTATAATTACATTTATTTTACTACTACCATTATTTTTATTATTACCACTATTAATTCTAATATTATTACTATTATTTTCTTAGACTAGGAAGCTGAAACATATATGGGTTAGGAGGATACATATAAGGGAAGGATACGCACTTGGCATGAACGGTAGATGCTGCGATATTGGTGTTGTCGGTGAATTGATGTGCCCGTGGATCGTAGTATTTATTGTTGGGCTCGGTGGATCGTCGTTTCGACCGATGATGGCCCGCCTCATCACCCCTTCTCCTTAGATTTAAAGGGCCCGACGTTCTCTTCGCTATGGTTGCCGCCGCTCTCTTCTTCCGACAACGAGATACGACTTGCCATAGATCCTAAACCATGGCATGTACTCCAAAGACGACGCTAACTCCGAATGACTATCGATTCCTTGTCCGTATATAGTCATACCGGTTCTCTCACGTCTCGATATAACCCTACCAAAATCTTGGCCAATTAGCAAAGGCCGCCGTAAGTCCACTTTGTGCTCATCATCGACCACCTCCGGTGGCACGGGGATCGGTTGCCAGAATCCAAATTACCGCAGAACCCGATCGGCCTGGTGCATCTCCACGGTCGCGTAGGTGATCAATGAGACCTTTACGTGCCAACCATTCGGATTTTGGAGGAACTCCTCCTAATTATCGCCAATTTTTGGATCGTCAGACGATGTCCATTAAAATCAGATAACATTACCAAAATATTAGTTATATACCTAATATTAGACACTACATACTAAATACTAAATTATAATAATAAAATTCAAACTTACTTGTGATTCCACCTTTGGTCTAATAGGAGTCAGATATCTTCAAGCGAATTAGGTATTCCAACATGACTACTTGAATGGTTCCACCTAATTAAATAAACTTTTAGCATGCAATTATACTATAAATCTATGAAATAATTGTAAAATATAATATTAAATTTACCTCGTTATCGGTGGGAATGAATATGGGTGGTCGAGTCGAGGTAGTAAAATGGAAATCAAACCATGCCCATGATCGCAGTAATGATAGGCAACCTCGATTTTTGCTTTACTCGGTGCGCTCCGCACATCTCCGGTACAACCTCGACAAAGACGCGGACCCCAACTCAATTTACCTATTGCTCGAAATCAACAAGTTTCAGAGCCATCTCGTGGACGAGGTTTCTAGAGACGTCTAGCATCAGATAGCGTCCGATTATTTGAATAATGTATGCCCGAGCATACCGTATTCTTTCTACTTGTCGAACCCTCGTTCGGCTCGGATTGCGTCTCGTAACTGTGCCATATCGATCCGAGCTCCTTGAATTCTATCCGAAATGGCACCGAAGCTCGTAGCATACGGCCATCCAATCGGTAGATGTTACGGACCCGGTGATCACCGACCGGCCCATCCAGTAATCCCAACCGCAATTGCACATCTTCTAGAGTGATGGTACACTCTCCGCATGGCGAGATGGAAAGTGTGGGTCTCGGTCTCCACCTCTCAATCAACGCTACGATCAAAGCGGCTCCAACTTGAACCCCTACTATCGTGGCCACGTGCAAAAACCCGCTTCCGCAGTAATTTCGATCAAGGCGATGGGGACCATGCATGTTATGAATATAACATTCCAACACCGATCTACGACTATTTAAAAATTATAAAATTAACAATTAATTAAAATTGCATAATTGAAAAAAATAAATTATATTGAAAATTAAAATTAAAACTTACCATTTTCAATTGCTCGACGGAAATGTGCTTGTCGCCCAGGCGACGTAATTCCCTACCATTGTAATCCGATAAAAATTTTAAATTTTTCCAAAAAGATATATAAAAAAAATAAAAGGGCTTTTTCAGTAAATAGTAATGGACTATTTTGAAATTTGAGAGTAAATTTCAAGGACCTTGAGAGAAAATTGAGAAAATTGAGAGAATATTGAGAAAGGATTGAAATGTGAAAAAATAAAGGTGGGGGCTTTTATACTTTTTTTTTCTGACCGTTGGGGGAGCCAACAGTCAAAAAAATATTACCGTTGAGGCTAAAGCGCACCGAGGACGCGTTTTGTCCACCTCAAAGAAAAGCGCGTCACACGAGGCGCTGCTTTTTGAGGTAGACAAAAACGCGTCCCGTGGCGCCGCTTAGTCCTTTATCCCCAAAAACGCTGACGGACGACGCGTTTTGGGGAAATGGTCCTTTCCGTAAATTTTCTACAACCGCCCATTTCGTAATTTTGAATTTTAGGATTTTTTGGTAAATTACCCATAAGCAAATGACTTGGAGAAAAAATTGAAAATTATAAGATATTTTATAATTAATTTTAAATAAACATGATTTTAATTATTTAAATAAGATAGAACTAATAAGCTATTCATATCTAGTGAGCGATAAATCAACATCAATTGATATTTAGTTTCGGTTCAAACTCTAAATTTATTTTATTTTATGTTTAGATAATTAATAATAAAGAAATGAAAAAAAAAATTGTTTGGTTAAAATGCGGACAATCTGCTTAAATAAATTTCCAATTATAACTTTATTTAAATAGCATTTAATACTTAAATTTAAATTAAGAAATGAATTTCCTTAGCAAAACAATAATTAAAATTAGCCAGAAAAATTAGTAATTAATTTGATATAAATTAAAAAATGTAAAATAATTTATTTTAATAGTTTATTAATAAGATAAATCTCAAAATTATATATAAATTTTAATTTAATGTACATTTCAATACATGATTTTTATTTGAAAAAAAAAAAAAAAAGCAATCCAATTTATTAGTAAGAAAAGTGCAAAATAAAAAGTTAAATTGAAATAAACAAATGGACTTTAAAAAATAATATTAAATATATTTCAGTTACTTAACTTTCTCTTCTTTTATCTCAATCGAAAACCAACTATAATCTCAGGTGGCAGTAACTACTAACAGTTGAATTATTTTTTCATTCAATAGCTGCAAAATAGCGAATGAAGAATGATTTAGCATTTGCGATCTTAACCATATTAATTTAGCTAGAAAAGAAAATCTTTACTCTGTTTGGGCTTTGTTCGCAAGTCCAATACTTGGCCCATTTAAATGTCCAGTGGAACTCCATAAATGCTCCAAATTTGGCGCTCCCTTCTTCACTCCTTTCAAAATCTTTTCCTTCCTCTCCACCATCATCTCCCTTTCTCTTCCTTTCATTTTCTTTCCACCTTTGAGCCATCTCTTTTCCCAGGAGGCTTGCATCTTTAAGCAGTTATTTGGGGTGGTATAGTGAGCGACAAATGGAGCAGCAGAGGAACCAGAGGACGGTTCAACAACAACAACAACAACAACAAGAGGTGCTTGAGGAGATGCACCATGGCCCGTTCCATGTGGAACAACTCCAGGTGAAAAAGAAAAAAAAACACTTCAATATTTTGTTTATTCGTTCTATTCTATTTAAAAATAATATGCTTTCTATGTGGGTTTTTTTCCAAGTTGCCGAAAAGCTGTTTCTTTACTTGATTTGTCCATATTTTCAGAAGGGATAATTGATAATTCTTTTTTTCAAGATTCTGAAAATCGGAATGGGGTTTTGTCCCTTTCATTGCGTTTAATACTTTTCAGCGTGGGTTATTTTTGAATATGTTTTTTTACGCTTTTTTTACCTAATGCTAGAACAAATGGGTTGTATTACTTCGACCGCCTATTAGGTGCGGTGATTTTCTGTAAAGTGTTTCTTGACAATTTTATATGTAATTGTATCTAAAGAAGGGCGTTATGATTCTATTAATGCTTAGCAGTTGTAAATACAATTCTTATTTATTGTCTTCACGTGAAGGAGTTGGGCATTGCATCCCTTGACGTAAAGAAGCTCAAGGATGCAGGTCTTTGTACGGTTGAATCTATTGCTTACGCCCCAAGGAAAGATCTTCTTCAGATCAAAGGAATCAGTGAAGCTAAAGTTGACAAGATCATGGAAGCTGGTATACTGTTTCCACTTTCCACACTTTTTTTTTTTTTCCATTTATCTATTATTTGTAAAAGGTTCTGATATTACTATGTTTGTCGTTGGTTCTTGGCAGCCTCCAAACTGGTCCCATTGGGTTTCACCAGTGCTAGCCAGCTCCATGCTCAGAGGCTGGAGATAATTCAGATAACATCTGGGTCAAGTGAACTTGATAAAATTTTGGAAGGTATATGTGCTTTGGTGCCTCTGAAGTTTTGTTTGACCTTTGAAACAAAACTCTCCATGACATTGACTACTTGTTCGACAAGTGAAGACCTAAGAACTGTAATTAATATTTCTGCTAGTTAAGTGATTTTCTGTATCATTACATGCTCATTTGATTTTTCCACAACAGGTGGAATTGAGACAGGATCCATTACTGAAATATATGGTGAGTTCCGTTCTGGAAAGACTCAGCTTTGTCACACTTTATGTGTCACATGCCAAGTAAGAGCTGTTCCTTTATCATTTTCCTGGCAAGTACAGGTGTATTCTGCATTTGAAGTTCACTGCTACTCATTTATATTGCACTTGCACATACTGTGGTTTTACTTCCTAACATCAGCTCATTGCAAAGCAGAGCCCTTAATGGTTTATATTATTGCAAAATTGTTGTAATGTTATACAGTAAGTCACTTTGGCAAGGCATTCTTCTAATTTTCTTTGATGTTTTAGCTTCCATTAGATCAAGGAGGTGGTGAGGGAAAAGCAATGTACATAGATGCTGAAGGGACATTCAGACCACAAAGACTCTTGCAGATAGCGGAGAGGTGATACACGGCTACCTTGAAATGGCCATGCTGGTCCACTGGATGCAGAATTGATACTAAAACTGTTGAATGCTGCAGGTTTGGACTGAATGGTGCAGATGTCTTGGAAAATGTGGCCTATGCTAGAGCGTATAACACTGATCATCAGTCAAGGCTTTTGCTTGAAGCAGCTTCAATGATGGTAGAAACAAGGTATTGTCAATACATTTCCTTTGCTTGACATTCTAGTTCCCTATCAAGAAGAATGGTCTACCAGATTGATCATTTGATGGTTTCTTTGCAGGTTTGCTCTTATGATAGTAGATAGCGCTACTGCCCTCTACAGAACAGATTTTACTGGAAGGGGTGAACTCTCTGCCCGACAAATGCACCTTGCAAAATTCCTTAGGAGTCTTCAGAAGTTGGCAGACGAGGTAGGGTGTTTGCATCTTTATTTTTGCAAGTATAATTAATGAATTGCTTCCTGCTTTGTTACTAATATCAGTTTATCATGTATTTGAAACTTTTTGTTATGAGCTGCTATAGGTATGGAATTGAGCCCTTTATATCACTTGTAATTGTCATGTTTTTTCATTGTCTATGATTGTAGTTTGGTGTGGCTGTTGTAATTACAAACCAGGTAGTTGCTCAAGTGGATGGTTCAGCAATCTTTGCCGGTCCTCAAATCAAGCCTATTGGTGGGAACATCATGGCTCATGCTTCCACAACAAGGTTTGATATCAAAAGACCTAATATCCCACTTTCCTGACTCTTTTTCTTTAAAATCCGCTAACTATAAGCTCTTACTGACAATAGATTGGCTCTCCGTAAGGGAAGAGCAGAGGAGCGTATTTGTAAGGTAATAAGTTCACCTTGCTTGGCTGAGGCTGAAGCCCGATTTCAGATTTCTCCAGGAGGTGTTTCTGATGTCAAGGACTAACCCATTTTAGTTCATTGTTTGTTTCCGAAACAAAAGTCAAATCAAAGCAAACTCCTACTGATCAATATGTTTTTGTAGCATACCACAGCTCTGTAATTCTTGTCTGCCATGAAGCTTGCTGGATTTTGGAAGAAGCCATTTATATAAAACTCGCTGTACATTTCGTTGTATATAACATTGGCATCGGGTACTAAGTTTATTGTGATGGAGAGTCTAAGCATAGTTAAAACCTGACAGTCTAAGCCTAATTCATGCAAGAGATCAATGGCTCAGTTTCGATCTCTACATTTTCCGATGATCATAATTTGGTGATTCTTAGTAAGGGTTAAATCACATTTTGGGGTTTGAACTTGATAATTTTTTTCACATTGAGGCTTGAAATTTTTTTTATTCAAGTTAAACTTTAAACTTGATAATTGTTCTTACATTAGGATTTAAGGTTTTTTTTTTTTTTTTTTTTTTCAAGTTAGGCTTTGAACTTGGTAAATGTTTTCACATTGGGATTTAAATTTTTTTTTTTCAAGTAAGTTTTTGAAAATCTTAAAGCTCAAGCCTCAATATGAGAATAATTGTTAAATTTAGGTCTCTAGGTCTCGATACGAGAACAATTATCAATTTTTGAGCTTAACTTGGATAAAAAAAAATTCAAGTCTCAATGCGGGAAAAATTATTAAGTCTTAGTCTCAATGTGGGAATAATTTTCAATGTTTAGGACCTAATTTAGATAATGATAAAAAAGTTTAAACCTCAATATGAAAAAAGTTGATAAGATCAGACTCAATTAGTGATTTAACCCCTAGCTTAATCATAATTTTGTAGGTGATTTTTAGCTTAGAAATGTCGTCTATGAACTTAAAAGTTAAATGGTAATATTAAAATCCATGAAAATTGAAATAACAAAAGAATAATTCATAATTTTTTTTAACATGATTTTATCTTCATCATTCTAAACTTGATTCATACACTATACTATCCTTTGGCAACCACTGGTTTCCCTGAATAAGAGACTCTACGGTAAATCTTCTTGCTTCTTCAGTGGTGACATTTGGCTTAACACCGGGCCAATTTATTCGTTCATTGATCCCTGATCCAGGCCCCAAATTTTCGTACTCCGCATAACATATAGTATTAGGCGGATCAACACCTTGCGTCCATTGGGTCCAACCAGCTGGGTCGACAATATCTCCAATATGTGATTGCATGAACATTGTAGTTGCAAAATCCTTCCAAGGCCTACCAAGGTAGGTGGTAGCCGTCAGGTTGTCAAAAGGAGTAATCTGGCACCGTTGGATCGAAATACCGGTGTTCTGATTTGGGTCAGTCTTGCTTTGCGCAGTAATGGTGTTGAACTGGTCAGGCCCGGGCTGCCTGGGTTGAATGCTGCAATTTTGTAGAACCACAGCGGCATTCCCAAAGATGAAATCAACGGTTCCTGTGACATGACAATCACGGTAAAACTGGCGATTGGAATGCACGTAAAGAGTATCCTGGTATGCATCAAAATAACAGCGGTAGAACACAGATTGATCCGAGGACGAACGCATTGCAACAGCTTGCTCTTTTTCTGGGCCTGCTGTGTTTATGAAACCCATGTCTCTTGCTATGAATCGCCTACCAGCAGCAACTGCATCATGTAAAGGGATGAAACCATTATTTGTTTTAATCACAAAGAGGAACCCAGCAAGCAATAACTAACTATATTTCACTTACTTAAAGTGCCTGACCAAAAGGTAGGGGTTCCATCGACCTTGTTCAAGCTGCCAGAGACGATAGTCTTGTACATTCCATCTCCATAAATCATTACATTCCAATAATCCTTATAGATACTAACGTTCTCTAAATATACCCCTTCTTTTACGTAGATAACGAACCTGGTTTTTTTCTTCTTTGGGATTAATTCAACTGCTTCACTTATTGTTCTAAAATCTCCACTACCATCTTTAGCCACGGTAATATTCGGTTTAGGATTTTCCTCCTGAAGCAATCTCCTGTCCCCCCTACGAACCCAGAGAGGAAAACGGGGATCGAATTCACGACCGTGGTGGTGGCGGTCGAATTTTAGCAACTTCCGATGAATCGGAACTTGGAAACTCTGTAGGATGGTCATTATGTGGGTTGCAATAGCTAAGCTGTTGCTGCTGAATTCAGTGGAGTTCCTCGTAGCATTTTCCATTTCTTGGGGTATAGCCGCATGGTTCGCGGCTTCCATTAGTCCATCTAAACATGTTTCCTGGTTCGTGATTGCGCTGCTGAGCCACGTCTTTATATCGTTAATCTTGGCCGTTGACAACACCATTTCGTCTTCCTGCCCTACTTGCACGGCTGATATGGAGTCATTGATATACTCAACTGCGTCCTCGAAAAGATTTTCGCAAATTTCCAACTCTTCCCGCACCATGGGATCGATGTTCACATTAGAAGAAATGATCTTTTGGGGCAAAGACGAGAGCCTTATCAGTTCTCCGACCGCAACTTGCATGGACAGTGTGAAGACTTTTGAAGGACCAGGGTTTGGGTCAGTATCATTTGAGGAGCTCCTTATGGCCGCTATGCTTGAACCACAAGAATCAGGATACCTGGTCACATCACATATTGCTTTGATGCTCTCTGCAGTAGAAGTTGGTGGGTTCTCTTTGGATTTTGAGGATTTTACAGGGAAAAGAGTCCCAAAGACTGCACCGATGATGATGGCTATCAAGACGATTGTAGAGAGTCCGATGATGATTAAGCGCTTGCGGGTCCTTCTCCGATAAGCCTGCTCTTCGAGCTCGTCTGCCTTGCAGTAACTCTGGAAGGATTTCATTGAATCCATAAGATTATTCTCCTTGTATTACAAATGTTACAAACAAGTCGGTAATGAATATATATATATATATGAAAATCCATATCCATATGATTTTCACCCATTTTATATGGCTGGTGAGCCAACCATGGGCTTGATTGAAATGGTCGAATGATACTGACGGTCGGCTAAACCAAGTCAACTTCCACTCCTTTTTGTTTTTCTTTTTAGGTCAATATCTTCAAAAAGTCCTTAAACTATTACACCTGATTTAAGCAAGCCCCTATATTGTTTTTGTACCCTAACTTATGATTTTTAACCATTAAAGCTTTTGATTTTAAATATCCTTTAATTTTTAAACTAATTTGTACTAGTGATGATGTGAATTTAATGAGAATAATTTACTAAATAAATAATAAAACATATTTTTAAAAAGTATTAAAATAAAATAATATTTTAAAATTTATTTAAAGTGTTTATATCCATAACACAATTACTCTTTTGAAAATTTTGATTACTATGTTAAATATAATTTTCACTGCATTAATAAAAATTAGATAAGACCCTCTTTAATATTAAAATCAAAGACTTTTATGAGTAAAAATCATGATTTAAGGACTTATTTAACTACAAAAATAATTTAAGAGCTCATTTAAATAAAGTCTAGCAATTTAAGGGTTTTTCAGCATATTAGCATTCTCTTTATTTGCATTGAAATTGTAAAGAAATTGTTTTATATGTGAAGAGTAGCAAGGTGCAATATCGTAGAAAAACAATACCTAGAGATGAAGTTGGCTGTTTTCACTTGTTGTTTTCAAACAAAACTAGAAGTCTTGAAAGGCAATTTATCTCTAGTTACAAGTAGTTGCCATTTGTCCCTACAACTCGGAAAACTACGTCTTCTTGAATGGGTCTAGCCGGCATTGTCTTATTAATTATCTGAAACTAATGGCTGTCAACCACCACGCGGTTTACTGTATTTTTATTTCTTGAACTATCAAAAGCATCTTCATCAACTCTTCTTATCAATTAGGAATCAAACAAGGTTGGTCTTTGTTAGAAAAATGTATCTTTTTCTTTGCAGAATCTTGCGTTTCTTAGCTTGCTTCCATTGATATCCGATAAATCACGATTCAATTGAAACTATTATCTTCGTATTTTAACTAAAGTAAATTGAGATACTCATTATGTAGAATAGTTTTTTTGGAGAAACACAATGGTAAAGAAAACTGTATATATAATACATTGTATTGTAATTTTTCTATTTGGTTTCTTGGTAGTACTAAGCCTTTTGAGATATATATATATATATCATAGTATATATGTATTAATTTAGTTGAGGAGTATAAAAAAATAAAATAAAATATCAATTACGCTCAAACTTTTTTTTGGTTTTTTTCAACTCAAGGAAACACTTGCTAGAGATGAGAGGAATCCAAAAACATCTACATTCATAGCATGAAATATATCTCTGTTTCACTACTTCCGTTTCTTGAGATATAATCAATATACGAGAAACGAATCCTTAACTCCCCAGTCCCATACGAACAGGAGCGCCTGCTTCCTTTACCCATGTTCCCTTTAAGAATGTTTCTACTGTATATTTCTGGGCTTCTTCTCTGTTAATATCTCTTCGTCCTGCCCATTTCACCCTACCGTCAGTTCTTGC
The DNA here is from genome assembly GCA_025506655.1 of Gossypium rotundifolium. NCBI lineage: Eukaryota > Viridiplantae > Streptophyta > Magnoliopsida > Malvales > Malvaceae > Gossypium > Gossypium rotundifolium. The sequence continues at coordinate 195,094,960 of CP106734.1, read as the reverse complement.
GCCAGGCCCTGTGTTGTTGAACTCTCCATAGAAAAGGGTACTTAGTGCAAAGTCGCCTTCCCATTCAAGCCATCCAGCAGGGTCAATGAAATCCTCGATCAGTGTTTCCATTATGATGGTCCTCGAGTATACCTTCCATGGCCTTCCTAGATAATTCTTGAATTGTTTTGCGAGCGGTTTGAATGGTTCCTCTGGTAATATTTTACTGTTTTGTATAACGATGCCTGTTGTTTCTAACTTGTCTTTCCTCCCTTGGGCGGTGACGATGTTCTTTTGGTTGTCGTTGGGCTTCCTTACATAAATCAAACAGTTCTGGAACACGACTGTCGCGTCGCCGAAGATGAAATCTATGGTGCCGGCGATCACGCAACTTCGGTAGAACTGACGGTGAGTTTGTGTGTATAAGGTGTCTTGGAATCCTTCGAAACGACAGTTGAGGAAAATGGCCCTGTCACCATCGACTCTTGCGGCCACTGCTTGATGTTTATCAGGCCCAGCGGTGTTTCTAAAGCCCATGCTTTTTGCGATAAAGCCAGGACCAGAAGCCACTGAAACAAAAATTCTAATTATACTGCAAATACATGTAAAAATTGGAATGAAAATGAACAAGTAGCTATACCATAATATTAAAAAAAGGCATGGCTTAGCATACCAAAACTTGCCGTCTGGTAAGTGGGGAATCCATCAACAAAATTTTTGGCCCCAGTGATAATGCTCTTTTGTGATCCATCACCAAAAATGGTAAGGTTTACCATTTTCTTTGGAACGATTACAGTCTCGTCGTATATTCCTGCCTTGACATATATTACATACCTGCATGTTGGAAGAGGATAAACAGCAACATTTATGAAAATTATAATAGAAATGGTGAGGTCAATTCGATGATGGATTATTATTTATATATAGCATTACGCCATTACCTTCCCTCGTATTTTTGTGGCACAGCAGCAAGTGCTTCATTAATAGTTCTGAAATTTCCGCTACCATCTTGTGCCACTGTTACATTGGGAATTGGCTTCTTGTCATCATCGTCTTCCTTCAACAGCCTGCGTTCTTCTTTGTTAAACCAGCTCGGATACCCATCCTTGGCCAACAAAGGAAACTTGGTTTGTAAAAGACGGCGTTTGGCTGGTGGCTTTTCCTTACCAAAAGTCATCAAAGAAGATAATTGTCTGACCATGGCAAGGGAATTGCTAGTGTAAACCTCGCTAGAGTTAAGGGTAGTCCTGAAATCATTCTTCAATGGTCCATCAGGGAAACTATCAATGCAGGTTTCTTGGTAAGACATTACAGCACTTAACCAAGTGTTCAAATCACCGTTGCTTGGTAACTTCCCTGGTTCTATAGTTCCTACTCTATCAACGGAACTCTGTAATTCTTCCTTGGCATTGGCCATCACTTCTTTACAAACATCAAACGCTTTTCTCTCCACATCGGTTTTCAATTCGAACGTGCTGGCTTTGGTGAAAGCCTTGTCAAGCTCATCAGTTGTTTTGGTGATAAAAGACTTGACAAGTTCTTTGGGTTGAGTCGCGGATTGTGGATTTTCTTCTAGTGTCTTCCCAATAGTGTTGGCGCAGTATTCCTTGAAAGTGGAAATTTCGCAAAAGGATTTTATGAGTTCACTGGCTCCTTCCCCGAATGAAGGTGATGGAGCTGGTGCAGATTTTGGGGCTGGAACTGGAGCTGGCGGAGATAATGGAGCTGGAGCTGGAGCCGCTGCAGCTAGTGGTTTTGGAGCTGGTGGAAATAATGCTTTCGGAGCTGGAGCTGGAGCCGCTGGAGCTGGTGGTTTTGGAGATGGTGGAGATGATGGTTTTGGCGGAGACGGTGGGGTCGACGGAGTTGAGGGTGGGGTTGAAGGAGTTGACGGAGGAGGGTTATCTTTTGGTTTACTGTCGTCGGCTTTACTATTATCATCGCTTTTGTTTTTTTCTGATTTCTTGCTACTATTTTTCATAGAGATAAAAGCAAGCGCTCCGGCCGCCGCTATACCAGCAATAACAAAGATAGCCACCAAGGCAATGGTAAGCCTCTTTTTGAGTTTCCGTTGCCTCTCCTGTCTTCGACGTTCCTGTATTATATCAAAATCTTGAAACACCATTTTTTATTATTTTGAATAATATTTTGGTTCAGGCAGAGAACTCTCTGCCTTAGAATCAAGCTAAGGCAGAGAGGGGAATCAAGAAACCCAACGACAATATATATTCCTATATCTCTTCCTTTATCGTCCTGTTGTTGTTCGGATTTTGAGGTTCAATCTTAATGCCATGAACGTTAGAAATGGAGTCTGGACAGGAGAGCTTTCAGGCATTCTATATAAAAGTTTGTTATGTTTGCAATTAAATGAATGACACAAATTTTCTCTCTCCTAACCGCATTTCCCTCCATTTTAGCTTTTTGGTATTCCACCATTGACCTTGATTTGCTTTCCACCGCATGCTATAAATGGCTGCTCATCTAAATTAGGTCCCATTTTTTTACAAGGTTAATAACTTGCCTCACCTGCATTGCTAAACTTGGCCAAAATCGCTTTGCTTTAATTTCTTTGTGGGTTGTGGCTCTTGTCCACCGTTAAAGCTATTGTTAAACTAACAAGAGACTGGTCGGTTCTTGCTAACAACACCGGACCATAGATTCATAAACACATCTCTCTACCAACAAAGCAAAGGACCAAACCAGAATATATATATATATATATAATGCAAATAGGATGAAAAAATGTTAATGGGAAAAAAAATATTGATAATAGTCAAACTCGATTGCTCGGAATTTAATCCATTTAGTTTTAATCCAAGAAATAACTACACACACTGCCTTCTTTCAGGTACATGCATACATTTAGCTACCGAATAACTTATTGGTAAACTAATATGCTCAAGGAACAAGTTGATTCAATGTCAACAAGAGCAAACGAAAACTAGGAGATGATACCCTTATTTCGAATCTGAACTCGAGCTTTTATTCAAAGATCAAGAGAGAAAGGAAAGCCCGTGGCGCTTAACCAATTAGCTCCCCCAATAAAATTCCGAGCAGTATAGGTTTGTGCCTCCGATATGTTGGTGATCACGCTATACCCCTTCCATGTAACCCTGCTTGACGTGTTAGCTCCAGGGCCAGTATTCTGATATTCCCGATACGTCAAAGTGTCGAGTGCGAAATCTTGGTCCCATGGGAACCAACCAGCAGGATGAATAATATCACTTATAACAGATTGCATGATAACAGTCCTCGAATGTGTCTTCCATGGTCTCCCTAAATAAGTTTCAAAATCGGACTTAACGGCTTCTAAATCCGAGGTTGCACCGATCCTGCATTTCTGAATCACAATCCCAGTGTTCTCGTTTGGGTCACTACGGCCTTGTGCGGTGACCATGTTCCTTTGGTTTGGATTGGGTCTACGAGCATGAATGTCGCAGTCTTGCAACACTGCTGCTGCATTTCCGAATATGAAGTCCACGGTGCCTGCTACAAGGCATTGTGAATAGAATTGGCGAAGGCTGTGGACATAGAGAGTGTCCTGGTATGCTAAAAAGTCACACCTGTGGAATGCTGATAAATCAGAGCCCACACGCAGTGCCACTGCTTGGTGCTTCGATGGTCCAGCCGTATTCTGAAATGTTATATCCCTGGCCAAGAACCCGTCCCCTACCGCAGCTGCAATATTGTATAGAAATTTGTAAAATTTTCCAAATCTGGATGGGCAGTTAGATAGGCATTCCAGACCCCATACGACATGATTCACAATTTAATGTCTGACAGATACAAGTGATGGCACTGCAGCCACATTGTTTGAGATCTAACTTAGGTCCCATTTTAATTAAAGTTTCATTATTTCAAGGACCAGGGCTCTTCGTGTTACGGGCTTTATTTTATTTCATTTACCATTAAAAATAGTTCATTTTTACCATGCTCAACAATCTATTCCCCTTGTCCTATGGAAATTAACAAATTGCAGTCTTCAATAATATGGCATGGAAACCCCAAAAACTATTTTAAAATTAAATGGCATGTTCGACTTCATTATCATTCAAAATTTCAAGCAGATTACTCACCAACAGTGGCGGAGTGGAAAGTGGTGCTGCCATCGACAACATTTCTGCTAGCTGTGATGATGGTGTTGACCCTCCCATCTCCCACAAACATGAGATTGGTTTTCGTCCTTGGAACATCCACGTTTTCCCTATACACTCCAGCTTTAATCTTTATAATGTACCTCGTGGTGCTTCTCTCCGGTGCAGCCGCCACCGCCTCAGACACCGTGAGGAAGTCTCCACTGCCATCAGCGGCCACTCTTACATTAGGAATGACTGTTGTAGCCTGTAACAGTCTCCTATCTCCCGCCGACAGCCATTTAGGCCATTCTGTTTGGTCTTGCTCCTCAAGTTGCCTCCCAGATGATGGATGATAACCCTGGCTTGCCATGTCTGTGTCCGTCAAGTTCTTGATCATTGCCAGGGCATTACTACACATATGAAAAACATGCATCTGCCCGTCAAGCAACGCTTGCCTCACCTTTAAAACCAACAAGACAACGATTAGTTCAATCAAAACAGTAACATATCAGAAACACAAATGTTAGTTAAACTAGTATGCTAGTGTATTAAAAAGAAAAAAACCTTTTTATCAGCTTTATCGTGAGAAAACCCATCAAGGCAAGTTTCTTGGTTGGTCATTGCAGCACTAAGAAGACTCTTAAGGTCATCAGCATGTTGGGAAATTGACTTGTTAAAGCTTGGATAGTCACTGAGATCATGTTCAGCTACGAATAGCTCATCCAATGTCTCATCCACTAGTTCAAGACAGTCGTTAAGGGCAGCCTTTTCGCGCTCCGTGAGGCTCTTCCTTCGGGTACTAATGAGCTTCTTGATGGACAAATAGTTACTCTGAACAGCAGTCACCGTCAAGTTCAACGACAATTCAATCACATCCTTGGGGTTCTTGACCTTGGTCTCAGCATCTGGTGCTGAAGAGATTGTTGAGTAGCATAACTCTGGGTACAACGTGGAGCTACATGAAGATTTGATGATGGAGTGAGCTGCTGCAGTATTACTGGATTTCTTTTTGGAAACGGAGACGGTGGTGGCAATGGTGACTATGGCAGTTACCAGAAGGATTGACGCAAAGAGAGCCAAGAAAAGCTTTTTCTTGCGCTCACCGGAGATAGCCATTTCAATGGCAGCCAAGCCAATTAGTAGAAGAGAAAGGGATAAAGGCTTACTATTTCAGTACTTAACAGTAGCTGTAGTGCTATTAAAAATGGCCACACATTTATAGTAAGAGTAAGATGTCCCGATCCAACAACAGTGGCAGAAGAAGATTAGGGTATTCTATTTTATTTTATCGACAATTAAATGCCTGTCTCTTGTCTTACTATTATAATTTATTACGACTATGTTTAAACATTTATGAGGTTTCAAAAGGTTGCACTGAACATGACATTGCTATATTTATTATATATTCAATACCTTCACGTTAACTTATTTTATTGTTTCGTATCTTTTGGGTTTATAAACTATTAATGAACTTTTCCTAAAAATATATTAATAATTATATTTTAAACAAAATTTGAACATTAATTAATTGGTGATCATCCACCTACTCTTTAGGGTTAGTTTAGTCATTGCCTTTAAGAAGTGATGGAAAAATAATTTTAAAAATACTTTTAAAAATTTTGGTTTAAGATTTTAACTCTTAAAAATATTTTTAAGAAAATAAAATTTTCAGTTTAGAAATGGTGTTATAAAATGATAAATATGATTATAAATAATATTCAGATTAATTAATATGACGATATTTTAGTAAAATATAAATTTTAAAATATTTTTAAACAATTAATATTATTTATTTATAAAATTTAGTTTGAATATATTTTAAATATTAAAATATAACTAATAAAGATTTAAATATATAATATTATATATTAAAATAAAATTTAATAGAAAAATAATTACATACTCAATATAAATATTATATAAAATATTTTAACGTTAAACTAAACCAAAATGTTTTGTTTTATTAGATTTGTTTAAGCTTGTAAATCCTCAAGGGGCGATGGGGATGATGATGATGGGCCATGGGATAAGTAAGATACGACCAAAAACAATAGTCTGTCTTTTAACATTGCAACGGTAACTGACATTAGCAAACACCGACACTGGCTAAGCTTCGTTTTCGACTAGTGATTCTGTTTTTTGAAAAGTTGTGTTTTTTTTTTTTTTTTTTCATCTTTTTCAAATGAGAAGAAAGCTTGACTCTGGTTTTCATCATCTTATTTCCTTTCTGCCTTTTAGCACCATCTAGGAATTGCCTCTTAAATATCAGTGTACTAATAATGAAGTTGGGGTGACTTACAGAAGGATTGGGTGGACAGCTCCTCCTCGAGAGTGCATCAAGTTGTTAAGCTCAGATATGAATTCTTTGAGGAATATATCATCCTAAAGGCTATTTTATTATACTTTTACATTATCATAAATTTAATTCTCAACCTATATATTTTTATCAATTTAATCTTTATTTTCTTTTCTTAAATTTGACAGTTAATTTAAAAAAAATTGAATTTCACTATTAACAATTGAAACTGAGTCAATCTGTTTTTAATTGAAATATGGACTAAAATATTATATTTTTAAATATAATAGTCCAAATGACAAATTACATGTATTTCTTGTTAATTTTTAAAATTTTTATGAACTTTTATAATTTTTTGAGTTTTGAATATTTTTATAATTTTTAAATTTCTATTGATGTGCCGTAAAAGACAAATGGTGCTATATTAGTATGAACTATGAAGTACACATGAACTACATAGATAATCACTTAACTATAAAAAATACATTAGGTACTCAAAATAAAAAAGTTTGCAAGTTAAGTACATTATATAGTTCGGTCATTTTGACCACCATCGTTAAAGTCATAAAGCTGTAAATTGATGTGACAGTTAAAAAATGATATAATAATAAATTTAGTCTTCAATTTTATATATTATATTAATTTAATCATAATTTTAAAAATTAACTCTCAAATTTTATAAATATTCTTAATTTTATTCTATTTCTAAAAATTCAAAGAAATATATAAAATAGATAAATATTTTAAAATAATAATAAATTTATTATTTATATTTATATTAAATAAAAATTATTATATTGATATTAAATATAAAACACTCTCCCACCACTATCCCTCCCTACCCCCAATATGGCTCGTGGGTAAAATGAAATAAAAATGACGGGTGGTGGGGAGGTGGAGGTGGAGTAGGGGTGAGCGTTCGATCAAATCGAATCGAATTGGATAAAAAAATTTCGAGTTAATCGAGTTGACGAATCATATTTTATCATCCTAATTTGATTTGAAATTTTCTCAAATCGAGTCAAGTGAGATAGAATTCGAATCAAATCAAATCGAATATATTTGTTCGAGTTAAATTTTAAAAAATAATTTTAGGTTCTTGTAACCACTGTCACCCATTTGTCCACCTTAATCAAATTTTTTATTAACTTTGATCACCTCATAATTTATTTATTAATCTTTTATATACGGGTTAGCTTCTTTGCTTGCTTAGTTGTTTCAATTATCTTCAAATTTTGTCACTATGTATTTTAGAATTAAAATATATATTAAATGTAAAACTGTAATTTTTAATAAAAGTTATTTTAAAGATAAAATGTGAAATTGATACCAATATAAAATTTTAATACTAATATTTTATGGCATAATTAATAATTCAATTTTAATATAAATATTCAATATGACTAAACAATTCAATAATATAAATAATATAAAATGTGAAGTTTAATTTAATAATATAAATAGTAGATATAAATAAAATTATTACTATTTATGTTTAGTGATTTTTTGGATAATTTTGATTTTTATTTGAGAGTAAAGGGTGAAGTAAAAGTTTAAGGAAATAAAAGTTTTGAGGAATAAAAATTTGAGGAAAGTAAATAGGAGGAGTAAAATTTTGGAGGAAAATATAAAAAAAATTTGAGGGATGGGTTTAGAGATGGGAGGTGGGATGGGAAGGAGTAAAAGTTTTAGGGAAAAGTGGGAGGAGTAAAATTTGGGGGAAATAAAAGTTTTGAGGGTTTTGGGAGTAAAATTTTGAGAAAAATAAATGGGAGAGTAAAATTTTGGAGGTAAATGAATTTTGGGTAGATTGGAGGTTGGGATGGAGGAATAAAAGTTTTTGGGAAAATGAGAAGGTGTAAAAGTTTTGAGGAAAAGTAAAAGGTTTGGGAGTTTGGGGTAAAATGTAAAATATTATATTTTGATATTCAATTATTCAATTATTCGAATTATTCGAGTTATTCAATTCGAAAACTCAACTCGATTCGAACTCGAAATTCGAAAAAAAAATTGAGTTGACTCGAATAACTCGATTAACTCGAATAATTGATTCGTTTAACTCGAAATTCAATTTTTTTCGATTTTTTAGTCGAATCGAGTTTTCACACTTAGTAGAGAGGAGAGGATGGAGTGAGGTAGGATTTTCTCTAATAATAATAATAATAATTTATTGTTATGTTTTTAAATATATTTTTTATTTTTTATTTTTTATAATTAAGATGAAATTGAGAATATTTATAAATTTTGAGAGTTAATTTTTAAAAATATGACTAAATCAAAATAATATGTAAATATTAATAACTAAATTTGTTATTATACCGATTTTTAACTGTCACATCAGTTTACCGTTTGTAATTTTAACGAGAGTGATTAAAATGACCGAATTATGTAACATGAGTACTCAAATTGTAAACTTTTATTTTAATGTTTAAAATGAATTTTCTTTTATAATTGAATGAATATATGTGAAATTTACCTTAATTTATAAGTAAAATTAATTTTTAAAAATTAAAACTCTTCAAAATATTTATAATATTTCAATAATAAAAGGTTTATAAGTAATCTGATGTTTATAAGTTGAAAATGAAAAAGCTAGATCTTTCACCTATAGAAATTTATTAAATTGTGCAACTTTCACATAAATATTTATTCAATAGTTTTATTTATAGTTGAGGAGACGTGACGATATAAGTAAACCTCTCTTTTGATACTTGTGTCTATATGAAGAGGTTGAAATTCATATTTATTAAATTTAGTCATATTGTTTTTTATTTTTCTATCTAAAAATGAATAAATTAATTATTAGACGTTAGATTAAAAAGTAAATTGATTCTTTTATTAAAGATTTCATCAATTTTATTGTTAAAAATGATCTCTAATCAACACGAGGTACACGTGATACGTCAAGTGTTAATGTATTGTTATTCCATCAATTATGCTAATTTTTAACAGTATAAATAAATAAAAATTTAACATAAAACATCAATTTACTTCTAATCTAACACATAAATACTATTTTATTTTAATTTTTAATAAAAACAGAATCTAATTTTTAGTACAAATAATTACCAATGAGGCCAAAAAAATCCATTCCAGTAAATGGATAGGGTTATTTAAGACGAGTGGTGGTGCGGCCAGGTTAGGGAGTTAGGCACGGAGTGGCCCAGGCCTTAAATTACCAGTTGTCAATACTTATAACCAAACTAGGGCCGTTTTATTTAGGATAAATTATATTATTAGTCATTAAATTATGAATAAATTTTTGTTTTGATTATTTAACTAAAAATAGTAATTTATTCATTAAATTATTTAAAAATTTTATTTAAATAATTGAACTATTTAAAAAATTTTATTTAAGTCACTGGACTATTAAATTTTTTTTTTAAGTTTCGCCAACAAGTTCTAAGCGACAATTTAACAATTGGTATGGTGGATCAAATCCTATCAATGGGTAGAAAAATATATATTAGATCCAAATTGATTTGACAACCAGTGCTGAGATTGAATAAAAAAAGTTATTTAAATTTTGATTCACAGATACATGACACCCAAAACTGTTTCATGAAAAAAAAACTGTAGAATAGAAGGTGAAAGAGAGTTTTTAATTAGTGCAGGTGGTACGAACAAAGAAAGTCATATAACATTAATTTTAACAGCCCAATGATTTAAATAAAATCTTGAATAGTTCAGTAACTAAATTGTAAATTTTTTAATTAAATGAGTAAAATAAAAACTTACTAATAGTTTAATAACTAATAGCTTAATTTACTTTTTATTTATTTCGTACATGGGAAATTGGTGGGATCTTTTTCTTTTTGTTTTCAGATGAAAATTGAAATTTTATTATATAAAAAAGGATAAATTTTAAAATTATATATCAAAATTGGCTTACCATGTAATTTTATACATGAAATTTTAATTTGATCAAATTCTCATAATTTATTAACACAATTATTGATATAGCTTCATTTTATGTTTATATATTACATACACAAATAATTATATTTATCTAGTATAAAAATAAATTGATATATATATATTTATTTAAATGTGTATGACTGAATTAAAATTAAAGTTTTATATATATAATTACACCATATTAAAGCTCGTGTATCAAATTACACATTAAATCAAAGTTGATTTATAATTTTAAAATCATCCCTATAAAACATAACACAAAGTAAACAAAATTAATGAAAATAATTTGGATTCTCCTTATGATTGATATTCTATCGAAACAAAAATAATCCCAAAATTTTAGCACTAACAAATAAAATTTGATTGACTCATAAAATATATAGATTCCAAAATATCTGAAAATGATAAAGAAAAATATTTATCATAAATAAAATATTTATCCAAGGAAATTCAGATGAAATCCATAAATAAAATAAATCTTATTAATTCCTTTCCAAATTGTTTTAAATCCATATAAAACCCTAAGTTTATTAAAAAAATCCCCCAAAAAATCCTTCTGACAACTCATGTCATGTAATGATGCAAGCAACAGCAATCATTTTTAATGTTAAGAAACGACACCGTTTGAGAACTAAAAAGGTTAAAGCAAGGATATAAAATAAAGCCGTGAAAACATATAAACAAGTGAAAAGAGGAAAAGGGGCATGTGAGTGTTGTCCGGTTTATGAAACTCCCGTCCGAAAAGCGGAGAAGAGGAGGAGCATATGAATATGATAGATCCCACATTTGCAGCAGCTGTTGAACTGGGGTCGCTTTATTCATGCTTGTTATTGTTAACTCTTAATGTCTAGTATCTTTTACACCCCAAAATCCCATCCCTTAGACCCCACTTTCTCTTTGTAGTTTGTCCCTTTTCTTTGATTCTTGCACTTGAAAACAATTCCTTGTTTTTCCTTTTCTTGCAAATGTTGGTCTTTTCTTTGTGGAGTGGAGGTATTAGATTCCTATGGTGTCAGCATTGCTAGAAGAAGACATGAACCAATAAATTTACTTGCTTTGCTTGCATCTGGGGGGTTTCATTTGATATTTTTTTCCCTTTTCTGGAGTGATGCTTTGTCTAAAGGCTGGAGCTTTGGAAGAAGACCATATTCATCCTCAAAGTCTTGATAGTAATTGCAGTGATGAGAGTGGAGATTGCAATGGTGGTAATAGTGGGGGTTTTGTTTTACCAATCAAGTGGTGGGTCTTCTTTTTCTGTTTGTGTTTTTTTCTTTTCCTTCTGTAATGTTAAATGTGGTATGGTGGATGCCTGGAATGGTTTTGCAGGGCAAGCTCTATTAATAGGTATTTGCAATGGAAAAGCGGCAAGGTTTGGAGCAGGTCATTTTTGGCTCCGGACGACTCTTCTTCTGAGTTGGAGGTAATTTGTAAAGCTAATTTCTTGCCCCCAATTTTATTTTTATGTAATTCTCAGGATGCAAATTACCATATGAGGAGTTATTAATTATGGTGTGCCTCTATTTAGACTTATTGAAGATTCTTAGATTCTGAAACACTGTTGTTGCCAGGAGGATGCTAAGCCCCAGGAAATGAGTGGACAAGAGAAAAGTAAGCAGATGTGTCATTATAAACACCAGCTTGAAGAAGAAGTAAGAAGAATTTGTATATGAGCCTGCATATTCCCCTTCTCTCTTGCAAGTTATGAAATTGGTTTCTTTCACTAGATATTTGTTTAGCCTTCATCTGCAAAAAAAAAGTTGTTGGAGATTGTTTGTTTTGTCTTAAGGTCATGTGGCCTTTTAGTTGTTCAAAGTCGATGCCATGGTTCTTTGATGCATTAAATTTCCAGTTGCTGTTGTAAAGTTCATTTTTCATTGTCATTTATGATTTCTTGAGTTCATACAAGTCGGGAAAGTTCTAAAGAAGTGTTTAGGCAAGGTAATTAGTTTTGTCAACTGCTAAGTTTTGTAACATGAAACAAGGGATGGACAAATGATCAGTGAATTCCAGACCCGTTGCAAGATGATTGTGCTTTAAGCCACTGAACTCCTTTTTGGTCTATATCACTGTAACCTTCATCTATATAAATCTTAAGCTTATCAAAGGTTGATTTGGATTTATTCAGCGACAAAGCCTTTGCATTGGCAATGCGGTAGAAGCTTTCTTACTAAGACAATGCATGTCTACTCATAGAGAGTAACACTTGTTCTAATGAATGATTATAGAAGCGCCATGACATTCAAGTTTTGGATTTTGTTTCTTAGAGGGCTGGTAGTAGTAATAGCCAACCCTGTGTAGGATTGTATCTCATGCTTATGCAACATGCTAACTCTTGGATAATACAGGTTAAAAAGTTGCAGCAGCAGTTGCAGGAAGAGACTGATTTGCACTTAGCTCTAGCAAGTGCGGTCGAACACTCTGGTTCACATTCACCTAATTCTCCCAGCAAGCTTCCATATAAGGTCAGCCTCCCTGTGCATGGTTTCTCTTCTGTTTTTTTGTGCTTTTCCAATCTCCTAAATTTGGATTTCAGGCCCTGGAGCTTTTAGATAGCATAGCTGTTCTGGAGATCTCAGTGTCAAAGCTTGAGCAGGATATTCTTTCTTTACAATATCAGCTCAGTCAGGAGAGGAATGAACGACGTCTTGCTGAGTACCATTTAAAGCATTCTCCATGTCCGACAACATTACTTTTCAATTGCTCTCTGGCTCACTTAACAGAACCAGTACTGTGATATACACCATTAAAGTGTTATGCCAGTGATTCTATTGCCTTTAAATAGTTCCAAAATTCATTATCATTTCGATTTTACGCATTGGCTGTTCTTTTTAACATTATATTTTATGTTTCAGATTACGACACCTTGCAATGAAGAGGAAGCAGAAGAAAACGTGGATGATGCATGTCTATCAGAGACTGCTATTGATAACATTTATATTGTGGAGAACCTTTGGCATCATCCCAATCAGCTATCCGAAGAAATGGTCCTGCGTATGAGAGATATTTTCCTCTTCTTAGCAGATTCATCAAAGCTTTATTCTTCAGATCATTTGGTGTCACCAGCTTCACCTCACTGTCCCCTTGCCAATTTTTTGGCATCTTTCTCGGACTCACCTATAGTGACTTCCTTAGTAAAGGGTCCCTCAGTAGGTGGTGCATCTGATCCATATGGAGTCTCTGGCCAAGTCAACTGGAAATGTAATATTGGAACCTACAGCACAGCAGTTGAAGTCTCATGTTTGTCTGTTGGAAAGAAAGAACTCGAATATGCCACAATGGCTCTAAAAAGATTCAGGTTTAATATCCTTGTTTCATTGGCTTCTAAGCACTTGGTCTATAGTGAGCCTCACAGCTGTTGCTTTTATTGTTCCTCTTTGTTTACCTGCAGATTGCTTATTGAGCAGTTGGCTGAAGTGGATCCATCTCAAATGAGTTGCAACGAAAAGCTGGCATTTTGGATTAACCTGTATCACGCTCTGATTATGCATGTAATACACTTATGTTTATTTACAATCTATGCATTCTACTCTCTTGCACCTACACAAACAATGCATAGAGACACTCAGTAAGATATGGGGTGTCTTGATTGAATTAAATATGTCTGATTTTTTCTCTTTTCTCTGCTTCTCAGGCATGTTTAGCATATGGAGTTCCGAGAAACGTTAACAAACTATTTTCCTTAATGCAGAAGGTTTGATGGAGTAACTTTTCCTTGTTGTCCCTCCACTCTTTGCCTTTTGTTCCTTCTCTATGCTGTTTTGAACAAATGCTAACAGCAGGGCATGATGACATGCAGGCTTCCTATACTGTTGGAGGACTATCAGTGAGTGCAGCAGACATTGAATGCACTGTTCTAAAAATGAACCCTGCTACTTATCGTCCACAAATTGTATGTATAATAACTCCATTTACTTATATAGCCCCTTGTAATGGAAATTTTCATGATGCAATAGTAGCTTCCTTTATAGAAAATTTGGTGGCTTTCTCCAAAGATGAAATCAAGTTTTACCATGCCTCTTTTCCATTTTTGTGGAGGGTTATTTTCTTCTCTCTTCTGTATCGGAGATTCTTCCTTGATAGTATTCTCTGCCATATGATCATTTTTAGGCTGCAGCTGTTGCACTTCAAAAATTCAACTCTTCTAACGAGCAGAAAAAGTATACAATTGATCATGCTGAGCCTCTTCTATATTTTGCTTTAAGTTGTGGGCTACATTCTTCGCCGGCGGTAACTTCTCATTTCCCTTCTAGTAGTTTGAGTGTCTATTTGTTCCAAAAAGCATGAGAATTGGCTAATTTTGTTGAAATTTCAGTAATGACTAATTAGTAATAATGATTTTTCTATTTGATATGATTGGCTTCTAGTTTTACTGAGTTGTCCTTTTTTCCTCATTTCTTGTAATCAGGTGAGGATTTTCAGCCCTCAAAATGTGAATGAGTTGCTAAAAAGGTCAATGAAAGATTACATTCAGGCAACTGTTGGTATAAGTAACAAAGGGAAACTACTGGTGCCTAAATTGCTGCATTGTTTTGCCAAAGGAGTTATCGAAGACTCACATTTACCTGATTGGATTTGTCGATTCTGACACCGCAGCAAGCTTCCATGGTTAGAGACTGCTTATCTCGTAATAAGTGGAAGCTTCTTGGTGCTAGGAGCTTCTGTGTTCTACCCTGTGATTCTAGGTTTCGGTTTCTCTTCCTATTGGATGATGATGGGAACTCCCTTTCCTCTACATCATAAGACCAACCATGTTCCGTTTTTTAACTACGAAAGTAGGCAGGCAATTCATCAGCAGAACGGCTGTTTCCATGTTATCTACTGCCTTGTAAATTGATCTCATTGTATAGTAGTTATGCATGGGAAAAAATACAAGCCAACGTTCCTTTTTTTTCTATATCAGACCTAAATTTTCTTCGGAATGCCCATTCAACCAATATAGAAGTTCTACGTAAAATAAGAACAGAAAAACAAGAGCAAGAGACCAAAATGTCAGATTCATCTCATAAATCATCAAATCCAACTAGTTTAATTAAATAAATTATTAAACAATTCATAAAAATAAAAATATTAAAAAATTGACTTAACTCTCTATTCAATTGATTTTTTTATCTGGTTTAATTGGTCCAATGCGCTTCTCTAGTCTAATACCCCAATTGATTTTCTGCCCAACTGGTCCGATTGGCTGTCAAGTTAGATACAAAAAACCTTGCATACAATGCAAGTTATGGATCCTTTTTTCTCAATAAAAGCAAGTCTTGTTCATTAAGATTTCGGAAATATTCCAATAAAAATGCAGCATAGAATGTCCAAAATAAAATCAGCGACCTTCAGTAACTAAAGTAGTTCTCCTTAAAACACTGAAAATTTAGAAACAGATATAGTTCTTTTATTTGCAACTCTGATATATTCATTTACAACACTGAAAAATTTGATACAGGAAATATATGTTGTGGACAGGGGAAAAAAAAAAGTAATTAATGGATTATTTTTCTAATAGTTAGTAAAAGTAAAGTATTAAATGCGCAATATTTTCTTAAAATGATAATTAAATAATTTTTTAAACTGATACCTATAAGCACCCGGGACTTTGCCAAGAAGATAAAATGTCAATTTTCAACCATCTATTTTCCTTGATAAACATTAATTCTTGCCTATGGTCCTAAGGAATGTGCAGCGACGCTGAAAACCATTCCTTCAAAGTTTCTCAACAAAATAATTCGTTATTAAAACTCTTACGGTAGGAGAGCTTTCAACTGCACCCTAAAAAGATCACCTAGTGCTCCACGAATATCCATCTGAAGGAAAAGTAGTTTCAATTAATTATCAATCGATTTAAAGGAGGAGATGTCAATCTGTGGATTTTAGAAACATCAATGAACTTGTTTCACATCATTTGTTAAACACTACTCAAAAAGAAAAACACAAAATGGGCCTAACAGTAATATCTGCATTCTCGCAAAGTAGGGCACAACATGCAGATTTTTTTTACCAAATCTACACAAATGTTAAAAAAAAAAAAATCACCTCCAAATTTAGTAAATATTGCTCTAATAATATAAATTGAAGACTCATAGCAGAGAAATACATTAATCAGTTACACCAAGTCTTAAATATTGTTTTTAGCAAGTCATAATGCCACAGCATCATAGTACTCCTTTCAGTACGAAAGGTTGGCAGCTTAAGCGTTTTATTACTTTAAGAGCCATAATTGAAGTAAATAAAATGAGCTAAAATCGTATGAAAATCCAAGTTGCTCCCTATGTTCTTTGTTGTTAGTATTGAGCTACAAATGAGATTATTATGCAAAGTATAAATTATTGCTAGACTTGGATTGGGAGAAGTTGAATCATTGTGGCTCTGTTTACTGTCAATAGGTTTTATGTCAGATAATTTTAAGAGGTGAGTACGTCGAGACGAAACTAAATGCAGAGTAGTGGTGATTAAGTCATAAAACAGTAAATCTTAACCAGAAACAAAATGCCTCAAAACCAAATACAGTTCATGCATTGCATACAATCTTGTACTGGAAATCTATTAGGACTTGGGAGATCTAAGATACAGGCAAAGAGAAATAAAGATTACCTGGTCACAGCAAATAAGTTTTGTAAGCAATGGATAGAACACCCCGAGGTGATTCCTGAAAATCTTATTGTTCATGAAGCACATGCCTTTAAGTACCTGCAAGAGCAAAATGGCAGAGATTCTCTATAACCACTGAGATTAATAGAAGCCGGAAGTGCAAAGAATCAAGTTAACAACTTAACATTCATATCCACTCCAAGAATGAGGTGATCTTAAGGCGAACTATCTGATCAATAAAAGCAACTAAGAGATAACTTGACCAATGAAAGAATGGCAACGAGGAAGAAATTCACTTCAATGCTAATAGTTCAACAGGTTTCCAACAGAGACAGCAAGAATAAAAAATGGTCAGCCCTGATAGGTAAGTAGGGAAGGAAAAAGTAAAAAAAAAACAACCAATCCGCACAGCTATTCTCAATCAACATCAATGTCTGCATATATGCTGCAATTATAAGCATGATCCAGCCATTCATGAATCTGCACTAATATAAGTTTGGCAAAGGCTATATTGTATTACTGTTTCATAGACAAGGCATAGTTCTACCATGATATCTACCTAATGACTAATATGCAACTAGATGTTATTGCATTAAAAAAATGGTCTAAACCTTATCATGTTTTAATATTTTTTCAAAGAGAAAGTGTGAAAATGAACTTTGTACCTTAACGATAACTGGAGACCGCAACTCCAGAACTCGATGAATATCCACGGAACTTGTTTCCCCTATTGTAGATTGGAGGTCAGATGTATCCCTGAGTACCTGTGTACAGAAAGAGACCAGCTTCTCTTCTGCTATTCCTTCCAATTTTGTTTCTTCATAAGAATGTTCAGCCAATTCCAAACCATTGTTGTCTGAAGATACATCAGTATCTTGAGAACTTTTAGGTTCTAGAAGTTGCCCATTATTGTCATTAAATCCTGAAGTTGTTTTGTGCAAGACATCCAGATAAATGCAAGTTCCTGCCAGTTCCTGGCGAAGAAGATTTAAAGGGGGCCTGACAAGATACGAAGGTATTAGAAACAAGGTTCCCCCCAGAAGCAACAAGGAGATGATAAACACTAAAATCAGGAGAAAACAGATTTTTCTTACCTTTCTGCAGGAATGTGTTGCATACGTGTTCTGAGGTTAGAGAATGAATTATATGATGCAGCAAATTCTATCAAGGATAACAAAATGTCCATTATGGCAATTTTCTGAGGTTCATTCAAATTCTCCCAATACTTTTTCTGCCAATTAAGACATATTTTAATTGGTAAAAGATTACATAAATTATACCACAAGACAAAAAGTCCAAAGATGCAAACCTGAATGCCATCAATAGCACCAAGAAGTATTAGCTGAGTGATGCACTTGCCCCTAACAGTAGTCATTAGTGGACTTTCCTCCTCATCTTTGGCTTCAGGTTCAACAGCCTCAGGAGGCTAGAAAATCATTAGATGAAATAAAAGAATGGTAAGTAAAAATGAACAAGGGTGAAGGCAAATAGCGTCGATAACACATTACATACATATATGAAGGTGTGGCATACCCTCTCTACCAGTTTGTCATTTGATCCTTAAATAAAAACATTTGCAGGTTTGAAATAATAAAAACAGCTTCTTGTAACCAATAATTTTATAAACATAAAACAAACTGACCGCAATAAATAATTTTCCTTCCTTTTAATATAATGGGTGAAATAACTAATTAAGCAAGCATTTAATTGCTTATGTGCACCTACACCCCAATAAAATAATATTTGAAAGTGGAGAGTGAGACTGATAATCAAGAACTTCTAAAGTGTCTTCTATAAGGTTAAAAAATTGAAGCGCATAAGTAGAACACCTCTTGTGATTGATCTACCAGAGATATGGGATAAGACTACTTAACACTAACCACAAAACAGCACAACCAAAGATGAATTGCTTACCTTTGGTGGTGAAGAAGGAGCTGGAATATCTGATGTGCCACTCTTTGTTTTTGTAGAACGACTTCTAAGAAATATGTTATCCATCATATTCCCCATAATTCTTTGACCTATTGTCTGACTTCGTTGGAGGCTTGCAGCTTCAGCAGACTTCTGAGCTTTATCTGATGGTGAGGGACCACCTACATGACAATGATGTATAGATTTGTAAGGTTTGCTAATGGACAAATTTGAAATGTCAGGATTGGGGGGTTTCATGGATAGCATAAGGGTCCATTCGCTCATAGTATGAAGGAAAACTGGACATCAGAATAACATAGAGGAGAACTGAACTTAAATAAAAAATTTGGCAGATTTCTACTAACTGATTTCGAATATAATTGGTATTAACTAATGACAAATACAGCTTCCCAGTTGTATAAAGTTTAAGCAATAACAAGGGGAAAATTCTAACAGCTAACCTTCAGATTGTAACCCAGATTCTTGATGGTGATCTTGTGAAAGTGATGCATTAGTATCCCTTGTGCTGCTATTATTACCTAAACTCAGTGATGCAAGTGGTGAAATCTTCCCGTTATCAGTAGAATCAAACTGCCGGACTTCACCACTTGTATGAACCTTTAAATCCCCTAGTGCAATTGAAGGGTTCATGGGATTCTCTAGACCCAACTCATTGAGCAGCTCAAGCGGTTGTGTTGTGTATGATGCATCTCTGGTGATAGAAAAAAGTAAACAGAATACATGAGTAACAAATTCAAATTCAAATTTTCAATGACTTATGAACTAAGTTCAAACCTGAAGACATACAGACCTTATGCTCTTCAACAACAAATCCCAGTCACTCTCACTGAACTGGTTTCCACCAACCTCTATGAGATGCACCAACGCACTAAGAGAAATTGAAACCACCATTTGGTCTGTCTTTTTAGCACAGTCCAACAGCAAACTCAAGAGTGGTGGCAGCATAAAGCATACCTCCTATAGAAGAAAGAGAGTTCAGGCTAACAATAATTTTCAGGGAAGTTCCAAAGTCCAAACACAAGATTATATGTACCATTTAGATCATATTCAGTTTCCTGTTACAACCTAAACCCCACCCACCCCCTCCATTTTTAAGTCACGCGAATAATACAGTTAAGAGAACTATTAAAACTTACCCACCTTGTAAAAAGTGTTGAAAAGGTTGCACAGCAACTGAAGTGAGTGAATGCTACTTTCACGAAGCCACTCATCTCCGGCGGAAAATAAGCTCTCCTCCCCAGCATGTCTCACATGATCAAATATGGGAAACAAGACACGATGGAAAATGCTTTCCCAAAACGGAGTTGAGAACTTCCTACCTCTTTCATTCACCAAATCAAACAAAACTTCAAGCGCACAACTCCTAACCTCCGGTCTCAAATCTGATGTTAGATCAGATAAACCAGCCAGCATTGGGAACCAATAATACTCAGCATCAACATTAGTCGGTTTCAGAGCTCCACCAGGAATACGTCCCTGTAATTGAAAAGCATATTGAAACATTTAAGCAAGATGTCCATCACAAAGAAATTAAGCAGACTTTCAAACACTGCTTGAAATAATCACTGAGAGCGAACAGTTAACCTGGACCTCTTTTTTCCCTGAGAAGGAAAAAGAGTCCATATAAACCTTCACAGTGCCAAGCAAAAAAGCATACTTATAATAAGAAAGACAACTGTTAAGAAATGTGTAGATATGTAATTGTAGGTTACTTGATTACTAGGGATTTGATTCGATTTTGATTTTATTCTCCTTTATTTTCTTTCCTTAAAAAGTAGGTTCTAAGTTCTAACCTGTATATATATGTATTATTTGATGGTGTGCAATACATAGAATTTCATTCTCTCTCTCCTTGTGTTTTGTTATTTCACTTTTACTATTTCGTTCATGGTATCAAAGTCTCTTGGCTTGATTCAGAGGGTTTGTGTTTCGTTGTTTTGAATGCAAACAGTTTGGGTTTTTGTGGGTCACTTTTTCAAAATGATTTTTTGGGTTCACCGCCATCTTCACAGGCAGTCTGCAAAGTTAGGCAACCAAAAACCCCACGCGTGAAGCTCACGCGCCACCAGAAGGCCAACAACCTATCTTCACACACCGGCACATGGGGCAGTGTCAGGCCACCAATTTCCGTCCCTGACATCGACTCCTTGGGGCAACCATAGCTCAGAGGTACTTGATTGGTAAAGGTTTGTGGGTCGTTTATTGATTTTTTGAGTCTTTGCACTGTTTCAGTACTGTTTAAGCTTGGTTACTGTTTCAAGACTCTTTTTGTTGCTGTTTGGCTTAGTTTGGGCTGTTCAACTGGGTGTGAATTCAATTTCCTTGTTTTTTTGAGAAGTACAATGGAGGGGACAAAAGTTATGATGAGTAAGATAATTCTTGTAATGTCCAAAATTACGGAACATAAGGTCAACGGAGCCAATTATTTTGATTGGAGTAAGACGGTCTAGATCTATTTGAGAAGCAAGTCACATGGATGATCACTTGACTGATGATCCACCCACTAGTGAGAAAAAGCAAGCATGGCTAAGAGACGATGTCAGATTGCTTTTGCAGATTCGCAACTCTATTGGCAGTTAGGTAATTGATTTAATCAATCCTGTGAGTTTGTTAAAGAGCTAATGGAGTATTTGGATTTTTTGTATTCTGGGAAAGGCAATATCTCTCATATGTATGAAGTATGCCAGGCGTTCCATTGTCCAGAGAAGCAGGATAGATCCCTCACAGCATACTTCATGGATTTTAAGAGAGTATATGAAGAACTCAATGTTGTTGTTCAAATGTTAAAGTGCAACAGTCTCAGCAGGAACAAATGGCAGTCATGAGTTTTCTTTCTGGTCTTCCTCCGGAATTTGAGGCTGTCAAATACCAGATTCTTTTGAGTTCTGAAATTTCATGTCTACATGATGCCTTCACAAGAATACTGCGAACTGAAAACTCATGTTCTACTTAGACTCATAGAAATGCATTGGTGAGTCATGGAATAAGATACAGGGATCAACTACTCGTGACAAAAGTGGTGATAATTGCGAGACAAGGGGAGTGCTGTGTTATTATTGTCATGAGCCTGACCACACTAAGCGGTATTGCCTAAAGCTTCAGAATAAAGCTAGGAGAGCAGTCAACACATGTTGCAGCAACGAGTACTGATACCATTCCATCATCTGAAAAATCCGCTCCTATCACTGCTATTGCCAAGTTAGGTAACCGCACTAAGTGCCTCCTTTCCTCATCCTCCAACTGGGTCATTGACTATGGTGCTACAGATCATATGACAGGTAATCCAAATCTCTTTTCAACCTTTAACACATACTTATAAAGTTATTTTAGTGGATTCATCCACTTATTGTGTTCTTGGATCTGGCACTGTTATCCTACATTGTCTAAATCCCTAGTAATCAACTAACCTACAGTTACATATCTACACATTCCTTAGCAACAACAAATGGAATTTTCTTGGTTGACAGGCTGATGACTATGACCAGTTTTAAATCGTAAAGAGAATAGTTCAATTAAATGGCCCTAATTGTTTTCCAAATTTACAAGTATGTTGAAGAACACCAAACTTTGGTGTTCATTCTATATCCACACAAGAATTCAAAAAGTTAGACAAGCTTTGAAAGCAAATCTCACTTCTAAGCCTTGTTGCATTAGCAACTAAGATTGTGCTTTTGCTTTTTAGACCTTATCTTGGAACATTTGTTGTATTGGGGAATTTTGTACTAAAATTTACCATCCTGAGTTTTGAAGCAAAAAGTTGCAGTCTAGGGATTTCAGAGTTAATTCCAGATCCACTCCAAGAAAGGCTTTGAAGCAATGGCATTGACCACTTGGATATAGAAGACTAGAATCTGCAGCAGTTCATTTGTTCAGATGCTGTTCCACTTTTGGGGGGTTAGGGGTGGCTGGCTGTTCTCTTTGATTTTAGGCCAGGTTCAGGATTTTCCTACAACTGTGAGGAGCAGATGACATTTTGAGCTCTTAAAGCTAATATTTTCTACCGTTTTAGAAAAAAAACTCTCTGTAAAGCATTCAAATATGTTCTGAAGCAGAATATGTTCTTTCGGCATATTAATTATTAAGCCAGGAAACTACTATTGCTGTTACTTATTGCTCAAAGCGTAGGCCTTATAGTAGGATCTATTTGCATCACCTGGGAGACACACCAACCCGCTAAGCCTAGGATAAGAATCTTCAAATAACATGGTTAAATCTAAAGGAATTCCTTTGAGCGCATCAAAACTATATGTAAACCCAAACATGATTTTCTCTTTGGCTCAACCCTAGATTGGATATCTTCACTTTTATTCTATACTGAAATTAGTGAAAGCAAACTAACACATTTCAATGCAATGTAAGAATAAAAGCAAGCAATGCAAGATGTAAATGTATTTTAGGACAACAAACAGAGGCTCAACCCAGACCTGAACCCAATTACTTTCTGCAAGATTTGGCTAAATGTGGCAAGAGTTGACCAAATGACAAAAACCTGAGCAACCATACCAACCTGAATTAACTAAAATGTTACAACGCAAAGCCAAAACAGCCCAAAGCTGACTTGTCTGACTCCGCCAATTGCCGCCCTTATGAAACAAACTTGCTTTAATAATAGTAAGGATATAAATGCAGATCAATTGAAGATGTTGGCCAGTGTATTAGTAAAGAAAAAGGTATCTTCTAGAAGAGGGCAAATAAAATGATGAAAGCTATATTTTTTTGAGAGAGAAAGGAAAGAACAAAGCGCTCAATTAAAAAATCAGGCTGAAGTACAGAAAATGAACCTCTGCAAGACGATTTTCACATATACGGAGAAGGGCAACAGCCTTCAAACTAATGTGGTGGGAAGTTTTATTGTTGGCAAACCTAATAAGACAGTTGATGCAATCCATAAAACAATCTCCAACAACTTGATCAAATCGTTCCAGTAAAACTGCAAGGTACATGATGTTAGATTAATTGGAAAAGAATAAAAAAAGAAGAGAAACATAATTTTGGTAGAAGAATAATGGGAGTTTCTTACTCTGTTCCACATTCTCAAATGCCTTTTCAATAATTGATTCCAAATCATCATCCGCAGCAGCAGTGAAAATCATAAAAACACTTTGCCATCCAGACTTTATGCTTGCAACCTTTGATTTAATCAGCTGCGATAACATCAATTATCATTCAAGGTGTCACACATGTGTCCAATGGAATAAGGAAAAACTGACAGCTATAACTTTATGACTGAAAATGTATTAACTTCAAAATATACATAGATAAAAGAGCAGCAAGTGACAGGGCTAGATGTTTAGGAAATCTGAGCAAGCACACATACTTGAACAATGCAGTCCACAATAAGGCTTCTTATGTTTTCACTTCGACTATTCCGCATGAGAACAACAAAAGGTTTAAGGATATCATTTTGGAAAGTAAAACTGGTCAATTCAGCATGCTCCAAATACTTCATACCAAGCTGCCTCAAAGAATCTATTGCATACACAGCAACCTTCTCATCAGCATGGCTGCCAGCAGAGATAAAGTGATTTGCGAGTACAGTCCATATTCTAGCCCAGACCTGGTAGACATATTGTTAGAGAATATTATGAAAATATTCTAGCATAACCTCAGGAATTTTTATTACATAAATATTCTAACATAATCTTAGGGATTTTTATGTTGATTTTATTTGTTTTCTTTCCTTATTTCAACCTATGTAACTTGTATAAATTAGTTTGCCTTTGAGATGTAAACACAAGAAAATTCATTTTTGTAAATCTTCAACTATCTCCTATTTTTGTAATACAGATTATTAAAACTTTTAAAATGTAAACCAGTCCGAACTTTGGCAGGAAAAGACAAATGATTTTCAATCTATAAATCAATTCACAAACCACAGTTAGATTCCACTAAATAAAAAAAACAGCTGATGAGTGATCAAATTACAAATCTCAAATTAATTCTTTCTTAAAAATGCTTTTGCTGGTGAAAAAAAAAAGCTAAATTAATATAAAAGGCTCTATTCTTGTAAACTAGTGTAACTTTACATGTAATGTTGATTCATTGACAAAACTTAAATTTCTTTCAGAATATTCTCAACATTTTATCAAGTGGCATCACACAAATACATCATGCAATTCTGAACCATTTTCCTAAAAACCAAAACTATCAAGAAAGGAATGAGAAGCAATTTGAACTGAGTGTTACTTGAAATTCAAAAATGGTCAGAGCATGCTCTTAAACAGCTCTACATGCTTCTCCTTTACATTCCATATGCCTATTGAAGTGATGCAGATCCTAATCCACATATTAAGGTTCAAAGTATGACTAGCCACTAAATCTTGATAATAATTATAAACATAAACAACAGGGTATTGTGGAGCTCAGTCAGTTTAAGGAAAGTACCATACGTATACGAGCAATATTGTAATAACTGATCTCAACAGCCCTTTGCAAGCTGAAAATGCGAGCTGGACTTTGTTTTAGTTCTTCTGCAGATACACCACATAGAGCAGTGAAGAACTCCACAATAGAATTGCTAGGCAACTTTTCACTATTCACAAAAACCTGTTCAGCTGGTTTCCCAGCCTGTTCTTTCAGTGCCTGCAAAACAGCTTCCTTGGAGATCTGATTTAATCCATGCATGACAGTTGCAGCAACAGCAGGAGTTGTCGTAATATGTTCAAGCCGAGAGACACACTCAAGAACAGCATTCCATGTGTCTTGAAGACAGTCTGGCTCTAAGTCACATAAATCAAATAGAGTCCGCAATGCTTCCACATTTTTAATACGCATTTCCTTTGGGGAATGCAAGAAAGTAAACCTAACATCCAAAATATACAGAAAGAATTACAGCTAAGTTATTCCCCTATGGTTAAGAGAATTATAATTATTGAGACATGGACTGCCCAGTTAAACAAATGCAATAATAATTGATGCAAGGGCTTTATGATGTAATTAACTGTACTTCTTTAGAAAATAGAGAAACCAGACAAGGTAAGAAGAACAGAATAATTACAATGACAAAGCACAACAAAGCAATGGTTACAAATGGAGGTGGGGTAATGGAACTAGGTAAATAACAGCAGCAAAAGGAGCTTTTTAAGAACAAGACAGCTGTACCTGATCAGAGATGTTACAAAGGCAAAGCGCATAGTATCCATTCCAAGGGCATAAGTGAGATGTATCCCAGCACTAAATCCTTCCATAGAAAGAACAACCATTGGCTTGTCTTCACTTTGCTCCATTGTAACAGAGAAGGTAGCCAACAATGACCATCCTACAGCTTCAACCATCGGTCTTACAAGTTCAATCTCTTGTGCAGTATAAAAAATTCCTCTTTTTGCTCGGTTCTGGATAATAGCCTGTGTCTGCTTAATTATTGCTTCACTTTGGGGCTTAGCATCACTTGAAGACTTTGTTTTAGGGAGAGACAGTTTAAGGATACTAACAAGGTGGCCTCTTTCTTCACCCTCTGGCTTTTGCTTGCTATCAGTGCCAGCAGCTTCATCTCTCATTATTATCTCCTCTTTAACAATAGAATCATATATCTCCTCAAGAAGTTCAATAGGGGCATGCTCTTCAGGGTTATATGTGTTGTTCATAAGTATAAAATCTGACTTTGACATTTTAGGCCAGACCATTGGGTCATGAGCATCAGTATTCAGCATTATAACTGCATATGCAAGAACATATGCAATATCTGCATTCTTGAAAAGACCCGGATTATCAGCACAATACCTGTCAAAAACAAAATGAGACAACTAATCATCATAAGTGGACAGTAAGAATTGTACTAGAAGAACATTCACCATAGAACATAGTAAAATGGTTCATACAAGAGGAAAGATCATATGCAGAAAGCATTAGGCTCTTATTTACATTGGCTGCACAGCCTTGTTGTGGAAGAATCTCTATAGAATTTAAAGAACAGGTTTAGCATGATGTAGCAGAGAATTTGGGATTTGATGATGACAGTTATACCACTTTCAATCTTAGATAATCAAACAAACAAAAAATGGAAATCTGAAGGATGCTTAAGATATGAGAACATTGTTATAAAGGCAATAGAATTTGTTCATCGAATGAGGATTTCCATTCAAAAAAGAAAAAAAATTATCAACACTTTTTGGCTTAAAACCTAGCTATAATGGCTGGCAAGAATCCCCAGTAAACTAAAGCATGTTTAAATCTGTCTCCGTAATTAAATTAAGTGTTTGTTTTTATGTTTTAGGCACAAAAGTTATAGAAACCCCCATACCTTTCTGCGAACTTTTCCATGATTCGATCTATCTTTTGAGCCTCCCCAGGAAGATAAAATCCTTTGAGAAATTCACGTATTGCAGTATCAAACTTCATTCCTGAAAATGTTACTGAATCTACATAAGCATGCATGACACCAAGGGGAAACTCCTCCGGTTGACCCAGATAATCACCAATCATTGCCTGCAACAATGCTAAGAATTAGACCACTTCCCAGGAATTGAGCAAAATTTGCCTCAGATAAGAGGTCTACCTTGTCCAGATTGGGATTATTTCTCAGAAATTGGGCAACTGAGGCAGGAGTATTTTCCACCAATTTATTTGATATCAGATTCTCAATACCCTTCACTGGTTGCCTGTTAAACTACAATATAATTAAAACTATGTTTTAGTGCCTAATTACAGTAAAAGAAACTTGATTCCCACTATCATATCTTCACTGCAGAAAACTTCCAGTCTAAAATAATGAACTGTTAGTATAAAACCTGACCAACTACCTCGGAGATGGCGGCTGCCATGGCAGATTCATGACCTTTTGTCTGAACAGATTCTCGTGCCAAATCTCCTTCAGGAGCCCAGTCACCTCTTCTATTCCTTTCTGGTTGTCTTTTAGATTTCTCCCAATCAATCAGTGATTTTAGTATGTTGACAAGGCACTAAAGAGTTTAAAGAAGTAAAGCTTTATCAAACAACTACAATGGACATGGAAGCATACAAATATAAACCAAAGATGGTTCTAATAATTGAAAATCAGATTTTATCGAGTTGTCCGATAGATAAACCTACCTGGAGTGAGGAACTCTTAATAGATGTTGTCTGGTTGGCAGCAGCAGGGTTTGAGTCGGCATTTTGAGGCACTTGAGCTATTTTAGACAGAGCTGACACCTAAAAGGCCAGAAGACAAATGGTATACTTAATCTAAAAAAACCTAGAATAAATATATAAATAAATGTAGGGTTAACAGAGTTCATACCATGCGTTGAAATAAGTTAGGTGCCTCATGATCACAATCATAGTTCACATAAACATCAACAAGCATCTGGGGATCTTTGCAAATTTTCTCAAGCATTCTAGAAAAATAAAATTAAAAAGGTTAGATAGGATAAAGCAAATAGCAAATTGACATGGTGATGACAACGTGTTGAACAGTGAAAGAAGGCACAGAAATAACTAAAACCAATGCCCCAGTAATTGCAACAACCACTCAACTAGAAAGGGCACCGTACCTGAGAACACTCATTTTCTGGTTAACGGGGAAGTCTGAACCATCCAATGACCGCAAAATAATCAAGGGAAAAAAGACACCAATTTCACCCTAAAAAGGAATAAGATAAAAGTAGTCAAGCATGAAGCAAAGATGTTGCCTATCACAGCAATAATGCTTTATTTGAAGGAACTAGCTTTCATAATCTCTAAAGATAGTAATCATACTTTAAGACTCTCTCGATATTGCAACAAAAGCACAGAAAATATCCCAGTAGCATACTGCAACATAGAAATGCATAGTCAGAGAAAGATTCTCATAGCAGATTATTCTAAAACAGGATAAAGAAAAGATATTATGTAGACACAGGTAACCTGAAATATGACAGCGGATTGTGAAACTGAAGCCTGCAGCAAAGCAGATAGAAGATATGCTTTCACTGAATCAATTAAATGGAAGTTCTTTGTAAATGAATGGCTAACCCCTTCCAACAAACCCTGCAATACCATAAAGGCCAGAAAATATAATTAAGGATATTACCTAAGCTACCCATTCTTTATTACAGATAAATTTTAGCATTTTAAAACAATGAGTATATTTGAATTTCAGAGTTCCCTATCTATCCAATCTCAAATATGGTGACGATCGTGAATGCTTTCCCTGCCAATAATAAAAAATAAAAAAAGCAAATATATCCTCTTAACACAGAAAAAAAAATGAAGCATAAATAAAAATGACCCAACATTGTTGGGACACGCTGTGTTCTAATATCGGTTAAAGTACTTGGGAAGTCCCTGTATTATAGGGACCGTGTCAAATTAGCCCTCTATTATTAAATGGATCAATTTAGTCCCTATACGATTAAAAAGAATAAAAAAAGTCCAAATTGGCAACAAAGTCTATATAAAAAATGTTTTTAAAATTATATTTTTTCAACTGCAATTCAATTCCAAACAAAAGATTTCAGTCACAAAACCATAAAAACTTTAAATATATTAACTCAATTAAACAATAATTGACATATTTTATACAATAAATGTTAACTCTATTCCAGTTTGGCCTTATTTGATTCTTTTTAATAGTATAAGGGCTATATTGATCGTTTAATAATAGAGGGACTAATTTGATCAGGTCCCCACAATACAGGGACCTCTAAGGACATTCACCTCTAATATCCAACGACACCAAACATTCTTATATAAATTAAATTCATAAAATTAACCTGAAGAAGCTCAAGAGACAGAATCTGTGTCTTGGTGTCATCAGTATCTTCCTTCTTGCTCATCTGGAAGAAAAAACATTTCATGAAGGGAATCCTATCAGAGACTTCAAAATGCAAAGAACAATTGGTGACAGTATAATTAGTACCTTGCAAAGGGTGCGGAACACTAGTAATGCATCACGTTTACCAAGACTCATGCTCTCAAGGTCAATCCCTCTGAGATAAGTTTCAAAAGAGTCAAGATAGCGAGCATCAACAAACAATTGCAACAAAAATGTCAGCCAAAGTAAGATACACAAAACTAGCAAACAGGGTAAAATACTTTGGCACATACCTCGTGATCTTTTTACCATTCTCAACATGCACAACATTGTCAAGAGCAGCCTCTAGACCCTATAAAACACATAAGTTCCATATTAAGAACCACAAAATCAAAAGAAAACTTCACTAAAGAAAACACCTAGCAAATGCTACAAAGGTTAAGGCCCACAAATCAAATGAATCAAAACAAATAACAGCAAATAGAAGAAGGATGCACCTTAATGTCAGCACCTCCAGCTAGTTTTTGAAGTTCCTCAATAGATGCAAATGTTGTATCCTTGACCCAGTTTAGTGCATCACCTAAAGTCGTTCCATTGTCATTTTGGTCACTTGAGGAAGCAGCTTCAGTATGATCTGAAGAACCAGATGAAGTAGGGACCTGAATTTCATGTAAGAAGTTATTATCTTTTCCCAGATATAACATGGAGGCAAAAGATAGTTGAAAGCTTAGAGATAAAATTCCATACTACGTCAGTCTCCATTCTCCTAAATAAGATGCTAATCATCTGTGTCAACATTGCCTTTGATGTTGCTTGGGTTATAGGGCTCTTGCTACAAATCCAAGCCACAAATTATGAGAATGACTTTATGTTGGTGAATAACTATCATTAACAAATATAAACAACACCTGTGAAGAGTAATATTGTAGCAGACTCTGATAATTCCAAGCAAAGGTTCCCCATGGACTGCAATTCCAATTAGAAAATTGCAACAAGACTCAGTTCATATACTAGACAAAGAACAAGATAAATAGATCCTGGACAATTTACCTCTGAACTTTGTCGATGCTACAGCAGTTAGAAGTACCTTCAGAACTTGCAGGATTGTACTGCAAATTGTTTTCTGGAATTAAAAAATGCGTAACAAGTGACATATGCTAAAAACAAGGTTATCAGACACGAGAGCTCATACCTGTCAGTAGAAGAATTATCAACACAATTGCAAACCATATTCAGAATGTCTGTAAACAGAGGAACATTTTTACCACCATCTAAACCAGGATCTCCCTCCAGATGATCATAGGCAATTAGTTTCTGTTCTTATGAAATTACAGACCATGTCAGTAACATTATGCAAAAAAATGAAGCCTTTGAATTTCCAAAATCAAATTGAACAAAAATAGGGAGGTGGAGGTCCTTTCAGAATATAAATAACAGGCTTTCAGATGGATTATGTCGTCCCTTAATGCTATATAAAAAACATACAGAAGACTATTAAGCAGAAAATAAACATTGAAAAATTGTAAATCTAGAAAGAAAGCAACTACATACATGAAGACAATCCAAAGCTGGTTCAAGGATTTTTAAGTTCTTAGTCTCGAATGCAAGTCGAAGAGGATTTAGAACAAGCTCCACCTCAGCCCCTTCCAAGGTGTATCCTGCATTTGCCAAGGCAGTTGTGATGGTTCCACTAAGACCAGTTGGCTTACTAACATGCTGTGTATCCCCAGTGGAGCTACAAGTAAAACAAAAAAAACAAAAATTGGAGGTCATCCATGAGGTACCTTTCTAGTTTTAGTTCTGAAGGAACTGCAAGTAAAACAAAAAACAAAATTGGAGGTCATCGGTAATTGTTACAATATCAGACATGACCACATTACCACAAATGATATCAATTCCACTTTAATTTTAACAAGGCCATTTAAAGTGTTGGCTGAATCTGACAAAGGCTATAGTGATGGGTAAAAACTTTAGCTCTGAACTATAGGGAGCCTAAATAATTGTAAACAAATTGACCAAAAGACATATAAAAAGGCTATTTCATTGGGGTTATATCTTGGATAAGAAACTAGGGACAAGAAAAAGAGAGTAGCAGATTATAAGATTGTAAACAGAGTAAACCTTCCATCTCCAGGTTTAGGCTCGGTGGATGAAGAATGCTGATTCCTTTGTTTTGGACTATCTGAGGAATGCAAAAATATAAGAAAAAGTTAATAGGTGAAAACTGTGACCAACCAGCAACAATTTCAACATGAAATTACAGGAAATCTCATCATTACTCTCCCACCCTCCTCTTCTTAATGACTTCTTATTTCATGTAGCAACCCTATCAGCAAGATTGCCTTTTAGAGAATTAGTCAATCGGGGGAGAAGAAGAAACAACATACTCCTACACTCATCCATTTTAACAAGAAAAAGAACAAAGATAACTAGCAATTTGTTTTTCATAGTTCTTTTATTATTCCCTTTGGATAAAAACAAGTTTGAAATACACAAATTTCCCCTACACATCCCTTCTAAAATCCATCAGACATGATGGAGAAAATCCTACTCATTTTGTTCATAGAAATGTAGAAGTACTTGATAGAAACATGAAGCTTCTTAATCAAATCTTAGAACAGATCATAACTTGTAAGTTCCACAACTACTCCAAAACCCTACTGTGTGTCCTAAGTACCATTCTAACTGCACTTTAAGTAATTTAATAGTTGAATGCGATTAAAAAGGAAGGCAAAACTCAAATAACTGAACAACAGCTAATGCTGTAGAAAATTCAATAAAGCATGTTCCAGTGTCAGGAAATATGACTTTTTAAACTCGCATTGGTGTTTAAATTCACTGAAAATCAAAATTAGACTAACGAATAACAATAAGAAGAAAACGTACTAAATGCAAAGAAATTATAATTAAAGCACAATTACCAGATAACAGAAGATCAATAAAAATCGCAAGGCAAATTCAGCTTCGAATCAAAAGAAACAAGAAAAAGAGTAAAAGACAAAGATCCATGAAATATGAATTTAAAAAGAAACTACAGATCTGACCTAAATAAGTTTGAATAGCCTTTTGAAGATCAGGATTCTTTTTGGAGGAACATTCCTTGAGCATCGACTCGAATGCTCGACTCACAAATCCACCTGCCGCCATTTTATTCTTCTGTTCCCCGACGCTTGAGCGCAATAGTTTCGGAGTTTCTCGCTCTCTCACCTAAAACGCAAAATCCATAGACCAAACAGATAAATTGAGAGCTTCTAGATCGTCAGAGGAAGAGGTAGGATCTGCGAATGTATACACACAAATAGAGAAATATATACATACATGTAAGGAAGAAGAAAGAGAAGGAGACTTACCACGCTTTATAAATTGCTCCGAGAGAGAAGAAATTGTAGCGAAAACCCATGAATATGTAGAAAAGAAATAAGCAGATTTAGCGAATTGATTATATTTGCAGGAAAATGTTTAAAAGAGCATGCATTGTTTGTGTTTACTGGGCTTTAGTTGCGATGAACCCGGACAATCCCGGATTTTGATTGGGTTTGGCGTTAGGACTAATAACGGTCAGATTTGTCCTTTCGATCTTTGCTAAAATTGTTCTCTTTTTATTTTAATTCTATACAATTATTTTTACAATATCGTACAAGAAATTAAATGTCAATTAATTTTGTTCGGAGCTAACACTTGTTTTGATAGAATTTTTGAAGTGATGTCCAAGGGGTTTATAGATTTCTCAATGATTTTTGATATTATAAGTGTAATATTTATATTTGATTTTCTCTTAAATTTTATTTTTGATTTTGTGAAAAGTCTTAGGTTTCGAGCACCTCACTCGATAAAAAATGTTAACATTTATCATATATGGGATTTGAATCTATATTTCTCTATGCTTTTATATACTCTTCTACTGTATGGATCCTCAAAATCTCATTATTAAATTGGAAGACAAAAATTTAAATATAAAATTAAACATTGTGTTAACTTCTCCTAAACAGAAAGGTACTTTATATAAATTTTAATGTGTATCAATTTACTTCTAATTCTGATAAAATAGTAATCTACCAGTAACATTTAAAGAGAAAAACATTTCTCTCCCCTCCTATAAATTTAAATATGTATTGATTTACTTTTAATTTCAACAATATGGTAATGAATGTGTACTGTGTTTATCAATATTTAAAGAAAAAACGTAAGGGTCTAAAATATATAATATATTTTCTTAAAAATCAGTAAATTCTATATATTAGATTATAAAATTATAAAATTGATAATATTTTTTATACTTTTTAATCAACAAAAAGTGTCTATGACATCCTTTTAAATTGCCACGAAAGTTATAATCTTTACCGCATAAATTATTGATTAATTGCCAACTATTTAATATACAATCAGATTAGTTGATAAATTTCACATAAGATGTTGCTCTAGTCATAAACTTTTACATAATTAAAATACATATCAAACCATTTACATTTAATTACTCAAAAAAAGAAAAATATAACTCAAAATTTGAACCCAGTTTCAAGCCCAACCCTCTTGGATGGAATCATGTAATATTGATTTCCAATTTGGGCCAATAAAATGGGCTCAAGATATGTAAAGAGTACTCGTTTTCAAATTCTAATCGATTGACTCTTTTCAGGGAGAATTCAGGGGCTGGCATGGCCCCTAAAATGTAAAATTGTAATTTTGATCTTTAAAATTTTTAAAAAATTTTAAATTAATAAAAATAAAATTATATTTTGGCCCCCTAAAATTAAAAGATTTTGATTTAATCATTTATAAATTATAAAAAATTAAAATTTTATCTGACCTCCACTAAAAAAATTTTCTAGTTTCGCTCCTGCTCTTTTTATATGTATTTTTAGGAAAAGTAAAAACTAGGAGAGGAATTTCCTATACCGTGGAGGTGGAGGAGGAGATTCTTGATTATCTATCAACCACTTGCTTTTTGTTTCCTAGCTTTTTCATTTTCACAATATATATAATACTCTCAACAAACCCAGTGAATTGGTCTAGAAAAAGGAACTATATAGTAATTAATGATTCAATTGTGGAATTATATTGTAATTTTATTTATACCTCTTTAGTAAGTTATTATCTCACTGTCCAACTTTACTATTGGCTGTATATATGTATACCACAGAGAAAAACAAATTCGTTTTATTATTATTTTTAAAATTTTGACATTGGATTAAATTTATCTTTTAGTTGTCAAAATTTTTAAGCTCCAACCTCTTATTTTAAAATTTCCCTATAAATAAAAGTTTTTAAAATATATTATAAAATCTTCCTGGAAGTAGTTTTTGAATTACATTTGTATAAAATTTAATTAATTGATATATTTATAATAATTGAATTTAAAGTTTTTTATTAAAAATATCGATATTTTTACCGGGGTAGTTTAAATAGATGATACATATAGCCTCTCTTAATTTTATTTGTAAATTATTAAAATTAATTTTTTAATGTGCAAAAAGAAACCCTAAAAAGGATAAACTTTATATAAAGTGAATTATATATGTGCGGTCCAGGGAAAGCCCCCAAAAAATTAATGATATTAATATTATTAAAAAAAGTAGCAATCAAAAGCTTCCTTGACCAAAGTCTTTGACTCGTTCAGCCACTCATTGCAAAGCTATAATATTAAAATATACATATATAATTTTACATAGTATTTTTTTAAACTTAGAGATAATAGGCAATAGGCATGTTAGGAATACGAGAAAAAAAATACAAGAAAAGAATAATATGTATTTTTCATTATATATACATACATCTATTCAAAGGATCAAGCTTTTAGAGTTTAGACCATTTGACTGTATTTTTTTTTTTCTTATCTTCACTTTAGACTTCCCCAAAGAACAAAATTGACCCTTGTCCCTATGCCCAAACTATCAACTGACTGCTAAATATACAATAATTACTGCTCCAAGCTCTATCTCCATGATGAATTGAGCAAATAATATGTTAAAAAGAAAAGAAAAGAAAAACTGTGGAAAATAGATAAAGGACGTAGATCAAGGCAGAAGATCGTCCCCGAATAGGTAAAGGAGTCGCTCGACGGCCCAACTAGGTTCATTCTTAGGCCACACCGAGCATTGTGAAGAAGTGAGTAAAGGGGCCCTGCACAGGGGGCAAGTCTTGTGATTGTTACTATCATCTTGATCATGATCATAATCGTGATGGTCGTGATCTTCATCTTCATCATAGTCAACCCATCTGTCAATGCAATCTTTGTGGAACACGTGACAACAGTTCCTCAATTCTCTGACCTCGTCACCTTCCTTCAGCTGACTCAAGCAGACTGCACACGTGTCAGAAACCCAAGGCACCCTTTCCTTAGCATCTTCGAAGGTTGTCAACACCAGGCTGTCTCTAATCATTTGTGAAGAAACCAAAGAAGAAGAAGCGTTGTTTTGGGAGTCAGATGAAAAAATGAAACTAAATAAACTCGTGTCTTTAAACCTAAGAGCCCAAGAACAGACCCATCTTAAAACTGCTAAAACAACAGCTGTTTTGTAAAGAAGGTGGGTTACAATTAGCCCTGGATCTTCTACGAAGAAACCCATTGAAGCAACGGAAAAAAAAAAACAGCAATGAAAGGGAGAGAGAATGGAAAGTAATTGGCAAGAGAAAGGAAAGGAAAAAGAAAGGGGGGGAATTAGAGGAGCATCTAAGGGGGCTTATATAAAAGTCAAGAGCCCAAGTGGGGCAGAGATAGTGGATTGCTTTGTTGGAATTTGTTGGTGTGTGAGTAAGCTTTGGAATAAAGGGAAGATAGAGAGGCAGGGGGAGGTCGAAGGATCCAAGTGAGTGATTACGGCATTACGCCACCATCGGGTGCAATCGTGTAAGTCACAGCTCACAAGGACGGTGGTCGATTATCTCAAGTATCTTTCAAAAAAAAAAATTGTGGTATTTAATTGGATATATATATAATTTTTCTAAAAAAAAGAGTTATAAAGACAAGGAGAAGCAAAAATATTAGGAGAGAACGCATTGGTTAAAGTTAGATTACATCGAATAATTTATATAATAATTATACATGGGCTGTTAAAGACGTTATATTATATATTTATATTTATATTTATTATTTATTTGTATTTTGTTAGTATATTGATAATATTTTTTTCTACAAATAGTCTTAAAAATAGTCATCATGTGTCTTTTTTAAGATTTATTTTTAATATTATATTCTATTTTTATAAAATACTTATCAATTCATTGATTCTGCTTGTAGTGTCTAAAAATATCGTAACTAAATATTATTTTATATTTTCATACGTACATATTAATTATTTTTAATATTGTTTAAATTTTTGTATTTAAAAGGATTAAAGTGAAGCGTAGTGTATCGTATCATGAGAGATTGTGGATGTACTAAATGGATGAATCTGGTGTTTGCTTTGTAAGGAATTAGGTAATGGAAAGTCTATTAAAAGGTTGTCCAGCACTAACTACATTGTTTGCAACGATCAATTTTTTTCTTAAAACATAAAATAGATTTTTTTTTAGTTACCAGATTCTTTGATTTTAAAACTATGATTCATTTCACTTTTAACGTATTATTTATATGTTTATTTGTTGGGTGAGATAATAGTGATAATTAATTTTTTATTTTTTTAAGAGAAGTTTATGAGGTATTGTTTGTTCAGAGCCATCAAATTTTTCAACAAATTTAATATTTTTAATGGGTGGCTTTTAGATTCCGTTAAGAATTCAAGTGCTTGAAAAAGAGCTATAAGACGAGATGGCGAGTTTATGGAGTGAGAACGTCTTGTGGTTGGATGCTTACCCACATATAGGGCATAGGTCCAAATCCTACCAACAACAAATGTTGATTTTCTTAGTGGGTGGCCATGTGCGTTCCCATGATCTTGCCTTTTCAAGCACCCGATGAGGCAATCATATGCTTTATGAACCCGCTGCTTCTTTAGACACTTGGGTTCCAACAAAGTCGAGATACAAAACCCTTATTGGGAACAATACCAAATGTGTTGAGCGGTTCACTAGCTCTTGACAGGCGAAACTTCGCAAACTTCTACCAACGAAGTTGATCACCCTACAATAGAATGAAGTTTGTAAAGTGTAGTCCATTGGTGGACCTTTTAATAGGTCTATAATGTCCCCAACAGAGATTTTGTCTCTCAATTCTGTTAAGACATTGAGTTCCCAATGAGACATGGCCTCAAAAAGCAACAAGTTCACAAAGTGGGAGTACCACACCAAGTGCTTGAGAATACAGACCATGTGAACGCACATGGTCACTCACTTAGGAAATCTCAACATATTACTCTTGGTAGGATTTGAACTATTGCCCAATATATGACAATTATGAGTAACTATATATTTTTTGTTGAGAGGAAGTTGATTCCATCAAGAGAAATCTGCGCACTGTCGTTCGTCAAAAGCTAGTAAACCCCTCAACAAGTTGGTATTATCCTTGGTGGGAGGGTTTACAGTTTTTGTTTTTGAAGAGGCAACAAATTCATAGAGGATAATTAATTCGTTTGGATACCTAATAAGATGAACCATACACTCGGGCTCATAAGTTCACATGACCTACAAATGTATATACCTCTCCAATCAAATGTAAACTCATCAATAAAAAAAGAACACATGGCCCACAAGTGTCTCCGTTAATAACTCTTTAAACCATGTAATCACCAATGGACACATTCTCTCTCAACACTATTTCCCCCTCTCCAACTCTCTACACCCTTTCCTCCTTCGCTTAAAACATGAAATACCACTTGTGGCTCTTGGCCCTACGAGTGCATCGTCACGTCATATGAACGGTCTCCAACGTTCTAGTACATGTTTGTATCGACATTTTGAAATTGAAACATGCTTTCATATTACAGGATTTTGATCCAAGAATAAATCAATAAAAAGATAAAATATTTCTCCATTTCAGCCGTGATTAAAGCTAAAAAAAAAAATATGCAGGACTTATTTTACATGAAAGTGTATGCTTTTGCTTTTTCTCCTTTAAAGAAAAAATGAACTCACAAATTCGTTTAAAAATTAAAATTGAATATGAGTGATGTCTTGTAACAATGTCTTAAAGTACAAAAATATATAATGTAATATCGTGTATAAATATGTTTATTTACCTCTATTACTTTTTCATATTTAAATATATATTTTCAATATCAAAAGAAAGAAAAAAGATTGACCAAATCTTATTTATATATATTCTCTAGCTTCAAGGGATCGTGTCAGTGTCAACTTTTATGATGTAGTGTTTACTTTCGTAATAAAACGTAGAAACACATACTGTATAACTTATTGTAGTGATAAAATATGAAACAAAAATATACTAGAACCGTTATTAAAAAATCCATGGAGGTTAAGATTATATTTATGCAGGTCCATGG
This sequence comes from Gossypium rotundifolium, assembly GCA_025506655.1. NCBI lineage: Eukaryota > Viridiplantae > Streptophyta > Magnoliopsida > Malvales > Malvaceae > Gossypium > Gossypium rotundifolium. Next base: position 195,056,095 of record CP106734.1, on the reverse strand, counting down.
ACCCATCTTGTAGGTTAATTGAAATGCTTTTCTCCGGCATGTGCTCTATTGATTGCTGCCTCTTTATTTTGCCTGAATCTGATGTGTGCCCCAAGGCCTAAAGCATTCCATTCAACTCTAAAGGCACCGACAAGGGAAAAAAAGAACGGAAGGGCAATGAGGTAATAGTGACTCATTTTCAATCATCACACGAATCATCCATTAAGTAAAGAGCATAATAATTTTAGATTGTTAGGTAGAAGATAGGAAAATCTCATTCCAGCTATGTATGTAAAAACAAAGAAGATAGCTTTTGATTTTTCCCTGACACGTTAGAAATGGCCCCATCGAACATGGGTTTCCACAATCCAAGTCAGATCCCACCCGGTCACTATAACAATAAGGGAAAAAATACATTAAAGAATGCATTAAAAAATTTAAAAAATGGACAATAAAATCTTGGTACAACTGGTAAATACGGAGACTTTGGATAGTGAATATTTAGTATATGTTTATTTTCATGTGTGAATTCTAATTTTGTTTAGTAAAATTGTGTGAATTCTTAATTATTTGTGTTATAATTATTTGTGCTAAATTTAAAAAATAAAAAACAAGAGAGAAACAACTTAAACATCAATCTCTCTGACTTTTGGGAAACAAAAGAAATTTGTTACCTAAAAGCCATCGAGGAGTTCAGGCAGACACAGGTAAAAAAAATGAAAGCCATCATCTGTCATTTCCTAGTGACTACCAAGTTTGATTATTATCATTGTTTATTATTTCAATGTTGGCAAAATTGTGATTAAGAAGATTTTGTGGAATAAATGCGGAATCTAAAAAAAGTAGAATTCGACCCCCCATCCATAACCTTTTTCACCACGCCGCATTCCAATTGCCGCATTGTAAAAAGAAAAAAAAAAAAAAGAGATTAATTTTAAGTTTTAACATACCATTTAATATTTTTTGTTATATTTATATGTACAGGATGGAACGAGACAGGCCATGTGACAAGCTCAAAGCATAAAACTATTTAATTCATCGACCGACCAAGGTGGCCCATATCACATTCTCTCACACATTGTTGTATGTTAAAACAGAACAGTAACTTTACTAACAAGATGGGGCCATCACATTCTCTCACACACGTTACGTGTTGCCAGAACAGTAACAAACCTAACGAGTTAGGTAAATTACACGGGAAACTTTTATCATTGCCTAACAAACAGCAACTTGATTGAGCTTCCATGTCGTGCGACGACCAGTTTGATGGATTGTCTACACATATAATAATAACATACATACACTTGCAGCATTATATTTTGATAAATTTCTTCGAACCATAACAATAAAAATTATTGTTGAAGTTGACGGCAATCAGCAGTATATGAAATGATTTGTTATCGAAATTGACGTGTCGAGTTCATGCATGTCGGTTAACAAAGTGAAATGGTGCACCTTCCTTCACATTTGCTTGTCTATTTGATTTCATGCGGTGATCACTCTTTTTCATCTTCATTTTAAGTGGTGGGTGGTGGTGCAAAATCCATCGCCAGGAATTTATGTGGTTCCAAAGTGTATTGTTATTTGCATCCAACATGGGAATCACATAACTATTTAATCACTTAATTAAAAAAAGCTACATTTTCATAAAAATCATAATTCATCTGAAATTTATCTACATAGAAATTATAATCCATGATATTACAATAGCATCCAACCTCAGGTTTTCAATTAATTGATCACAAGGCCAATAGGCAGAGTACGGTACAAGAATGGTAGCCAAATTAACATTATTTATAAAGAGATAACATACCATTTAATACCTATATTTGATTTTAATATTCAATTTAATATTTAAGTTTTTTTATCTTAATTTAATACTTAAAATTGATATTAATATTTAATTTAATACTCAGAATTAAACAATATCATGCAATTCAATAAATATTTTATATTTACTCTAGTAAAATAATCAAAATATTAAACTAAGCTTACTATTAATGAGTGTCGAGTTTCAGGTTCAGATCCAAAGCCAAACTCGCATGTTTCTACATTAAGACGGGCACATTTTCTTGCAGCCCGTTGCTTTGTTGTTGGACTTGGCCTGATGACCATTGTTTGGTTGTTATGTCCTTCGGACTTTTAGGCCTTTGGTCTTCGAATGAATGATTTTTCCGGTTTAATAAAAAAATGATTTTTCCTGGAAAAAGAGAGAGAGAGAGAGAGAGAGAGAGAGAGAGAGAGAGAGAGCAAGAATAAAATATTCATTATTTAAATGAAGTGATAAAAACGTGGAAAGTAATAGCTTATAAATCAAACAGACAAGTGAGTGACCTGACAAAATGACACGACATGACATTTGTCGCTTTGCTTTTCCACCTCGTAGCCTGGTCCCCACTCCACTAAACCTTTGAAAACCACGCAATTTTCCTTGACATTTTTAATATCAATCCATAAGAAATTTGGTTTCTTATATGATTGACACGTGTTATTACAAACAATAAACACAACCATTACCCTTGGATCGGTTAGCTTTTCAATTTAATTTGAAATTTTTGAATCGAGTCGAGTGAGCGAAATTGAATCGAATCGAATCGAATATATTTGTTCAATTAAATTTTAAAAAATGACTTTAGTGTTATTTATTTTATGTAATTTTTAAAAATAATTTTTTAAAATTTTTAAAACATGATCATACAATAAAAATTAAGGTAAATAAGTGAATAACTAAAATCTTAAAATTTAAAAAATAAAAATTGATTTGGGGTTTAATTTGGGGAGAAAGAGGAATTAGGTTGGGAAGTTAGGATTTAAGAAAAAAAATTTTGGAATTTGAGTCTGATAGGCTTGGGAGAAATGGGTAAAAGCTAAAATTTAAAAAAAATTAAAAAAATATAATTTATATTCGGTTTATTCGAATTATTCGAATTTAAAAATTCAACTCGATTCGAATAATTCAAAATTCAAATTTTTTTTCAAATTTTTCGAATCGAATCGAGTTTTGCTCATCCCTACTTTCACATTCTTGTTTGCAGTTTTTAATCACGTTTTGGTCTGCCTATAGCAAAACAGATCCAAATTCAGCAACAAAAGGCAAGGTCAAACGAAGGCAAAAATAAGGTTTTCCATGGAAGGGGAAGCTGGTTCATACGAGGACGTTAAGCCAAACGTCGTCGTTAAACAAAGTAATGGCTATGTTGTCGGGGATAATGGTGTTGGAAATCTGGGATCCGTTGAAGCCCCTGATTTTCTTTCCAAGAAAAATTTCCAGAACTGGTAAGGGTTATTTATTTTCTTTCCTGGGGAAGGAAGAGAAAATTTATTTCTGGATATGGGTATATTATTAGACTGCAGTCCGGTTATTGTGGCATTTTGGATTCGAAAATAGAAAGTTTTCACATTGTGTTGGTTAATTTATCTTAAACATGTGAAATTTAAATACTTAATTAATTAACCTAATCTAATTTATTGAGGATAAATTATTCGGCTATGATTTATTCTTTTTTCCTGCTGGGCTATTTTATCGACAGTGCATAATTCTAGAATATAGTAGTAGTACTATTAGTTTTTGTTGAGATATTAAATGGCTGGAAGGTGACCCACGGCTTTGCATATTTTGAAAACATAGTACTACTACTGTTAATTGAGATGATGGTTGGAAGGTAACCGACGCTTTTTTCGATTCTTCCATGTAGTCAATCCTTGTAAAAGTGCAGTTTAACAAGTTTCAGTTGAAATTTCAGCACTTGTAAATTTCAATAATTTCTTTTTATTTTTAAATAAAAGCAATGGGTAGAGGTACAGCAAGCTTTGGATATTAGATTCTAGGTAATTGTTAGGATTTTGTTGAATTCTAAATCTCATGGTCCTTTTGAGGGCTTCTAGTCCTAGTTATGTTTTCCTTTGGTATATAGCTTTTTCCATAGCACTTGAAGATGTTCTATTCTTGTATTCTACAATATTTATAGCGGGACAAACTTAAAAAGAAAAGAGGAAAAAAAAAAGAGCAATCAATCTATGGTTGTTGTTACCGCATGACGATGTATCTAACCACATAACTAACACCAGAGAACGGTATTAGTTTGTATAAAGTCATAGATATAAGGAGAACAACTTCTTTTTGGATGTGCATGTACCACTTGTATGTTATGTTCCTATGACAAGCTTCTATAATGTTATAAACGCTTTTTCTTTCGTTTGTGAATAATTTCCGTGGCAACTCCTGCATCTGGACTGAATTCCACTAGCCCTGCTCCATCTCAACTAACCATCTTCTATGATGGACACGTTTGTGTGTTTGACGCAATTCCTGTGGAAAAGGTTGGCCTTTTTACTTACTAAGTTCTAGCAGAATGAGGTCTTCTTACAAAATTCAACATCGATTCATGTTTGTCAGGTGCAGGAGATTATGCTTATTTCTGCAACTGCTGCTGCTGGTGCTGCTAACCCTGTTGACATGAAGAAAGTTGCAACTGATTGTGCTACCACCTCACCTGTTCTTACGAGGTCTCCTTCGCTTCAAAGTACTGCTACTGCAACTGCTCTGGCTTCACCACAGGCACAGGTGTATCCTATTAACAGGACCCCTTTCTGCAAACTGAAAGGTCAGTGACTCTCAACTAATTTATCTGGAAGACAGATGAATTTCAAATGTAAATATTTTTATGGTTAATCATTTCAACGCATGTTAGCTAATATAGCTTGATGCTTTTGTAAATATCTATTGGATCAGAACTACCAATTGCAAGGAGACATTCCTTCAGCGATTTTTTGAGAAGCGGCGGGACAGGTACCCCTTCCACACTGATCTACCAGCCTCCTTGTTTCTTTCTTTCTTCTATCAAGCAGAATAAAGTCTTCCTTTTTCATGTTTAGGTTTATGTTTCTAAGCATCCATGATAGACACTTAATATATACAATAAGATGATGTTATATTAATACAATTATTGTTGGTAATTGTTGTGATTTACTTTAGATGAAAATTATCAACTATTCACTAAGTGGACAACATTATTATATGATAGTTATACATCTTCCTTTTCCTTATCCCTTTATTTAAAAAAAAAAAAAAAATAATGGTCATAATATAATATTAGCTATTTAGAATTTGTGTCAAGCATGGGGATTGGGGAATATAGTCGAGGTGGTAAGTGTTACCATTTGCTTGTTTCCTTTTGCAGGCTGGTGAACAGGAATCCATATCCTAATCCATCAACACCAAAATCATTTGATGACACCAAAGCTAACCTCAGTGCTGCAACTTCACCAGAATCGGGTTGCTTTGGTAAATCGCCTGTTGCTCAAGAAGAATTCCATCCAAAAGCTCCAGCTCATGTTGCATAAGTTAAGCATATACGAATCCCTATATATATTTGATAAAAACTAAACTAGCTGTCTTATTATTGTGAAATGCAAACTGAACTAGGATAATGACTTTGATCTGTCGGTGGAGTTGATGTTGTTTGCAAGTGTACAACTTAAAGTAGGTCTCGTGGTAGGTATTGCTATTGTTTGCCACGAGAGTGTTGTCTAAATGTAGAGTCAATTCTCTTGTTCTCCTACTGCCCCTAGGGGGCCGTTGTGATGTCTTTTAAACCTGGGCACCATGTCTATAATCTTTCTGACAATTAACAAACTAAGCTATCTAGGCTCTGCTATGTATGTATCTTCGCCTTGGTTGTTTCTATCTGTTATTTTCGTAAGTGAAGACTGATGATTTGTGCGATCATGGAACATTTGACGTTGCGTTGATTTGCAATTAGCATCATATGCATCTATAGAGCTTAGATCATAGAAACATATGAACTAGGCCATCATTTATACGCATCGTGGACAAAAATTTAATTGAAAAGAAAATGAAGAAAAAGAAAAGATGTATTAAGTGGCAGGTTTTTATCTCTTCTAACACACTAGAGACGTAAATTACTTGTCTTTTGCAACATAGACAGACATTACCGAGGTCCATTAATGAAAAAGGAAGGACTTACCAAGCCCAAGGGATGAGCCTAAAGTGGTTTTATGGGTAGCTCAGTATTAACGTAACAACCCTCAAGCAAGAGGCGGCTTTTGGTTGCCACTCTTCATGTTTACATATCTACATGAATTAATCAAAATAATATTTTTCGCATCCGGATTTGGTTCGCTACATGTGAGCACACTTAACCACCTGTCGAACTTTGGGACATTGACAAAAAATCTTTTTCATACTACCGCCATCCAAAAACTTCCCTTCTTCAGTCAGTCTGTCACTTCCACCGCTATTAGCCCCATCACCACCGCCTCCTCTTCAGTTCCCGTGCCTACTTCGACGTCAATTCCTCCTCCCTTGGCAGAATAAACAAGGGGGTGGTGCTTTAGCCACTTCTTTAAGCTTTCTTTGGCATAGCTTTTGGCTCCAGTGCGTTGAAGTTAAAGGTACTTTTTTTTTCACTGCAATGCACCAGTCAGTTCTGCTGTTTGGCACACCACCAGTCCAGTGAGATTGTCTCACTGGTTGCCAAGAGCTGAAAATATCGGGCAATCATCACTGTCAAAGAGTGTAGCCTTTGAAATGATTGAAGCTTTGGGCTTTGGCTAAAGTGGAAGAAGAGACGTACATTAAGCATAAATCAAAATCAAATCTGCCAGTCCCTTTCCTTTTCATTTTGGATTTGCCTCCATTTTCTTTTCCCATCCTTGGACTTTCCAGAAGAAAAGGAATGGATTCAGTGGATATTAACCAGGTCTGGGCTTTTGTGTCTAGGAAAATGGGCTCAATCGATAAAAACTTGGAATGGGGTTAAGAACTGCGGGTTCGGCCCATGTAAGGCGGCATCGAGATCCGAGTCGTTCTGTTTTGATTCTGAAAACTCAGCAGAGAAAAGAGATCGTAATTAACGGCTTTTTCTTTTGTCTTTAGAGTTTAGATTAATGGTTTAACTGTTTTTTATTTTTGGGGTGAGGTTTGTAGGAACCGGCTCTTGCTTCTTGGGCATTTTGACTTTTAATAAACAACATATACTAATCTGACTGCGGCCAAAGCCAAATGAAAGAAAAAAAAGGAAAAGAGATGAAAAGATTCCTCAACGAGGAAGGCAAACAAAAGAAAGCAAATTATACCCAACCAGGAAAAACACTGTTTATCCCTTTCTTTCGGTTGCTTTTGCTTTATGGGGTATATATTATAATTAATGTTATTATATATTATAAAGGTCAGCAACCCAACAGAGTCTCTGCAGACAAGCCTCAACCTTTCACGGTCTCACTCCTTTGACATAGAAATGCCATTCTTTTTTGTTTCTTCTTTTCTTTTACTCAACCAGGGTTACGTGTGTTTCACTTTCTTTTTTTGATTAAAGTGCAAATACAACAAACAAAAACCTTGAGCTTTGAAACTTTGTTTTTGTTCACGGGACGGTCCGACCCAGAATCCAATGCACACTTCTCTCTCTGTTGCCCTATACTGACCCTGTCTTGTAGACTACCCTTCCTTGTAGAGTTGTAGAGCTAAAGAGTCAACTCAGTAGATTTTGTTTTGCTTTAGCTGCTTTTTTTTCCTCTTTTCTTCTCTCTCCACTCGTGTGTGTGTGTGTGTCCGAGTAATTGAGCCTGTGACTGTGAGAGAGGCTTCACCTTCGCTTTTGTTTTCGTATGAGTATAAATGTTTGGTTTTGTTCTCTCTCGCTCTTATGCCATTCTATTGTCAACGCTTGCAAAAAAGAAGTTCACTACCTCCCTTCTTCCTTCTCCTAAAGCCCATTTACTTTCCCTCTCTTTGCTATAGCTTTCCCTTTTGTTTTGTTTTTGGACTGTCTCCATTTCAACTTTGTCCCTTTGTATTATCCCCCCATAGCCCCCACTAAACTTCATTCTACGCTTCCCTTTCAGCTTCATATCACCAGGTACATTTGTCCTTCCCTTTATCTTCTCATCTTCTTCTATGTCAAGCTCATTTCTGCTTCTTTTTTTATCAAGCTAAATGGGTTTTATATATACATATATATATAGTTGAAAAATTAAAATAGTCTCCTGCAAAATGCAAATAGATGGTATTTAACACAAAATTTACCTCTTTTATACTATCTTGAGGTTTCCTCTTTAATTTATGGCTTCCCGTGATTGTTGCTCTTTTAGTAACTTTGTTTGAAGAATTTACTCTCTGCATTCATTGAAGTGAAATTGAGTGGAGCTATTTCGTGTTCGAATTGGACCCCTTTCGGGAAAAATAAAGGAAATTTCTATGGCCCTTTTGTCATAACTTCTAACCAAGTTGTTATGATGTTGTCATTTCTTTAATAGTAGTACTATTCTTTGCTCTTCTTTACCCTACTTTTTTTTCCCCAAGAGACTTTTTGTTGAGTGAAGAGTTTAGGAAAAGGAGAGCCTCTTAGTGCTTTCAAGTCATGTGTGGACCTTTAATGCTTATGTTAGTTAGGTTGTCAAATTTTTCCTAATCTTTAATTGATGTGATATATTCAAGCCTTATTTGCCTTGTTTCATATATTCCCTACGATGGGAGATATATTTGACAAAGAATTTGGGTTTTTTGGTTCATCTGTTTAATGGTTAAACGATGATTTATAATGGCCTTTTATTAATAGTGCTGCTATCCTCTCTTTTATCATTGCAGGTAATTTTCTGAAAATAATCTGCCAATGGAGAAGGCTAATGGTTGCATTTCAAGGCCATCTAGGAAGAGAAAGTTGCCACAAGAAGGCAACGATGTCTTGAACTTCACCTTGGATGAACTCAGTGACGACCTCCTTGAAAGGGTCCTTTCATGGTTACCAACCTCGACGTTCTTTCGCCTCAATTCGGTGTGCAAGAGATGGAAATCAGTTGCAGCTTCTGAAAGTTTTAAGCTAGCTTGTTCAAGGATTCCTTCACGGGAACCTTGGTTTTTCATGGTGGATCCCAATCTTAATCAATCTGTAGTCTTCGACTCTGCTGAGAGAAGTTGGAAGAAACTCAGTCATCCGCCTCTCCTCTCGCAGAACTGTAATTGCAACTCCATTCTGGTTGCAGCAGCTGGTGGACTCGTGTGTTTCCGCAATATGTCCGGCAATTACTTCGTATGCAATCCCATAACAGGATCATGTCGTGAACTCCCTTTGGTGAATCCGGACTCTCACGATCGTTCCCTTCATGCCATAGCAATGAATGCATATTCCAATTATCATGGCTCCTACAAACTATTCTTAGTCTCGGGTGATCTTCCAAAGCTTTCATTCAAAGTTTATAACTCTAGTGCTGATTGCTGGGAAGAAGAGATTATGCTAAGGAGAAAAACCGATGACTGCACGGGATTTGAATTCGATTCGAATGATGTCGATGATGCCGTGTACTTCCTTAGCAAAGCTGGAAACGTAGTGGCAACTAACATGCAGAGAAGCCCCTCCAAGCAGTTTTCATCAGTTCTTACTCATAAAGATGGTGAGGAGATTGTTTATTTCCTCAGCTCCTCCGGAACAGTTGTGGCTTGCAATCTGACCCAGAAGCATTTCTCCGAATATCCCAGACTGTTGCCCGTCTTTTTAGAGTACTCCATTGACGTGGTGGAGTGTAAAGGCGAGATGTTGGTTGTCATGTTATCAGAGTTCTTCGAAAGTGCAAGCATTAGAGTGTGGAGATTTGATGAGAAAACCAAGACTTGGAATCAGATTGCAGGCATGCCTCCTTCGATGTCACACGAGTTTTATGGCAAGAAAGTTGACATAAACTGTCTTGGGGCTGGCAACCAGATATTCATCTGCTTAAGCTCTGCTGAGCTTTGCAGTTATGTTAGGTGTGATATTGTGACTAATGAATGGGTTGAAGTTCCCAAATGTTGTCTGAATGGTGAAGCCATGGAGTTCATGTCGGCTTTCTCGTTCGAGCCAAGGATTGAAGCTTCTGTATGAACACATGGTGTGGACTTTTGCTATTTTGAAAGATTTGATAATGCCGTCTGTGATTCCTTTTTTTTTTTGCTTACTTTATTTTGTACTTGTATTCTTTTAGAGCATTGATTTTTTCTTCTCTTATTTGAATTGTTTAAGCAAATTCAGCCCCTTTGCTGATGTATTAATTAATGAGATAATGTTACTTATTAGAGTATTGGTTGCCATAGATAAAACCTAATTGTCTTTTTTACTCAATGCGAATGTCTCTCAACAAATTTACTTCATTTACAAAGCCAACATAAAAAGCTGATGCCAGAAAGATGATCACTGTCTCTATATCGCCTCTCCCAAGTTTCTGAAAGAGAGATCCACTGGCTCTTAAAATATGTAATCCAACGCTGTTCCATTAAAACGGCAATGCTTAGATCACGTTTCGTAAGGTACGCAACCGAGGAAGTAGTTTCAATGTTTGATTAATCTTTGTCTTCGTTAGTGTCCCAAATAAATCGAATCCCATGTTAGCAGAGCATAAAAAATAATAATAATAATCTAAAATTCAGCCACATCTGGAGAGCAAGTGAAAGCTACAGAATGGGGATGGTGGACCAGGAAGCATGCTATAAAAGCATAGGCATGTCATGTCTGAAGGTCCAGCGTTTTCCTCCAATGACTTATATCATGATGTTCCTCGCATTGTCTCTTCAACCTTCACATTTCTGCATGATTACTACTTGTACCATCCTCTCTCTTTCCCCACTTGTATATATACACATAATACACACTTTCTTGCATGTTATGGTAAACTGAATAAAGGTCTAAATCATAACACGTCGTGTTTACTATGATTACAAATTGAACTAAATATCACCGCAGTGGGTTGCATTGAAGATCGACGACAAAAAGCTAAATATCACGACATAGTGAACATAACCCCTTATTTTTAACACTGATTATTATTTGTGTTCCATTTAATTCAGCATAAAAGTCAATAATTTCGTTTTCCGATGCCAATGCATGCAGACAATGCTTATGGTTCAATTGGTTCCACATTATAATGATGGGTAGGTTTAATTTAAACATGTCTGCAGGTTGCAGCAACTACTGCACTCTACTGAAAGTTTCTGCTAAACTATATATATATATTTATATATTTATGATTGTAAATGTGGTAAAAAAGATAATCATGGCATTCCTCTGATCTTCACAACAGTGACGAGTGAAATACGATATAAAAGAAAAACCTTTATTTCAAATAAAGTTGACTCTTAAAAATAACTAAATGACCAATTGAATTAAACTATTTATCATGCAGTAAGAATGCAACTTATTACCATATGTTATGGTACTTACTTACCATTTGCTTCTTCACTTTTTCTACTTTTATTATTGCTTCTGCAATTAAATAATCTTTTTTTCCTGTTCAAACTTTGACATAGTTTCTGAAGAGCGACGCTTGAAAAAAATATGAAAGTAACACTGAATTGTTTTGAATTTATGGGAATGGGCCATTGCCACTATAACCCAATATCTGAAGTTGGTTAATAGCGTGGGCCTAGCTGCAGGGATTGGGCAGGAAGAAAGCAAAGCAAAGATTGGACCGCTTACTTCAATTTGGTTTTACGTGTTCAATTTTGAAAAATTCTACTGTGACTTTTAAGCTCAACACTAAAATTTCTACTGTTTTTATAAATATTTTAATATATATATGTATTGGCAATAAATTAATTAATTAATAGTATATAATTATTTTTATTGCTTATTTTTAAAATGAATTTTTTTCCTATTTCAAAGAGTTGTTATTTTTACAAGAATTATTACATATTTTTCTATATATTATTTTATATATAATTATTGTAATACATATATAATAAATAATTTTTTATTATCACACTAATAACAAAACAGAGGATTAAAGTAATAGTAACCAATTTAAGACCACTCACTTCCCATTAATCATGCAACCTTAAATTGATCACTGTAATTTCCATTTCCTTGCATTTTATGGAACAACTCCGAAGGAAATTTTTGTCAAGTTAGTCATCGGTTGATTTTCGCTTGCTTTACGTCTTTTGTTGACATGGACAGATTCCATTCCCATCACCACTGATAAAAATTAACATTTGAGTTCTCATATATCTGTTGTTCCAAGTAGCCTCTGTAATGGACCGATAAAAACATTGTCTCAGTCAGCAGAGGCAGGCTTGGTCAGCAAAATGGAAAATTCCTGTTTTAGTCCTCTAAAATATTTAAAATCTTAAGTTAATTTATGCTAATATAACAGTTTAATTCAAAAAAAATTAGAATTTCGATTTAATCCTTTTGAAAACTATAAAAATAAAAATCAATACAATGATAAAATTGTATTTTAACTCTTATAAACTCGGTTTCCTTAAAAAAAATTATGCCTTATCCCTTGTCGGTAGAGGTAGTCATGGGTTGGGTCAGGTTCCGATCAAATTTAAATATGATGTTAACACATTTTATACTTGTCAAAGTCTGGCCCAATCCAAAATATGGATCTAGAATTTTGTTCAAGCCAACCCATATTTATAAATGGCAAACCGCAAGTCCATTTTAGACCCCCCATATAATTTTTTTAAAAAATTTAAAAATATATTTTATATTTATTTTAATTTAATATTTAATGATTTTATATTTTTATTTATTTATTGTAGTTTTATATATATCCATCTTAAATTTTTTTAATGTTTACATTATAGTATTTAATTTTTATGTGCTATAACTTACATAATAAATAAAAATAACATAATATAAAACATCACAAACTTGATAAATGAGTTGGATCGGGCTCGGGCCTTGAATGTTCAAGCCCGAGCTTGGCTCATTTTTAAAAGAGTCCAAATTTTTTTCAAAACTCATTTTTAAACTTAATATTTTTACCAAAAATAGATATTGTAAAAATTTTGGTTTTGAGATTTTTAAAATTTTTACAGAAGCTTTATGATTCACTCTCACACATTCTCATTATTATTAATTTTCTTTTCTACTTTAACTTTTAAAGTTTATGTGTGAATGTTTTAGTTTCCTTTTAAAATTATTTTAAATTATCTTACATAAGATTTGATATATCATTTACGATGAAATTAAACGATTGATATAATTTAGGCAATTTGAGGATTTTTAGAATGTGTAGTGGAATTAACTTGGATAATAATAAATAAATAAGTAAAAGAGATGATATTTAGAAATTGGATAAAATTAAATCGTAAAGATGACTGTACAAATGGATTAGGTTAAGGTGAAGAAAGTCCTTTTTTTATGAAGGAAAAGACACGAATGATGCAACAAACTGAAAAGAAAAAGAAGGTTGTAATAAAAACAAATGCAGATTTGTCGACTTTAGGAGATGTACCGTTTCAAGCGAATGAATCAGCACCCACATCAGCAAACTTAATTGGTTTCAACACTCACTGTAACTCTTCAAATCAATTGAAAATTGCTTAGCAATTGTGTTTTTTTGGACGGTTTTCAATGTGTTTCAGGTTCACCCGAAATTAATCCATCAACATGTTGAGCTAAAAGACAGATTTCATTCCAAATTAGAAAAAAGAAAAACACAGATATAGAGCATGAAATTGCTGTCTTAAAGCAGCTAAGTCGAATAGAAAACTTGTTTGTCTCCTTTGAGAGAATTGCATTTGGAATAACCTTTAATCCATTAATAAAATTGGGTTCAATCGTCTTTAACTATTCACATTAAATGGTAAAAAGTTGAAGAAAGGATGATATATAAAAATCCAGAAAATTCCACAGTAATGTTAGCTGTTAAAGCATTTTTTTTTTTTTTGGTTCATTCACGGATAGCCCATTGCTTCTTAATTTGAATGCATGCATGCGGCTGATAAGTCTCTGATATATTTCTTTCTTCCTGCATGATAGAATATCAGTAGGATTGTTCAGTTAGGTGGTTATGAGTTTGTTAATAGAAGCAGTTGGTGTAACTCTATATAAAAGCAATTAAACAAATGTATATGGTAGACTTAAGGAATAGATTCATTCAAAGAAGTAAAAGAAAACTCTGTTTAGTGTTTACCATTAGGACTTCTATTCTTTGTTTTTACACTTTCTAGCATGGTATCAGTCGCCAAACGATTCTAGGGCCTATGGCTTCGCACTCTCCGGAATCCGGCTCTATTGATGGTGGTGGTGCTTTGTTCACCGGCGAGAGGGTCGTCACTTCATTTCCTCGTCATGACGTGGTCAAACTCGACGACGGGACCTTCTTGCAGTGGCAACAACAGGTACGATTAGTTCTTGGTGGTTACGATCTGTTAGGCTTTATCGATGGCACCTTATCTCCTCCGGCGAGGTTTGTTCAATCGGCGGATGGTTCTCTTGTTTCCAATCCGGCTGCGCTTGTGTTTTCTCGTCAAGATCGTCTTCTTGCGTCGTGGTTCTCATCCACGATCCACGTTCTTTTCTATCTTCTTTTACGGATGCTCGATCTTGACGGATGTTTGGCTCATTGTGGTGGTTTGTTTTTGCGACAACCGGTGCCAAACAGTTGAAGCTCCGTCATGAGCTTCATTCTTTGAAGAAGGGAACTCTGTCCGTCAAGGCTTATGTTGATCGAATCAAGCACATTTGTGATCTACTTGCGGCTTCAGTACATGTCTCGAAGACGGAGAAGGCGGAGGTCATGCTTGGGACTATCACCTGAGTTTGACGCCGTGATTTCCTTGGCTTCTTTATCATCGGAGCCAATACCGTTTAAGAAGTTGGTTGAAACCTTACTTGACTGTGAACAGCGTCATTTACAGGCTGTACAGGAGCTCCCTATGCAGGCGAATCTTGTGGCAACACAACCGCTGCAAGATCAAGACAGATCCGTCGGAGGTGGTCGTGGTGGGCGTCCTCCATCCGACGGTCGTGGGCGAGGGTTTCGGCTGCGTGTTCAATGCCAAATATGCAGTCGTTTTGGCCATGTAGCACAAAGATGTTTTTACCGATTCAATCGTGAGTTTGATGGGCCGCAATCTACTCCGCCATCCTCTGATGTCGCTCGGTCGTCGCCGGCCTTGAAGCCCCCTTATGGTGCGCCCCTCGACGGACAAGGTGAAGGCACTGACTGGCCTTCACAAAGACGCAGGTATATGCAAAGGGATGGTCAAAATTGTGGTCAAAATTGGGGGCAATCACACGGTCAAAATTGGTGTGCCCTTGGTCAATATGTATGGCCTCCAGCTGTAGGCAACTTTCAGCCATATTATGCATCTGACAAGGATTTTGGAGCTGGGCCCACAAACTAAATTTTTAATGGATATTCCCCTTATGCGCATGGCTTGAGTATGTGTGGCCTAGTGCACTATACAAATGGACCAGCAGAATATGAATTTTATTCTAATGAGCCTAGGCCAAAATTTGTTCCACGACCTAGTGGAGTTGGAGTTGCTAATGGACGTGGTAATTTTGATGCTGTCGGTCCCACTGTAAATTACATTCAGCATGGGCCTGAGCCCGTTTCACATGCTCCTTGGAGAACTAAGCCGAGAGCCCGTGTTTACTCCGGATCTGACCCTTGTATCGGGCTTCCTCGTATTAGTGATTTATCTGGTTATTCGAATTTGTCCGCCTCACATGTTAATACGTCTCAGCATGGTTCGAATGATGCAGGCACTGATCCATATATACCTGTGCCAGTGGGTTCAGCATCGTGGTATCCTGATTCTGGCGCAAGCAACCATGTTTGTCGCGATGAGTCAGCGCTTAAGCACACTACTCCGTATCTAGGTAAGTCCTCTCTTTTGATGGGTGACGGGACACCTAATCTGATCTCTTCCGTTGGTTATGGGGTTTTACCTACACGTTCAAAATTACTTCATTTATCAGATGTTTTGTGTGTGCCTCGAATTCAGAAAAATTTGTTATCTGTATCACAGTTTGCTAACGACAATGGTGTGTTTTTTGAATTTTATCCCACGTATTGTGTTATTAACGACCTAATGACCCGGGAAACACTGCTGAAGGGCCATATACATGATGGATTGTACCGGTTCTCTCTACCGACTCTGTCTGCTCAGACTGTTGAAGCTCCGGTTATTACTCCTACTTTACATCAAAATAGTACTGCTGATTGTAATGTGTTGAAGCTGTGGCATAATAGGCTTGGTCATCCGTCTAGTACTGTTGTCAAAACTATTTTGAATAAGTGTAATGTTGCTATTCCAGCTGATACATGTATAGATGATATATGTTCTGCCTGTCAGAAAGGGAAATCTCATAAACTTCCATTTTCTTCGTCTGTTACTGAATATACAAGTCCTTTTGATTTAGTTGTCTCTGATCTTTGGGGTCCAGCTTCTGTTTCTTGCGGAAATAGTTGGTATTATATTTCCTTTGTCGATATGTGTACTCGATTTACGTGGGTCTATCTTCTCCGGCAGAAGTCTCAGGCTCTGCAGTGTTTTGTTCAGTTTCAAAGCTTGGTGAAAACTCAGTTTGGGAAAACCATCAAACAATTTCAAAGTGACGGTGGCGGTGAATATCGAGTGTTTACTATCTTTTAGCCTCTCAGGGGATTACTCATCGGTTGACGTGTCCACATACGTCTGAGCAGAATGGTGTTGCAGAATGCAAACATCGTCATATTGTTGACATGGGTCTCACATTGCTGGCTCAAGCAAGGTTACCCATGCGGTTCTGGGGCTATGCCTTCTGTTGCGCTGTCCATCTTATAAATCGTCTCCCTACTCCTGTTTTAAAGGGCCAATCTCCATTTCAAGCTCTATATGGGAAAGATCCGACTTATGATCATCTACGTGTTTTTAACTGTTGTTGTTATCCGTGTCTCCGGTCATTTTTGCCTCACAAGCTGGATTTTCGATCTCAACCGTCAACTTTCTTAGGATACAGTTCGCAACATAAATGGTATTTGTGTTTGTTACCGACTGGCAGAATCATTGTTTCGCGTCATGTGGTGTTTGATGAGAATAAGTTTCTTGCACCACCGGAGCCGTCCGTGCCAGTTGCCACTCAGCCTATTTCGACTTTCATTCCTGTGGTGCGATCTGGGGTGTCTGGTTCTGCAGAGCCCCTGGTTGCCGGTTCTTCTCCTATATGTTCCCGTCAAGGTACTCGCTCGTTCTCGTCTTCTCCTGTTCTTGCTCAGCCTGAGGTTGGGTCTGATCGCAACCCTCATAGCTCCTCTCAGCCTGATTTTTCGCCTGATCTTCTAGTTGAAGGAAGCCTTAGCTCTTTTTCTGACACTCTGGCACTGCGTTTACCTGAAGACAATATTCACCCAATGGTGACTCGGTCAAAGGCAGGCATCTTCAAATCGAAAGTTCTGTCTGTCGAGGCTATTGAACCCTCTACTATTGACGAAGCTAACCGAGGTCATCCATTTGGTTGGTCTTTGCTTCGGGAAGAATACGATGCGCTTATTCAAAACTCTACTTGGAAGCTTATTCCGCGGCCACAACATCGCAAGGTTATTGGGTGTAAATGGCTCTTCAAGATTAAAAGAAATCCAGATGGAACTGTGGCTCGTCAAAAAGCTCGTCTGGTAGCAAAGGGTTGTTCTCAGATTCTCGGGTGTGATTTCAAAGATACGTTTAGTCCGTGGTCAAACCTACTACGGTGCGTGTTGTTTTGACCATTCTTTGTTCGAGAGGTGGCCATTGAAGCGAGTTGGCGTCAACAATGCCTTTTGAATGGTGAGCTTGATAGTGAAGTTTATATCGTGACCTCACGGATATGAACGATATGGTACTAATGGACAACCTCTTGTGTCGCCTAAAGAAAGCCTGTATGGCTTAGGCGAACCCTCGCGCTGGCTTGAGAAGCTAAAAAAGTTTCTAGTCTCGATGAGGTTTACAGTGTCCAAGTCTGATTCATCGTTGTTTGTGCGTATCATAGATGATTCGACTCTTTATGTTCTGGTTTATGTAGATGACATTATAGTCACTGGCAACTTGTCCGCATCTATAGACTGGTTTGTTCGATTCTTTGAATAGTGAGTTTTTTTCGCAGGATTTGGGTGACCTCCATTACTTTCTTGGGCTCGAGGTCACTTGTACGATGACGATCTTCATTTATGCCAATGTAAGTATATTCATGAAATACTTGGACGATGCTCAATGCTCAATGCAAAGGGAGTTCATACCCCGATGGTGAGTTCATCTACCATGTCTAAGTCCGATGGCGAGCCCCTGACGATCAACCGAGTGCGAGTCTTTCGGTGCTCTTGAAGACGTTGTTTTGACTAGGTGGGACATTGCTTATCTTTGTTAATAGGATCTGTCGGTTCATGCATCGTCTACCACGACTCATATGGTGGCTCTAAAGCGAATATTACGGTATTTGTCCGGCACTGGATTTTGGTTTAGTGTTTGGTCATCTAGTCGTTTGTCTTTGGTTGGTTTCTTGATGCCAACTGGAGGCTTGATTTTGACGATCGACGCTCTACCTCTAAGTTCTTGATCTCACTTGGACGGACTCGGTTTCGTGGGGATCTAAGAAGCAACAAGTTGTTTCTCGATCCACAGCTGAAGCTGAGTATCGGAGTCTTGCTGTGGCAACGAGTGAGCTGACGTGGTTACTTTCGTTGCTCCAAGAATTGCACATTGTGTCTGATGATACTCCTGCTCTCTGGTGTGATAGTTCAAGTGCAGTGGCAGTTGCGGCTAACCCTGTCTTACACTCCAAGTTCAAACATGTCGAACTCGATTTGTTTTTTGTTCGTGAAAAGGTTGCCAATGGATCTCTTCTGGTTGGTGAAGTTCCTGCGTGTGATCAAGTTGCTGATGTTTTTACGAAACCATTGTCTGTATCGAGTTTTACTCGATTCCGAAATCTTTTGTGTGTCTCACAAGTTGTGAAGCTGGGTGCATGATAGAATATCAGTAGGATTGTTCAGTTAGGTGGTTATGAGTTTGTTAATAGAAGCAGTTGGTGTAACTCTATATAAAAACAATTAAACAAATGTATATGGTAGACTTAAGGAATAGATTCATTCAAAGAAGTAAAAGAAAACTCTGTTTAGTGTTTACCATTAGGATTTCTATTCTTTGTTTTTACACTTTCTAGCACTGCATGCATGTCACCTCTCACACCATCAGCTCCTATCATGTGCTTGCATTAAAGTGGAATAAAATTTACATATCTTTCCAATATTACACCTCAAATCAATGAGAATAACAGTGTGTGTGTGTGTGAGAGAGAGAGAGAGAGAGAAGGATTTTAATTATAAATGATAAGATTGAAAGATATCAGTGACTATACTGCACTGCAGTTTTCTCTTTGTGGTCATCCTTTTGCACTTTATATTTCAGAGAAAAAAGACAGTGTTTTGGCATAGAATTGGATTGACAATGCTGGGTTTTTATTGGCTGCAACTTGTCATTCAAAAACCATAACCAAAGCTGTAATGTTAAAAAAAAGGGTCCAAAACATTTGATGCTATCATCTCTCTCATCTCTGGGGTTCTAGAAAGAGAGTTGTGTTTGCAGTAGTAGCAGTATGTTGTTGGTGGCAGATTGAAAAATAAGGAAAAAAATGGTCCCACCGCCACCACCACCCCCACGCCCTCCCACTTATGGCGGAAAGTGACCATACACTTTGGAGGGTAAATGGAGATCAAAAACAGTATGAGGGGGATGCATCGATATCCTATGAGAAAACAACTCAACTCGGATTTAAATTTCAATCACGTCGTATTTATTATAATCGTGAAAGTAACGAATGGTATCGCGGTCAATTGAAAAATCGAAACCGTATCACTTAAAATGACACCATGGACCAAAACTTCATTTTACCAAAATAAACACAGCTGCAGTTATTAAATACAAACAGGATATGCTAAACCCTGAAAGTCAAATTCAAATTGAAAATCATTTAAGCCATTCTTGATGGCAATGGCATTGACCACTGTTTTTAATTTTACCAGCTCATAGAATTCAATATGTGGAAGGGAACTTAAATAACTTGAACGGCAAGTAGTTAAAGAGAAAGAGATCAAAATTCCACAGTGAATAAGAACGTGCGAAGCAGTATATTTCTAGTTTTCCAGTATTACAGATAAAACAAAATAAAGGGTTTTTTCCAGGGATGAGTTGAAGATAGGCATGCAGAGAGAGAGATTTTTTCAAACAAAACGGTTTTAGAATTATAGTGGGTCAAGTTGATTGAATATGATATTAATATATCCTAAGTTTTTAATTTTCTTTCATCATGCATAAGATCCAAACAATATAGCTTGTGGCTATAGGTAAGCTTTGCTTTGCATTGTTAATTATTGGACGTCTTCTTTTTCTTTTTTCTTTTTATTTATCAACAATACGTTAATTTAGGTGGATTAGAATAGTGAAATTACGAAAATGAAGATGTTACGGTACGGAAGCGAAGAGGGGGGTGGAAGGAAAGGAAAGGCGCAGGCTTTTTCGGCGGTGAGCAGTGACAGCCAAGAAGTTGTCCCTTTCCGTGCAATCCCACGTGGCAAACTGCCTCTGATTGGAGCCACATAGGTATAACCACGTGGCGTGAAAATGTCAGGAAATGCTCCCTCAGTGGAAAATAGCCGTTTGATTATGACCCATCATATTATGTCCGTCTGTCCTTTGCAGGCAGGCGGTCCCACCCCCATTCTTAGGCAATTGGATAATCAATTCCATCCTCAGTTCAGCCCTCCCTCAAGACACTGTAATATATAAGTGAAAGAAAAAAAAAAAAAAGGAAAAATCTCTGCTCAATGCTCCTGCAATCGCGATAACACCTAAAATGACAAACAAGACACCTCCGGTTCTATCCACATATATACAAAATCACAAAATACATCAAGAATCCATACTAGGAGTCGTGTTATAAAGTTTTATCTGATCAGTTGTTATAAATATATCCAGAAACTGAAAAAACGATATAGTAAAAAATTGAATTGATCAAGTGGCTAAAAATAGGAATTCTTTTTAATTGAGAAATTAAAAACTTATTATCTAGTTATATTTTCTCAAATTAAATTGCTGTCTGATTAATAAAAGACATCAATTTAATTAATGTCCTTGAATTTGTGATTAGTGTATGAGAAAATGATAAATTATTGATTTTATTTTACCTTAAAAGATTACGTGCAAAAGAAGAAAAGAAAAGAAAAATGGGTGCCAATTTATTAAAGGTTTAACTATAAAATTCATCTTTCTCACTGTAACATTCAATAAAACTATAAAATTCCACTTCAAACTATATACAAATCAAAATCTTTTGATTAAAATACTTGAAGTATTAATTTTATTTATTTTTATTTTAAAAGTGTGCAATACCCATTAAAAACATCGTACATGCCACACTCTTATTAGATGGTATGGTATTTTAAGAGTAAAATGTGACGAAATTTAATATTTTAGGTATTATTTTTGATAAATAGGATAAAAACTTTAGGTAATTAGAAAAAGTGAAAAAATTTGAGGGTCATTTTTTCATTTAAGCCAATTATAAAATTATAAGGAATATATTTTTTTATATAATACTTACATTTAACCATAATCTCAAATTATTAATGGTAGACTTAAATGAGCGGTATGTTTATTTACTGTTAGTGTAAAAATAGTATTGACGGTGAGATTAGATACTATAGCGATATTGTAGCGTGAGTTAAAAAGTAAAGTAAATGCATAGCACCGCACCCCACCGTCCATCTAAACTCACACTAAATCAGAGAAAAATACGTACTTAAGTGCAATCAAATTTAAGTTCTGTTGATTATTGTAATAACAACTAAACCATATCTCAATTTGCCTGAAAAATATAAAAAATAAAAAATAAACAAAACGGTATTCTACATGTCTTAAAACCTTTAAGTTCTTAAGATTTATTTACAGAACATTATGTAATTTGCAATTAAAATTACTCAAATAATAGACTCATTTGTAAGCATTCAAATAATTGTTTGGGTAATTATTTTGTATTCCAAGTAAAAATTTTAATTTTATAGGCAGGTTATTGATATTTAAATATAAATTAAACGAAATATTTTAATTTTAATAACTTTAATTTTTTATAATATGGATTTTTGTTTGATCAACGAATTACATGATGTCAAATTTTAAAATTAAATTCACTTTTATTTCTGATGATGTATCACCATCTAATTTATTAACAAAATTATACGCATCAAATACTAACCATAAGCAGGAGGGATCTAATTAAGAGATCCCAAAGAACTTGGAATTGAATAAATGTGAAGAGAAAATTCCAGTTTTGATGCCCTAAATAAAATGTGCGGATGGTATAGCTAAGGAAAGCTAGCTGTAGCAGTTTTGTTGTAAAAGGATAAAAGGGTAAGTAATTTACAGAGGCAGAGAGGGCAGTGGTGTGAATGGAATCCAAACGCATGCAGCGATGCTAAAGCTAAGGAATTTATGAATGGAAACATGTAGGGGGGGATGGATGGATGTCGATGATGTGCTTGCTTACCTTGGCTTACCTGCTTAAATAATTATTTGGTTCGTTGAAAGCGATCTTTTTCATCTAAGGGCCGGCATGCCATGCGATTTCTACGCAACCTGAAAAACCCTCTTCAATGTCGGAATGCTAGTTGCATTGCTACTTGCTAGTGCCTAATACCATGCATCTTTATCCATTTCACACCCCTGCCCCTGTCCTCTCTCTCTCTGTATATATGTATACTGTTTTATTTTTATCCTAGCTATAAATATTTCTGTCAGGTGTCACTTGCAGGCATCTCAAGGGCCATGGTTAAACATTGCACATGTTTGTTTCTGTTCTGTATTTACTCTATATTTTCAACCCTCTCTGCTTAATTTCACCGCAATTATCTAACTTATTCACCCTATGTAATTACCCCCCCCTTTTTTTTTTTTCCATTTTGTTGTGTATGTTAAAATAACATTCTCACTTAAAAGGTGAAATTGAGTTGGGCGGCCAAATTTAGTGATTTAGTTTCGTAAATTTCCCAACAATCATTAGCAACAGGGTTGGGTTCATTGCTTCCATTCTTAGGCCATAATGATGAGGTAAGCAGCGCTTGACTTTACAATGACTTTATTTTCTTCATAAATTTTTAATTCAAACCACAACCATCTATGTATAATATTAATTAATATATAAATTTCTCCTTTTTTTTTTTTTTTTTCAGAATTGCGTATGAAGCAGCTGATTTGTGCAATATTATTACTTACCATGATTGACAGCAGTAATAATATCTCTTCTCTAGGCTTTATTTTCACTGTTTTTGGTGTCTGAAAAAGCTGTGATAAAAGCAGCAGAAAACCATACCTCTGCCTCTGTCACCTCCAATCGGAGTAAGAATTGAAAGAGTTACAGTAAAAAAAAAAAAAGAAGAGGGTCAAGTGAAAATGCCAGCAAACAGTTTTAGAACGATATATATAAATGATGAAGACGATGGCATGGGACAGATTCAAATCATGTGGAACAATTTGTTTGATGAAACAGAAGCGGCTCAAACATGTGTTTCAACTTGCCGTAGAAAGGGTTTACAAAAGGTCCAAGTTCTCTGTTTCAAAAACAGATGAGACTCAAATCATCATGTCCAACAATTTTGTTTTTTTAAAACAGAAATATTGGAACCCTGTTTTTTTCTTCCCTTCATATATATATATAAAGGAAAGTTACAACAGTAATGGAGATTCTTCTGTCAGTCTCTTGTGTTTAGGGTGTTGCTGATGTTGCTCATATAGCCTGGTCCCATCGTACTTGCAGACAAAGATACCACATAATAGCCCATCTATCTTTTCCTTTGCCCTAAATTTCACTCTGCAACAAATTACAAACTAAACATTAAAACCCTTTTCATGACAATAATTCACTCTGGTTAATGAGATTACAAACCAAACATCAAACCAATTATTTGAAGGAAACAATAATTCCAGACAAATTTTCATCATTAGATTTTCAATGTGTAGTTAGATTTATAGCTCTTTATTAAACTATTAGAGATTTTATTTAAGTTATTAAATTATTTAAATATTTTTATTTTAGTCACTAAATTATTAAGTTTTTAAAAATATTTGACTAGTGAACTTCAACCGACGATTTTATGATCAATATCGTGAATCGTTACTCATTATTCAATAGAAGAAATAATTTATATTCAATTTGATTTGACAATCGATGTAAGAAATAGAAAAGAAAAACGATTTAAATTTTAATTTACTGAGTCTCAAAATTAATTTTAAATAATTTAATAATTAATTTATAATTTTTAAAATTAAATTATTAAAATATAAATTTACTAATAATTTAATAAATTTGATTGCAGATTATATTTAATTTCATCAAAATCAAATAGAAAGAGACCTTATTTAGTTATTCTCCATTTACCACGCTTAACCTCATTTTCACCGTCCAAAATCCCCAACCTAGGAGTCAGAAGCCGTCTCCTTCGACATAATGAGGACCAACAACCAAATCCTCCATTGTTTGTATATAATTTATTTTTTCATTTTAATAATAATGCAGAGTAACACAGGCATAAGAAAAACAAATATATCGTTCACGGTGAGATTTATATTTTTATCATGCAAGCATGAAAATATTTGCAAATTTTGCTTTAATGATTGAGCTAACTTGTCTCCTATATTTGTCTCAATTCAAGCCAAACAATTTTATTAGGATAAATTCAATAATTTAAGTTACTGTTTAACTATTAATTTAAACTTTAATTTAAAAAATATAATGATAATTTTAGCCTTTAATATTTATATCTTTTATCGATTTAGCTTTCATTCTTTTTTTAGGTAAATTTGGCCTCAAACTTTTTAAAATAATCAATTAGACTATCAAATTTTCAGAAAGAATTGAATTATTGTTTATTAAACATAAATATTGAATAAAACATTAAATTTTTAAACATGATAACTTGTATGGTAATCTACGTGTAATTCATGATTTTATTTTGAATATTTACAAACTTTTTATGTTTTTAAAATTGTTATAAATTTTAAATTATTCGATGTGATATATAAGATAATGATGTCACGTTATTAGACGAAGTATATGTGTCATGCTATTTGTCATACGAATATCGTCAAAAAAATAATGTTTTAATCAACATTTTTATTAAAAACGATTTGACTTTTTTTAAAAATAATAACTAAATTTAACTCAAAAATAAAGAATAAAGACCAATTTAATAAAATAAAATTAATAACTAAATCTATCTGTCAATTTTTATTTTAAAATCTCATGATTTAAATTATTTTATTTTAATATATTATATAAAAATTGAAAAACTTTCTTAATTGAATTAGTGCTCCAGCGCACAATATTATTAGTAAAAAATAAAAATCTAGAACTTATTTAATTACCCTGAGTCAGCAAGGGGGGTTTGTTTTCAATTTTGGGTTGCTTGAAGGAAGGGAAAGTGTCGAAGTTACAATGTCCAAATGGCAAAGGGAAGGCAAGCTTATTGTAAATGTAGTTGAACGCCGAGGGCATTTTAGTAAAGGAGGAATCTGAAATCTTAACTGCCCATTTAAAGCATGTAATAAAATGGTAACAAATGTTGATTACCAAAACCAGGAAAAATCCAAAACAATTGAAAAGCCCTAGGCTAGGTGGAGACTTTAGTCCCCACTGCCCCCAAAACCAACCCATGGCTTTTACTAGTATTTATATTACCACTCGCCTCCGCCCTTAACCATTATCACCCTCTGCAGCCTGTACTCTTTCTTTTTTTTTTTTTCTCTTAAGAATATTTGAGAGAAAATCAATGATTTTTTTTCTCTACCGAGCTCTAAATTGAAAAAAAAAAAAAAAAGTGAGATATGAAGGGTCGATCTTCCAAGCATGAAACAAAATATGGAATGGAAATTGATCAAATTACTAAACTCAAAGAAGAGCCTCATCTGTCCGGTGCTTACATCCGCAGTCTTGTTAAACAACTCACCTCTACTAGAACCAAAACCCACCCCATGAACCTTCCCAAAGAACCTGACGACGGTTTCAATGGCCAAAACTCGGCCAAATTCAGTGATGGTTTTAGTGAAACACCGCCACAAACGACCCACGACAAACCCCAACCTCCTCAACAGCATAAGAAGCAAGTGAGGAGGAGACTTCACACAAGCAGGCCTTACCAAGAAAGGTTGCTTAACATGGCTGAGGCTAGGAGAGAAATTGTCACTGCACTCAAGTTCCATAGAGCTTCCATGAAACATGCAAATGAACAACAACAGCATCAACAACAACAGCAAACCCAACAACAAGAACAGCAATTATCACATGCCTCTCATCTTTCATCACCACCACCTTTTGAACAAGAATCAAAGACAAAGTCTAGGAGAAATCCTAGGATATACCCAGCAAGCACAAACAACTTGTCTCCTTATAATCTAGACAGTTTTTCAAGTTCATCTTTCTCACAACATTACCCTCCTCCTCCTCCTCCTCCTACAAATCCATATTCATGGCCTGCTTCTCTTCAATCTCCTCTTCCATCTCCCACAGATGCTATCAACTTCACTCTGCCAAACCAACCATTAGGCCTAAACCTCAACTTTCATGATTTCAACACCATAGACACCAACCTTTACCATAACACCAACAACCCATCAATTTATTCATCATCATCTCCATCATCTTCATCTTCTCCAACTCTATCTGTTGTAACCGAAGAAGTTCCTTCAGTTGCACTATCGCATGAAGTGGGGCGGGCCGCCAATCTAACTGAGGCCTACGGTGGGGGAGGAGGCCTGCATCATGCTATGGACGATGAGGAGATGGCGGAGATCAGATCATTAGGAGAGCAGCATGAAATGGAGTGGAATGACACCATGAATTTGGTAACATCAGCATGGTGGTTCAAGTTCTTGAAGACTATGGACCTGGGGGCACCTGAACTGAAAACTGAGGATGATGGTGGGTATCAACCGTTTGATCAAGTGATGGAATTCCCTGCCTGGTTGAATGCAAATGATACTTGCTTGCAACACCATTTCACTGATCTTTGTCCTGATGACTACTTCCAGGATCCTGCCTTACCTTGGTAAGAGTCCAAAATTTTTTTTATATCTATTATGGAATATTTCTTAGGTCATGTCCATTCATACATTGAATATTTACTATGATTTTGATTCTCAATATAACTACTATAAAAGAAAAAACAAAATATTTCGATAAATCCATCAGACGGTAATTGGATTGAATTCCACTCAATCCAATTCAATTGAACTTTTGTAAATTTGTTATACTCAGAAGTTTAACCCCCCCCCCTTTTTTTTTTTCTCAATTTTTCATTGATAGTTTACAATTTTGATCAAGAAATGAGTGGAATTTACCCTAAGTTTCTTCCACTGACACTTCTAATAAATACAACCTTTTTTTCTTTCTTTTTTTTGTTATCGTAATAATCCAGTAAATACCAATTATATCCTTATCAAACCCAATTCTGAAATAGCCCATTTAAGTCAAGGATTTGGGCTTTCCTTATAGAAGCTTCTCTTTTTTTTTTTTTTACTCTCTTAGCAATTATTAAAAGGATTATAAATTCCATTGCCATAATTCAATACGTTTATACAAGAGAAGTGTATTCTTTTTATTAGATTTTATAAGTAGAGGAACTTATTTAATTTTTTGTTGTGATGCACACAGCATGGACATTGGAGAAATTGAAGGAATAGATGGCGAATGGCTGGCTTAACAAGGATTGATTGTGTTTTAGTTTAATCAAACCTTTTTTTTGGCATTTTATCTCCCTTTGTTTTTCTTTTTTAAGTTCTTATTCTCCCTACTGCTATTCTAGAAATCTAAATAATAAAGGCTTGCGAGTATGTGAAAGGTTGGCATGCATCGCAGCCGATTGAGAAAAATACTATTACTATATATGTATAAGCAAGAGGAGTTTGTTTTTTTCCTCCACCAATTTTCCAATATCGAACAATTTTATATTTATTTTCTCAACCTTTACTCGGGTTTAATTTGATTCCCCTTTTATATCTATATATTTTGAATATATCGTCAAATTTAGATAGAAACACAAATAATTTCAATAAAGGAGAGAAGTGGAAGAAAATCCAAGAGGGAAAAATACTGAGAGAAAGGCAGCTATAAGCTAATCTTTAAAGCAGAAGCGGTCCAAGTCCAAGTGTACAAAAGCAGCCATGCAAAGGGGCAAGCGTCAAAGCCTGGTTATAAAACACACACATATATATACTGTTAAGCATGGTATTGCCATGCAAATTGCCAGATCAGTTCATGCATCACTTACTGTAATTAACAGGAAAAAAAAAAAAAGAAGACTCTAAGCCAACTTGATTCAAGGAAGTTTAAAGTTGGATCTTTTACCATTCTGAAGCGTCATCTAAAGTAAATATAAACTGGTAAGAAAAAGTTGGAGTCTGTGTGATGAGAATCTCAGCATTTGTAACCTCTAGTCAAATATATTTTCAAACTATTGAAAAATAAATAAATAAACTCAAAAAACCAGACCAGAGACCCAGTTGAAGTTGAGCTTTTCATATTGAAAAGTCAAGCTATATGTTATGATATGTTGCAAATTTCAATTCTCATCTTCCCTAATGAAGCAGTTTGATGTTTGCTGAAAAAGCAATGTGAAGGCAAAGAAAAAGGTGAAAACAATGAAGAGCTTCATGCTTAAAGTTTTGACAATTACCGTTCGTTCTAAAAAGAAAAAGGTTTTTATATTACCTGATACAACCAAGTAAGTAAACAAAGTTCCATTCATATAAATGAAACTCGAAAGTCGTGAGAGCTTAAAGAACATTTTAAGGGGCCCACTTCAACTATGAATGCTTTCACATTTATCACGTCCAATGTATGTTTAGTTCGTTATCGACATGCAATTTATATTAAAAACAGATGATGCCTTGTAAAACACAGTGTAAAACATGTACAAAAGGAAACGGCAAAGAATGTGAACCCAATGATGTCTTTTCCAACTCTGCCATTGCCCAAGCAGGATTTCCATCTATAACCTCCAAAATCCCAACCCCTTTCTTTAGATTTTACCACCCTAATATGCTGAGGATATGTTTATATTGAATCACCCAATTGGCCCTTACAAACTCAACCCACAAAACCGAAATCTCCCCCAGCTGAATCCATTTATCATTCTACATCATTAGAATCCAAGAACATCTTTAATTGATTGTTACTCGATCAACCGTTCTTCTTCTTCTTCTTCCAAATAATCAAATCTTCTTTAGTCACAAGCCATTTCCCTTTGATTAGAAATGGCAATGGGATAGGACAAGATAAATGTTGTTAAATTCACTATTATTTTACAGTTGGTACATTTTGTTCTACCGTTTCTATTGTGGATGTGTAATCTTAAAATCTACTACTACTTTCATGGACGTTGGATGCTTCTATCTCCGCTCCGCTTTAATTTAATTTTTGCTATTTATTTTTAATGTTTTTAAAGTGAAGTAAATATTTAAATATAATATATTTATAATATATCATTACATTTTTATTCTTTTAATAGTTATGTCGAAACCATTTTTAAATCTCGGTTTAAAAAAATAGGGGTCGACTTTTAAAAAACGAAAATGGGAGTCGCCACCAATCCTTTTTACTTAGGTGTGATTGGATCACCTTGTAAAACGTTTTATCTAAAAACATTTGATTTTGGTCTACGAAAAAACAAGAAAACAGGTTCGGGAGTCGGTTACGTACGATGAATGGTCAGCACCCTCGTAACGCCCAAAAATTGGTACCTAATCAATAGAATCATGTCCAAGTGTTTGAAATTAAAAAAGTTATAAAATAAGATCCGTTTATTAGAAGAAAAAAACACCAAGACTTACTTATTTTAAAGAAATAAAACACCATATCCAGTAAGTTAGGATATAACATCTCATGACTTCAAAACTAAGCACGTTTTTATTTTAGAAAATCCCTATCTCGATACACAAAATATTATATCCAATAAGTTAGGACACAGCATTTTGAATTCCCAAGAATAGGATTTTTTTTATTAGAAACTTGAGATTTCTTTGTTTCGAAGGAATATAAACATCACATCCAGCACGATACGACACGATATTTTAAAACCCTTGTAATCAAAATCATCTCATGATTTATAAAATTTGTTAATAGGATATTTAGTTATTTAGCCAAACGGAAAATCGCAACCCAGCACGTTAGGGCACTATTTCCCGAATTTCTAAATACCAAAACATTACCTTATTTTAAAAACCTTTAAATAAAATATAGGAATTTTGCAAAATACATTTTATTTTAAAAAACGATGATTTATAAAAATATCACATATCAAAAGCAATTGTGAAACAATGACATTTCATATTTATATAGATAATAAAGAAAATAATAATATGGAATAACAAATAAAATAATTACATAATGGCAGTCATAGATAAATAAATGAGAAGGTATGGGTAAGTAAAATATATACATAAAATAATAAATATCAAAGTAAAAATTATTAAATAAATATAAAAATTTTCATGCAAGATTAATGAATAAAATAAAATATTACATACATTTGATATAAACAATGTAACAATGCATAAGTAAAAAGAATAGTATATAATGATTTTAAATAAAATATAATATAAACAATGTAAATGAAACATGTTTTTCAATATAAATATATTTTATAAGAATAAAAATATGATATAATATAATACTATACAAAATATAATAACTAATATATGAAAATAATATATAATTAAAATAATACTAAACAAAATAAAATAATAAATAATATATACATATATATGTAGTTCATTAATTATAAAATTATATACATAATATAAACAATATAAATAAAATTATAAATAAATTTTATATAAAATAGATTCTTAAAAGTAATATATAATATAACATAATACTATATAATTTACAAAATATAATATAATAAAAAACATATAATAATATATAAATTATTTAACAAGTAAAATAATTAAACATAAAGAGAATAATATATATATATATAAATTTGTATTATTAATAGATTAATATATAAAAATTAAAAATAAAAATAATAAAATACTTCAATATAATATTAGAATAATTTAAATTAAAAAAGGTTTTTAAAAAAATAAATAAAGAAATCAAGATCAAATAACAATAAAAAATAAAAAAGGGTTAAATTATAAATAAAAAAATAAGCGGACTTAATTATAAAACTGAAATAATGCGAAGGGACTAATGGGATATATTTCCCATTTTTTGAAAACACGCGGATCCTATCTTCAGGTCGGGTCAAAGCATAGGTCTGAGGTCTTAAAACGGCGTTCTTTTAAGCTTATTAAATTAAACCAAAACGGCGTCGTTTCTAATTAATTATATAAGCCAATTTCAACCTTTAAAAAATTATTTTTGAGCCGAGTAAAAAAAAAAAAAAAACAGAGGCTTTAAGAAAATGCTCTGCCTTCATAGGTTATCGACCTTCGGCCATCACCGCGCCTCACGCGCTGTAGTCTCCGGCAGCATCAAGGTAAGGATCTTCGTATTTTTTACTATTATTTTTTATAAATAAAATATGCACGAAAAAATAAAATAAAAGTACGAATAACGATAAAACAGGATGTAGATCACCTTCATAAACGGAAAAACTTTTATTTCCCTGTATATCTTTACAACTGTTTGCGTATTTCTATTTTTCTGTGTGTTCTCTCTCTGCCATTTTTTTTGTTTACAGATTTTTGGGGGTTTTTATAGCCCCGAAATGAAAAATAAAAAGAGAAATACATCTGCTGTTGCGATTTCTTTCTTCTTTTACAGGTCGAAGGCAGAGATCGTGGCGATGAGGAGCGTTGATGGTGGCGTGACTTGCGGATTGTGGCACGAACGAAGGCTGGTGGCTGCGACGATTGTGCTGGACTCCTTCGACGATCGAGATTCTACACTTGCGTCGCTTAGGGTTTCAGCCACTAAGGCTTTGCTTAGGCGTTGGGCTTTTCGGGCCATGTATTGTTTGGGTCTGGGTAGGGTGTTTAGAATTGGGTCAAAATGTAACGGGCCTGTAAACTGGTTTTGTAAAAGGACTGTTTAAAACATTGGACTCTGGTTTATTTTTTTATTTTATTGCTTTATTTAATTTGCATGGGCCCGAGCAAAATGGACTTCTACAAGTTATATATATAAGAATCAAATGATAATTTTATATAATAGAATAAGACAGAACAATTTATTATCTCTATACTCATTATCAAAATAAAATCCAGTCTACTTCACCCCTCCTTATTTCTATTTTTCAAATGAAGTGAATTGATTCAAAATCTATGAAACAGTTCGAATTTTGTCATCCTTAAATGTTTCCTGATCAAATCAGTTAGCTTGTGAGGTTTGGGTAAATTAATTTGCTTCTTCAAAACTTCCATGAAAAGCAATATCTCCAGATGATATTTTCTATTCTCTTTTTCGATTTGAAAATGATGAGTTCATGTGTTCTTTCTTCGTCTACCGGATGATGTCAATGATCGGCTTTGAAACCACCCAAGCAATAGTTGTTTGGAAACTCTAGCAAAATATTTCACCTAGGGTTTAAAGTTACATTTTCTAGTGTTGATTTCTTGGAATATGTTGCTTCCCAAGTTTAGGTAGGAGTGAGTAAAGTCCGATTTGATTAGAATTTTTTTTAAATTAAATAGTTCGAGTTATTTGAGTTAATCAAGTTATTCAAATCAAATGAAATAAAAAAAAAAATCAAAATTTTCGATTTAACTTGAATATGAATTACATAATTTCAGTTATCCGAAAATCCGAATAAGAAAAATCAAAACTACTTTGTTGTGATAAATGTTTATTTTTTCTAAAGTTAAAAGTCAAAATCATTAAGTAAAAGGCAAAACTACATCATTTTAATAAATGTTTACCCATCAACCTTACTTATGTAGTTAAATAATTTTGTATTTCGCCTACTAGCTAAATAATCAGTTGATGTAAACGCAATATTGAGTATAAATAATATGTTTCGTTAACTCAACTCGTTTCGAAAAAATTTCAAATTGAATTCGGTTACTAAAATATGATTCTCAATTGAACTAAATAAAAAATTTCTAACTCAATTCAACTCGACTTAATTGAATACTCGACCCTAAATCTAGGCATTCAACAAGAAGAGCCTGTTAAAGATAAAATGCTCAATTCTTAACAGACATAAAGAGCCTGTTAACATAAAATGCTCAAATGCAAACAGGCCTGAAGAGGTTATTTTCCTAAAATGTAAACAGGCGTGAAGAGTCTCACAAGGGATCATTATCCCTGCAAGCCCAGCATGGCTGCAGAACACTCTGCGCACTCCTTTATGAAGCAGCAAGATCTTTTATAAACATACACCAGCTCAAATCATTTGGTAAAATGAAGCATTACCCGAGTAGCTTTGGACAAACATTACAAAATCTATAAATATTTGCATCATGACATTCATCAGGTATGAACTCTCTTCAAATTCTACACCATTTTAACTCATTTCTTCAAGTTTTATTGACCTAAGTAACGAAGGTTGCTCTGAAAGATGAATTCGACACGCTTTATCATATTTCTTGTCTTGTAAATCACTTGAAGCGTTAATCTGACCATTCCGAGTCATCTCTTCAAAAACTGACCTCAACAATTATATTTATACGTTATGTTTTACATAAGTGGGGTTCCAGCTTTTGTTTCAAAGGTTTTTAGAAGTCAACTGGAACTTTTTATAGGTTCAACGGGTTCAATGGCATGTAAGACTCAGACTTAATCCAAGGATTTAATTTCGTGGATTGATATTATTCTATGTAACATTATGTCATCATCTCAATTTTCTTTATTTTTATTAGCAAGTTTAATGAAGAAAAATAACTTGAACACAAAGTAATTGAAAATCAATGCAGATTTTTAAAAAGAGACGTCAAGATTTAATGTGCATGAACCCAATTATTTTATCTAACCTTTCCTCGTGAATAATTAACATTAACATATAAAAAATGGTTAGAGGAATTTGTTTTCTTTTAATCCCTTTTATTTTTTGTCAAGATTTGGTTGGTTGAAAATTTTCAGAATTTGTAGTGTACTTAAGGAGACAGAGCGCAGCTCTGAAATCTTAGCTAGCCCACAGTTCAATTTGCAGGATGGGTTTTCCTTTTTCTAAACCTGGTTAACTAGCCAACCCAAGTCCATCCTATTAACCCAGTCTACTAAGAAAGAAAAACACTACAAACAATAATAAACTAAATCCAAGCAGTGAGTGAGAGGTACGATTGTATGGTTATTGAAGTTGCCAAAATAAAATTTATTTAAAGAAAAATAATTAGTAGAAATGATAAATAGGATGGAATCTATAGAGATTTGTACCTTTGATTAAAATAAATAAAATAAGGAAGGTGGTTTTGTTTAAAGAAAATTAAAATTAAAACCAGTAATTTAGAAAAAATAAAAATATTAATAATTAAAGTTTTGAGAAAAATAAGGTTTTAGTCAAAGTAAATTTTTCGTTTGATCATTCATGCAACGATAAATTTTAATGTTCTTTAATTAATTGGTTTTAGTTACTGACAATCGTCAAGCAACTTAATCTCTTATTCCTTTCTCTATAATCAAGACAATCGTCTTGACAAACAACTCTATAACAATCACTTAGAAATTTAATTTATCAATAGCATGAAAGAGATCCACGTCAAGATTTATTTAAGTTGCATGGCATGCCCACACTATACAAATTATTATGCGGTCGACACAATTATTAGAAATAAATCAATAGATTAATTACCTAATTGACAAATCAATTATTCTAAATTATCAAATATTGGTCAAAAGACATGCAAATATCAAAAAATAAAGAAAAAATTAAGAGTACTTAGATCTCACAAATTTACGGAATCAAACTTGGAATATTATTTCAACTAAAAAAGAAGTGTTTAGCCGTCCATTAGAAAATAAAACGCAAATTAAATTAAAACTAAAACACCGCAGCAGAGGCTCGAGGCGCTGGATGTTGGGTTGGGGATCCAACTGCTGCATTGGGCTGGCACCGCGGCACTGGGTTGTGAGGCCGCCGCCTATTTATCCTTGTTTGGACATTCTTTAGAGACACTCATTTCATCTTTGATGACTCGCTTTCCAAACTCATATATTAACTAACTAATATAAAAATAGACTAAAAAGAAAAACATGGATAAACAATAATCCTAAATGCACAAATAAAACTAAAACATGGAACAATAAAATATTAAGTAGAAATATATGAAATATGAATGCTTTTATTTGTTTAATGAAAAAAAAAAAAGAAGAAAAGAGGTAGTTCCATTGACCCCCCGCTCTTGTCTTTTGAATATATAGTTTACTAAACTCGATGAATTTGATAACACAACTAAAAAGAAAAGTTTCATCTGTTTCTGCGTTGACAGAATCTTTAACTGCAACCCCTACCTTACTGCTTAACTTTGTTCTTTGAGCTCCATTCTCCCCAAACATCAATCAATATATTTATGTTTGAATGCTGAATATGACAGATATATAATTTTTAATTAAATGAAAAATTAAGCAATATAGATTTTCTATGGTTGGAACCACAAACTCTTTGAATTTTACGACTTGTATGATAATATAGGAATAGGCCATACCCTAAAGCTAGATTAATTCTGAGGACCTTTTAGCTTTTTTTTTTGTGCGTGTAGATTTTTCCTACAGGTTTTGATATATTACAGCAACAATGACATAAAAAAGACAGTGGCCAGTTAAATAGGATCTTGTAGGCACTAGATGGTTGAAGAAAAAGAGTTGATGATATATACATGACAACTCATGTCCATTGTCCCACATATTTGTATATGGATTTATATAACTGAACACTTCTGCTTCTAAACAGAACTTACATATATATATATATACATGAAAAAATTGGATGGTTTATTAATCATTTCATGGTGGACTCAATCCCTTCCCTTTGTCATGATGTGCAAGCCAGATGAAGTTTGGCCAATCAATGTGATATCCATATTTCCCATGCGCGTGCACTGTCCTCTCTGATTTATTCATATCTTCATTGGATAGCTCCAGATTACCAGTAATCACTGTCCAAACTAATAATACCTTACATACATACCTCCGTACATGTATATATCGTGATCCAACAAAACAAAAATAAAAAGTACTTGTTCGCAATTTGAGACTAGTTGAGAGTTAGGACAATATTAAATTATTTGAATAGATGCATTTGCACGTCGATCTGTTACTGCTAAGATGAATTATGTTTCTTGATTACTGCTTTTAGCTAATTTCTTATTAATATTATATATATATATATATATTAGATTATAGACAATGGTGTTGTTTTTCTCATATCGTAAAAATTTTATTTAATAAAATGTCAAGAGTTAACAGGACATCAAGCTCAACTAAATTTAAATAAAACTCCTGGTAAATATTTCAAAGGATATATACTTTTATACCTATGGTGTCGTTCATATTTTGTTATAGCTGCCTTCATAAATGCAGGGAAAATAGATATCTAAAATTGGGGGAAGTAGATTTAACTTGTGTCCCAAATCGTCATAGTAATGAAGTGGATAATAATATAGGTCACTTTCAATAAAATACAATAGGAATATTTTGCATATGTTATCTCATTATGTTTCTCCTCCACAAATGAAGAATATCTTTTACTGCCACATATAAAATTAATTATTAAATGTTAATTTTGGAATATATTATTTAATCTAACTTTAAAAATTAAATTATATATTATTTTTATTATATAAATTTAGTTTATTTGATATTTTTAAGTGGGTTGGCATCAAGTTGAAACATGATACTAAATTAATCAAGTATTTTACTTATGCCGTATATTAATTTTGTCACATATATTATTTGATGAATGAAAACATGTATTTAAAACAAAACTTAAGACATCATTTGATATTTGAGTTTGACTCTTTTGTCAAATGTGGTATGTGTCTTTTAGTATTTTTATTTGTCCAAAGTTACATATTTTAGTACTTAAATAACGTGTTTAATTGAGTTTTTATATTAATTTGATGAAAATTAATTGTTAATATTATCATATTTGAATTTTTATGATTTTGTTTAAATTTTTATTTTATTTTGTTAAATGCAGCTTGATTGTTGTGATTACTTCAAGTTTTAGAGTAGAATTAATCAAATTTAATTGTTAATATTATTATTTAATTATAATTTTTCATCAAATTAATTCTAAACCTTAATTTAAACATTAAAAATTCCACAATATTACTTTCAAGCATTAAAATGTACAATTTTACTAAATATCACATTGAAAAAAAAGACAAACACTACATTAAAAATGTTAAACTCAAATACAAATAATAAAATTAAACCTAAAAATTATATTTATTTTAAATTTAATGATAATTTTTTAGAGCTGGTTTTGATAAAAGTTGTAAAAGTTATTTTATTTTAATATATTATTTAAGAATATTTTAAAAATATTTATTAATTTTAATATTAAAATTTATAAATGTGAAAATGCTAAATACAATATCTAAAATGACAGCAATTGATACTAAACTAGTTAATTTTCAAATCAAAAGTAGCTGCAGTTTCTTTATTTCAAGGGGTTTCTGTTTGAGTCACAGGCACTTTATTTGTCGCAAATGACAGTAAGGAATACCATCATTGTAAAAATTTTGGTAAAGGGAAAAAAGGTCACATCAATATCATTCATGGACTATTCCCATTTACTAGGGCTCAATTCAAAATTCCGACCTTCATATTCCGTTTGACTTTGGTCAAATATTTATTTTTGTGTTGAAATTTGGTTTAAGATATAATTGTATTATTTGAGCTCGATTAATAATTTTTTTCTTTAAAAATAAAATTAAAGCTTAAACTCGGTTAGATAATAAAATTTAAAGTTAATAATATATATTAAAAATAATTATGAAATTTAATAATATAACAAAAATATAAATTTTTTATAAAATTCATGAGTCATTCAAATTAAATATTATTAAATTTAAATTTAACTCTATTAATAATTTGAGCTGGATTATGTAATTGTTGAATCAAATTTTTCTATTAAACTCTAATAATTTATCAATATTAATATCTTATTTATTCATTAAATATAGAGTCTAAGAAGGCAAAAATTGTTTTTAATGAATAATGTTATATATCATTTAATAACTAAAAACGGGTGAATATTTTAAATATATATAAAATTTTATTTTAATAATAAATTGATAATATATAAAATTGTATACTCAAAATTAAATATTAAGGTAAGTTACATCAAAGATTACTAGATTATTAATAAATTTATATATCAATTTTAAAAATTATAAAATATTTATTAAACTATTTAAAATTTTTTTTATTTAAGTCAGTGGGCTATTAAAATCATTATTGTATAGCCTTTCTTTTTCTATTCGCATCGTCTACACTAATCGAAAATTGTTAAATTTTTTTTTTAATTTATAAAATAGTTTTAAATGTCACGAATCTGTTAATCAAATTTCAAACAGCTTTCTTCTTCGATCTCCAACACTGATCGTTGGATCGACTTAGATTTAAAGCATATTCTTTTACTCGTCAATGTATACTAATATACTATACCAATCGTTGAATAATATTTTGTTACTTGAAACTCATCAACTAAACTTCTCTTAAAATAATTTAACAAGCCAATAACTTAAATAAAATATTTCAAATAATTTAATTACTTAAATGAAAATTTTTAAATAATTTAATAATTTTTTAAATAATTAAAAATAAATTTATTAATAATATCGTATAATTTACCTAAATATCAACACTAAAGAAAAACCAGGCAAGATGCCTTTGAAAAAAACAGCTCGGCTTCATCGAAGTCACCACCAGCATTTGGTTGAATGATTAATGAGTAATTCTGTACCTCGAAGAGCGGCGTTGGAATCCTCTTTTTTTTTTCGAATATTATATATATAACAGGTTAAAAACTAAAACCATTGCCGCCATTTAAGGTAGGGGGCCTCTACAATGGTGGAGCCCCTGCAAGTCTGCGAACTTGGCTAGGTGCTCGTGAATTCAATAAAATCATAAACCCATTTTAGAGGAAAAAAGAAAAGGACCAAACTTTTGAAAGCACGAGAAATTTACAGTAAAAAAGAGCAAAAAAGAAAACCCTGTCTCGTGCTCTGGATATAGTTGGCTAAGCTGGCTTTTTTTTCTTCTGCAAACTTTGAACGGTTACCACTTTGTATTCAAAAGATCACTCAATACAGAAAAAAACACACACACACACACACAGACACACCCAAAGTTGATCTCTGTATTCAATCTATGACTGTATATGGCAGAGCTCCAAAAACAAATCACTTCCTTCCGAAAGAATTCACCTTTTCTTTTTTACCATAGCCTTTTTGTATATAATAAGTTAACCTACTGATGAAAATATAAACTAAAAATCCTCGTTTGTCTCCAATCTCTGATTCCCATTTGCCTCCTCTCTCTCTTACTTTTATTTTTTTCCCTTTTTTGATTCCTCTTTTTTCACATTCAGGATTCCTTCTTTTGACTCCCTTATTTCAAGTTTTCTTTCCTTGAGTTCATTTAAATTCGTTTGTTTTGAAAATTTTGAAGTGAATGAAAGAAAAAAAAAACATGGGTGGTGTTAACAAGGTGGAAGTGATAAACAGCAAAGGTTGTTCAAAGTTGTTTGTTGGGTTCTCATCTTCGGTGCCATCATTTAGAAGTTTCCAATCTTTTGAACCAATGTCCCCTGCTTCTACTTCTCTTGGTTCTGAACCGGTTCGATCCACCGGTCCATTTTCCGGTCTTGTTATATGCGTTACTGGCTTGTCCAAAGGTTGGTAAATTTGTATCTAAATGAAATCCTCCCCAGAATTTTGTGCTTTGTATTCATGTTAGATGATGTGTTGGTTGCAGAAGCAAGGAAACAAGTAATGGAGGCTACAGAGAGATTAGGTGGTCAATACAGCACCAGTTTACATCCTCAGTGCACCCATTTGGTGGTCCAGATATCCTTTTCTCATTCTTATTGTATTCTTTATATTGGCTGATTGGAATAAAGTGAAAAAGAATGACAAATATGATTGTAATTTTTCTAACATTATTGTAACTGGCAGATGGATAATAATAAGGTTTCCTATTGTCCGTCTTTTATATTGTCTCTACTGCTGTAAGTGCAGTTGTTATGTCGAACCTTAATATTAGTCACAGTGTTACTGGACGTAAGTTCGATCACGCTGTAAAACATGGATCGAGAAATGGTCTATTCCTTGTTAAACTTGGATGGTTTGTGGATAGTGTCAAGAGGAATGGTAAGATTAGAATATGCCTCTTATTTCATACTTCCCTGTTGTGTTATGTTCTGTTGCAATATGAAGGATTTGCTGCTTTCGATTTGTTAGAACTTAGATGCTTGTTTAATACTACAATTCGAACTCTGTTATTCTACTACTTGTTAAGATTAGGATACCTTATGTTACCTGTTGTTGCTTGCCTTGTTAATGGAAGCAGAAATGTTAGTTTATAATTTTTGTGGGGTAATTTGATTTCTGTTAGTTTATAATTTTTGTTTTCTCCATTCATGCAGTAAGGTTAAGTGAATCACTCTACACTGTGAAGGGTGCTGAAGAACATGCCGCATGTGTAGATGAGTTAAATCGGCTTGCTGGGTCTACTGCTTCCGAAAGCTCATGTCTTCCTGCCGGTTTTCATGAAGCAAAGAAACTAGACATGATAGAAAAGCCAAATGTACGGTATTCTGGAAGAGTCCTCAATAGAAATATGGACTCAGTGTTATCTGGTCATACAATATACATCGATTCTGATATTTCAGTTGAACTACGTAATAAGGTAACATTCTGAAATTCATGTTTCCTTTTGGTAATGCTAGTTTAGAGTATGTTGCATCTGCTGCATGGTATAAGTCATAAACTAAGGTCAGAGATTTGGTGTATCAGTTTATATATCACTGAAAAACTAGTAAATGATTCACTATTTTAGTTACCGTCGGTTTCTACGTTGCTTTTAGCAATTCTTTGAGACATTTAGTATGTTGATAGGTTCTCCAGGCAGCATCAGAAGAAGGGGCCATGGCAGTAGATAGTTGGTTTGTTGGTTGCAGTGCAAGTCATGTAGTGTGTGAAGGAAACTCTGTACATCGATATATTGGCCACTCGAACAACATAGTTACAGTGAGTGCTTCTTTATTGCGTTATGGAAACAGGGTTCTTTTATGCATAATCATCAAAAGATATACGAAGCACTTATAGGAACAATCAATGTTTGTTATGCTTGAACTGAATTTGATATTAATGTCTCAGCCATTATGGGTCCTGAAAACAGCCGAGGATAGAAATTTGCAGAGGCTTGTTCACATGTCTGCTGATTTGGCCAGGCATATTGGGATACTGCTCGAAAAATCTCAGAATGGCATTGTAGGAGAGGTACTTTCGAATATATTGCTGTCAGAATTACAGATAGTACTATATTATGCCTTCCCTGTGATGCTAGAAAGACCGAGAATGATGCTAATGTTAAGTTTTCACCTTTTCTTTAATAGGAAAATAATGTGGCTAATTCAACAATATCTACTCGGAGCGTTAGAGGGAATGCAAGTCATGTAGAGAGGCAACAAATTGTACATTTGGCTAAAATGGGGGTTAGAAATCATCGCAGTCTCCGTATGCAGGCAAGTGGTTTAATCATGTTTGGTATGTGCTAGAGCTTCATACTAATGTGAATTCTTGCATTTCTTTGAACATCTGTTTTTCTTTCAGACTTGTCAAAACCCTTTCCGTCCAATAAGCCAAGCCATTCTTCTGGAGACAGTTTGCTGGTCGATATCGGAGCCAACTTTGACTGCCTCTATTTTCACAGACACTGTTAGCGGCGAAGATGCTAGTGAGCATCAATCTGTGTTCTTTGATGCAAATGGTGATGGCAAGGATTCTGAGACCTCATCTACTAACATAACCCGGTCACTTACAGAAAGGTGATGGATCACTCTCTTGATATTCTATCGATTAGCCCTGTAATTTTCGGTTCCTTCTCATGTTTTGATTCAATTCTCCTGCAGTGAGAAAAATGAGTTGATATTCAAGAACCATTTTCTTACCATACTATTTCCAGTTGATCGATTTTCTGAAATGGGGCCTTCTTCACGGACATATTTCAGCAATAATGGCTTTAAATGTCTGCAGATTTTGGATTATATATATGCTTTTTATCAGGTATGACTTGTATACGCCTCTACCTTATTGTTTTAATGGAACCTGTTCAAATATTGCACTTGTCCTGAAAGCAATCAATCTTTACCCGGATTCTCTTTGCTGTTGCTCATCTTTTGTAGGAGAACATGTCAATCCATGAAATAGAGGCCGCTATTCACACAGACTCAAGGCATGCTGACAGGCTTCGATCAGCATACTGTAGCAAAGAGACAATAGAACATGGATATACGGTTTTCAAACGAATAGATTTCCTAGGAAGTCGTAAAAGCTTTGAAATGTTGAAGCGTGTTAGCGGAGATAATAACAGTAATGTATATGAACTCTTGATTAGAGCCAAAACATGCCATTTGCATTAGATGCCTTCATATACCAATACGGAAGATGGTTTCGAATCTTCAGTTAGCAGCATTAACATTTCAACGAAAAAAATAGTTACACATCGTATTATGACATGATCCTTGTTTAGTTATAGTGTGTCCGGTGTGAAAGGAAGAGTGAATTAGCGAATTTAAATTTTGTTTGTCATAGCTCTATATTTAACATGATGAAGATCAGCTTCGTCCTAAAATACTGTGAAGAAATATGAAGGAAAATGGCCGACTGCCGGATAATACAACATTCTCTATTGATATATTGAAATAAAAAGATGGTAGGACCCAATGATGAGATTCCCCTGCCGTTAAAAGTTGATAAAGCTTAAAGAGTGTTGCAGTGTCCCAACAACTTTTGTTTTTGGCAGCCCTTGCTTGCATTCCATCATGCAGAAATCTGGGTGCATTGAAGGTGATCTTTTTTTATGCAAAGCTGATAAGAGAACCTCCTTTTTTCTAGTCTATCTCAGGCTCAGCACAATGGCCAAATTTCCGAAGGATTACCATCAAGAAAAAAGTGAGAACGATAAGAAACTAGCAGTGTGATCATAAAGTTGAAAAAACAGAAGATTGGTCAGGTAAGGTTACTCAGTTGGGTTAATATCCTTTCAACAATATCACTCGGCTTTGACTTGAATCTTCACAGTTACCCCCCCGTTTTGTTCTCTTCCACAAGATCCCTGTTCTCTGTTATTGCAGACATACAACATGACTTGGACCAAGTATATTTTACAGTGGCCGCTATTAAGGACTATATGATACAAAAATGTTGGGAGTCCCCATCCACTGTCATCCCGTTGTTTGCTATTGTTCTTTTGCATTTGGTATGAAATGCTTTTCGTGTATTATTGGATTCCATCATCTTTGTTTTCTATATTCAGAACGTCATTGTTTTGATCATGTCGGCAAATGTGTGCTGTTCAAGGGGTGTTTCCTTCCATTTAACGACAAACTCTTGCACCCAACCACTCTCCATAAGGCCTAAAGGAATGTCAATACAATTTCTTTTTACCAACAAAACCAAACCTAAAACTAAAATGATTATATACCAAAATTCCTACCCTAATCTAAATCCATCCCCTAATAATGAACCAAAAAATAGAATCTACACCCTAATAAAATCTCCATACTAGAGAGTAGAGAGCACAGACAATCAGAGTAGAAACATCGAAGTTCCAGCATGAGTTACATTCCATGAATTGTAGTATCATGTAATTCAAATCTATCAGTTACATCTGAGAATTAAACCCAAAATTTAACATAGTAAGATTTAAGATACAAAATTAACAAACCGGAGAAAAGATGTTGCTTGCTTGCAGGCAGTGTCCGCCCCAGCGCAACCCCCCCACCCCTGATGCTACCAAAATGCAATTCCTGAGGTCATCTGGCTAAAACTTTAATGATACACTTCTGCTTCTTTTTGTTTTTTAAACTTTTTTCTTCCCCTAACTTTCTGTTTTTTGATTTCCTTT
Source organism: Gossypium rotundifolium (assembly GCA_025506655.1). Classification (NCBI taxonomy): domain Eukaryota; kingdom Viridiplantae; phylum Streptophyta; class Magnoliopsida; order Malvales; family Malvaceae; genus Gossypium; species Gossypium rotundifolium. The sequence continues at coordinate 195,012,302 of CP106734.1, read as the reverse complement.
TCCAGACTTCAACTATATCCCCCTTTCCATTTCCTCCCATGTACAGATACAAGAATGACTATGGTGACTATGACTTGATGGTTTTTTTTTTTTTTCTGTAGTGTCAAAAACTCCTATAACTCAACACTGTCAAGTCCATGGCTTCAATATATGACAACTCGAAGTAGCCCTGGCTGTGGTTCTGTATAGTCAAGGCCCTCTTCTTCAAGCAGATACCGTTGCACAGCAACTGGAAGTCTTGCTGGAGTACGAGAACCCCTAGTATGGTGGCCAGTTCCAACACATATGTATACCTGCAGACGCTGATCTGCTGCCCGTGCTGTGCTCCGCAGCACTGAGAGTTCATGTTTCAGCATATCAAGGGCTTCACTAACATGCAATCCATGCAGGTCTATCATCCGCTCCTGCCCTCTGAAATTCTCTAGAGGAACTGGGTTCCTATATTATCATAGTTCATAAGCAGTCACAAGAAAAAACTAGTATTAAGCGACCAAATAATAAAACATGAATTTGGATTAGTGGAAATAACAAACGACCAGGCTTCAAAACTGACAAACTCAGTTATATTATGCATCAGACCTTTGAGTATGAAAGATGAACAGATGGATGGATAGTGAAAGAAGAAAAGGGGGTTAGGCTAGTAGAAGTGAGGTATACAAACCAATTATACTTAAATGTCGAAACAGCACAGATAATTAATACCACCCCCTCATAGATCTCAGGAACCAATGTTTTTACTCTTCAGTCTCCACACAAAAATATCCATTGAAACCACCCTGTCAAGGGACCAAGTACAACAGGAAAGAAATGACAAACCTCTGGTGATATATAGATTCCTGAGCTTTTCCATGAGCTGCCTTCATATGCATATTGTGCATTTGTCCTTTCACACTAAGTTCCTTTGCTAGAGCCTTGTTGCCAATGAGAAATGCTTGACGTGCCTATGTTAAATATGCAAGAAGTAATATCACTTAAATATATAAGTAAGATGAGTGGGGCAGAAAGAAAGAACGAGAGAGATACAATCGATGAAGAGCAGCCAAACTTTAGAAATTTTCCTTCTACCAGTTAACAGTTGATGCACTCTGTACATGTATAATTCAATCAACTCTCAAAAGCAAGGGCTACTACTCATCAAACACATGCTCATTCAGGATATTAAACAGACTTGTTTACTTCCTAACTTGAGAAAGCCCAATGTTGATGCATTAGTCAACATGAAACGCATTGAAGCTTACCTCAAGATTTTTATTTTCTTTTTTGAGTGGGGGGAGGGGTTACTACTGGAGTCCAAATTCTATTAATTTTTCCTATATCTAGCTAAGCCGATTGAAGATTGATATAACTTAGTGTAAAACTATAAAGTTAACAAAGAGATAGCAGTAAAAGCAGAAGCAAAACTCGAAGTGCCATACAGGAAAGGACTAAAAAGAAAACTTATTTTCTAGGTTGCAAAATGGAGCACAAAAAATTTGAAAGAAAAAAGAAGCAGTTGAGCGAACATATGAAGGAACTTGATTTCATAGCTTGCAAACAAAAATGAAAAACCTACAAAATATAGCAGCTTAAATAAAATTTCCAATAAAACACCTGTTCAAAATAAGCATTACGTAAACGCGCATGGTCTCGAGCTTCTTCCCGTAGTTCAGAGTATAAATTTCCTGCCAGATCAATAATGTTAAAGCATATAGATATGCGGAGAGGATAAAATGCTCCTATTAAAAGCTTTATAAATGCATGAATTTTATCAAGTGCAGAATATTACCCACTGCATCTCCAGTTTCAAGCCAAACAGGAGCTGAACGAGCTGAACCACGAGTCTGCAACCTATTAGCATAAACCCCTCTTCCAGGTGCAGCACTGTAGGAATTAGCTGACCCATTAGAACTTCTACTTGACCCCACAGTTGAATCAGCAGAACCATTTCTATCATACTTCCACATTCCAGAATCTTGAGATGCCATTTTCCTGACAGCTGATGCAAAATCTATGGCACCTCTGGATGGAAGGGAAGAACTGGTTTTGAACATAAGCAGATTGTCCTTGTCAGAAGGTCGATAGGTACTGGCACTATGTTGAAGATCATCTCCTGTATATTTTGGAGGACCACTCTGACCATCTGACACAGTAAGTGCAGGAAAGTCCATTGTACTCAGATCGGGAGCTGACAAGGTCTTTGAATTCAGGTTCTGGTTGAAACCACCATCAACTTGAAGCTGCAATAAGAATCAAAACGACCCATGAAATGCTAAAAGTATTAAAAGGAACAAAACATACAACAAAACTCCAAAACCCTTTTGAGTATGCGAGATAATTGTGAGCCGAAAACAAAAACCTAAGAAGATATAACTTCAAAAAGGAATAACAAAAAGAGAAAAAAATCACATAAGGAAATCTACCCCTCTACCAGGCCACAGGATATCATGAACTAGAGTCAACATACAACACTATGGTCGAACTGAGTCACCTCAAAACTTTAAGGGGAGCCAACTTTTCCCTGTAAAACAACAGTTAGCAATAGCATCCAACTATTACCATCCACGAAATCCATGGTGCCCACGGCAGATTCCCAACATCCCATAAGTGCCACATGAGATGAAAAATGATAAGCAATTGCAGTGTAAAAATAAAGGAATGTGGAAAACTTCTAAAAGAGTTCCACATCCAGACTTTAAACATAAACCGTTCCTTTAGTATTCCGCAACTTTCTAGCAAATGATAATCATAAAATAATATATTATGTAAAAATATAAGATAACCACAAAATAATATATATCTACATATAACTTGAAGACTCTGCATCACTACATAAACAAAGGACAGATGCAAGAACTTGAAAATTGACCAACTAAAAACGGTTGAGCACCACTCACCTCAAGTTGTGTGAGCATCTCTATGGTTAGATTTAAGTCACAACCATTGGCGAAATAAACTTCAGCAAGGCTTTCAGCAGCGAATCCAGGGAATTGAGAAGCCAAAAAATCCACATGATTCATTCCAGTATCATTGATATTTGTGTGCTCACCCAAAATATCACTGGCAAATGCATGCCTAGAATTTCCATCATACAGTTGTCCTTCCCTCCCATTGCCAATCAACTGATCGCTGTTAACAAGTTGCTCATCCCAAGGTTTGAGTGGTAAGTTCAAAAAACTAGCTGAAATAGGCTCCTCTCCATAGGATGAAGAAGGATATCTAAATTTTTCATCCAAGTTATTACCATTACCATACTGCTGCAGTAGTTCCTGCTGGTCACCAAATACATATCCACCAGCAGCAGAAGTAGGAAACCTTGAAGCTTCGCTACCATCATGCAAGGACAAACCTGCTAAGGAGAGACTCCCAGGCTCCATACCTTGAGAATCATCCTCGTTAATAACCTTAAAGTCTGGGGTAATGTCATCAGGGAGCTGGTGTCGCCAGAACTGATGAGCCTCATCATCAGAATTATTTGAAACAGAAGACCCTGACCGATCAAGCACTGCTTTTCCTACGGTACCAGAAGTAGAAAACGTTGCTGTAGCAGCTGCTCTAGTGCTTCCTGATGAAGATGGCGACCTAAGAGAGAAGGGAACGAACTCAGCTGCATTAGGATTCAAAGTTGTTGCCTTGCTAGGGGCATTTGATTTTGCGTCACTAATTTGGGTCCCTTTCTTGGACAAGCTCATTCTTTACTTAAAAAGAAAAAGTAGATTCTATGTATGTAAAGGAAACTGATGTAGAGGATATACGCTTGAGTTCCACTAAATTCTAACCAAAACCTGCAAAACCGTCCATCCGTATCACAATATTAATTAGTCAAACTTACAAAAGAATCTTAAATTGAAGACAAACACACATGTACAAAATCAACCCTGAGCAGAAAATAACTCAATAACAAATCTAGAACGAGATTAATACCAAAAACACCACATCGCTCTTGATATAAACTGTCACACTAATCATCTCCAATAAAATAATGATTACGAAAAGCCAAGACAATCGAAATGACTAAGATAAAGGAAATATTAAACCGTATTTGACTCTTACGCATGCAAAATCCATTGCTTTAAATGAAACAAACATAGTGCTGTGTTTAATTAACAACTGAATGGAGCTCGCAGCCAAACGTTTCCTATATAAGTAACATTAAAATTAAGCCTTGAGATTACGAATTAATAGCGAGATTTTCATTAAATAAACCAAAATTATACCAATATACAGTTCAAAGCCTTGAAATTCACTTATCAACAAGACTTTAACCTGAAGAGAAAAGGAAATCACAAAATCCTCAAGTAAGAATTAAATAGCAAGCTCCTTTAATTAAAAACCCTAATTAAAAATAAAAATAAGAAGAAGAAGAAAGCTTTCTAGGTATCTAGCTAAACGAATAATTAAAACGAAAAGGCAGCATAAGTCAAATCTATAATCTCCCATTATCTAGTCCCAAACTATCCGAGATCTCAAGTCAATCCAACACAAAAAAGCACAAAAAAATTATAAAAAAAGGGTAAATTTTGTAATAAACGGAAGGGAGAAGGACAGATGAAAAAAAAGAGAGAGAGAGAGATCTAAGAAGAAAATTATACCTTTGCGAAACAAATCGAAAGGATCCATAGCTAAAGCTTTCAGATGAAAAGGGGAAAAAAAACGAAAAGAAGATCAAAGAGGAGAATCGATGAACAAAGTCTGTATTCCCGCTGATTTTTAGCTTAATTAAACTGATTGGGATTTGAGCTTTTTGGTTTATTGTTTTTCTTTGGCTGCAGTGTATTATCTCAGCTTTTTGTTTCACAGCACAGGTTTCCCTGTTTCTCTTCTTTCTATCTCTTTCTCTTCGAGTTTTCTTCTCTCCTTTTTTTTTTTGTTTGAAAACGGTTAAAGCCCACCACCACAAAAATATATATATAATAAAACTACACATTTTATTCCAATCCAACCCCCTTCGCCACTTCATTTGAAGATTTGACCTTTTTTCCCAATTTCAATTTTATCTTTTATTTTCAAAAAGAACTCTTTTTTCTTTTTTCTAATTTGACGACCTTACACGTTATTTGTCAATAAATTAAAATCATAAATGTTTTTAGAACTTTTTTCCCCACAATCAATTCTAAAGAGATGAATTATAAAATTAATTTTACATCAATTTATAATATGATATTTAAATCTTAAAATTACAAATAATTTTATTATAATTATTGTGATATTAATATAAAGTATGATCATATCAAAATTTTGAAATCGTAAATAATTTTAAACCTAAAAAATCTTTGATTTAACTCATACATAATAACTCATAACAATCTTAACTTTAATAACACAATCAAGTTGGGATGTATGGTAAGATTTTGAAGATTTAGGATGTAATTTAGTTTTAAAATAATGCTAAAAGTTGATGAATTTATCCTACTTGTATTATGAAAAAGTAGATTAAGGGTAAAAGTTCTCAATTTTTTCAAAAAATAATTAAGCCTTTTCTTTTTTACTCTATTAGATATTTGACTATCAAAATACATCAAAAGATTTAACCGTTAATTTTAACGTGGATTGTTAAAGTTAATTATCCTTAATTTATTTCAATTAAAGTAACCATGTGTTACTTCCACGATGTGGCATATGGTAAAAATTATAAAAATAAAATCAATAAAAATTATAAAAATTATTAAATTTAAATAAAAATATTTGAAATTTATTAAAATTTATAAAAATTATAAAAATATAAAGAATTATAAAATTCTTAAAAATTATAAAATTTATCGTACTAAAAGAAGCATTTTTAATTTTCTTATCACTTATTTTTTATCATTTTTACCACATGTCATATTGTGTTGCGACACGTGCTGGCTTTAACTAAAAAAGAATTTGGGGACATTAACTTTAACGATTAAAGTTAATGAGTAAATAGTCTTTTTGATGTATTTTATAATTTTTATAAAAATTTATAATTTTTATAATTTTTTTAAATTTTAATATTTTTATAACTCTTATTAATTTTTATTTTTTATATTTTTTGTCATATGTCACATCGTGATTATGATATAGAGTGACTTTAACCAAAAAAATTAGAGTCAGATAACTTTAACGGTCAAATGGCCATTTTTAATGCATTTTGACCGTCCGGGTACTCAATTGAGTGCAAAAAATAAAGCAGAGGCTTAATTGCTGTATTTGAAAAATTTTAAAGGTATTTTTAATACATTTTAAAAGTTTAAATACCCAATTGAGAAAAAAAACAGAAACTTACTTGCTTTTAAAAAAAAAATTGAAGAATTTTATACCTTAAATATAAGGAAGAAAATCAGATAATAAATTACCCATCAAATTGCAAAACCAACATTAATTTGATATCGAGATCTACCTCTTTAAATCTATCCATTTTAGGTAAACATAAATAATTGTTCACAATACAGTATTTCTAGCAATCATTTAATTATTAATCTATGTTATTGTATTTTTTGAGTTGCGATTTCGGGAAATGAAAGGGAAAAGGTCTAATTTCGCTTTCAGTCCATGTACTCTCTACTTTTAATTCCTGAAAGTTGATCCTTTTATTAATTTTAATTTAATAATTAAAGTCAAATTAATAACACTGACTTTCATTAAATTAAATTAGATGTAATCAATTATAAAACATGTGGAAGTTAAGTAAATATATATATATATATATATACATGTACATATATCAACTTTGACTCTCCATATCTAAATTAGTGTTAAAGAATTGTACAGCCTCATATTCATAATAAAAATCCTTCCAACCCCATATTTATAATAATAAAAAACCTTCCAGTCTCATTCAATATTTTTATTTGCTTATTTGATCCTTTATGCGTGTAATATTAATTACATAAATAGTTTTTAAAGTTTTAAAAAGTCGCATAATATATGCAACAACTTTTTATTTAATAATAAAATATTATATTTTAAATACATTTTGGCCTCGATCTCAAATAACTTTATTTTCCTCCTCCATTATAAAATAAACAATAATAATATATATTTTATAAAATGGATTGATTAAAAATATTTTTTATAATGTATAGCAGAAGTAATTATTAACCACTAATTATATTATAAATCGGTACACTCAATTTGGGAGTAAAAAGTGTTTAAATATAATAAAAATACGAGAAAGTAACAAATAATAATATTTTATTAAATATAAAAGGTGTAAAATAAACTAAAATAAACACCAAAACAAAATATGAATGGTTGAGAAACCGGAAATGGAGAAGAAAAATGTTATGCCCACCTGTGATTGGATTCATTGGTCGGGGTATCACTTTGAAAAAAATGTATTAAACGGGTGAATTGATATAAATTGATTATGTAATACAAGTGAAATATGTTATATTTTAAGCACATAACTCATCAATTAAAATTACATTCACACACTTGTTTTGTAGTATTTTACATATTCATAGTTTATATTTACACTATCAAATCCGAGTATTATGAATCAAAATTTTATTTTTATGAATTTTTAATATTTTTATTGAATCGATAAATCGATCGGACCGATGAATCAATAACCTAATTAATTTGACCATCTATTTATTTTTGAAAATTCTAGATAAAAATGAAAAAAAATGTAAAGTGAGAGGCGAATGGTTTCATAAATTAAATAGCTTTTAAATTTCATTTTTATTCTATTTATTGAACCTTTTAATTGAATTGGTGTCACCCTTAATCGAGTTATCAAATCGGTCAATAAATTACGCAAATATCTTTCTCTAATTTAAAAATTATATTATTTAGGGTATTTTGGTATTTTATTTTAACAAAACCAATTGAAATGTGTATATTGTGGAATTGGAACCTCCATCAATTGAATTACTAAAACATTAAATTTACTACTCAACCAAAGCTTAATTTTAATTTATTGTATATAATTTTGTTTTAATATGCACAATTTATTATTTTCACCAGTTGTATATATTGATAAGGTTGTTCGTTGAGTTTGTATCACAAGTCAACTCTATACTAAATCACAATTGATGACAACACATGATAAAACAATTGTAGTGTATTTAATGTTATTAATTTAATTTATTTATGCGTTTAAATTTTATTCTACTTGTAATTTATTTTTTATTTTAATATTGTACCTGTTTAATAAGATATTATGATTAATTAATTTTAAAAATATATTTATTTATTATATCTTATTTTATATACGCAATTATCTCCTAATTTTATGAAGAATTCCTAATTATTAATAAAAGGATTGAAATTTTATGTCAATATATCTTTAATTTGTTATGATTCTCAAAATTAAAGAAACCCTTTTTTTTCCCAACTAAACTGAGTTCGTTACATCATATCCAGTCAACCATTTTTTTTTTTTAATTATTACAATTTACAAAGAGGAAATAGACTATGAAATTCTAAAACCAAGAAGCCCTCTCACATGCTGTCCCTCTACTATCCTGTGAAGTCAACCATTTTTAATTAATGAATATGGAATTTTACTTTTTCAAGTAAATTAATAATCAATTATCTGTAATAAAAATTTATAATGCTAGAGGATAAAAGAGATAGTATATATGTACACATTCCATCCGTAATCTAAATTACATTTAAGATTTAGATTAAATTGATATAAAATTTAGATTAAATTTCCGTTCTAAGTTATAAATTACCCAAAACATATATTACCTTTATAAAATAATAATTTATAAAACTTTAACATCTCAATTTTACCATTTCAACCAAAATCATGTTTACTAATACCATACTCCTTTCCCTAGTAGATCACATCCGAACTTGGTCTAAAAACACTTTATTTACTTTGAGTATTGATGTTGTAATTTATTTTATACATTTTATTTAAGTAGGGAAAAATTGGAATGGTGAAAGATTAAAAGGGTAGAAAACATAATTTTTCCTTCTATTAATTGCTTGGTAGAATTTAAAATGATAAGAAAAAATAAAATATTTAAAAATGCATAGTTTTGAATTATTATACACATCTCTCTCCTCTCATTTTTCTAATTTAGAAGGATTTATTTTAATATTTATATATTAGAATGAAAATTGACTATCCCTCCTATTTTCTTTCCTCTCAATTAACTGTACTCAAAATTTATTTCTTTTCACTCCCTCTTATTATTTTTCTACATTTTACCCAACCAGCACACCTTTAATGTCAAAATTTATTTGAAACAATTATTATAATTTCGTTAGGCATTTAAATAATATGCGTTTAATCCTTTAATTACACTTCCTTTTACTTAAAAATAATATTTTTGTTTTAGACATTGAAAGAGAGAAGTGAAAGGATGGATGTGTATTTAAAAAAAAAATTCAGTTTTTTTTTAAATTTATTTACTGATTTAAATTATTTAATAAATGAATTAATATTAAATAACAATTAAACCAATAAGTATAACATGGTCCCCATCGACCCTAGTCTTGAAATGTACACCAGACAAGCCTTGTTTGGGTGATGGGGAACAAAAACCAAATATGGTTGAGATTATAATGAAAGTTTTCTATCCTAGGCAATTAACATTTACAGGTCAAATTTGCATTTGCTAATTGAATTGCGTATTTTCTTTTTCAATTTCATTTGTGTAAGCATAAATATGTATTATTAATATTTCGAATATTAATTATGTATTAATGGTATTTAATTTTATTGAGATTTGTTTAATATTATTTAATCTTTATAATATAAAATTATATATTTGTTTTAGATTTTCGTAACAGAGCCTCCCAACCTTCGCTTTAAAACAAAATTCTAATCATAAGTAAATTGTGACATAGAGTTTGCTAGCAGGTCACCATGGCTCCCACATCAGACAAAAACCAATCTAATTAAAGTAACAAACCAAATCGATGTTTTATTTTATTTTTAGAGATAATGACAATTTAAATTTCAATATTTATATTTTTAGTTAAATTTAATTTTAATATTTTAAAAGAATTAAATTTAATTATTAATTTTAAAACAGTCAAATTGCTATTTTAAAGAAAATCCTGCATAGCCATTCAGGTATAATTAATGTTTTTCTTTAAATTTTTATGAAATTTTATATATTTAAATTTAAATGATTTTATATATTTTTAATTATTTATTGATGTCACATATAAGACAAATATTATTAAAATAATAATATTATAATTATCATTTAAATTAAAAACGAATTATCTATTTTAGAAAATTATTGATCAAACTAAATAAATAATAATAACAATCAAATTAACAAAAAAAAAATTGAGCTTATTTTAAAAATATCCATAAAAAAAACTGAATTACTATGAAAACATTTTGTTTCTACATTATTTCCGGATAAATTTATAGGCGGCCTTCCAAAAAGGTCAATACTCAATCCAAACCAATTTCTACCTCCACTAATGCTTTGCCACCTCTGGCCTTACGTCACATACGCATTGACACTGACAACGAGACCACCGTACACTTGTGTATAGCCTCCAAAGCTTGACCAATCAGCCAATGACAAAAACCCAGCACTGGCTTTCGTTCCCGAGTTGTTCATTTTCGGGCTGTCATTTCGATCGGAAAGTCGATGAATGATGAAGGGGCTTCAAGTTGAGAAAAACCAGATAACACGACATTGCAATTTGCAACTGAAGAGAGCTAGCAAAGTGGGAGAACATTGAGGAAATTAAGACGGGAAACTTTGATGAAGGTGGTGAAGAAAGAAGGGCGAGGGAGACCCTCCTCCGATCAATCATGGATAGTTGAATCTAATAGATCGTAGAAGCGAACCAAGAGCTTAATCACAGTATGACACACATATCGCAAAGCTCCGACATCATATTCTAGCTAGTAACTCCGGATCTGCAGAATCAGTACATGTATTCAAGATTAACTATTATCTAATGAAACCACTTTTATATTTTCACCCATTGTGGTTTTACACTTAATGAATTATGAATGGGTGGTTTTTGAAGTGCGTGTCTTACTTCTTATAATAACTATTGCAATTAAAATGTTAAAAAGAAAGAATCAATGACTACGTCTCCCTAACATTGTGACTGGGGTAAACATAATACGATTAAACAATCTATGAGATGAGAATAGGAATGCATATTTTGAAGTAAAATGCAAGCATATATTAATGTTTTATTAGTTAGAATTGTCGTGCAACTAAAGCAAATCAACCCACCATCATCACTCCTCTTGCATGATACTAAGAAACGTGCATGTTTTCAGTCGTTTATCAACACTCTTCTTTCCCATTTAAACACAAGCTGCAATATACATATATATATATATATAATCTAGTATCCATATTCAAGCTCTTTAACTCTTTTTTTTTTTTTTTCCTTTTCTGGGTGAATCAAGTTCTTTAACCATCAGTGACCGTAGCAGCATACTAAAATATGGGTCGTGGTCTGGGATCCAACACCATGTCTCCGGTAATGGCACGATTGCTGTTGTTGAGTATCTGCATAGGAATATTGGCGAAGGCGGCATCAGCCCAAGTGAAGCCACCAAATGCGTTGGCCTCAAAACTGGGGGGCTATTGCGGCAAGAGTACCATGTCCTGCTCCATGAAATGCGGTTATCTCGGCTGCCTTGCAGGCTGTGTGACATCTCCCTCGATCGGATGCGGCTTTAAGTGCTTTTTCGAAAACACCAGTTGCCAATCTGGCTGCACCCCCTTTGATATTCGAGGCCAATCAGCCCGTGTTAAGACCTAGAGGGATATATATATATGTGAGCGCGCGCGTTGTTTATTTTATCATTAAGTGTTTGTTATTATTATTACAAAACAAAAAATATGATGATACACAATGAATAATGTCTTTGAAATAAATAAACAAGTAAACTTATACAATGCCACTGGATTAGTGTTATGTTGTTAATGATTAACATGTAATAAGAGCATTCAACCATTCAGGTTAATTTGATTTAAAATTATAAAAATAAAATAAGTTGATTGTATATGAATGTAACGAACTGAATCCACCTATTATTCATGATGCATCACAAATAATTAACCTTAAATAGGTGGCCAATTCTTTAGTCTTTGTTTGAGTACGAAATTTGTAATGTTAAAGGCTATTCCATCTTTATGCACAAATTTTGTCCGCTTTGGTTTTTCAATTATTGTTGATTTATTTGATTTTTAATAAATAAATCCTAATTTCAATAAATGATCAGATTAAGTACTTAAATTAAAAAAAACCCCATAAATCTATCATAAACCTTGGTTTCGCTTTCCTAGTAACCTGAAGAGCACATTAATCTTAAAAGGGAGTATGTAGAAAATTAAATTAAAGTGCTAAAATTATTTCCAAACTATTTATATCAATGTAATTGACAGGATGATCAAAATTTTATTAAGTAAATGAATTTAAAATTAAAATTATAATCAATAAATGATGAGTTTATACACGGCCATTAAAGCATGGCAAGAAGAATAAGATGAAAACGCAAAATTATAAAAAAAAAAAATATGATAATGCATGAAATAAATATTGATAATACTTTAAACATACAAAAACCTTACAATGTAGTTTCTATATGTTATTACAGTAACTTGTGTATTCGTGATAACTGCAATGAATGCAATAACTTTGTATTTGGTCATAATTACAATAGACGCTGCATGATCCGTTAAATAACAAAAATGATAATTACACACGAGTAATTCGTATTTGCGAGTAAAATGCAATTAGGTAGGTGGTTAATAGGGTATGCCATGAAGCAAGCAAGCATGCAATTTATATTAACAACTGGGGTTAGAATTGTCGTGCAGCTAAAGCAAATTAACCCACCTTTATCATCATTCCTCTCGCATGTTTTGATATATTCTTAGAAACGTGTTTACATTCGTTTAATCAACTCTCTGCCTTCCCATATAACACACAAGCTGCTATATATACACACAAATATTCAAGCTCTTTGATTATTATTAATTCGTAATAAAAAATGGTTAGTGTAGGATTGAGATCATCGAGGTCCGTGAGCGTGGTACTGGCACGACTGCTGTTGCTGAATATCTGCATAGGGGTAGTAGGGATAGGGGCGGTGGCGATGACCCAAAATGCGTTGGCCTCGGAACGGCAGGACAGTTGCCCAGACAAACTTAGTGGGAGTATAACCTGCTTCTTAAATTGCGATATTTTCAGTTGTCTTGCAGGTTGCTTCACGAATCCAAGCATGGGATGCGGCCTAATGTGTTTTGCCCGAAACGTCGGTTGCACCTCTACCTGCTCCATTATTGAATTTCCAGACCCATGAACATCACCTGCCAAAAGCCTTATATGGACGCCCTGTTTCTCACTTTATGTTATTACCGTCTTTGTTATTATTACAAAAACAAAAATATGACGATAGACAATTAATAAAGTAATTGAAACAAATAAATAAGTAATCTTTCCTTATGTTATTTATGCTAATAAAGAAAAAGAAAAAAAGAGAAGAGGAGAGTACTCGATCGTTTGATCGGCTCAATCTAAAATTATATAAAACGAATAAAATAATTTATGAGTAATTAATCCAACCAAAGGTAGGTAATTAAGTCAATCGATTTATTTGGTTTTAGTACAAAGTTTAAAGGTATGCATATTTTTTGTTCTTACAAATTTTGTGTTATCGAGTTTGGTTTTTAATGATGGTTGTTTTGTTTAATTGATTTGAAACCGAATGGAATTGGTTCAATTGGCCCATTAATTCAAACACTTTTAATTTTAAATAATTTAAAAGATCTAATTAATTATTTTTTAAGTTAGAAAAGTTAAAAGATTTAATTAACTATGCTTTGTAATTGGAATATCTCTATTTTTAAATTAAAATTAATTTAGACCAAACTTGTAGATGCTGTAATTTTAAAAAGTAACTAATGATTTACATAAGACATTAAATCAAAATAATTTTAATTATACTAATATGTTAAAAGAATTTATCTAAAACATTTTAATATAAGATATTTTATATCTTAAAATTATTTTTCTATGATCGTAAAATGAGTGTATAAATATTACATAATACACAATGTTGGGGTGTACGATGAATGGTAAAAACATTGTAAGTGGACTGCAAGGTAAGAAATATTGAAGTGAATAAATATTTTGGAAGGATAGATGATATACATTGGTTAATCTCGTGACTTCATTATTTATAAGTCAATGTGAAGTTGCTTAGAGTTCCATTACCCACTTGCCTAAATCTAACTATCAACTTTCATTCGCTGATTTATTTATTTTCACGTTTTGCCTAAATTCTTCCATCCATTTTATTGAAGTTGAAAAATCGTGTAAAAATACTTGGAAAAGTTTCACAATATTCATCATTTTTCAAAAAGTATTTTTTAGAAGTTAAATATGTTTATTTTAGATATTATATTATAAAATAAAAGATAAAGTTGAATTGAGATAAACAGGTAATTTCATTGTAAATGCCAAAAGAATTTTTTGATTTGGAATAAAATTTTAATTTAAGAGGAGGAAAGTGTTAATTTAGTTATTCAATATCTATTAAGGTGGTTATCATATATAAATATATTTCACTTTTGATATTTAACTAATATGGGATTAAGTTTTCATTTTCTCAACTTAATTCATAAGTGACTTACTTTGAGTATTAATTTTTATTTATTACTCAATTATTTTGAGTATATGATATACCGTTATAAAAATTCCATAGAATAAAATATAAAACTATAATTTTATGATTCAAATATTAACCTTTACTAATAAAAAATATGCCTCAAAACTTCCAAAGTTTCTATTTTTTCCAACATTCACATTGCACTTGGTAAAAAATAGTGGCGAAGACAGAGCCCCGGTTGCCTTAAAATATTTTTTATAATTTATAAGTAAAATTATACTTTAATATAAAAAATACAATAATTTAATTTAATTTTTAAAAATTATAAAAATTTAAATTATTATAAAAATATATAATTTAAATTCGATTAAAAAAAATTGTGATTTCACCCGGGGAAAAGATATGAACGTTATCCTAATTTATTTGGATGAAATTAGCTTTTAGGCTGGAGCTTATTTCGGGCAGTCCTACTCTTTGTTGAGCTGTAATACCTCTAAGCTTTTGTAGTTTTATCGAGGTCTTAAACACTTTTTTAAATTATTCACTAAATTAATAAAAAATAATTCAAACAAAGCATTAATTTTTGTTTTGAAAAATAAAACGCAAATAAAAAGTGCATTATTTTTTCTATGGTCAAAATGTGAGAAGATATTCGAGACTTTGTGAACAGAGAGGATCAGAGGGAAAAAAGTAAAGGAAAAAGATAGGCAATGGCAATGGCAGCAACTGGAGCTGAAGCTGAAGCTGAAGCAGAGCAGAGCAGAGTTCCAGTCTAAGCGCGTCTATGTATTTTCCCGAGACACCCATTTCTCTCGCTATATAAAAACAATATACTATATATTCTTGTCTAATTTATACATATTTTTTTATTGGGGAGGAGGAGGTTTAAAAATTTTCTATTATATATAAAAAAGTACAGATCTTTCTAACTTTGACTGAAGATTGAAAGAAAGAGAAGGCAACCAAAGCCAACACTTTCGGCGCTCCTTATTTCTTCCCTTTGGCTTTGCTTTGCTTGCGTCTCCATCTTTCTTCTTCCTTGTTTTGCTCTCCAAAATCTCTCTTTTAAAATTCCAATTTCTATTGTTTATTTATAATTTTCACACTTGAACAAAGTTTCAAAACAATTTTTTATTATTACCACTAATAAAATAACATATCCATAGTTGGCCCTCAAAAGAAACACTCTTTCACTCTGTTTTCTTGCCCCAGTTGTACGAATCTAAAGCTAACCCTTTTAGTCTATCAACTTTACCAGACCCTTCTTCTTGTTATTAGGTAAGTTTTTGCTTCTTATTTTTGTTTGCATCTTGTTGAACTTCCAATCTTTTGTGCTTTAGATCTTTTGGGTTTTTTCGGGCCTGCTTTTGGAGATCTCTTTGTTGGTTTTTTGGTGATTAGATCAGGAGGATTTTGGGTATGCTCATTTTTGTTTTGTTTTGATTTTTTCTTTTGTTTAACTTGTGAGAACCTTCATTCTACTGTTTTCCTTATCATTTCTTTGAACTGAAAAGTTTTCCGGTGAGTGATCCGGTGAGCAGCTAAGATTTATGGGTTAATTTCTGTTTGTTTGACAAAATTGAGCCTTTAGTTTCTAATATTTCGTGGCAAAAGTCGAGGAGGCATGAAAATTATGCTGTGAAGGAGGGAATGAAGTCCCAAAAACATTGTAAACATCTAAAGAACGGTATATTGTTGTTGTGGGTAATGGTGAATACAGAAATGGACGTTCATGTATGGTTTATTAGTTGTTGTCTAGCACGTGGCCATGTGCTTCGATGTCATGTTCACATTAAGTTCGTAGATTCACGTGAAATAAAATGGAATCTGATTGCTGATTTGTAGGCTTACATCTGAGTGGGAGGGGGGAGGGAATTTAATCAGTTATGATATGCTTTGATTTATATTTGTACAGTTTTTTTGGAATGTTTTGACTGCTGATCATGAGTTTGTTTGTACCCTGAATTTCAGGCAGATTTTCTCATGTTTGTAGTAAAAGAAACTTTCTTGCCATTTTGTGGACTATTGCTAGAAAGCTTATGAAGTTGTTTTGAGATATTTCATGGTTTCTTACGAAAGGATCTCTTGTAGGAGGAGACGACTGTAATCATTGTTGCCTTAGAATTCATTATTAGTGAATACTGTTGGAGGCAAGGGCACATAAGATGCCATTTGGTGCTTAATTTTATGCATCTTCTATGCTGATTACTGTTCTAGAGAATATGGGTTTATTATGCAGTAAAAATCGTCGTTACACTGAAGCAGATGCTGAGGAAAATGCACAGGTGAACACAGTTTACGTGCAACATATACCATCCTTTTATTTTAGTACAACCGGACTAACACTTTGGATATGGTTTTATTTACATAGTATATTTAGTTTAATTTCGACTTTGTTCATTTTCAGGCTGCAGAAATTGACAGGAGAATCGAACAAGAGCGAAAAGCTGAAAAGCATATCCAAAAACTTCTACTACTTGGTGTGTGCTACTTAGTTTGCTTTCCTTTTTTTTGCCTTGTTCCTTAGCAAAAATTGAGCTTTGTACTTTCGTATTTTGACTCCGTTAAATTCTTACTATTATGTTTGAATGGTTTAAGCCATTGATATGGAACCATTCATGTTCTAACACTTGTCCAAATTTTATGGATATGAATAGGAGCATGTTAAATGCCATTTGTTTTTCTGTTTGTCTATGGAAAATGTTCATGCTTATGGAGGGCTTGGCATGCATATCAGTCTTTATCACCCAATTTGTTTAATGGTTTGTATTGATAGCTAAATTGCACTTTTTTCATTTGTTTTTGTCCAAGACTGGCAAATAGTAATGGTTATCATAAAATTGTAGTTGGTTATGCTTATACTTGCTACGCCTAGATTAGTATCAAAGAACGTTTGATCGATTAATTCTTAACAATTGAGATACAAAGTTGAGTGGCCTAAACTGTTCGTGCTGATTTGCAGCAATGCCTTTTGTTTTCTTTCTTGTTCTTTCAATGACTTAAATATTCATTGTTTTTAAGGTGCTGGTGAATCTGGGAAGTCAACAATTTTTAAGCAGGTAAAACAGATTGATTGGCCTTTTATTGAGTTGATTTCTTATCAGTCAACAATGCTGGTATGTATATCGTTCTTTTATTCTTATCTGTAGATAAAGCTTCTGTTTCAAACTGGCTTTGACGAGGACGAGCTAAAGAGCTATATCTCAGTCATCCATGCAAACATCTATCAGACTATAAAAGTACGCAAAACCTGAAAAGGGTGTGTTGGTTATTTCCCTTCAGGTGTCAGTTATCTATGATGAGGAATTTTATTTATATCATAAGAGGATCTTTATCTATGTTCTTAACTTGAGCTTAACGTGGTTTGATAGATACTGTATGATGGATCAAAGGAATTTGCTCAAAATGATGCAGATTCTTCCAAATATGTTCTATCCAACGAAATTAAGGTTTGAATTCATCATTTTTATGTTGCATTTTTTTGAAGAAATCAGTTTTTGATTTGTAGTCAAGGTATTACACACACTTTCTTTACTCTGTCAGGTTATTGGAGAGAAACTATCAGAAATCGGAAGCAGGTTGGACTATCCGCGTCTGAATAGAGAACTTGCACAGGAGATAGAAACTCTCTGGAAAGATTCTGCAATTCAGGTACCTATTTGCTTTACCTTAAGCTGTTTAAGCATTGCTCCTTTTGTGTGTGGAATTTACTGAACCTGTTGAAACTGGTCCTTTCGATGGTGTATTTTAGTACTTAATCACTCTGTGTACTTGTAGGAAACCTATGCTCGTGGTAATGAACTTCAAGTTCCAGATTGTACTCATTATTTCATGGAAAATTTGCAAAGATTGTCTGATGCAAATTATATTCCCACAAAGGTATCTAGAATTTGCAATATTTCCTTCTTAAAGAAGTTCTATCATGTATATATGATAAAGACAATTATAATATACGTCCTTGCTCATCAAAACAATTATCATATATATGATTTATACCCTCAACAAGATGAGTGTGAATGATAAAAAGACCTTGAAAATGAATTCTTTTTGGTCCTGTCTGCATCTTTATTAGCCTATTTAACATGCAATGTTGGTAATATTGCACTTTTTTAAGAACTACAAACTCTGTCCATCGGCTTCCTAATCTGTTCCATATTGCAGGAGGATGTTCTATATGCAAGAGTTCGTACCACTGGTGTTGTTGAAATTCAGTTCAGGTGAATTATATCTAGTCTCTCCTTTGCTTATATAGATAAATGCAATTAGGTACTCAAATAGGTGTTCATGTTTGACATGATCTATGCAGATTATATTTTGGTAAGGTGACTTAAAAATCAATGGTTAGATCATCGATACAGCATAGGTTCCTGTCTGCATTTTATTGGGTTACTTGATTAATAACTCATGTTGTTGTGTATGATGTCTGCTTTGCAGCCCCGTGGGGGAGAATAAGAAAAGTGGTGAAGTATACAGACTCTTTGATGTGGGAGGCCAGAGAAATGAGAGAAGGAAATGGATCCATCTTTTTGAAGGTGTTACGGCTGTGATCTTTTGTGCTGCTATTAGCGAGTAAGACCTTTTTGCTTTTGCCATCTGCAAATTCCATTTTGTCTGTACATGTAACGATACAACACTGCTATATTGAACCAGCTATCAAAATACAGAAATATTAACCTAGAAACCGTTGTGGTTTAGGTATGATCAAACTCTTTTCGAGGACGAACAGAAGAATCGGATGGTGGAGACAAAAGAACTCTTTGATTGGGTCTTAAAGCAACCATGCTTTGAGGTTTTCCTTATGCTATATTATGCTCTTTGTGTATCTACAAGGTAAAGGATTTTGGTTATAGCTGGAATTTAACTTAATGTAAAAATTTGGTTGTTTTTTACAGAAAACATCCTTCATGCTGTTCCTCAACAAATTCGACATATTCGAAAACAAGGTTCTAAAGGTAAAAGCCAGTATAATGGGTATAAAATTACAATATTTATGTGTTTGCATGAGTGTGATCTTTGACATTCGAGATTCCATAGGTTCCGCTCAATGTATGCGAGTGGTTCAAAGATTACCAGCCAGTTTCAACCGGAAAACAAGAGATCGAGCATGCATACGAGTAAGCAATTCATCTCCCCACTTTGGGAGGAAGGAAATTTTCAACCTACGACAATTTTATGAACTCTCTTTCTGTTCAGGTTCGTAAAGAAGAAATTTGAGGAGCTGTATTTTCAAAGCACAGCCCCTGATAGAGTTGACCGAGTCTTTAAGATATATAGAACCACTGCCCTTGACCAGAAGCTTGTGAAGAAAACTTTCAAGCTCGTTGATGAGTCTTTGAGACGGAGAAATCTGTTCGAGGCTGGGTTGTTGTGAACGAGATCACAAAACCCTAATTGCAAAGACTTGTTCATAATATGAAGAATGTGATCATCACACCATCTTGGATGTTTTTGAAATGCTGGCATATCATATCATATCATATTTTCATCACAGGCTAAAAGTTTTGGTTTCCCCATATTGTTGATCAATTTTTTTTTTTTTTTTGTTAAAAATCTTCTCTAAAATCCCCATGATTCTAGGGACTCTGATTTGTTCAGGGTAAAACATTCCCCAGAGGAATTTGTTTTTCTTGTTTGTTTGTTTGTCTTTCAGGGTTGGGGGGGGGGTATCGGATGAGACATGAAGGAACAATGAACATGAAAAGACATTCTTTATTTCCTAGTAATACAACACATTGTTTATAATATTCTAGTAATTCTCGTCATGATTATTCTTGTCTGGGAATTTGGCATTACACCCTGTTTTAATCTTACTTTAAATCACACAATGTCTGCAGATATAACTAAGCCACTATTTCATGATTAATAATTAAGCCAAAAAGAAAAAAAGAAAGAAACTGTCTTCTCCTTTTACTGTTCATTCAACTGAACTCTTTGAGCCTCGATTTGTCCCAAAGTGAAGCCTTTTCTTAGAAACAAAAATAATAAAGGGATAAGTTTAGGCGGTCTTTTTGTCGCCTAAACCAAATTCCTTTGGTTAAAAAACTGAATCTGTTACTGGCAGTTGTGTGTGTCACAATATATGGGTTCTTTTTGCCACCTAAGAAGTGATAACAGGGAATTTTAACCGACAAAATTAAATGGTGTACCTTCTTGGTTGATAAATGTTTTAGGTACATCATCACTTCTGGATTTTCTATGTATTTTTAATTGGTCTAATTCTTCATTTTAATATAAAAAAATTAAATTTAAATTAAGTATTATGATTAATGTAATATATATTTGATATATTATTGTTATGGCTTGAATCTTAAATTAAGGTAGATCTCCTATGTCTTAAATCATTAGATCCTTCGTATTATTAGTTCTATTTTATTATTTAAGATATACATGAATTTGATAATACAGTTTTGAAGTTATATCCTCATTTTAATATTACTTCTTTAATAATAATTTTTTTATCATCATAGAGTTTGAATTTAAATATAATTTTATTATTAATTTTAATTTCATCCATAGTTACATGGTGATCCGTGAGGATATAAAGCGCGTGGCCTTTGATGCAGCAGATGGCGAGTAAAATAACAATAAAACCAACCAAAATGTATATTGACTGCGATCTGAGACGGAGAACAATAAAGACCGAGCCCTTGAACTGTTTCTACTCGTGTCGAACTCTTACGGTCTTTCCTTATTATTACTATTATTATAAAATAATATTAAATAATATTATTTAGCCTTAAATTATTTTTTCATAAGCTGCAAAATTGGCTTATTTTTTACAATTAAAAAAACAAAAGCTTATCACATATATATATATATATATATATTATCTATAGCATATTGACACAAAAATGGAATCAAACAGTAAAACATGATATTAATTGAACTATTTATATATTAAATATATAATAATATTATTGAATAATGTTATCCGTAGATATCCTACCTCTAATTTCTTTTTAAATTTAGATAGTTTATAGTTGTATATTATCTTTATTTAAAACATTGTACTTTATGTTATAATTAAACTGTTTGGTATTAAGTTAATTAATAGAAAACATCAACTTCATTTTATAATATATTTTAAACCGAATTTGTTTAGAAATAGTTTTAAAGAAAATATTTAAATAAACATATATTTTAAAAATGTTAAGAGAAATATAATATATTTAAAAAAAGGTAGGGTAAGAAAGCCAAACTGGAGCCATCCCAAGCTTCAAAAATAAATAAAGGATGTGGATAAGGCAAATGCATTGTCAGCAGACATACCCAAAAGAACATTGTAAGTACGAACTACCACTTCATACTATCCATTTGCCACGTGGCACGTGAAATTGCCAACCATTCTTAGCATTTAATTACGTAACAGTTGCTCATCACAACTCTATGATTATCCATTTGCATACTACACAGCCTTTTTTTTTAAGGTGATAACGTAGCTATGACTCATCACTTCACTTAATTAAACTTTCCATTTACACAGCGACAAAGCACATTCGAGTGCAAACAAACAAGTCGTGCGCTTCGAAAACACCTGACTATACTCTCTTTTTTTTTTTTTAAAAAGAAAAAGAAAATGGAAACATCAACAATGAGTGGGCGAGGATAAGATCCACAGTTGCTTGCTTTAAACTTTTGAGTAATAAACATTTCAGTCTTCAAAATCTAATTTATCATTGTTTTTTTTTTCTCCAAAGACTTCCATTTTCCTTGCCCTTTTGTTTTAAGAAACAAACTCTTCTTTCTTCTTATTCTTACTTTGTTTATCAATTTTAGTAATTTGGCGAAGAAGTGATTAATATCTCGACTGTATCGGGAATGGCGTGTAATGCATCCACGGCGGTGAACCAAAGGAAAGAGGTGGAGGAAGATGATTGGAGGAGTTCTTCGCCTACCACCACGACGTCGTCGTCTTGGATCGGGATGAACAGTGATGGATCTGCCGATGGTGGAGATTGCGACGAAGATGATGATGAGGTGGAAAGCTCTTATAAAGGTGGCTTAGACATTATGGATTCGCTTCAACAGGTTTTGCCTATGAGGTTCGTATCTATTCTCCGCCGCTTACATTAAAATTTCTTTTTATGATTTCATAATGTAAACAAAAAACTGGGTTTATGATATGAACAGGAGAGGGATCTCAAGTTTTTACAATGGGAAATCCAAGTGTTTCTCAAATTTAGCTGAAGGCCCATCCACTTCATCGATTAAAGAGATATCAAAACCAGAAAACGCCTATACACGGAGGAGGAGAAATCTGTTAGCAATCAACTATGCATGGGACAAGAACAAGTTCAAAAGACCCATCAAATCCATAATGAATTCAAGAGAAAGCAGATTGGCTTTTCTAGCTGTTGCCATGGGTAGCTCTGAAAGTAGCTCTGCTACCACAAGTGACCACTCTACTTCTAACTTCATGCCCTCTGCACCCGCCCACAAACCCCCACTTCTTTCAATAACATAAGACCCCCTTACTCGTCGTAGCCGGAATTACTCTAATTGGTTGTCCTTTTTGTTGTCTGATGTACGGCACTGTCATGGGATGGGAAGCATTCATCCCGATTGCTCATTACTTGAGGATAAAACTAACTCTTAAGAACAAAATTGATACTAATTCGCTTTGCTTCTTACAGAGCTTGATATATATTTTATTGACCCTAACGCATGTGGATGATCATGCTGTGCAGTACTATTTCTCTTTTACCAAAAAAGTATAGACATTAAAATTCAAGTTAAAGTCGATTAAATAATCAACTTCTTAAAAAAAAGAGAAAGAAGAATGCTCTTGTTTTAATCATTGTAATGCTTCAGTGTGGAGCACACATAAAATTTTAAAGCTTTTAATTAAATATTGATACTGGTATCAATTAAAAATTCTGATAAACATTAAAAACTTTAACAAAGTTTTGGCAAAAGCGTATCAATCGCTCGCCTCAAAAGATGGAACTGAATAAAGTAAACGAAGAAAGTGTCTTCTATTGATTTCTAAAGTTCACTTTTTATCTGTATTGGTTCTAGGGTGGAGGTGATGGACTGTCCACAACCAGCAAAATAGAAAATGTGTATAACTACATATAATATTACTATTTAACTTTATTTGTAAAATACTTAACGTGGAGAGAATAATGTGAATGGATTAGATAAGAATCAAGAATGTCATAATCAATCAAATTAAAATGGGATGAAGTAAAAAAAAAAAAAAAAAAAAGAAGAATAAAGATTTTTTTTAACAATAAAGAAGCTAAAGATGAGGCGTAGGCACATAACTGGCTTGATAAATTTTTACTCAATCAAATTCAATTTCATCTGTCAAATCTTAAAAACATTTTTTTACTAAACATTTATGTTTTTCTTTAAAATAATTAGAACTTGAAAAAAGAAATAATGTCCAGAACTCAGTCCATGAGCAGTAATGGCAGTTCTATGTACAATCTAAACATTCTGTATACAGGCATAAGAATACAACATGAAAGCATTTCTACAGTTAAAAAAGCAAATATGAAGAAAGGACAAAACAGGAGAGGACAAGCTTCACAAGAAAAAAAACAAGAAGCATCCTTCTCAATTTAAAACCCAAATAAATGGCTATCTCTAAACAATGCCAACCATGTGGTTACCTAAGTCCTACGGCTACCCAATGTGGACGCCATCAAGAGAGATGGCAGTTTATATAGACTTAATTACTTAATTTCACAAGTTTCTAGGTTCTTTGCTGCTAAATCTTTTATCTTCGATGCATTTAACTTTCAATACGAGCTATACTGAGTTCAAACAGCTGCCTTCGGAATCATACGGTAGACTTACTTTTGGTTCTGCATTAGGAATTGTGCACATGAATATTCCGACAAGATCGTAGGGAGTTCAATGTCAGAAGAGTCTATTGCTGGTATCGCAATATCTATATCTTCAGTTGAAAATGGAATGCTGCAATCAGAAAATGATTTGAAATCAATAGCAAATCAAATTGATATACATAGAAACATGTATTCACGTATAATAATACCAAGTGGGTTCTGGCAGGGTAAAAAACACTTTCAAAAGGCATGACGTGCCATTACTCCAGTAAGTTCAATTATACACAACTTTGACAGAGAATGTATTACCTCAGATCATCATCCAGTAAAAATGAGTTTGAGGCAAGATACTGGCTGTCCTTGTTCAACATCTCCCTCATTTCAGCAACAACCTGGTGAAAAATAATGTTAGAAACCCAAGGGACATTATGGAACACAAATTTAACACGGGCCCTGATTTATATAACTTGCCTCATTTGACACACTTTGAGTGCCATATTTGTCATCCCAGTACATGGTACTTATTCGGTAAATTTGCCTGATAGTCAAGACCTGCACAAGTTCCACAATACAAGGAAACATGACTAGCATCCAAAAGGGTGAACTTGAGATAGGGGATTCAGATAAGCATTAACTTACCGGACACAAATCATTACTGATCTCATCCAGAGATTTTTTCCTCTTCTGATGGATAACCTAAATAAATGTAGAAGGAAAAAAGTGAACAAACTTCATAATTTATAGTTTAACTAGCAAAAAAAATGTAGGACACTAACCAGAAAGCCAACAGCTTGTCTAATATAGTTTAGCTCATGCCATGAGGTTCCTGCAAACTACATATTGCAATATTTCAGAATATTGATACCATTAGCACAATAACTCACAGAAAAAAGTTATTTACCTCTTCTGTTGCATTGCCTATCCATTTCTCTAGTTCTGCTAGGCCAGATTTAACATATTCCCCATTTGAGAACGAGCAACATTCTCGTCTAAGTAAAAGACTGGAGAAAATTTCAACTTAATAGTCTGGTCATTAAACCAAGTGAATCTTAGGATAATTTTGGGTACTATGAGCGCATACCTGTTGAAAAGAGACATGTTGATGAAGGAGAAAACCTGAGTTATCAGCTTACGAATGAAGAAAGAGGGTACCTACATGCACAGGGGCTAGGTCAGGAAGGTAATTAAAGAAGCAAAAGCTGGGATGATTTTTATCAGTACTGCTCTAAATAAATTTTCTTCATTATTGCACACATATGATGACCTTCTCAATTAAGGTTTAAGGATCAATTGCAAACTAGTAATTATTGTTTCTAGAAGAGATACACCTGGCTTTAAACTTTTACACCTACATGATTTTCACGCAAACGATCCATAAGGTTATTCAAGAACTTGATGATGCTATCCCATTGACTACTAGGTGACTGTTGCGGAAGCCCTCCAGGAGATCTTGATTTTCCAGCAAGCATTCGTGCATTTTTTGGCACCTTCAAAATTAACAAATATTATCCAGCAATTAGAGTTTTGAAGTTTCTAACCAACTAGAAGTCTGATGCTTCCTCACAAGAATCCAAACAAATATACCTTATTTAACAAAATAAATAAATATCGCATATACATGGCAACATATATAAAAAACACCGTGATCAAATCTTAATCAGACACCTAATGCCTTTCTGCAAGTTACTTTTTACAGTGTCAAGTTAACTCAATATAAAAAGCTAAGCACTTGAACTGCACAATGCAGAGATTATTTGGGACATAACGCATACAGCTAAATAATAATCAAAACAAATCTTGGGGCCAAGTAATTTATAAATTTGATTTTTGGCTTTAGATTCTAGATATGCATAAGATATTAACATCTAACATTTAATACAAACCTGAATGCAAAGTGCCAAAAGTGGAGATAATTCTTTCTTAATATTGTCACGAATCAAGCCAAAAATCTTCTCAACACAGGCTGTCAATTGTTGTTTGAATAGTATTGCTGGATATCTTGCGTCTATATGTGACATACCATCCTCGAACCCGAGGTATCTGAAAGGGGATTTTAGACCCTGGAGGCGTCATAAACAGAATCAGCTTACATACAACAATAATGATTATCATTAGAAAAACAATATATCAAGAGAAGACCAATTCATAAAGGTGTCAACTATTCACTCATATGATAACGATAACGTGATAACCAAAACTCAGGAAATATTTTCAGCTGGAATTGCATTAAAATTTCAAAAGAAATAGAGATAAGAAATTAAATATTCTCTACCATATATAACAAAATTACAACCTGAAAAGGTCTTATTTTCAAAATATTGCAACGGAACTCACATAAGAAACTCTCCCAGGTAAACCAGTGTTTCCCCCAGAGCGTTGAGTGCCAGCAGACAGAAAGCCATTTGATCGCAAATTTTTCTGCAGCAGACACAAAAGTGCTGAGGTGTTGGACAGCCAATAAGGTAAGGTTTCATTTTCAGCTCCAACCTGCAAAAACGACCAGAAGAATATGGGTAACATCCACAGAAGGCAAAAAAGTTGCTAAAAATATTATGGGAGTGAGCTAAGAGAAGGTATGAAATATGACTCATCATCAGCAGTATCTATTACATATGGCCTTTCAATTTCAAGAAATTTGTGATAATGTCTAATAGTACCTTCAGAACATCATTGATTCCTTCTATTATGTAGTCAAATATAGCTGTCCGTTCAGACTCGAAGGAATGCCAATGATGGAGACATTTATATATGATACAAGCAGCCAGCGGTTTACCATTGTGAAACCCTAAATTTTCTTTGATACATCTTGAAAGGAATTCATAATTTTCCTGTAGACAAAGATACTTACATATTAAGTCATGCAAATGTAAAACTATCAATTCCGAAACTATTTATCTACTAAAAGATCTCATGAAAATCAAAAGAATAAACTTAATGATATTCGTATAAACAAGAAACCTGTTGTCTCTCTGCTGTTAGATTAGGTCTTCTTGATTCAGACATGCTATGTGAGAAAGGTACAATAAGTTTTGAAGGAGTGGGAGACTCCTGCAGAAAAGAATGTAATGAAGAAAGCTTAAAACTTGCACAACAGTTGAGCTAAAATTAGAAATGCAGAAATATTTTTCTCATGGAAAAAATGAGAAATTGGGAGGGATCTTACAAATACTTGCTTCCGGTCATTCAAAGGAAGATTAAGCATACCACCATATTTCTGGTTCATTAAGAAAGCAATAATTTACATGAACCACTTCTCAGCAAGTCCAAAAAAATGCAAATTTAATAAGAAAATAAAGAAGAAATTGAAAAAAGAATGCCTGTCAAACTGGAAAAACAAACACTATGGTTAGCGCAGTGATAAGCCATCAAAGACAACATACAAGCACTTACATCTGAAAATGACTTTAAAAAGTTAGAACGGTTGCTTTTCGGAGATGGGGTCAATGCTTTTTGTCGTAGAACATGATTTTCATCTTCTAAATGTGAGAGCTTCTCCTCCAAACTTAAAAAAAACCACCAAACAAAATGAATCAGGAAGTAAAATTAATTAAGTGTGCAAACCAAATTAATATATTCACTTCAGATGGCAAGACAACCAAATAAACAGTACTCATAGCAGACATGTATGCCTTAAGTCTAAAAGTAATATAATAGTTTCAGTTATGAAAGATACCTCTGCATGTTATTCTGGAGCTCAGAATTCTTCTGTTCTAATTCCTGCAACTTTTCAACAGTATCATTGGCATCTTTTAGAGCCTTCTTGAGCTCAAGCTCCAGGGCAGAATTCTTCTTTTCAAAGGTATCCAAAGAATTCTGAAAAAGTAAATGGAAGCCAACGGAAAGTCCTCATTAATAATAAAGCAGATAAAGAATATACAAAAGCATATTCTAAATTCAATATATAAGAAAATATTTAAATCAGACAAAGTAAACCACAAAGTCCCAAAGCAGAACGTAAATAGTGCTCTTAGACTTATCATGAGATACTCATAATCAAAACCAAAACACAAACCTTAAGTGATGCATTTTCCTTTCTAATTTCAGCGATCATAGTAAATTCCTTTTCCAAAGCAGATTTCTCTTTTCTTGATAATTCCAATTGATTTTGCAGCACTGCATTCTTGTTGTACTCACTAATTGTTGCTAGCTTAGCTGCATCTAACTCAAGCTTCAAAGATTCAAAGGCTTTTTGAAGTTTCGAAATTTCAACTGACTTCGCATCTTCATTGGAAACCTGCAGATTACCATGTTTAAATTAAAAAAGGAAATGGAATGTAGAATAATAGAGTATTTTATTAAGGAAAAGAATAGAGGCACTAGAACAGAGATCTAAGAGCCAGATATTTATAGCACAAACTGAACAGTTAGCTTGCCACGTTTATACACAATAAAGTTAAGAATTCCAGTTCGTAAATAAGTGATTCAGCTTTTTATAGAAAGTGGAGAACCCTGTCATTAGCATCATTAGCCATAACAACAAAGAAAAGATCAAAATACAAACTTCCCAAATTTATATGATTACCTAACTTTTCTAAAACAAGAATTCAAAAACTATAAGTGATACCCGCATTCGTTTTTCTAGATGCAGCCGCCATGTTAGGTCTTCTAGTTGCTTTTCAAGCTTGCTCTTAGCTAACCGCAAGGCACCTGCTTCATTAGCCTCCTGAAAAATGTACATGCAAAAGTGGTCATGCATTGAAACTTAATATGTGGAAAGTTTGATGATGAATTGGGATTGTAATGAATGCATAAGTAGGCATATTCCATCTCCTTGTATAGACAGGTCTGATCTTAAATGAATACTCACTTCTCAAGTCAAACTTGAGAAAACTAGGAATCATTACTGATTACTTTTCTACAATTCCTTAAATTCATAACTAGTACAATCAACAATTATTAAAAAGATTAATACACCTGGAAAATATAGGACTTTCCTAGCCTGCTTTATACCTCACACATGAAGATTGTTGACCAAACATTTGACTTACTAAATAAGTGCGTACAACCACCTTTACATTTAATGAAACTAAAATGAAGTTTAAGGTATTCAAAAAGCAGTTTTCAACAAGGATTCTCCTCTCTTCAAGAACTTTTTCTTGGGCCCTACAGGTAGCACTAGGCAGATTCCACAAAACACATTTAAAATGCCATTTACAGTGAAAGAAAACACAAGAAAAAGCAGTTCCACATACTTGCTTAAGCCTTCGGAGCTCTCTTTTGGCAAGTTTTTGCCTCCAACGACATTGTAATGCTATGATAGATTTTTTATAGTTATGGAAAGCAGAGCGGAATCTGCACAATCTCCAATGAGCCTGCTCAATACAAGAAACAGAATATATTAAAAGTCACATTGCAGCCTGCAAAGGATGTTACAGAACTCTCAAAAAAAGCAGAAAAGGTGGAACAGCTTCAAAATAAGCAATTGAATGCTAAGCATGCTATGAATTTGAGGACAGGGGAAACACATTAATTGTTTATCACTCAAGTGCCCAGCGTGCAACTTCATAAAACCATGATGAACATAATCATATACATATTGAAAACCACAAGATAGCACAGAAATGCATATATAAATTAGATGAAGTTGTGTTCACCTGGATTACAGACGCAGCTCTATGCCTCTTTCCATGCAAAAACTTTTGACGAGTTGAAAAGCCACGAATGTTGGACTGTATACAAACAGCTGCAGAAATTAGTTTCAGAAACGCATGCCTCAATAGCCACCTGCGGACATATTTCTGCAAACAAACAGCAGCTGCAGCCTCTCTCCTTGCAGCAAACATCTTTCGAGCAAGGCATCCTGTAGGAATCATGGTAACTTAGTACTACAGCTTAGATGGAATGTATGAGACAATCGCATGGAAAGGATAGTAACTCAAATACATTTTGTTCTCAGAAGAGGATAATCAAATGAGTATTCTGTAATTTCAATTTTGATTTAAGAATATATAATTTAAGTTTTGTGCTAGTTTTTTTTTTTTAAATTTCCATTATATATTTGGAACATCAAAGTTATTATGTTGATAAATTGAATAATTTCAAGGCTTGATTCTCTAGCCTCCTCTCGTGTTCCTCTGTTTACCTAAATTCTCTCAATTCATATTCTATCTACCCTCGTGCCATACATCAGAATCAGATATTAATTTTGTGTGAAATGAAAAATATAGCCAAATGTAATCTTCGAAGAATATAAAGAGAAAAACATTAAAGAAAAATAAAGATTTATGTAAGAAAAGTTGGTATCCAGATGCCAAGAAAACCTCTGCAATATGCCTGGAGAGCAATTGCGGCAACCCTGGCTGAAATAAACTTCCTATGAGCAATAAATGTCCGCAAACGATGCTGAATACGTTTTGCAGCCATATCCAAAACCTCAGCCCTTCGTGAATCTAAAACACCAATCTGACCAGCCCTAAGAAACACTTTTGTCCTGCCCAACTACACAAAATATTTGAAAATGAAGAATTAGAAGAAGAAAAAAAAAGGCAATTTAAAGACAAAATTGCAAAAGATATGCAAAAGAAGCAACAAAAACTTGGAAATAATTTATTTACACAATGCTAATCATAATTACCTGAAAATTTTGAAGGTTTAACTTTTGCAGAATTTTTTCAGTCAATCTCTTTTCATCATAACTGCAAATATAACTTTAAAAGTTAAACAAGAAACAGAAAAAGAAGTCACAGAGAACTGCAAAACAGAGAAGAAATGGATTTCTTTAGGAAAAAAAATCTGGAAAAACACAACCATGGAGAAGCAAGGATGCCTTTTTACTATTCACAAACAAAGAATGGCAAGTTGGAAGCAAATTCTTGGGAGAACTAGATATGCAAGATACTGCACAAGCAGAGATCTTACCAGAGATGAAAAAAGGATTTCTACAAGGAATACAGGGAGATACTGACTATATTTTAACCATCCTAAAGAAAATTAAGGAAATATGCAGTTTTACATGCGCATATGATAATCTGCACGATATGCAAGTATGTTTGGAAAACATATACAACCTTGTATCCATAAATTCTGGAGCTAACAAGCCAAAGCGGTCCACAAATTCAGAATAAGTCCGTCGAGTCGGATAGCCAGCTAAACTTATTCGAACAGCCTCCAGAACACCCTAATTCCAAATCAAAAAAAATGTTCTTAGCAAATCAAATCTATAGTATTTACCAAGAATCAAAACCAGGAATGGGAGGATATCCATGTGCCAGAGGGGAGAAATGCAGAGGCAGTCAG
The DNA here is from genome assembly GCA_025506655.1 of Gossypium rotundifolium. Taxonomy (NCBI): domain Eukaryota; kingdom Viridiplantae; phylum Streptophyta; class Magnoliopsida; order Malvales; family Malvaceae; genus Gossypium; species Gossypium rotundifolium. The sequence continues at coordinate 194,980,766 of CP106734.1, read as the reverse complement.
ATTGAAATAAGAAATGTAAAACCAATCATGAATTAGTCGTGTGTCACTTGCACCAGGAACCTCTTCCATAGCATACTAAGTATTTAGCATTATTAATGGCATCAGAAATTTCTTGTTAACAGACTTGCCTATTCTATTACTTCATCTAAAAGAGACATTTTCAAGTCTGACTGAAAATGTAAAAGATATGCCCTCATTCCTAGTAAGCTTTTACATACTTTCCTGCCATTTATCAAAGAAAAACTCTGCAAATTGGACCGTTTAAGTAATGTTTTAGAAATTTAGAACCCATTTTCATGTAGAAATTAATACAGATTCATAAACCAACTAGAAATAAAGAATTTCCAGAATGAAATGGAGCCAGAATACATGGATGAGATTTCCATGTAAAAGAAATTGCAGTCAAAGAGATTAGGAAAGTAATGAACAGATAATTATGTAACCATGAAAGGCCAAGGTCAAATGTTACAACACAAGACTAATCATCATCAGGAGCACAAAGCTTTAGATTGACCTTTCCATTTAGATTGCGCGCACTACAATTCAACATAGGAAGTATACATAAAAGAGACTACTTACCCCACAGCGTAGCTGATGAAGGATACTAAGGTTCTCAAATTTCTGAGGCCGGTTCGATGAGTTTGGCTTCACACAGCGTATATAATGAGGTTCTGTTGAGTTGAGGGTTTCCATGAGTGCTTGAAGTTGTTGCTATAAAGAAAAGGAAAAATAATTAACAGCATTGGCTTTAGTGAATTATAGATATCATGCCTGATGTGCTTACAGTAAGCAGAAAGCCCTCATCAGTAAATCACAACTAAATAGGCAAGTTAACAGGGAAATCTTTTAGTAATCAAGGCACTCAACCAAGAACATTAATAAAGAAAATAAATCATCAAAATATTCAAAGTTATTCCACTTGCTAAAAGTATAATCCAACAAAGAATAATATCAGCACCACAAGAAAGAAATGTTTGAAATAGCCAAAAATTCCTTTCATAAGTTTATTCTCTTAAAAAATGCATTCAATGACATGCATTTATGCTTGCCTGAACCTTCACAAAAGCTTCCTAAAATAAGTGCTCAACTATGTTACATGGACTCGAGCATGAGTATCCAATAAAAATATTTGTCCATGTGTCAGACTCATCTTTTGGTAAAATATGTTACTTGCAGATTTGGCTTAAAAGTGAAGGAAAATAAGATACAGAAATGGGGATCATTGTAAAAACTTATGTGAACATAATAATCCTACTTCTAAAATTTAGAAATTAGAAAATTCCATTCAACTCAAGCAAAACACCATGTTAAGAAAAGTAAGAACAAATTGACCCATCCAACTCCAAACCGAGGGTCAGCTCATATCCTTCCTTTCTCTCATTTTATAAAAGGGCTTATGGTGACACAATAACAATTTTATACGACCTAATAATTGTTTCTATTTAACCCCCCCTCCCAAATCTCAAACAAACTTCCATTTATTATTTTTTTTAAACCATTGCAAGTTGCAAGCCACATGTTATTTTCTTTTAACAGTACCCCTGAATGTCCACTTTGTTTTCTTTCTGCTTGACAATAGCTACCATTCTGCTCTTTTTTTAATAAAAAAAATGCTCAAGCAAAGGTTAAAAAAGGAAAAAAAAAAAAAAAAAAAAAACTAAAGCAGGCTGTGATGTGAATGTGCCTCAGGAGCTCAATCCCTCCCACGGCAATAAGCTCCTAATTGCAGCTTTAAACTTCCTCTCATGCTTTCTTACACTACCCCATCAGAATATCTTTTTTTCCTATAATGTCTGGATTGGGGTTTTAAGATTAGCTGTACATGAAAGAAACCCAGTCTGAATAAGAATCACCAAACTGGACACATATTCCACACTCAAATCTGTGTCATGTTGCTTCAACATGGATAGGTGGGTAGAAAATGCTTCGTCCAAGCAACACTGGTGTTTGAAGAAAAAAAAAAAGGCTAATGTCGCAATTTGGCTCCTAAACTATACCTATTTTTTCACTTTGGTACCTAAACTTTTTTTATCCCATTTTGGTACTTGAACTATCATTTTCATTTCAGTTTACCTGAAAATATAAAACTTAAGGTGCCATGTGGCATATTCTTATTGTACATAGGTAACTTTTGGTGTAAAATGGGACAAAAATAATAGTTTAGGTAACAAAGTGGCATAAAAAAAGCTTAGGTACCAAAGCGGGAAAAAGAGTATAATTAAGGGGCCAAATCATGACTTAAGCCAAAAAAAGTAGCAGTTTTTGACAATAACTAAGAAAATTATCTAAATACATCATATGACATAATTATTACAAACATCTTTAAATTTCTGACTCCTTAGGAAAGCCATCGAAAACCAAAAAGAGTCTCGTACCTTAAATCTTGTGGCGACCGAGGAAAACTTGTATGATGATCTTGAAGATTCCTCAGGTGGTGAAGGGAAAAGACCCGCAACAAATGGGCATTTAGAAGAAGCCAAGAGATTGCAATGTTCTACCACAACATAATCCCGGTTTTTGTCTAAAAAGGAATCTGTTTGATAAGTAACCTAGAAAGAAAGGAATATGTACACATCATCACTATCTGCCATATCCGAATATATTTATATTATCTAATACACAATGTTCTATTACTTGCCTTGCCAGCATAATGTGAAACGGTAAAATCTGTTTCTGAAAATTTAGCCTTTTCCAACCTTGGGTGACCACGGAAATTCTGAAATAATTTGGTTGAAAATGTTTCATGTGTGGATCTCGGGAACATGCTGCACGAATAAGAAAATCAGGATAAGGACTAACAGCACAGATCAAATAGTATAGAGCAACACGCACCAATTTATAATGAAGAACTTAAACTGTACCAAGCTTCATCCAAGAGAGCAATTATCCCTATCGGTTTCTGCATATGCAAGCACAATAGTTAAAAATATTTAAAAAATGTACAAATTGGGTGGTTATATATTTGCTCAAGCACAAATTTACACAGTGAAAATAATAACTGTACCTACATGTACATGCTAATCAGTAATCACTAAATATCATACAGATGCAAATTTCAGGTGCACATCATTGAAGTTAGATTCATCCTCACCCCCTTAAAAGAAATGCTACTTATAATAACAGCACCATAAAGGACACAAAACTTAGACAATGGGATATTGCAAGGTATTCCAAATACACCATGATGATAATGGCAGAACTTAGATAAGGCCTTATGCACTTACAGTCTCCAACATGTAGTATTGCACACCTTAGGTATACAAGGATGTTTAAACTAAAGGAAAGAATAGTATATTGATTGGCTACCTGATTGTACTATTAGGAAGATAAAAATAGCCAAAGTAAAGCTCTATTGCCAACAGAAATAACAAATAGAACTAAACAAGATAAACATTTCTTTTTAGAAAACCAAGCATGAAAACCTTCTCAATCAAATCCAAGACATCTTGGTTGTCTATAAATTCGATGTAGCTCCAATTAATTTCTTCTTTCTTATATTCATCCTGTTCCATCTTGAATACATGCTGAAACAAATCAAGAAGGGAATATATAAGACTGGAGAGCATAGCACCATCAGAATAAATGTACACTTCATTGCATGGAAGATTGACTGCTAACCTCGTTGAAATGCTGCTGAAGCTTTTCATTCGCAAAATTAATGCAAAATTGCTCAAAACTAGAGCATAAAATATTACAATCAATCAATGAAAAGAAACATGGAAACAACTCTATATAAGTATTGACAAATGTAATGCACTAGAGATTGGAGAGTACATAAAGCTATACATTTACATAATAATAACGATAAAAATATTAAATAAACAAACAAAACCAAAGAACAATATTTTACCTATTATGCTTAAAGCATTCAAATCCATAGATGTCCAAAACTCCAATTTGCACACGGGAATTTGGATCTTGCCCCACAGATATATTAATCTTATCAACAAGCCTTACAAAACAGAAAGAAAATTTTCAGAACAGAAACAGTTTAATCTTGACCCCATGCTGGCAAGGCAAGTAATACAAAATATGCGCATATGATAAAATAAATGCCTACAAACATGAATTAACATAAGCATACCAATCAAACAATCGAGCATAAACTGTCTTTGCCAATGCATCCCGACTAGCCACAGCAGCATTACAGTCAAGAGCTTTAACTATACTTCCTTCACGGGTTTGAATGGTACGAGTACATAATGTCGCCAACAAGAGGTTCACATCACACCTGCCAAATGAGAAATTTTTTAACATACCTAACAAGAGAAAGAAAATCTACAAATTGCATAGATCAACAAGCCGCCGGCTTGAACTACCCAGCAACCTACCATGTCATTGCCAATGTGCAAGTCACAGGCTATATAATAAACTCAAAACCTCCGTGCAAAAACTATTAGGTGTTTAAAGTAGATACTTTTACTACTGAATTTGGAACTAATTATACTGCAAGAGTTGTTTCATATGCTAGTGAAAATAAATCACAGCTTTGATTTTAGTCTTTTTTGTTCCAAGCTATACATGCAATCCAACATTTTTTATTGAGAAAATATTTTATTAAGCCAATTAGCACAATAGTGATAGAACATATCAACATAAACCATTGATTGCAATTAAACAATGTGCTTCCCAATCCAAACCTCAAGTTCCATATGGTAATTTTGTCTTTAAATTGCGAAAACATCCAAGAATACTCATAGGCTCATCCATGAATTGGAATAGTTGCTTTTATCAACACATACATGACATTAGAAACAATATTAACACTTCTAAAAACGTTGGTTGTTACTTTAATCATATTACAGTTTCCAAACCATTACTGAAAACAAAAAGAAAGTTTTATAATTTATACTTTACTCAAGAATGACAAACAAGACAAGATTGAAAGCTATCTTCTAGGGTGACCCACCTAAAAAGATCAGCAGCCATCTGCATATGGAATGTAGATTTCTGATCTTTAACAACTGAAGAATCATGCTCTCTTCCAGGGGAAAACTCAACGTTTCCCAGATGCAAAATAGCAGCCAAGGTACGAAATATAGCTTCCTGATAATAATAAAAAATCACAATAGCAAAGTTAATCCAGGAAAATATAATTCAAAAGTAAAAGATAAGAGTAATATTTTCAAACCTGTTCCTCATGACTGATACCAACAATATCCATTGCCCTCCTTGTCTTCATATATTCCTCTGCATTGTTTACTCCTTCAAGGTCATATGTCTTGCTTTGATTTAAATAGTGAAAGTGGCTTGGATGGCCTAATTTGTACTTCTCTGCATCCTGAACAAAAAAAGTGCTAGGGATGAAAATATGCCAGTTAAGGGATTAAGTCACCTAAGCCCTTATTTTATATCCCGACATTAATGAAATAAGCTTCTAAATTCCAAAAATACAATGCAGCTCAACTAAAGCCGTTTTTAAAAAGGAAAAGTAGTACAATACTACAACAGCAGATTTCTTATAGGCGTACATGAAGTATGTTAACAAAAACATTTGTAGGAAAAATTCAACAACATGAAGAGTAAAAAAAGGAACTACGCAATCAAACAAAACAGCATGATAAAATGTGTATATGCATACTAATTAAACATAATATTAGCAATAAAAGAAAGTGCAGCAATCTCAATATTAAACAAAACATTCTCAAGCATATATACAGCATGTACACAAATTCTATACATGGATAAACACGATGAGATAGACAATGAAGAAAAGAAAAAGGGAAAAAGAGACATATATGGCCAAAATAACAAGATAAAGGTAAGACAGATTACTTTCCCAGATGCACACAACTGGTAGAAGCAGTGATAATTCCTCTCAGGATCTGTTATCTGAACAACGCGAGACCGTTCAAGAAGGTAAGTTCTGACTGCAGCACCAGATATTCTACCATTTGCATCGAATTGGATCTCAACAAACTTTCCAAAGCGACTGCCACAAACAAAATTAAGCATAAGGATTAAACAATAGTACAAGATAAATAAATTATATCCTCTGTTGCTTCTATCTTGTTAGCATACAACAGCAAACTGGAATGTAATATGGAAATAGCCCAAGCTTAACAGATTCTGAGTTGCAATGTTATGGCTTTATGAGACACATTCAAATAAAGTCATCTTATATTCTCCCATCTTGATGCATTTAAAACATATACTGATACAGAAGTAAAAGAACAAACTACATGGTTTCATTTATCTTGCATGATTATAGCTATAATCATGATACTTACCACACCACAGATTGAATCAACAATACAGATCACACAAAAATTGTACTCATGAAGAACAACCATATAAGGACAGTAGTGAAGAAAAAAATCAAAGATTAGAGAAACAACATGGATTAGTAGGATAAGATCAGCAACAATGTAAAAGAAGCTAAACTCTTACTTCGAACTTTGTTATAATTAGATCTATTTGAAAACAACTATAATCCTACACACTGCTGATAGAGTACATAAACTCAACAAGAAAGTATATGCACTAGCCAGTAGCCACATGTATTTTGTGAAAACTGTTCTAAATCTCACCTCGAATTGTCGTTTCTAACAGTCCTTGCATTTCCAAAAGCCTCCAAGAGCGGATTTGACTGAATCACAAAGGAAATGAAATCAAGAGCAAGTTGTTAACAAAGAGGGGTAGCACATTCCAAGAGTGTGTAAGAAAACATGAACTAGGCTAAACCGCATAATTAGTTTATAGGATCTTCTATTAAGCTTCCATAAAACTAGAAAATAAGAAAAATAAAAGTTTGATCCATTCTAAAAGTAATCTGCTATAAAGTTTGATCCATTCTATAAGTAATCTGCTATCAACCTAGAGCAAAAAATGCTAGTAGCTGCCAAACTTTCATAAGACAGCGGGCTACCTGACATGCCAGTCCACACACTCACCCCCACCCCTCAAAAGAAAGGGAAAACAGAGAGACCACATTTAGCAGTAAGAGAAAAACCTAATAATAGAAAAATAAAAAAGATTATATATGTAACCATGGTGTTTAAGTAATAATAAAGTTAGTCAACTTATGCCATCTTACTTCCAGAACTTGCTGCTCAACAGTTCGGTCATCACCAGCCGCACGGCCTCCAACAAAAGTAAGATATTGCATGATAAGTTTTGTTGTCTCAGTTTTACCAGCCCCACTTTCTCCACTGACTAGTATAGACTGGCTTCGACCCTCATTCATCATTGCCCTAGGTTATAAAACAAGGGGTTTAATAGATACCGGTTGAATCATGTCATGAGCAGCATTATGGATCAAGCATCCAGACAAAGATGACATACCTGTATGATACATCAGCCACAGCGAAAACATGGGGGCTTAGCTCACCAAATGGAGCACCTTTGTACTGCTCCATCATATGCACATTGTAAAGATGAGGAAGTTTTGTGAACGGATTAACAGCTATCAAAATGCTTCCTGTATATGTCTATAAAAGAGAAACAACTTTGTAACTGGTTTGGTAGCTGAAAAATTACCAAGGATACCAAGAAAATCAGAAAATGTTATACAAATAATGCACAAGTGCATGTGCAAACACATCGTGTAACCAATGAGAATACAAAATGGTTTCTTTTTAAACTAAAATATGTTAGTCATGACTTGCTAAAGACCACTGATAACAACACACAAAAGATCAGAGTCAATCACTAATAATCTCATAATGAAACTGGATAACCAAATTGGAAAAAAAAAAAAAATTAGTCAGCAGTGTCTCATCAAATAAATGAAGCTATACAAGTAAGAGAAAAGAACATGTCTAGATAACTAGTAAAAACTCCACATTAACTTGTCCATATGGTACGCTGACTGAAACAACATATTACATTAAAAAAACCAAAGGTGAGTAAACAATTCAAAACTCTAACTTTTGCATGATAACCATGGAACATAAATCTCGTTGACCACAATTTACATCATCATGGCAATAAGTAAGAAATAAACAAAAATGAAAGAATCTAAACGGTTTTCTTAATTAATGCGAGGGGATGACTAGTGTTTCAATGCGCTAACACATGGAACCAAGATTCAAGCATTTATGGGAAATATAATTTTAACCAAAATTGGAAGACAGGCTGCATAGTGGATCACAAACACCATAATTCCATTAATACGTGACTCAAAGATAATATATCCAACGTGGCGGTTCAGAGGTCAGCACAAATTCATCCTCAACTTTAAGTAACAAATCAAACATATTGATCATATGCTATAATCATTACCATTTTGAACATCTACAAAGAAAATATGCGCGAAAAACCAATAATTAAGTTCACAACTTAGCATAATTTTGAACATCACTTGAGTAGCTAACGGAATCAAACTTACATAAATATCATTCAAAGCATATCTCCTCTGGAGATTATAAAGCACACCAGGCTCATTCAAATAAGTCAACTTCGTCATATCATCAACTCCTCCATGTTCTTCCTCTTCATCCGCATCTCTAGGAAACAATTTCTCTGGCAAAGCTAACACCTGAACAACGAAAATGAAACCAACAGGTTCAAAAATAAGCAAACAAATACTATTCAAAACACCCAAAAGAAATTAAAAACAAACGGAAATGAATGAAACTTATACCGTTTTACCGGAGCCAATTTGGACATGGACCTGCTTGCCTCTGCAATCAGTAATTTCAGCTGGAACCCAAGCCAAGTGCTTGTCCTCAACCCAAACCTTAGCACCCTTGCGGAAATTCATGTTTGGTTCCTGAGAAAATTTAGAAAATTCAAGAAACTAAGGAAGAAAATTAATTAAAATGAAACCCTAAAGAATCTCGTTCTGTTTGTTTGTTAGTTAGAGTGAAGTAAAATGTGGGTGCGACGAGTGTGACATTGGAAATTTCAAAGAAACCCTAAACGGACATAGAAAGACAAAAGGGGAGAGAGAGAGATTACGGGCATGTTATTAGCTGTGAATTTTTTCGACTTCCCGCCCTAACTGCTGCTGTAGACTCTAAACAATATTGAACGAGTACTATTTTGATTTTCTTTTTCTTTTTTTAATATATCGTATCGGACACGTCACTCTTTACTGTGCCCTTTGCTTAGCTTGTGTGGCTCTTATTTTGGAATGTAAATACAAATTTTTATAAATTTACTGGAGCGGGCGGGACAAGTTTACTTGTTCTTCATAACTTTGACTGTTTGTTTGGTTACTGGGAAAATTGAAATTTTCAACTCTTGAAAGAGAAGGGAAAACCCCAATGTTTTCGAAACTTTGAATTTGAGTGGGGATGCCCATGCCCAGGAGCTGTAATCTATTCATAGTCAACTGTAGCTTCAGTTAACTTTTTATTTTTCAATGCTCCATTTCTTCTTCTTCCTTTTTTTTAAAAAAAAAAAACAAAAATGTTATAGAAGACATTTATTTACTTATTTATTTGTTTTCCTCCTTGAAAATTCAAATTTCAAAATTCAAAATCTATTCGTCTTTCACAATTCTTTTACTTTTATTATCAATAATTTTATCTCTTCATTTTTTTATTTAACAAAATTTTCATTAAACCGGATAGCCATTTTAAGATGAAATTCATAAAATATCAAATAAACAAATTAAAATGTTAAATTTGTATTGTAACATCTTTATCTAAAACAACACTACAAAAAAGGTATAATGAAAATAGATTTTTTATTTAATTTTAGAAAAATTTTAAATGCATTATTAATTGAACTCCAACTATAAAAAAAAAAAAAGAGAATTTTAATTTACAAAATGTACTTGAACCTTAATTGTAAAGCATTTTTTATTTAAAGAAATTCTGAAGAAAAAGAGGCGGTTTTAATAAATGGTGATGTTAGGTAGGAACAGTGCAAATGACGTCCACATACATACATATAATTTGATTTGTTTTAAAACTTATGGTAAGTAATTAATCATCCAAACCAGAATGGAATGTAAGTCGTTTCGTCATTATTGGCTGATGACAACAAGTCCATTTCACTTGGAGTTTCCCCCACTGCATTTTCTTCTCTCTCAAGGACCAATCCATTATCAATTTTTTAAATTCGGGCTTTTATGGCTACACATGCCATTCGAGGCTTACCATGTACCAAATTTTTAAGGAGAAAACTAAAATATTATGAAATAATAATTTTAAATTTTAAGAGAATATGAATAAATCAATCAACTTTAAATACAGTTATCATACTTCATGCACGTTTTAATTTATTTTAAATTATGTATTGATTTGAATAAAGCGGTGGTTAAATTTTTGTTAAACATTTATTTAATATATATACAAATTATATTACACCTGTCTCCCCATATTGTATAAAAAGGAAACTCATTTTAAAATTAGATTTAATATTATACTGTTTACATTTTAAAGTATTTGTATATAAAGTGTTGGTGGTAAAAGTACTAGAAAAGCCCTTATATTTAGGAATGGATTGAATTATATTTTAATTACCATTTATGCATTTCAAAATATGTAAATCAGCTCATCCTAAATGACAACGTTTATATACAATCGACATATCCCTTAGTCTAGTACTTAGAGTGATTAATAGCTTAATGTCTCGATCCTGTCATTCGAAAAATTAATGAAAAGTTTATAGATGATTTAATTCAAACTTATTATTAACAAGTAAAGTTTAATGGATATATTATTTTGTACAATTTCAAAATATATACAAATTAATTTACTCAGATCCACACTTTTTAAGTAAAGAGCTTTTATTGATGCTGGCTGTAAACAAAAAGCACCGTCAAGAACTTGCTATGATAATAACATCAAATATTACGCAGCTCCAACATGTTGTCGTTTGTTACCGCATTGAAGCGGCGGCTGCTTTGTCTCACGTCATTGTTATATTTTTTTATTTGTCGCTGCACCGAAAAACATTAATCTAAGTATGTTAAGAAATATGAAGATTTTATTTAACTTTTGGTTGATTGGTGTCAGTTTTTAAGCAAATTTGTAGACAAAAAAAAAGAAGAGAATATTACGTTTATATATAGAGAGAGAGAGAGTCACAATTCAATCTAGCTCGTTCTATTATGGAATTTATAGGTTTTCAATTTTCTCTTTTAAAAATTTGAATTCACATTTTCAAATATAAATGGTATAGCAATAACAATTATATATATATATTAAAGATGAAAAACATGTTGCTTCTTCTGTAGCAAACTGATATGGAATTTAATCCATTCCTAATGTCGTAAATTCATACCATCAAGATTTTTCATTAATTTTACAAATTAAATAAAACAATAAAAATTAATAGTTAAAGTGTTAAAATTAAATCTATAAAGAATTATCAACAAGTGATTGGAAGAAATAGAATTAGACAAAGTTTAAATCTTAAAATTATCATTATTACGAAGATTTTATTTAAAGATCATCCCGATCAAAATAGTACAGATCTCATACCGATGCTTGTATAATTAAAATTTGAGATATCTTCCGTTGTTTGTTGTCTTACCTTACCGGACTTTCTTAAGGTGTTGATCTCAAATGGCATCTATTTAAACAACTAAGACATAACTGGAAATTTGCAGAGGAATTCTGCTCCTAGAATCTGATTCCAAACAATTTAAAATGCAACTTCCGGAAGGATTCCAATGGGATATTGGTTTAAAGAAATTGCTCTTTCATTTCATCCCTGTGCCTTGGCCGTTGGATTGGAATGTTTCTCCACCCCAAACTATATTCCAAATGGATGATCCAAAGGGAAAGTTCACACCTTTCCTTTAAAAAAGAAAAAAAGAGGCAAATATAGGATTATATTACGAACTGGGAAATTCGCAATAAGAAAAAAAGGGTTGCTCCTAAAGAAATTTGTTTTCATCAATGGAGCCGACAGGTGCTTGCAGATCAAACAGGTCTTCATTTGAGAAATGGGTGGCAATTGTATTGACCTTTCTAGCTGTGATTTCACCTCTATATGTCAACCAAAAGCCAACAGAGCTGGAGCTTGAAGAGCAATCCATGGACTTCACCTCATGGTTATGTCTCCTGTTTGTGCTACTGCTCTTGGCCTTTGCTTTCTGGCTTTACTTGAACCACAGCTTTACTAGGTTCGACCGTCATTGGATTAGGCCGAACAGGTATTCATCATATGAAAGACTGGTTGCAATAGGCTTGATAGTCTTAGGTGTTCTTTCTCCTCTTTATATCAACAAGGGCACGAGTGAGCTCGAACCTGACGAGCAGCCCATCAACTTTGCTTCTTGGTTGCCTCTTCTGCTATTGATATTAACCTTGGCCATCGCTACATTGCTTTTCTGTGATAGAAGCTTTATGAAATTCGATCCTAACTGGATTCATAGAGTCGGTGGTTCTTCTGCTGGGATCTTACTGGTTCTTTTGGTTCTTGCTGTCGTTTTGAAGTGTAAGAATGCCGGTTGAAGTTGAATTTCTAACAACAGGAAGTGATTCATTAAAGAACACAAGTCATGAAACTTCTGTTTCTGTCAATGTCTTGGACACGAAGGTCCTCTGTTTCCATAGTTGCAGGTATTAGACCATGTCATTGTAAGAAGCAAGAATGTACAGTTTACTGTTAAACTGGTGTTTTATCCAGTTGTGTATGGTTTCCATAATCCCTGTAACAGGGCTTTGCACCACAAAGCCAAGCTCTATACTTGACTATATTGGACGCATGGTGTTAATGTAGTTCAAGTGTTCAACAATGTCACCTGCTCACGTATGCATAAAATGTAGATTCAAGATAAATTTCATGAAGCACCACAAAAACTACATCAAATAGGGGCCTACCAGGGTGCCAAGCATAACAACATACACCATTCCAAGTGGGAAAGAGAAAAGCCAACGCCTTTTTAAATCATGGTGTATGATGGTTTCACAAGTCAATGATGAACAACATGTACCATTCCAAGTGAAAAAAAATAAGTAATTGTCATTCCAAGTAGGTTCACTCAATTTGAAGGTTGACACATGAAACTGGAGAATTCAATGGCACAGTGTGAAACTTGCTCAATGTGAAAAAAGAAACAAATCAATAAAATTATAACAATATATAAACCCCTCGAAAAAACCACTAGAGAGGCTGAGCTATATAAGGCAATGGACTGAAGCAGGCCTCAGAATGAACAATCCAATGATAAAGAGTTCGGATACTATAGGATATGATCATATTCCGAAGGCATATCCTGCAGCAACGAAAGCCGTTACGGCGTACAGCCACATGTGACGAAGTCGAGATAAATCATTAGCACCGCTGCATTCATCATTGGCACCACTAAAGCATCCCGGTCTCGAGATTTTAGCCACACCACCTTGTGCAACAAAGCTACTGTTATGCTTACCGTTGCTGAAAAGTACACACCAGAAATAGGGACCCCCACCATCGGAGCCGGTCACACCAGCCCCAACTTCAGTGTGGTTTGTATTGTAAAGGATTTCCAAACTCTTCTCGCTTTTCATCAACATCGAGAAAGCTTCAGAAGGCTCGACATATTTCGATTGGCATCCAAGTAAACGACCAGTGATTGGAGAGAGGGTTGAGGCTTCCACACCACAGTTGGGGGCAAAAGTTTCAGCAAATTCAGAGTCAGCGGGCTTCTTGGCCTCTCCTACAGCTTTACAGTCACCTTGATATGCTTTTATATATTGCAAAGCAATGCAGGCCAAGCCTGGGTTGTCGGTGAGAGCCGATGACTTGTGAGCTGTCCTATTGGCATTAAGCGCAGCCACCAATTCATCCGCAGGGTTGTCGGTTACTTTGGCTACAATTGAACAGTTCCATCATAAGGGCTCCAGCATAATGATAAAATTAGACCATAAACTGAAACCACAAAGATAGTTCCTCTTCCCTCTTCTACAACAGATGATTATTCCTTACCATAGACAAGCAAGAAATATACGATGGAATTAAATGCATTAAAAAAGTTTCCAATCAGAATACACGGAAACCTGAGATGCAAAATAAATTTTCTTTCCTTTGTCCTCTTTTATCAACTAAATAAAGGACTGAAGAAATTAAGTCAACTGCCTAAAATACACAGCTTTAAACATGAGATCCAGGGGAAAACTGCTTAAAGAAAGTCATATCAAAATGGACAACCATTCAAAGTTTAGACTTTAGAACTGCAATGCCTGAGATTCAGATCAATACTACATCTTACCAACTAATAAATAAAAGCAGCATTTGGAAAATACGAAAAAAAAAACCCAGAAATAAACATGGAAAAAGGATACAATTTTATAGTTATTAAGCAGATTCATCACTTACTCAGACCAACAGAAAAAGAAAAATAAACCATCTTTTTTAATTTTGTAACAGAAGCTAGAGCTGGATAAGAGAAAGAAGAGGGGAGGGAGACTTACTTTGAGTGTTGGCAGAAACAGATAAGAACAGAAAAGGAGAAAAAAGAAGCCATAAAACCATTGCCATTGTTGCTGGGTATTTCTGTTGCTGGGTATTTCCTTTTTTTCCTTATGTTGCTATGAAGAATATAACTCAGTAGATCTGATACAGAAGAAAGAGAGAGTCAGTAAAATGTCTACTTCGTTTCGGTTGCTGTACAACTATGGCTAATCTGTTATTTTGGTCTTTATTTGCCGACATTACCACCATCCGGGTTCTTCTCGGACTTTAAAATAATTATCTCGTGTGTTGTGTTATTCTATTTTAATTTTAAGAAAAATGAATAAATCTACAACACAGATGCAGGTGCTGTGAGGAAGGCAAATTTTCTAAAGCCAACTGTTTTAGTTATAAATTATTATTTTATTATTATAATCCCAAACGTGTTTAAATATTATTTTTATGTTCAATAAAACTTATATTTCAATTTAAATATTAATAACTCTGAATTCTTTAGATGCAATCTTATTTATACAAAATAAAATATCTTTAAACATGGTTGGCATATTAAAGAAGGGCTCTAATTAAACCAGAAGGAAAGAACGTCAACGCACAATTAAGTATAAGGTACATGAACTGTAGGTGCATATTGGGCCATTTGCTCAATTAATGGACCTAAGCAGTGCCTACTCTGAATGTATCTGATATTAAGGTCCCCAACTTCAATTGTTGAATGTTTGTCGTCACGAATTCATGCTTCCAATCAACTGATATCCTTAATGCATATTCCTTCAATTATATGAATATATATCGTTAATGCAACCATTTCTTTGTAGGATCATAGCATTTTTTTTTCTTTTTTAACAAAAAAAAAAAAAATCAAAGCAAAAATTATGTGACATGATTTACTTGTTCGAGTTTGCCTTTTATATATGTATAAAAAAAACTCACTATGTTTTGACAAAAAATTATAATGAAAAATACTTTAAACAATAAAACGAAAATAATTTAATGTTGAATATTGATGGAGCAGTGATGAACTTTTAATTTTTAATTAATTTCATTTAAAGATGATTAAAGTATGAAAAGATAAAATGTTACCATAATAATATTAAGTATAAATTAAAAAATATTTTAATAATTTCGTAATTAAATCGATGAATCAATTGAAAACGATATTACTTTAATAAAATGCTTAAATAGTAATAAAATATGTAAGTACAGATAAGAAAACGGGAGGAAAACAAACATTATATGAAAATGTGGACATTTGATTTTCACTTTCCTCAAGAACAAACCCAACAGGGCTTCTATTACGGAATAATTGGGTCTTTTACGTCGGGCTTAACCCTAACACCGCCGGTTGCTGGGCGTCAGGCCTCCAATTGTATCAGCTCAGTTCATCTTTTCTTATCTTTATCGAAGCTCAAAACATTTTATAGATTAATTGAACTTTCCAAATGAAATTGCATCGTCAAGCCCATATATAACTTTTTCATAAGCTTCATAAATATATTCCAAACAAAGTGATGATAGTATACATAAACATAAATATTTAGAATTTGAAATATAAAATGACATATGAAATTAAAAAAATACATACAAAGAAGAGATTGTACGAAATTATAATTCCACTTTATCCTTTTCTCTTTTTAATAGGAGAATATGACAAATCAGATTTTTTCCATTTGAAAAAAATTCAAATCTAACTAATTCCTAAAAATTAAGAGGAAAAACTTGATTTGTCATTCTCCTATTAGAGAAGTATAAGAATGGCGTGGAATCACAGTTTAATACAATCTTTTCTTCATACATATATTAGATTAACAATTCTAAATACACTACGATTATTTATCACGACGTTATCATCAATTGTGAGTTAGTACCGAGTTAACTTGTAATACGAATTCAATTAATGACATTATTAATATACACAACTGATGGAGATAGTAAGTTGTGAATTTTAAAATAAAATGTATAAAATATATAAAAATGAAGTCTTAGCTTAGTGGTAAATAAAATGCATAATGCAATTGGTTTATGTTTAAATCTCATTATTTTTTTGTTTTTTAAAGAAAAATATTAAAGTATCATCGACTAATATAAACTTATTTTAATTACGGAAAATAATATTTCTATAATTTAACGTCTGAGTTGATAATTCAGTCGAATGTGACAACAATTCAATATCTCTAAAAAAAATTCTAACTAAGCGACTATCCAAAAAAACAGTCAGAATACATTTCACTTAGCCAAACAAATGAAAAAGGAAGAAGTGACACTCCAACTCTTATGAATAGACCCAAAGAGGATTGAGAGATTTAGTATTTTCACAATACATTCTTTCCTATAAAATCAAGGATCAATCAGCTGATTTGTGGCTGTCATTTCTAATATATATTAAAATCAATAATATTCAATATTAAATTATGTCGTCTCTAATATAGTAACATCTCCAAGCTGTATCGCCTTAATAATATCTGTCGTCGTCCGTCCATGTCAGCCACACCGAAGCCCCACATTTCACTACACCACAACAGACTTTTAGCGGCGTTTTTTTGGCTTTTAGCGGCATTTCTAAGCGCCACTAATACTATTTGCGGCGCTTTTGAAAGCGCCAAAAAAATGCCGCTAAAACACGCGCCGCAAAAGTTAGCGGCGTTTATTGTGAAAAAACACAGCTAAAAGTCTTGACTTTTAGCGGCGCTTGTAACATCCCTTACCCTAGACCATTGCCGAAGTCGAGCACGAGGCATTACTAAACTTAACTTACTGATTCGGGGCATAAAATTTGAAACTGTCCATCTGCATCATGTTCAGTAAATTGACTATAACTCGAGTTACGAAACTTGAAATTTAGATCCGTAAATTTTCCATGAAACTAGACTCATATATCTTCTTACTATAATTTTTCAAGAATTTTTGGTGTGGCCAATTAGTACAGTTTATTAGTTAAAGTCTCCCTGTTACACAGACTGATAGTTCTGACCCCCTGTACTAAAAATCAATTATCTCATAATATACAATTCTTTTGCATATACCGTTTCTTTCATATAAAATAGACTCAATAAAATTTAATTCTATATCTCATTCACAATCTAATTCCATTTCTATTATTTTGGTGATTTTTCAAAATCACGTCACTGCTCTCTATCTAACTGTTCCCTGCATATAATTACATAATTTCTTTCTAATAACTACCAACTAGGCATTACAAAACATCCAAAACATGCTCTTATTTAGCCATTTTAATAGCTAATCATTAGCATGCATTTACAATTCAATCTGAAGCCATATCATAAGGTTATACACACAAGATAGCTAAGTCCCTATACATGCCATAACTTAAAACGTCGAGTCACAAAATACCAATATAATCCTTTGATAGTGTGTAACGATCTCCGACATCCTTTCGATTCCCCGAATTGGCTTGTAATACTATAAAAAAATAAAATAAAAAATGGGCGTAAGCATAAAGCTTAGTAAGTTTACATGTAAATAAATAACAATATTCTTAATCAATTATCTTATTCTTTTCTTATCAATATCACTTAAGCTTTTAACTCATTATACTTAAACTTGTATTCTTACTGCCTTTAAACATGAATTTGCCTTACCTTACCTTTTTAGCTTGAACTTATCTTACCTTTACTTTGGTATACTCTTTGAATTTTCCGTTGAACCACTTGGAATACTAAGGATACGCGGTACCTTTTCTTATGAAACTTAACCATTGCCATGTCTTGACATGGTCTTACGTGGTATCCTTGCCTTATGAACTCACCAATGCCATACATTGGCATGGTCTTACATGGGACCTTTGCCTTATAGTAACATATCAATGCCATGTCTTGATATGGTATTACATGATTTCCTTAAACCCTAATGTCATGACATTTGTATCCTATACATTCCTAAGGTTCAACCGAACTTCCTAGGATAGCTTTTCCGTCAATTCATACTTGAGTCTTTAAATAATAGATTTATAGAATAAATATGTAAATGCTGGAATTTAGCAGTATTAAATATAAAATAATAGAATATTGCATTTATTTACTGCAAACTTACCTCAAAACAAAATAAGATCAACTATATTGATTTAGTCTTCTATATTTTTCTTTCCTCGATCTAACTCTAGATTTCATTCTTCTTGATTTATAATAGCAAATTTAGCTTATTTAATACTCTCATTATTAAAACAGTCCTTAACTCTTAACTTTGGCAATATTACAATTTTGCCTCTAAACTTTTACATATTTACACATTTGCCCTAAAGCTCGGAAATTAAACTTTATCCCTCATTCTTATGTTTTATGACATGCTGATCATTTTTCCCTTCTACGGCAACATCAAATTCTCACTTTAACTTGTACTTATGAACATTAGGTATTTTTACCGATTAAGCAGTTTTACTCGTTTTCACTTAAAATAACTTAGCAAAAGTTGTTTAACATAATTTTAGACTTCATATTCTATCATAAACATCAAAATAAACACATTTCACCTATGGACATTTTTCCAAATATGAACCCTAGCATGAATTATTGATAGAATAAGCTAAATCGAGCTCTAGGGGCTTTAAAATGTAAAGAACATTAAAAGCGGGCTTGGAATCACTTACTATGGAGCTTGGAAGCTTGAAACAAACCCTAGCTATGGTGACCACTTGAAAATTCGGACTAATGAAGAAGATGAGCATATTTTGCCATCTTTTTCCTTTTAATTCCTTTTATTACCAAATGACTAAATTACCCTTCATTAAAAACTTTGGCTCTTTCCACCTATATATGTCCATTTTGTCCATGAAAATATAATGGTCTAATTACCATTTAAGGACTCCTACTTCAAACCCCATTTCAGTCAAGTACTCTATAAATTAGAACCCTTATTTAGCAACTTTTGCAAACAAGTCCTAATAGGCAATTTAAGCATGAAATTAATAAAATTTCTTATCAATACTCTAACACATGTATTTAATCACTCGATAAATCATAATAATTAATCATAATAAACTTTTATAGCTTGGATTCATGGTTTACAACCACTATTCCGTTTAGGCCCTATTTCGGGATGTTACATTTCTCCCTTTAGGGATTTTCGTCCCCGAAAATCTTACCTGTAAAGAGGTTTGGGTACTGTTTTTGCAAAATCTCTTCGGGCTCCCATGTAGCCTCTTCTATTCCATGCCTATTCCATAATATTTTCACAAGTGCAATACTTTTGTTCCTTAATTGCTTAACCTCCCGAGCTAGAATTTTTACCGGTTTCTCACCGTAAGTCATATCTGGTTGAATCTCAACCTCTGTCTACGAAATTACATGCGATGGATCTGAATGATAATGACGTAGCATAGACACATGAAAGACATTATGAATCTTCTCTAACTCGATCGGCAATGCTAACCGATATGCTAATGGCCCAACTCTCGATCACCTCAAAGCGGTCCAATAAAGCGGGGACTTAATTTACCTTTCTTGCCAAATCGAGAACTTTCTTCCAAGGGATACTTTCAAGAATACCTGTCACCAACTTGAAATTCAATTTCTTTTCTTTTCAAATCTGATAAGATTTACATCTATCCGTCGCTTTCAAGCAATCTCGATGACTTTTACTTTCTCTTACATTTTTTGACTAGATCAACCCAGTAAATTTGATTTTCTTTAAGCTCTATCCAATACAAAGGTGTGCGACATTTACGTCCATACAAAGCTTCATAAGGTGCCATCTTTAGACTCGATTGATAACTATTATTGTAAGCAAACTCTATTAAAGGCAAATATTTCTCCCAACTACCTTGAAATTCCAATACACAACATCTAAGCATATCTTCAAGTACTGAATAATTCTCTCGGTGACCATCGATCGAGGATGGAAAAACGTACTAAAACTCAACTTTGTACCTAAAGCTTCCTGCAATTTCTTCTAAAACCGTGAAGTAAATCTTGGATCTCTATCTGAGATAATCGATAACGGTACTCCATGTAGTCAAACTATCTTTGAAATATACAACTCGGCCAACTTGTCAAGTGAATAATCCATACGAACTGGAATAAAATGAGCTGACTTCGTTAACTTATCAATCACAACCCATACTGCATCTTCTTTCTTGGTGTCGAAGGCAATCCTGTCACAAAATCCATAGTAACTCGGTCCCATTTCCACTCAGGAACTAATACAGGCTGCAATAAACCTGAAGGTACCTGATGTTCGGCCTTTACTTGCTGACAGATCAAACATCTAGAAACAAACTCTGATATATCTCTTTTCAATCTTGTCCACCAATACACTTTTTTTTAAATCATTATACATCTTTGTACTACGGGTGAATAGACCAAGAAGCGCTATGTGCTTCCTGTAAAACCTTAGAATAAGATCATCATTTTTGGTACACATACCCATCTCTAAACATCAAACAACCGTCGGATCGATCCGAAAATCGACTCTACACGACTCAAGACTTGAACACTTTTGGCTTGCAACTCAACATCATCCTTCGAACTTCACAAATTTCTTCAAGAAACATCGGTTTAGCTCTCAAATCAGCTAAAATAGAACCATCATTTGACAAGGCCAAACTGGTGTGCAAAGCTCTCAATACAAATAACGATTTTCTACTCAAAGCATCAGTAACAACGTTTACCTTACCAGGGTGATAATCGATCACTAGTTCATAATCTTTAATCAACTCTAGCCATCTTCTTTGCCTCAAGTTTAAATCTTTCTAAGTCATCAAATATTTCAAACTTTTATGATCAGTGAATATTCGGCATTTTTCACCATACAAATGATGTCTCCAGATTTTCAATGCAAATACAATAGCATTAACTCTAAATCATATGTCGGATAATTTTTCTCATGTGGTTTTAAGCTGTCAGAGGCATAAACAATTACCCTTCCTTCTGCATAAGTACATGCCTAGTCCATTCAAGGATGCATCATCAGTAAATTACAAACTCTTTACGGTTACGGTTGTACTAAAATAGGTGCTTTAGTCAACAATACCTTTAACTTGTCGAAACTTCTCACGACACTTCTCGGTCCATTCAAACTTGAAATCTTTCAGTAACAACCTTGTCAATGGAGTAGCTATCATGGAAAATCCTCTACAAATCGTCTATAATAATCGGCAAGACCAAGAAAACTTCTAACCTCTGATACATTCACTGGGAGGCTTCCAATCGACAATGGCTAAAATCTTATTCGGATCAACTTTAATATCTTCACGAGACAACGTGTCCAAGAAAACAAACTTCCGTAACGAACTCACTTTTGCTAAATTTGGCATAAAGTGATTATTTCTCAAAATTTGTAAAGCGTTCTCAAATGCTCTGCATGCTCGGTCTCATCATGAAAATAAATCAAGATGTCATCAATAAACACAACTACAAACTTGTCCAAGTAAGGTCGAAAATTGGTTCATTAAATCCATGAAGATGGCGGGAGCATTGGTTAAGCCAAATGGCATCACAAGAAACTCATAGTGACCATACCTAGTTCGAAAAATAGTTTTGAACATCGACTCTTTAACTCAGAATCGATAGTATCCGGATCTCAAATCTATCTTAGAAAACACGGTGGCTCCTTCAATTGATCAAAAAATCATCTATTCTAGGCGGTGGATATTTATTCTTGATTGTTACCTTGTTAAGTTGCCAATAGTCTATGCACAATCTCATGGAATCGTCATTCTTTTCACAAATAACACTGGTGCACCCATGGTGAATAACTAGGTCTTACAAAGCCTTTATCGGTTAATTCACATGGTGAGCTTTCAATTCTTTTAATTCTATTGAAGCCATTCTATAAGGAGCAATAGAAATAGGTGTGGTACCTGGAATTAATTCAATACCAAACTTAACTTCTCTAATAAGAGGCAAACTTGGTAGTTCTTCTGGAAACACATCAGGAAACTCATTTACCACATGCATTGATTCAATTTTCAACTCGGGTCTTTAGTATTCAACACAAAAGCAAGATAAGCTTCACATCCTTTCCTTAAATATTTACGGCGGACATAAGAAATCATGGAAATTGAACTACGACTCATCTAAATTAACCCGAAGGATCTCACCATTTTCCATTTTCACATTTCAACTCAATGAATTTCTTTCCACAATTCACTATCACATCATGTGCAGTTAACCAATCCATACCAAGAATCACATCAAACTCATCAAATGGCAATAGTATGAGATCGGTAGAAAAACATTAACCTCTAATCATCAAAGGGCATTTTTTACATACTTTGTTTACTAACACATGCTGACCAAATGGATTCGATACTTTAATCACAAATTTTGTAAACTCTATGGGCATGTTCATACTAGGCATTAATTTCATGCAAACATAAGAATGTATTGAACCCGGATCAATCAAAGCAATAACATTAACATCATGAAGAGAAAATGTACTGATAATTACATCGGGGGAGGATGTCTCTTCACGAGTACGGATAGAATAAGTCCTTGCAGGTGATCTAACATCGGATCTTGTTGCTGTATCTCTAAATGTACCTCTACCTGCCCCTACTCCCGGATTTCTCTGAGATCTGCCTCTAACAGGGGCATTACTTGATCTTGCACTCGGTATTACTTCTTTTTTTACCATCTCAGGACACTCCCGAATGAAATGATCCGGTGCACCACATCAGAAACAACCAACCTCAGTCGCTCGACATTGACACGGATGAGCGTCTACCACATTGAGGACACTCAGGTCTATTAGGTTGAATACTACCAACACTCGCAATCGAAGTGGTTTGAGCTTTTGAATCCATAAATCTTCCACCTCTGTTTCGGTTAGAATACCCGACTGAAAAATTAGATCTCGTAGAGAACTCTCTAGGCCTCTTGGATGTAGACTGAAATGACTTGCTCATCTGTCTTTTCTTCGTATCTTGCATCTCAATTTCAGCTTTACCCTTTCTTTTCAACAACTCCTCTACCTTACAGGCTCTGTCAACTAAAACAACAAACTCTTTTATATCTAGAACACCAACTGGTAGTCGGATATCATCATTGAGCCCATCCTCAAATCTTTTGCACATGATAGCCTCTGTAGACACACACTCTCAAGCATAATTACTGAGTCGGACAAATTCACGTTCATAGTCGGTCACAGTCATCTTACCCTGTTTTAATTCAAGGAACTCTTTTCTTTTCTGGTCAATAAACCTCTGACCGATGTACTTCTTACGAAACTCCTCCTGAAAAAATTCCAGGTAACTCTTTCTTTCGGTACTACTGATACAAGTGTCTTCCACCTTTGGTAGGTGAATCTCTAAGTGACACTACACATTTAATACACTCTTCCGGTTGTGCGGGATAACTCGTCAAAAACTCGATAGTATTTTCGAGCCAAAATTTAGCTTTCTCGCATCATCATCTTTGGTAGCAAAACTCTTCACCCTTTATTTTCGATCTTGTCAACATGTGGCTTTTCTCTTCTAACTATATCTCATGATGGGGAAGCTACATGGGTGGTTTGTGGATCATGAGGGGTGGAGGTCTAACGGCCGGGTTTGTAATACCCCTATACCGGTTTAATCATTCGGACCGGCATAAGACTATTACATTTGGTGCCAAAACAATTATGGCTAGATACTGTTTAATTAAAACATTTGTATATAATATTTTAACTTACCAACCATTTTTACTAACATATTTATTGTTTATTAATTCATTCCATATATACCAAAATACTTCAAGTAATCGAAAATAGATAAAATTTCAAGAATCTACATTTTAGTCCCTATCACATGCGAACACCTTTGAACTACATATGTACATGCCATTTTAATATAAAATATAGTACCTACTTTTGAAGCCCTTGAGGATGTGATGAGATGAGAGATCTTCTAGTTGGACTTCTCTTCTAGTCTAATTGTACCTACGAGTTAAAATAAACGCGTTAAGCCGGTGAAGGCTTAGTAAGCACTACAAGAATAATTAAATAAGTAATCATAACAAAATATTTTAAACTCAATCAATTATTGCATATCTACTCACATATAAGTCTCTTCAACTGTGCATTTCTTTAAATAAATTTAACTTATCTTTTGTAAGGTATAAAACTTACCTTAACACATCAATGATTCACTTTTATTCTCATTTCACATTCTTAGCCCAAAGTAGACTTTATAGAACACACGGATATCTGGAACAAATCTGAGGTGCATTATGATGCACAAGTGAAGCAGAGAGCACCAATGTGCTAATAATCGAGAGCACCAACGTGCTAATATCGAGAGAGCACCAACGTGCTAATATCGAGCGCTAAAGTTCCTTAATGGCATGCCACTAATATCCCAAAGTAGTTCTAAATTTCGTCTACTTGGGCATTAAAGTCGAATCTCATATAATTAAATAATTCACTTAAATATCTCAAAAAAAAGATAAATAACAATAATTTAAAATTCTTGTAGTACTTACTACAAAAGGTTGAGGTGATATAAATTCTTCTTCCTTCACTCCTTAACCTTCTCTTTTCCTTTTCCTTCAATTCGGTCCTCTCCTTCCTTTTCTTTTTCTTCAATTTCATATAAACATATAACATTTATATGTTAAAAATAATCAAATAATTTCCTGTACTATTTAATAAAATAAACATGTATTTTATGATAAATTCATGCTTTCTTACTTTTGCTCACATTTCAATTTAATCCTTTACTCATAAACTTATTCAAAGCTGTCCTTTTGTGTCATAGTCACTAAATTATTTATTTTCAGAGCTACAGAACTCCAAATGAAGAACCATTAATTTTTCCTGAAACTAGACTCACATATATTCATACCATAAAATTTCCAGAATTTTTAGCTTAGCCAATTAGTACAGTTTATTCATCAAAGTCACCCCTGTTCTGCTGTCTGGCAGTTCTGACCCTTCTTCACTAAAAATTAATTATCTCTTCATATAAGATTCAGATGATGTTCCCGTTTATTTCTATTGAAAATAGACTCATTCAGGATTCTAAACATATAAATTTAAACCCCTAATTATTTTTATCCAATTTTTGATGATTTTCTAAAGTTAGAACAGGGGATCCCGAAATCCCTCTAAACCAGTCTTACAAAAATATAAATATCTCAAATTACAGAATTCCTTTGCTTTCCCTGTTTCTTTCATATGAAAATAGACTCAATAAGCTTTAATTTCATATCTCATTCAACTTCTAATTCCACTTATACGATTTTTGGTGATTTTTCAAAGTTACTCTACTGCTGCTGTCCAAACTGTTTTAGTGCAAACTGTTTATTACAACTTTTCCCCTCAGCTTTCAATAAATGATAATTTCGTCCCTGCTCAATTAACTTCTCAGCTGAGCTGATTTTTCTCAATAAACACTTTATTCTATTACTTTAAACTACTTTATAATCTTTGGGAATCAGAATTTTAGTAATAGACTTTAATTCCAAATATTTTCACAATTTAATTCTTAAAATCAATTTCTAACTAGATATTCCATTAATTAAACCCCTAATTCATCAATTTGATCCACATAGCTCATGTTTAAAAATCTAAGAATTTCCAGAATTTCAACTTAATTCAACAAACCTTTGTTCTAAAACTTATAAAGCATCAAAATTAAAGAGAAGGGCTAAATTGACTTACCAATTAAACATCCAAGCTTTAAATCATCAATTTCTCCTTTTTCTTTCTTTCCCTTTTTCTTCCCCTGCTTTCGTCTTGTTCTCTGTTTCTTTTCTGTTCTTCCTTTCTTTTACTTTCTCTTATAATATATAATAACAATATAATATAATATATTATATTTAAAACATAAAATATCTTTATTATATAATAATATATATTAAACATAAAAATCTCAGATTTTTCATACTTAAACCGCCTCAACATTTAAAAATGGCATAATTGCCTTTTTAGTCCTTTATACTTTCTTTTAATCTATAATTAAACTTTTGCACCTTTTTCAATTTAATCCTTTTTCTCAAATACTTCTAATTAAGTCAAATTCACCTAAATAAAACCTTATTAAACACACAACTAACTTCGTAAATATTTTTAATAAATATTTTATGAGTCCGTTTACTAAAAATGGAGACCCGATAACTCATTTTTCAATATCCATACTTTTGAGGTCGTTACGAGGTTCGTATTTAACGAACTCAAGAAACCATTCATTCATAGCTTGGAAGAAGGCTTCTGAGCCCCTCCTCCACGACTAACTGTAACGGGCCTTTCATGACTATCTTATGGCACCGTCCCTTCAGTGGGAGTGGGTGCACTACTCTCTACATCATCTGTATCTCTAAATGTACCTCTACGCCTTACTCCGGATTTCTCACGAGATCGCCTCTAACAGGGCATTACTTGATCTTGCACTCGGTATTACTTCTTTTTTTACCATCTCAGGACACTCCAGAATGAAATGATCCGGTGCACCACATCGGAAACAACCAACCTCAGTCGCTCGACATTGACCTGGATGACGTCGACCACATTGAGGACACTCAGGTCTATTAGGTGAATACTACCAACACTTCATAATCGAAGTGGTTTGAGCTTTTGAATCCATAAATCTTTCACCTCTGTTTGGTTAGAATACATTTGAAAAATTAGATCTCGTAGAGAACTCTCTGAGCCTCTTGGATGTAGGTGAAATGACTTGCTCATCATCTTTTCTTCGTATCTTGCATCTCAATTTCAGCTTTACCCTTTCTTTTCAACAACTCCTGCGCCTTGAGGCTCATCAACTAAAACAACAAACTCTTTTATCTCTAGAACACCAAGCGATAGTGGGATATCATCATTGAGCCCATCCTCAAATCTTTTGCACATGATAGCCTCTGTAGACACACACTCTCAAGCATAATTCTTGAGTCGGACAAATTCACGTTCATAGTCGGTCACGTCATCTTACCTGTTTTAATTCAAGGAACTCTTTTCTTTTACGGTCAATAAACCTCTAACTGATGTACTTCTTACGAAACTCCTCCTGAAAAAATTCCAGTAACTCTTTCTTTCGGTACTACTGATACAAGTGTCTTCCACCACTGGTAGGCTGAATCTCTAAGAAGTGACACTACACATTTAATACACTCTTCCGGTGTGCAGGATAACTCGTCAAAAACTCTGATAGTATTTTCGAGCCAAAATTTAGCTTTCTCTGCATCATCATCTTTGGTAGCCCGAAACTCTTCAGCCCCTTGTTTTCTGATCTTGTCAACATGTGGCTTTTCTCTTCTAACTGTATCTGTGACTGGGGAAGCTACATGGGTGGTCTGTGGATCATGAGGGGGTGGAGGTCTAACGGCCGGGTTCGTACGAACGAACTCAGCAAACCATTCATTCATAACTTGGAAGAAGGCTTCCGAGAGCCCTCCTCCCCGACTAAGCTGTAACGGGCCTTTCACGACTATCTTGTGGCACCGTCCCTTCGGTGGGAGTGGGTGCACTACTCTCTACATCATCTGCACCTGACTCGTTCGGGATCCATAACTAGAAAAGAAAAATATTTTTAAATCGTCAAGAGTCGTTACACTATCAAAATATAAGTATGGCATGTATAGATAGACTCTTACCCATACTAAATATTCTGAGAATCGACTAAACCTTGCTCGATACCAATAAATGTAACACCCCTTACCCGAGACCATTGTCGGAGTCGAGCACGAGGCATTACTAAACTTAACTTACTGATTTGGGGCATAAAATTTGAAATTGTCCAGCTGCATCATGTTCAGTAAATTGACTATAACTCGAGTTACAAAACTCAAAATTTAGATCCGTAAATTTTTCATGAAACTAGACTCATATATCTTCTTACTATAATTTTTCCAGAATTTTTGGTGTGGCCAATTAGTACAGTTTATTAGTTAAAGTCTCCCCTGTTACACAGACTGATAGTTCTGACCCCCTGTACTAAAAATCAATTATCTCATAATATACAATTCTTTTGCATACACCGTTTCTTTCATATAAAAATAGACTCAATAAAATTTAATTCTATATCTCATTCACAATCTAATTCTATTTCTATTATTTTTCGTGATTTTTCAAAATCACATCACTGCTGCTGTCTAACTGTTCCCCTGCATATAATTACATAATTTCTTTCTAATAACTACCAACTAGGCATTACAAAACATCCAAAACATGCTCTTATTTAGCCATTTTAATAGCTAATCATTACCATGCATTTACAATCCAATCTGAAGCCATATCATAAGGTTATACACACAAGATAGCTAAGTCCCTATACATGCCATAACTTAAAACGTCGAGTCACAAAATACCAATATAATCCTTTGATAGTGTGTAACGATCTCACGTCCTTCGATTCCCAATTGGCTTGTAATACTATAAAAAATAAAATAAAAATGGGCATAAGCATAAAGCTTAGTAATTTTACATGTAAATAAATAACAACATTCTTAATCAATTATCTTATTCTTTTCTTATCAAGATCACTTAAGCTTTTAACTCATTATACTTAAACTTGTATTCTTACTGTACCTTTAAACATGAATTTGCCTTAACTTACCTTTTTAGCTTGAACTTGTCTTACCTTTACTTTGGTATACTCTTTGAATTTTCCCGTTGAACCACTTGGAATACTAAGGATACGCGGGTACCTTTCCTTATGAAACTTAACCATTGCCATGTCTTGACATGGTCTTACGTGGTATCCTTGCCTTATGAACTCACCAATGCCATACCTTGGCATGGTCTTACATGAGACCTTTGCCTTATAGTAACATATCAATGCCATGTCTTGACATGGTCTTACATGATTTCCTTAAACCCTAATCTCATGACATTTGTATCCTATACATTCCTAAGGTTCAACCGGAACTTCCGGGGATAGCTTTTCCGTCAATTCATACTTGAGTCTTTAAATAATAGATTTACAGAATAAATATGTTAATGCTGGAATTTAACAGTATTAAATATAAAATAATAAAATATTGCATTTATTTACTTCAAACTTACCTCGAAACAAAATAAGATCAACTATATTGATTTAGTCTTCTATATTTTTCTTTCCTCGATCTAACTCTGGATTTCATTCTTCTTGATCTATAATAGCAAATTTAGCTTATTTAATACTCACATTATTAAAACAGTCCTTAACTCTTAACTTTGGCAATATTATAATTTTGCCCCAAACTTTTACATATTTACACATTTGCCCCAAAGCTCGAAATTAAACTTCATCCCTTATTCTTATGTTTTATGACATGCTGATCATTTTTCCTTCTATGGAAACATCAAATTCTCACTTTAACTTGTACTTATGAACATTAGGTATTTTTATCGATTAAGTAGTTTTACTCGTTTTCACTTAAAATCACTTAGCAAAAGTAGTTTAACATAATTTTAGACTTCATATTCTATCATAAAACATCAAAATAAACACATTTCACCTATGGGTATTTTTCCAAATATGAACCCTAGCATGAATTATTGATGGAATAAGCTAAATCGAGCTCTAGGGGCTTCAAAATGCAAAGAACATTAAAAGCGGGCTTGGAATCACTTACTATGGAGCTTGGAAGCTTGAAACAAACCCTAGCTATGGTGACCACTTGAAAATTTGGCCTAATGAAGAAGATGAGCATATTTTGCCATCTTTTTCCCTTTAATTCCTTTTATTACCAAATGACTAAATTACCCTTCATTAAAAGCTTTGGTTCTTTCCACCTATATATGTCCATTTTGTCCATGAAAATATAATGGTCTAATTACCATTTAAGGACTCCTACTTCAAACCCCATTTCAGTCAAGTACTCTATAAATTAAAACCCTATTTAGTAACTTTTGCAAACAAGTCCTAATAGGCAATTTAAGCATGAAATTAATAAAATTTATTATCAATACTCTAACACATGTATTTAATCACTTGATAAATCATAATAATTAATCATAATAAACTTTTATAGCTTGGATTCATGGTTTTGCAACCACTATTCCTTTTAGGCCCTATTTCGGGATGTTCTGACACTTTTATAAGAAACGCTAAAGGTGGGGACTTTTAGCGGCGTTTTAGAAAAGCGCCGCTAAAAACGACGCCTTTAGCGGCGCTTTTATAACAACGCTGTTAAAGACCCCACCTTTAGCGGCACTTTTTTATAAAACGACGCTAAAGTTTGGATCTTTTCGCGGCGCTTTCTTATAAAACGACGTTAAAGGTTGGGCCTTTTAGCGTTCTTAGAAAAGCCGCTAAATGTCGGGTCTTTTAGCGGCGTTTATTATAAAAGCGCCGCTAAAGGTGTGGTCTTTAGCGTTTCTTATAAAAGCATCGCTAAAGTTGTGGTATTTTAGCGGCGTTTCTTATAAAAGTGTCGCTCGTCTTTAGCGTTTCTTGTAAAAGCGTGGTCTTCTAACAAAACGCCACTAATTTGCACAAATTTGCAGCTATTTTCGTAATATCCTTCCCTACATTAAAACCAACCAAAAAAAGTAGCAATTGCATATAATTCCAACCCAAAGTGGGGATAAAACATTTAAATCTCACCAAAAGCATTAAATCTAAACGATATTTCAAATTTAATAAAAGATATATGATATTTATTAATAAATGAAGCATAATTCAAATAATTTTACAATAATGTTAACTGTAACAATGTTAAAAAAAATCTTACAACAATAAAACAAATGTCTAAGAGGCGGCCTCTGCGACTGCTGCTGGAACAACTGCATCATAGTCTGCAATTTGTGAGTGGAGTTCTTCATACTTTTTGTTCTACTCTGCCTCCCGCGCTGCTGCCTCCGCTCTAAGTTGAGCAATATGCTCCGCCTCCCTCGCTGTTGCCTCCGCTCTAAGCTGAGAAATTTGCTCAGCTGTGCTCGCTTCCATCAGAGATATCTAGTCTTTCAGTCTCTGAACTTCAGCACGAGATTGACTCCCGGAAGGCATGTATTGCTGGGAGCCGGATCTAAAATATTGAGTCGGGGTAACACCTGATCCTTGACATCGAACCCGACCATACCTTGTAAGACCCAAAACATTAGTGATAATTTTGTTATAAATATACTCAAGATTAACAAAACTATCAATCGAAGCGATCGTATCTTTCGGGACCCAAAACATCGATAATAATTCTATTATCAATCTCCTCAAGATTAACAGAATCATCGATGAAACAACCGCTTCATACTCGCCTTCTTCTCCTTTAGTTTATCCTAATAAATCAATAAAAAGTTAGAAACAAAATATATAATAAAATGAATGGAACATAACTTAAAATTATAAATTTAAAACTACAAACGATGAAATAAACTATTGTAATTAAACATTATAAATATTTATAATAAATTAAATTTTATTAAGTAAATATACCAAAATTTCTGCAGCCTCGGATGTCATCGGAGATCCATCATTCTTTCTATGCGTAATATCAAAAAGCTGAAGGTGTCCAACTTTTTGACCTGACGAAACTTCTTACACTATAGCAGAAAAAATATAATTTAATACTATAAAGTAATTAATATTTGAAAGAAGTAATAAATTATAATAACTCGGCCTCATTACACGAGTAAAACTTCGGAACCCGCTGGTAATGCGTGAATTGTTGTTTTCATCTCATTGTTTGTTTCAACTCACTCACGGTCCTACATAATGGAATTTGAATTATGTATATAGTAAATCGATAAACCGAAAAATTTATAAGACTTTGAAAGTACGTAATACCTCTCCTTTCTTTGAATTCCAGAATCTAACTTGATCTTCCCATTGGTACCTCAACATTCCCGGCGGGACATTTCGCAATTTTTCGTCGAGGCTTATGTCTTTCTTAAAATATTTTTTTTTAGGGTGCTTTTATTGTCTCTCCATTTTTTACCCAACGTCTTCTTAACGTAGTCATCGGAGACCTCTAAAGCAAATTTACCACGAATTTTTTAAAAAAAGTTTATATAAATGAAGGTTAAATTAAAGTATTATAAATTACATTCACCTTTTATTACCTTAATATTATCGAGAGCACGAATTTTGTTGGCATCGAGCACGTGATGCCATGATTAAGTAGTTAATGGGCAACATATTCGCATTTCGTGCTATAATGCCCAAATAGCACGCCAGCGATCGAGCTTCGGATCCGATAGGCTGGCCATGATTGTTTCTCCTTACTTGAACATGCTCGGTAGGCTCTAAGTCGTATAAATCAGTAAGTAATGTACGTCCCGAGCTCGCTTTCGTCCCACCACCCTCAAATTTGAAAATGATATATTATTATATTAAAATTGAAAAATGAATCAATAATAAAATTCAACATGCATGTAAAATAAACTTAACATTACTTTGAAATTGTCCATGCTCGTCATCTATGTCCGCAGAGTAGAAGATCCAACAAGCGTATCTGTCTACTATTTACTTCTTACGGATTTGGAGTATTCGGACAATATTTAAACCTCGTAATCGTCTTCTAGGCATTTTCCTGCAATACATATAAAATAGTTCAAAATTTTAGTAACAAATAACAACAATAATAGGACATTTAAAGCAGTTAAATTATATAACATGACCAACATAAAAATTATAATATAACATATAAATAATAAATCGTTAAATCTTACAACATCATATTTCGTAAATATCTTCGTCCACATCCTAACGAACCCATTGAAATTGTTGACTAGTACTAGGGATATTTTCAGTTAAGTCTTGTTCTGGAAAAGGCAAAGTTTCTGATCTTTCGACTATGCCATATTTACTTCCACTGCCAATGTCGAACAAGTCTCTAGGGGTGTTTTGAAGTACAACGTACCAACCCTCATCAGTTGGATCTTCGGAGTAAAAAACTTGTCTAACTTGAGAAGAAAACACATACGGCTCGTCTATCAGTTGTTCTCCGGTGTGAATCAATCGAGAGAAATTCACCATTGTAAAGCCATATTGATCGTTTTTAATTTTGCGAGCCGTATTCACATCAGCCCAATCACCTCGAAATAAGACAACTTTACATTTGCTGTAATAATCCAACTCAACGATGTCAGTAACAAGTCCGTAATATTCCAAATTCCCCTCGACCGGATTCATCGTCCCTAGCACTAGCATAACTTGTAATCGAAGAATTAACAACAATTCGCAATTTTGGGTTCTCCTCAATCTCTCGCGATACCTTGTATGAAATCTATATCCGTTGATAAGGAAGCCACTATATCTTTTAACTATTCTGTTTGGACCTTGTAAAAGCCATTTAACATCGTCATTTACTTCATTCCGACTCCAAACCTATTGAGTCGAAAGTAAATCGAGTAATTATGAATGTTATGAGAAAACATTATTACTTGTCAATGACAATTTAAATTGCATACCATTTGGCTTAACCATTCATGGAATGATTCTGCGAACAACTTATTAATTTCTCGTCGATTTAATCTTCGGGATCGTGAACAAGCTCTCAATATTTGTTTGTACTCACTACGGTAAAAAAAAGGTTTTACTTTGTTAGAAGACAAATAAATTATAATTGATGAGTATTTATCAAATTCTAGAACTTACTTCCGAAATGGTTCCATTGAATCGTGATGAAAAAAACGTATCGATGTGCTTAGACCCACGATCTATCGTCTAATTCTGCAATTTTGACTTTGTCGATCGGTTCTCCGAAACTTTGAAATAAATAAGTTTTGGCCAAATTATGATCTGTGAGCCCAACATTTCTACTTGGTCTATTCATTCTTGTTTCAACATCTTCCAAATACCTCGAACAGAAAGTCATACATTCCTCTGCCAAGTAGCCCTCGGCAATTGATCCTTCCGGATAACGCTTATTGCGGTAGTATGACTTCAATTTGGAAAGGAACCTAAACACGGTATACAACATTATCAAAAGTTGCAACTAAAGGCATTGAGCTGAATGAAGGAATATTTTGCAAATAAAGTAAGACTTTTCAATGGAATACATCCATCGATAGAAAATGGGTCCTCCAAGAAGTGCTTCACGCGGGAGATGAATTAACAAGTGTACCATAATAGTGAAGAAGGAAGGCGGGAATATCTTCTTCAGATTGCATAAAGTCAATGCGGCTCGATCTTGTAGTCTCTCTAATTCTTGAACATTCAAAACTTTACCACAAATGCCTTTCATTATATTCGACGGTTCAATTATAGGAGCCGTCACCTTTTTCGACATACAACACCGCATAGCAACTGGCAGTAAGTCTTGCATCAAGATGTGATAGTAATGCGATATTAAGCCATATAGTCTTCGATCCTAAAGACTCATACATCGCGATATATTTGATGCATACGCATCCGAGACCTTTATATCCTTTAACACCGTATAGAACACTTCTTTCTCTGTCTTCGACATTGAAAAAATAGCAGGTGACAACCGATATTTCATATTCGGAAGTGCTCGAGGATGAAGCTCACGCCGAATTCCCATGTGGACTAAATCAAGTCGACTCTTCGATTTTCCATCGACATTCAAAATAGTCTCAATGATGTTCTCGCAGACATTTTTCTCTATGTGCATGACATCAAGATTATGACGTAAAATCTGATGCTCCCAATAAGGCAACTCGAAAAAAATACTTCTTTTTTTCCACAAATCTGCCTCATTAGGATCATCCTCTTCATCAGATTCATCATCAGATTCATCCCTAGATCTTCTATTTCTTTGCGGGTTGGCCGGTTGATTCATTTTCCTATAAATGAAATTCATATCTTTCAACATTAAGAATATTTCGGATCCACCGGTCTGCGAAGGAGCTAGTCTGAATTCTTCAGTACCATCAACCTGAGCACTCTGAAATCTAAATGTATGATTTTCTGGTAACCACCGACGATGCCCCATGTAAGAGAACTTCTTTCCATTATATAACCATTGCGAACATGTCACAAGAAGACAACACGGACAAGTATAACGTCCCCGGTACTCCAACGGATAAATTAGCATAAGCGGAAGTCGTTAATAGTCCACATTAAAGCCGCACATAAATTAAAGTTCTTTTTCTCATTGCATCATATGTCCGAACACCAGCCCATAGTTGTTTTAACTCGTCAACAAGTGGCTGCAAATATACGTCAATATCATTCCCCGCCCCTTTCTCTCCGGTATAATCATAGACAAGATAAAAGAAGATTGTTTCATGCAAACCCATTGAGGCAAATTGTAGGAACAAGCACCACGAAGCCAAATCTTGACGTTATGCTCATGAGTTTGTAAGGGTTAAATCCATCGGATTCTAGCCCAAGCCTCACACTCCGAGGATTGCTTCCAAAGCTTAGAAATTTGGAGTCAAAAGATTTCCAAGCTAAAAAATCTGCAGGATGCCTTAACAACCCATCATCTGTTCGTCCATCACGGTGCCACGTCATTGATTCGGCTGTCTTCGACGACATGAAAAGCCGTTGAAGCCTTGGTATTAGCGAAAAACATCGTAAAATCTTAACTGACTGCTTCCTTGACTGTGTATCGTGTTCATCCTCGTTATCGTCCTCTGTATTTCTACTAATCCAACGGGATTGGC
Source organism: Gossypium rotundifolium (assembly GCA_025506655.1). Lineage (NCBI taxonomy): Eukaryota > Viridiplantae > Streptophyta > Magnoliopsida > Malvales > Malvaceae > Gossypium > Gossypium rotundifolium. The sequence continues at coordinate 194,945,051 of CP106734.1, read as the reverse complement.
CGTATACATGATAGCACTGTTGGTTTATCCGATCGCCCCAATACAACATGCAGTCATTTGGGCAACTGTGAATTTTGTTGTAGCCAAGGCCCAAATCTTTTATCAATTTCTTCATGTCTTTGGAAGATTGAGGGATTTTTGCAAACGGGAACATTTCTTGCAGAAACTCTAACAGCATTGTCAAAGAATTTTCGGTCCACCCCCTCAAACATTTCAAGTGAAAAAGACGAATACAGAATGACAGTTTGGAAAATTTTGATCCCTCATACAGTTCTTCATTCATTTCACCAAGTAACGTGTAGAACCTCGCCGCTTCTTTATTTGGCTGTTCATCCGGTACACTTCTTCTTGTTTCGGTGAAAGTATTTCCACCAAAATTATGATCATCGGTTGTACCCAAGTCAGGTGGAAATGACCCGAAACCATCATCACGCATATTAAAAGCATCCCGCAACATGTCTTCCATGTTATCGTCTCTAACATTCTGATTGAAAGCACTATAAGGATAGCCAGATTCATCGATGAAGATGCTCCACTAGATGTACACTCTCCATGAAAAACCATTTTTTGTACCCCGGACAAAGCCATTAACAACTAGATGTTTGTAGACCACTTCACGATAATGCCGTTAATATTGCAACACGTCTTACGGGCAAACAATCATATTCTCTTGGCTTGCATTTTGAAATGCGAAATTCGAAAAGTTTCTACTCCATTTCGATAGCCGTTGCTTACCCTTGACAATTTCATCCAACTCCTATCTATTTCATAGTTGTTGAAGTCTAAAGTTGACAATAAATTACACTAAATTGGCTAAATTGTTAATTAATAATTTATGTAAGTAATGATATGATCATATATATGAAATTTGATCGAGTACTATGTAAGTTATGTAAATTATATCTAAGTTATGAAGTTTAATCTTAACTTAAAATTATGTAAGTTATGAAATTTGATCTTAAACTTATGTAAGTTATGAAATTTGATCTTAAAATTAAGTAAGTTATGTATTCTTTAAGATTCATCATACGTGGCATTGTTACACCTAGGGAGGATCCATTATATCTAACTGTGAGATATAAGGCAACCCGTCAAGTTTCCAGCCTATATACTTTGAATTTTTTTTCCATACAAGTATTATGTAAGTTATGAAGTTTGATCTTAACTTAAAATTATGTAAGTTATGAAATTTGATCTTAAACTTATGTACGTTATGAAATTTGATCTTAAAATTAAGTAAGTTATGTATTCTTTAAGATTCATCATACGTGGCATTGTTACACCTAGAGAGGATCCATTATATCTAACTGTGAGATATAAGGCAACCCGTCAGGTTTCCAGCCTATATACTTTGAATCTTTTTTTTTCCTATACAAGTATTATGTAAGTTATGAAGTTTGATCTTAACTTAAAATTATGTAAGTTATGAAATTTGATCTTAAACTTATGTACGTTATGAAATTTGATCTTAAAATTAAGTAAGTTATGTATTCTTTAAGATTCATCATACGTGGCATTGTTACACCTAGGGAAGATCCATTATATCTAAGCTGTGAGATATAAGCCAACCCGTCAAGTTTTCAACCTATATACTTTGAATCTTTTTTTTCTATACAAGTATTATGTAAGTTATGAAGTTTGATCTTAACTTAAAATTATGTACTTCTTTATAATAATTATAAGAAATTTATTGTTCAAGGTGAATGAATAAGTAATATTTATAGTTTCTTGCTAATTAGCTTCTATTGGTATATTGAATGATGTATGCATCATATTTTGATTTTATGTTTCATGCTACTCACATAAATATGATACAAATAACTTATTTCTTGATCTAAGTGAATTTTTTATTTTTTATTTTTGAGATTGTTGAGATGTTGTGAGGTGCTTAGAATTTGAAATAACTTGTTTAATAATTAACTTGTTTAATAATTTATTTTAATTGAATCTTATATCTAATGTCAAGTCTATAAAATAAAATAGAAAGCAAAACAATTTCATTAACTATTTTTTTGAGACAAGTGCTAGTATAATATTTTTACTACATGAGATGAGATTGTTGGATGATTAAGAATCGGTTAATACATTGATTCAATGATGTAGAATTAATGGATTGAGACAAAAAAATTGGTTAATACATTTTATATAAAGAAGCATGGACAATAAAGAAAAGGAAGAACGAATGAAGTTATTTTAGTTTTTAGGATACAAATCTTTTTAATGTTAAATATTATTTTGCACAAAGAAATTCAAAAGGAAGAAGATGGAGAAAATTGCGATTTTGTTCTTTCACGTAATATATTTTTTGAACGAAATGAGAAGGCTAGGGAAACGGGTTGAGATTATTGGGGGGTTGGGGGAGATTTAATTCAACAGTTATATAATAGTAATAATTAGTATGCTTTACTAACCTTTTGTGTTGGGTGTAACAACCCGATTTTGGGCTTAGTCGGAACAGTGGTTTCGGGACCACAAATCCGACGTGGATAAATTTATTTTATTTATATTTTTATGGTCTACAATTTCACGGAATGATATCGTGAAAATCTCATTCGAAAATTTTGATGTTTGGGCACTCAATTTAGTCAAAAGGACTAAATTGTAAAAAGTGTAAAAGTTGAGTTCTACATGTTAGACGTGTCCAATTGTTATGAAATTTTAAATTGGAGGTCCTTAAATGATAATTAGTCCATTGGTTAAGTTATTGGACAAAATTGGACATAGATGGGTATGTTTCAAAAGATTTTTTTAGGGATATTTTGGTAATTTAGTGAATTAAATGAATTAAAAACAAAATTTAAATGCCAAATTTGTCCATCTTCAAGCTTAGGCCGAATTTAACATGTGGGAAGCCATGGATAGGGTTTTCAAGCTTTCCAAGCTTCATGGTAAGTCCATTCTAGCCCGCTTTTCATGTTCTTTACGTTTTGGAGTCCCTTAATTTGATTTAGCTTATTCTAGCAATAATTTAACCTAGGGTTCATATTTGGAAAAATACCCATAGGTGAAATGTGTTTATTTTGATGTCTTATGGCAGAATATGAACCTTAGAATTATGTTAAACAACTTTTACTAAGCGATTTTAAGTGAAAGCGAGTAAAATGACATAATCGGCAAAAATACCTAATGTACATAAGTGCATGTTAGAGCAAGAATTTGATGTTGCCATAGAAGGTAAAATGATCAGAATGTTATAAAACATAAGAATAAGGGATGAAGTTTAATTTTCGAGCCTAGGGGCAAAATCATAATTATGCAAAAGTTTAGGGCAAAATTATAATTTTCCAAAGTTTGAGTTAGGGACTGTTTTGAGTAGTACATTAATTAAATAAGTGAAATGTGATGTCTTAGACCCGAAAAACGAGATTTGGACCTAGAACGAGAGGAAATTGAAAATCGAGAAAGTTGGTAAAATGGTAGTTTTGGTATCGAGGTAAGTTCATATGTTAAATAAGCATTTAATTATGCATATTGAATGATAAATTGATATTTTGGCCATAAATACTATAGTATTGAGTTTGAGATATAATGATTAATGTTCGATAATAATTCGATATTGGAAAGAGAACTTGTATAATTTATATGTTAGACCATATTTTGTATTATGGCTTTGTATGATAACAAAAAGTATTGACTAGCATAGTTTGATGAGAATAAGTTAAGTTGATGATGTGATGAGATTTAGAATGTAAGTATGTAAGTTTGTATGTAAATAATGTATCGTTTTTACTTACGTTTTCATATTTTGATAAATGGTATGAATTGTGGTGAATATTTGATGTAATTGACAAAGTATCGACAAGTGAGAAATTTCCGGTTGAACCTTAGGAATAAAAATGGATCTGAGTGACATGTTCACTTGAAACTTATGTGAAATTTAAGTGGAATAAGTGATCCGGTCTTTGGTCCGACGTTTCTAGGGTGGTGAGTTATCCGATATGTGTTACGGATACTCGACGACTTGTGTGAGCAAACGAGTAGTTACGTATGATCGACACTTGTGTGAGCAGACCGAGATTGTGATTATGTGAAGCGGTGCTGGTCTTATAAGTTCTACCGATGGTGGGTAATCCCGCATGTGTTGCGGATACCGCGACTTGTGTGGCGACGAGTAATTAGTTATGTATGAACCGACTTGTGTGAGCGGACCATGAATATGAATAGCTCGAGAACGAGCCTATGTGTGATAACTGATATGAAGTAGCTTTGGCTACAAGTGTGGCACTATGTGCAATATTCCGATGTATCCGTTAATATTCCAATGAGTTCAACGAGAAATTGACTAAGTGAAAATACAATATGGCTATGTAATGACTAAGTGTAATTGAATATGATTATGTGATGAATAAGTGCAAGTATATGCGTGTAAAATTATGAGCAATGTGCTCGATATGTGATCGAACTTTGGTAAGATTGATACGGAGTAAGTGTTCCAATGAAAGTTACTATAAAGAAAACATGAAAGAGTGAAATTTAGAAATAAAATAGTTTTTGGATAGCAACAGTAGAGTAACTTTGAAAAATCACCAAAAATGGTAGAAATGGAATTAGTAGTTGAGTGAGATATGAAATTAAGGCTTATTGAGTCTATTTTCATATGAAATAAATAGAGAATGCAAAGAAATTCTGTATTCTGAGATATTTATATTTTTGTGAGACTAGTTTAGAGTAATTTCGAGATCCCCTGTTCTAAATTGGAAAAATCATTAAAAATTGTACAAAAATAATTTTGGGACATAATTTCTATATTTAGATTCCTTGATGAGTCTAGTTTCAAATGAAACAAATTACAACATCATTTGAATTCTGTACAAGGAGAAAATTGATTCGTAGTAAAAAGGGGTCAGAATAGTCAAACAGTGAAACAGGGGAAATTTTGATGAATAAACTATACTAATTGGATTAGCCAAAATTTTGGAAATTTTATGGTATGAAGATATATGAGTCTAGTTTCAGGAAAATTATCATTTTTAAATTCGGAGCTCTGTAGCTCAAGAAATAAATAATTTAGTGACAGCGATTCAAGTAGACAGATTAATGTGAACATGAGTAATAAGGTATAAGCATGTGATTTAATGATTGTATCAAATTGAAAACTTGTTGTGAGGATTTGTCATGTTGAGGCTTTGATAAGGCTACAAATGAGTAAGTTGGGAAAGTAAGAACTTAGTATTATTTATGCAAGTTATGACAGCTTAGTAGTAAGCTAAATTCATTGCTAATGCTTATTATTTTTACATGTGAACTTACTAAGCTTTATAAGCTTACCCCTTATTCTTTCCCATGTTACAGAGTCCTACTAAACAAGCTCGGGTTGGAGGCCATCGGAGATCGCTTCACACTATCAAGCTATCTATGGGTATCTTTATTTATAAATGATTTAAACTATGGCATGTATAGGGGCCTGACTAAGTCATTTTGTATATGTGTTAATTAATTTGACAAAATGTATTGTTAAGTCTGGTAATGCCTCGTACTCGGTTCCGGCATAGGATACGGGTAAGGGGTGTTACATTGGGTTTGTTATTTGACTATATTAAAATATAGAATAAATTTTAGAAAATTAAAGATATCGGGATAAATTATTTAATTGGTCGAGGTTACTAGATATGGTTTAATTGAATAAATCACTAAAAATAAAAAATATTAAAAATAATTTTATTTTTTAACTTGGTTAATCGGTACATACTTATTTTCAAGTCAATTAGTCTAATACTTTTTTCCGAATTGATAGCCCAACTAGTTCAAACGACCATGACTTTATGTTTGATTTACTATAATGGAATGGAGCAAAATTTGAATAGGATTAATTAGGAATTGAATAGATAAATAATAGGTATTATGTAGTTTAGTTAGTTGAATAGAATAAACAAGTAATATTATTACATTATTTGGTTGAATTACATGTTGATAAAGAATAAGTAAGTAATAAGTGTGAAAATAACATTACTACCCTTAAATAAATAATATTTTATTTTTATGTCAATTTTTATATAAATAACATTATTTGGTTGAATTACATGTTGATAAATCATAGTATTTTAATTTTTTTTCAATTTTAACATATATTTTTCTATGTTATAATTTGTTTCAAATTATGAATTACCAACCAAGCAGGATAATAAACAGGATAATAAACAGCATATGAATTACCAACAAATCCAATCCAACAGCATATATACCTGTTAAGTTATTACCAACAAATCAAATCCAACAGTTGCAGGAGCAGTAGGAAGTAGTAACTGAAATACAAACAACATATGAATGAACAAGTGCTATTGATTAATAATGCTATTTACTAAAAACTAATACTCACATTATTTGACTGAAAGAAAAATAGTCAATTCAGTAGTCGAAGTAAGTCCTCTTCAATTCTACTTACTTGCAAAGTACGGATACCTTTCTCAATATAAATCTGTAACAAATACATATGAAATTTATTAAAACAAAAGTCTATTCACATACATTATTAAACACTAATATGAAATTACAGCAAATTAAACACCTCAATTAACAACATATTTAGACCTCAATTACAGCAATACCACATCTCAATTTCCAGCAAATAAACAATTCCAATTGACAAGCCTTTGCATACAGTTCACAAATTGCATCAACTATTTGAAAATCATAGATAAATATACTATAAAACTAATAGCAGCAGTAAAGTAATGTAGCAAACAATTATTTAATATGACAGCAACTGTCAATGTTGAGGCATATGTCGAAGGTCTACCAATTCCAAGCTCCTCCAGTTTCTTAACCTTTAAAATGCAATATTAGGAAGTTAAGGCCGGCCCATTGCATAAGAAGAAAAACAATTAATACTCAATGAGTAACAAATCAAGTGCCTCCGACAAAGAATTGTCACAAATACAAGAAAACATTAAATCCAACCCAGTTTTACTAAAGGACTGACTGAAATATCATTTTCCCTTGATCTTCTCGATAACCAAATATATACACAGATAAGCTTTTCCTCCTACAATCAGCCTATGTGAAATTCTTTATCGATCACAACTTGAATAGCAAGTCGCACTTTGTAACAAAACAAACCAAAATCCCAACATCATAAGTAGCAATTGAATGAAGCTTTTTACATTTGATAGACTCAAAGTGAAATGAAAAACAATAACATTTCTCCTTAAAACAAAATCAAAGCAATTATGGGGAACGACTATGGGGAGCGAGATGTGGTTGGGGCAAACCGTCATTTGCCTTTGCTACTTCAAAATTGAAATAATTCAAACATGCGTAAGTTTTTTCCTTTTCAAATACAAAATAATATTCGAAATGAAGCTAATACAATGAAACTCGAAAATTGGTTTTTGAATGAAAGTGGCGGTGGTTTAAATCATATATAAGTGATTGTTTATGTAGTTTATTCACAATATTATGATTGATAACACTAGTAACTATTTCATAATAATAAATTACAGTTTAGTAATCAAAATGTAATTTAAATCATATATAAGTGATTGTTTATGTAGTTTATTCACAATATTATTTTGATTAATGAAGACCATTATTTTAATTACCAATAAGTTTAGGTGTAATTGTAAGGTATGTTACATTCTTAAAGAAAACTCCATTTCAAATTTTGAAGATAAAATTATTGAAAGAAAAATTACGAATTTTAAAAAAAAATCTTCATGGATTATATAAGATACATTAAGACTAAACTGAATATTAGATTAGAAAAAAAAAATCGAAACCAATAATCAAAGAATAACAATAACCAACTAATGAAACCTGTTTGACGAGAAAAAAACTGATTCGCATTTATGCTAAGGTAGGAAAACCCACAATAGTTATTTATGCTAAGGCAGGAAGTATGTGGAGATTATTAGTATTCTTTGCAATTGCAATGTGAGATAACAAGCCAGTTAAAAAAAATCTAGCAGAAATTAAGGCTAACAACAACTTCATCTATAAGAATAACGCCCATAACAGATACTTTACCTTGAATAAAATGTTGTATCTTTCACACAATCCCTACAATTCTTGATGCGGCCAAGTATCAGAAACTCTGCTATTCCAAGTGTTTGTGCTCTCTGTTAACTAGAAGATTAAATGTCAGATGGTTCAATCACACAACTCCTATACAAATGTTAACGATACCAACGATAAGTGCTAATGAATCTTATATTGCAGAAAAAAGGGGAAAAAATCAATAACCTTGATTAACAAGCCTAGGACATAGAGGCAAAACTTGGGTAAAAGGTACCAACTTATGTTTCTCTGCCAATAAATCAGCTAAATATTTGACATTGTTAGATTGTAAGTTAACATTGAAGATAACAATGATAAAGTAAAACCATATCTAGATAAAATGGAATATGTAAAGCACACACAAATTAACTATGAACCGGAGGGGCAAAAGAACATAACCATCAATTGAAAACATAACAATCAATCATACAAAAACAAGAAGATAGAAGCAGAAAAGCTTTTTCCAACAATACTAATGTCAATAGAACTAAGACTCAACCAACCAAAGCACTATTTTTTTAATTTTAGAGTTAGTATTTATATATATTATTTATATAGAGTGAGTATTAATCAGCTGAATATGGTGAATTTAACATTTTTTTAAATTAAAATTTATAATTACTCCTTCAAAAAAGTTCAAAACATCACCTTAATAAAATTAGATATTAATGCTCACGAGCTAACTTTTAGATCCTAAACCAAGGCGTACCAAGTTGGCATATTCAGAACATTTCCAGTCTGACCTGGCCTTATCTTCCAACCAAGTTGGCATATTCAGAACAAACAGTCTTCATTATCCAAATAGAACCTTGACCACATTTCCACCATAAGGTGCCAATTCTAGCTTCTCACAGGATGCATTCAAGTCTAAATCAAAATTCTCCTAATTACTGCCTTTATAATATTAACGGAACACCCAAAATATTCTAATAAAACCAATGCAATGAATAAATAGATGAACTATACCAGTAGAAGAGCAAGCTATAGAAAACTTCTTAATTTTTGTTCTTTTGGAGGATGAAACAAAAGCTCCAGGGAACTTGTTATTTTCAGCAGTGTGAAAACCCAACTGCACTATCAAGCTCGATGATTTAACACCCAAGGAACTGCAAGCACTGCATTTCAAACAGTAAAGAAGAAAAAAGAATTAGGAAAAAGAATCTAAACAGTTGAACTCCATTTCTTTTCCGTATTGAAATGGGATTTTGACCTTTTAAAACAGGGCCCTACCATCGAGTTCCCTTTTAATTTCCTTTTTGTTTCGGTACAACTTAGAAAAACTTAAGGGTAAACAACAAATTTCATCCTATACCCAACAAAATTTAATTTAAAAACTACAAGTCAGAACAAAATTATTATCATTTCCATATCAGATCATTAGAAACACATAAATCTAACTACCCAACAAAAGCAGCTACGAAAAGCATCGCACTAATTCACCAAATCTAAAGCAGGAAGAAGAAACTAAGCAGATCTACAAATTACTTCTTATTTTTTGAATCGAAAACAATTCTACAAATTACAAGAGGAGAAAAACAAAAATCAATGAAAGAAATAGTGAAGAACACAAACACAAGTTAGGATTTCACGGAGGAAACAGAGAATGAAGAGAGGTTCTGGAGATTTCGACTGAGAGCGCTAGGGGATTTTGGGGAGAAATTAGGGATTAGGAGGTCTATTTTTTGGGGGGAGGGGGGATGACTCGGGGTAAATACTGAGGAAAAAAACGGTGCCATTTTGTTAAAAAAATTGGCGTTTTCTGGTGTTTTCAACAAGCGCCACTAAATTACCTTACAAAAACGACGGCGTTTGAATTAACTGGTTCCACTAACACTCTAAATAAAACGACGTCATTTCAATTAAATTGTCGGGTTATTTGTGGCGTTTCATATAAAGTGCCACTAAAACTCTAAAGAAAACGGCGCCGTTTGAATTAAAATTAATACTTTTTTGTGGCATTTTATAAAATGCCGCTAATACTAATCTATTACGGCATTTTACTAACTAACGCCGCTAATGTCCCCATGTAAACGACGTCGTTTTGTTTATTAATATGTTTATTGATATGCTTTTATGCGTTTTCACAAAAAAGGCTACTAATACCAATAATTTTTTTAGTTTATTTATTTATTAAATTCCTTTAAAATAATTTTGTTTTCTTTGTAACACTATATTTAAATTATACGCTTTTATAATTTAAGTTCTCATACCTAAATCATAAAACTCTAAATTATACACCTAAAAAGTGTATCATATGATACACTAAACCCCAAATTATACACCATAAACCACGACTAAATTATACATATATATTAAACCCTAAACCGTAAATCATACATATATTATAAGGTGTAGAAGTAATTAAAGATATAATCTTATTGCAAATTGTAAACCCTAAAATAATTTGAATTTTATCTCTTTTATCAAAATCTTAAACCCTTATTAAACCCTAAACACTAATACTTTAACTTTATTGTTCGATTGATTTAAGTACTAAACCCTAAACCTCATAAATCTAAACACTAAAAATTAAACTATAAACCCAAACTAAACCTTAACATAAACCCCATAAATCTAAACACTAAAAATTAAACTATAAACTAAATTTTTTTCTACTGTCATTATTATTTATTATAAATAATTTATATTTTACTTAAGATAAAATATTTATATTTTAAATATTCAATTAAAATAAATTAAATATTCAATTAATTTTTTAAACCCTAAACCCTAAACCATAAACCATTAACCCATATCCTTTAATCCATAATCTCGAACCACTAACCCTAAACCTTAAATCATAGACTCTAAACTTTAAACATTAAATCCTGAACTATAAACCCTAAACTCATAACCTTCTCAACTTATATTGACAAGAAAACGAGAAACCCTAAACTCATTTTTTGAGACATTTTTAGTACAAACGCCACTAACTTTTTACAATTTTTATACTGAAATTAAAACGAGGATGTTTTGTTTTGAAATAAAAAAATAATTTGGCGGCGTTTATGAATAAAACGCCGCAATAAGTTCATTTTTTGCGGCGTTTTTAGTACAAACGCCACTAACTTTTTTACAATTTTTATACTGTAATTAAAACGAGGACGTTTTGTTTTGACATAAAAAAATAATTTAGCGGCATTTTTACGAAAATGCTACTATTGCTTGGCCTCGAAACAAAAGCAGCGCCGCTTGAGTATTTGAATAATTAGATATTTTGCTGCGTTTTTAAACAAGCGTCGTTAATGCTCGACTTATAGCGGCGTTTTAACAAAAGCGCCGCTAATGCTTTGTCTTATAGCGGCGTTTTAACAAAAGCGCCGCTATAATGCGTTTTGTCCGATAGTGGCGTTTTACAAAAGCATCGCTAATGCTCTAACCTATAGTGGCGTTTTACAAAGCGCCGCTAATGCTCGACTTAGAGCGGTGTTTTTACAAAAGCGCGCTAATTCTCGATCTTTAGCGGCGTTTGGAAAAAACGCGCTATTTATCATTTTAGCGGCGTTTGGGTTAAAAACGCCGATATTGCTCAACTTTTTGTGGCGTTTGTATTAAAACGCCACCAATGTATAATATTTGCGGCGTTTTTTGTTAAAACGTCGGTAAAAGTCTGTTTTGGTGGAGTGTATCCACCTTCTGACATTCTAACTCTAAAAGATTCATGGTTTGACTTGACATTTGACAAAAATGATAAAGAAGTAATTCAAATGAAAGACTCAGGCATTGTCGAAATAGTAATGAAAAAGTTGAGACTCACTACTCAAAAAATGAGACTCAGAAACAGTAATGAAAAAGTTGAGACTCACTACTTATGATTAAGATGAAGATGTGGAGTCTCACTACTTAAAAACAGTAATGAAAAAGTTGAGACTCACTACTCAAAAATGGATATCGATGGTGCCGTCAGGGAGGACGGAGCCGAGAAGTGTGCCGATGACGAGCTCAGCTTGGTCGGGACGCCTGACGTAGCAATCGCAGATGTTAAATATGACCAACCAAATCTAAAGCAGAAAAAAAAAACTTCATATTTTTTGAATCTAAAACAAATCTACAAATTACAAGTGGAGAAAAACAAAAATCAATGAATGAAATAGTAAAGAACACAAACAGAAGTTAGGCTCGTCCTTACCTTTCACGGAGGAAACAGAGAATGAAGATAGGTTCTCGATTTTCCAATGAGAGCGGTAGGGATTTGGGGAGAAATTAGGGATTAGGAGTTCATTTTTGGGGGAGAGGGGATGACTCGGGGTAATAAGCGAGGAAAAAGATGGTGACGTTTTGTCAAAAGCAAAACACATTTTGTGGCGTTTTATACAAGCACCACTAATTGACATTTAGCGGCGTTTATCAAGTAGCGCCACTAAAATCTGTTGCATTTAAAAAAAACGCGTCGTCCGCTTATAAGGGGTTTCGGATGGACGGTAAAAACGACATCGTTTAAACGAAAGAATTTTATGGCGCTTTTCAAAAACATTGCTAATGTACGACCTCAAAAAATGCCGTTAATGCATGAAGCGACACGAGTTTTTGCTAAGTTTTTTTATGCGTTTTTGTTAAAACGCCACTAATCTCTTTCATATTAATAAATTTTAACAGTTTTATTTTTATTAAATTCCTTTTAAACTAATTTTGCTTTGTTTCAAACAATATACCTTATTATTTGTAAAAAATATAGTAATTTACAATGAAATTATTTTAACTTAGCCAATAAAATTAATTTTTTAAATTGAGTTTTAAGCAATCTAGTTTAATTAATATATGATTTCTTTTACGTTTAAATAATTAAAACTATAATGAAAATTTAATATAATAATACTAATTTTATATTTTTGCATTTATATAAGAAATTATTTAATATATAAATTTAAAATAAATCGATTTATATATATACCCATATATCTTTATTATTATTTTAAATAATTGTATTTTCATTTTTTCATTTTTAACATATTTTCTATGTTATTTATTTCAAATTTTTCTATGTGTTATTAATTTTTGTAAAGATTTTAAATATTAAATTAAAAATATTACGTTTTAATTAATATAATTAAACTAGTTAAATAATAAATAGAAGAGGCTTTATGAAAGAATGCTTGACTTTTATTACAATTTTGGCTCATTTAGTCAAAACCCTAAACCGTAGACCCTGGCTAAACTCTAAACATTCAACCATAAGCCCTAAACTATAACCCCTAAAACATAAACACTTAACACTTAACCCTTAAACTCATAAACCCTTAATCTTAACCCCTAACCACTACCAATACTTAAACCTTAATATCGTTAAACACTAAGATCTTAAACCCTCAAGATTAATCCTTAAATCATAAATCCAAGACCCTAGACATTATACCCTAAACCACAAACACCAAAACATAAACCTCAAACTAAAAACCCAAAACCATAAATCTTAGACCATTAAACTCGAACCCTAAACTCTAAACTCCAAACCTTAAACCATAACCCAAGACCAACTTTTTGGGATTTCATGTGGCCAATGTTAGTGTAATACAAAACATATATTTTAATAGCTAACATATTAACCATAAATCACTCATGAGGGATTTCAGTTTCGGGATTTGAGGTCATATAGCTAACAGTCAAAACCTTAAACCCTAAAATCCTAAATTTAAACCATAAACCCTAAACTCAAAAACCTAACACATTAACCATTTCACCCCAAACCCCTAACCTTAACTCTATAAACCATAAACTATAAACTCTAAACCCAAAACCCTAACCAATTAACCATTTTCCCCTAAACCCCTAACCCCTAACCACTAATTAACACTTAAACATTAATACCAGTAAACACTAAGATATTTGTAACACCCCCTACCCGTATTCGTTGCCGGAATAGGGTATGAGGCATTACCTAAGTTTAACAAGTTAATACTATTTTTACTATGAATTCAATATAGCCCTTTTATAAATATCCAATTTTCCCTGAAATTTTAAAACCAAACAATCCTGTCCATTTCAATCCAATTTGATACCAAATCATACTTCTACTATAATTATATTATTTAGCATATTTATCACAGTTTACTTTAATGCATACTCATTAAACAAGTTTTAGTATTTATATAATCATCAAACATATACATAGCAACTTCCAACTTCATTCATAAAATCTAAAACTAATGAATTCAACAAGTGGGCCTAGTTGTAAAAGTCACAAAAACACATAAATTTCAAGAAATAATCAAGAATTGAACTTACTTGCAGTAAAAATATGAAAAACCAGCTTAGGGAAAACCCTTCTATGGTGTTTTGCTGATGAGAATGCAGAAAAATAAAGAGAAATCTAGATAATTCCACTTTAGTCCTAGCTTTATTAAGTAAATTTTGCAATATTCCAATTTTACCCTTATTTCTCCTTATTTTCTGTCTAATTTCATGCCCTTGCCGTCCAGCCCAAATACACCTTGGGTCTATTTGCCTTTTAAGCCCTCTTTCTTTTATCATTTAAGCTATTAATCATTTCTCATAACTTTACATTTATTACAACTTAGTCCTTTTGTTCAATTAACTATCGAACTTTAAAATTTCTTGTGAAACTTTAATACTATCTTATTAACACTCCATAAATATTTATAAAACATTTATGGCTAGATTAAAATCTCCGAGATCTTGATACCTCGTTTTTGATTCTAATTATTATTATTATTATTTATTATTTTTTTAACTTCACATTTAACTTATACTCACTAAATTAATAATATTTTCCTACTCACTTGTCGGATTTAGTGACCTCGAATCACTATTCCGACACCACTGAAAATTTAGGCTATTACAACTCTCCCCCCTTTTTAAGAAATTTCGTCCTCGAAATTTCGTACCTGTGAATAAATTCGGATACTGAAATCTCATCAATTCCTCCGTCTCCCGGGTTGCCTCCTCCGATCCATGTCGATTCCATAACACTTTAACTAGTGGTACATGTTTATTTCTCAACTCTTTAATTTCGAGCTAGAATTTTCACGGTTCTCTGAATAGGTCATATCGGGTTGGAGCTCTATTTCGTATGAGGAATTACATTTGATGGATCGATCTGCACTGGTCTCAACATAGATACATGAAACACGTTATGAATCTTTTCAAGCTCGGAGGCAAAGCCAATCTATAAGCTACTGGACCGATTCTTTCAATGATTTCATACTGCCCGATAAATCGTGGTGAGTTTTCCCTTTTGCCGAACATAAAACTTTCTTCCACGGTGACACTTTTAAAAATACTCGATCACCCACATTAAACTCTATATTTCTTCTCTTCAAATCTGCATATGACTTTTGTCGATCGGATGCGACTTTTAGACATTCTCGAATAATCTGAACTTTTCTTGGTTTCGAATCAAGTCCACCCCACTAGTTTTGGCTCACTTAATTGAGACCAATATAATGGAGTTCTACATTTTCTCCCATATAGAGCTTCAACGGTGCCATTTTAATACTAGTTTGATAACTATTATTATAAGCAAATTCACTAAAGGTAAATACCTTTCCTAACTACCGCCAAACTCAAGTATAGAAAGCGACTTAACATATCTTCTAAAATCAATCACTCGCTCGATTGTCCATCTGTCTGGGATGAAAAGTCGTCTTGAAATTTAATTTGGTGCCTAAAGCTTCTTGTAATTTACTCCAAAATCTCAAGGTAAATCTAGGATCTCGATCCGAAATAATAGATATTGGCACCCATGTAATCTCACTATCTCGACACATATAACTCGCTTAACTTTTCAAGTGGATAATCTACTCGTAGGAATAAAATGTCTTGATTTAGTTAACCGATCAATAATCACCCAAATCGAATCTTTCTTCTTCGGAGTTACTGGTAATCCGGATACAAAATCCATCGTGACATGTTCCCATTTCCACTCTGGAATCATAATGGGCTGTAACAACCCTGTCGGCACTTGATGCTCGGCTTTCACCTGCTGACAAATTAAACATCTTGCTACATATTCACAGATTTCCCGTTTCATTCTAGGCCACCAATACATTTTCTTCAAATCACAATACATTTTCGTACTACCCGGGTGAATAGAACACATACTACTGTGAGCCTCTGATAAAATATCATTTTTCAAGTCTAAATTATTCGGAACACATATTCTATTATGATAATATAACATACCATTTTCATCAATGGAGTATTCTGAGCTTAACTCATTTTGAACCATCTGTCGTTTCGACATCAACTCGGATCTTCATCTTGTAGCTCCGAATCCGTTGAAAGAACATGGTTTAGCTTTTAATTACGCTAGTACGAACCATCTTCATTAATAGATAAGTGAGCATTCAATGCCCGTAATGCAAATAATGATGATTTTCGACTAAGTGCATCACCTACAACATTTGCTTTCCCGGATGATAGTCAATGACAAGATCATAATCTTTCAAAGAACCCTAACCATCGTCTCTATCTTAGATTTAACTCTTTTTGATTCATTAAATACTTTAAGCTTTTATGATCAGTATACACGTAACATTTCTCACCATATAAATAATGTCTCCATATCTTCAAAGCAAACATGATCGCTGCCAATTCCAAATCATGTGTAGGATAATTCTTCTCGTGCGGTTTTAGTTGCCGAGAAGCATATGCCACCACTTTGCCTGACTGCATAAGTACACAACCCAAACCATTAAAAGACGCATCACTATAAACCACAAACGGTACACCCGATTCTGGTTGAGTCAACACTGGAGCCTCTGTTAACATCTTTTTCAACTGATCGAAACTTTGCTGACATTCACTTGACCATATAAATTCAACATTCTTTTGTAGTAATCGAGTCAACGGTAAAGTAATCCTTGAGAAATCTTTGACAAATCAACGATAATAACTCGCCAAATTTCTAGAAAACTCCGTACTTGATAACATTCTTGAACTTTCCAATTTATCTTCTTTGTTACCTTACTTGGATCTACTCTAATTCCATCACCGATACATTATGACCCAAAACGCAACTTCGGAGCCAAAACTCACATTTCTTTGAATTTCGCATACAATCTGCTTTCTCCCGCAAAATCGTAATACAATCCTTAATGTTGTGCATGTTCAGACTGTCTTTGAATAAATCAATATATCATCAATGAACACAACCACAAATCTATCCAAATATGATGAAAAATTCGATTCATCAAATCCATAAAGGCAAAGAGGAGCATTGGTTAAACCAAATGGCATCACCAAAATTCATAGTGACCATATCGGGTTCTAAGGCGTGTTTGGCACATCACACTCTTTAACTTTCAATCGATAATACCGGATCGAAGATCTATCTTGGAAAACATCAAAGACCTTTCAACCGATCAAATAGATCATCAATACGAGGCAAAGGATATTTATTCTTTATCGTTACCTTATTTAAGCGCACGTAATCTATACACGGTCTTAAGGAACCGTCCTTCTTTTTCACAAACAAGCAGTGCACCCTGTGGTGACATACTCGATCGATGAATCCTTTATCTAATAACTCTTGCAAGCTGCGTCTTCAACTCTCTTAATTACATTGGAGCCATTACATGCGGTGTTCTTGAGATAGGAGCATTCCAGAATCACATCAATTGCAAATTCAACTTCTCATCGGGTGGTAAACGGGTAAATCTTCGTGAAACACATCGAAAATTCATTCACCACTGGTACTTGTTCGAGCTTTAAATCGGAACTCCGAGTATCAAGAATATAGGCCAAGAATGCTTCGTTGCCTTTACGTAATAACCTCTGAGCAGAGAGAGCTGAAATAATTCTGACTGTATCACCCATATTTTCAAACCCAACTGAAATTACATCCCCTGTTTGACATTTCAAACTGATATGTTTATCACGACAATTCACTACCGCTTCATATTTCATTAACCAGTCCATCCCCAAAATAATATCAAATTCCCGAAAGGGTAACAACATCAAATCAGCGGGGAATTCATAGCCTTTCACTATCAGTGGACAATTTCGACATATCAAATTAACTGTTACACTTTGACCTAATGGATTAGTGACTTGTATATCAAATGCAGTGGACTCAACAGAAAGTTTCTTTTCAGATACTAGCATAGCACAAATATATGAATGAGTAGACCCAGGGTCTATTAATGCATAAACAGTAACATCATAAAGATATAAAAGTAAGCAATTACATCGGGAGCCGTAGCCTCTTCTCTTGCTCGAATGGGCGAAATGCGTCTTGGTGCTCTATTCTCCGATCGACTAAGCGATTCTCTCATACCCGAACGGTTAGTCCTCAGTAATCGCTTCCGCCCGAACGTCTATTTCTTTGGGAAGTGACTCTTTGTATCTCTTTCTATTCCACTTCATCTTTTTGCAGCTGGGGACAATCTCGAATAAGATGATCAGTAGCCCCACATTTATAACAAGCCCCCATCTTAGTCCTGCATTCACCGAAATGATGTCTTCCACAATATTGACACTTAGGTGGGGAGCATCTGAACACTGCTCACACTTGCTGCAGGTCTAGCAAACACCTTGAAATCGGATTATCTTGATCTACCTCTACTCAATTTTCCCGACACTGATGTAGTTCGACTACTTTCTTCTCTAAATTTCTTTACCAGCAAATCTGAAAATGACTTTGAAGCACCTCTTTTGAATGACTCTTTACTTTTTCGATCCCGTTGCATTTTCTATTATATACTTCTTGAGCTTTTGAGCACGGCCTAATGTAACAACGAACTCCCGTATTTCATTGCCCCAATCATCATTCTAATCTCATCATTTAACCCTTCTTCAAATCGATATACATTTCTTCTTGAGAGGTACAATGTCTCGGGTATATTTTGAGGTAGACAAATTCTCTTCAGATTCAACCATCGATTTATTTCCTCAGTAAATCAAGAAATTCCTTTTCTTTTATCCAAATACCAAATACGCCTACATATTTCTTCTTAAATTCATTTTGGAAAATTCCCAAGATATTTTCTCTCTTTGGTACCACGGCCTCAATCGTTTCCCACCAACTATAAGCCTCTTCTTTCAAGAGGGACACAAGACATCTTAAATAATCGTCTCGGTGAGCAAGCCATTTCTTTAAAAATTCTTATCAAACTCAGAACCAGATTCACTTTTAACGGGTCATCATCGGTCCTTCCTCGAAATTCTTCAGCCCCAAGTTTTCTAAGCCTTTCCAATGGAGAACGCTTACTGAATTCAGTCGTTGTAGGAGGTGGAGGAGCAGCGAGGTACCACCGATGGAGCGATGGTGGGAGGAGGTGGTGAGCGATTTCTTTCTTGCATCATTTCAAAGATACCAACGGTTCATAATCCCATAAATCATATTCTTTAATTTTGCTCTCGCATTAAAGAAATCGAACATCAACGCTTGTTGCTCGTTCGGAGATCGTATTCTCGTTAACTTCTTCCGCCAAGACGTTCGTGTCTATCGACATCTTTATAATTGGAAAGTATCTATAAAAATAACAAATATTAGATCGGATCATACACATCACACTATCACAGATTTATATGGCATGTATTTCTAAACACTTTATACATCACAATTGTTCCGAGAATCGACTAAACCGGGCTCTGATACCACTAAATGTAACACCCCCTACCCGTATTCGTTGCCGGAATAGGGTATGAGGCATTACCTAAGTTTAACGAGTTAATACTATTTTATTATGAATTCAATATAGCCCTTTTATAAATATCCAATTTTCCTGAAATTTTAAAACCAAACAATCCTGTCCATTTCAATCCAATTTGATACCAAATCATACTTCTACTATAATTATATTATTTAGCATATTTATCACAGTTTACTTTAATACATACTCATTAAACAAGTTTTAGTATTTATATAATCATCAAACATATACATAGCAACTTCCAACTTCATTCATAAAATCTAAAACTAATGAATTCAACAAGTGGGCCTAGTTGTAAAAGTCACAAAAACACATAAATTTCAAGAAATAATCAAGAATTGAACTTACTTGTAGTAAAAATATGAAAAACCAGCTTAGGGAAAACCCTTCTATGGTGTTTTGCTGATGAGAATGCAGAAAAATAAAGAGAAATCTAGATAATTCCACTTTAGTCCTAGCTTTATTAAGTAAATTTTGCAATATTCCAATTTTACCCTTATTTCTCCTTATTTTCATCTAATTTCATGCCCTTGCAGTCCAGCCCAAATACACCTTGGGTCTATTTGCCTTTTAAGCCCTCTTTCTTTTATCATTTAAGCTATTAATCATTTCTCATAACTTTACATTTATTACAACTTAGTCCTTTTTGTTCAATTAACTATCTAACTTTAAAATTTCTTGTGAAACTTTAATACTATCTTATTAACACTCCATAAATATTTATAAAACATTTATGGCTAGATTAAAATCTCCGAGATCTCGATACCTCATTTTCGATTCTAATTATTATTATTATTTATTATTTTTTTTTAACTTCACATTTAACTTATACTCACTAAATTAATAATATTTTCCTACTCACTTGTCGGATTTAGTGACCTCGAATCACTATTCCGACACCACTGAAAATTTAGGTTATTACAATATTAAACACTATACAATAAACCCAAACAACAAACTTTAAAACACTAAGCCCATACACCAAAATAACAAACCCTAAACCATGAAATTAACATACTAAACATTAAACCCTAAATCAATTTTAATAGCTTAATTTGTAACTTAAATGAAAACTTCTAAATTATTTAGTTAGCAATTTGTAACTTTTATAATTAAGTAACTAAAATGAAACTTTCTCATTGCTTATAAGTGAATTTATCAAAATAAAATATAATTCAAAGCAAGAATAAGAAAAAATCGAAAAACTTTTAGCGTTTCCTCAAAAGCGCCGCTAAAGTCGAACATTAGCGGCGTTTCTCAAAAGTAGCTAAATGGCAGAAAGATTAGCGGCGTTTTTCAAAAGCGCCACTAAAGGTTCGAACATTAGCGGCGTTTTCTCAAAAGCCGCTAAATGTCGAACATTAGCGGCGTTTGATTAAAAGTGCGTATAAATTGATTTGATTAGCGCGTTTTTCAAAACGCCATTAAAGGTTGAAACATTAGCGGCGTTTGATCAAAAGCGCGCTATAGGTCGGAGATTTAGCGGCGTTTTCTCAAAAAAGCGTATAGGTCGGAGATTTAGCGTTTTCAAAAAAGCGCTATAGGTCGAGCATTAGCGGCGCTTGCAAAAAAAGCTTATATATCCTTTTAGCGGCGTTTTGAAATAAACATTGCTCATTTTGTTGCGGCATTTTCCTTCAAACGCCACTATTGTGTAATCTTGGTGGCATTTTTATTTAAAACGCAAACCTTAAATCAGTTATATATATACCCATTAACCATAAATCACTCATGAGGGATTTCAGTTTCGGGATTTAGGGTCATATAGCTAACAGTCAAAACCCTAAACCTTAAAATCCTAAATTTAAACCATAAACCCTAAACTCAAAAACCTAACACATTAACCATTTCACCCCAAACCCCTAACCCTAACCCCATAAACCATAAACCATAAACTATAAACTCTAAACCCAAAACCCTAACCAATTAACCATTTTTCCCTAAACCCCTAACCACTAATTAACACTTAAACATTAATACCAGTAAACACTAAGATATTAAACACTATACAATAAACCCAAACAACAAACTTTAAAACACTAAGCCCATACACCAAAATAACAAACCCTAAACCATGAAATTAACATACTAAACAAGTAAACCCTAAATCAATTTTAATAGCTTAATTTGTAACTTAAATGAAAACTTCTAAATTATTTAGTTAGCAATTTGTAACTTTTATAATTAAGTAACTAAATGAAACTTTCTCATTGCTTATAAGTGAATTTATCAAAATAAAATATAATTCAAAGCAAGAATAAGAAAAATCGAAAAACTTTTAGCGGCATTTTCTCAAAAGCGCCGCTAAAGATCGGAGCATTAGCGGCGTTTGATCAAAAGCGCCACTAAATGTCAGAGCATTAGCGGCGTTTTCTCAAAAGCGCCGCTAAAGGTCGAAGAATTAGCGGCGTTTTCTCAAAAGCGCCGCTAAAGGTCGGAACATTAGTGGTGTTTTCTCAAAAGCGCCGCTAAATGTCGGAGCATTAGCTGCTTTTGATTAAAAGCACCGCTATAGGTCGGAACATTAGCGGCGTTTTCTCAAAAACGCCGCTAAAGGTCGGAGCATTAGTGGCGTTTGATCAAAAGCACCGCCATAGGTCGGAGATTTAGCGGCGTTTTCTCAAAAGCGCCGCTATAGGTCGGAGATTTAGCGGCGTTTTCTCAAAAGCGCCGCTATAGGTCGAAGCATTAGCGGCGCTTGCAGAAAAAGGCCGCTATATATCCTTTTTAGCGGCATTTTTGAAATAAACGCCGCTATTGCTCATTTTGTTGCGGCATTTTCCTTCAAACGCCACTATTGTGTAATCTTGGTGGCATTTTCATTTAAAACTCCGCTAAAAGTCGATTTGATGTAGTATTTCAAATCCTATTACCACACTTATAATATGTTTGTGGCTTCATCCTCGCACAAGACAGTAGTAGGGAACTATAAGAGAAGGGAAAGTGGACCATAATGAAACTGCATATAATCAGTCGACGTAAGAAAAAAGAATCATTCATGGCTACCAAC